>JALIRH010000016.1:0-1200000 GCA_023055505.1 Callipepla californica brunnescens | reverse complement strand
AATTGTGAGAAATCAGCTTCTGTTGGTTACCTCTTAGGTAGAACAACTTAGGACTTGTGGTGCTCGAGAAACAGTGCAGAAAATATAGGGAATTCATCTGCCCCTTGCAAGGCAGGGAAAATCCTTGATGCTGCTGTTCCCTTCTTCTGCACCAAAGCTGAAAAATGCAGGGGAATATTTTTGCATGCATCCTGGGTCTTCAGAGGGTTTGTTCATGTGCTGTCTGTGGGTTTTCAGTGCACTGCTGAGAGCAGCTGTTGGCAGGGTGGGTGCTGGGAATGACAAGTGGGGAGGCCATCTTTTAGGGAAGCTGCACGGATGTGTAGTGACTCTTCCCTTCTGTCTTTTCTGCAGCTGCCAGCAATGGCTCCGCTGTGGTGCGAGTGCTGAGCGTCAGCACTGCGGAGCGGACCCTGCTGAAGGGATTCACGGGTGGTGTGGCAGACCTGGCTTTTGCTCATCTCAACTCCAACCAGCTGGCATGCCTGGATGAGGCTGGCAACCTCTTTGTCTGGCGCCTGGCCATGGAGAAAGACAAAATCCAGTATCTTGTCAAAACAAGCTTCACCTCGGTGGTAGGGTCATGGTTAGGTGTGAATGCGGGCTCAGAATTGCTGCACCTGTCGTGGCCTCCTTAGAGCAGCAGCTTGCAGGAGGAGGTCAGTAGCTGTGCCCATCCCAGGGAGTATCAAACGTGTGTTTGCAAAGTCAGCCCCTGCCTGTAATCAGCACAATCACTACTTGAGACTCGGTAACTTGAAATTGTTGGAGTGACATCTCTGTGCTCCTGGTCCAGGCAAAAGCTTTCAGTTCAGAAGGTTTCAATGTTAGTCTCTACTAGCTGGCCCTAAACATGAGTAATGTCATCTGGACTTGTGTGGCAGCTTTTTACTCACCTTTGCCTGATTCCAGTTACTTTTCTGGGCTAGGGAAGGTAATAATATCCTCCCACTCAGTAGTTTTTTTTTCAAACCTGTCACCTTTGTTCTTTTGGTGGTCCTGAAGTTTATTTTAATGCTTGATTCATCGCCCTAAATAATTTCCTTTTAATTGCTAGGTGTGACTTCTGCATGCTTTTCTGAGGCACGTCAGTCAGTGGGGTATCATAGAACCCTTAGAGTTGGAAGGGACCTTCAAAGGCCATCTAGTCCAGCTCCCCTGCAATGATCAGGGATACCACAGCTCAGTCTGGTTGCCCAGGGCCTGACCCAGCCTCACCTTGAAAGTCTCCAGGGATGGGGCATCCACCACCTCTCTGGGCAACCTGTTCCAGTATTCAGTGGGGATATGGTTTGTTAGGTTGCAGCTTCTTCATTTTAATTGTATCCATTCATTCCAAAACCAACCAGAGTAAAGGTGGTTGTGGTTGTTTAAGATCTGGTGGGTATGGATGGACCAGAGCACTCATCCTGGGGCGTTGTGATAGCTTTTCTGGCTCTCTGTGGTATTGGTGTTGGTGCCGTGCTGGCTGAAATAACTTCATCTGTCCATCAGCGGTTGTGTGGATGATACATCCAGATGGGGCTATGTGTTCTTGTGCTTATCCTTCTCCTGTCTGCAGCCTACTGGAGGAAAATGAACAGAATCTATTAGTTTTTGTAAGCTGAATTTCTTCTGCAGTGAAGAAAAGCAAGTTTCCCTACTGTTTTTTGTTTTGTTCTGTTTTTTTTAAACCACAATTCTCTTTGAATCTCAATGATCAAAAAATCTTGAGGTTTAGTAGTATTTACCAGAGGGCCAAACCTGAAAAGCCAGTAAGCTATGTTTCTTAACTGTGGTGATCAGAGAGGAGATCTTGGTGAACATCAAACGACCCGACAGTACCCCTCTGAACACCTCTCGAAGAATCATCTGGTGTCCTTTCATCCCAGATGATAATGAAGAGAACAGTGAAGAGGGAAGTCAAACATTGGCCTTGCTGCACGAGGACAGGGTAAGGAAATGTTGCTTTTGAAAGATTGTCCTGTGTTATCATGAGAGGGAAAGAATCTCATGGAGGAAGGAGCCCGTATAAATGGTTAGAGGTGTTGGGGTTCTGGAGTGTGCAGGGATCCTCCTGTAATGAGGTGCACAGTTCCATTCTTCTGAGGTTCAAATACTGAACACTGCTAAAAGTGATGTGGAGGGCATCGTCCCCTTGTTCAGGCTTTGCCAGTAGGCAGGGGAGGGGTTTGGTGAGCAGCAGCTATCACTGCCATGAGCAGCACTAGAAAAACATCTAATGGCCAAGGTAGAGGGGGGAAGGTTTGTGTCACATAATTCCACGGGGCTGATAGGTTGGGCAGAGACGCAAGGATTTCTCGTCTGCCTGAAACCAGTACTTGCAAAAGTAAACCTGTATGCATACACACTTATTTTTCAGGCAGAGGTATGGGATTTGGACATTATCCGCTCCAACAACAGATCCTGGCCAGTGGAAGTGCCTAACATCAAAGAAGGCTTCATTGTGGTGAAAGGCCACAGCACGGTATGAGTCTGCTTCATTTTCTTTGCTACTGTCACGTAGGTGATCACTACAGATCATTTAGGCTCTCTTAGGGTTTTACTCAGTCTGGGGCTGGAGTCCTTAGGGCAGTTTGCTGAAGAAAAGTTCCTTGTCCATCCACCCTGTCACCCACAGCCTTCTGGTTATGTGATTAAGTGCACATGTCACTGGTGAGTGACCTTTGTTTCAAGAGCCAAGGTGAATTTATGGGTATTTGCTTTGAAAAAGTCACCTGTATTTCCAAGGGCCTGTTTGACAACCTGGGCTGCATTTCAACTGTTTTGTTGTGTATCACGGTAAACGGAGCAGCTAATGCTGCTGTTTGTTGCTGGATGAGAAAGGGAAAACCAAGCCCAACATCTTTATTATTTTATGATTCCCCCCCCCCCAAATAAGTATAGCTATTATCTGTTAGGACAGTGGACCAGAGCTACAGGTAAGCATCCAGAAGGTGATATTTTGAATATGAAAGATACAGTTGGAAAGAGTCCAGTTTCACTTCCTGAAAGGGAAAATGACAAATTAATTATGTCACCCAGATAAAACAAAGTAATTAATGCTTGTGAAAAGCCGTCAAATCCCAAAACCAAATGAGCTCTGTTTGTAATAGGATAAATGGTGGGAACAGCAGCTGAATAATCCATATAATCCATAGTACTTAACTTCCTGTTTGGAAAAGTAGATTATTAATTATTATTACTACCAAAAAAAAATAATAATCAGTTTTTCTCTGAAGTGCTGTGTGGTGAAGGATGTGTTAAATCACTCAGATCTCTGGTCCTATCAGCATGTTAATCACATTCCTGTTTGAAGAGAGTATTCTTTCTCCCTGAAGAACTATAAAATTACTTCTTTTTTTTTTTTCTTCTTTTTGATGCAGTACCTGAGTGAGGGGGCACTTTCTCCTGATGGAACTGTATTGGCCACAGCAAGTCATGACGGTTTTGTCAAATTCTGGCAGATCTATATTGAGGGGCAAGATGAGCCAAGGTAACCAGAGAAGTAGAAGATGGAGGAACTTGGGGCAGAGCTGCTTTTTCTCTGAGAATTTTCTTGTTACAGGGTTACATGAAGTGATCATTCTCAAGGCATAGTAATGTACAGGGTGAATGTTTGCAAAGTGATTTGTTAGTGAATGATGATTTTATGTCACTGGATATCACACATGCTCATGGTTTGGTGACCTCAGGAAAAGGTAAAAAGTAAAATCCTGAATTCTGTGCTTTACACAGACTGTGCTCAGAGTCAACTTGTTACTCTCTTTTTCAATGCAGAAAGCTGCTCTGGGCTATTCATCTCAGTGTTGACTTATTTTATATATTATGTCCCTATAAGGATAAGCTGAAGGGCAGCATGTGTGTTCTTGGTGGGTGTTTTTTGGTCACTAACAGTGGCTACAGTATCTGATCTTACTTTGTATACACATGTAAACAGCTACAGGCTGGTTACTCTTAGTGCCTGCTGACCAGATGCTCCTTTGCACAGGGGATAGTGTCTTCAGGACCTACATCTTATCTTCATTTATCTTTCCATTCACACTTGATTTCTCTGATTCTTTCCTAGATGTCTTCACGAGTGGAAACCACACGATGGTAGGCCTCTTTCCTGCCTGCTCTTCTGTGACAACCACAAAAAACAAGACCCAGAGTAAGGCCCCAGTCCTCTTTGTGTATCAAAGTTTGGTAACACCTTCTAATCCTGACATTGGGGCGTTCCTTGAAGTTGTGGTCTACTGGTAGGAATTTAGCTTTGTGGCAGGAGCAGGTCCTCTCCTCTTCATACTATGTTTTCTAGTGAGGGGGAAATAGAGAGTGGACAGAACACGGCCTGAAGTTACCTTAATTCTAATGCCTTTCATCAAAGCAAGGGCAGATATAAATTGATGAGTCCTTTCAGGTTTGTGGTGTGGTCAGTTTTGCCTGGCCTGCTGTCTTTTGAATTTCTATTGCAGATGAATAAAAAAAAAAATAGCTGTTTTAATTAAAAAAAAAAAAAAAAGTTGCTTATAGATGTAGCTCAAGAACTATACAAAGTTATACTGGTTTCCAAGGTAGATTAGAAACAGAGATTTTCTGGGAGCTTTGCTGTTGGCTAAAACCACCTACGTAACACTTGTAAGGATGTTCAGTGAAATATCACTGCTGCAAGGGACCAGGTCTTGTCTAGAAGAACTTTAAAATTGTGTTGTGCCTGCAGGGTTCCCTTCTGGAGGTTTCTCATCACAGGGGCAGATCAGAACAGAGAACTGAAGATGTGGTGCACTGTGTCTTGGACCTGTCTGCAGACTGTCCGGTAAGCGTTCACCTGCAGGGCTGGCTTTCCTCTGAGCCATTATATCCTAACAAAGCTCTCAGCTTCCAGCTATCCTTACTTTTCAAAGGTGGTCTTTGGTGGAGTCTGCTCTAACTTCAGTTAGAACCTTTCTCTTGGCTGATGTGATATATCTGTCGAAAGCCATCAGGGCTGTGGTAGGCTGTCAGGTCAGGCTTTGGTACAGGAGCAGAGGAGGTAAATCCTTTTGCAGTCATTCATATTACTGAGATCTGTAATCCTTGCTTTGGTCTGTAAAGCGTAGGTACAGCTGTAAGCAGTGGGAGAGGCACTTTAAACTGCACTTTTTTTTTCCCTGTAATCAATACTAGGTATTGAATAGCCAACCTAGGATGTCTTCCTATTATTCCTCTTCTGATTTAAATAATGAGGAGCCACTGTGTTGACAGAATTTGAGCAGTTTTACAAACCTTATTTGCTGAGCCATATGGGTCCAGAAGTTCAAATGCTGCTGCAGGCCTTCCCTTTGCTCAGCTTGTGCTGTTCCTTCATTTGACTTTTTTGCTAGGAGATCATGGCCTCTGTGATCACATGCACGCGTAAGGCCACTTCTGAATTCTCCTCTCTCATATTGCAGGAGATCCAATGCTTGTGGATTGGTGGATGTTTGTTCTTAAGTCTGGATCTGTCGTCCTCCCATGAATGTAGCATAAGTTACCTGAGCACACAGTGTCATCTTTCATTTAAATATTTGGAATTTGTGACTTGATCCTATTCTGCGATCCTCTTGCTGTCCTCTTAGTTGATGTCAGTCAGCAGTGACTTTTAGCAGCGATGCTTTTGTTTTAGGGGGTGGTTGTGCTATAGTGTGACTATAAACTCCTTAAGATTCATTTTAATTAACGCACAGTAGTTGTGGTTGCACTAATATCCCTTGTTTTCTGTGCCTCCTCCTGTCTTGTTTCTGGATCTAGATTTTCCCCTGACATCTTTAGCTCCATGAGTATTCTTCCCAGCCTGAAAGTCTGCCTGGACCTTTCTGCTGAATATCTGATACTGAGCGATGTGCAGAGAAAAGTAGGTGTTTCATTTTATTGCTGGCTGTGTGGTGGCAGGGGAAATGTTCTCTGTGACTGTTTCTGCTGCTTGGGACAAGGCTTTGCATGTTAATAACTGAAAATGCTCCGAGGTTGGCCTCAGCTATCTCAGTGTAAGATGACAGATGGTGACAATTGAACAGCTGATTAATCCTGAGGAGCCGTAAGGATTATTTCTTTCCCCAAAGTAAAGTTCTTATTTGGAGGAACTTGTCTGGCACAACAGGATTGAGTTCCTGATCAACTCTAACTCAGATAAGAACGTGCTTCTTGTGGTTGCCAGTGTGGGTGTCCTCCTCCAGATTTAAACATCCCAAGCTGTGTTTTATTCCCGTGTTTCCGAATCCGGGTGCTATGCTTTATGCCCACATGACACATACACATGCTGTGCTCTGAAAGCCCAGTGACACGCTGTTTTTGACTCTACTAGGTCTTGTACGTGATGGAGCTGATGCAGAACCAAGAGGAGGGCAAAGCTTATTTCAGTTCCATCTCAGAGTTTCTCCTAACCCATCCTGTGCTGAGCTTTGGCATCCAGGCCGTGAGCCGCTGCCGGCTGAGGCACACTGAAGTGCTGCCAGCAGAAGAGGAAAATGACAACTTGAGTATAGGTAAGCGACAAAGAGAGTTTGGCTGCTGTGAGATCAGGTTGTCTGTCCTGACTGATTCTGGCTTTTCTCCTGAAAAGCTTGCTCTCTTCTTTAACTCTGTGTGAAAGGCATGTTGTGCAGCTAGGGTACTTCTGGGAAGCACTGTACGGGGGAGTGCAATAGGCCTGGAGGTCTGCCAGCCTGCTGTTTGAGACTGAGTCAGCTCTGGCTTCACCCAGTTCTTTGTTGAAGGCATTGAAACATGACAGTTTCTGTCTGTGCTCTGGTGCCCTGTCCTAGGGCTGCAACTCTTCAAAAGAAACTCAGCCTGGGAATCTCAACTTACAGATCATAGCCATTGCCTTGTCCCCAGCAGAACCCAGGGGAAGCCTCCACTGTCATTGTAGGGCTGTGAGTCTCTCCAGCACAATTCCATACACACAGCAACAAAAGAATTCCTGAACGAACCAGCAGGACATAGTTCTGTGACTGCCTGTCTTGGTAAACTCTGTGTAACTGAACAAGAGAGGTGTGAGCACGTGGTCTGAGATCCAATTGAATTGTACTGCCTTAGCTGTGCTGGGGTATGAGGATGCTATACACTCTGAGTTGAGGGAAAGGGTGAAATTGTTCTCCATCGTGTGTGGAAAGCACTTGCCCAAGCCACAAAGCTTCTTGCAGCAGGATTGAACAAGGAAGTCTCTTTTTGAGGAGAAGCTTCTGAGAGTGATATGAGATGAGTTCTTCTGGTTGTTATTACAATGCAGCGAGCCCTGTGGAGAATTGTTCCTTGATTGCTGCCTCTCCTTGGCTGTTACCTCGCTCCTGACTTTCTACTTTTTGCTAGTAAAACCTGGAAAGATGCTTTGAATAACATCATCATATTTCACGTGAGAGGGATTCCTGGGCTGTTGGTACAGTATCCTTCCCTATGCCTATTCTTCTACATGATTTCAGTTGGTTCAGTGTTAGTGGTACATTGCTCTGAATTACAGGAGAAAAAATGACTGAAATGGAATGGAAATGCAAGTCAGGAGCAGCAGGGATGAAGCTTCAGGTCCCCAATTAGTGCTTAGATAATTAGGACAAATTGCACAGGAATGCCTAGTTTAGCTTTTATTATGGGGTGTTATCCCTTCTACTCAGCTTTCATTCTTAGCGAGGAGGATGATTCACGTCTTGGCTAGGTATTGTTAGCACTAGCTGGTGGGAGGTTTCTGCTGAGCTTCTCATAACTGCAGTTACTCAGAGCCAGGAGGATGGGTCGTGACCTAGCCTGAACTTCTGTGGGGTAGCGTGTCTCTTAAAATATATCCAAGCAGTCATGTCAACAACCAGAGCAAACTCCAGACCTCATCTTCCCTGACTCTTCCTGATGGAACGTACCTACTTCCTTGGGGCTTATTTGATTTGATTAGAGTGAACTTGATTGCTCACTTTAGAAAGTAAAAGGAACGTAAGTGTAGGAGATGTAGGCTACTCTTTCCCGTAACAGAATGAATCTACCTCTGAAGCAGAGGAGTGATGAAGCCGTGTTCTTCTGGTTCCCTGCTCTGATGGGATTAGTAGCAGCTTGCTTTTTCCATCCAACTTCACATTTTACTTTTATCTTATTTTTCAGAAGGTGCTCAGGGAGCAGGGGCTGTTGAGTCAGCAGCTGGCGTGCTGATAAAACTCTTCTGTGTGCACACCAAGTGAGTATGTACAGCAGCTGCCACAGACTGCTGTCCCCAGTGGTCCTAATCCCACACTGACTTATAGGAGCTGGTTGCTTACCGATTTCTTTTGCTCCTGAGGAAAAACTGCTTGGATCCCTTGAAACTTCTAGCTGTGGTGCATTTAGTAGGTCCCTGCAGGAGGCAGCCCAGCGTGGTTCTGTGGCTGGGAAACACCTCTCACGTGCTCTGGGTGCCAGAATTGCGTGATAGGGCTGAATGGGGGTCAGCTTCTGCTTTCATCCCAGGCAGAAAATACTAACATGTATTACAAGGGAGTCAGTTCCATTAAGATAAGTTTTCTAAGGCTTGAACTTTTCTTGATGACTCATAAACTAATCAGAGATGCCCCTTTTTTTGAAAATATTTTTTTTTTCAGAGCCCTACAGGATGTGCAGATTAGGTTCCAGCCTCTCCATAGTCCTGACATGGGTGCATCTGTGCCTTCCCACAGCTCTCATGAAGAATTTGGTGAGTGTTTTTTGAGAGGGAAGCAGCAGGAGGGCGTTGGCAGGCTTCTGGCAGCTTTGGGTGCCTCTTTATAACAGTGGTGTCACTGCATGAATGGTTCTCAGTGTAGCCTAACAGGCCTCTTGATTGCAGCCCAGTGAGAGTGTGGAGCACAAGGATACGTTAGGGTGGGAGTGCTAAGACTTTGTGCACTCTTGGGTTTGCTTTCCTAGGTGGTCTGGTGCTGGTGCCAGAAACATGACTCTTGTTTTGTGTCAGGTAGAGGGGATCTCAGTGACACCAGAGCTCTGGGGGTAGAGGGGACCGGGCTGTGTGTGGCATTCTCCTTCACTTCATTTCATGCTCTGCAATGTGTCCGTTAAAAATAATGCTGCTGCATTCAGAGAAGAAAGGAAGGTTGTACCTTGTATTATCAAAGCCTGATAACATCCGCTTTAGCACATAAGAAATAAGGAGAACAGAAAGTTCACCTTGCTATTAGCTTTGATTAGCATGTTGCAGGTTTTCTGTTTAGTCTTTTGGAATCCAGTATGGCTGGCAGTGGCTTAAGTTCATACTTTGTGGAATTAAAACTTTAGCTTTCGAGGGAGGTTCCTTCAAATTGATGTTTGTTTCTCTCTCGGAAGCCTTTCCAGATCACATAGCTGATCTAGGCACAGAAGGGCTGGGATCTGAGAAAGGATCTGTGCATGGCTCTCAACCAGACTTGCGACGTATCACTGATCTCCCTGTACCAGCGGACTTTCTTTCACTCTCAAATGATGCCAAACCTAAGCTGATGACTCCAGATGCGTTCATGACACCGAGTACATCTCTTCAGCAGGTAAAGCAGAAGATGGCACTGATAAGGGTGGTAAGGGCTGTGAGTGTGGATTTTGATCCTTCTGAGAACTTTTTCTAGGCGGTTATGACTCAAGCAGACCAAACACAGTAACCACTGCTCTTCTTGTAAATCCAACTGAGTTAAGACATGTTGGCATGTCTAAATGCTAAGCTCATCTAGGTGTGTGTTGTGAGCACTCTGTTTAGCTGTAAAACAGCTGTAGCTGTGTTGTATAGAAATGTGTGTGCTAAATACCTATCTATGCTGGAAAACTGCTTTTTCTGGTTTTCATATGTTGTTTGGGGTTATGATGTAGCAGCAGTGGCAGAAAAGCCCTGTCAGCTTGTGCTGTCCCTGTATGTCCTGTCTGACAGGGTCCTGTGGGAGTGCGTGTCAAACACGATCAGGTAGGTAAATGAGACTGGAACATCTGCATAAGATCTGCAGATCAGTAATCTGGTGGCTCTGGGAGTGTTTTGACTCAGGCATGGCAGGCCTTAACTCATGTGGGAGACAAGTCTGCTGTACTTGGTCCAGGGACTGTGGTATTGGGAAGCATATGAAGCATTAGTTAGGGTTTGCTGATCTTTGAGAGGGGTAGCAAAATGTCTGGGTGAGGAGCCATCAGCAAGCATGAGTAGAGTGCTTAAAATCACATCCTTAAGTAGATTAATCTGCAATGTAATGATAAGGTGTGGATTCATTGGGTGAGAATCTGTGCTGTTTGTGCTTTCGTTGTCTTCCCGTGAGAAATGGAATGTCAGCAGGTTTTTGCCATGCTGGTATGGTTCTTACAGACAAGGAGGAAGGTGCTTGGAGCAGCACCCTGCATGCACAACCCAAGGCAGGGTTTCCACTTCCAGGGGAGGAATGCATGGTTGTCACCATGTATGTGTACTAGAGGAGCCTGGGTGAGGGTGAGCAGCAGGTGGAGATGTGCAGAAGAGAAGTTACTACTGAGCTGACCAGTGACATTGAGCCAGCCCCACTGGCAACCTAGGGAGCAAAAAAGAAACTCAAATCCTCGTGAAGATTTTTGTTGGTGTTAGCAGAGTTGAGTTGTTGAGTGCGGAAGTTCAATATGTGCCTTCCCGGTGCGAAGATGTCCTGAGAGAGCAGAGTGATTGCTGGAGTGACAGTAGCAGGGAGCCTTGTAGTGTGGGCACAGCCTTCAGTTCAGCTTCATCTCTGTGCTTTGCCATAAGCAGTGTGAAGAGTAAGCAGCCTGGCCAAGCAGATTCTCCCAGCTGAGTATGGGTGCTCATGTTGGTTTCTCTGTAGGTATTTCTTAAGGCCCACACATCCCTCTGTGGTCTGTGCTGCTGACCAGATCATGAGATGCATCTGAGTGTTCTGCTTCTGCGTGCAAGACAGAATAGTGATCTAGTGCTGAGCCCTGCAGAACGCCACTGCTGTTTAGGGGGAGCAGTACCTCTAAAAGCTGTCATGGCTCATGTGATGAGGATGTATTGGGACTGGCTTCTGACCAGCCCCTGAGCACCCCAGCACTGTAACTCATGATTTGTTTTCTTCTTTTCCATCTTTACCAGAATATTTTTGAGTTCTTCTGAAGCCAGTGTTCTCAGCTTAAGTTCTGCTGTTGGATTCTTCTGTCATGTTTCACCTCTGTATGCTCTCTTATAGATCACTGTATCTCCAGGCAGCAGTGTCAGTTCTCTGACTGCGGTCACGGCCATGAGCAGCACTTCTGTCACAGATGCATCTATGTCCAGGTAAATAGAGCATGTGTTAAATAATACATTTGCAGCTGAATCAGTACTGTTCTTCAGCATGGAGCAGAGATATGGTGTGTCCTATAGGAGAGGTGGTTGTAACCAGAATTGGAATCTGGCCCGTGTCCCAAAGTCCCTATATGGGCAACTGTATCTCTGATGCAGCTTGGAGCATGCCTGTTGTCTTCTAGGGGGCCAACAGCAGTGATTAATTTGTGCTCACAGGGATTCTTTTCTTGCTTCTCAGTTTTGTTCCTTTACATGCTTCTCCCAAAGGGCTGTCATTGTTTACAGGTAAGAGAACACTGTAGCTACTGAGGAGCAGGCTGATAATTGGGACTGCTAGGAAAGTGTTACTAGTGTTGAGGCGTGTTGGGCTGCACAACAGGGAAAGATGTTACTTCTGGGGGCTGGAAAAGGACGACGAGCTGTTGTGTAGTGTCTTGTTTCTTTCTAAACACTGTACAGTGTGAGTTGAAGATGTAACAGACCCCTTTTCTTACAGACCCCTGCAAATTCTAGGAGATTACAAAGCCCTTCTATTTCTTTTGCTTCCACTTGATTTCTGGGTGTTTCTCTGGTGACTGGGAGATGCAGTTGTTAGAAAACAGGGAGTAGCTGACCTTGGTGGAAAGAAGGAAGGCTTGCAGGACAGCAGTGAAGTTTGTGCTGAGGTTCCTCTGCTGACCTGTGGACCAGTCTCCTCACCGTGACCATTTGATGCAGACCTGTATCGTGGAGTTGGCTTGCTTGATTTGTCTGTGTCTCTGTTCTCTGCAGGCCATCAGAAGACTTGACTGTGAGCCCCAAGATGCAGCTGGACACCAGCCTCACGCTGAGTAGCAGTAGCAGCAGCCTCCAGACTAGTCCTAGGAGCCATTCAGTTCTTATCCCAGGCCTTCCTGACAAGCTGACACCAAAGGCACCTGTTCCAGTAAGCTCATAATGTTGCTTCTTCCTTCCTTGGGCTTGTACAACCTGAAATTAGATTGGCCTTCATGTTCTCCAGCGCTGCATTTTCTTTTGGAAGTGTGTTTGAACTAACATTGGCTTATTAAGTGTGTTGTGAGCACAGCTAAGAGACAGTTGGATTGTGGTTCTGTGTTCCCTTACACGCCAGGTCAAGGAGAGTGACATTTGGAGGAGAGTTTTATGCTGAAGGGTCACTGAATGTTTTTATGCTTGTAGTTAGAGGGGAACAAATGTGCTGCTTTTGCACTGAAAAGTTGGAGAGGGGGGGGAGGCAAATGGAGGTGGAAGCGTGCTGCCTCATTCTTGGGGTATCTCTGCGTTACCCTGAAGTCTCTTGTTTGATTTTTTTGAACTCAGGTCACCCCGGGAAACTCCTCTCTAGCACTGGAACTGCAGGAAGTGGAGCCCTTGGTGGTGCCTCAGGCTTCTCCCACCCGTGAGCGTTCTCCGGACGTCATTTCCTCTGCTTCCACAGCCATGTCCCAAGACATCCCTGAGATTGCTTCCGAGACCTTGCAGCGCAGCTTTGCAGCAGCTCCATCTGCGCTGTCTGCGGAGGTGCTGGAGCCCAGTCACCACGCAGACAGCATGGCCTCTGCTGCCTCAGCCTTGCATTTGCTGTCTCCAAGGAACCGGCACAATTCAGAGCACAGCCACCACTCTTTGGACATGCCTCCAGTGGAGGTGGACAGACTGAATGCTCCGTCGTTACTGGAGACTGCTTTAACTCAGGAAAATGCATCTTCGGACAGTGTTGTGAGTCAGCCATGGCCAGCAGCTCCTGACATAACCAGAGAAACCAGGAACAGCATGGCAGACAGGTAATCATTCGGATGTGCCTTGCTTGGGACGCTTTGTGCTTTTCAAGCTGCTGGCTTGATGGAAAAAGTCTCATGTTTGTTGTTAAGCTAGAACAGTTTTCCATCCCTTCTTTTCCTCAAAGAATCTGGTGGTTCAACCCTTCTGTGTGTCTGCTCTGTATAGGCTGCATCCTGCACTTCCTAGGCTGGCTTTATCAGTTTGTGCTCTTAGGCTCTTCTAAGCACAAAGGATATCTGCTAAGAAGGTGAAGCGGCCTTTGTGTTCACCTTGAATAGAGACTTCAGCTGGAATCTTTATTTTTTTTAATACATTGTCTCTGGAAACTAAGGTGGTTCAAGCTGAATTCCTTTCAGGTGATCTCCCTGCACAGTCTTTTTGAAAGCCATCAGTTAGCACATCATTCACAGGTTGATTATAGTTTACTTGTGTCTGTCTTCTGTGATTGGCTTTCTGCAGCTAGCAGTATAAATGAAGTATTTTAGAAGCGAGGACATGCGTGACATCACCTGTGTGGAGCAGGCATACAGAATGGGGCAGCATCACCCAGACCTGCTCACAAGAAGCAGTTATGCAAGCAGCAGTGCTAGCATTCATTGCAGAATTAGTGTTCCTATCTTCTAGTGGGACTGAGGCCAGTGAGGTGGCTCTCTCTAGGCTACCACTGCCTGCACTACAAGAGCTTTAGCATCAAGAGACTGTTGCTCAGTCAATCCATCAGCCTCTGTTAAAAGGATAAGCACTCGCTCCTGTTTAGAGATCCTGCATGCTAAACTCAAATAGACCCACTCTGTGGCTTAGCTGGATCTGCAGTCTGCTTTCAGAGCTTCAGACTGGGTTTGGTGTTGCAAGAACTGGAAGACTTGGAGAAATTAGTACCTGTTCACAGCACTTGCTGCTCTCTGGATCTGTGCAGATAGGTTTCTTTTGATTTTTGTGTTGCTTTTTAAATATAATTTTAGATCTTCTGTCAGAATCGCCCGTATGAAGTGGAGTGAGTAAATAACAAAGCTGAAAGATACTTTCATGATGGTGTGTATATATATATATATATATATATTTTTTTTTTTTCTTCTAGCCCAAGGGATGAGGTTGAAGAAAAGCACAAGAGCTCTTCCTATCATCGACACAGCTACCACCTGCTGCAGCACGACAGCCAGGATGCTAGTGCAGAACAAAGGTACAAGAGCGCTCAGCCCCCTCTCTCGCCCTGCATGGAGTCTGTTCAGGCTGCATTCGTGCTTCTGTCCCCAGCAAGCCTTCACGTGTGGGGTGAATGTCTTTGCTTTGTCTCCTGATTCAGTGTGTGTGTGTGTGCCTTCCAGCTTCCGTAATGTTCTGTGCCTTCAGCTGGTCGCGATTGACATCTGGATGTTGTCCAGCTGACATTCTGGAGGGCAGAATTTTTCTGTACCGCTCCTAAGAGCAGGGACCGAGCTTGGGTTAATTACCAGTGTAACTATTAAGGGACCAGTATCCAAATCTTGGAAGTGATGTCCTCTCCCCTGCTGTTCCTTCGCAGTGACCACGATGATGAAGTTGCAAGTTTGGCTTCTACATCAGGTGGATTTGGTGCCAAAGCATCTACACAGAGGCTGCCTGTGAAGGACTGGAAAGCTAAGGCATCCCCTCGGGCTTCCCCAAAGCTAAAGCGGAAGGCCAAGAAAGATGATGGGTATGTTGAGCTTGTGGGGACTGCAGGTGGCTGTGGGGCCAGCTGTGCAGGGCCTGACAGAGCTGTTAGCAGCAAGGCTTGGCTCTGAGGCCAGGAGCTCCCAGCCCCACTTCACAAATAGGAGCCAACCCCACAGAAAGCGTTGCTGGCTGCTCTGGGTTCACTTAGGGATGTGGGAGGAGGTTCTGCACTACTCGGAGTTCAGAGTACAGCAGAGGAATTTATGGCAGGTAGATCATAGAGTTGTACGTTGGTGGGGGAACACTGGGTGCCCTTGCCAGCTGTTGGAACTGTGACACTGGCCGTAGCTTAATATGACCTCAATTTCTGGTTGGCTTTTGAATGCTGGCGCAGTGCCCCTGTTCAACAACGTTGATCCTTTGTTACCTGCTCGCTGCTTTTGTGTGTTTCTAAACATGCCCATATGAATGTCTTGCAAGTGAAAATTGGTGACTGGAAAGAGCTGCCCATGGGAAATTAGAGCAACCTGTCTGTACTAACGAGGGGAAAGTAGCACAGCTTCTGCAAGGGGCTTTGCTCCTCTTGTGTACTCTTGGCTCCCTGATTTGGAGCCTAGCTGTGCAGATTGCAAAAAACATAGCTCGTGACATCAAGTTTCTGGCTGTGGTCCTTCTCTGTGACACTCAGAAGTGCTTTTCATTTCTCCTGCCTCGGTCTTTTTAAAGGTGCTGAATGGATGCAAATGTGTACTTCCCTTCTGGTAGTTTGTTTCTTTTTTTTTTTTCCTGAAGGTTTCTTCACCTTCAGAACTGAGATCATTAGAAATGTTTTGAAATTCATTAATTTCCTGTTTCACAAATGAGTACTAGGTTTTTTCTTTCTGAAATATTGGGAGACCTTCAAAAGCTCTCTGGCAAAGCCTTCCCTGCCTTTGAACTTGGACAAGACTGTGTTGTTCTTTTTTAACAGCCCCCATTCAGACTTGGCTCAAGTCTGTTGGGTGTTGAAAGCAGTCCTGTGAAGGGACCAGTCTGTAAGGGGCTTAAGGGCCTGTGAATACTGCAAATGGAGGCACAGAGCAGTGGGGATTGGGACTTCCTTGCCTTCCTGTTGCACTCACATTATGCTAGGCAAAACAGGAGTTTGAGCTGGGTATGAAATCTAAAGTAACCTGTGAAATGCATGATCTGTTTGGGCACTTCTGATAATCAGTGCAGTTGACATAATTGAGTACGTGTTTCTTTCTCTTTATCTCCAGGGATTTGAACCAGTCGCCAAGATCATCTAACAACCAGGTGAGTCAGAGCTGCTCCTGCCATCCCTTCCAAGGGCCTGATGCTTCAGCTGTTTGCTGTCATGCTAAAGACCTGAGAGGAGGATCATCCCAATTAACTAAGTACTGTGGGCCCTCTGCAGTCAGGCATGGCATTGCTCTATTCTGTGGCTTGCACACCAGAGAAGCTGCTCAGTGCTGCCCAGACCGAGGGCTTCCTTCTCACTTTTGCATGTTGATTTGCCTTTCTTTATCCTCACAAGCTCTTTATCATCCCAAACTCTACCCCTCATTTCCTCTTCCCTGCTGAGATAGCTTGCATGCATTGGCAGCAGGGGTAAGCTGTTCCCAGCAAACTAAGGATCACAGTGGGACTGGCCTGTTGGGGTGTGTTATCTCTGTTGATAGCACTTCTTTATCTGGTAGAAAACGTGCTCAGCAGAGTTAAGTGCTTCCTTTAGACTTCCTGAGCAGCTGAAGAGACAACTGTAGGTGTGTACTCTGAGTACTGACCAAAAATGAGGGAGTGCTCTTGGAAACCTCCTCCCTTCTGCACTGATTGCACAGCTCTTTCATAAGCATTTGAGGTCCCTATTTATGTAAGGACCTCTGTGTACCTGGCCAAATGAATAGGATTTGCTTTATTCCTTTTTAATGCCAGAGTTTAGAGGGGGGTCTTGAATCTACACAGTTCAGCATATTCTAAGCAACCACTTACGAATTTCTTTGCAGGCACTTTGTGTACTTCCACAGTTTATTTCTTGTGGCAAAAGTCTTAGAAATTGGCATTAAGCTGACCCAATTTTCTGCTTTGTATGTCGTGCTTCTGCCTCTGGCATGGGGCTTGACTTAAACACCTAGCAGAAAGCTTGGCTGATGCTGTAAGGGTGAGTGGTCATCCTCTCCACACACAGGTGACACCGGAGTTCCAGGAAGAACTGATGTGTGTACTGAGGAGCCAACAGCGTGAGCTCTCTGAGCTGCGTCAGAACCAGATGGAGCTGCTGCAGAGGCTCACGGATCACCTTGATGCCATTCAGAGCTCGCTGATGGGCCACATGGAGAGGGTGATCGACTCCCAGCAGGAGCAGGAGCGTATCCTTGTTTGAAATCAGGGAGTGGAAGGCTGCAAGGCATGAGGAGGGCTAAGAAAGTTCAGCAGTCATAGAGCATAGGTGCTGTAAAGGAAGGCCTGGCTGCAGTTTAATTATTTCAGTTCTTCTCAGTCCCTTTCCAAGGGCAGGAAGCTCTGAAGTAGAATGGGTCATTGGTACTTTGTCCACACCCCTAAATCTTCAGCTAACCTATGATGGCAGTGCTGCAACAGAAGTTGCACATAAGGTGTTCCCCTTCCTCAGGCAGTGGCCAGTTGCACAGGAGTGTTTACAGACTGATCCTTTCCTTCATTTCCTCCTGAAAGCTGATGCAGTACTTTGAGAAACTGCACCAGAAATAGCATCTGACTGCCATACCCCATGGATGCAAACAGACTTTTCTTGTCTGTACCCACATATTCATCTAGTGGGTTGGCCAAATCATTTATTCCATGCCTTGGTGCCGTGTTTAGAGCAGTCAGCTCTTGTGCATCTGCTGCTGTGTTGAGTTTGGTCATGTTCCCCAAACTAAGCAGCCTATTTCACATCTCGTGTGAAGTCACTCTTAACTGGTGAGCTCAATTACCCTGCTCTGTACCCCTTCTAGTTTTATGTAAAGTTGGAACTGTTGCCCTGTGCAGGATGCTGGTGTACCTTACGCTCCTGTGGTGATGCGACAGCAGGTTGTTTTCTCTCTTAATCTTGGATTTTCCTTTTTGATCACCAGCCTCATGTTTTCATAGATAACACAGAGGGCCCTCCACTGAAGTGCAGTCTGGAATTTCATTGTAATGTTACAGTGAATTTTCCTCGTTAGCATCAAATTTTGCCAGCAGTTGAACTCTTCTCAGTGAGTGCTGAGAGACCCACCTGTGTGCTTTGCAGTCAGGTGCAGTTCTAGTGATGGTGAATAATTTTAAACAAAAAAAAAATTGCCATAAATCTCTGTTTCTGGCAGATCTGTGCCTCCACAGAGAGTCTCGCTTTCCTCCTGCTTTGGGAAGTGACTGTGTATTTCCATAACTTGTTTTTGCCTCTGCTTTCTTCATTCACTGGAAGATCTTGGCCCTAAGTTCTCCGACAGGTCCCTTTACTGTAAGCTGTTCGTGCTCCTTAACGTGCATGCTTGGTAGAGAGGAGACTGGATCGAGCGCTGACGGAAGGGCAGCAGCGCAACGGGCAGCTCCAGGAGCATCTCTCTCAGCAGCTCTCTCAGACCCTTTCCACTGCAGTGTGCAACCGTCTGGAGAGGACCGTTCGTGAGGAGATGAAGAAGACAGTACCCCAGTGTGAGTGCTGCTGCCTGGGCTTTGGAGGTGGATTCTGGTAGAGGTGGAAGGCGTGCTCTGTTAAAGTGCTGGCGCTGCGTGACGTAGGAGTTGGGTTGCAGGAAGAGTTGTCGTTGCACACTGTTACTTCATTGGGTTGAGTCCTGAAGACCTTCAAGGTTGAAGCTCTATGGCTTCTCTGTTGGCTTCTGGTGTGTGGCAAACTTTTCTCCTCGTGTCCAGCCTTATTTTCCCGAGCCAGAGCTTGTGACCTTTGTCCCTACCTGTGTCATTTGGCACCTCTGGGGAGAGATTGACACAATTTTCTTGTTCAAGTTTTGAAGTGTAGTGCTGGGCTTATAAAGCTGCAACTTAGACTTGTTTGTGTTGTGCCTAGGCATTTCCAAGAGCATGGACCCAGTTGCTGGCCAGCTGAGTAACACTATTGCCACCAAGCTCACTGCTGTTGAGGGGACACTGAAAGAGAACATTACCAAGCTAGTGAAATCAAAGGTAAGGAGAACCAGACCATAGCTATTCCTGGGGGCACAGCATTGTCACCTGCATGGGTAGTGACTCCTCGTAGCTCTTCCTCTCACCTGGATTTCCAGGTGGGTCTGAAGTCAGTTTAGCTGACAGTGATCAAAGCTTTCTTCTGGTTTCATCAGGAGAGAAAGCTCTTTATGTGCTCCCCTTCCTGCTTAGCCTCATTAGCCCCTTCTTCCATTTACCAAGTTGTTCATGTTCTGTAGTAGAGGCTCTCACTAGAGCAGTGGTTTTTAGGGTCACTTAGTCAGCCAAGTGGTGAGTGTTTTTAGGAGCACAAGCTCGTCACTTGCATTAGCAGGCAGTGATGGGTTGTGGGAGGGAAACTGTGGATGAGGAGAGGAGCCATGCCTGGCTGCACCGCCTTGCCTTGCCCTCAAGCTGAACTGCGGGGAAATTGCCATTTTTCTTGGGCACCCCCTCAGTCATCAGGTGCTCTGCCTGCTGTAGTCGTGGTGCAGCTTAGAGAACGGAGTTCAGCTGCTCAGGGAATGCACGCTTCTGACTGACACTGGACTGTCCTTATCTGGTGTGGGTGTGTTGCCAGGATGTAGAGTGTTTATTCGCATCTCTATCCTGCAGTTAATTTTCTGGAGTCTCTTCTGTGTGTTCTTGTAAGAACCTTACAGACAGTGTTGTGAGGGCGACGGCCGATACCCTGCAGGGGCCCATCCAGTCGGCCTACAGGGAAGCCTTCCAGAGCGTCGTGTTGCCAGCCTTTGAGAAGAGCTGCCAGTCCATGTTCCAGCAAATCAACGACACCTTCAAGCAGGGCACGCAGGAATGTGAGTCTCTCTGCTCGGGGTTTTCTCTCTGCTACACTTTTGTGTTAGTGCCTGACAAGTTGGCCCTTGGCTAACGTCGTTTCCATTCAGAGTTTCGCTGTGATTGTTGAGCTCTCATCCTACTGGTGTTGTCTGAAAGTGTACTGCTCCATTTCCCACTTGAGAAATGGGTGTGAGGAGGTTTTGTATGTGAATCCCTGTTCTTGCAGCACCAGCTCCAAGCTCTGTAACCCACACTGCAGAGTGCTCGGTGTCATGCAGTGAACAGGAGACTTGCAGCTGGGCTTTACTTCTGTATGATTACCACATCCTACTTCCGTGTCTCATGTAATTCTCTGTGGTGGGGAGACCAGAAGCAGGATTTCTAGGTTAGCACAACACAGAAGAGAATGCTTGTTGTGGGCTGTGCTTGTACGCTGGCTTCTACTCTGGGATGCCTGGAGCCTGGTGGTGGATTTCTGCTCTGACCACAGTGCTTACAGCTCAGATGTCTTCCTGTTTTGCTGTTGCAGACATTCAGCAGCTCGAGACTCACATGAAGAACAAGAAGGCACGAGAGCAGGAGGCCCGGGACCCGCTGCTGAATCAGCTCCGGCAGCTCATCAGCACCTTCCAGAGCACCACGGAGCAGCTGGCTTCCACCATCGCAGCCAATATCCATGCCGAAGTGCAGCACCAGCTGCACATTATTGTGGGCAAGTAAGTTGGCATCTGGGCTTGCTGAAAGAGATGTCAGTGAGAAACACAGGTGTTTAAAAACAAACTTTTCCCTACTTTGTTGTGGAAATGAGCCCTTTGCCACCCCTGCCAGAGGGCTGCTTGTTAGCTGTATGGTGTGACAAAGCATGTGGGCTGCTGTAACTGCTGCCCTGTAAGGCACAGAACAAAGCCCACAGAACCCTTTGAACAAGCAGCTGTATCTCTGCTGTGTGTGGGAGTTTGGGGCATGCTTGTCACAGTATGCCCACTGCTTGTTGGAGTACCTGAGCCGCTCTCAAGTCACCCTCTTCTTTCTGTTCTAAAATGATCCTTGGGTCTTTTCAAAGCTTTTCCTCTTTATGTCCTCAGGCACGCCAGCAGTTTTGCAGGCTACTTTTGTCCTCTCAGCAGCAATTCCTGTTTGGCCATCCCAGATTCAAGAAGTGATCCTGGCATGGATCACTGCCAGTGCCTTCAGCTTGTGCACACCATGAAGCTGGTGGCAGTAGCCACGTGTAAAGACTGGCAAATATCACCTGCAGGGCAGAATTCACCCCATTTATTTTAAGCCATCAGAGCATATGTCAGTGTTTTGGGGGTCTTCAGTGCAGAGCAGACTTGGCAGGGAGGACAGCAGACCAAATTCCAGTCCTGCTGCATGGGCAGTGCTAGCTCCCAGGGGAGCCATGCTGCTGTACCACAGAAGAGCAGCTCTGATGCTCTGTGCCCATTGTAGAGGAGAGGATCCCACCCCTGGGTTAACACTGCATGCAAGAGATTGTTGTAGGAATTTGGCCTTTCAGAGACAAACCTACAACATCGTCACCTTGCTGGGTATATTGAAGAATGAAAACACGAAGTAATGAGGATGAATTTCCTGGGACGTCACTTTCCCACGCAGAATCCTTATGTTTCAGCGTGTGTTGCTACCACAGAGCTTCCTTGGGCTGCCCATTTCCAGTGACTGTGCTTCAGAACAACCTTTGGGAGCCACACTAAAATAAGCAAGCCTGTGCTACAAGCATTGTGCAACGTAATCCCTCAGCTCTTTGTTTTCAGAAATACCTTTTGTTTTTTTCTTTTGTTTTTTCTTTTTTAGCCTGCAGGAGTCTATTTTGACCCAGGTGCAGAGAGTCATTAAAGGAGAAGTGAGCCTGGCAATGAAGGAGCAGCAAGCAGCTGTCACCTCGAGCATTGTCCAGGCAATGCGTTCGGCTGCAGGGACTCCCATCCCCTCCACTCACCTGGACTTCCAATCCCAACAAACTCACATCCTTCAGCTGCTCCAGCAGGGCCACCTCAACCAAGCTTTCCAGCAGGTACGTGGCCTTCCTTGCAGTGGGGCAGCATTGCTTTTTTAGGGGACAGAGTGAGGGAGAAGTGGCTCCTCGAGGTGTGGGGGTGTTAAGTCCACAACTCAGAGGAGCTGGCTGAAAAGACCTGTGGCAACAAACAGCTCAGGGGGTGAATTTGCACTCGTGCAGGTCAGGCCAGAGCTATGCACATTCCATGACACGATAGCACTGAAGTTCCTTCTTCCTTGTCCTGTCAGGACAGCATCGGTGCTGCAGTAAGCCAGTGACTTTGCCGTCAGCAGCAGCACATGGTGCACCCCTGAAGTGCAACAGCTTTGTAAGCCTCTCTGGGCAGATCTGCCAGCTGGGACCTGACCTTGGCTTTGCCTTTGAACATGCAGGCAGATTCACTTGAGCTGCTGCAGACCAACTCCACCAGGAATAGAAACAGTGCTGTGCCATCGAGCTGCAAGCATGACCCTTCTTCATGCTGCTGATGAACCTGGTCCCCTGTGTCTGTCTGTGAGCTGTTACCTGCCTGCTCAGCTTAGGACAAGCACAGGTGTCCTCGTAGTATACACAGAGCCTGCACACAGTCCAGCCTGCACCCGTGGGATTTGCTGAGCCCTCTGCTACCAGAGGAGGCTGGCGAGCCATTGAGCTGTCCCATGTCCTTAAACCTGCCTCATGCTTCCTCTGTGTTCCTAGCTGTGTCTTCCTTGCAGGCTCTAACAGCAGCTGATCTCAACCTGGTCCTGTATGTCTGTGAGACTGTGGACACGCAGCAAGTGTTTGGCCAGCAGCCATGCCCGCTGTCCCAGCCCGTGCTGCTCTCACTCATTCAGCAGCTCTCCTCGGATTTGGGTACTCGTACGGAACTGAAGCTGAAGTGAGTATGGTCGGGGCCATGGGTTTGAGCCCCTGCAGGTGTGTGCCTGGCTCTAAACTCGCTGCCAGAGGTGTTCAGTGGGAGCTGTCAGCAGGAGCTATGGGACGTGCTGTTGGTCGGCTATCCTGAGCAAAACACGTGTGCCTGTGCTGACACTTAGGGTTCTGACTCTCAGTTCATGCTGTTAGCTGCCCTGGAAAGCAAACTTCTTATGATAGCTGCAGGGTTTGACAACAGCATGTGGACAAGGTCTCAGCTTTGAGTTAGAAACTCAATCTTGGGGATGAAGGTAGCTCAAGCCAGAAAGAAATGAGGGCTGTAAGTGGCAGTAGAGCTGGTGAGCAGTTACTGTGCCACCGTTAGGAACTGAACTTAGGAGCAGGGCTGTGCCTCTGCAGCACTGAGATGGATGGGAACTGGCACGGGGTCAGGCGCTGGGTTTGGTTCTGACCCACCGTTCTAACCCACCTTTCTCCCCTTCAGTTACCTGGAGGAGGCAGTGATGCACCTGGACCACAGTGACCCCATCACCCGGGACCACATGGGGTCGGTCATGAGCCAGGTGCGCCAGAAGCTCTTCCAGTTCCTGCAGGTGGAACCCCACAACACGCTGAGCAAGCCCGCACGCCGCCTGATGATCATGCTGCAGGGCCTGGTCACTCCCAGCATGACCTAGGGGGGGAGGGAAAGGAGGAGGGGGGGGGCTGCTGGATGCTCCGGGGAACCCCCTCCCCCTGACTCCAGTAGTTATTAACCACCTCCAGCTTGTGTTAAAGAGCTCTTGCCGGGAAATCTTATCAACTCGTGTGTGATATCTCTTAAGGCAAACGCCATCTGCGTGTAGTCCCAAATAGTCACTGAGCGCTCACTTGGCTTGTAGTCCTCGATGGCCCCTCCTGAGAGATGGAGGTCTCTTCTCTGCCCACACCCCCCCCCCCCCCTCCAGCTGATTCCAGGGGCTTTCTTACCCCTGTGCTTTGGAGCCCGTTGCCATCAGCACAGGAGGGAGGAGGTGGGTGAGGGGCTGTTCACAAGGAAATGTGATGGGGAGAGGGGATCAGTGGGACAGGGAGGGGGTTGGGGGCAGTTATTGACCCCCAGCTCTTGGCAGGAGAGCCCCGAGGGGGGAGGAAAGCCCGTGGGGGCTGCTGTTCTGTTATGGGTGGGAGCACGTCCCTGGTTCAGCTGTTACTGTGGGATTTTACACCCGGGGGCACGGAGGTGTGGGGAGGGGAAGGGGGGAGGGGGGGGGGGGGTTGAAGGGCGGAGGTTTCTTTTTATCTTTTTTTTTTTTTTGGAAATAACGTTCAGAACAATTCAATAAATAACTTTTTTTGGAGAAAAACAACAACAACAGCAACAAAAAAAGAACCGGCATATCTCCCGAGCGTCGAGCAACCGAGCGCTTTCGGGGCGGGGGGCAGCGGGGGGGGGGGGGGGGGGAGGGGCGGGGCCCGGGGGAGGGGGGGTGTGATGTTGGGGGGGGGGGGGGGGGGGGGGGGAGGTACGCGGGGCTGCGCGGGGCGCGGAGCGCTGCGCACACGGAGCGGTGGTGGTGCGGAGCGCTCCGCACCATGGGCTGCGGCTGCGGGCGGCTGCTGGGCGTCCTGAGCCCGCTGCTGCTGCTGCTGCTGCTGCTGCGCATCGGTGAGTGCCGCGGGATGCTGCTCGAGGGTTGTATAGGGTGGGATCTTGGCGTCCTGCTTTCTCCTTCCCGAGCCTGACCGCGCTGCGGGGATGGATGTGGAGGTGCGGGGAGCGCTGCGGGAAAAGGGGATCCCCGAGGCGGGGCGGCCGGAGCCGCACTTGTGCCTCTTCTTCATCTCTTTCTCCTCCCTTCTCTCTTTCTCATCTCTCTGTCTTAAAGCATCCCATCTCCCTCAGCCACTTTCAGCCGGAGCCACGCTTGCGCCTCTTCCCACTCTGTTCCCCCTCTCTCCCCTTTCCCTTTTCCCCCCTTTCTCTCCTCCTGCCCTTCTCTCTAAGCATCCCCCCCCCCCCCCCCCCCTTCTTGCTCAACCACTCAAAGCCTTTGCTTTTGTTTGCTCTGCTGTAGTCACAAATTAATCTGTGCTGTTTGGGGATAAGAGGGCTGCACAGATGGCTCTGGAGCGATCCTCGCAGGCTGGGAGCGAGGGTCTGGGCAGCAGACACTGTTATTTCTGGGGCTGTGAAGGAGCTCGTTCCCACCCTATGCCTGAACGTGAGCCCCTCTGCATGGGGCTGCTTTGTTCCGTAGGACCTCAGGATCATAAAGGTTGGAAGAGACCATTCAGGTCACCCAACCCACCCTCGCTGTCCCCTTCCTTACAAACCCAACCTTTCCATTGCTGGGCACGGGGATGCGGTGCTGGGTCTGGTGGGCTGTGCATCACTGTGAGCCCAGCCCTGCTGGTGGGGGGCTCAGCTCCGTCCCCTCTGTCCCCACGCAGCCGTCGCTCAGGAGCCCATCAGCACAGCAGGGAAGTGTAACACCATCTACAAGGGCTTTGCTGGCTGCCTCATCAGCCTGGGGGACAGCATGGCCCAGAGCATGAAGCAGCAACAGCGGGATGAGGAGGAGGAGGAGGGCGGCCAGGAGTCACAGGAGCTGGACACCATCTGCAGGTGAGCGGTCCCATCCCCGTCCCCGGCTCCTGGGAGCTGCCACCGCCGTTTCCCTGATGCCCATCTCCCTCTCCAGGTCCTGGGATGAGTTCCACGCCTGTGCCAGCGGAGTGCTGTCCCGCTGCCCCGAAGAGGCGGCCGCCATCTGGGAATCTCTACGCCAGGAATCCCGCAAGATCCAATTCCAGGGCAACCTGCAGGAGCTGTGCAGTGCCCGGGGCCGCCTGGCCAGCGCCCAGGGCTCGCCGCCCGCCGAGACCAACCAGGCCACGCTGCGGGGCTCAGCCCCTCCTGCTCACCCCGCCGTCCTGCCCCTGCTGGCCCTGGCACTGCTGGGGGCCTGGGCATAGAGCTGCCCGCAGCCAAGGACCCGCCGTGCCCTGTAGGAGGGAGCAGCCCGGGGTACAGGTTGAGCCCCAGCCCGGCCCCGCAGCCCTCCCCCTCTCCTGAAACCCTTCAGATGGATTTATATTTATATTAAAAGATGCTTTTACATTTCTCCCATCTCTCTGCTGTACGGTGCCCTCACATCTTCCCCGACCCTATGTGGCCTCACGCTGTTTCCTCTGGCACCCAGGGAACCCCAGTGTCCCTGCTGTGGGGCACACACAGGTGTCCCCGAGGGGGTTAAGAGCTTTCCAGGGATTTCACCTTCCCAGGAGAGCCCGACCCTGATGCAATCGATCTGCAGTCACCCTTGGTGAAGCCTAAATGCCCAGCCCAGCTTTGGGCTGGAGGGCACCAGGGTGGCACGGTACAATTTTGTGTCTGATTCCAGCCCTGCTACATTTGGTCCTGATAACGGCCACGGAGGAAATCGGGGTACGTAGCGAAGAGAGGACGGTTGGGTGCACTTGTATTTTTGGGATGATTTGACAGAGTTGAAATAACCGTATCTGAACGTCTCCACTTCAAGGTGAGACATTCAGCTATCGCCGTCCATGTCGAACCAGGGAAAATTATTTCTCCATTTCCAAAAGCTCTTCCTGCAGGGCCTGCTGCCTTGGCAGAGCTCTGTGATGGACACAGCCTCGGTCAGCACTGGCAGCTATCAGTCGAGCATCTGCTGGGCTTAAAGCTCTTTTGAGGACAGAGATGTGCTTCCAGCACTGCTGGCTCACACGAGCCTGGCACGACCTGCTATTAATTCATTTAAGCAAGGCGTTGCACGGGAAGGACACAGCCCAGGGCAGAGCTCTGCCCCAGCGCTCCTCACACGGCAGCTGCTGCTCCCCGTGTTTAACGCTGCCGCAGGGGGATAATCTGCCTATTCTTCCATTTCCAATTTCTGACAATCCTGTGTTTAAGGCTGAATTAGTGCCGGGATCTAAGAGGATCAGCGCTGGGTGGGCAGCTGGCACCTCTGGGGGGCGGCTGGGGGGCTGGAGGAACATCGAGGTGATGCTTGTCCCCTCCTTTGGATGCTCTCTAATAGTTTTATGTCCTTCTTTGTGCTGTGGTGCTCAACCATCACCAGTTGGTGAGGCGGCACGCACGTTCTTGGCCAGCTCACAGGTGGATGTGTGGCACAGAGGGGCTATGGGGTGGCTTTAGGAATGGGGTTTTGGCCATGGAGGGCTTCATCCATCTCTGGGGCCACCACAGTGGGGAACAGCCAGAACCCGTCTATCTGCTGGTTTTTGCTTTTCTTTGGCCTTGGACGAGGGCTGTGGCACAAGCCTGTGTCCAGGAGGGGCTCAGGGCTTCCTGGTGAAGGCAGGCACCAGTCCTGCAGCTGTGTCCCATGGCAGGAGGGGCACATCCCCATTCCTGCCCCCTGGACTTCACAACAGTTCATTGCTCATTGTCCTTCAAGTGACCGCACGAAGCTGAGACCGCACAGCTCAGCTCTGTCCCAGGCTGCTGAGCTTGGGGTGCTCAGCTCAGAGCTGCTCAGCTCTGCTCGGGCAGAGAAATCATACCCCCTAAAATGAAGAAAACACAGTGCAGCCAGCTCATCCCCAGCACCGTATCTCCATTCTCTCCATCCCACCTCTTTATTTTGCCTCTCAACCCCAAACACAGCCCAAAGGTTCCCAGCTGGTGGGTGCCGGGGCACCTCCACGCATCACAAAAACCCATCACTCCGCTTACGAAACTCCAGCGACCTACTTTACACTCCCCGCTTTTGTTCTTAATTCCCAGATATGGCCGCCCTCCAGATTTTGCCCATCAAGGCAAATTAATTGGGAGTCGATCCTAATTTGCTCTCTGCTATTCTTTGGGCAGGAGATTAAATGCTCGGCAGACATTATCTCCCTCTCTTTTTTCTAAGAGGAGGACCTGAATTATTTTAAAAAAACAAACAAAAAGAAGGAAACTAAAGAAGGGAAGGGGGTAAGGGAAAGAGTTTGGTTGAGTTGATGCACAGATTCACTCCCTGGGCAGCCAGGACCAGATGGTGACAGTGTTCCAGGCAGCTGTGTGACAGTGACAGTGCACGTGGGATGGCAACTCGAGGGCCAGCGTGCTGCCCATGGTGCTTGCTGCCGTGCTCTGCTCCTCCTTTCCTTCGCCAAAGGAAATTCCTGCTGGTGGAGGCACAAGGGGCCTCGCCGCTCTCCTCCACACCCCATCTGGTCTCAGGGCTGATGGAGGCCGGAGGATGCCTCCATCCCGAGGATGAAACAGAGATGCTGTAGGGCAAAAGGTCGAACCTTTTGGACCCAGAACAGCAACCTCAATCCCTGCAGATCGGCTATGGCAGAACAGCTGAGCTGGAGTCACCTCTGTGCTCAGCCCCCACAGCCTGGCAGCCCCTCTGTGCTCGGCTTTGGGGCTTTTTGAGGGGGGATTTCCTTTTCTAAGCAGATTTAATTGAACATCCTCCTGCTCTGTCCAATTGAACATCCTCCTGCTCTGTCCTCTGCTCGGCCTTGCTGGGACAACCTTGAGCTTGCTGCCCAGTGGGTCCAGGGATGAACCGTGCCATGGTTTGTGTCCTTTGAAGAGGACAACGAGTCCTCCATAGGCAGAACGAGACCCTGAGGGGTCTGAGCGCCGTGCCATGGGGGCGGCCGAGGGAATGGGATGGGTCCGTCGGAGAAGAGCAGCTCAGGGGGGAGCTGGTGGCTCTGCAACCCCTGAGGGGAGGGTGTGAGGAGCGGGGGGCCGTCCTGGTGACAGCGATAGGGCGGGAACGGCGGCTCACGTTGGGGCTCAGGTCGGGTACTGGGACCAGCGGCACTGCCGCTCCGGAGGCCGCCGGCAGGGGGCGCTATAGCGCGGGGCGGCGGCGCAGCGCGCCCGCTTGCCCCGCCCGCCTCCCTCTCTCCACCAATCAGCGGCGCTTCCGGCGCACGGCGATGACTCGGGAGGCGGTGCGCGGCCCCGGGGCGGAGCGGGCTGAGGTGAGTGCGGGGCCGGGCCGCTGTCCCTCGGGTCCCCTCCGCTCCTCCGGGCCCGCACAGCCTCCCGGGGCGGGCGGGGTGCCGGGCAGCGGGCCCGTGGGTGCCCTCAGCGGGCGGTCGGGGCGTGGCTGTGGGCCAGGGCTGCCCCCACCCCACCCCCACACCCCGTTCCCCTCCCCCTCCCTCAGCAGCTGGGAATAGCTTATCCCCGGGGATACACGGGGCTGGGTGGGGTCTGGGGTGCTGGGCTTTGAGCTTAAGCCGTCGTGCACAGCCGCTGTGCTGTGCTCATGGGCGCTGCCGAGGCAGTCAGGGTTGCTCCCGGGTGTATTACTGAGCTGTAAGCCCCCATTGGGGCTGGAGGATGCTTGCCTGCCGCCAGGAGCTGTGGCACTGCCCTGCCAGTCGTCTGAGGAAGGGATCTCTTCGATGCCAAAGCGTTCAGCCAGCTCTTCCCCTCACCTAGTGTAACAAAGGCACGCTGACGCTGTTTGGGCAGTGTACAGCCTTCTGAGAGTGGGGTTTCCTGTTCAAAAAGGGGGTTCATAGCCGTAACACATTCAGCTCTCAGCTTCTCAGTGCTTCCACGTGTTTCCTCCCCCACCCCCCACGCTGGCACGGTGCTGGGTGCTCCCACAAGGCAGAGCCGTTACCACGCTGCTGGCTGATGCCTGATCTCTGCTGTTAGCAGCAGGATTCACACACGACGGCTTCAAGCTCTGTGTTTGAGACTTCTCGTTGCTTTTGTTTCCTGCTGGGATGCCTTACCCGAGTGCTTCTACCCGAAGTTGCTCTGTAATAGTCTTGTTTGCAGACACACTCCTCTGCTAACTTAAAATATTTTAATGTGCAGTAATGCTGGCGGAAAGAACTGCTCGTGTGAGTTATGATTCAGAAGTAGCTATAATATTTCGTGTATTCCTTGTCAAAGTGCTTTAGTCTGAATGAGCACCCAGCTGTAGGGCAGCCCTCGGTGAGTTCCAGTCTCCGTTAAGCTACCTGCGGAGTTGTTTTATGTCTGCTGCAGACCTGCTCGTGCATGGTTGGTGTCTGACCTCGTGGTACTACCAGGAGCTCTTATGTGAGAAGGCAGATGTCTGATTTTAAAGCAGAATCTTAACTAAAGCCTTGCTTTCTTTCCAGGTTGAATGTAGAGCGTAAACTTCTTGCTGTTGTCCCTCTGGAGCACCTTTTTTTTCCACACGTAATTCTGATGGGAGACCAGCTGGGGTTCCTGCTGTGCTGAATAGTTGCTTGGAGAAGTGGTGAATGAGTGAAGATACGCTTGGTGATGGTAAGGTGGATGGGTACATCTCGAGGCTCCCTGCTTTTCTGTGCCACGTGCAAATGTGGCACTGTGCTGATGGGCTCCGAGCCAGAGCAGAAAGTTAAAACTGCTCAGCTAATTGCCAGAATGCACGCAGGCAGTTTCTTTACCTCCAGATTGTTTTAATCAGGACCTAAAGTAAAGGCTTGCAGGCAGCTGATTTGGCTCTGTTGGAGCAGAGTGTGGTG
This sequence comes from Callipepla californica brunnescens, assembly GCA_023055505.1. Lineage (NCBI taxonomy): Eukaryota > Metazoa > Chordata > Aves > Galliformes > Odontophoridae > Callipepla > Callipepla californica. The sequence goes on along the minus strand of JALIRH010000016.1, from coordinate 1,170,067 downwards.
AGTGAGAGCTCTGTCTGCTCCAATCGAGAACAAATGGCTGAAATTCTACTTACTGCAGCAAAGTGCAGCTCTGTGTGGAAGAGCAGAAGTGCTGTTTGGTATCTGAAAGTGCAGAAGGCAGCAAAACTGTGTTAGGTGTTAGGAAACATCAAAGCCCACCTTGGTTTCTTAAAGCTTGGAGGACGAGAGAACTGGCAGCTCAAAGTTAAGCAAGGCCTGGCATTCTGCAGGAGATGCAGTGAATAAATGAGTAACACACGTTGTGAACAGAGCCTGCCTGTCTGCATTTTCCCTGCCTCCTGCACAGCTCCATCGACCCCTGAGAGCAAAGCAATCAGAGGTTTAAGGCACCAGTGCAGGTTAAGTGTTCAGAAAACGTAAGGGTTTGTTGAGTGAACGAGTTTCTGAGAGAGCGTGTGGAGTTTCTAATGAGAAAATAAGGTTCAGGATGGTGAGTGCCTTGCAGAGTTTAGCAGATGAAACAAAACTGAGGAGGGTGCTTAACTCTGCCGTTGATTTTGGTTAAGCTGCTGGGGCTGGACGAGATGAGCTGTGGAGATCCAGCCTCAGCTATTCTGTGCTTCAGTGCTCAGGAGCATTGAGTAAACTATGCTTAATAAAAAGGGGTGAAAATCCCCAGCTCTCTGTGGTAGCATAGCTCTGTGGCAGGACGAACCACCAGCGTGCTTTTCCCTGTTTGAAACTGTATGGCTTTGATTGCCATTCATCTGTTTCTCCTCGTCCTTTTTGGAAGGTTCACACGTGGGAGCTGCTGCTGGCGCTGCCCTGGGAAGATGCCTTGATAGGGAATTAACACCCGTCAGTGATGGGCTGTGGGACCAGCAAAGTGCTTCCCGAGCCCCCCAAAGATGTGCAGCTCGATCTGGTTAAAAAAGTAGAGCCTTACACGGGCCACAGTGCCATCTACAAGCACTTCATCAAAGATGATTGTGGGACTGTCATCAAAGCCGGCTCTCCCTCCCCTCCGCGGCACGCCGATCCGTTTCCTGGTAACCCCCTCCCTGCCCAGCCCGAGCCCCGCAAGAACAAAGTGGCCAAATACCGTGCCAAGTTCGACCCCCGAGTGACGGCCAAGTACGACATCAAAGCCCTGATCGGAAGGGGCAGCTTCAGCCGCGTGGTGCGCGTGGAGCACAAGGCCACCAAGCAGCCCTACGCCATCAAGATGATAGAGACCAAATACAGGGAGGGCAGGGAGGTGTGCGAGTCGGAGCTCAGCGTGCTGCGCCGCGTCCGCCACACCAATATCATCCAGCTCATCGAGGTGTTTGAGACCCAGGATCGCGTGTACATGGTGATGGAGCTGGCCACTGGAGGAGAGCTGTTTGACAGAATCATTGCCAAGGGTTCCTTCACGGAGAGGGACGCCACACGCGTGCTGCAGATGGTGCTGGATGGTGTGAGGTACCTGCACACGTTGGGTATCACGCACCGGGACCTGAAACCTGAGAACCTGCTCTACTACCATCCTGGAACGGATTCCAAGATCATGATTACAGACTTCGGGTTGGCCAGCGCTCGGAAGAAGGGAGATGACTGCCTGATGAAAACCACGTGCGGGACGCCGGAGTACATCGCTCCCGAGATCCTGGTCAGGAAGCCCTACACCAACTCTGTGGACATGTGGGCCCTGGGTGTCATCTCCTACATCCTCCTGAGTGGCACGATGCCCTTCGAGGACGACAACCGCACCCGCTTGTACCGACAGATCCTGAAAGGAAAGTACAGTTACTCAGGCGAGGTGAGTGATGGCGGGGCTGAGGTGAGGAGAAGTCTGTATTTGGGTCCGTGTGGTCTTATGTAGGGCAGGGTTAAAAGTGTGTGATTCTGGCCCAGAAAATCCCTTCTCCTTTCCCAAACTGCTTCTTGAAAAAATGTGTGTCTGAAGATCTTGGTCCCTCCGGAACAGAACTGGAGGGACTGGGAGAACTGTGCAACTTGTAGGCAAGTAGCTGGGATGCTGCTGAAAATCGTGCCAGGGGTGTTTGACATGTAGTAGGAAATCAAACTATGGGTGTACAGATACAAACCCAAGCATGGTCTGAAAAATACCTGTGCCGGAAGGTGATGTTGTGGCACACAGAGACCTAAAGTGAGTCTGCATTGCCTCCTGAGCTTAGGTAGTAACAGAACTGAGGATAGAAGGATGGCTTTCTTAAGTAACACTGGGAAAGGGAACCTTGAGGGGTGGTTTTTGGGCAGAAGATGTCCCATCACCCCACAGGAGGGAGCAGGCTGAGCACACAGCTGGGTGCCAGGCTGCCCCACGGTGAGCAATCTGGATTTCTAGCTATATTCCTCACTCAAGATGTTCTAAAAGCAAGCTTTCCTAACTTCTGCCTTTAAAAAGCAGTGTCTAGTTTCCTGAACTTTGTGAAATGAAGCCCAATGGGAATGTGCGAGCGTGGGTACGATTCTGAAGTGACAGTGAAATGAACTGTCAGAAAGCTCCTGTGTCACAGCATAGGAACATCTCTGGTTGTTCACTTCTTCCTGTGGGGTTTCTCATACTGTGTTTGTTTCCTTGGCTCCTCTGAGCTGGTGCTGAGTGCCCAAGGCCATGGGTGAGCAGCCTGAGCTGCAGGGGCACCCATCCCAAAGCATGGCTTGGAATTAGGTGATCTGTAAGGTCCCTTCCAACCAAACCATTCAATGTTGCTGAGCGCTGCATGCGGAGGTGAGAAACAGTGATAAATTGGCTGTTACAGGCAAGCTTCAAGTGGTCCCATGGGAGAAAAGGCAGCCAGAGCACTCTCTAAGTGATGGTGAACTCTGAAGGTGCAGCTTGCTTTTCTTGGTTGAACGTTTCCAGTCGTTGTCTAGATCCCAGTAACCAAAAACCAACTGATATTTGGGTGTGTGTGTTAAAATCAAGAGGGGTAATTCAGTTTGATGTCTTCTGCTCCTTGTTCCAGTGCTGAATCGTTTTGAGAGTTCTGGCTTCCTAGGCTGCAATTCAAAGCGTTGTCTTGAGTGAGGGCTGCTGGATTCTTGTAGGCTGTAGGAATGATGGTGGCACGTGTGCTGCAGTGTAAGCACGAGGCTGTGCGTGCTTTGGATGTCCCAGTGTGAGAGCCTGAAGCCTGGCAAATGCAGCGAGGGCAGAGGAAGCTGTGTCCTTCTTCCCAAAAGGGATGGGGGAAATTGCAGTAAGAAGCAGTGGTGCTGGGTTCCTCAGGGTGCAGACGGGCTGGGAGCCCTCTGGCTTCTGGGGGCCCCTAAAAGTTCCCCTGAGTTCGAACAGCACCTGTGTGGAAAACAAATGAATGGAGAGAATAACAGTAAGCAGCCCAGCTGTGGATAAAGAGGCCTCTGCATCTCAAGTGTATAATGCTTGGGAATGTGGGGTGGTGGCAGGTGTTAATGGCTGATGGGTTTCCTTCAGCTCTCCCTCCATATCTACAGCCAGCTGATCTGATTGATGTTGGAGGCACCAGGCTGGACTAGGTAAAATCTTCCTCCACCCTCTTGCATCCTTAACTTCGCTGTCTGTTAGCGGTGCTGCTCTTTCCTCCTCTCTTTGTCCCTCTGTGCTTAGGGCTTTGTCCTGCCCCAGGGGCAGCCTGCAGAGCAGCTCAGTGGGATCGTGTGCTGTGTCAGATGTGCCCACTGGTGTGTCCGTCCTATTTGACGTCAGTGGAGCAGGTACTGATGTCTGACGTGGCCCTGGCTTGTGCCTCGGAGGCAGCGTTGTGCCAGCTGAGCTTGAAATCAGAAATCAGCCCTGAGGCTTACCCAGCTCCCACTGATTGAGCTCACTGCGTGATACTCCCTTGGTAAGACTTGGAGATGCGAAAAGTAAAGAGGGTAAACTTTCCCTTTCAAACAGAAATCTTCTTAAACGCTTTAATTATGACCCAGTGCTGGAGTTGCTCTGTACATGGGTGAAGAAGCAGACTTGCTAGCAATAAGAAGTGCATTTTGCAGAGTGAATTTCACTTCCCTTTCTCCTCCAGAAGCACTTTTTTTTCCTTAGGAGAAACGAGTCTGCCGTGACGTTCCGCATCTATAAAGGCCAGTGTGTGAGTTGTATTATCATGCCACTCTGCTCTTCTCTGTTGGGTGACTCACCCAGGGCTGAAATGTGAACACAGAGCCCATCTTATCATCTTGCCTGGCTCCCCTGTGCGATGGCTCTGCTGTTTGGCTGCTCCCCTTGCCACCTGGTTTTCCTGTTTGGGATTTTGCTCGTTTCATTGCACCCTTAAGGGGCTGGGTCGAATCAGACACCATCTTCTAAAACTGCACCTATCATTTCCTTCTCTGACACCACGTGCTGGGGTAAATGGAGGTACCACCACTGCTTGTGCTGGGGGAAGGGTTGGTGGCACATTCATACAGTCATTCAACTCATCAGGTCCCAGCTGTCAACACATCACCCTCAGTGATGTCCCTCAGTGCCACATCCCCACGGCTCTTGGACACATCTAGGGATGGTGGCACCCCCCCCTCCCTGGGCAGCTGTGCCACTGCCTCTTAGAAGAGATTTCTCCTAATACCCAACCTGAAATGACGGTGGGTAGAAGGAGAGAGTAAGGGTGGGACAGTGGGATCACGAGTGGAAGATGCTTTTTTCATTAACCTGAGGGATTTGAGTTTATCTTGGTGAAGGTCCACCTGACTCTCTCTGCTTTTTGTCCTCAAATCACCCGAGTGTCTGTTCTTACAGACACTGTGTTCATTTGTCTCTCACCTTTTCTTCCTGAGTCTCTAGAGCCTTCTCTTTCAGCTGCAGAAATAGATTTTTAGTAGATCACAGTCTCGAGGCCCCTCGTTCTCCAAAGGATGCAAGACAGTTGTCCACCATCGCGTTGCTTCTGAGGCTTCTTGTATGCTACAGCTAAAAACAAACTGAAGGAAACTCTCCATTCCCTAAACTGCCATTACTGCGTCAGCTCCTGGCCTTTATTAAGCACTCCTGATGAATGGAAGCTACGAGTTCACAGCAATACTTCTCCTTGGAAAGGTCTGAAAGCAGCCTTCTGATGTCTTCCCTGTCCATCTGCTGCTGATGGCTCATGAGTCATAGTGCCAGCTCTGTTTAGCTTCATCACCGTGCTCTGCAGGTGGTAAATGCTTGCTCTTCTTGCTCTGCTGGTGGGCAGGCTAGGGGAACTGCTAGACCTGAAAGAGAGATACTCAAAGGCACATGTAAAAAAGCTCTTGAAGAAAACCGTGTTCTTGCTGTCACCCTGTGTTACATTCTGGAAGCTTTATCAGATGTTTCACAGAAGGTTCAGAACTTGGCAGCGTGATGTGGGATTGTGGAGGTTCGAAGTACAGCGTAATGCATATTGATTCTGGACTGAACAATGGAAACACATTTGGTATTGACTTCAGTAGGCAAGGTTTGTTCCCTCAGGTGGACCCACATCTGTCAGATTGGCTCTCCTTTCCTCTGCAGTAACAGCAGCCAGCCCCCAGGTCTGGACTTATGGTTGTGTTGTAGCAGCAGGTGATGTATTCCAGCGTGGAGCAGTGTTTTGTTGGATGGGAAGAGCAGCAGCTCGTATCAGCTCAGTGTGCTTGATGAGCAGTAGCTTGCCCTGGGATTTCTGCTGTTTAGAGGAAAAAAAATCCAGCAGGTTGGGAGAATGTAGCCCAGAATGATCTGCAGTTTTCTACATCTGTTTGTAGTTCACCTGTCCATCCTGTCCTGTCCTTGTCTTTTACATCCTTAATGCCTTTTTCCTCGTCCTCCACTCTCTCCATTTTTTTTCTCCCCCCTGTTGTGTTTGAATGGCAGTAACCTGCGTATCTCTCACAGCTTTGCAGAGCACACTGTGCACCTTCGTGTCCAAATGGCACTTCAGTCCGTTTTTCCAGGCCTTGTCTTTTGTCAAACTTAGTGGAATGTAACTTTGGCATCTTGTGGCCTTCACTTTCCATCTAGGCTCCTTTGCACCCTGTGTTCACCCTGTGCTCACCCAGCCTGTGGCTGCTTGTTTGGTAGCAAAACCCCCAGTGCTGAAGGGTGTGCTGTGGACTGTCTGTTGGTCTGTCCCTGGCATGCAGGGGTGTTTCCTTGGAAAACAAGCACTGTGATGATCACCCGCAGGCATTGAGGAAGCTCTCTGGGTATATCTGTGGATAGATTCAGGCTGAGGAATGCCCTGCCTGGATGCACGCCTGTACATCCTGAGCTAGGGAGCTGCTTTGGCAGCAGGGTTGGACTCAATGATCTCTAAAAGACCCTTCCAGCCCCTACAGTTCTGTGATTCTGTGACCTGATTACATGATAACCGAGTTCCCTTAATAAGAGGTGAGCACGGTCAGTGTGGTGTCACAGGAACTAAGTCAGTGTAAGTGAGGAATAAGACACAAATTGTCCATAAGGCACATCAGGAGCAGCAAGAACGAAGCAGTGTGTTAGCAAACAGTGCTTGTTCTCTCATCTGCTACCTGACAGGTAGCAAGGGATAAAGATGAAAAGCACTTCCATGGCACCACAGCCGTGGTTCTGCCCTCCTGAGCCATGCCAGACCCATGGGAAGCTTTTGCAAGGCACAGTCGTAGTCTCTTTTGCTCTGATATTCCTCCACATAAGGAAGAACTGCTCTTTGTATAAATCTGAGGGTTTTCTTTTTTTTTTTTTTGCCTAGAAAAAGGAGGCAGGGGGGGGGAATCAATTTCCAGTGGAATGTGCTATTGCATTTCCTAGCTGTGAGGCCGTGGTGTAGAGCAATGAGAGCGGTGGTGAGATGCAGCGGGGCGGCTCTGTTGAAAAGAGCACCATGCTCTGCTTTGAAGAGCTGAGGCACTTGAGCTGTATGAAAGTGAGCCTCTCCCAGCAGGCACAAAGCACCGTGGCCAGGCTCACAGATGTGCTCCTTGGAGCATCTCCTCTCTCTTTTTTCTAATGTACCTGCGGGGTGGGTGGGGGTACAGGTGGGTTTGTGTTGCTGCATACGCTGTGGCAGCTGAAGTGTTTCCCCAGCAGGTGCAGGGATCTTAGGCTCTCTGAAGTGCTACCAGCTCAGTTAAAACGTGGGAAATCCTTCAGCCCAGTGTGTGTCAGTGACTGCACTCCTGCAAAACCATAGCGTGCTGCATTGGAAGATGCTCTATTTGCAGGTGAAGCAACACCTCCTCCTGTACCAGGGCATTGTGCAGGCTGACAAACAGTGTATGCGTTTAAAAATTGATTCCCTTTCTGCTTTGGCTGCTTCTTGAGGCTCCAAAGATTGTTTCCTCTGCAGCTGGTGTGTCACAAGGACCTCATCAGAATCATTCCTGCTGCCTTGACGTGGAGTGCTTCAGCTTATGTTGCAGATCTTAGCTGAAAAGAGACCTCTTTACCTGGAGGGTAAGCAGAGAGAAGAGTGAACCCCTCGTCCCATCCCATAGCACCTACAGGTTGGTGGGGTTGGAAGGCTTTGGTTTTTAGATGGAAGGCTGCATCTGGGGCTGTGGCACGGCGTGTAGCTGAGGATGGAGGAAGGCAGGAGCTGCATCTCAGGGAGAAGGACTTACAGTCATCCAGCACTTTGCTGGATGATTTCTGGGCTGCATAAAATCCTGTTACCAGCGAAACAGTATTTGTGGAGAATTAGGGATGCGGGGATAAAGGAACATTGGTAAGGTAGAAAAAGATTATTAAGCTGCCTCTGTGTAGAATATAAACTGTCAACAAAGGATTTAAACTGTTAACTGTTTGACTCCGTTCCAGTGCCCTGAAACTAGACCAGGCAGTTTCCTTCGTCACTGTGTCTTTCTTCCTTTGATTAATTCCTTTGCTTATTAACCATGGCTCAGATTTTTCAGGTGGATGCTGCTAGTGTGCTGCATGCTGGAGAAGCTGCAGTGTCCTTCTGGCTCTGTCTGAGCACCAGGCTGCAGTTGTACAGGGGTGCAGTGTGCTCTTAATCCTGGTGTAGGGCGAAGGAGGACTGAACCAGCAAAGGGAGAAGGACACCAGTCTGAAACCAAGATCCTGATTTCAGATATTTTTCATCTGTAAAAAAACAAAAGTGCTTAGGGGATCTTGTGTTGGTGCTGAGTGCTGGCAAGATGTTTCCTGGTTGTTCTTGGCCCCCTCTTCACCTAATCCCTGAAATCCCCAAATCTGGTGAGATTGCAGCTGAAATTTTCAGACCTGGAGTGGCAGAGGAGCTGAGCTTTGGTCAGGAAGAGGTGGCTTGCACCAACAGCAGCACATCTGGAAGCTGGGGGAGGTTTTGGTGTTTTGGAGCGTGAGCTTCGTGGCTGGCTCCTCTGCTTCTCACTTCTTCATTCTCGTTGGCTGCTGCTTTGCCCTCCTGCTGTCCAGAGGCTGCTGAGGCAGAAATCCCAGGCATGTTTTCTGATTCGTTTGTTATTGAAGTGGCTGCTTGTATGGATTTTCCTGAAAACTGAGCTTTTGCTAATGCACCTGATTAGCGGTGCTTGGTGAGATGGGAACCACGCAGGTGAGATAGCCACTGTCAATGCTGTGTGCACCTAGCTGGTGTGCAGTGCCTGGCTGTGTGCCTGTCAGCTGGGAGCTCCCATCAGCATCACATGCATGCGGTGTTTGGAGCAGTAAGCCACTGAGTGTGGTTTCCTGCCCAGTACGAGGTGAAATTCTGCTGAGGAGAAAGGTGTTCTTATCATAGAGTTGCTCAGATTGGAAAAGGGCACCAAGATCATCAAGTCCAACCACAGGCTTGCTTCCTGGGTCATCCCTTTCTGTCTGAGGAATAATTTCTAAGGGATTCCTGCAGCCAGATCATTTTGAGGCGGTGTGTGGAGCTCTGACACGTGGAAGGTTTCTTGTTATAGCCAAGATGACTCAGAGGTGTTCATTTATATTGTTAAAACAGAAAGGTCTGGAATCGTAGTTCCTTACTTCTTATTGCCTTTTTCTCATTTGTTTTGTGCTTCACAAGCTTGAGGAATTCTTAAAGCCGTTTTGAAGCTCCCTTTTTGCTTGGGAGGCTGGTTTTGACAAGCTAAGGCTCTTGGGTGAGAACATGAAATCCCTTCGTGGAGTAGAGCTTCCAGGCTTGGTCAGAGTTCCCATGTCTCCAGTAGATGGCCAAGGCACTTGGCAAGGATCTTTGGGGTTGTTTTTAGTTTTTTCATGAAAGCATTTTGTAGTTTCCAGGGGAGTGTGGAGGAAATAAATCACAACTTGGAAATGCACTGTAACACTTGCTGAGTTTTTAAAGCAAGACAATCTGTACTCTGCGCTGCAAGTGTGCTCGACGTGTATTGATTATATGGGCAAAGCATGTGAACAAGTGCAATGACTGCATTGAGGTGGGATGCTGAACTGAGCATGTCTGGAGGTGAGGGAGAGCAAGGAGCCATCTTGTCTGGCTTTGGGCACATGTCCCCTTCCTTGGCCAATCCCAAAGGTCCCGTGGTGCTTAGGGCTTTATCAGCTATCCTGAACAAGGGAGGAGGGGATGCATTCGTTGTATTGGGGCAGCCACCCATGCACTGGGTTCCTGATGGTCTCGACAGATTTGAGCAGCTCAACAGCAGATCCAAATGTTTAGAAACAATAATACCCACCCCAAAAACAGAAAAGCAAAACAAAACAAGCCTGCAGGCCACGTGGGCAGAGTTGACAGGAGGTCAACAGAGGCAATTGGGTGTCACAGAGACAGTCATTGGAAAGTTGAGAAGTGATTGCTTTTTTCTTTACCACTGCTAATTTTAAAGATGTCGTGACAGCAGTTTGCAAATACACCAGGGGTGCTTCAGACAGGAGAAGGAGTAATCTCTTTTCCAGATTATGGTGAAAAAAAAAAAAGCCTTAAACTGCTTCTAGAAAGATTTATGCTGGGACGTTTTAAAATGCTTCACTAGCATCTACTGTGCACTAAAAAATAGATGTGTAAGTACAAAAAAAAACAAACAAAACCCACCCTGAATTATTACAAGGAGATTGCTGAAGCTGTCTTTTAGAACAAGTCAGGCTGTCATCTGTCAGGGGTGATGCATCAGCTGTGGGTCCTTTGGGATGGTGGTATGGAGTAGATGGTCCACGGGCATCCATTGTGCAGCCTTGCTTTTATGCAATTGTGCCACCATTCTTTCACTTTCCCATACCTGATTCCTTAAGGTTTATGTTGAATTTCAGCCTGATCCCACGAAGCTTGCAGGATGGAGCCTGGGCTGTGCTGTGTGAGGTTGCTGGTACAGGGAGGAGAAGCATGTACAGGGGACACAAAGGCACTGGAATTGCACAAACCACAGAATATCCCAAGTTGGAAGGGATCCATAAGGATAATCAAGTCCAGCTCCTGGCTGTTCACAGGAACATGAGAGACCTCTGGAGGTGTGACATAGCCTGAGGTGGGTTGGCTGAGAATGTCTTCTTTTGAGGCTTGAAAAGCTTCAGGGCAAGAGATCCCCACCTCCCCACTCACCTTTCCAGGGCTGCACCACCCTTCCAGTCATCTCTTTTTTTCCCCTGCTCTTTCCTCATATGGGCTTTCCAAGGTGCACCTTCTTCCTGTGCCCCTCATTACAGAGATAACAGAGTCTGGCAGCACATCCAAATGATGCAGCTACTTCTGAGTAGCAGTGTAACATCCCTTTAACCTCCCCCAGCCTGCCGTGCACACCGACCAGAGTGAGTGATTAGCTCGTGGACCCGTTGTCAGCCAAACCAATGGCTATCAGCCCACTTTTAGCATGCCAGATACTTCCCTAGGCAGCATGACCACGTTGCAGTTGGAGGAGCCACTCCTGGCTTTGCTGGTTTTGTGTCTGCAGTGATTCTGCTGTGTGACTGTAGCTCGGCTGCTTCCATTTGGAAAGCTGGGTTACAGAAGTTCACGGCACCAGATGGCCACGCATACTTATAATGCTGTGGATTATTAAAGGGTCGTCGTTTTTCCCTCTTTCATCCTTCCTTTATTCCTCTTCCCCATATCAACAAATTAATGCAGAGTACTTGGGGGATCTGTCGTGCGTGCAGCCGTTAGCTCAGAGATGTGATGTGCTGGCATCTTTTAATCAGAAACTTGCTGTTCCAGCCCTCTGGAACTGCTTGGGTCTGAGCACATCCTTGCAGCTCTCTCTGGGCTGAGCATTGCTTTGGGCTGGGCAGTCTTTTCAGTGCTGAAGCCTCAGTGCTGGCCAGGCTCGTTTATTGTGTGGCACTTCAGAGATGCTCTCCTTATTCTTTCAGAGTTGACGTTTCCAGTTCATGAAGTCATAGTATCACAGAATGGCTTGGGCTGGGGGGAACCTGGAGGATTATCAAAACGCAAATCCATGGCACAGTTGCCCCCCCACCAGCTCAGGCCCATCCATGACCTTAAACTCCTCCAGGGATGGGGCACCCACAGCTCTCTGAGCAGCTGTGCCATGGCCTCACTGCCTTCATTGTGAAGAATTCCTTCCTGGTATCTAAAATGTATTGGCACTCTTAGTTTAAAGCCATCACTCCTTGTCCTGTCGCTATTGGACTCTGTGAGAAGTTGCTCTGCATCTCTTTATAAACGCCCTTGAGCACAGGAAGGCTGCAGTGAGCTCTCTCTGGAGCATTCTGTTTTCCAGGCTGAGCAAGCCCACCTCCCTCAGCCTTTCTTCATAGGAGAGGTGCTCCAATCCTCTATGCATCTTCTTCACCCTTCTCTGGACCTGCTCCTGCAGTTCTGCATCTCTCTTTTGCCAGGTACTTCCTAAATGACACAAAACAGCTCCGAAATAAGCAAAGAAATGAAATCAGAGGACGAAGGACACAACGTGATCTAATCACAGAGGCCCAGCTCTGTGTGCATTCACCTAGCCTAAGTGACTCTCCTGCTTTTCCTCCTCATACAGCCTCGCAGCCCGAGTTGAACAAAATAGAGCACACTTGAGAGCTCTGTAAGGCGTAGTGTACGAGGCTGTTTTTCCCCTGGGTTTATTATCGAGCAGCGTGGAAGCTGCGGATCAGAGCTGCACCCCATGTTTTATGCAGCTTAGGAGCTTAAAAGATGCTTTTGTCATAAATGTCACTGCATCTTGAAAGCAGCAGCTGTCATCCCCGAGGGGCAAAAGCTGCAGATCTCCACAGCAGGAGTTCTTTCCCCCTTCATCAGAGCTGTAAATAAGGCTCTGGTGGTTTCGTGTCTGTTTGAAGTGCTGCTCGTTTGTGCCACTTGCTCGCTTGGGCTGATGTTGGTGCCTCCATAGCCCACCTGTGAGTCATAGCAAGGATAAGTGGCAGAAAAGCCCAGCAAAACAGTGGTGGGAGCTCCCAGCTCTGGCTCACTTCATCAGAACAAGACTGAGCTGTGAAGATGCCTGGTGGTGAAGCACACTGCCACCTGCTTGGTTGGTTGGCAGCCTCTACCTCTTTTACAGAATTACTCATTCTTTTGTGTCAGTGGGCATTTTGTCCCCCCTCTGAGGGCTTTCCCTTAGCATGATGGGTTTCTAAACCAGGGGTCGCACACTGTTGAGGCTCACGGATTGTTCCAGTATCATTGTGCAGTGCGTCGCCACCTCTCCTGCAGAGAGGTCTCATTTTGCCCCTACAGACAGCCCAGGTCAGGCTGGGTGGGGAGCTCTGAGCACCTGGTGGAGCTGTGGGTATCTGCTCGTGGCAGGGAGTGGGAGCTGATGGCCTTTAAGGTCCCTTCCAACCCAACCCATTCTATGATTCTCTCTGTTGTGGCAGCCTCACTTCTGATAAAATCTTCTGCGTCTTGTAAAACTTTAAATAGCCATCTGTTTTCTTTAGGTGGAGCTGGAGGGCTCCTCTGTCTCCCTGATGCTTTGAGTCTTCTCCAGCGCTTGATCAGGCTCTTCCTATGAATCAGTGAGGCTGGCATGCAGCACTTCTGATTAAACTAGAGCAACCTTTTGAAGCTGTGGTAACATGCTTTGTGCTTCAGCTTTTTGTCAGAACCAGTTGGCAGTGGAGATCCAGGGCCCTCACAGATCTGTGCCCCTCTCCTTCCCTGTAATGTTGTCTGGAGAGCTCACGTTGCTTCTGCTGACAGCACCACACAGCTCATTTTGGAGTCAGGAAATTGGATGTGCATCTTGAGACAGCTTGTTTTTCTGGTGTTTTCGCAGGACTGAGCAGCAGGTCTCTCTGCTGCTTTGTTTCTCTAGGGAAAATGTGAAGGAGCTCCTGTGAGGGGAGCTCTCAGCCTGCCAAAGAGGGATAGGCATCAGCTCTGGGAGTTCTGGCTCAGGCAGATCACCTGGAACTGTGGGTACAGTGCCCATACATGTGTTTGCAGCCCATCTTTCTCCTTTCAGTATCTTCAGGGACTGTAAGAAAGAAGGGGAAAGACACTTCAGTGTGGTCTGTTGTGATGGGATGAGGGGAAAAGGCTTCAAACTAGAACAGGGGATTGAGATTGGATATTAAGGGTGTTTTTTAGGGTAGTGGGGTAGTGAAGCACTGACACAGGTTGTCCAGAGAGATGATGAGTGCCCTGGAGACCTGTAGGTGTCCCTGTTGGTTGTAGAGGGGTTGGACTAGATGGCCTTCAAGGGTCCTTTCCAGCTCAAACACTGCTATGATTCCTCCCCATCTTCCTGAGAGGCCTCTTACCTCTTGCTCTTGGTTGTCAAAAGGGAAAATCCAGATAGAAGTGAGCAACGGGTCTGATCTCAGAAGCCCTGCGGTGTGGGTCGTGCCTTTGAACAGAAGGGAGAGCGCCGTAGAGTGGCACGAGGTTTCTGGAAAGTAGGTACATTTTCCCCAGGGAATGGGCTTGAAAACTGCACAGTTTGTTCCACTTGGTGCTTCCGTAGAATGCAGCCCTCCCTGTTTTTAAACAAAAAGCTTCAGTGAAGTAAAAGCAAGGACGTGTGTGGTGCAGCAAATGAAACTTCTGCTTGCATAAACAGATCAATAAACTGATTTGTGTTTGCTGACCAGGAGGAAAAGCTAATTGCAGGTACTCCGTATTCAACATTTACGGTGGAGCTGGAATAATTGGAATAATGAGAAATCCAATTTGCTTCTGCTTGGAGCTTGTTCCTCCTTAGGCTTCATTTAGCTGGACTGGTGCGTGCATAGGCTGGTTGTTGCAGTGTGATTTCTGGGTGTTCAGGCAGGCTGATGCATTCTTTGTGGGTTTCTTCACATTTTAAATCGTCAAGTTTGCCATTGGACCTCCGGCACCTGCAGGGATGGGGCACCCACACCTCTAATGACCTTTTCCTACGTGCTTTTCCTGGAAACATAGCTCTGAGAAAAGTGTTCTTGCACGTCAGCCTTGAAGTATTTATTGATTTCAATTCATCTTTTGTGTCTCTTTGGATCAAAGCAGGAAAGAGAGGATGGAGATCCTGGAGTGACTGCATCTCTGTGATACAGGTGGTGTTCAGAAGGGTAAAAGATTGCAGACAGACATGAAGAAGTGAAAAACAACGAGGTTGGAGCCATACAAATCCTGCCTTTGTTTTTTTTCCATTGGAGTGGGGCAGGAGCTGTTTCAAGCTACCACACTCATCTCACTTGCTGCTAACTATAGTGCAGATGGTAACCAAGACTGAAGAAGATGATTCCCTTTGCTATTTATTGAACAAAAGAAGCACCTGGTGTTAAAGTATGGTGGGAAGGCTACAGGCTTGGTATGTGATTGATATCTCTGCACGTCAGAGTCAGGTTTAGCTTTTTGGTTCTCTTGTTGCAAGCAGCACAAGGGCTGCTCACTTCAGAATGTCCGTGGCTCTGTAAAATGAACCAGCGTGCTCAGCTGCAACCTTCATTGTGCTTTTTCTCCCCCACGTTTGAAAAGGCTTTTTGCCATTTCATGTATCCTCTTTATCACCAAACACCATAATGAGTCTCTGATCAAAGACTGTATTCTGTTAGGCAAGAAGCGTCTGTTTCTTTTTTTTTCTTTACTCAGCTGATGAAATGCATCTTGATAATAAATGGCAAGAAAGGAGTTATTCAGTGGTGGGCAATGGCCAACTAATTATAGCTGAAAATAGCAGGCAGCCTGAGCTTTAAGACCTTTCTATTAACTTATTTAGTTCTTGAAATATAGGCACGAGTGCCATTTGTCCGTGGCTCCAAAACACAGAAGTGGTATCTGAGCCGTGTGAGAGTGCTGTGCCTCCCTCCAGACCACGAGGGGTGTAATGGTAGAAGGACTTTCAGTTCTTATCCTCACTATGCTCAAGGACACTGAGAATTTGTTCATGCACCAATATTTCCTTTGTGTCCCATATTTCGTGCCTTTTTCTGTCTTTCCTTGTATAGTTAGTGGCAGTGCTCGTGTATCCCTTTGGAACAAGTGAGCTAAGGTAAGGAAGCAGGCTGCTTCAGGCATCCCTTGTAGAATACAGTGTGAAGTGCTGTATAAATGTGAAGTACAGACTTTCTGTACCCCAATGTCCAAGCAGCACGTCCTGAGTGTCAGCCTGGTGCTGGCTGTAGGCAGGCAGAGCAGAGCAGCTCTGAGAGCATCCTGCCCTTTCAATGTCAAGTTCTCCTGTGGATTAGCTCTCTTGCAGGTGCCTTTCAGCCTCTTAAAAGGGAAAATTGCTTTTGGTGAGTGGCAAAACTCAAAAAAGAAATATCAGGAGATGCCTCTTTTTTGGACCTTTTGTAAGAAGAAAAGGGCATTGTATCTGACTCCAGTTGGTAGGTGCTGAATTTGAAAAGATAGAATCCTGTTGTAGAATAGCCACGTTCTTTTCTTCCACGCCAAAAGAAGAATGGAAGGCGTGGAGCAGCAGCCTGCTTTTCTAACACACGTGCTGGTCTCACTTGGCTACACGTGTGTGGTGGTGTATGACCTCATCTCTTGTGCCAGAGTCTTTACTTCACTGCCTTAAGCTGTTCAGCTGTTGTTAAAGCCACTTGGAAGGGGTCTCCATGCACTTGAAGGCTTTGTTATCAGCATTCCTAAGTCTTTATGGCTCTACTTTGTGTATTAAGGGGTTATAGGCGTAATCAATTACTTTCTGGCTTGGCTTTGTTTCTTTAAAAGCAGGATTTGTTCCTGTTTTGTTGTGATGCGTTCACAAAAATCCTTTATCTAACATTCCCTGGTGGATTTTGAACACTTCATGGACTTCCTCCCATTGAGGCCGTTTTAGGGTTGACCACTGAGACCAAGAACTGTTGCAAAAAAATCTCCCTGCCCTTGGTTTTGGAACTGATGCAAAGGTCAGCACTTGCTTGTGAGATTCAAAGGGACAGGAGAACCAGTGCTCTGGCAGCGTGTCACAGAACGTCTGAGCAGGATGGCTCACGTTCAAACAGGATGGGCTGCAGGAGGACAAAGCAGGTGGGAACCCAAGTTAGAATCATAGAGTGGCTGAGCTTAGAAGGTTCCTTAAAGATGATCTGGTTCCAACGTGAGAGGGATCCTCTTTCCAAAGGAGGGCTGGAATGAAAGGGCAACTCTCAAAATAAAGTCACCGAGTAAAGAAATAACAGCTCTTTCTCTTGGCATCTTTGTGAAGGGAAGTACATGCAAGATGTTTTATTTATAAGAAGCTCAGTGAAACCCCTAGAGAATCCACATTGACTTCCCTGAGCTCCCTGAGGTGTGGAGCTGAGGCAGCCTCATCTCTGTTGGGCTGATGGATTCCCTCTCCCCCTTGCAGGTTCTCAAACTAGTTACCTCTTATTCTGCTTGGCCAGATACAAAGATTTGAGGATGAGAGAGGAAGAGGCAGAATGGCCCGCAGCACCTTTTAGGGCCGAGAGGAGTGACTGAATGAATCAGCAGGGCTGAGCTGGGACGTTTGGTTCTAATTCCTTCTTTTATCTTTCAGCCCTGGCCCAGCGTGTCCAACCTGGCCAAGGATTTCATCGATCGCCTGCTCACGGTGGACCCCAGTGACAGGATGACGGCCCTTCAGGCCCTGAAGCACCCCTGGGTGGTCAGCATGGCTGCCTCCTCCTCCATGAAGAACCTGCACCGCTCCATCTCCCAGAACCTTCTCAAGAGAGCCTCCTCCCGCTGCCAGAGCACCAAGTCTGCGCAGTCCACGCGCTCCAGCCGCTCCACCAAATCCAACAAGTCGCGGAGGGTCCGGGAACGGGAGCTGCGAGAGCTCAACCTGCGCTACCAGCAGCAGTACACTGGCTGAGCACTGGGCTGGGACCTGCCCGAAGTCTTTCCAGATGTCTAGATGTGTGCAGCACCCTTTGCTGCAGGTTCCTCCCTCCCTTCCTTCAGGTGTTCCCCCCTCCCCCCCAAGGTGTGGAGGAAAAGGAACCTTGTGGTGGCACTTCTGGGCCAGCTGTGCCACGGGGTCTCACGCAGGAGCAGCTCTTGTTGGCTCAAAGCCTCGAGTAACACCCAAATTAAGGAGCTGCAAGTGAGGAGAAGAGATCTTTCTGTAGCCCAGGAGCCCTGGTTGTTCATAGTTATTTATTAATTCCACTTGCATATGGAAACAGAATCACTCTGTGTGTGCGCATGTATGCACGTACACATGTGTGGGTGTGTGTATATATTTAAAAGAAACCATATATATACACACACTGTGAGCTGGTTTAGTCACACTCCGTGGTGCCTTGCAGTGAAGCTGGTGTGAGTCACATACAGTTAGAAGCAAACAGCACTGACTCACCAGTGTGCTGCCTGCCTGCTCCTCGTCCCGGTGCTCATCCCAGACTGCAGCTGTGTGTGCGATGGCTGTGAAGCTGTGAGGATCCCCACAGGGCTGCCATCAGCGTGCTGCCATCAAGGGTTTGCTCACACCTTGCAGATTGGCAACTGCATTGAAATGCTGCCACCTCGGAGCTGGAGTCCCATCCTTTTCCATCCTGACTGTGTGGGTGCTCCGCAGTGATGGGCACGGAGAGAAGCATCGTCCTGCAGGAGCTTTGTGCTCCACAGAGATGAAGGCAGTTTGTAGGGATTCCCCTATGTGTAGTAGGACCAGTGCCTACTGTGCAGGGTTTGTTCTTGTTGCTGTGACATGGCTTGCTGTTGCTGACTGTGTTTCAGCACCCCAGAGCTTCGCTTGCTCTGGGGTGTTCCCTGTCCCCTGGTGTTGCCATCAGTTCCCTGGGCAGGGAAGGGGTGGTGGGAGCTGGGGAAGTGGCCACAAGTGGCTCCATAGCAGTAGGGTAGGGGCTTGGCAAGGAGTGAGAGATGTTGCACAGAAACCACCGAGGTGTTGGATACAGCTTAAATCCACCAGGAAAACGTGGGCTTTCAGTTCTATTCAGCTGAAAAAAGGAGATTTCTAGGGGTGTGCTTTACACCCCAGTTCTAGGAGCCTAACCACTTCACACATATGACAGAGGATACCTAAGGACGATGGTCTTGCACGGCCTTGCAGTAGGAGTGAAATCCAAATCCTTCCAGAGCTTTGGAAGCTCTGGATCCCTCGCAGGCTGCTCTGTCCTGGGTACCCATCCTGCCACATCTCGTGCAGGCTTTCTTCCATCAGCGTGAACTGCTGCTGCAGAACTACTGGCTGCTTTCACTTCAGCTTTGTGGGCTACAGGAAAGGTTTCTTTGGCTTCTTTTAGCTTTTGTTGTAGTCTTTCCTGGTTCATTACCAGGAATGACAAACCAGGCACCATTTCTGGGAAAACAGGCAGCTTGCCACGTTCTGCTTCATTAGCAGCTCAGTGCTCCTTGTATCCCTGCAAACAGCTCTTCACAAGCAGCAAGTACTTCAAGGCAGGTATTAGCTGGAAGATTGCTCTTCCCCTTACATGAAGAGATGGCCTGATGCTTTCTCAGAGGGCTTCTGGTTGTGAGTCATTACTTGAAGGATTCTTCTGTGTGTTTGGAGCACCACAGCTGGGCACTGTGATCTTTGTGTCCTCTTCGATGCTTTTATAGCCCTCTCCAGATTATCTTAAAGCAGATCTTCTACCTATGCAAGGAAGTCAAACTGATGGACTGAGCCAAGACCCCTAGAATCTGAGAGCCTTTCCTTTAACCACTGGACCATTGTCCTGCCCACATGTGCAGGTTTGTACCTACCCTGTCCCTGCTTGCTTCGTGTGGATGTGAGAGGAGGGCAGGAGGTTGACCTCTGGCCTGACCAGGCTTGCTTCTCCTTCACACAGCAGAGCAAGGATCCTCTAATCTGTGGCTTAAGAACAATTCCTCAGTGCTTTCAGCCTTGCAGCTGTGGCACGTTTCCAGCCAGGGGACAGGCAGCGTGCCACCAGCTCAGGTGCCTTCACTTCAGCCTGTCCTTTGAGAAGCTTTCACTGTGAATGATCTTGCTCATCTTCATCTGTATTCTGCAAGGGCATCTCAGCTCTCCGTTGATCTCATATCTCAGGACTTTCCCCTTTTCAGAAGTGCCTTTGCCTGGGGATGTTAGAAGTTAAAATCTCTGATGCTTTATTGTTTTGTTTTGGTTTTGTTTTTTCCCCATGTCCTTTTTCAGCTCTTCGTTTGGTGGTTCTTCCTTTGACTTGTGGTCTTCCTGCAAGGCTTCCCCTAGCACTGCATTAGCCAGGAGAGCACGGGTGGCAAATCCATTGCTGTGTTGTCATAGGGTGCCAATCTCAGCAGTGGGGCTTTTGTTTTCTCTGCTTGCTTATTAGGGGGAAAACGAAGCTGGAAGGACACCTAGTGGCAAGCTGCACTGTGTCCTTGTCCGCATGAAGTTGCACAGAGTCAGGGAAACGTCATACATTTGCCTTTTGGAACTTAGCACTACTGTGTAAAGCAGTCCCATCGTTCTACCCTGGAAGCTTCCCTGCTCTCTTGGAGAGATGGATGTGGCCACAGAGAATGCTGCTGGCTGATTCCTTGGTGTTGTGGGGGGAAGTGAATGTGAAAAGGTCTTCCAGACTAAACATTAAGTAGTCTACAGACTGCTGAGCTTCGCTTACAGATTTCTGAGCATGTGATGCATCTTCCTGCATATTTTGCTAAAAAGCATTTGCTTGTCCAGCTGTGATTTACTTCGTACTCTCAGGCTTCTGTAAACTTAACAGGTCAGCCCAGGGCTAGCAGATCCCCTCGCTCCTTCATTCCAGAAGCAAACTGTGCTGCTTAGCACTGAGATTGCAGCAGCATCCAGCTGCTCCCACCCGTCGGAAGGGCTCTGCCCTGCTGGCCTGCATGGTGACGTGAAACCTGCAGCACAGAGCCTGCCTTACCTGTTTGTTTGGGCAGTGAGAGAGCCTCAAACTCTCACCTGGAATTGGGATATTGTCATAAAATCCAACCCCACCATGCCCACTGCCCACGTCCCTCGGTGCCACATCCCCACGGCTCTGGGACACCTCCAGGAGTGGTGACGCTCCCACCTCCCTGGGCAGCTGTGCCAGTCCCTCACGGCTCTTTCTGAGCAGAATTTGTTCCTAATACCCAACCTGATATTTAGTCCTTCCTTTAGTTCAGATATTTTCTGCTCTGGTAATTTAAATTTTCTCGTGCCCTGCTCTGTTTCTCAGCAGAGCCATAGCTTGGGGAGCACGAGTTGTGGTCAGCTCTGCTGTGGGACAGCCTCTCTGGGTAGAGCTCCCTGCGAGCTGTGGTGGGTCCTGGGGTGATGTAGAAGCCAACACATAGTGCCTTGCAGGAGGGAGAGTGCTCCCATTGAGGTCCCTGGTGTGTGGGCACCTTGGGTTGTGTCATTTCTCCTGCCCATCTCCACGGGCAGAGTAAAACAGAGGCTGGCTCTTTGGAGATGGCACTGGAGGATTCCCAAAGTGAGAAATCCAGGTCAGCCCATGGATTTGGGCAGCTGCTTCTCAGCCTTCTTCATCCCAGCAAACAGCGTGCCGTGCCTTCACCTCTCGGACACCTGGCCCCAAGCTGCCCACACTGCTCTCAGGAGCTTTTTGGTGCTTCTCCTCTTCCAGCCTGGATTCAGAAACCCCTCGGGTGCGAGGTGAGCATCTCCGAGCGGTGAATTTGCCACAAAATGTGAAGCAGCAGGGATGCCTCGTGGCAGCGGCGTCATGGAGCATGGTACCTTCCCCTCCTTGGTGTCCCCATGGTGCAGAGAGCTGCCCCCTCCCCTGCCACGGTGACCCCGTGTCCTCCTCCTGCTGTCCCCCCTTCTCTAACACTGTACATCCCATGCGTGTGACGGCCGAGCCACTCACTGCTGCTGCCCAGATGTTGCACTGCGTCTCTTGAATGTGGAACAAATCCTGGCCCAAAACCAGAAACGAGCACCTAGCAGATGCTGGGAGCCTTCCTGTTGCCTTTCACTGCGGAAAGACACCTCCTGGGGAAGCCGTGGGACCTGTTATTTTTGGTCACTGAATTTCCTGTGCTGGGCTGGAAGCGCAGCGCTCGTGTCCTGTTGGCTCCTAAAGAAACACCCCGCTCTGTGCCTTGCCTTCGGGCCCCGTCTTTATGGACTGGCTCATGGAATGGGGTCTGAAACGTTGTAATTAGTCTGTAACGTTGTGATTAGAGTGTACAGAGCTATTTATTTTGTGTACTCGGTCTGTTAAACACGGCAGTGTATTCTGTGTACCCCACCGCTCCGTGTCGTTCCTTCTGGCTCGGGGCTGCTGCTCTGGGGCTGTGGGCACTCCCTCTTGGAAATCACAGCTCGGAGGCTTTTGGGACTTTCTTTCGTTGTTAGCTAGGAGAAATGCTCTGCTTCACTCACAGCTCATCACTTCTCCACTTTCTCACTTTTTAGGGCCAATAGGAAAACCCGTAACAGAGTGAGGATCACGAGCTCCTCGTGAACCACGTCCTGCTGGAAGGGCGAGGGCAGCAGCAGGGCTGAAGGTGAGCTGAGCACTCAGCAAACAACCACACTGCCCACACACCCCATCCCCGCATCCCTGACTACCTTTAGAGCCATGTGGAAGCTAGAAAATGTGCATGCTTGTTCCACATGGCAGGTTTGACTTCAGGTACGGCTGGGTGAAGGCACAACCCAGCTGTTACACTGGGCCCTGCTGCCCTCCTGCCCTGGAGGACAGGACACCATGGTCCTGCTCCTCTCCACCACATCCCCATGACCAACTCTATTCGGGGCTGCCAGGAGCCCTTTGCTCCCACGCCACACGGGACTCGGACATCACTTGGGATGCCTCTAGTTGTCCTGATTACAAACCCCGCACACCTCCTGTGCACGCTGCACCACGAGAGGAACGCAGCAGGGCTGCCCACAAGCACGTGCTTTATTACTCTGCCTCCAGGTCAGCCCCGTGCTGGCGCTGCCGGAGCGCTCCCACAGCTCTAACCCTGGGCGACAATTTGGTCGATCCAGTTTCGGAAGTGGCTGACGCGGGTGTAGACGGCGGGCGTGTTGACGTTGCAGTTGCTGCTTCCCCACGAGACGATGCCAATCAGGGTCCAGGAGTTCCCATTCTTGTACACCAGGGGACCCCCGGAGTCGCCCTGTGGGGACGAGAGCTCTTTTAGGGGTGCCCCCCTCCCCACCAGCGCCCGGATCCTGGGACCTTGCTCCAGACGGGTCCCTGCCACCCTGGGGGTGCTTGAGCTCGTAGTCCCCAAGTGCAGTGCCCCACACATCCTCCTCATTGCAGGCATTTGTCACTCTGCTCCTCACCTGGCAGGAGGAGGCACCAGCCCCTCCGGCGCACAGCATGGAGCTGGTGATTTTGCTGCCCCAGTACTGCTGGCACTGGCTCTGGGAGATGAGGGGCAGGGTGACCTGCTGCAGGCGCGACGCCAGCGCGTTGGCTTGGGGAGGGGGAGAAAAAAGCAGCGTTATTCAACCATCACACGCATCCCTGCGTGCACGTCAGTGGATGCAGCCACCCACCCAGCGCCGTGGGGTCACCTACAGGTGGTGTGGGTGCGTCCCCAGCCCGTGGTGACGCACTGCATGTTGCCGGACAGAACCAGGTTGGCGGAGGCCAGGCAGACGGGGGACACGCGGGAGTTGAGCTGGGCGGGCGAGGAGAGCTTCAGCAGCGTGATGTCGTTGTTGAGGGTGTAGGCGTTCCAGCTCGGGTGTGTGACAGCCTGCCGAGGGCACAAGGGCTTCGTCCCGGCCGTGGGGCAGAGCTGCAGTGCCCTCCCAGCACTGTGGCCGCCCCGCTCACCTTTGACACGGTCTTCACTTGGACGGACTCGGTCGCGGAGTTGAGGTTGTATTCCCCAAGGACGACGACGTGGTTATATGGGCTGCAAGAGAGAGGAATTGGGGGTCCTGCCACCGGGAGGGGGTGGTGGGCTGCTCGGTGCCCTCGGCTGTGCCCAGTGTGCCTTGGACCCCGTGCCCATCCGGTGTCCCCCGTGTAACACGGGGTGCGGACAGCATCGCTCCTCACCTGAACTCGCAGTGGGCGGCTGTG
The DNA here is from genome assembly GCA_023055505.1 of Callipepla californica brunnescens. NCBI lineage: Eukaryota > Metazoa > Chordata > Aves > Galliformes > Odontophoridae > Callipepla > Callipepla californica. The sequence goes on along the minus strand of JALIRH010000016.1, from coordinate 1,146,912 downwards.
ACCACCCAGTACTCATTGATCAGAGAACCGCCGCAGAAGTGGGATCCTGAGCGGGTCTGGGGGAAAGGGAGAGGAGGAGCTGGGGGTGGGCAGGGGGTACCCACATGGCAGCCCGTCCACGGGAGCAGGACAGGGACGTACCTGCAGGGACACCTGCCAGGGCCAGGAGCCAGACACCGCGTTCTGCCCATTGATGATCCTCTCGCTGTACTTCACCGAGGGGCTGATCTGGGGCACCCCACAGCCTATGGGGGGGGTACAGGAGGGGCTCAGGGCTCGTGCCTGCAGGCTGCTCGCACCCCTGCTCTGTGCTACCATCCCTGGGCCTCCTGCACCCCGAGGACCTGGCTCAGAGCAAAGGGACGCGAACCTCTCAGGGTGTGTGGCTGTGCTTACCTGAGACGGTGCTGGCCAGGGCCAGGCAGGTGAGCACCCACAGGAATGCCATCCTGGGAAGACGTGGCCGTGCCCCAGGGCTGCTGGCTTTATAGCAGCCGGGAGCTGTGTGGCTCGTGGCCAGGCTGGACAAGGTCCTGTCCCAGCTGTGGGCAGCAGTGCCATGCCAAGCCTAGCACCCACCCTTCCCTCAGTGGTGCCGGTGGCTGCAGAACTGTGCTGGCAGAAAGCACCTGTGGTGCTTGGGCTGCTGCTGAAAGGAGTTGCATGGGTCCTCCATAGCTGAGCTTTGGTGGGACACGGGCAGGGCTGGGGTGGGTGTCAGTGTCTGGGCTGTGGGAGTTGGCTGTGTCCCTCCAGGCCAGTGTGAGAGTTGTTCTTTCCACAGGCAGCTGCGATGCGGTGGCGTGGCAACATGCGTGTCCCAGCTGGATGTTCCCAGAGCCCAGGGGCACCCTTGAGCACACCCCTGTGCAGGTGAGCACATCCCAGGGCCAGGTGGGGCAGGCAGAAGCCTTCCCAAGCAGTCATGAGCCATGGAAAGCAGGCAGCGAGCCCCAAGGAGGACGGTGGACTTCTGCCTGACCCCACCACCTCCGAGCTCCTCCTGCAGATGACTGATCCCTCTGCACCCAGGGCTGCGTGCTAGGGAATAGCCTGGTTCCCCCAAATCCCCCATCACCATCCCGGGCACAGGGAGAAAGCGGTGTCTGTGTGTCACCCACACCCCTGGGTAATGCTCACTTGAGTGTCAGGAGCTGTCCCTGGAATAACACCGAGCACAGGGATGTATTCTCAGATCTGTGCTCCCCACATCCTGCTCCCCCGAGGTACAGCCTGGACACTGGAGTGATTGCAGAGCTCAGGTCTTTATTTCTGGCATTGGTGCCACACAAAGACAGGAGGATCAGGCTCATCATAAGGCAGAAAGAGTGGCAGAGCGTAGAATTCAGCCCTCCTGCCACCCAAAGCTCCCACAGGGCTGCCAGGAGGAGGAGGTGGCTAGTGAGAGCTGTGTGGCTCCAAGGAAGCAGAGCAGAAGGATATGCTTTGCTCCTCACCTTCCCCTGGCACTTGGGGAGAAGAGGACCAAGAGCAGCAGAGGATGTCTGTGCCCAGGCCGATGCTGCCCATCATGGAGGAAGCTGGGACTCCTCATTCTCCCAAGTATTGAAATCTTGGACTTCAATGCCATTGGGAATGTTGACAAGAGAGCTTGGGCCAGGAGTTGGGCAGGTCACTACCACTCAGAGTTGTCCCTTCATGCCAACAGCAAGATTGTTGGTGGCACTACCCAGGGAGACAAGAGCTTCATGTCCTCCTCCTCCTCTCTGACCATGACCTACGGTGAGCTGGCTGAGGCTGGTGGAACAGGAGAGGAAACTCTCCCATTGCAAGCTTGGGTCTAGCAGCACTCCAGTTTTGGAGCTGTGGTGAGAAAAGAACCAATGCACAGGCACACTGGCTGTCTGGATGCTCAGGGAATGGCTGCAGCCTCACAGAGACAGCCTCACCCCAGCTGTAGTCCCCAGCCCCTAGCTCTGCTGCTCCTCTTTCTCCTCCAGGCAGTAAGCTAGACCTGAGCAGCCTTGATTTTCTCCTGACCCAGGTCTCCTGGATCTGCTTGGAGGGGTAACAGCTCAGCGAGGCAAGCTCAGAGCAGGACAGCGTGTATCCGGACTGTCCCAACACAGGGAGAGGTGTGGGGATGCCAGCTGTCATCTCCATTCTCCCCACATACAGCCTCAGAGCTGTCCTGCTGGGTCCACAGGCTGGTGGGGCAGCGGGGAGCAGGGCTGTCGCAGGCAGCAGCATGTCTCAGGCACATCTGGCCTTGCGCAGGCAGAAGGGCAGCTCGGGTGCAGGGACCAGGATGGTGCTGAAGATGGGCCGGTAGCCCTCGGGCAGAGGCTGGGGGTTCTGAGCCATCATTTCCAGCACTATGTGTCGCACGTCCTTGGAGACGTCGCCACGGAGGTCCAGCAAGGTGGAGATGTGCTCATCGCTGGGCAGAGAGCAGGAGGTGAGCTGGGAGCAACTGGCTCACAGCACCGTCCCCTGCAGCCCTGCTCGTGTCCCCCAGCCCTCCCACGGTCCGGAGAAGCTGAGCTAAGGCTGGGGAGGGCTGGCGCTTCAAACCAGCTGAATTTTATAGTTGGCTTGAAAGTAACCCCACAAAAACTTTCAGCATTTTCGTTCTGGGTTTTCATGGGTTTTGGTTGATTCTGACATTTCTGATTTGGCAGTTCACGATTTCTCACCCTTCTGACGACTAAATACATGGGCGAACACCACAGCTGAACTGTTGTTCCCTTTACATCTTTGTAAGCTTTGTAATCCCCTCAAATCTGGGTCACGGCACAAGGAAACCTCGGGAAGGAGGGAGAAAACGCCCAGGTTTCCACACGCTCTCCAGCCCAAGCCTGGCTCCCCACAGCAGTCGTGCCCACCCCCATCTCACAGGTGAGCAGAGCTGGGCTCCCTACCTGACATCGGGGTACTTGGTGATGAAGCCCAGCACCTCCAGGCTGAGCAGCCCTGGGTCTTTGAGGCAGATCAGCTCCCGCAGGGCGAACACGGCCTCGAGGCTCTGCTGACTCCTGTCCAGGCCCTGAGGATTGGAACAAGATGTGGTTGAGCTCCCAGCTGGTTTCTCCCATCTTGGCCTCACAACTGCCCCCCCCCAAGCGGGCTGATGCAGCTCTCCATCCGCCGTGGGCTGGAGGAACATCTCATAGCTCCTTGCACTGACCTCACTATGGGGCTACCCCAGGCCTTGTGCAGTGCCCCTCTCTCACAGCCCAACCTCGGTTCCCCACCACGTTCGGGCATCCCTCACCAGGCTGCAGAAGAGCTCCCGGAGCTGCGTGGCATCCTGCAGCAGGCGGTCGCAGAACTGGTCGCGCTCCTCCTTGCTCTTGCACACCATCTTCTTCTGCATGAGTGCCCGCAGGTACTGGCTCGCCACCAGGAGCTCGGTCTCCATCAGCAGGAGCTGGGCACCAGGGCAGAGGAAAGGCTCAGGGGGTTGGCCAGGAATTGACCAGGAGAGGGGAAAGCGGACAGAAAAACATCTGAATTTAGGGAAAATCTGTGTGACGGTGCCCTGTGGGATGCTCTGGAGGATATGGGCTCTCCAGCAGAACTCCAGCAACTTTGGCCCTGCATCTCTGCTCGCCTCCCTGCACCCTCTGGGCTGTTTCTGGGCCTCAGCACCCCAACCAACTGCCCAACGACCAGCAGCTCATCAGAGGGAAGCCCTGCAGCAACTGTACCGTGAAGGCGGGCTTCCTGACGTGGGAGAAGTCCTTGGTGTGTTTGTCGATCACTTCACACATGCTATTGACCAGCTGGGACCCAGAGAGCCACTTGTGGGAAGGCAGCTGCACGTAGAGGGGCTGAAACAAGCACAGGAGGAGTGTAAGCTGTCCTGCACTGCATTGCTCTTGAAGTAGCTCCCAGCTGAAGAGAGGCCCGGCACCCCATAGCACGTGCCCTCCTGCAGCCTGGCAGTGCACTCAGGCCCATTGCTGCAAGAGGGCCCTGCTTGGCAAGAGCCAACATAAAACAAAGAGTGATTTAGATCGGGAAATGGATGGAAAGCACTGGGGCTGCCTTTCTTAGCCTTCCTAATGCCCACAGGTCACTGCATCACAGCCAGCACCTGAGGTCTGGAGCAGCAAGCTGCTCCTCTCATGCTTGCTTTTGGCCTGCCCTGATGCAGTTTTAATTCCCGCTCCTTTTCCTGTGTAGACATAACATGTTTTTGGCCAGGGGCTTTGACCTCTTCCCCCCCCTGCTGTCCTTGTAGGCAGCACCTTCCTGCCTAAAGGCACAGACTCTCTGTTGCGTGGCAGCTTCCAGGCTGTGAGTGTTTCACCCTTTAGCTGCTCCTTTGTTTCCATGGCATTCACCTTCCAGCCCTAAATAACAATGCCATTAGTTTTTTCCAGATTTTCTCCAGGAAAGGGCTAAATTTGACTACGCAGGCAGGAAACAGCTTGGGCAGACACGCGTCGCTTCGTATCCTCTGCACGGATACGCTCTCTCCTTGGTTTTGTGCCATGAAAGAGCCACAGAAAAGGAGTACAAGGGAGTCTGGGGTGGGCTGTGGCTCCCCAGCCCTGTCTGTTGGTGGGTTTGGGGCCATCTGCCCCGGTGATACAGGGTGGTGCTGGCAGGCTGCTGGTGGATTATCAAGGTCTGGGAGATGTGTTTGCGGGATGATAGCTGGCTGGCTGCAGCTCGCTAGCATGCAGCCTGTAAAGCTAGGCAGGAACAGGCAGGGTAGCAATAGTGCTGTTCCTGCTGAGGAAGGGTCTTTGTATCCCCAGCACCCTTGGGCCGTGGATAAACATACCTGTAGGTCGAGGAGCAGCTCCTCCAGCAGCAGCTGGCAGGCTTTCTTCTGCATCTTGTCCAGAGCAGCCTGGAGGGATGCAGGGACTTCTCTGCAGGCAGCATTGGGGTGCAGAGAGGGGACAGAGGAGCTAGGAGAGAGAGAGAAGGGAGGGGACAGTTAGCCCAGGGAGTGCAGGGGGATGGAGGACTTGTGGCTTCCCTGTGGTGGTGGGGTTGCTCTGAGAGGCATCCACGAGGTGTGCATTACCTGAGAGCCAGGTTGTTGTTGAGCATGGCCAGGAGGTAGGGGACGTAGTGCTTGGGTACGGTACGGTCCTTCTGGTGCTCCTTCCCGCACTGCACCAGAACATCCCGCAGGCTGCAACACAGCCAGCGATCCGTGATGAGCAGGCAGAGCCTCAAACACCTGGAGCTGGGATGCTGCCGCAGCTCCTGGGGGCAAGCAGGCCTCCCACAACCCTCCAGGCTGGCAGCAGCCCTCTGTTGGGCAGCATAGGACAGTGGGACCCACTCTGGACCCCTCAGAAGAGCAAGGCTCAGTGCCTTGAGGTGCTTGGGGCAACAGGTTCTGGGTGGCCCCCAGGGGCTGAGACACAGTCTCGTGGGTAGGAAAGCTGTGCTGCGGGGACCCAGGGTCTGCGAGGATGGGCAGGGGTGGGAGGGGCTCCACTGACCGTCCCAGAAAAGCCTCGAGCTCCTCCAGGGCCATGCTGTAGACCTTCTGCTGCAGAGAGTCCGTGATCAAGGAGGCTACCTGGATATTCTCACTCAGCATCTGCGTGGGGAGAGGAGAGCAGAGGTGAATCAGCAGGGGCTGCAGGCCATGGCCCCTTTCTGTGGGGCTCTCAGCACAGCCACGCCACAGCTGCACCTCAGGGAGCACTGCACACGAGGGAAGGGGAGAGCCCGACCACATCTTGGAACCACAATGAGCACAACGTGGCCCTGGATGAGCCATCAAAGCAGCAGAGGCACAAGTGCCAAGCACGGTGCTGGACACCCACCTGCACGACAATGACAGGCAGGGCAGACTGGAAGAAGCCCTGATGGTCTACCTCAGGTTCCTCTTCTCTGAACCACTCCTTGAACTCCACCTCCAGGGTCCTCTGCATCCACTCGATCACGCTCGCCTGCAGGATGGGCACCGACCACAGCCAGTCCCAGAAGTCAGCCACCAACACCCTCCTGACCCAACACACAGCCCAGCAGTGAGCCCAGGCCTCATGCCACAGGTTCCTGCTGCTGTCAGGGCAGATTCCTGCACGGTGGCCACAGCTGTGTCCCCACACCCACTGCACACATGCTGTCCTTGCTCACCTTGACTTTCTCCACGTATTTCCTCTCTGTCTGATCCACAAGCTCAGGGGAGATCAAAGGGCCCAGAGAAGAAACATCCACTTCTGGGAGGAGGTCGGGGTGGCCCATCACCTCCGGGCTGGAGGGCAGACATGGGTCAGGGCTGTGTTTGCCAGCAGTCCTTACATCTGCCCTCCCCACAGTCACCTCCAGCAGCCAGAGGCCGCGTGTTGGTGACAACCTGCAAGGTCGGTGCTGACCTGGGGTACATGCGAAGCACCCACTCGAGGAGGAGGAAGAGTGCCTGCTTGTCCAGGTCCTCTCGGAGGATGTCCTGGAGGTGGATACTGAGGGCTCGGTGGTACATGGCGGTGCAGACACTGAGGATGTTGTAGTGTGCTGGGACACACTGGACCATCAGGTCCTTCACCACGCGCAGCTCAGACACGATGTCCCTCTGCAGAGCAGCGAGGTGCTTGGCCAGCCCTGGGCCTTCAGCATCCACGTGTTTGGCATTAAAGTGGGCTGCTGTGATGCTCTCCTGGAGAACCTGGTAGAACTTCTGCCTCCAGCCCTTTGGGCGGCCAGGGGGCAGGAAGGTGGCATCCAGGAGTAGAGTTTCATCTATTTTCTCCTCCCGTTCAATGATCCTTACGGCGGTGACGAAGAGAGCCGGGTCCTCCCGTACCAGCTGCAGGCTGCTGCCCACGATGCCCCACAGCTGCTTGGCCAGGCTCTCGTTGAGCTCCTGCAGACCGCTGAAGTAGGAGAGCACAGTGGCCTGGGCACTGGAGAGCCCACGAAGGTGCAGCTGGGAGAGGATGTCATCTCGGAGGTGTTCCATCATCATGAGCTCCGCGTGGGCCTCCAGGAGATGCTGCCCATGGAGCAGCTGCAGGGTATGGGATAATACCTCGTGGACTGTGGGAGAGGGAGAAGAGAGGCTGGGATTGAGCACGGGGCGTGAAGGGGGACTGGGCACCCCTTGGGAATGCAGTGCTGCGAGGCAGGGGCATCTCCACCCACAGACTTTCCAAATTGGCAAAGCCTCCAAACCTGCTCTGACTTTGCCACCAGCCCCGTGCACAGCCCAAGGTTGGACTGGAATAACAACACTGAGTGGACTTCCAGCCTAACTCCATACAGACTGGGCCAGTGCCTTACCTGAGAAGAGCTGGGGCAGCACCTGCACCACCGAGGCCAGCTGCACGTGCTCCGCCATCAGCGCCCGCATCTGCTGGAGGTCCTGGAAGCGATCTGCGCAGTCGAGCAGGGCCCACCTCGTTGCCCCCATGTCCTGGCACACGCTCTGCACCTCCTGGACCGCCGACCGCAGCTGCTCCAGCCCAGTGCTCACCCCCTCCAGGTAAGACTGGACAGTTGACTGGGGAGCAGAAGAGAGGCAGCAGAGAAGCTCTTGAAGGCTCACACTGTTTGGCCCAGCCCTGTCAGGACACTTGCGTGCCCTCTCCCAGCCCCAGAAGGTGAGACCTGCCTCTGCCACCATGCCGTCCCCACTCTCCATGACCCCATTGGTCCCCAGATACACACAGCATCAAGAAAGCTGCTCCAGCAGCAGCAATGGCCCATTTCTAAGTGTGCTGAGTCACTGTTTATGGTGACCATTTGCAGGGTTTGGGGTGTCTAATGGCTACTGAGCATGAGGAGAGAGAAGGGCATCCCTCTGGGGTTACCAAGGCAGCAGGGTGAGCAGTAACAAGACGTCTCCTTTCCATTTTAAAACCATTTCCAAAGACTGCTCATGTTGATTGGTCTTCAGGTTGTGCAGAAAGGGTTCACAGAGTCACCCTGACCAGGAAGGTGTGCACATCCTTATTTATACATGCAGAAATACTGCTTGTCCTCTGTGGGCTCTGCAGGCAGGGACGGGGTTCCCAACTGTGGGGAAAGAGATGGGACTGCAGTGTCCCACACACGGGATGCGTTCAACACTGTTAGTGAACCACAGACAGAGGCAGAGGAGGCTCATTTTGAGCAGGGCAGGGGTGCTTACCAAATCCTAAAGAACTAAACCCTAAAGAACTGCATTTCTCCCCCACCAAGTGCCAGCCAAAGGGTGAGACTTGTCCCTGAAGCGGGTAAAATGATGATTCCACACTCAAGAGCCTGGCTGGGATCTGTGCATGGGTGTGAAGCTTTGGGCACCCATTGGGTGGGATGTGACAAACACCCACCTTCAGCCGGGATTGGATGGAGCTGTTCCTCTGTGTCTCTCGGTTTCGGTAGTGCCCGAGCCCCTCCAGTTTCTCAGGGCGGTAGAACACCCCTGAAGCCCATTTCAGAGCAGCTCCTCTCGCTAACTTCTCAGCCTTTTCCACCTCCGGCCACTCCTCATCTGGGGACGAAGCCAGAGGTTAATGAGCAAAACGAAGCCTCTCCTTGCGGGGCAGGAAAGGCCCCTGAGGCCAGAAACAGGAAACCATCATGAGCGGATATTCAAGCACACCCAGACGTGGGAAACCAGACAGCAGGGCAGCAAGGAGACATCCTGGGAGGGCTCCCTGACATCCCACCACCATGGACGGGGCCACACAGTGGGCAGCAGGCTGCCCTGAGGAGCTGTCATCCAACCTGTCATCTCGGGGTGCCACCCTGAAGTGACCCACAATGACAAGCACTGGCTGCCCAAGGGGGTCTCGTGCCACCTGGGAAGGCAGTGAGTCAGCAGGTGGCACAAAGAGCTGGCACTGCCTGTCCATGTGGCACTCCTGGAGGCTGTGACAGGGGGCAGCCACACTGGTACGAATAGACCCAGGCTCCTGGCTTCCTTGGTGTCCCAAAGGCACCTGATGGGCTGCGTGGGGCTGTCTTAACAAAGAATCCAAACAAAAGCGTCCAAAACCATGCCAATGCCTGAGGGCTGCGCCCCAGCTCACCTCCAGGATTTGCTTTCCCTGTTTGTTTCATCGTTTTCCACCCTCCCCAGCCCTTTCCCAGAACTCGGGCTCCCCACACCTCCCCCGGGGATGCCACCCCGACCCCAGCCGAGCTCCCCCGCACCGACACCGCTGGGGCTGGGGGGGCTTTCGAGGAACAGCAGCGCATCCCCGGAGGGCGGGGAGCTCAGAGGGAAGCGGAGCTCAGCTTGGACCCGCCCGAACGCGGGCTGCGGCGTGGGGAGAAGGTGGCAAAGCAGGGGCTGGTGCACCGCATCGTCCCCGTTACCTGTGGGGCTCACGTAGCGCTCGTCCTTCGCCGACATGCCCATGGTCGCACCGCCGCGGGCTGGGCTGAGCGGAGGAAGCCGAGCGGAGGAAGCACACGGCTCTCCTCAGGGGCTCATTGTGTTCCCGAGGACGCGCTCAGGATGTCGTGGCCGGAGAAGGGAAGGGGGGGGGGGGGGGGAGCAGCAGGGGAAGAAGGATGGACATAGAGAACCGCCACGCGGTCCATCACGGCGCAGGGAGGGGAGGATGCTCCCTGGGTGCTCTGGGCTGAGCTTTGTCTGGGCACGGAGCCCACCCGGGGCGATGGCAACGCGGGGCTGCTTTTGTTAACCGGGACATCACGGGGACGCCGTATTCATCCGGAGCTTCGGGCAACCGCGCCGCGAGAAGCGGGGTGCGGAGGGCTCGGCCACCGCCGAGAGCACACCGAGCATCCCGGCACGCCGAGCATCCCGGCACGCCGAGCCCACCCCGAGCCCGTCCCGCCCCTCCCCCCTCCGCGGCCCCTCCCCCACCCCGGTCCACGTGCACCCCGCCCCGCACCGGAAGTTCCCCCTCGTAGCGGAAGCGGAAGCGCGGCGGGCCCGGAGCCGGCGGCGGGCAGATGGCGGAGTGCGGGCCGCAGCCTCCCGGGGCTGCAGGAGGAGGAGGAGGAGGAGGAGGAGGAGGGAGCGGGGGATCCGGGGCGCCCAGCCGGCACGAGAAGAGCCTGGGGCTGCTCACCACCAAGTTCGTGTCGCTGTTGCAGGAGGCCAAGGACGGCGTGCTGGACCTCAAGCTGGTGCGGGGCCGGAGGGGGGGGGGCCCGGCCGGGGTCCCCTGCGCGGGATGGGGAGCATCCCCCTGCACGGGATGGGGTGCAGCTGGGGGTGTGCTCCTGCCCCGCCCCGCTGCAGGACCCGCACCCCGTGTCTGCGCTGAGCCCGACAGAAGGGGTCAGCTCGGTGCGGTTGTTGGCGTGGTTTGGGCAGGGTGAGGGCGAGGTGCTGTGACAGCGCCGGGTGAGCGGTTGTCGGGTAGAGTCGTGCTGGTGCCGCGTTGCTGCTTGGTGGTGGAAGTGAGATCGGCACTGCTTGGGGCCTCCTGAACCTGGGGGAAGGATGTTTGGAGAGCCCAGGTCACAGGATTGTAGGGGTCCGAGGGGGCTTCGGGAGATCACGTAGTCCAGCCCCCTGCTGAAGCAAGTCCCTGGGTTAGAATGCACCGTAGAGCATCCAGGCAGGCTCTGAATAATCCAGAGATACAAACAGCACAGCCTTTCTGGGCAGCCTGTGCCAGTGCTGTGTCCTTGCACCCATGCTTACTGTCCTCCTCGTAGCTGCTTCCAGGGGACTCTGCCTCCTGAGTGTCCGTTCTCTATCAGCTGGTATCAGGGCTTTTGAATTTCAGCTTTGCTAAACTGTCAGCAGTCAGACAGCTCTCTGCATTCTCTCCCATCTCTCCTTGCCCTGGAGGAGCACCGAGTATTTAGGCTGCCAGGCTTGTAGCCCTGCACTGCTGCTGAGGAGCGGTGGTTCCTGGAGCTGCTCTGAGGGAGGTGGCCTGGAATTTGATCTGTGCTCAGCAGGAGGGTGCTGGTAAGAGAAGGAACAGAGGGGCAGTGGCTTCTCACGGTCATAACGATGTTGTGAACATGGCTTTGTAACAAGAAGTGTGGGACGGTGAGCAGACAGCTTGGTCAGGAGTTAATCTGACAGGCAGGGAGGAGAGAAACGTGGCTGAGAGTTTGGAGTTAAGTGTCTGACTTCTGTTGCAGGCTGCAGATACCTTGGCTGTGCGACAGAAGCGACGAATCTATGATATCACCAATGTCCTGGAAGGGATTGGGCTGATCGAAAAGAAGTCAAAGAACAGTATCCAGTGGAAGTGAGTAACAGAGAAGGTTTAATTCGTTCACAGGTCCCTTCTAGTCCAGGGTCCTGTCTTCTGGGTGCCCTTCTGCTGGTTCCTCAGTGGCCTGTGCTGATGGGTAGTAATGAGGAAAGCTGAAGTATGTATAGCACGTCGCTTTTACAGCAGAGCTGGTATTTTGGTACAAAGTATTTCTGTGTCTTGGGTTGGAAAAGATACCTTTTGTGGCACTGGAGGTGGGGGAAAGCCCTGCTGGGCTGTGGGATGTAGGAGGAGGCACTGAGTTGTGCTGTGCTGGGGCTGCAGAGTGGGTACAGGTGAGATTTTTCTGGCCTTGATGTGTGATGGAGAGGGCAGGAGGGGAGGTGGCAGCTCTCAGAGGCTGGGTTTGGGTGCTGTGTTGGCTGATGCATGTCACTGCTGTTTGCTCTGCAGAGGGGTGGGCCCTGGCTGCAACACGCGTGAGATCGCTCACAAGCTTATAGAGCTGAAGGCAGACATAGAGGACCTGGAGCAGCAGGAACAGGAGCTGGAGAAGCAGAAGATGTGGGTTCAGCAGAGCATCAAAAACATCACAGAAGATGTGCAAAACAACTGATATCCTTTTGTCAGCTGGCCACTCCTCGGGGCTGGAAGGTGGGAGCTGGGGCTGGGGCACCTCGTGTTGCTGGAGGATCTGCTTCTCTTTGGAAGCAGAGAAACGCTGCCCAGAGTAGGAAATAGCTTCCTCTGCAGCATTTCTTGTGCTCAGAAAGCAGGGAGACACCGGGTGCCCTTTGAGTCCTGTCTTCACAGGAAGCTGCAGCCTTTCTCCTTAACCTTCCAAACGCTAGCCTACGTGACACATGAAGATATCTGCAAGTGCTTCACAGGTGAGAAAACGGTGCTGCATCATGAAGATATAATGCTGCAGTCCTGTCAGTCTATCCCTGCTGCTTCCCTTTCTCTCCCCAAAAAAAGCAGCAGCACATCTTGGCTTAATCCTGAGCATGGACTGCCTGGTAAGCATGCACTTCAAGCTCTGCTGCCATCCTTTGGTTTGGGAATGAACAGTAGCTTTGATGCATAGCAGTGTTCCCTCAGCTGCATCACACCTTTTACCAAGAGGAGGTAGTGAAGAGCAGGATAGAAGGGAATGTGCTTCTTGCTGTGACCTCACTTCCCTGTGGGGCAAAAGTGGCAAGAAAACCATACTTGTCAGTGTTTCCTCTCTGCTGGCAGTTGTAATACTAGCTGCAGGGCCGGAAATATCCCGTGTGCAGCGTGGCAGCCTGCTCTGTATAACCTGTTCTCAGCTGTAGCAGTGTGGATTCAGAGCTGCTTTCTGCTTCAGTGAGTGCCTACCCTCTCCTGACCCTGTGCAACCTACATCTGCGTGCTTGCTTCAGAGAGTACAGGGTGGAAGCTGCTGCTGCCCACCCCGGCTGTGCATAATCTCTCCCTTGTCTGACTGCTCACCTCTCCCAAGCTGTCTCCTTATCCTGCACCTCATCAGTTCTTCCATTTCTCCTCTTTCCTTTCCTGCACTGTCCTCCTTGCCCACCAGACTTTATCCTGCTCCAGTTCCTGCTGCTTTTCTCGTGTGCTTTACTGTTCCTCTGGTATAAGGTCGTGCTTCTTGGGGACAGGGGTTGTGTTTTCAGTTTGACGGTGCCTGGGGCCAGTCATAACAGCCTGCAGGAGCTTCCTGGAGCCTGGCAGACAGATTATTGCTTGGTTGATTGAGCATTTTGCATTTTATTGCACCTGTTTCTTCTGAACCAGTTAGCATCCGAAGTCAGGCTGCACCAAAAAGTGCAGAGAAGATGAGATCTTAGCGAGGGCAGATCTGAAATCCTTTGGAACAGAAGCTCGAGCTGTGCTTTCCCATGGCTTGGGGTGTGCCTGGTTTTGCTGCATGAGCGTTCTTTACACAGAGTATCTGATTCCCCCTCCTGCCAAGTGCCTGAGCCTGGCAGAGGTTCTGTGTCAGAGCCCCAGTGCCACTGAGCTGCGGTGAAAGCTGAATTCGAGCCCCTTTTTTTATTCTTATCGACTGCTATTAAAGTCATTTTCTCAAAATGAGTTAGGACTTGGTGATTTCCGTGCTTGGACTCGTGTCAAATACAAACTCTTTATCTGAATTTAAAAATAAATGTGAGAATGTGTTAGTTCTTAGTGGCTGGGAAACATAGTTTTCCCTCCTGCTGTGATATGCTTTGTGCTTGCAGAATCAGAAAGGATGCAGAAACGTGCTGCACACGGATTGCTTTGTGAAAATATTTGGGACTCTGCTATCAAGAGAGATACAAAGGCAGTGCCTGTGCTGTAGAGGCTGCTGGGTCTCAAAGCTCGAGCTTTATCTTTGGGCTTTATTATGCCTTTGTAACGTCCTTTAACAGTGCTTTCCTTAAGCGCAGATTTGTTACAGGGCTCCCTTCTTTTTTCACAAATCTTGTGCTTTTAATCCCTGTACTTTTGCTCATCTGACCTTTGGTTGCCTGTCTGACATTGGAGGATGTGCTCTTCTGCTGTCTGCCCTCTCCTCACTCTGTGAATCTTAGAGAAGATTCTCAATGAAGCTTCATGCAGGTGAAACCACACGAAAGTTGAACCATTCAAACTGAAAGCTGCTAACTGCTCGCTCTTAATACGCCTGACGTTCACAGCACTGCTGTTTCCCCATTCACGTTTCTCCCGTTAAATATACACCCACGTGCAGAATAGAAACTGCTCATCTGGGATTGTTATGTTCTGGAGGAGCTGCAGGACTTGGAAGGGGGGTGATGCTGCCAGCCTGGCTCTTTGTGTCTCCGGGCAGGGGCCGTTGCAGCCAGCACCAGGCAACTCTTGCTGACAGAGGCAAGGGGGCATTGGTTTCAGGTGTGGTACTTGAACACGTGAGGCTGCTGTTAGCTGCCGTGCTGTCTGTGCTGGCAGGGCAGCTCTTCCAGCTGCGTGCTGTTGTGTTCACAATTCAGATTTGGGAAGGAATCTGCTGAAAAGAAAAAACCAACTTGATTTTTTGCAGGTTCTTCGCGCCCTTTACGCCGCATTCAGAGCTCTGCAATATGCTTAGCAGCTCGAGTGGGTGTCAGTGGCAATCCTCCCGGGGGGGAAAGCCATGTGGACTTTGGGAAGTGCAGGAGATGAGGGGCTCTTTGTCAGCATCAGGACAGCCTGTGCCCTCTGGGTGCTGACCAGTCTGTTTTCACAGGAGACACCCTCCTTGCAATTCGAGCCCCGTCAGGCACACGCCTTGAGGTTCCCATCCCTGAGGTGAGTGAGAAATGCACGGATGGAGAGCAGCTGTACTGTATCTGTGTGTTCTGGGGCAATGCTGCTGGATTGAGCAGGGTGGGAGCTGGGAAGGGATTGGTGGTCGTGGTTTTGATGGAACTGGGGGAACTGGCAACTCAAGGAAGGAAGAAATGGGTGCCAGCAAGCTCTCTTATTTGAAAGTGCTTAAGTGTAGGAGCTTTGTAGAGAGCTGCTGAGAGGTGAACTGTCCTGAACTGCCTGGACAGCATGTCTTGCCACTGGGAAATTCCTCTTCTGTTTGGACAGGGCTCTTAACGTATGCCTGTGTTTTGCTTCTGACTTTTCTCAGGGCTCGAGTAGGCAGAAGAAATATCAGATCCATCTGAAGAGTACCAGTGGTCCGATTGATGTTCTCTTAGTAAACAAGGATGCCTGGAGCTCTCCTCCTGTAGTGCTACCCGTCCCTCCTCCTGAAGACCTCATCCAGTGCCAGGCAGTTGCACCCTCAAAACCACCGATACCGCCGCTCGCCCACTTCCAGGAAGCATCTGTCCCCAGCAGCACCCAGCCCTCTACACCAACACCTTCCAGCACTCAGGATCACAGCCCTCCTGAGCAGAAAGACACGAGCACAGGTGAGAGGGAGAAAGCAGGAATGGGATGGTTGCCGTTGCCAGCCAACAGGGCAGTGTGGTCTGGCACTGCTGGTCAGCTCCTGGCAAAGGGAGCACCCGTGTGCTTTCACCTTAGTGGGAGTGGATGTGCTAATGAAAATACTGTGTGTGTCTGTGGCTCCTTCCAGAATGCAGTGTCTCGGTGGCAGAGTCCAAGAGCAGCAGTGACCTTGAGCCCCTCAGCAATGTGTCTGCGCCCAGCAGCCAGACAGCCACGCAGCTGCTGCAGTCCTCTGCCTCGCTGGACAGCAGCTCCGTCCTTCCCAGCCCCTCTGCCTCCTTTGAGCCAATCAAACCTGATCCTGCAGGAAGTGAGTATGCATTCTCGGCTTGGCTGCTCCTCAAGATTGTGCCACTGGGATCGAGGGAGTGAGCTTCAAAGCTTACTTCCCCTGCAGAAATACTTCAGGTTAAAGTATTAGAAGAGGAATCCTTGCTCAAATGTAGCTCGTGCAGTTCTTTTTCGTCCTGGACTGGTCCATCAGGCTGATCTGATCTGCTCAGAGCTTGCCCAGCAGGGCTGTACCGACCTTCTGGTAGCGTGCCCTTATCCTGCACGTACAAACCAAGGTGTTGTGCAGAAGCTGACGCTGTGTGAAGTTTCATGCACTCAATTAACTCCAGAGCTGTCAGCTGTGATAACGTGTTCATGTGCTGGTGTTCCTGCTGATGTCAGTTGAGCTTTAATATTTTGTTGCTGATCATTTCAGCTGATGTATTTGACACGGGGGCGTGGGAGAGGAATTTGTGGGCGGTGTGGCATGATCTGGGTGCACCAGGGGCAGTAGGGCAGCAGGTGATTAAGCTGTAAAGTATATCAGCCACTTCACTTAGCGATGTAAATCGTTTGGTTTGTTGTATTCGCAGTGCTGGAGCTTCCCAAAGAGCTGTCAGAGATGTTTGATCCAACGAGAGGTACGTTCACACCCTGATCACAGCCTCGTTCTGCTCCCATCCGCCTGCAGAAGTTCGTGTGAAGCTCATTCATGTTTTGTTTATTTTATTCGCTCCCTTTTGGGTTATTTTGTTCATTTTAAAGTGCTCATGGCAGCTGCTAGCTCTCTCCTTGTAGTTGGGCACTCTATCTTCGTGTTACCAGCCGTTTCCCTGTTCAAGTTTGCCCTGCAGCCCGTAGATGAGGGCTTGTCAGGCCCTGTGCCAGCACTAATCTGTGTTCTGCCTTCCCACGCTCCTATTCCAACTCGCCTGCACCATCTAGTGCTACCAGCAAAATCCCTGTTAGTCTTGTTTCAACTGCAGCCTGCCCAAGGCTAATCCAAGCAAATAATCTGGAGAGATCAGCTGCTGCCCTTGAAGTACCCCCTAGTGGTTTTAGGGGTGCAGCTGCTGTTACTTGTGTCAGTTCTGCCTCTGTCTGAGGTAAGCCTGGCTGTCACTGCCTAACGGACTTTGGTCTGAGGCAGAGGGGTGCAAGAATTCCATCTAACTTAAGCCTAAAGTGGGAAGTACGTTTCTAAATGTGCACGCTTGGACTCCTTTCAATGCTCCGTTCCTTTCAGTGCTGGTGTTGTTCTTCCCAGCCTTGCAGCTGAGTACACACAAGCACTTTGTGGTGGTCACAGAACACGTCACCGTTGTTCCTCAGACAGTTGTTCCTGGTTCTCTGCTCCAGTGGATTCGTTGTGAAAGTAGAGCCTTTGCTTTAATAACCCCACAGCCTTAAATGCCACAGTTGACATAGAGAACACCGTTCCTCCGTGCTCAGCCCTGCACTGGAGAGTCCACTGCTGTAGACCATGAGGTCTTGGTAATGACTGAACACGTATGAAGAGTCAAGCTGATTCTTTGCAGTGTGGAACATAAGCTGCTGCAGGGTGTGAACCCTGGCACTCTGCAGACACTGTCATGAAGGAGGGGTTTGCTATCTGCAGTAAAGCACGCTGTTTTCTGTACTATTCCTCCTGGTTTGGAGGGGTGACGTTCAGATCCAGGAGTGAAGGTGTAAAGGAGCTGCTTGTCTTACCCCTCATCTCCTGAAGTAGGGCTAAGAATGTAGATTCTGTACGTAACTGGTGTTTATTGAAGCTAATATTATTCTAGTCAGTTCCAGTTGAGATGCTCTCATCTCATAGCACAGAAGTAGGCAGGTATGCCCTGCCCTCTGGGGAATGGCCTGCAGTGGGTCAGCATCTTGAAGACGGGCTCATCTGAGTTTCTTCTGTGAAAGATCACTTCACATGTGGGTGGTACCTCAGCACCGTGGCCAAAACTGCTTTCGATCATCACTGTTTAACTTGGTGAAGCGAGAGAGGGATTCAGAAAGTTGTTCTCAAGCACTTGGCTGGTGAAAAGATCTGCTTGCACATGCTTGGTCTGGCTGCTTGCCTGTCAGCCCTTCAAGTGCTTCGTGGGCTGAGGAGCCAAGATTAACTGGGGGAAGGAATGACGTTTTGGAGATAATCTCTGTTTATAATGTCCTGTGGGCAGTAGAGTGGAGAGCAGTTAATGGCCCATTAGGGAAGGTTATGCAGAGCTCAGATGTTTGCTGGTGGGCAGCCAGCCAATCTACCATGGCATATCACAGCTGTGGAGGGAAGGGAGCCAGTCAGGGACAAAAGGGGACAAATCTGAAGGGAACTGGAGACATTGGTTAGTTGTGCAGCTCCTGGAGCAGCTTGTTTCTCCTTTTTTTTTTTCCCCCACTCCAGCACTGAGGGGCACATCAGGCTTTACCACCTCAAACTCAGATAACACATTGGAGATCTTCCTTTGGAACGGTTTGGGAACATCAGCTAGAACACCGGTGCAGGGATAAGGCATCACCCTTTGTGTGAAAGCACTGTGCTTGTGGCTGGGCTGAGCAGGGAGGAACCTCGTGCAGAATGTTTGGGGTGTGTGGTTCCCTGTGGCACTGCACACAGAGTTAGCCCAGAAAGGGGTGGCAAAGCTGAGGACCAGAAAACTGGGAGGGGTGGGAAACTGTGCATGCACAGTGCAGCGGAAGTCAGAGCACGTTGCTTACTGTGTTTGTCTCTTCCCTAGAATGTATGAACTCTGAGCTGCTGGAGGAGCTGATGTCATCTGAAGGTGAGTTTCAGGAGTTCCCCCTCGTGGTGTGGCCTTTCTGAGGGAGAAGACCAGTCCCGTGTGCCTTCGTGCAGGTGACAGCCATGCGTTTGCAGGCTTTGCCCTCGTTGCTCTGTGCTCAGGGCATCGTTCTCACTGCTGTGCCAGGCCGTGAGTGATGCGTGAGGACGAGATGAGCCTCTCTCAAAGATCCCAAGCCTCGAGGCCTCACAGCTCAGCTCTGTGCTGGCTGTGGGAGCACTGAGCCTTGTAACCCACTGTTGGCTTCTCTCTCCTAGTGTTCGCTCCCTTGCTCCGCCTCTCCCCCCCTCCTGGAGATCACGACTACATCTACAACCTGGATGAGAGCGAAGGCGTCTGCGACCTCTTCGATGTGCCTGTCCTTAACCTGTGACTCGTGAGCGTGGCTGCGAGCCCTCGCGCGGACAGACTCTTTTGTAGCTCTTCGGAAAGTGTCTATTTTTGGATTCCTTTTGTGCTAGAGTTGGACGAGTGAGCGAATCAGAGATAACTCTCGTATGAATTCAGAACCAGGAGATGCGGGCTCGGAGGCCGGGAGCCTCCCCGGCGCTTCTTTCTCTTCCCGTCACTCACGTGCAAGGACTGAGCTCGCCTCTCTGCATCTCTCTGTTCACCGGATTCTGGGCGTCGCTTCGGAGGGTCTGTGGTGTGTTGAGTTTGACCCAGGTGCCTCTCCGAGCTTCCTCAAACCTGCATGCCTTGGTTTTCCTGCACTCCTCGAGGCACTTTGCACCTCCTAGGTACCAGCTGCTCCGCGGAGCCCTGATAGCGTGGTCGGTTCACCAGTCTGGAGGTAGTTAGTTTCACTGTGGGGTGGTTATATGGCATAGGCAAAAAAAAAAACAACAAACCCAACGGCACCAAAGGGTCCGTTTGTTCCGGTGACTCCAAACCAAGCTAGTATGTTTTACAAGATAAAGCACTTTTCTCTGTTGGCTGCCCCTCCCAGAAGGATCCAGGAGCTGAGCTGACAGTTTCCCTGCTGTGCCTCAGCAGCAGTGCTGGCTCTCCCGTGGGCTTCGCTCAGCCCGAGGGCTGCAGCACCGTGTGGAGCGGCCGTGTGTTCCTGCAGGGCTGAAGAAGGGCTGCCAGTGTTCATGTTTGCTAAGACTGCTCTGGCTGGTGCCTTTAAGGTATTCCAACTCCGTCAGACGCCGTTAGCATCTAGCTATTCTCCAGCACGGCACTTGAGCCCTCAGCTGTTGTAAAGGCGACCGAGCAGGAACGATTCAGCAGTACTTTGCCACCACGAGTTACACAGGTGTGGTCAGAATAGTGTTTTGTTTCCCCCTCCCCTCTATTTTTTTTCCTCCTTAGCATGTGCTCAGGGTCGGCCTTCCCGTTTATATGACTTCGCTCTGTCGTTCATCCCGTGCTCCCTTTCTGCATCTTTATTTTTGTCACGAGATTGCTCTTGAATGGAAGGTCTGTCGAGGTGGCTTTGGAGTGGCTTTCTGTTTCTTTCAGGCCGCAGAGCCTGCGCATTTCTTTCTTATCGTCTTTACCGTTGTCGGAGCAAAAAGCCCTCCCGGATTTGTTCCACTTTGACTGTCAGTTTTGCACATCGGTCGCAGCGGTCCCACGGAGCCTTTCCTGCTCTGCAAACTGCCAGAGAAGGAAGGCCGGCTCCTCGCTGCCAGCAGGACGTGGTCTCCTGCAGAGCTGTGAAGGCCGTACGTTGGGGTCCTTTCTCCCGGCGCTGTTTTATTCTTTGTGGTACTCCTCCAGCAGAACCTCTCCTTTCTGCCCCCTGTAGTAAAGCGCAATGAATTCGATAGGAAGGGACGACCTCGAACCCTTGCAGGCTGATGGCAGCACAGGGGATGAGAGGAGATGTGTGGGTGCTGAGCATGGAGCCCACGTGCCGTCCCTCCTCCCCTCTGTGGCTCCCGACCTTCGCTCCCTCCCCGTGTTAATGTTCACCGCCGCTTTGGGAAAGGAAAGAAAAAAAACAAACAAGATGTAGAGAAGATTAACAGATGAACTTTGATTCCTATATAAAGATTATTTTTATACTTTCGTTTTGTTTTTGCAAAGGAAAATTGCCTGTAATATTTGTACAGTTGTTGAATGAATAAACGAACCCTTTCCAGAGCCCGTGCTGCTCGTGGGGGTGGCACGGGATGAGATGAGCTGGGGATGGATGGGACAGCATGAGACTGGACAGGGTGGGAGGGATGGGGATGGGTGGGATGAGATGGGGACAGACGGGGGGAGAGGGAGGGGATAGGAATGGATGGGATAGGATGAGATGAGACAGATTGGGATGGATGGGATGGGAATAGATGGAATGGGATGGGACAGAATGGAGTGGATGGGATGGGACAAGATGGGGATGGACAGGGTAGGAGGGAGGGGATGGGGATGGATGGGATGGGATGGACAGGGTAGGAGGGATGGGATAGAAATAGATGGGAAGGGAACGGATGGGACAAGATGGGGATAGACAGGGTGGGAGAGATGGGATGAGGTGGGGATAGGTGGGAGACGGGACTGGACTGGACAAGATGGGATGGGATGGAATGGAGGGGATGGGATGGGACAGGAGGGATAAGAGGAGATAGAGATGGTTGGGATGGGATGGAATGGAGGGGATGGGATGGGACAGGAGGGATAAGAGGAGATAGAGATGGATGGGATGGGATGGAATGGAGGGGATGGGATGGGACAGGAGGGATAAGAGGAGATAGAGACGGATGGGATGGAATGGGAATTGGCGGAATGGGACAGGATGGGATGGGGGGATGGATAGGATGGGAATGGATGGAACAGGATGGGATGGGACAGGGTGGGATAAATGGGATGGGAATGGCTGGGACAGGGAGGAAAGGATGGAATGTGAATGGATGGGATGGGAATAGATGGGATGGAAGGGAAGGGACAGGGTGGAATAGATAGGACGGGATAAGATGGGTCTGGGGGGAGGGATAGAATGAGAATGGATGGGACGGGACGGGATAGATGGGACAGGGCGGGATGGAAGGAATGGAATGGGACGGGGTGGTGGGACGGGGAAGGATGGACGGGGCGGGACGGACGGGACGGGATGGGGCCGCCCCACCTGCGTCAGCTCAGGTGAGGAGGACGGCCGTGCCCGCCCCGCTCCGGCCCCGCTCGGGACTCCCTCCCCGGCCGCCTCCCGGCCCGGCCCGGCCCTCCCAGGGGCGGGGAGGTGGCGGCGGAGACCCGGAACTGCGGCACGGAGCGGCGGGGAGCCATGCCGCCTCCCAAGGACGTGGTGAAGATCGCCATCCAGATGGTGGGAGCCATCCCGCAGCTGATCGAGCTGCAGCAGGTACGGCCCGGCCCCCCCGCAGCCCCCCGCCCCGCTGCCGCCGTCCGCTCACGGCTCTCCCCATCCCTCGCCCGCAGAGCAAGCCGCTGGCCGCCGTGCTCAAGGACGTCTGCGATGCGTGAGTACCTGGGGCTGCGGTGACCCGGTGACCGCTTGTGGTGGCACGTTGGGTCGGGGCAGGGGGTGACCGGCTCGTGGTGGCCTGAAGGGTTGTGATGGGTGCTGACCCATTGCGTTGTGATGGATGGCGGCCGTCCTTTGGTGGCCCATTGGGTCACGATGAAGAGTGGCCATCCTTTGGTGGCCCATTGCGTCATGATGAGCAGTGGTGGCCATCCTTTGGTGGCCATCTTTTGCTGGCCCATTGTGTCATGTTGAGCAGTGTCAGCTATCCGTTGGTGGCCCATTGCGTCATGATGAGCAGTGGTGGCCATCCGTTGGTGGTCCATTGGGTCATGATGAGCAGTGGCCACCATCCTTTGGTGGCCCATTGTGTCATGATGAGCAGTGTGACCATCTGTTGGTGGCCCATTGGGTCACGATGAACAGTGGTGGCCATCCATTGGTGGCCCATTGTGTCATGTTAAGCAGTGGCCATCCATTGGTGGCCATCCTTTGCTGGTCCCTTGCATCATGACGAGCAGTGGTGGCCATCCTTTGGTGGCCCATTGTGTCACGATGAGCAGTGTGACCATCCGTTGATGGCCCATTGGGTCACAATGAGCAGTGGTGGCCATCTTTTGGTGTCTCATTGTGTCACGATGAACAGTGGCCATCCGTTGGTGGTCCATCGTGTCATGATGAGCAGTGGCCACCATCCTTTGGTGGTCCATTGTGTCATGATGAGCAGTGGCCACCATCCTTTGGTGGCCCATTGTGTCACGATGAGCAGTGTGACCATCCGTTGATGGCCCATTGGGTCACGATGAGCAGTGGTGGCCATCCTTTGGTGGCCCATTGTGTCTCGTTAAGCAGTGGCCATCCATTGGTGGTCCCACCACCATGACTGGCTGCGTGTTGCTGCAGGTGGAGCCTGCCCAACGCGGAGCGCTATGCCCTGCAGTACGCTGATGGGCGCCAGACGTACATCACCGAGTTGGTGAGCAGCCTCCCACCCGGTCCCCGGCCCCAGTGGCTCTGTGTGCCCCTCACCCCTTCCCTTTCTCCTCACAGAACCGTGGGGAGATTAAGAACGGGAGCATCTTACGACTGACCACTTCTCCGGTACATCCCCTGTCTCCTTCTCCGAAGGCGGGCACAGGGGTCAGCCCGCTGCTCCCTGCCATGGGGCAATGTGGCCCTCCAAGGCCCCGGTGCTGCCTCGCTCGGTGACATCTGGCTCGTGACAGCTCCCCTCGGTGCCTCAGACCCAGCAGAAATAACAGGGAGACCTCTCTCAACCTTCGTTCTCCCTCAGTAGATCTCGGGGGAGCGTGAAGAGAAACTAACTCGTAGTCTTGGGAAACACTTTGGACACATCAGAATGCACTTAGTGCAGCGCTGGTCTGACTTCCTTCCTCAGCTCTGCTGGTCTCTGCTCTGATGGCTCTCTTTCAGACCCCTCCTCGCCTCCTTCCTACATTTCAGCTCCTCCAGCCTCTGCCTCCAGGTCTCTTGCTGCCTTTCGATGAGCCCGTGTGGCTTGATTCTTTCCTTCTTGGTAGGACCAAGAAGCAGAGAGGCTGTACAGCGGGATCCAGAGCAACAACGTGGACGTGAAGACTGACTCACTGAAGAAGCTTGCGAGCCTCTCCCAGGATGTTACCTTTGCTCAGGAGTTTATCAACAGGAATGGCTTGAAACTAATTTTCTATATTGTGGAGGAAGGGAATGAGTGAGTATCAGGAGGGGAATTTCCTTGCAGATCTCGCCTTCTCCCTTGCTAACGTTGTGTGAGCTCTGAGCTGGGCTTCACTGGTGGCTTCTTTTGGCCTTGATAATCCCTCTCTCTATTGTTTTTGGCTGTGAGAGGTCTACGGGCAGCTTGAGAAACTCCTGAGTGCCACAGAAGTGCCACCCTGATGCTTTCCTCTCACGATGAGGTGGGGCATCTCATCGGGATGCCGAACCCAAAAGGCGAAGTGCATGTTTCTTGGAAGCAATGGGTGGGATTTGAGGTGGTTTTGGTTTCCCCGGGGCCTATGTATGTGGTCTTTGTACCACGGTAACACAGCTTTCCAGAAGCTTGCACTTCCCCTACCATGGCTTCCTGGGATGACTAAGCCACAGTGTGGTTTCCTACCCAACAGCATTCTCTCTCTTTGTCATTCTTTTCATCCTCTTCCATTTGCTTTTCTGGTTGTTTCTGTTGTACCCCACAATGAGCACAACGGGTGGGTGCCCACCACTGGGTCCTGCCTTACTGTGTTCCGGACCCATCCTCACTCCATTTGCTCTCCCTTTTCTCCAGTGCAGGGGAGATCCTCGCTCACACCCTGAAGGCCTTCATGGAGCTGATGGAGCACGATTTCGTCTCCTGGGAGACTCTAAGTGCGGCCTTCATCAAAAAAGTACACAACTCCTGTGCCGTGGGCTGCCCCGTTGTCACTGCAGCTCGGCCTTGCCTTGTGCTGATGGCTTCTGTTGTTGCAGATCGTGAGTTACGTCAACATGAACGCCATGGATGCCTCTGTCCAGCAGCTCTCCATGTCAATCCTGGAGAACATGGTACCCAGCAGCCGCGTCCTCTTCGAGCTCGTCAAAAAAGAAGTGACTGTGGATCGTCTTCTCACCCACCTGCAGGTGTAAGTGGGGAGCCATGGGGAGAGTGGCCCTGGATGGGATTTTTGGGGGTGTCTTGCTGGCAATCCCTGGCACCACGTCATGTTATCCCTTCCAAAGCAATCTGTGGGTGCTTGGCATCTGTTACCCTGGTGCTGGGGGAGGTTTGGGCTGGACTGAACAGAGTTTGCATGGGGATCTGGCAGTGAAGGGGGGGAGAGGACTGTGCCTTAGGGCTGTCCTCGCGGCCGGTGACACAACGTTCCTCCCTCCTTCCCCAGGATGAACACCCAGCTGCAGCTGAAGGCCATGGCCCTGCTGATCGCACTGCTGCTGGCTGCCACTGATGCTGAGCGGCGGGTACGGGGTGGTGGGCAGCACTGGGGGGCTGTGGTGGGCACTGGGGATGCACCCATCGCTGGGGACCTCAGCCAAGAGCCCAGAGCCAGGGACAGCGGGGATGGGGACTGTAAGGGAACACCTGGCTTTTCTGGAAAGAGCAGTGCTGGGCTGGGGGATATCTCACAGCCTTTCCCCTCTAGGATATGATGGAGTACCTGAGAGAGAAGAACATCAGGCAGTTCATCCACAAGGTGGGGATTGAAGTTCTTACAAGGTTCTGTGCTTCTTCCTGTCCTTTCCTCCTCGTGTGTGCCACCCACAGAGCCTAGCCCTGGGGTGCTGTCCCCTTCTCAAAGCCCCTTTGGGCTGCAGGGCTTTGGCTGTTGGTCCCTGTGGGTCTGGAGCACCCGAGGGTCCCTTCTCACTCGCGGTCTCCTGTAGAACATCATCCACAGCTCCGAGCCGCTGGGGGATGAGATGGCCCATTACCTCTACGTGCTGCAATCCGTCAGCCTCAACCTGCACGAGCGCCGCATGAGGACCTCCATGGACCCCTACTCACAGGTCCGGGAGCTCTCTCCTTGCCTGCTGGCCGTGCTTCCACCTTTGGAAGTCCAGGCGGGTGAAGGTTTACCTTTGGGGTGTGTTCCTTTCCCAGCACGGTGGCTTTCACCGTCGATTTTAGTTCATCAGCGTCCTTCCCCTCCGTTCTCCCTCCAGGAGCAGAGGGAGCTCCTCCAGTCGCTGCGCCAAGCTGCCTTCGAGTCGGAGAGCGATGCTCCTGCCGGCACCTTCAGCACCGAGCGCCGGCGGTCCCTCTGCGCCAAGGAGTTCCGCAAGCTGGGCTTCATGGTGCGGCCCCAGCCGTCCATGTGCCTGCCTCAGCAGGACCTTGGCACCTGCCCTAGGCTGCTGCTGGGAGAAGAAGTGCTCCATTGCATCCTTTTGTGTCTTGGCAGAACAACAGCAACCCAGCGGAGGACCTGCGCCGCGCGCCGCCGGGACTCCTCGCCCTGGACAACATGGTGTATTTCTCCAGGCACACCCCCAGCGCCTACAGCCGGGTGCGTGCTCCTGCTCGGGGTATCTCCCAGCAGTGGGAGTGCGTGTAACACAAGGCCGTGTCTCTCTCTTCCAGTTTGTCCTCGAGAACAGCAGCCGTGAGGACAAGCACGAGTGCCCGTTCGCTCGAAGCAGCATCCAGCTCACCCTGATCCTCTGCGAGATCCTGCACGTTGGAGAGCCGTGTATGTGCGTGCCCGGCCCTGCTCCGTCCCAGCAGTGGGGACGTGTGGCAGAGGGGCTGTGGCACAGCTGACAGCCGGGGAAGGGCTGGGAGATGTCCGGGTTCTCCTGGAGGCTGCAGGAAAATGGGAGTGTGGCATCGTCTGTCCTTCTCACCGCAGGCTCGGAGACAGCTCAGGCCTTTTACCCTATGTTCTTCGGGCAGGATCATTTCTTTGAAGAGCTCTTCTGCATCTGCATCCAGCTGGTGAACAAGACGTGGAAGGAGATGCGAGCCACCCAGGAGGACTTCGATAAGGTGACAGCGGGACCCCGGGGCTGTGCACGCGTCCCTGGAGCATCACCGGACTGGGGATGCTGTCTGGGCCCCTCCAGGTGCTGCAGGTGGTGCGGGAGCAGATCACCAGGACCCTGTCCCTCAAGCCCACCTCCCTGGAGCTGTTCAAGACCAGAGTGAACGCGCTGAACTACAGCGAGATCCTGAAGCTGCGGCAGACGGAGCGGCTGCACCAGGAGGAGACGCTGGCCATGCCCGTGCTGTGAGTGGGCTGTGGGCAGGGGGCCGTGCTGGGAGGTGACCCCGTAAGGGCCGCCGGGTGAAAGCTGAAAGCCCCGTGCTCCTTTTCCCCTGGCTGGCATCCCAGGGAGCTCCGTGAGAGGCTGAAGCCGGAGCTCCTGGAGCTGATCCGCCAGCAGCGCCTGCTGCGCCTCTGCGAGGGCACCCTGTTCCGCAAGGTCAGCAGCCGCCGGCGACAGGGTGAGTGCCACCACCCCTCCCGGCGGGCAGGGGGTGCAGGGAGGGTGCAATTAACCGCGGCTCATTAGCAGAAGTGCTGATGGGGTCTCAGACGGGGGCCTTTGTGCTGCAGATAAGCTCTGGTACTGCCGCTTGTCACCCAACCACAAAGTGCTGCACTACGGGGACGTGGAGGAAGGGGTGCAGTCGCCCCCCATTGAGAGCCTGACAGAGAAAAGTAGGTGCTATCAGGGTACTACATGTCTGGCCCTGGAGGTGCTGTGGGCTGGGAGAGATCTGGTACTGGGGATCCCTTCCCCAGCCGGGGCTGTGACCAAGGTCCTGGCAGCTCACACTGCTGTCCAAATGATGGGCAGTGGTTCTGGGGGTGAGGACACCCACAGCTCCTCTGCTCCCCAGTTCCCGTGGCAGACATGAAGGCGCTGCTCGTTGGGAAGGAGTGTCCACACATGAAGGAGAAGAGCTCTGGGAAGCAGAACAAGGTCAGCACCTCCTCCCATTGCCTTGCACGCTCCCCTCCTTCCTTGTGCTCTGTCACTCTGCACCTACTGTGCGTCCCCAGATGTGTCCCTGGGCACAGCCAGCACAGGGTGTTGGCCACAACCCAGAGCTCCAAGAGCTGGAGGCTTTGAAGGAGATCGGACGAGCAAGCATGTGTGTGGGCCATGGTTTTGGTGTGGCTTGAGGCTGGAGATCTGTTGGGTCTTTCAGGCTGCAAACTCCACTGGTCTGCAAAGAACCCAGCTGATATGCCAAGTACCCAGGCAGCTATCAGGTTGGGTATTAGGAACAGTTCATGCTCCCAAAGAGCAGTGAGGCAGTGGTACAGCTGCCCAGGGAGGTGTGGAATCACTGTCTCTGTAGGCATCCAAGAGCTGTGGGGATGTGGCACAGAGGGACGTGGGCAGTGGGCACGGTGGGATGAGCTGGGGATCTGAGAGATTCTTTCCAACCTCAGTGGTTCTGTGATTCCCCATAGGATGTCCTGGAGCTTGCCTTCTCCATCGTGTACGACGTGGAGGAATACTGCCTGAACTTTGTTGCCCCCACGCGCTACGAGGTGAGCTCAGGAGGGCACGTCCTTGCCAAGGGAGGCCGAGTGAGGAAATCCCCTTCTCTGCTCTCCCAGACCTGGAACTGGACACTAAAGGGTGATTTGAGACACTGCTCCCACCCTCCCCTGCGTATTGTGGAGGAGCTGGGGGTTCCCTGGCCTGCAGCCAGCGTGCTGGGCTAGCACTGAAAGGACAAAAATGCCTTTGTGCACCCATGGCTGAGGGCCTGGAGGAATGCGAGGGCTGCTGCTCTCTAGTTGGCTGCGAGATTTGGGGATGAACAAAGACCCGGTCTGGCTGGGAAGATCAGATGTTGGGGGCTGAGCTGCCCTGGGCTGGGTGAAGGCACAAGGGGGAGGTGTGTTGGGTAGGGCTGCTGTGCTTTGGGGTTGAGAGCCACAGGGCACAGCAGAACTGCTTGGAGCTGCTTTGCTTCCCCAGTTCTGCCTGTGGACAGATGGGCTGAACGTGCTTCTGGGCAAGGAGATGACGAGCGAGCGGACGCAGACGGACCTCGATGTCCTGCTGTCCATGGAACTCAAACTGCGGCTTTTGGACCTGGAGAACATCAGCATCCCTGACAACCCCCCTCCTGTCCCAAAGCCCCCCAGCAACCTCAACTTCTGCTATGACTTCAGCCATGCAGAACAGTGAGTTCCTGCATCCCGCCCCGTGCCCGATCCCCGTGCCCCTCTGCAGGCTGCTCCGCTTAGCTCCGAGGTGGTCGGAGCTGGAAACATTCTGTTACCTGCCAACAGCAGAACCCTTCCTCTAGGCTCCATCCCCCAAGGGATGAGCCCAGGTGCTTGGATGGGGCTTGGGTGTGCGCTGCCTGTCCCCTTCCCGTGCTGGTGGCTGTGAGCAGGGCATCCTGTCCCCTTTTCCGTACCTCTGCCATGTGCCCAGACAGAACTCAACCAGCATCTCAGGGCATAGCACCTTCCCTTCATCACCTGTGTCCTATGACAGCGTGGGGCTGAGCCAATGAGCCTCAGGCTCCTGCTCCCTTAGAGGGAAGGGACCTGTTTGCTCTGCTCCTGAGCCACGGGCAGGAGAGACAAGTCAGTTCTCGACAGCTAAACCCCTCCATGATGATGCTGTCCCTGTACCCCCTTTGCTGCGGTCACACTTTGGGCAGAGGGCGAGGACAGCAGGAGGGGGGCACGGTACAGACACTGCTGTGACAGCTGGGTGGGGGTCAGCACACCCTGACCCTCCCCAGCACAGCTGCTCAGGGTGGAGGTTCCCCTCTGGGTAAAAAAAAAGAGTTAGGAGAGGCTGAAGTCCTCCGGCTGCTTGGTTTGCAGAGCAGACAGCACTCTCCAGCAGGGTCAGCACTGCAGAGGGCCGGGCAGGCACTTAAACGCACTGATTTTTTTCCTACTCTCCTCCCTCTCCCTGCTGCGAGGGCAGCAGGATGCTCGCAGAGCTCGTTCAGGGTACCAATCCTCTTCCCTTGCACAATATGAGACGGGCACGGTCTCGTTGCCCGGACCCTAGAGCAGCGCTGAGCTGCTCGTGCCAACCTTGGTGCCTTCCCCACCCCGGCGGATATTGCACACTGCGACGAGCTACCTCCTCCGTGACCCAGATGTACCCCCACCCCGCTGCCCTGCATCGTCGTAGCCAGGGTGCATCCTGCAAGCACTGTAACTGCATGCTGCGGGGTGGGCAGGGCCCTGCCCGTGCCCCCCAACTCCCGCAGTTTTGGGCAATAAACACTCATGGAGAACTCTTTGGTGATGGTTTTGGGGGGGGGGGACGACACGGTGGAGGTGGGCAGGGTGCGTGGATGGGAAAGAAGAGAGCAAAGAACAGCGTGCTGGGGCACGGGGTGTGGAAAGAGGAGGGAAGAGGAGGGGAGGGGAGGGGAGGGGAGGGGAGGGGAGGGGAGGGGAGGGGAGGGGAGGGGAGGGGAGGGGAGGGAAGGGAAGGGAAGGGAAGGGAAGGGAAGGGAAGGGAAGGGAAGGGAAGGGAAGGGAAGGGAAGGGAAGGGAAGGGAAGGGAAGGGAAGGGAAGGGAAGGGAAGGGAAGGGAAGGGAAGGGAAGGGAAGGGAAGGGAAGGGAAGGGGGGGAAAGGGGGGAAGGGGGGGAAAGGGGGGGAAAAGGGGTGAGGGGAGGGGGAGAAAGGGGGTGAGGGGAGGGGGGGAAGGGGAGGGAAGTGGGGGAAAGGGGGGGACAGGAGGGGGGGAAAGGAAGGGGAGGGAAGGGGAGGGAAGGGGAGGGGAGGGAAGGGGAGGGAAGGGGGGGAAAGGGGGGGAGGGGAGGGGAAGGGAGGGGAGGGGAGGCGAGGGAAGGGAAGGGAAGGGAAGGGAAAGGGGGTGAGGGGGGGAAAGGGGGGGAGGGGAGGGGGGGAAGGGAAGGGGAGGGGGGGGGAGGGGGGGAAAGGGGGTGAGGGGGGAAAGGGGGTGAGGGGAGGGGGGGAAGGGAAGGGGAGGGGGGGGAGGGGGGGAAAGGGGGTGAGGGGAGGGGAGGAAGGGAAGGGGAGGGAAGGGGAGGGAAGGGGGGGAAAGGGGGTGAGGGGAGGGGGGGAAGGGGAGGGAAGTGGGGGAAAGGGGGGGACGGGAGGGGGGGAAAGGAAGGGGAGGGAAGGAGGGGAGGGAAGGGGAGGGGAGGGAAGGGGAGGGAAGGGGGGGAAAGGGGGGTAGGGGAAGGAGGGGAGGAAAGGGGGGGGAGGGGAGGGAAGTGGGGGAAAGGGGGGGAGGGGAGGGAAGGGGAGGGAAGGGGGGGGGAAGGGGGAGGAGGGTGGAGGGGGGGAAAGGGGGGGGGGGGGCGGTTGTGGGGGGCGATGAGGCAGGGATGCTGTGCCCCCTGAGCGTCACCGCCACATCCCCGCGGCTCTGGGGCAGCCCCAGGCTCTGTGACCCTCCCCTCCCCCTCCCTCCCCGGGCAGCCTCAGCGCTCTCCGAGCGCAGCAGCCCCGATCCCCGCCGGCAGAGCCGCGATCCCCGCCCCGCGGGCGGAGCCGGAAGGGGCAGCGCGGAGCGGAGCGGCCATGGCGGTGAGCGGCGGGGCCGGGAGCTGTGGGGGGGGGGGGGGGATGGGGAGGAGCGGGCTGCGGGCCGCTGACCGCCCGTGTCGGCCCCGCAGCCCAAAGGGAAGGCGGGCACCAAGGGCAAGAAGCAGATCTTCGAGGAGAACCGCGAGACGCTGCGCTTCTACCTCCGCATCATCCTCGGGGCTTCCGTGAGTGCCGGGGCCGGGTTAGCGGGGCCGGGTTAGCGGAGCCGGGCTAACGGAGCCGCGTGTCCCGCAGGCCGTGTACGCCGTGGTCAACCTCGTCGTGTTCTACTCCGCCGCCTCCGCGTGGACGTGGGTGAGCGTGGCTGTGGGGTGTTTTTTCCCCCCCCCCCCCCTTTCCCCGTGCCGCCGCTCGGCGGCTCACGGCCCCTCGTGTCTCGGCAGCTGGCGTTCGCCTTCAGCTCGGCGGTGTACGGAGCCAGCTACCGCTCCATGAGCTCCATGGCCAGGCCGGCGTTCGCGGACGACGGCAGCCTCGCCGACGGCGGGATCGACCTGAACATGGAGCAGGGGATGGCAGAGTGAGTGTCCTCACCCGCACCAGCCCAGGTGAGCGGGGCCCCCAGCCCGGAGCGTGCCCCTCTCTCCTCCGAGCCGTGGGGGCTGCTGTGCCGGTGCCTCTCTTTTCTAATGCAGCCTTTCCCTGCTCTGTAGTTGTGCTTGATCTGCGCTTAATGGGATAACAAGGCAGGTCTCTTGCTGGGACAGTCCGGTGCCCCTGTGCGGTGGTACACTGGGTTTTGCATCGCGTGTCTCATCATGGCACTGCAGTTTCTTGGTGTGGTGATGGCATCCCAAGTGTAAACCGGTTGTTTCTGGTGATGAATACCTAATGTTGTCTGAAAAGAGCCTCCTACTGTCCCCTTTGCGCTCTCCCTTCAGGTATTTACAGATGTTGATGGGATCCTCAGCCTTTATGTCCAGGAGAGATGCTCTAGTCCTTTCATCATCTCTGTGGTCCTTCACTGGACTCTCCCCAGTCTGTCTCTCCTGCACTGGGGAGCCCAGAACTGGACCCAGTACACAGGTGTGGCCTCAGCAGTGCTGAGCAGAGGGGATGGATCACCTCCCTGCACCTGCTGGCAGTATTCCTAATCAAGTGCAGGACACCTAATTAAGTGCAGGACACCTAATCAAGTGCAGGACACCATTCACCTTTGCCCCGAGGAGCCGTGACTGGCTTATCTTGAACGTGGTTGTTCTTGCTGGTGAGGTGGCCTGTAGCAGACACCCACTATAACATCACCTGCCTTCTCTTTAATCTTAACCCATAAACTCGTGGTTAGTTCTATCATGCATCTGCTGGCACAGCTCCACACACTCCAGCTGTGCTCCCATGAAGGGCAGCTCCCCTTCCTCTTCCCATACGGTCCTTCCTGAGCAGCCTGCATCCCTGCATTGCAAACCTGCAGTCGTGGGAGCTGTCCTATCACGCCATAGTGACGCCAGCAAGGCCATAGCTCTGCAACTGCACACACATCTCCAGTTCATCTTTTTAATTTCCTAACCTGGTTTCCAGGCTCCTGTCCCCTGCAGCAGGGTGTCACCCACTGCCACAGCTCATGCTTGGTTTAGGGTTAGCTGCACCTGTTTCTTTGCCTGTAGGGACACGTGGTTCCCCTTCAGTACTGACTGGGTGAACTTACTTTGGGTGTAAGCCCTTAGGTTGGGCAGGAGCTCTTGGTGCCAGAAATCACCAGCTTCCATCCTTTTCAAGGACCTCCACCACGAGGCTGAGCACTGCCTGCTTCTCTTCTACAGTGCTGGGCTGAGGCTCTTCCAGTTGTGACAGGGAGGATCCTGTCCATCTCTCTTTTGTCTCTGATGATGCACAGTCTGCTTACTGTCTCTGCTGAATTCAGAGGCAGGCTCCAGGCCCTCCCTGCAGCCTGGCACCTGGAGGACAGCACCAGCATCCACCTTGGTAGGAATCACTGCTCCAATAATGGTTCAGTGGGAATGAAAGCTGGCATTTTTCTAACCCATCCCTGCGCTTCTTTGTGGCTTGTGCTGGAGAACCACATACCTGCCTTGTGTGTTGGCTCTGAGATTGCTCCTGTCCCTCACTCTACCTCGAGCTGGCTGAGGAGCTGGTGGCTTTGGTGGGCACTGGAACGGGGAGGTTCATGTGCCGCTTTACTTCCCTCAGGCACCTGAAGGATGTGATCCTGCTGACAGCGATGGTCCAGGTGCTGAGCTGCTTCTCCCTCTACATCTGGTACTTCTGGCTCCTGGTAAGCTCTGCAGTTGTTCTCATTGCTCAAAGTTGTCCCTGTCTTTCCTCCCTCTCAGAGCTGAGGATGCAGTTTATCCGTTTCATCTCGAGCTGTCCTGTTTCAGGCTGAAACTGGTTCCTGATAATTTAAACATCTCATAAAACCTTTGTGAAAAAGAAATCCCGATCCTTCTGTGTCAGTCTTGTGGTAAACCTTGCCAAAACTAGGCTGGCCTTGACCTTTCCCTCTGGTCCTATGAGACAGCAAGGGGAAACATGGAACAGATGAAAGCTGCCTTTGTGCACAGAGCTATTTTCTTTGCCTTTTTGTGACTGTGACAAGCAGACTGTGTTTCTTCTTGTGGGGTTTTCTGTCACTCACCAGCACTGACAGGCTGGGAACTGCAGGACCCCGTGCCACTGAGTACAGCAAACTGCAGGCTTTCATCCCCCTCAACACCAGGTGCTTTCTGCTCCTGAAGTGTTTCTCATGTTTCTTCAGCTAGAGCTGCTTTGGCAAAAGGATTAAAAAAAATACTACACCAGGGTTACCTGGAATACATCCCAGGAGGATAATCGTGGAACAGCAGGAAGGTATCTTGTTTAAATCCTGTCCCACAAGTTAGTTCCTAGCCAGTTCTGGCAGGGGGCAGCCTCGGCTCTGACTGCACCATATGGATCGTGTTTTTTTTTCCTTCGGAGAAATGTGATTTTGGTTCTGAAGGAGGGAGAGGCAGAACAGGCAGGAAGTTGGATCATCCTGGGTAATTCAGAACTGATGCTGCCATTTCCACGTATGAAGTCCCAGAAATGTATGCAGGCTCCTGAATTCTATGAAATCAGGCTATTTATTTTGGGCGCCTGCCGCTGCCTTTGATTTCAGTGGATCTTGCGGTGTCCCTGACCCATCCTGTAAACATTTTCCATCTCCTTTGGCTTCCTGTGTAGGACCAGCCCACCCTAACCTGCCAAAATCACATCCAGAATGTCTGACTTTGCTTCCACGTGTGTCTTGCAGGCTCCGGTGCGCGCTCTCTACCTCCTGTGGGTGAACATCTTGGGGCCCTGGTTGACAGCGGAGTCTTCAGCCCCCAGTCAGGAGCCAAACGAGAAGAAGCAGCGCCGCCAGGAACGCCGTCAGATGAAGCGCTTCTAGCCCTGGCTGGGGAGATAGGTTAATGCTGTCTCTCATCTCCATGCTGTTATCTCATCAGGGATGCGACTGAAGCCAATCGGAAAGCATCGCAGTATCTATGTTTCCCTCTGTCGTTGCTGCCATTCCATGATGAAGGCTGCAAGAGACTTCCCTTGGTTGGTTCTTAGTGCCAGTCGAGGCCTTGCTCCTCGTGATGACAAGTAGGGGGTTGTGCTGGGATGTGTGTAAATACCTTTCTAAAGCAGTGCTGTATCGCATCCAAAGGTGGGGATTGCAATGCTGGAGGAAATATTATATTAAAGAGCAGAGTCTTAATTGGCCACGCTGGCAATGTGTTGGGAGAGGGGTGCTCATGGACGGCAGCGGTGAAAAACACCAGCATGCTTGTGGAAGCCTGGACTAGATGGAAGCCAAATCCCCAGGCTGAGTTGTCTCATCCCTTCCCAGCTTGCTCCGTGCTATGCTGCCTGCAGCAGCACCTGGTCTGCAGAGACTCTGGCTGCCCCGTGAGATCTGCTGGGTCTGCAGCAGCTGGAAGAGCCACAAACTGCACGTGCAGCCCCATGTGGAACAGTTAGGATTGAGCCTGGGCTCTCTGAAGCCACAAATTGGCCTGTGCTACCTTTAGGGGAGCTCAGTTGGATGAAAGGTTCCAACTCCCAGAACTGAAAAGCAAATCTTGTTTTGTAAAGCTCCCCGCAGAAAGCACAGCCAAGGTGCTGTGACTGGGGCAGAGATCTCACGTTAGAAATCACGCACAGCTCAACCTGCTGTTGCCTGCTTCTATTTATTCTCCCTGTTCCTGCTCATTAGACAGTTTTGCACACTGGTGACCCCTTCCTGTTCCTGACGCACCAGCTCAGCAGCGTGAAGCTTTGCCCATGTGAGTAACACACGTAACACATTAGTGTTGGTGGTGCCAGCCTCGGTATTGCGTTGGATGCTGCTCACAAGCTTTGGCCCACACTTAGTTTCCATTACATGGGTTTTATTACACCTTTTTTTCATAACATCAAGCCAGATCCCTACCCCAAGTCCTTTGAGCCTTGATGCCAGGCAGAGCATGTATTTAGGGTGCAGTAACGGCTGCTCGTGGGTCCACGTGGTCTGCAATGGCAGGACAGGTATCCAGAAGCAGGGTGAGCAGAGGCTGTTATCTGGGGGGATTGAAGTCCTTCCTGCCCCTCAGGGATGACAGGAGGAGAGCTGGGAGCACCACTGGAACCTTGAGGACCCTGCCACCCTTTCCCCATTGCAACCAGCCCAGCACAGCCTCTTGCACTGTTGCAGGACTGATTCAGCTCCTAGGCTCTTCCCATACTCCCTCCAAACCTTCATTTCCCCAGAACCACACGGAGTAGCACAGCGTTCCCCAAAATGCACAGACCTGGGCAGGGGGGCAATCAACAACAACCACACTGACCATCTCAGCTGTGCTACCCTGCACAGCAGTGCATGCACGTCGGCCTCCTGGGCAGAAACCCGAGCTGTGCCATCTCCTTCAGGCAAGAATTGGCCTGACAGCCCCCAATAAATACTGAATAAATAGAGCCAGCATCAGCTGGGTGCTGGCAGGCTGCACTGAGGCACACGGGGCGGCCATGGGGTGCGCAGTGCTGCTCACTCAGGCAGCAGCTCCTCCAGCTCCTGCTCATCCAGCTGGTTGGTGGTGACAATGTGGTCGAGCTGCTTCATGTACCGCTCCAGGTCCTGCATGAAATGGGGGATGCGGGCCTTCTCCAGGACGCCAAATTTCTTCAGGCGGTTCACATCTTCATAGGAGACCTGAGGGGAAGCAAGGGGATGGATGAGCACGTGCAGATGAAGGGGTTCTATCCCCCTGCGACACTCTTTGCCTGCACGGCTGGGCTTTTAACCTTCACACTGCCTAAATGGGACCACAGACTGCCAAGGGATAGAAATGAAAGCTTAAGGTAAGTTTTGAAAGAAAGACATGAGAGAAGAAAGTATCTGTGGAGGCACAAATTCCTGTAGGGGAAGTACTGGGCTAAGCCAGGTCTCAGCTTTGGGAAAACATAGGTAGACAGGAAAAGCTGGTGATCCCTGCACCTGAGCTTTGTGACGGGGAGGGTGGGCACAGCAAAAGGGGAGCCAGAGACCAAACGTGAAGAGCTGTGTGCCTGCATACAGGGGCTGGCAGGGAGAGATGTGAGGCCATCTCACTTTGCTCCACAGAACTGGAGCCATCCATACTGCAGGCTGACCATGAAACCTGATCATTTCTGAGCAGAAGGCAAAGCAGGAAGGGCTCCTGGCAGTGCTGTGTCCCTGCTGCTGCATGCAGGGCTGTCTGTACACTGATGCTTAATGCTGCTGTCTGGAGGGAAGGTGAGACTGTGTCTGATGCAGTGCCCTTGGAAAAATCCTATTTGTTATCACCACGAGAGCATGCCTGGCTGCCCAAAACCAGAAAGCCCCTTGCCAGTGCAGAGCTTGAGCTGCAACCCCAGGCTGTTACCTTTCCAAGAGCAGCCAGCAATGGGAAGTCGATTGTCTGCCGATGTCGCAGGATGCGGAGAATCCCATCCAGGTACACCTGGTCCTTACTGAAGCAGCCTGAAAAAGAGGGAGGGCCTGGGAAACACCAGGAGATGACTCCAGGATAAACCCTATCTTCCCAGATATGTTGGGGCTGGCAGGAAGGAAAGGATGAGCAGAGCCAGCACGAGGGTCCCATGCCAGGGAGAAGCTGGGGCAGCAAGGTGCAGTGAAGCACCATTCCCCAACACTTAGGAAAAAGGGAAAGGCACTGGAGTCTCTCACCATTTTCATCATGCTTTGTGACTGCTTTATTTTAAATGCTGGAATCTAAATGCATCCTCAGAATGCTTATCTTTTCTCTCCTTTGGCTCCTTGAGAGACTGTGCAAGTAACCGCTAAGATCCATCAGACTGAGATGACTCCAGGGGCTCCCCATGATGCCTCATCCATCCCTGCCTGCTAGACAGCAGACAGAGAGGTGACAGGGCTGCTGGGTGTTGAAAAATATACCATAAACAGAAGTGTAGACCTATATGAAAGCAGAGCTGGGGACGAGGAGGATGAGAGGGCAGCAGAGCCGCTGCTTGGGAGGATACTCTGGCCACCCAGCACCAGAATGCATCTGCAGAAATACAAAAATCCCTTCCAAAGCACTGAAGGCTTTGTCCCCCTCAAGCCGTACCTGGCTGTGAGGTGTCAGTCTGGCCACGCTTTGCCCTCACGCAGTACTCCCACCGGATGCCAGCATCCTGGACATACTGCTCCAGGTCCTGGAAGAGCGCGGAGAAGGAGAGGCGGCTGGCCCGCTCGATGGTGTAGTAGAGCAAGGCTGCACGCCAGAGGAAGGGCTGCTTGCGGAAGAGGACGCTGTGCAGGCTGGCCAAACCTTCCTCTGTGGGGTTGGCAGGCTTCAGGCTGTACTGCTTGCGGCCCTCTGAGCTGTGCCAGGGCTGGCGGGTGTTGTTCACCCCACGGATGTAGTGGGTGCCTGAGGAGACAACAGCAAGCATCGTCAGCTGGGTGAACCAACTTGGTGAGCCTCAAAAATCTCAACCCCACCGCATCCATCCTGCTTGCTACCCCCATGACAGTGGTCACTGAAGATGCTCAGCATCCTCCCTGCTCTGCCCACGGTCCCCCCGCTGCCCTGCTGACCTATCTCGTGGCGCAGCATGCCCTCCAGCCAGTACTGCCGGGCTCCAGACAGGTTGATGGCCAGCGTTGGCCTGCTGTCCTCCACCATCATCACGGCCTGAGACAGGAGATCATCGGTGAGCTGCACCACTACCTGTGGAGGAGAGAGAAGGAGGCAAGCAGCTGTGTTAGCAGCTGGCTCAGGAGCAGCAGATGGTACTTTGGGCAGCTCTTCAAAACGCCTAAAGGAAACACACTACAACTACTCCAATCCAGAAAGAAAATATGTCAAAATTAGGGATACCAGCAGGATCTGATGAGGAAGTAGACAACCTGCTCTTGGTGGGTGCTTGAGTACAGGGTTGGACCCAACGGCATCCAAGACACTTCACAAACTCAACCATTCTGTTTTTCAGAGATTCTATGAAATGCTTGCCCTAACACATTTGGTAATATTCCTGTACCCTGGGAAAGCCAAGCCACATCACTCCATGGGCTTGCAGAGAGGGGACACACGTGGTGAAGGTCACATGGCTGAGCAGGGTTGGGTGGGCTGTAGGACCAAGAGGACCAAGGGCCACGCGTGGCTTTCCATCTTCACCCATCACCTCCCATGGGTAGACTGAGGCCCACACAGCTCCCAGGCAAAAGATGGATAACCTCCCAGAAACCCAAATCTCTTTGGCTAGTTCCAAGTACTCTGCTGGGTCGTATCTCTCTCTCCCCTCAGCCCAGGAGCAGGCTTTGCAAACCACAGATGTGGCACAAGCACAGGGGTTGCACTGTAGAAAAT
The DNA here is from genome assembly GCA_023055505.1 of Callipepla californica brunnescens. Taxonomy (NCBI): domain Eukaryota; kingdom Metazoa; phylum Chordata; class Aves; order Galliformes; family Odontophoridae; genus Callipepla; species Callipepla californica. The sequence continues at coordinate 1,108,600 of JALIRH010000016.1, read as the reverse complement.
GTATTGGGAAACAGGCACCTGGACCCTGCCTGGGAAGGTGCTGTGCACACGACTGAGGGCAGAGCACAGCAGATTTGCACGAGCAGCATCAGTGTGCCACCTGCACACACAATTACACCATTCCTACTTCTGTAGCAAAAGTCTTCCAGTGCACCGCTATAGGAAATGAAGCACAAAGAGTCTCAGTTACTCCACCTGGCTCCAACAGAGCCTTCTCACCCATCCCTTTCTTTGAGCACTGCATGCACAGCAATGGGAATGAACTGCTTTGTAATGTGTCCTACCTGCCAAAAATATCCCATGAGAGAACCTAGCTCCATTTTCACACCTTCATCTCCTTGTGATTATCGCTTCAGAAAAGAGCAACAAGAACAGACCCATCCAACACACTTGCAGCAAGAGCTGCCAGCCACACACATACAGCCACGCTTCCTACCTGGGCATCTGCCAGCATGACTGGTGAACACCTTTACACAGAAAAAAACAGCTCACATCAGCATGACTGCTCTCCGACCCATCCTGGAGGCGGATCCTGCGCCTCTCCTGTGACACGAAGAACCAAACCACATCCAGTCAAGCACACAGGAGATGTTTGCATGGGCTCATACCTCAAAAATCCTTCCGCCAAGTACACGTGAACTCTAAAAACCATCTGATTCAAAGCTGAAACTTTCCAGGTTGAAAAGCAGAAACCTGACAACAGTGTACACCCAAGCAAGACAACGCCTTTAAGCTTCTCAGGTTTCACTGCAGAATTGCTAGCACAGTCCAGGCTGATATAGAAACTCTAGTGTAGTTTGTATCTCTTTTCCTTCTTTTCTCTTAAAATAAAAAAGAGGAGACAAAAATCAGTTTGTTTTGAACCGAGATTTATTACTGTGCAAAGCTGTTCATTACAGCCACAAGTGCAACGTAACAGAGCAACACAGACTTCCACAGCAATGGTTTAACTGGGTCACACATATGAAAGACACAGAGAAAAGACTTGAAACATTACTTTTAAGGTGTGCATCCCTTCAACTTTACTTCTGTTCCAGAAAGCAATTTCAAATAAATATAAGCTGTCCTTGTGCTGCCCCTCCCCACATCCAGCCAGCACTCAGAGGTCACTGCTCCAATCTTGGCCTTAGGCACAAGTCCTGACCTGGGACCCCAATGAGCCGAGTCCTGCAGATTTTAGGAGATAAGCTGAGAACTGGGAACAGCTTCACAGCAAGTAGAAAGGAGGAGGCACACAGGAACCAAGCCCTGGTATTATTTTGACTAATTCCTATCCATTACGCCAACTCAACGTGACATGAATACAAGCACTGCAATCCCAAATAAAACCAGATGAAGCTGAAATCTTGGAACCTGGGAGGGGAAGGAAAGACAGGAGGGACAGAGCTCAAAACAAACAAAGATAAAGAATGCACTTCATTGTCACAGTACTCTTCCTGCTCCCTCGAAGACACTGCAGCGTTCTTCAGCACAGAACTGGTGCTTGAACTCCTGTGACAGTCCCATGTCCTCTGTTGCTCGACTTAGAGACCTTCCAGGGAGCACAGGACTTGATGTGCTGTGTCAGCTTGTGGGGCTCAACTGCAAGGACACCATCTAACACACAGTGCTCGGGTGGCCGGGACAACATCTTGCTGCCTTGTCACTCTCAGTTGTCCCTACAGGAAAAATAAAAAAAACAACAAAAAAACCACAGAGAGGTTGGAATTTAGGATAGTACAGCCAGGGTAGTTGCAGATAACCTCTTCCCCTAGGATAAACGTTCTCAGTTGTACCTGCTTTCCCCCAGCCTGTTTGAAAGTAAATAATCAAAGAAATACACTGCCCAATTGTCCATACCATGGCAAATTCCTCAAGGACAATGACTTGTATTCAGTGGTTTTCTACATCCCCTCTAATGTCTGTTCCAGTGGGAACTGCTTCACTGGGGTTATCCCAGCTGGCAGCTTTTGGGAGGGTGTTGCTCACTTGGCATCCCCTGAACAGCTCAAGTTTCAGTATTTGAAAAGCTGACTGTGAAAACAACACTGTAAGAGCACCCACGCAAGTGAGAGAGATGTTGCATAAACCCGAGAGCTTAATTACATGAATCAAATTAGAGGTCAGTGCTCTATGTAGACCAGCTCTGCTGTTCTGATGACATCTAACTCTCCCCTCCTGTCTTCACCTTCATCCCCACCACCAAAGAAAAGCAGCCAGGCTTCATGATAACAACCTGTCCATGGTTTTTTCCTCTGCTGTGAGGGGAATGCCTTGCTGAAGAACACATCCACAGCACAGGTTGCTCCTTATCTGATGGGAGTGGATTTGCTGGAGGTCCAGACTTTCTCCCACTGCAGACTGCAGGAATGACGCAGGGCCCATGGATTTTCTCCTCTTGCACCTCACACAAAGGCAAAAAGCATCCCTCAGACCAGCTGCAGATTGAACCACTTCTCCAGACAGCCCTGGTTTCTACACCTTCATTCATTCCGATGCTCTCTAACAGTGGGAAGAAGCTGTTCAGAACACCAGGGTTCTGCTCAGTGGTGAAGAAGCTGCATGCTAGCCAAGAAAGTGAGTACTCTCTGCTTAAGGACTCTGCTGGATGGGGGTGACACCCCCAGGGATGCCTAGAAAGGCCTTACCCCTGCTGCCATCTGGGTGTGCTGCCAAGGCTGAGTTTGGTCAGGGAGGTCCCTGATTGCACAAAGTCCCTCTTCAAGAGACCTACAGAGAGAGATGCCTCAGCTTTAATAAGCTGTAAATGGCACCTACAACAAAGCACTCTGTGTTAAAAAGGTTGAGAGCTGAATTATTTTCTCTGCAGTTATACTGCAGCACAAGACAATTGTCACTGGGCTCAGCAACCCCATCCAATCACTGTACAAGGGGTCCTGGGGTAATGCTTCATGTGTAGGCACAAGGCACAGAAGACACTTGTTTTTTCTCTTCCTCTCCTGCAGTAAAGACAACACTGAACCCAATGAAATGAAATCTAATATTTTTCCTACACAAGAGCTAGATGACATCAAATGAAGTGATTAGGAAGCCGATTCAGGACAAGGAAGCACCAGTGCAACCTGCTGTGGGAGGTTTACAATGGCTCAAATCCATCAGACAAATGAATGGAAAGGACTCTGCACACAGGAACACCATCTCTGGCTCAGGAAGACAGTGGACTGCAGTGGCAGAAGGCCACATGACACTGAAGGGAAAAAGGGTGAAGGTCTTCCGATCAGATTGGACAGGAAAAAAGAAAACAGTGAGGAAAAAAAGCAGGAGTGCTGCAAGAATTGGGAGATAGGGCTAGTTACTACCAGGGTAACTAGCTGAGGGTAGCACATCGTGGTCTGCAGGTGAGCACTGACAACATGGTCTTGTGGATGCATGCTGCAACTAGAAGACAAGCAAAGATTCAAGACTTAACTCCTCCTTCATTCCTTTTAGCAAAGTATGATGAATTTTTAGAGGCATAGGCTTATGGTTTTTGTGTGTTTGTATTTGACACAGTTTGACAGTGTTGCTTTGTCTCATCAGACAGAAGCTCCAAGAACTGCCCTGTGCAAAGCCAACCCTTTGGGTGCAATTCTGTGTATCTCCAGGGAAGACTGCAGCTTGCACGCTCCTGCTGTGCTGCCCACAGCATGTTTCTGGATTCAGCAGCTGGCTCTGAAACCTGACGCTTCCACTGGAAAGCACAGATCCTTGCAAGGTCAGCACAATTGCCACTGCTTCCCAGTGTGCTCAGCACCTTTGTCACAGAACCCTGTGCACCTTCCAAGACCCAATTCCATAGCAGAACGACATACTACACAGCCCGAGAAAGAAGAAAAGAGACTGTTCTAAGGCTGGCTTTTGTTGAGTAATCAAGTCAGCTCTGTGACTGCAGTCTGATAGACAGTATCACTTACATTATGTCAGGATTCCCCAGTTTTGCCCAGGTACAGATGCTGTGGAAGCAGAGGACTAAAACTGTAACCAAAGCCTTATTCCTGGAGCAGCAAGGCCAGCTATCTGGATCTGCAGCTTCTCTTGTGATCAGTGTTCACAGATTGGGCTCAAGCACAATCTCCAGCACAACTTTGTGGTCCACTAAGCAGCCTGCCCAGTTTGTGGGTGTAATGACAGAGAAAAGAGTTCCCCAAGAACTCTGGGAAGAAGCAGAGGATGCTGATGGGACCAAAGCCTCTCCCCTGCACTGACAGCAGTGTGTGCATCTGCTCAGTACTGGCAGGGTGTGGTGGGATGGGGCAGGCCCAGCACTGCTGCCAAGACCTGAGGACACACTAGCCAGCATTATTTAAAAACATTTCACAATGCCTGGATTACTACACAGTACTTACCAACGGTCAGGGGTTTCTTTAGTGCAAACTGGGAGCAGCTGGGAAATCCATGAAAAATGGTAAGCAGGCATCTGAGCTCCGGCAGCATCATCTCAGCCCTGAGCCAGAACAGAAACAGAACAGCCTCAGAACCTGCAGCTTGGACTACAATAAAGAAACTCTTGAATATGCAAAGTTCACTGCAGTGCAAATACTTACCCAAAAACACGCTCCCTGGGGTGCTGGAAACTGGCATCCTGCCTTCATCACAGCTCAGACCATCCCTCCATACCTCAAGTGCCAGGGATGGAGGCACAAAAGGAGCACTCTGCACTGACACCTCCTTGGCAGGCAGTGCTGCCAGCCCTGCCCATTTGCAGGCAGCTCAGATGCACTGAAGTGACTTTCCTTTCCTACCATATTCCCAAATAACCATCTTCTTTACAAGTTTTGGAAAGACTCATCTAGATGCTGCACAAGTATTTGTCCTGGGACTTCACTTGGGTCAGGCAGCTCTGTTTTTGCATTCCCTAAAGTGTTCTTTGCTTGATGATTAGCTTGAAAGAAGCAGCACAAGTTGTGACTTTGTGTTTCTGGTTGCTGCAGGGGGTGCAGCTGAAGGCCTGCAGTCACCTCACAGCCCAGCCAAGCAGAGAAAGCAGCAGCCATGCTTGTACACCTGCAGCCCTCTGCAAACATTGTGGCCACATCAGACACAAGCTTTGTTTTTCTCAGCTGCAGCCTAACAGCCCACGCTGCATCCGCAGCTCACAAATAAGCAACGCCATGAGGTTTCTGGGCAGCTCCTAGTGCCTAGCAAGTCTGTGGCACAGGTCGAACAGGCCTGGGAACTGTTTGGAGTCGCAGCACTGTGGCAAAGCCCAGCTCTGTGCTATTCCAGATTCGATGGAGAAACTACTGCAGGGCTGAGAACCGTGTCAGGAAAATCCATGCTGAGCCCTCTAGATAACGGTGCCTCCTGCACCCTGGCAAAGCAACACCCTGCAGGGAAGGTGATGGGAGAACCACAGGGTGCTTGCAGCTAATGCAGCCTGGCAGCTCAGTAACCTGTAGGGGCCCCATGAGGTAGAGTTTCTTTTTGTAAGAAACCCATCGTGATTAGTGTGCAACACGAAAGCAGCAACAGAAAAGCAAACAGTGGTGCAGAACAGACAGGGTACAGCAGAGTGAAGTCAGCAAACAGAGATACACAGGCAGCAGGGAGGGGGGGGGAGGGAGGTGGCTCTGTGAAGCTGCTCTGTTCCTCAGCAAGGCGCACAAGTGGCAGCAAGTTTTTGTCCAGTACCAGGAGCAAAGTTTGACAGTGTTTGCTATACAAAAGAGCAGGTGAAACGTTTCCATTCTCCCCTCCCCAGAGAAATTCACCACAGTCTGTAGTGACTGGGAATTCATAAACTGATGCTTAAATGGTTTTAAAGGCACTTATCAAAAGTTACAGGAAAAACACGAGCCATGTACCTTGCACTCCAATGTACAAACACGATAACTGAACTTTTAGTTCCCTTAAATAAAGGAAAAATTATACAGGGCTGGCAGAAAGTCACACTAACAGCTAAGAAAATAAGTCTTTCTGCCCAGGTAGAGCTCAATATGTTTTAGATTAACGAAATAATACAACAGCTGAATGTAATCAATTAATAAAATCGAGACATAGAACACGGTTGGCCCAGAAATACTTCTCACCGCTTGGATCTGGGGCCATGGAAGTGTTCTGCACACACGCTGCAGGGAGGAAGAGGAGAAAGCCCTTTAAACAAAGCCATGGGGTATCTCTCTTCCCTGTGAACATCCCACTGCCAGGAAACACTCTTGTAACGTGGTTAAATCCTCACACTCCTCACCCTGCTTTATAATCCCTGAGCTCTGTCGTGTAGAAGGAGAGCAGCTTTCCAACCAAGCAGCTGTGACAGTGGCATCAGCAGTACAACGCAGCATGCAGAGACCACAGATATATTTTGTTTCCACCTTTCCACCGTGACTTTGAGATGAGAGAGAAAGGGACAGTGCTCCTGACAGGCAGGAACTGAGAGGTAAACAACAAGAAAGGAAGGAGCACATCTTTATACCGCTTATTTAAACCTCTGAGATTTTTGGCTTAGTTCCTCGCAGTTCCACTGTAACAGAGCAGCAGGAGTTCTGAGTTGTTTGGAAGGAAAGGTTATTTGGCTAAATTCAGGAAGACAGCTGAAAGCCCCTCCTGCTTCGCCAGACCCAGGCTTGCACCCAATGGTTGCTGTCAGAAAGCAGCTCAGTGCGTGCAGCTACAAGTGGTAAGAGATGCCAGGAACTTTCCACCCTCCATCCCACACAGTTGATTTACCACTAGTAGCGTCTTAACAAGGTATTTTCTAGTCTTAAAACCTCAGAGCGGAGTTTGAAAGCACCAGAACCTAGAATGTGCCAAAGAAAAGCCGGAAATCTCCCCCTCATCTCTGCCTTTGAACACACGAATGAACCCAGCTGCCACAGATTTCTGCCATACCACTGCTAGCAGAAATAGGTTATTCATCCCAACGGTAATTGATACCTCATGGACACAGCAAATCAGCCCCAACCCTGTGTGCCTGTCCACGTGGACAAGCAGTAGCTCTTCTTCTTCTCAAGCTTACAAGGGAGATACTTCTGGAATGAGAAATCCAGGCAAATCAGTGGGGCAACAGCACCTGCTTCCTAACTTCAGGACATTGCAAGCCAGGAGCTGTGCCAGAGATAGAAGGTAGCCACAGTCCAGAGCAGAACAGCAGAGCAATTTACTGCAAGGCAAAAGAGAAAGGCAGACCCACTTCCCTTTGCTCTTTTCTGCTCCAAACCCCACTATTCCGTGAAAGCCAGCTTCAGGAACACACAGGGCAGCTGCTGGTACAGCCTCTGTGCTGCTCTACTCTTTGCACATGGCTCTGCACAAAGAGGTGCTGCTCCTGCTCTCAGTTTTCCAAAAGCTACACAGAACGCTCTGGCCCTGAATGTGCACCGGGCAGCAGACAGATGAGAAAGAAATCCTGTAGCTGTAGCACGTTTGCCCAACCCATATCCAGGCTCTTACACTGTGCTGGCCCTTTCTGGGAGCCATAAATGTCCTGAAGAATGAGCTCAGTGTCTGTAAGGGCAACGAAGCAATGCAAAGGATTGCTGAATTTCTTTGTGAAATGCTTTAGCAAACAAAACTGAGCTAAAAACTCAGGTCTCAGATGCAACCTTAACTCCAGCCCTGAGACACGAATCTCTCGAGCTTCTTTCCCCCACCAAGTCCATTTCTTCCTCGTATCCAAAACACTCCTTAATTCAACCCTCAGTTATCAGAATTAACACACTGATGAACAAGAGCAAAGCTAAAAAATGTTTTGCAGGTTAATTTCACCAAAGATTAAAAAACAAACAAAACAAACCAACAAGGACAAGGATTACCTCCCCCGTGCAGCCTTCCTTCTGCATGTACTTTCGGATAACAGACCAGATCTGACACTTGCTCAGCAGCCTCCCACCCGTGGCGACTTCAAAGCTCTCATAGGTCCCATACTTCTCCAGGACAGCGTGAATGATCCTAATGGCCTGTGACACACACACAGAAATGAAGGGTCAGTCAGAACACCTCCTCCGCTCTCAAGTACATCTTCCATAGCACCAAAACTCCCAGGTGTAACAGAACCCAGCTGAGGAAATCCCTGATAAAGGACTCAAACATCTCTTAAGTGTCTGTGAGGTGAGATGCTTCCGTGTTAGCGAGTGGGAGAGAAACAGAATGTCTTGTTGGCAGGTGAGCACCAGGATAGATCAATACATAACACAGTCAGCACAGCCCATGGCACACTCCACCTTCATCTTATTGTTTCACTCATCCTCACAAGTGTTTATTTGCAGAACTGAGCAAACCAGAAGTGAAACAGCCTTACTGTACGTAGCAAGCTGCCTCGGCGTGCTAAAGCCACGACTGTTTTCATCTTTTCTGCTTTCACTTCTCCTTTCAAACTTAAGTGTTTGCAAATCTTATCAACTTGCTTATTGGTTTCTTATTGCAACACCGGACTGGTTTCAGGAACTCAGAGCGCAGGAGGCAGTTGATACAGCACGGCTCCTGGCACAAGATATCTTCTGGCCTGGCATGAAAGTAGCGAGTGTGAAAACAGGACGGGTTCACGACTGGTCATCCTGGAGCTACAGAAGAGATCTTTGTTGTGCTCTGATAGCTCAGGACAACAGAATTAGTATGAATCAGCTGCAGAGAATTTTAAAGAGAGGTGAGGAAGTTGTTAAAACGACCGTGCAGCTCGAGATGTTTGTTCTTCACTGGTCACCACATCTGCTTTGGAGAATTTCTACAGAAACAATGATTTCAACACAGCGCTCAGGACATGAAAGAGTCAGGACTGCAAACAAGAGGAGCGTGCCCTGCAGTAGAGCTCCCACAGAGAGCATTTCCTCGGGCAGCAGCGCTGCTTCCTTCAGGGTCTCAACACAACCCGAGTACTGCAACAACAGCACACAAATAAAAGCAGCACGTGTTATTTTATTAATGTTACAGCACGCTCCATATGAGCACTTATTAGCACGTTTCTTCCCCTAAAGTGAGTTTGCACGGAAGCCATTTGCAAGCAATGACCCTCTCTAGACTGTTTGTTAATGCACATTCCAAAGTGGATGACTACAACCAGTCCTCTGCAGCCGTTTTGGAGTCTGTCAGCAGTTTTACTGCATCTTAAACCTGACTGCAAGATGCCTGCTCACCTGCTGCTGCAGTGTTTTTTAGCCCAGGACAAAATGCTACTGCTGAACTGTTTGCATTTTACCTGCTCATCCTGACCTCTGTCGTCCTTTCTCACCCAACTAGCAAGTTCAGACCCTGAGGAGACCCCTACGTACTGCACACCTAGCTTCAGCAGGGAATCAAAAGCATGTGGTTACAGTTAATGACAGACTGGCTAGCACTCAGGCTCTTTGGCAGTGTACTTGCTAAAACCCCTACTCCACGTGTCAGTGCTTGCCTCTTTCCTGCATCAGTAACGCACCACCAACGTGCACTGAACCTCAGGCACAAACAAGAGGCCAAGTTCACACTGAGTGTGGGAGCTGATTTCGTGGATCAGACCTCAGGTCTGCGTTACCTGAGGCCTCCTCTATATGCACACCTGACAGGGAGCAGAGGAAGCTGCAAAGAAGCCCCCAGAGCCCAGGAGCTCATCACCCTTTCTCCTATCACAGTAAAACCCTGCTATCTGCTGAAGCTACTAGCTGGAGCCCTTGCAGAGGTTACATGCCCCCTGAAGCTCACATGCTTCTAACATCTCGCACCTGCCCTCCCTTGTGGAGGTTTGCTCTGCCTTTGCAGAGACACCAAGATCACCTCAGCACGTGCTCTTGCAGCAGCTCAGTTCCCTTCCCCAGCCAGCAGCCAGGCACTGAGCTGAACCTGGGAGAGCCACCACAGCCTCTCCTGCCGGCTTACAGGAGGAAAGGACCACTCCCTCCTATCACCCTTGTTCACCCACTGTGAAACTTTGCCCCCCATCCCCTAAGACAGCAAGCAGCACACAAAGAGGAACTCGGTGCAGACTGTGCAGACAGCTGACAAAAGGGGCATGTGCCACAGCAACTTTCAGACAAGTCACAGACAGCAACATTCCTAAGATAGCACATTTGCTCTCTGAGAAGCTGCTGAGCCCATATCAGCTCTTCCTGCCTGGACAGCAGCCTGGCTGGGCTGGGAGCAGAATGTCTGTCACCAGCTCAGCCCACAAGCCCGTGTCAAGGGACAACAAACACTCAAGCTGTGCTCCAAGCCCCGTGTTGACGCTGTTCTTTTGCCTCCAAGGAACTGGGGTGCCAACAGTCTTCTTGACCTCTAATAGTATAAGCCATAGAAGGCTTAAAAACCCCCATACCAAGCCAAGAAAACCTACCACCCCAACAACAACTCCTCAACACAGAACAGCTGATTCAGCAGAACTAAAGGCGGACATCAACGTCAAAACACACAAAAAATAAAAGGACAGGGAACTGATGCTAAATCAGTATGAGGTGCTGAGCACGGGGTGCCAGCAAAGGACCACTGCCACCAACACTGCCATGTTCCCATCCATCTCCCTTTCACCTCAGCACTCACCTCCACAAGAAGTACCACTCCACAGCTCTCACTCCTGAATGCTACATGCTGTGCTTTATTGAGAAGGCAGAAGAACCTTTGCTCTCCCAAGATACATTACACAGACAGAGAACTTGTAAAGACAGGTAGAAACATTTAACAGTAACATCTCTTGCAGTGAGCGTAAGAACAAGACAAGAATGCTGTTTATGAACAGTTAATTTCATTCCAAGCAGTGCACAGAGACAAACAGTTTCAATTATCCCCATTTTAGAACACTGTAAGCCAACTGCACCAGAAGTGGGGAAGCAGCTCTGCACAATTCAATTTACTGCATTAGTCAGAGACCCACACACGCTTAAATGCAGGAAGAAACGAAAGAAAAAACACCAAGGCCATTAGAGAAATCCAACCATCTCCCCTGAAACGGCACTGCTGGCACCAGTTTAACTGGGGCAGAGGTGCAACAGGAACAGCACTGGAGATGACTGATTGCTTAGAAAGTTGTTTACAGACAGAGACCAAACCACGTGGGTAACATTCCTCTAGAGAAGCAGGAAGCAAGAGGTGATGTGGCTGCTGTGTACAGGCAGAGCATCGAGGAGCCTGCTCTTTTTACCTCCTGCCTGCTGTCTCCTGCTCAGACGACCAAGTGCTCTCCGTTTGCTGCCACTCGTGCATAACTACGACCTGCAGCAGAGAACAGCCAGGAACATTTTAGTAGCTTATAAGCAATAAGAGGAGCCTCCAACCTAGCTGCCATCCACCATGGTAGCTGATAATTATGGGTTAAGAGTGCTGCCATGCAGGACAACCCTTACACCTTCCAGAAAAGGAACCAGGCTCAGCCAGCAGGATGCAGGCTGGGGGCTGCTTTGCACAAAGCTAGACACATGTTCCAGTTCTCTGTCAGTTCTAAAGCAACAGCGTAAGGCTTCCCTGCCAGAGTACCAGCTCCCAGCCATGCAATCTGAGGCATGAAGTATGATCAAGCTCCAGGAGTCACTCTCTTATCAGCGACAGAAGGTGTACGTTGAACATGTAATTAAAGGAAAGCTTGGACAGGCAAAACAAAACAACAAACAAGCCAGAGTATGACAAGCAAAGCAAGGTCACACAACAGCAGCCACGATCAGGAGCAGGCTGAGGGGTGTCTGTGCATGGCACGTGCTGTGGATCCAGACTGGCCTGCCAGCAACACCCTGGTGGTGGCTACTGATCTCAGAGCCAAGACAATGGCACCACCATGTATCAAACCTTATCACAGACCGGCTGGGTGGGAAGGGACATTAAAACCCAACCACAGAAGGGGCAATTCCCACAGATCAGGCTGCCTAGAGCTCCATCCAGCCTGGCCCTGAGCACCTTCATGGATGGGGCATCCAGCAGCCTGTGTCAAGGCCTCATCTCCTTGCAAGTAAAGCCTAATCTAAAGTAACCCCTTGTAGTACACCCCGCGACAATGAGTCCTTCCCCCGCTTTCCAGTAGGCCCCTTTAAGCCATACAAGCAGAAAAAGACCTCTAAGACCATCTCATGAATCACCACCACACCCACAGGCCATCTCCACACGACAAGCTCCCTGAACGCCTCCAGGGACCGCGTCTCCCCCACCTCCCTGGGCAGCTGTGCCCGACCTGAACCCCCAAAGCGAGCCATCGCTCCCACCCTATCGCTGCGGAGCCGCTCCCTCACCTGCGCCACGAAGCGATCGGAGGCGGCTCGGTACTTCTCCAGCACGGCCTCGGGCACCGGCTCGGCGTACTCGAACTGCGGATCGTAGGCGAAGCGTTCCCTGAAGAATCGCTCCCTCTCGGCCTCCACGTTGCGCGGCCGCAGCGCTACGAGCAGGCACGGGCTGCGCTTCCCGGCGCCGCCGCTTTCCTCGCCCCGCGCCCGCGCGATGTGAGGCAGCGAGGCGGCGGCCCTCATCCTCCCGCGGCTGCCGCTCCGCCGCATCCCGGCGCCGCTTTCTGACAAACGCCGGCTCCCCCGCGGCCGACGAGGCGAGCCGGCCGGCGCCGGGCGAGGCGGGGGAGAGGGGCACGAGCACAACCGGGAGCCATCGCGGTCCGGCAGCGCGCCCAGCCCGGCGCGGCCTTGCCCGCTCGCCGCCCCCGGGTCCAGCACCATGGCCTCCAGCGCGGCGGCCCCGGCCCCGCCGCCCTCTGGCGCCTCAGCCGCCGACGCGCGCCGCTCGCAGCCAATCCGCGCCGCGGCCGCTGTCTCGCAGCCAATCGGAGCGCAGCGTTTTGCGAAAGCCCCGCCCGCCGCCCCGACAGCCCCCGCCCATGCCGGGCTGTAAGATGGCGGCAGTTGCCTGAGGTGCTTTGGCGGTTCTGTGGGCCCCACTGTGGTTGTGCCGTGAGGACGTAGAGGCTATTCTGAAAGCCCAGCTCTTGGGGTTCTGTCTGGAAGTGAGAATCTCACAGGATTTCCGGAGGTGGAAAGCATCCAGGAGGATATTGAGGCTAACCCCAACCTCCTGAGGGGATCACCCTCGAAATCAAACCGTACATCCAAGAGCGTTGTGCAGATGCTTCCTGAGCACTGACAGGCCTGGGGCTGTGGCTGCGTCCTTGGGGAACCTAGAGGTGAAGAACACATCCCCAGCATCCAACCTGACCCTCCATGGGTGCAGCCTTGATCCTCTCCTTCACACCCCATCACCGCTCACAACAGTTCTCATAGACCCATAGAACGATTGGGTTGGAAGGGACCTCAAAGCCTGCTGAGCCCCAACCCCTGCCGTGGGCTGGCTGACCCCCCAGCTCAGGCTGCCCAGGACCCATCCATGGCCTTGGGTACCCCCAGCAATGGGGCACCCACAGCCCTGGGCAGCAGGTGTGTCAGCACCTCGCTGCCCTCTGTGTGAAGCATTTTCCCCTTGTACCTGAACTAAATCTCCCTTTAGGTTTCCATTGGGCATTGGTTTATCACCCAGCCGTGGTCATGTAGGCAAGCTGGGAGACGCTGCACAGAGGAGGCTGGAAGTGTAGAAGCCAAGTGTGTTTATTAGGTAGATCCGCTGATTCTAAGCCAGTCTTGCAGCAGGGGCTCAGCTTGTTGCCTGTGTGATGGGGGCCCTTCTGCAAGCTGTGCCTATCCTCCTGTCCTTACCCACCCTGGTGGCTGCCCCGGCACTATTAGCACTATCTTGCTTACATGGAGGCTGTCCTGTATAAACAGAGGCTATGGCACCATGGCCTGAAGTGTCTAAAGATAGCTTGCTAGCACTGAGGACTTGCTCACACGCCATAATCCACAAGTGTGATGTTAATGAGCTGGCAGCGTGGTTAATTATCCATCCACTAGTGGGAAGTGACAAGCCTCTGAAGTGTAATTAATCACTGCTCCCAAAACAAAACAAAAAAAACCCAAACAATCAGAGTGGAAGAGGGTGCCAGCCCATCCACCTGAGCAGCTGTTCTCGCTCCTTCTCATAGATACCCAGCTCCGAGTCCTTTACTCCCCTGCATGCCAGCTTCTGGTGGATACCAGCATGGAGGGAAGCTGGCCATCACCTCCTTCAGTTCTTTCTGGGCTCCTTAAGGACTTTGTGCCCCTTCCTCCCTACATCTGGGCTGGATCTCAGAGCACCTGTCTGCTCCAGCTCTTCCTGCTCCTTGGTGCTGGCCCCAGACTTGGCACTCCCCAGCAATATTTCATTGATGGAGGTCAGCGTCAGGTTGCTGAAGACCATGTTGAGGTGGTCGATGCCTCGCAGCTCCTGCACATGCACTTTCTGCTTCTGCTGGTTGCGCCACCGCTTGCACAGCTCTGAACTGCGTTTGTTGACTGTGTCGTCCCCATCACCATAAATCATGTCCACGGGGTCCTCGTAAGGGAAACGCTCATCGTATATGTAAGTCTCCACTGTGGGATAGCCTGTGCCATAAAGGCAATATGTGTCCACACCAGGAGGGGGTAATCCCTTCAGCAAGTCCTTCATGTCCTCCCACATGTACCAACCATCCTCCAAGTTGACATCAGTGAAGAACTGCTGGTAGTCCCGGTAAGTGTAATTGTAGGAGGGTGTGGAGATGAAAACATGATCCTCTGGCCAGGCCAAGCTCGTTGGAAACATCCAGGGGCTGGTGGTGGTCATGCGCTGCTCTTCACGCAGCTTGATGTTGGACATAAGTGGGATGCCCTGATTATCACCTGCGGGACAGACAGACCGCACCAAAACGCACCCTTGGGCAGCTGAGGTCAGACACCTCTTGGCCACTCTTGACAACAGCGTGCACCTATCCAAACCCTCCTCTCTGACATCAGCCCTCCAGATGGAAGAAGGGGCCGAGTGTGGACAGATAATATCCTGAAACAGCTGAGCCCTGCAAGCCCTGCACCTCCACACATCTCAAGGGGGCTGATGATGTGTGGCCAATCTGCACTCATTCTGCAAGCCTGGGTGTTTTTAGTGTGTCTGGAGCCCTAAGACCATGCAACAATACAATTACCTTAAAAAACGTCTCTGGCCCTTGTGATAACAGGGGAAAATTGTGATAAGATGACTAAGAGTGATGCAAGGGGTCAGATGTTAAAATTTGCAAGCATGTGTTTTTAAGCGAATTCCATGCGTTTTGGAGGCTCAGCTTGTGACTTGTGGATACTTGGGCTGTCAGCATTAGGCAACTGATTGTGGCTTTCTGAGCTGAAAAGAGGCTTAAAGAGAAACTAGGTGAAGGAAGTTAGAAGCCTGCAAAAATAAAAGCTTATGGGGGATGGGCTCTGAGATATAGGGAGATGCAAGAAAGTGATGTAGGACAGTGTGCATGTCCCTGCAGGGGCCTTCATGTCCCCAGCTGCATGAGGGCTGTTCTGTTTGGAGCAAAAGTCCATCTAGCTCACAGCCCTGCACTGTTGGAGGCAGCGCAGCTGTCTGGGGAGGCAGTGAGAATAAGCATGGCCCAGGCTGCTTTCCTGGCCCCACAATTTGTGGCTGCGGCATTATTTTTGCAGTTCTGATTTCAATTTTTCCCAGGATGGGCAGTTCTGATTTCAAGGAGCATCCCTACTCCTCAGCTTTCTGTCCCCCAGCTCTTCTACCACAGTGCCTGTTCTCTGTTACTGCCACTCTTCCATTTCTGCAGGAGGAAGAAAATGAAGAAGCCTGTGCCCACAAGGAATCACTCACCTGATGCCAGGACACGCAGTGGCTTGACGGACCCTCCCCAAGGGGCACCCAGAGAGATAAAGCCCCCGATGTACTGATCTTTCCAGGCTTGCTTCTGCTGGAGCAGGAAGTAGAGGACGTTGAGGTTGCCCATGCTGTGCCCAATGAGGAAGACACGCTGCTGGTACTCATCGTGCATCTCCTCTATCAGTGCCTTCAGGTTTTGGAAGTATTCAGGCTGCTCCTCTGTGGACAAGAGAGGCACCAGCTCTTGGCCAGCTTCCCATAACCACAGGCTGACACTAAAAGCTTCAGCCAGAGAGGTGTGTGGGCACACATGCCAGAAGTGCCACCGCATGTATTCACATGAGAGTGCTACTCACAGCCACAGACATCCATCCCTGTTCCAAGGGAACCATGCTGAACCACCACACTACTCCTCAGCATGCCCACTGAGAGCCATCCTGCATCCCTCCCTGCACATGTGATATGGCCACAACCCTACACTTACGGGGACCAACCCTCCAGTCATAGGGGGCTGCCCGAACTGTCTGATCCCTCACATAGCCGTTGTTCACCAGGTTCTGTACCAGGGTGTGCAGGTAACCTGCAGAGAGAGAACAGATGGGATTTAGATCACTGGTCTTCTGTTATCCTTTTTCCACCCTTATCCCGATCACAGGCTGGAATTTCATCTGTTAAGCTCATAGCTTGACTGCTCTGGTCTGAGATTGTAATTCTGTGCATCCTGGAGGCATAACACAGTGCTTGGGGCTGGAAAAACATTGTCCTGGGGCAGCATTCTTCATACCCAAGTGACTTGGGCTCCATCAGCTCTGCAGAGCTGAGCTGGGATGAACCCCATAGATTCAGGGTCTGATCTCTGCTGGGGATGCGCAGCAGCTCTGGATGCTCTCTGCCTTTCCACAAAGCTGGCTCGTCTCACCTGCCAGTTTACTCTGATCCAGGTACTCCACAGAATAGGTTTTGCCAAAGCCAGGCACACGGATGTGCACCCCAGGAGCGTTGGTCATTTTCCGAGCGGTTCGGTTGTACACTACCCTGTGGAGAGATCAGGACAGAAGGCAGCAACGGGGCCACATCCTGACCCTGCTGCTGCCCCTGGGAAGGCTGGCAGCATCAGCAGGAGGTGCTGAGGACGGGCTGTCACGAGCACATGGCGGGATGTGGAAAAGGGACTGGTGTTCAGAAAGTGTTGATGAGAGCTGTGTTCTCAACACAGAGTCCGGGAGTGACGGTGCTCCCATGGTTTTGTGTGTGTGCACAGGGTCAGGGCCACAGAGGGAGGAGAGGGGAGGGAGATCCCTGGTAGGTCATTAACCTGGGGAGTTCCTGGGATGGGGGTGAGTGGTACCTCGTGTTATCGATCCAACAGTCAACACCCACTGGCAGGAACGTATTGAGGTTGAGCCAGATGGTGAAATAGTCCTCGGTTTTGCGGTAGCACATCCAGTTCACTACATCCGGCTTGTCCAGCTTGGCTTCCAGTTGGTTCCCAAGGCACCCGGGCACTGGGGGCATCACAGAAGGAAACTACAGCCAGGTAGACCTCATCTGTGGAGCTGCCTGGCCTCAAGCTTCCTTGGCCCACACCCTCCCTTGGGGCTGCCTGGCTGGGCACACCCAGAAACCTGCTGTTGGTCGCTGTTGGATGTTGCTGGAACAGCACTCATGGAGAACAGCCTCCCCACGCCTTGGTCCTCACCAAGCACAGCACTTGGAGTTGAAGGTTGGGCATAGAAGCATTGGAATTGTGCTAGAAGTGCATTCTGTGGGAACACCAAGCTGCCACCCTCACCCAGCAGTGGTCCCAAGTGAACAGAGATAACCAGCATGGATCATGCCACTGTTTCTCTCCAAGCTTGGCTGGGTTTCCCCACTCCTGTCTGCAGCCACAAGGATGGAGTTCCTTGGAACTGCCCACCCCTATCCCGTGCTCTACCATCACACCCATCAGTTCTTCCAGGAGTAGCAGGGGCCCTGTCTGGGGTGAAAACTGTCCACGTGCTGATGCTCAAGGCCCACACATTGTTTTCATGAACTTTAAACCCTCTGAGCAGATTGAACAAAGTCTCTGAAATGATTCTGAACTGCTCCCTGTGGGAATTTGCTGCAAATACCATACAGTAAACACAACACCATTTTAACCAAGTTCATCTCCTGCCTTGTGACTGAGGCTCTGCCTCTGGGAGCTGCCCTGTAGTTCCCCGGCAGGGACAGGGGACATTCACTGCTGTCATTGTTCCCAGCCAGTGCACAGGGTCCGAGATGTGCCCCAAAGAGCTGGACGAGGATAAGAAACAAAGAGACCTCAGTGTTTGCAAGCCTGATATGGGATGGGAGCACTGGGTATGGACTGAATCCAGCAGCCCCCACTGTTTCAAGGACACGGGGATTTGGCACAGCTTCAGAAGTGTCCCTGCATCCCAAGGGTGCTGGGGCAGCTGGGTGTCCTCCTCCTGCTTCACCATTCCCCCTGGTGCAGCCAGCACCCCAGTGCTCAGCTCTGCTCTGTGCCTCACCTCAGAGAGGACACTAGGTAATTATTAAGGGAGTTCCTGTGGGGGCAGAGGGGTTATCATCCGTCCTAAGGGCACTAGGGGTTTCTGGGACTCCAGACCCAGGGGGATGGGCTGCACGTGAATGCTGTCCCGACCACCCCTGCATCCTGGGCTTGGCACAGGGCATGGGGCAGGGTCTGGGGCTGGTATAGGGGCACAGGGCAGAGGCAGGGATGGATAGAAACGGAGATCCCTGGGAAATGCTTGGAATGAGGCTGCCTGGGGGTCTGAAGAAGCTCACAGAAGGGCGGTGGAGATGCTCCTGCTGCCACATGCCATCCTGCAAAGTGGCACAAGGTCACTCGTGCCGTGCCATCCCCTGCCTGGTATGGTGACAGTCTCCTGGCCACCAAGGCTGGACCCACTGCCTCTCCAGCCACACAGTGCCAGAGGCATTGTGGGCATAGCTTCCCATGCCAAGCTGTGTGCCAAGCTGCCCTGTGCACAGAGAACTCTGTGGTGAAGGGAGTTCACAGGGTCACTCTTTGGATGTTCTGCTTTTTTTCTTCTCTTTTTAAAAGGGAAAGTCCTTCTGAGTCAAGAAAAGGGTAGAAAAATAATCCCCGTGCACAGCACAGGTCTCATGGCAAAATCCCATGCCACTGTTGGGCATGCTGCTTGCAGACAACCCTGGCCAGGCTGCGGAACTCCCCATCCCCACCTCCCCAGGTGATGCCCCAACCTCTCTTCTCACCTCTGCTGC
Source organism: Callipepla californica brunnescens (assembly GCA_023055505.1). NCBI lineage: Eukaryota > Metazoa > Chordata > Aves > Galliformes > Odontophoridae > Callipepla > Callipepla californica. The sequence continues at coordinate 1,089,796 of JALIRH010000016.1, read as the reverse complement.
AAGCAGAAGCTGCCCACCACCTCACTGTACCCCAAGCAAAGTTGTCTGCTGTGGGACAGACACAGCAGCAGCAGAGGATGAATTAACTGCAAGATTAACTGGTAGATTCCATCCCAGTGGAACAGAAGCAGCAGTGGCACAGAGGAGGCTGTGGCAACCCCTGCCCCTCCATCAGCACCCCGAGCAGGGCAAAACCTGAACCCCACCTCAACTGTGATTTCAGAACCCCTGAGCATGGCAGCCCCTGCAGCCTCAGTGCTCCTACATGGCACGACATGCAGAGGCTGCTAAGTGCCCCAGCTTCACTGCCAGCACCCCGGGCCGGGCAGCTGTCACCTTACCGAGCACCACGGGCGGTGTGCTGTTGGTCGGGGGTGCCTCTGGGGTGGTGGTGGGTGGGAAGAGCACGTTGAAGAGCCAGAACTGGGATGTGGGCTGCGGGAGCAGCAGCAGCGTCAGCAGAGTGAACCCGGCGCCTGTCCTCCCCATGGCCAGCTTGGCTGGGCTCCCTCCAGCAAATGGAGCAAACGGCTTTTTATATCTTAGGCAGGTCCAGGAGCCCGGGCTGCAGGGGAGGGGAGAGCTGCAAGGGGCTGGCCGGGATGAGGAGGAGGGACTGGGAGGGACGAAGGCCCGGCCTTGCAAATGTGCCATCTCCTGTGTACGCTGTGTTGGCTGGAGACACTTTGTACCCATGGGTGGCTAATCCATTGGCGTCCCTGAGCTGCGTGCAGGCAGTGACCACGGCGTGCCTTCGGTGGGTGACACCGGCAGGGGACACAGCAGGCTCTCTGCGAAACCACCGCTGTGTCCTGGGCTGGAACTGAGGTCGCTGCATCCACAGCACACAGAACTGATCGCTGTATCGTCACGGCCGGCCCTCTCCTCAGGTTGAGTTTACCCCGTGTTGCCCAGCACCTCAAGGCAGGGCTGGAGCTCTGAGTTCAGTCTGGGCAGGCACAGCACTCCCCACGTTGTCTGCCCCATGGTGGCAATGTGGGGTCCTCAAGGGGCCGTCACAAGCATCACCCAAAAACCTAAACACGAGCCTGGATAGCTCAGTTGGGAGAGCATCAGACTTTTAATCTGAGGGTCCAGGGTTCAAGCCCCTGTTCAGGCGAAGCTTTTATCCTTTAAGTGCTGAGTGAGTGGACCTTGAACGCTGCTGCCCTACCCAGTGCAGTGTGCAGCCTGTCCCAAGCTCCTGCTCCTGTTTTCCCTCTCGTGCACCCGCAAAGTGGAAGAACTCCTGAGCAGGGGCAGAAGAAGGCTCCTGCTGCCCCCTATCTGCATCCGTCTGGCCGTTCTGCAGGGACCTGCTCGCTTTCCCTTTCCTAGACAGAATGGAGCTCAACCAGACCTTACACACACCCCGAGGGTCTGACTGCACGCACTCACGGGTCTATGGAAGTGGGCGGGCTCCCACATCATGCCCCAGGGTGAAAGGAGGTAGGACAGCTCAGGGAACCAATGGAGCTGAGGACTTGAAGCTATGTCGGGCAGCCCAAGGTGAGGGCAGGGAGCTGGGGCTGGACATCTGGTGACTCAGGCTGTGTCCCTGCCCGTGGAGGTCTCAGTCCCCTGGGGCAGTCCTGTCTGTTTGCACTGTCCTCATCCACTCTTATATCTTCTTTGGCCTTCTTTCTGGGATGTCCTTGTTCTTCTCTATCCCCTCCTGGGCTGACCTCATCTCTGGGGACTATCCATGCTGGGGTGACCCTATCCATCAGACTGTCCCGTGGGTTGTCAAGGTCAAATCCTGCATTTGGGACAAAGCATTGTCTTCACCTCTTCCTTCCCCTTTCTCCACCCTTTGCAGTCCTTCTCCTGCTCCACGTCTTGGGAAGGTTTGGTTTTCAACCTGAACATGAGTTAGTTATTATTTTCCATTGCTTGTCAAATGAGCTTAATGGACTTGTTCCCGAAACTGACTTTCTGGACTGGAGGAGGAAAGAGGGATGGTGAAGTTTTCATTTTCTGTTCTATGTCTCAGCTGTGTAAAAGTGGGATATGTTGGCTGCTTTTCCCAGGTAACAGTGTTAGGACAAGAGGTAATGGCCTTCACTTGAGCCAGGGGAGGTTCAGGATGGATATTCTGACAGGCAAATGAGCCATGCATTTTGCTCTCCATCTCTATAGCTCCTTCCCTTCCAACAGCAGTGTGATCTCAGACAAGAAGGAAGAACCTGGGCAGCATCCCACCGTGGTGATTTGTCCCCTCCCACAGCCACGGCACAGCTCTCTGACCCACGTTCCTCTCCTCATTCTGTTTTCTTTCTAAAGTGGCTTAAGGATAAAGAAAAACATCAGTCTGCAGTAAAAAGCTTCGCTCTTCCCTTCCCACCCACAAGTGTCTCCTTCACCAGCTGAGCCCTGAGTGATTGCTGGGGAGACCTATAAGACACTTTGTTCAGCCTTCAATTTCTTTTCTGGCGGCTGCTGCCCACAGTGAGCTCTGCACAGCTGTCGGGAGAGGGCACTAAGACAAAGGAAACTCAGTGCTTTGAAGGGCTGAAGGCGTGTAAAGAATAAAGGCAGGAGGCCAGATTCTTTGAAGTGCAAAGGGGCACCAAATAAAACTAGAGACATCCTGAGATAGCCTCAGTAAATGAAAGAACAAAACACTACTGCTCATCTGGAGAAGTGAAAATAATGGACTAGAAAAGATACTGAGGGGGTGGGAAAGCAGGATCTGTTTTTTAACACGTTGCTTCTACTCTCATTTTCCAAGAGAAGGGCTGTTCTGCTGTCTCCACAACGGAGACTTGAAAGTGAGTGTTGCTTCCCTGATGATGGCAGACTGATGTTACATGTAACGCAGCCTCTCTTTTCAGGCTCACCTGAGATGGCTGCATTATGAAGATACACTCTTATCTCTGCTGGCTTTCCTTCAGGACGCATGAGAAAATGGGGACTACAGAGGACTGAGGGATTTTGTCCCCTGGGCACAGGGACAGAGCTGTACCGAGTTGGCAGCCAGGCCCCTAGTCAAAGATTGACCATTCCAGCCAGCCTAGCACAGCCATGTACAAAATAACCGAGACATTCTCCCAAAGCATTAGTGAAGACTGTGAAAATTTTACTTAAAAAGAGAGCAAGAAGGCGGCTTGCATACTGCTCATGTACTACTATCACTGTTTGCAGTCACAAGTTAAGACAGAGGCACAACTCAATGCAGCAACGAAGAGATCAGTGTTAAAATCCGAGGCTGGGTCAGCATCTCACCAGGCCAAACTTTTCCCTTCCCAGTTCCGGAAGGTCCCAGTGTCCTTCTCAGAGAGGGAGGAGAGCACCTTCAGCATCCCTTGTACACTCTCATCCACTGTCAAGCGGGACTGCAGGGGCAGAAGGAGAAAGATGGCTGTGTGTGCCCGAGGCCCAGCCTATCCAGGAGCCTTCAATCCACAAGAAGCTCCACATTCCCACAGGAAAAGAATTCTCCCAAGCCTTGGCCAAAAACTCTCTTACCTTATCTTCTAGCGTGCCTCCCATTTCTGTTTTGACCCAGCCAGGATGGAGAGCGACGCAGAGGATGCCGTGTTCCCGGTACCCCAAGGACTGGCACCTGGTGAGCATGTTCAGAGCAGCCTGTGGGAGACAGCACAGGGATCAGGTGGGGACAAGAAGGTGCAGCATGGGGACCCCACAGTGATCTCCCCACGCAGATGCCCAGCCCAGAACATGTGAGAAGGAACCAGTGACTGACAGTACCTTGCTGCAACGGTATGAGAGTGCTTGTCCATACTGCCATAGATAGAGTTCCTGAATGGATCCAGCAGTGCTGGACATGTTGACGATGGCTGCCTTGCTGCAGCTCAACCCTGAGCCCGGGGTCCCCTGGGCTGCCTTCTTCAGCAGGGGCAGGAATGCCTGTGTGGAGGGGAGAAGTGGGTTTGTGGCTGATGGCAAGGTAAACATGAGCCAGCAGAGTGCCCTGGAGCCTAAAGGGCTGACTGTGTCCTGGGGTGGCTCAGGAACAGCCCTGCTACCAGGTGAGGTAAGGACTCACTCCGGGCACTGGATTGGATGAAGAGCATAGAACTACCACAGTGTTCAAAAGAGGGCTGTGAGATGGGGAGGGGTCTGAAGCCACTGTGAGTGAGGAGAGCTGAGGGCTTTGGGTCTGCTCAACACAGAGCAGAGGAGGCTGAGGGGGGTTCTCATGGTGTCGGCAGCCCCTCATGGCCTATGGCATTCAGCTCCTCACTGGGAGCAGAGTTCTTGGGACAGCAACAGGGACCAAGGAAACAGCATGGAGCTGCAACAGGGGAGGGCCAGGTGGGGGTTAGGGAAAGGTCCTATACCACAGGATGGTGGGCATGGAACAGCCCTCCAGGGCTGTGGGCATGGCCCTTTGCTGGAGCTCGGGAAGTGTTGGGGCACTGCTATCAGCCATATGATTTGATTTTTGGGTGAGGCTGCATGGAGCCCCGGGTTAGAGCTGATGATCCCCATGGGTCTCTTTGAATCTAGGATTTCTTATAATTCTATAATTCCTTCCAAAGCAGCAATGCTGGCACCAGCCCCACAGGCAGCTGCCTTCTTCTTCCCCCTGCCCCATGTTCCAGCTCCTCAACACCAGTCCTTGTCCCCCAACTTCTCAGGGCAGCTCAGGAGCCCCAGGCATGACGTTGCACAAGAGCAGAGCAGGGCCTCGTAGCACCGTCCCCTTCCTTCTGCCATGAAGAAATGCAGAGCTGCAGGGCAGGAGTGTTCCCAGAGCTGTGGGTGAGTGCATTACCTGGCTCAGCAGCAGAGGAGCAACGGTGTTGGTAGTAAACACGTGGAGCATGTCGTCCAGTGTCTCGGTGTCAAGTGAGTTATTATTTCCTATGCCAGCATTGTTGATGAGGAGGTTCAGCCCCGAGCCCTTGAGGTGCTCCCCGATGCTGGCTGCGGCCGCCTTGATGCTGGCGGGATTGGTGACTTCTGCAGAGGCGAGGTGGGGAGGTGAGTGCCCGCTCCCCTGGGTGTCTGCCACCAGGCACAGTGCTGGGACAGAGCCCTCAGCACAGGGATGTGGGAATGCAGTGCTGGTACAGCGGGGAGCCCGGACAAGGGACATGTCACCTACCGAGCGGGACAATGACCAGGTTGCGGTGCTTGGAGGCCAATTTCTGCAGCTCCTGTAAGAGACAGCTGATGTGAGCCATACATCGTGCTCTGATCTGCACTACAACACCAGCCCTTTGCCTCCAGCCCTGGGGCACACGGTGCCAGGCAATGGCAGGAGCAGGAGCAGCAGTTCCTGCCCAACCCCAAGGATCTGTGGACACCTGGTGCGCAGCTCATCCCCTTGCCATCCCTCCCCAGCTCTTGTATGCCCAGGGCCCGGGGCTGCAGCACTCTCATCTGTCCCATGATCCTTCACATGTCCCCTCTCCTGCTCCAGCCCTGCTGTACCCCACAGCTCCGTCCCAGCCCAGCCTCACCTGTGCTCGCTCTCCCTTGGGGTCCCGACAAGCTGCAAAGAGCACTTCAGGTGGGTTTGGCAGTGCCAGCAGGTGCTGGACAAACCCCAGCCCGATTCCCCGATTGGCCCCGGTCACCAGAACGGAGCGGATACGCAGCTCTCCCATATTGCCTCTCCTGCCTCTGCTCCAGCTCACAGTGTTTGTTCAGTGCCCAGAGTTTTCTTATGGCATGCTGATCTATCACCACACCCACGCAGGGCTTGTGCAATCCCTTGGCTCTGTGTGCAATCAGTCCAGCTCTTTGTACTGGTGGGGACAAAGCTTGTGGCTGAGAGCCAGCCTCACAAAGGGTAAAAATCACTTTGCTTTTTATGGTAAAATGTACTTATAAGGTGTATGGAAGGTGAGTGTGTACTCCTTCAGGGATATCTGGTCATGGCCTTTTTCCAGTGCCACATGGGATATGTGGAGGAAGAGAGGAAGCCATAAAGAATGTGCAGGGACACAAACCGGACCTAAAAAGGAGAAGGGAGTAGCCCCAACCTGGTTAATTATACTCATGACTGAGGACGCACATGAGTGAGATAACTTGCTCTATCAAGTGTACCTCATAGGGCAGCTCGATAATTGGAAACTGAGGCCAAATAGGGAAGCCAGAAACCCAAATATGTCAATACACAGAGCTGAGAAAGCAACCATGGAGATAATGACATGAGGCAGATCTCCCTAAGCACTGCTTGATGGGCTGCTGAGAAAGTAGAGGTGGCACTTCCAGCAGGATCAAGCTGGACTTTTCCAGTGATAGATATGAGAAGAGAGAACAGCAATGGGCAGCTTTGTGGGGACACAGGGAGCTCTGCATACTCGTGGGGAACATGCAAAAGAAGGGGATGAGCTGTAACAAAGTGTGGTGGGAGGCAGGAAAGGCTGTAAAGGAGAATCAGCTTTGCTAATGCACTAAAAGAGAATATAACAAACACCTCCATGAATGTCTCAAAGAAGAGTCTGAGAAAATTTCCATGTGTTACTGGATATGAAGGGAAGCACAGTGATGAAAGGTGGGATTAAGATTGAGGTGCTTCATGCCATTTCTGCTTCAGTCTTTATTAGAAGGAGCAATTGCTGTGAGGGTACCCAGACCCCTGAGCTGTGAGACAGTGACAGGGAGTGAGACACAGCCCCTGTACTCCAGTGGGAAACTGGAAGTGACCTCCTTGATGCTGTGGACGTTCCCAAGTCTGTGGGGACTATGAGATACAGCCAATGGAGCCGGTGCAAGTGCTTGCCAAGGCGGTCAGCAATCTTCCAGCAGTGCTGGAGAACTGGGGAGGTGCTGCAATCAGGGTTTTGGCGGATGGAAGATATCACGCTGTACGGGAAGATAGGGCCACCTCTCAGCCAGTAGCCTTAGTTTGTGGTGTAAGTAGGCGGAGACAATGTTGTAACCTTAGGTTATAAAAGTACCGTGTAGCCCGCCATAGATGCCATTTGCCGTCCACCACATTGGCGTCTGCGAGCCTGGGGTTGGCTGCCGTGCCGTTCCCAAGAAGGGCCACCATGCCATTGAAAGGCAACAGGGAGGTGCCAGCTGAGTGCAGGTCAGTGCCTGTGACTGCAGAGCATGAGACGGGCAGGAAGGATGATTCGCGGAATTACAAGTTGTCATCCTGACCGCATGTGTGGATGTGGCTCTTGGGGACACAGTTTGGTGATGGGATTTGGGAAATCAGGTTGGACTTGGGAACTTGAAGATCTCTTCCAACCTCAGTGATTGCTGTACTCCACATCATGAGTGAGAGCTCCTCCTTATCTCTGATTCTTAGGCAGCAAAGGACATAGGGGCGCAGGGGCTGTGCTGCAGAAGCCACCATCATCAGTGTGTCCTCCAAAGTGGGCTCCATTGGGCTGTGCCACAGGGTGCTGGAAGCTCCCATGTTCCCGTGCTTGGCATCAAGGGGATGGGGCAGGGGAGGTTGTGGTGATACTTGCCTATAGGATGTGGACCATGTAACCCTCCATCTGCCCTAAGACACCCATTTCTTACTTGGTACTACAAGTGCAAGCACTGAGGCAGCCAGCACAGGCTATGCCCCAGCTTTCTGCAGAGCAAACCCCCATTTCCCACCTCCATAGTCCTCCTTCCTGGAAAATATCCTCTTTTTCTCCACATGCACCCAGAAGCCCATGCCCACCTACAGACATGGGCAGCATCTTCTTCCCATACTGAATCCTACACGTGGTGGTGCAGTCCTCTGCATCCCAGCCCTGCCTTCCCCCATGCCCCTGCCTCTTGGTTCACAATGGGGAGTCCATCCTGTACAGATCCTGTGCCCCAGCAACACTCGTGCTTCACCCAACCTCGGGAAGCACACCTCCTGGGAAATGGGCAGTGGCCCCAGTCCCTTTACCTCCCCAAGGGGACATTTCCTGCACGGACAGGTGTCACTTGAGGGGTCATCTGGCAGTGACTGTTGTTGGGAACAGTGGGTGCTGACAGACATGGATGAGGAGTGGGACCCCCAGGGAAGGAGCTGTCCTCCACAGACTCGCAGTGTGCAACAGAGTGTGCTGTGCTCACAGATGGAGCCAAAAGCATTGTTGTTCACAGATACGGGTTTATTGAGAAGGAAGAACAGGTCAGGCAGCAACAGAGGGGACACTGCCACGATCCAGGCACGAGGTTGGGCCAGCACCTCACCAGGGCACTACATTCCCTTCCCAGTCCAAGAAGCTCCCGGTGTCCTTCTCAGAGAGGGATGAGAGCACCTTCAGCATCCCTCCTATGCTCGCATCCACCGTCAGTGGGGGCTGCAGGGCAGAGGTAGAAACACAGGCGTTTGTGCCCAAGGGCTGCCCAGGCAGTGCCCTGCAGCCTGGCTGCAGGAAGGCAGCGGCTCCCCCGAGGGGGAAGCAGAGCCCTGGGAAGAGGGTGAGAGGTGGGAAGCCAGGCGGTGGGGCTGCCAGGAGCCAGGGCTGGTGCTGCACAGGGGTCCCAGGGCAGGGAGAGCTGCCCATGGAGCTGACAGAGCAGCCACACTTCCCTGTGAGAGGGTCTCAGTGCAGGGCTCAGGGAGACAGCAGCCTGCAGTGGGAAACAGCACAGGGTGTGCATGCACCCAATATGGGGAAGCTCCTACCGTGTGTCCACCTGCGGTCCCCATGTCTGTTTGCACCCAGCCGGGATGGAGAGCGACGCAGAAGATGCCGTGTTCCCGGTACCCCAAGGACTGGCACCTGGTGAGCATGTTCAGAGCAGCCTGTGGGAGACAGCACACGGATCAGGTGGTGATGAGAAGGTGTTGCATGGTGACATGTGCAGATCCCCTGGCTGGGACTCACAGAACATCTGCCCCAGCATGGTCCTCTGCAGTGTGGCCAGTGAGCAGGAAAGGGAATGTGATGTGAGATGAAACTTGTGACTGATAGAAGCTCAGTCACAGCAGAGAGAGATTCAGAGACTGTCACAGATGATGCTGGAGGGTTCATGAAATCATTTTATGCAAAGTTTGGGCTCATGTCCAACATACCTTGCTGCAGCGGTAAGAGGCACATTGTGCAGCTTCCCATAAATACATTTCCTTGATCGAACCCGCAATACTGGAAATGTTGACGATGGCTGCCTTGCTGCAGCTCAGCCCTGATCCCGGGCTCTCCTGAGCTGCCTTCTTCAGCAGGGGCAGGAATGCCTGTGGAGAGGGGAAGGAGGAGCACACAGAGATGAGGGTCATTGGAAGGGTGCATTTCCTTCTGTAGTTGGCACATCAGAACCACAGAATGAGAATACAGTTGTTGTTGGCAGAGATCTTTGTAGATCATCTGGTATAGCCACCTCTATTCGAGCAGAGCCACCAGAACCCATTGCCCAAGGCCATGTCCAGGTGACTCCGGAGCATCTCCAAGGAGGGACCAGCTCTGTGATCAGCCCATGCTGGCACTCAGCCACCCACCAGTGCTCAGGACAAGAGCAGAGCACACACTGTTGTTCCCTTGGCTCAAATCATGATGTCCTGCTCTCTGGCATGGGCTCACAGCTCTGCACTCTTCATTTCGCAGTGAGAGGCCCCAGATTCCAAAGTGCCAAAGTCTTCAGCCTGCTGCCCGGTCTCAGTCAACCCCGAAAAAGCACACTGAGGTCAACATTTCTAAGACAGCTTTAAGCACCTGCTTCAGGCAGCAAGGGACCTGACTGAATCTTGAAGAACACTGGGCTTGACATTAGAGCAGGAACTCAGCAGGCAGAAAGTCCCAGCAGCCCAATCCTTTCTCCAAAGATCTCAAGGGTGCAGTACAGGGACATTCCTGGAGCTGTGGGTGAGGACCTCACCTGGCTCAGCAGTAGAGGTGCAATGGTGTTGGTGGTGTACACCTCAGACATGTCCTTCAGTGTCTCAGTGTCAAGTGAATTTATCTTTGCAATGCCAGCATTGTTGATGAGGAGGTTCAGCCCCGAGCCCTTGAGGTGCTCCCCGACGCTGGCTGCGGCTGCCTTGATGCTGGCGGGATCGGTGACTTCTGCAGAGGCGAGGTGGGGAGGTGAGTGCCCGCTCCCCTCGGTGTCTGCCACCAGGCACAGTGCTGGGACAGAGCCCTCAGCACAGGGATGTGGGAATGCAGTGCTGGTACAGCGGGGAGCCCAGACAAGGGACATGTCACCTACCGAGCGGGACAATGACCAGGTTGCGGTGCTTGGAGGCCAATTTCTGCAGCTCCTGTAAGGGACAGCAGATGTGAGCCATACATCGTGCTCTGATCTGCACTACAACACCAGCCCTTTGCCTCCAGCCCTGGGGCACACAGTGCCAGGCAATGGCAGGAGCAGGAGCAGCAGCTCCCTGCCCAACCCCAAGGATCTGTGGACACCTGGTGCGCAGCTCGTCCCCTTGCCATCCCTCCCCAGCTCTTGTATGCCCAGGTCTGGGGCTGCAGCACTCTCATCTGTCCAACGATTCTTCAAATGTCCCCTCTCCTGTGCTCACTGTCCCCCCACAGCTCCATCCCAGCCCAGCCTCACCTGTGCTCGCTGTCCCTTGGGGTCCCGACAAGCTGCAAAGAGCACTTCAGGTGGGTTTGGCAGTGCCAGCAGGTGCTGGACAAACCCCAGCCCGATTCCCCGGTTGGCCCCGGTCACCAGAACGGAGCGGACACGCAGCTGTCCCATCTTGCTTCTCCTGCCTCTGCTTTAGCTCTCAGTGTTTGTTCAGTGCCCTGAAGCTTCTTATAGCCTTCTGAACTTCCACCCCTCCCACCCAGAACTTTCACAAACCCTGGCTCTGTGTGCAGTCTCTCAGCTCTTTGAACTATTGATGACGCAGCACCTGGCTGAGAGCCAGCCTTACAAAGGGCAAAACTGATGTTGGTTTTTGAGGCAAACTGTGCTTGTAATGTGTATGAAAGGTGAGTGTTTGTTTGGTCAATTAATATCTGATCAAGACCTTTTTTCAGTGCCACATGAGATAGGAAGATAGAGAGGGAACCATAAAGAACATACCAGGACTCAAACTCCCACTAAATAGGTGAAGGACAATGAAGCTTGTGAGCACACAGGTAAACAAAAGTTATGAGCAGACACTTAGGGATCAGAATTGTTGAATTGTAGAATGACTTAGTTTGGAAGGGATCTTGAAGATTATCAAGCTCTAGCCGTCTTTCATGTCGTTGCCAACCACCAGATCAGGCTGCCCAGAGCCCCATCCAACCTGTCCTTCAATGCCTCTGAGGATGGGACATCCATGACTTCTCATGGCAACCTGTTCCAGGGCCTCGCCATCCTCTGAGTGAAGAATTTCTTCCTATCATCTAACTTATAGTTCCCCTCTTTTAGTTTAAAGCCCTTGCCACTTGTCCTATCACTATCAGACTGTGTTAAATGTCAGTCCCTCACCAGCTTGTAAGCTCCCTTCAAGCTTAGGAAGGCGGCTGTGCTGCAGAAGCCACCATCATCAATGTGTCCTCCAAAGTGGGCCCCATTAGGCTGTGCCACAGGGTGCTGGAAGCCCCCATGTTGCCAGGCTTTCACAATGGGGCATTTCTAGCAGGGACAGCTGTCAGTTGAAGGGACTTCTGCCCGTGGCTATGGTTGGGAGCAGTGGGTGCTCACGTGCATGTATGAGGAGTGGGACCCCCAGGGAAGGGGTTGCCCTCCATGGGCTCACAGTGTGTAAAAGAGTGTGCTGTGCTCACAGATGAAGACAAAAGCATTGTTGTTCACAGATACGGGTTTATTGAGGGGGAAGAAGAGGTCAGGCAGCAGCAGAGGGGACACTGCCACGATCCAGGCACGAGGTTGGGCCAGCACCTCACCAGGGCACTACGTTCCCTTCCCAGTCCAGGAAGCTCCCGGTGTCCTTCTCAGAGAGGGACGAGAGCACCTTCAGCATCCCTCCTATGCTCGCATCCACCGTCAGCGGGGCCTGCAGGGCAGAGGCAGAAACACAGGCGTGTGTGCCCAAGGGCTGCCCAGGCAGTGCCCTGCAGCCTGGCTGCAGGAAGGCAGCGGCTCCCCCGAGGGGGAAGCAGAGCCCTGGGAAGAGGGTGAGAGCTGGGAAGCCAGGCGGTGGGGCTGCCAGGAGCCAGGGCTGGTGCTGCACAGGGGTCCCAGGGCAGGGAGAGCTGCCCATGGAGCTGACAGAGCAGCTCCACTTCCCTGTGAGGGGTCTCAGTGCAGGGCTCAGGGAGACAGCAGCCTGCAGTGGGAAACAGCACAGGGTGTGCATGCACCCAACATGGGGAAGCTCCTACCTCGTCTCCAACTGAGTTCCCCATGTCCGTTTGCACCCAGCCGGGATGGAGAGCAACACAGAGGACGCCGTGCTCCCGGTACCCCAAGGACTGGCACCTGGTGAGCATGTTCAGAGCAGCCTGTGGGAGACAGCACACGGATCAGGTGGGGAACACAGAAATGGCCTGTGAAAGGGAATAACTGAGGGACATGAGCTCAGGCACAGCAGAGAGAAGTTCAGAGACAGTCAAATGATATAGGAGGGCTCATGAAGTCATTTTCAGAGGGGAGAAGGTTGGCTCATGCTCAACACAGCACATACCTTGCTGCAGCGGTAAGAGACAATTTGCATGACTTCCCATAAATACATTTCCTTGATCGAACCCGCAATACTGGAGATGTTGATGATGGCTGCCTTGCTGCAGCTCAGCCCTGAGCCCGGGCTCTCCTGGGCTGCCTTCTTCAGCAGGGGCAGGAATGCCTGTGCAGAGGGGAAGGAGGAACATGCAGAGATGAGAATAATTGGAATTACATGTTTCCCTCTGTAATCAGTCATATTAGAACCGCAGAGTCAGAGAACAGTTGTTGCTGGCAGAGATCTCTGTAGATCATCTGGCGTAACCTCCCCTATGCAACCACACTTACGACCCCACTGCCCAAGGCCATGTCCAGGTGACTCCTGAATATCTCTGAGGAGGGACCCTCAACCAGATCTATGATCAGCCCATGACAGCACTCAGCTAACACCAGTGCTCAGGACAAAGGCAGAGCACAAATGGCTGTTCCCATGGCTCAGACCATGATACTTTGGTCTCTGGCATGGGCTCGCATTTCTGCAGTCCTATCTTATCCTATGGATAGAGTCTCCAAAGTGCCAAACTCTTCAGCCTGCTGCCTTGTCCCAAGTCTGGAAGTGCATCTTGTGCTCTGCCTTTCCAGGAATGCTTTGTGCTTCAGACAGCAAGAGACCTGGTGGGAATTGAAGTGAGGTGGGCCCAACAGCAGGGCAAGAACTCAGCAGGCAGAGAGTGGAGCAGTGCCCTGTCCCAGCAGCCCAATCTTTCCTCTTCTGAGGACCTCAGGGCTGCAGGGCAGGGATGCTCCTGGAGCTGTAGGTGCGGCATTACCTGGCTCAGCAGTAGAGGTGCAATGGTGTTGGTCATGTACACGTCGGACATGTCCTTCATTGTCTCATTGTCAAGCGTGATTTCCCTTACAATGCCAGCATTGTTGATGAGGAGGTTCAGCCCCGAGCCCTTGAGGTGCTCCCCGACGCTGGCTGCGGCCGCCTTGATGCTGGCGGGATCGGTGACTTCTGCAGAGGCGAGGTGGGGAGGTGAGTGCCCGCTCCCCTGGGTGTCTGCCACCAGGCACAGTGCTGGGACAGAGCCCTCAGCACAGGGATGTGGGAATGCGGTGCTGGTACAGCGGGGAGCCCGGACAAGGGACATGTCACCTACCGAGCGGGACAATGACCAGGTTGCGGTGCTTGGAGGCCAATTTCTGCAGCTCCTGTAAGAGACAGCTGATGTGAGCCATACATCGTGCTCTGATCTGCACTACAACACCAGCCCTTTGCCTCCAGCCCTGGGGCACCTATTTCCAGGCAATGACAGCAGCACCCTTTTGGACTCCAGGGAGCCCTGGGCACCCCATACACAGCTTGTACCTAAGTTACTCCTGATTAGTGCTCCTGTGCCAGGGGCTGAGATTTGCAGCTCCCTGCTGGAGACCTTCACACGTCCCCTCTCCCACTCCAGCCTGCTGTACCCCCACAGCTCCGTCCCAGCCCAGCCTCACCTGTGCTCGCTGTCCCTTGGGGTCCCGACAAGTTGCAAAGACCACTTCAGGTGGGTTTGGCAGTGCCAGCAGGTGCTGGACAAACCCCAGCCCGATTCCCCGGTTGGCCCCGGTCACCAGAACGGAGCGGACACGCAGCTCTCCCATCTTGCTTCTACTGCCTCTGCTCCAGCTCACATTGTTTGTTCAGCACCCAGAGTCTTCTTATAGCATGCTGATCTATCACCACACCCGCATGGGGCTTGTGCAAACTCGTGGTTGTTTGTATTATATTTCCAGCTCTTTGTACTGGTGGGGACAAAGCTTCTGGCTGGGAGCCAGTCTTACACATCGCAAAAATGACATTGGTTTTATAAGGCAAACACTGCTGGTAAGGTGTTTAGAAGCTGAATGCATATCTGATCTCATAGCATCTGGTCAAGGCCCTTTTCCTTTGCCACATATGATATGGAGGAAGAAAGGCAGCCATGAAGAATGTACAGATGCATGAACCAGAGACTCATTTGTAAGAACCCAACCTGCTTTATTACACTGATGTGTGAGGGCACGTGAGAGAGTGAGAGAAGTCAGTTCATTGCTTCATGGCACCTTGATAACTGTAATGTAATCCTGAATGGGGAGCCAGGAACCCAACTGTGCCATGGCACAGGATGGAGACAGCAACCACGGAGACCATGAGCCATGTCCACGTGTGGCACTGCTTGGTGGGCTGAGAGAAAGCAGAGGTGCCATTTTCAGCAGACTCTGTAGCAGGGTCTGTAGTGCAAGGACCCTCCTGGTTCTCAGAGCTGCAACACAGAAATGGCAGAATGCTGAAGGAGACTGTATGTGTGTTAGAAAGACATGGAGAGCTGAGGAGGCAGGAGAGCAGCATGATTGGGCAAGAATGGGCTGATCAAACTAAGAAAAAGGAAGGACATTTGCTGATGGTGCAATTAGGGACGTGTCATCTGAGGAGAATACAGGGATGCTGCCTGGACATGCAGTGGTGAGCACTCAGAATGCTAATGAGAGCCATGGCCATGCTTTCTTCAGGACAAAGCCCCATTACCCAGCTCCACTGCCTTTGTGCCTGGAAAACGTTCCCCCTTTGCCCTAATGCACCCAGCAGAGTGCAGGGCTTTGCTGAGGTGCTGGGCAGCCTGTCACAGGACACCTCTGACTCCTTCTGTGAAAGACAACAACCGCTTGTTCTCATGTGTTCGGGCTCTCTTTCTGAGGCATTTTTTGTGATAACACTCTGGCTCACCTAGGAGGCAAATGCTGTGTGTCACGTGGCCCACACCACTTCGTGAACTGTTTCACATTTGAAAGCACTTCTTTGGAGGTTTTTGCCTTAGAAAGAGAGTGCTCTGGTGTGTTTACTGACAGAAGATCTGGCCTGTGACCAAATAAGTGGTACTGGAGCTTGGCGGATGATACCGTTGTATCCTGTGAAGACCAGACACAGTTTGGCATCTCTCTGCACCCTCTTATCTTCTGGCAAGGCCCAGAAGATGGGAACAAAGGAGTTCCTGCAGAGATCCATAAGCCAGGAGCTGCCTCTCCAGTAAAAGCTGACTCAATCACTTTGGACTTATTTATAACAAGTTGGTACTGTTGTGAAGACAGTAGAAATAAGAATTCATCATCAACCGAACAACATAGCCTCCAATGACCCATCGCTACTGGAGATTAGCATCTGAACCATTTTGGAGTGCCAGTGATGACTATCTCTCTCTTGCTTTCTTCAAAGACTTCTTGCTTTTGTTTCCTATCTCTTCTACATCACCTATCTTCCTTTCCCCATCTCCGTAAGCTACTAGAATTTGTTATAAACTGATCCGGCTAACATTTGATCCGCTGTGTCTTAATCTCACTGTTGGGTACACGTCTATCAAAAGAACCTCCTCTCCCTCCTATTAATTGGGGTGAGACATTTTTAAATGGTGTGGTTGGCAGGGTACCGAACAGTCAGAATGTTGTCCTTCTGGGTATGATCAACGTGTGCACCTTCTGGAGCTGGAAGGACAGATATCTTTGATAACTCAGATGTGAGCACCTCTCCAGAAAGATCACTCCACATATTGAAACTGAAGTGTGAAAATTGAACCTTTTTTTCTCTGTGTGCCTCTTGGAGCTGAGAGAAGTGAGATTCTTTGACTTCAACGTGTGTATCTCTCCTAGAAGATCTCACCACATACCAGATTGCTTGAATCTTTTCCTGTGTGTTCCTGCTGGGGAAGAGGGGAGTGATTTGAGTGCATTATGTGTGTGCCTCTCCAAGAAGATCGCTCCTCATATTGAAACCTAAAGGTGTTGATTGAACTTCTTTGCCTTTTGCGTCTTCCTCTCAGTAAAGGAGTGATCTAAGCATTTGCATTTGTTTGATAGGTGTGTACCTCTCTTAAGAAGGCAAGTAGTTATCTGAGCTTCGAATTCTTGTGCTCCTCTCCATGAAGATCTTTAGAGATAAGTGACAGGATAGTCACTATGATAAGTGAAGATGTGTTATCTGACCTTTTAGAAAAGCATGGTGCGTCGCACTTGTTCTCAGGGATGAACTGGGCATGATTGAACTGGCTTAACTTACAAAGTGTATCTGAATGTATTAGTTTCCTACAAAATGAGGCTCGTACCCAAACCAGAAAAGAAACACCTTTTATTTGTGCAGTACTCGGGGCTGCTTTAGAAACAGCTGTGGAGTTCCATGATAAAAAGCATTCGGCAGAAACCCAAACCTTACAATCACTGCAGGAATCAATTAAATTAACGCAGGAATTGGCCCCAAACCCTTTCCCTCCCGGAGAAGAAATTTTCAGCAGGGACAGCTGTCACTTGAGAGGTCACCTGGCAGAGACTGTGGTTGGGAGCAGTAGGCACTGACATGCAGGGAAGAGGAGTGGGACAATGTGAGAAGGGGTTGCAGTCCATGGGTTCACAGTGTGCAGCAGAGCATGTTGTGCACACAGAAAGAGATGGAAGATTGCTGCTCACAGATATGGGTTTATTGAGAAGGAAGAAGAGGTCAGGTAGCAGCAGAGGGGACACTGCCACGATCCAGGCACGAGGTTGGGCCAGCACCTCACCAGGGCACTACATTCCCTTCCCAGTCCAGGAAGCTCCCGGTGTCCTTCTCGGAGAGGGACGAGAGCACCTTCAGCATCCCTCCTACGCTCGCATCCACCGTCAGCGGGGCCTGCAGGGCAGAGGTAGAAACACAGGCGTTTGTGCCCAAGGGCTGCCCAGGCAGTGCCCTGCAGCCTGGCTGCAGGAAGGCAGCGGCTCCCCCGAGGGGGAAGCAGAGCCCTGGGAAGAGGGTGAGAGCTGGGAAGCCAGGCGGTGGGGCTGCCAGGAGCCAGGGCTGGTGCTGCACAGGGGTCCCAGGGCAGGGAGAGCTGCCCATGGAGCTGATGGAGCAGCCACGCTTCCCCGTGAGAGGGTCTCAGTGCAGGGTTCAGAGAGACAGCAGCCTGAAGTGGGAAACTGCACAGGGTGTGCATGCACTCAACATGGGGAAGCTCCTACCGTGTATCCATCTAAATTCCCCATGTCTGTTTGCACCCAGCCAGGATGGAAACCAACACAGAGGATGCCATGTTCCCGGTACCCCAAGGACTGGCACCTGGTGAGCATGTTCAGAGCAGCCTGTGGGAGACAGCACATGGATCAGGTGGGGAACACAGGAACGTTCTTGGAGAGAGGTACAGTGATTGTGAGTTCAGCCACAGCAGATGGAGGTTCAGAGTCTGTCACAGATGATATTGGTGTGCTCATTGAATCATTTTCAGGGGGGAGAATGTTGGCTCATTCTCAACACAGCTCATACCTTGCTACAGCGGTAAGACACAGATTGTCGGACTTCCCATGACTGAATTTCTTTGATTGAACCCCCACTACTGGAAATGTTGACGATGGCTGCCTTGTTGCAGCTCAGCCCTGAGACCGGGCTCCCCTGGGCTGCCTTCTTCAGCAGGGGCAGGAGCGCCTGTGGGGAGGGGAAGGAGGAACATGCAGAGATGAGGATCATTGGAAAGGCACGTTTCCTTCTTTAGTGTCAGAACCACAGAGTCAGAATACAGTTGGCAGAGATCTCTGTGGATCATATGGTGCAACCTCCTCTCCCAACCACGCTTACCACCCCATTGCCCAAGGCCATGTCCAGGTGACATTTGAGCATCTCCAAGGAGGGACACTCAACCATCTCAGAGATCAGCTCATTCCAGCACTCAGCCAACACCAGTGCTCAAAACAAAGGCAGAGCACAAATGGTTGTTCCCGTGGCTCAGATCTCGATACTTTGGTCTCTGGCATGGGCTCGCATTTCTGTATTCCTTTCTTATCTTATGGATTGAGGCTCCGAAGTGCCAAAGACTTCAGCCTGCTGCCTTGTCCCAAGCCTGGAAGTGCATCTTATGCTCTGCATTTCCAGGAATGCTTTGAGCACTTTCTTCTAACAGCAAAAGACCTGAGTGGGTCTTGAATATGGTGGGCCCAACAGCAGGGCAAGAACTCAGCAGGCAGAGAGAACCCATCAGTGAGCCCTGTGGCATCATCTCCTTCCCTCCTCCATTAAAAACATCAAGGCCACAGGACAGGGATGTTCCCGATGCTGTGGGTGAGGCATTACCTGGCTCAGCAGCAGAGGCCCAATGGTGTTGGTGGTGTACACCTCAGACATGTCCTTCAGTGTCTCATTGTCAAGCGTGTTTTTTCTTAAAATGCCAGCATTGTTGATGAGGAGGTTCAGCCCCGAGCCCTTGAGGTGCTCCCCGACGCTGGCTGCGGCCGCCTTGATGCTGGTGGGATCGGTGAGTTCTGCAGAGGCGAGGTGGGGAGGTGAGTGCCCGCTCCCCTGGGTGTCTGCCACCAGGCACAGTGCTGGGACAGAGCCCTCAGCACAGGGATGTGGGAATGCAGTGCTGGTACAGCGGGGAGCCCGGACAAGGGACATGTCACCTACCGAGCGGGACAATGACCAGGTTGCGGTGCTTGGAGGCCAATTTCTGCAGCTCCTGTAAGAGACAGCTGATGTGAGCCATACATCGTGCTCTGATCTGCACTACAACACCAGCCCTTTGCCTCCAGCCCTGGGGCACACGGTGCCAGGCAATTTTTGCAGGAGCTCCCTTCCAGTCCCTTTAGTTCTCCAGTACCTCATATACAGCTTGTTTCAATGTTGTCTCTCCCTAATTCTCTCATGCTTAGAGCTGGGAGCTGCAGCTCCCTGCTGGAGACCTTCACAGGTCCCCTCTCCTGCTCCAGCCCTGCTGTCCCCCCACATCTCCATCCCAGCCCAGCCTCACCTGTGCTCGCTGTCCCTTGGGGTCCTGACAAGCTGCAAAGACCGCTTCAGGTGGGTTTGGCAGTGCCAGCAGGTGCTGGACAAACCCCAGCCCAATTCCCTGGTTGGCCCCGGTCACCAGGGCAGTGCGGACACTCAGCACTCCCATATTGCTTCTGCTTCCCCTGCTCCAGCTCATGTTGGTCGTTAGCACAGTGGGGCTTCTTATAGCATGCTGATCTATCACCACGCCCACACAGGGCTTGCACAACCCCATGGTTCACTGTATAATCTCTCCTCCCCTTTGAACTCATCAGGACAGAGCTCCTGGATTGGAACCAGCTTTACAAAGGGCAAAAATGAAACTGCTGTTGAAGGCAAACACTGCTGGTTAAGTGTTCGGAGGTTGCGTGCACATCTTGTCAAATAGCATCTGGTCAAATTGCAGCTCATCAAGGCCATTGTCCTGTGCCAGGCACGATATGGAGGAAGAGAGGCAGCCATAAAGAATGTACATGTACACAAACCAGGCCTTAAACTGAGCTGGGATTCATTTGTGAGAACCCAACCTGCTTTATTACACTGATGTGTGAGGGCACGTGAGAGAGTGAGAGAAGTCAGTTCATTGAGTGTGCTTCATGGCACCTGGATAGTTGGAATGTAATCCTGAATGGGGAGCCAGGAACCCAACTGTGCCATGGCACAGGATGGAGACAGCAACCACGGAGACCATGAGATGAGCCATGCCCACGTGTGGCACTGCTTGGTGGGCTGAGAGAAAGCAGAGGTGCCATTTTCAGCAGACTCTGTAGCAGGGTCTGTAGTGCAAGGACCCTCCTGGTTCTCAAACATGTGAAATGAAAACAGCGGAATGCTGATGGAGACTGTATGTGTGTTAGAAAGACACGGAGAGCTGAGGAGGCAGGAGAGCAGATTGACTGGACAAGAACGGGATGACCAGACGGAGAGAAAAGAAGGACGTGTGGACCATGGGGACTGCTGTCACTTGTGGGGTCACCTGGCAGTGCCTGTAGTTGGGAGCAGTGGGTGCTGACACACAGAAGAGGAGTGGGACAGAGAGGGAAGGGGCTGCCATCCACAGACACGCAGTGTGCAACAGAGTGTGCTGTGCTCACAGATGAAGACAAAAGCACTGTTGTTCACAGATATGCATTTATTGAGGGTTAAGCAGAGGTCAGGCAAAAGCACAGGGGACACTGCCATGATCCAGGCATGAGGTTGGGCCAGCACCTCACCAGGGCAATACATTCCCTTCCCAGTCCAGGACGGTCCCGGTGTCCTTCTCAGAGAGGGACGAGAGCACCTTCAGCATCCCTCCTACGCTCGCATCCACCGTCAGTGGGGCCTGCAGGGCAGAGGCAGAAACACAGGCGTGTGTGCCCAAGGGCTGCCCAGGCAGTGCCCTGCAGCCTGGCTGCAGGAAGGCAGCGGCTCCCCCGAGGGGGAAGCAGAGCCCTGGGAAGAGGGTGAGAGCTGGGAAGCCAGGCGGTGGGGCTGCCAGGAGCCAGGGCTGGTGCTGCACAGGGGTCCCAGGGCAGGGAGAGCTGCCCATGGAGCTGACGGAGCAGCCCCACTTCCCTGTGAGTGGGTCTCAGTGCAGGGCTCTGACAGGGAGACAGCAGCCTGCAGTGGGAAACAGCACAGGTTGTGGATGCACCCAACATGAGGAAGCTCTTACCGTGTATCCATCTATATTCCCCATGTCCGTTTGCACCCAGCCAGGATGGAAGCCAACACAGAGGATGCCGTGTTCCCGGTGCCCCATGGACTGGCACCTGGTGAGCATGTTCAGAGCAGCCTGTGGGAGACAGCACAGGGATCAGGTGGGGAAAACGGGTACGTTCTTTGAGAGAGGTACAATGACTGTGAGGATCTCAGCCACAGCAGATGGAGGTTCAGAGTCTGTCATAGATGATATTGGTGTGCTCATTAAGTCATTTTCTGGGGGGAGAAAGTTGGCTTATGCACTACACAGCTCATACCTTGCTACAGCGGTAAGAGACAGCTTGTACGACTTCCCATGACTGAATTTCTTTCATTGAACCCCCACTACTGGAAATGTTGACGATGGCTGCCTTGTTGCAGCTCAGCCCTGAGACCGGGCTCCCCTGGGCTGCCTTCTTCAGCAGGGGTAGGAGCGCCTGTGGGGAGGGGAAGGAGGAACATGCAGAGATGAGGATCACTGGAAGGGCACGTTTCCTTCTTTAGTGTCAGAACCACAGAGCCAGAGAGAAGCTGTCGTTGGCAGAGATCTCTGTAGATCATATGGTGCAACCTCCTCTCCCAGCCACGCTTACCACCCCATTGCCCAAGGCCATGTCCAGGTGACATTTGAGCATCTCCAAGGAGGGACACTCAACCATCTCAGAGATCAGCTCATTCCAGCACTCAGCCAACACCAGTGCTCAAAACAAAGGCAGAGCACAAATGGTTGTTCCCGTGGCTCAGATCTCGATACTTTGGTCTCTGGCATGGGCTCGCATTTCTGTATTCCTTTCTTATCTTATGGCTTGAGGCTCTGAAGTGCCAAACTCTTCAGCCTGCTGCCTTGTCCCAAGCCTGGAAGTGCATCTTGTGCTCTGCCTTTCCAGGGATGCTTTGAGCACCTTCTTCTGACAGCAAAAGACCTGGTGGAACTTGAAGTGTGGTGGACCCAACAGCAGGGCAAGAACTCAGCAGGCAGAGAGAACCCATCAGTGAGCCCTGTGACATCATCTCCTTCCCTCCTCCATTAAAAACATCAAGGCCACAGGACAGGGATGTTCCCGATGCTGTGGGTGAGGCATTACCTGGCTCATCAGTAGAGGTCCAACGGTGTTGGTGGTGTACACCTCAGACATGTCCTTCAGTGTCTCATTGTCAAGCGTGTTTTTTCTTAAAATGCCAGCATTGTTGATGAGGAGGTTCAGCCCCGAGCCCTTGAGGTGCTCCCCGACGCTGGCTGCGGCCGCCTTGATGCTGGCGGGATCGGTGACTTCTGCAGAGGCGAGGTGGGGAGGTGAGTGCCCGCTCCCCTGGGTGTCTGCCACCAGGCACAGTGCTGGGACAGAGCCCTCAGCACAGGGATGTGGGAATGCAGTGCTGGTACAGCAGGGTGCCCGGACAAGGGACATGTTACCTACCGAGCGGGACAATGACCAGGTTGCGGTGCTTGGAGGCCAATTTCTGCAGCTCCTGTAAGAGACAGCTGATGTGAGCCATACATCGTGCTCTGATCTGCACTACAACACCAGCCCTTTGCCTCCAGCCCTGGGGCACACGGTGCCAGGCAATGGCAGGAGCAGGAGCAGCAGCTCCCTGCCCAACCCCAAGGATCCAAAGATGCCTGATGCATCCCCCCCACATCTCCATCCCAGCCCAGCCTCACCTGTGCTCGCTGTCCCCTGGGGTCCCGACAAGCTGCAAAGAGCACTTCAGGTGGTTTTGGCAGTGCCAGCAGGTGCTGGACAAACCCCAGCCCGATTCCTCGGTTGGCCCCGGTCACCAGAACAGAGCAGACACTCAGCAGTCCCATCTTGCTTCTGCTGCCTCTGCTCCAGCTCACGTTGTTTGTTCAGATCCCCTCTGCTTCGTTTAGTATGCTGATCTATCACCACGCCCACACAGGGCTTGCACAACCCCATGGTTCACTGTATAATCTGTCCATGTCTTTGAACTTATGTGGCCAAAGCTCCTGGATTGGAACCAGCTTTACAAAGGGCAAAAATGACACTGCTGTTGAAGGCAAACACTGCTGGTTAAGTGTTCGGAGGTTGCGTGCACATCTGGTCAAATAGCATCTGGTCAAATTGCAGCTCATCAAGGCCATTGTCCTGTGCCAGGCACGATATGGAGGAAGAGAGGCAGCCATAAAGAATGTACATGTACACAAACGAGGCCTTAAACTGAGCTGGGACACATTTGTGAGAACCCAACCTGCTTTATTACACTGATGTGTGAGGTCACATGAGAGAGTGAGAGAAGTCAGTTCATTGAGTGTGCTTCATGGCACCTGGATAGTTGGAATGTAATCCTGAATGGGGAGCCAGGAACCCAACTGTGCCATGGCACAGGATGGAGACAGCAACCACGGAGACCATGAGATGAGCCATGCCCACGTGTGGCACTGCTTGGTGGGCTGAGAGAAAGCAGAGGTGCCATTTTCAGCAGACTCTGTAGCAGGGTCTGTAGTGCAAGGACCCTCCTGGTTCTCAGAGCTGCAACACAGAAATGGCAGAATGCTGAAGGAGACTGTATGTGTGTTAGAAAGACACGGAGAGCTGAGGAGGCAGGAGAGCAGATTGACTGGACAAGAACGGGATGACCGGACGGAGAGAAAAGAAGGACGTATGGACCATGGGGACTGCTGTCACTTGTGGGGTCACCTGGCAGTGCCTGTAGTTGGGAGCAGTGGGTGCTGACACACAGAAGAGGAGTGGGACGGAGAGGGAAGGGGCTGCCATCCACAGACACGCAGTGTGCAACAGAGTGTGCTGTGCTCACAGATGAAGTCAAAAGCACTGTTGTTCACAGATGTGCATTTATTGAGGGGGAAGAAGAGGTCAGGCAGCAGCAGAGTGGACACTGCTATGATAAAGGCATGAGGTTGGGCCAGCACCTCACCAGGGCAATACGTTCCCTTCCCAGTCCAGGACGGTCCCGGTGTCCTTCTCAGAGAGGGACGAGAGCACCTTCAGCATCCCTCCTACGCTCACATCCACCGTCAGTGGGGCCTGCAGGGCAGAGGCAGAAACACAGGCGTGTGTGCCCAAGGGCTGCCCAGGCAGTGCCCTGCAGCCTGGCTGCAGGAAGGCAGCGGCTCCCCCGAGGGGGAAGCAGAGCCCAGGGAAGAAGGTGAGAGGTGGGAAGCCAGGCGGTGGGGCTGCCAGAAGCCAGGGCTGGTGCTGCACAGGGGTCCCAGGGCAGGGAGAGCTGCCCATGGAGCTGATGGAGCAGCCCCACTTCCCTGTGAGTGGGTCTCAGTGCAGGGCTCTGACAGGGAGACAGCAGCCTGCAGTGGGAAACAGCGCAGGTTGTTGATGCACCCAATATGAGGAAGCTCCTACCGTGTATCCATCTATATTCCCCATGTCCGTTTTGACCCAGCCAGGATGGAAACCAACACAGAGGATGCCGTGTTCCCGATACCCCATGGACTGGCACCTGGTGAGCATGTTCTGAGCAGCCTGTGGGAGACAGCACAGGGATCAGGTAGGGAGCACGGGTACGTTCTTTGAGAGAGGTACAATGACTGTGAGGATCTCAGCCACAGCAGATGGAGGTTCAGAGTCTGTCATAGATGATATTGGTGCACTCATTCAGTCATTTTCAGGGGGGAGAATGTTGGCTCATTCTCAGCACAGCTCATACCTTGCTACAGCGGTAAGAGACAGCTTGTACGACTTCCCATGACTGAATTTCTTTCATTGAGCCCCCATTACTGGAAATGTTGACGATGGCTGCCTTGTTGCAGCTCAGCCCTGAGACCGGGCTCCCCTGGGCTGCCTTCTTCAGCAGGGGCAGGAGCGCCTGTGGGGAGGGGAAGGAGGAACATGCAGAGATGAGGATCACTGGAAGGGCACGTTTCCTTCTTTAGTGTCAGAACCACAGAGTCAGAATACAGTTCTTGGCAGAGATCTCTGTAGATCCTATGGTGCAACCTCCTCTCCCAACCACGCTTACCACCCCATTGCCCAAGGCCATGTCCAGGTGACATTTGAGCATCTCCAAGGAGGGACACTCAACCATCTCAGAGATCAGCTCATTCCAGCACTCAGCCAACACCAGTGCTCAAAACAAAGGCAGAGCACAAATGGTTGTTCCCGTGGCTCAGATCTTGATACTTTGGTCTCTGGCATGGGCTCGCATTTCTGTATTCCTTTCTTATCTTATGGCTTGAGGCTCTGAAGTGCCAAACTCTTCAGCCTGCTGCCTTGTCCCAAGCCTGGAAGTGCATCTTGTGCTCTGCCTTTCCAGGGATGCTTTGAGCACCTTCTTCTGACAGCAAAAGACCTGGTGGAACTTGAAGTGTGGTGGGCCCAACAGCAGAGCAAGAACTCAACAGGCAGAGAGAACCCATCAGTGAGCCCTGTGACATCATCTCCTTCCCTCCTCCATTAAAAACATCAAGGCCACAGGACAGAGATGTTCCCGATGCTGTGGGTGAGGCATTACCTGGCTCAGCAGCAGAGGCCCAATGGTGTTGGTGGTGTACACCTCAGACATGTCCTTCAGTGTCTCATTGTCAAGTGTGTTTTTTCTTAAAATGCCAGCATTGTTGATGAGGAGGTTCAGCCCCGAGCCCTTGAGGTGCTCCCCGACGCTGGCTGCGGCCACCTTGATGCTGGCGGGATCGGTGACTTCTGCAGAGGCGAGGTGGGGAGGTGAGTGCCCGCTCCCCTGGGTGTCTGCCACCAGGCACAGTGCTGGGACAGAGCCCTCAGCACAGGGATGTGGGAATGCAGTGCTGGTACAGCGGGGAGCCCGGACAAGGGACATGTCACCTACCGAGCGGGACAATGACCAGGTTGCGGTGCTTGGAGGCCAATTTCTGCAGCTCCTGTAAGAGACAGCTGATGTGAGCCATACATCGTGCTCTGATCTGCACTACAACACCAGCCCTTTGCCTCCAGCCCTGGGGCACACGGTGCCAGGCAATTTTTGCAGGAGCTCCCTTCCAGTCCCTTTAGTTCTCCAGTACCTCATATACAGCTTGTTTCAATGTTGTCTCTCCCTAATTATCTCATGCTTAGAGCTGGGAGCTGCAGCTCCCTGCTGGAGACCTTCACAGGTCCCCTCTCCTGCTCCAGCCCTGCTGTCCCGCCACAGCTCCGTCCCAGCCCAGCCTCACCTGTGCTCGCTGTCCCTTGGGGTCCTGACAAGCTGCAAAGACCGCTTCAGGTGGGTTTGGCAGTGCCAGCAGGTGCTGGACAAACCCCAGCCCGATTCCCTGGTTGGCTCCGGTCACCAGGGCAGTGCGGACACTCAGCACTCCCATATTGCTTCTGCTGCCTCTGCTCCAGCTCATGTTGGTCGTTAGCACAGTGGGGCTTCTTATAGCATGCTGATCTATCACCACGCCCACACAGGGTTTGCACAACCCCTTGGTTCACTTTATAATCTCTCCTCCCCTTTGAACTCATCAGGACAGAGCTCCTGGATAGGAGCCAGCTTTACAAAGGGCAAAAATGACACTGCTGTTGAAGGCAAACACTGCTGGTTAAGTGTTCGGAGGTTGCGTGCATATCTGGTCAAATAGCATCTGGTCTAATTGCAGCTCGTCAAGGCCATTGTCCTGTGCCAGGCACGATATGGAGGAAGAGAGGCAGCCATAAAGAATGTACATGTACACAAACCAGGCCTTAAATTGAGCTGGGATTCATTTGTGAGAACCCAACCTGCTTTATAACACTGATGTGTGAGGGCACGTGAGAGAGTGAGAGAAGTCAGTTCATTGAGTGTGCTTCATGGCACCTGGATAGTTGGAATGTAATCCTGAATGGGGAGCCAGGAACCCCGCTGTGCCATGGCACAGGATGGAGACAGCAACCACGGAGACCATGAGATGAGCCATGCCCACGTGTGGCACTGCTTGGTGGGCTGAGAGAAAGCAGAGGTGCCATTTTCAGCAGACTCTGTAGCAGGGTCTGTAGTGTAAGGAGGTTCTCAGGAGGAATCTGGAAAGATGGAGGACAATGGGTTGGATAAGAGACTTGCTGCATGGATGGCTGCATGATTTAGGCTTTGGATTCTTTGATCTTGGACAGCAATATGAGAGACCAAGTATGTAGGCAGCTGATGGGACACAACTGCGCCAATGGAGAAGGACTGTTCTGAGGTGCAAGCTGTCTGGTTGCGTTGCCAGAGCTTTAAATTGGATTTGATGTTGTAAGAGTTGCATGCGACAGAGAATGTCCAGTAAATGCTGTCATTTTAGGAGAAGAGGGGAAAATCCTCTGATTTGTCACAAAGGATCTTGTGATGACTTCTCCTTGGAGGTAAGTAACATTGCCAATAGCTCAGCTGAAGTATCTCTACACCTCTAAAGCAGACTGCCTTGGTTAAAAGCAGGAGGAGATGGACGGCATGGTGCAATTAGAAAAGTAAAATACAACTGTGGTCATAGAGAGGTGGTGGGATGATTCACATGGCCAGAGCTCCACGACTGAGGGCTGCCAGTTTTTCATAAGAGATTGGCAGGGAATGAGGGGTGGGGAATTGCCCTATGTGTTTGGAGGGGGATAGAGTGTGAAGAGCTGCCTCTGAGATACAGCTGAGATCTTGTGGGCAAGAATTAGGGACAGGATGATAAAGCTCATCTGGCGGTCAGGGTCTACTACAGATTGCGTGATCGGGGGCAGTCTGGTGGAGGATTTCTTGCACCCAGAAGTCTGATGGGAAAGCAGCATGGCAGGCTGCCAGCAATCCCAAAGCCTCCTGGAGTGTGTTGAGGGCACTTTCCTGGTCTGGGTATTAGACAAAGATGTGAGAGGAGGAGCATTTCTGGACATGGTTCTCGGCAGCAAAGAGGAACTCCTTAAAGAGGTGAAGATGGGAGGCACTCTGGGCTATAGTGACTATGTTCCATGTTAGACTCAGTGATCTGGAGCAGGATGGTCTGGGCAGCAAGCAAAGTCTGAACCCAGAGCATCAAGAAAGCAAACTTCATTGTATTTAAAGAATTGCTGGGTGAGATCCCCTGGAAAGCTATCTTTATAGGAAAAGGAGCAGAGAAATATGGCAAGCAGTCAGGATTGGTCTTCTGAGAGCACAAGAGCTCTCTGTCCCACAGTACAGGAAAACGAGCAGAGGAGGCAGGAAACGAACACAAGTAGGGAAGGACCTGCTGGTCAGAGTGAGGGAAAAATAGGATGTGAGCTGATGGTGGAATCGGGACGTGTCACCTGAGGAGAATACAGGGATGCTGCCTGGACATGCAGTGGTGAGCACTCAGAATGCCAATGAGAGCCATTGCCATGCTTTCTTCAGGGCAAAGCCCCATTACCCAGCTCCACTGCATTTCTGCCTGGAAAATGTTCCCTCATGCACCCAGAAGAGAGCAGGGCTTTGCTGAGGTGCTGGGCAGCCTGTCACAGGACACTTCTGATGCCTTCCTCGACTGGGAAGGGAACTGTGCACACTGGTGACACCAGCTCAGCCCCCCATGCCAACCCTGCCCATACACGGACATGAGCAGCAACATCTTCCCATTCTCTGCCCCATATGTGGCTGTGCAGTGCCCTGTACCCCAAATCTGTCTCACTCCGTGCCTCCAACCACGTGGACCCCCATGGGAAACTCTTCCTGGACAGATCCTGTACACTCAATTCATCCAATGCTGTTCCTGGCCCCGAGCAGCCCACCTCCTGGGAGATGGGTGGAGGTCCCGATCCCATTGCCCCCCAGAGGGGGCACTTAATGCAGGGACAGCTGTCACTTGAGGGGTCACCTGACAGTGACTGTGGTTGGGAGCAGTGGGTGCTGAGGTGCCAGGAAAAGGAATGTGCAATAGAGTGTGCTGTGCTCAGAGAAGATGACAAAAGCATTGCTGCTCTCAGTTATGGCTTTATTGAGGGGGAAGAACAGGTCATGGGTTTATTGAGGGGGAATAACAGGTCAGGCAGCAGCAGAGGGGCCGCTGCCACGATCCAGGCATGAGGGTGGACCAGCACCTCACCAGGGCACTACGTTCCCTTCCCAGTCCAGGAAGGTCCCAGTGTCCTTCTCAGAGAGGGACGAGAGCACCTTCATCATGCTTCCTACGCTCGCATCCACGGTCAGCGGGGGCTGCAGGGCAGAAACACAAGTGTGAGTGTCCAAGGGCTGCCCAGGCAGTGCCCTGCAGCCTGGCTGCAGGAAGGCAGCGGCTCCCCTGAGGGGGAAGCAGAGCCCTGGGAAGAGGGTGAGAGCTGGGAAGCCAGGCGGTGGGGCTGCCAGGAGCCAGGGCTGGTGCTGCACAGGGGTCCCAGGGCAGGGAGAGCTGCCCATGGAGCTGATGGAGCAGCCACACTTCCCCGTGAGAAGGTCTTAGTGCAGGGCTCAGGGAGACAGCAGCCTGCAGTGGGAAAGAGCACAGGGTGTGCATGCACCCAACATGGGGAAGCTCCTACCGTGCCTCCTGCTGCATTCCCCAGGTCTGTTTGCACCCAGCCGGGATGGAAGCCAACACAGAGGATGCCGTGTTCCCGGTAGCCCATGGACTGGCACCTGGTGAGCATGTTCTGAGCAGCCTGTGGGAGACAGCACACGGATCAGGTGGGAAACAGGGGAATGTCCTGTGAGTGGGAATAACTGAGGGACAGGAGCTCAGCCACAGCAGAGAGAGGTTCAGGGTACATCATAGATGATACAGGACAGCACATAAAGTCATTTTCAGGGGTGAGAATGTTGGCTCATACTCAACACGGCACATACCTTGCTACAGCGGTAAGAGACGGCCTGTATGGCTTCGAATAGATAGACTTCTTTGATCGAACCCCCATTACTGGAAATGTTGACGATGGCTGCCTTGTTGCAGCTCATCCCTGAGCCCGGGCTCGCCTGGGCTGCCTTCTTCAGCAGGGGCAGGAGCGCCTGTGGGGAGGGGAAGGAGGAGCATGCAGAGATGAGGATCATTGAAATTGCACGTTTCCATCTGTAGTCAGCTATATCAGAACCACAGAGCCAGAGAACAGTTGCTGTTGGCAGAGATCTCTGTAGATCATATGGTGCAACCTCCTCTCCCAACCACGCTTACCACCCCATTGCCCAAGGCCATGTCCAGGTGACATTTGAGCATCTCCAAGGAGGGACAATCAACCACCTCAGAGATCAGCTCATTCCAACACTCAGCCAACACCAGTGCTCGAAACAAAGGCAGAGTACAAATGCTTGTTCCCCTGGCTCAGATCATGCTATTTTGGTCTGGCATGTGCTCGCATTTCTTCAGTCCTATCTTATATTATGGCCTCAGTCTTCAAAGTGCCATAATCTTCAGCCTGCTGCCTTGTACCTAGCCTGGAAGTACATCTTGTGCTCTGCTTTTCCAGGGATGCTTTGTGCTTCAGATAGCAAGAGACCTGGTGGGACTTGAAGTGTGGTGGGCCCAACAGCGGGGCAAGAACTCAGCAGGGAGAGAGTGGAGAAGTGCCCTGTCCCAGCAGCCCAATCCTTCCTCTTCTGAGGACCTCAGGGCTGCAGGGCAGGGATGCTCCTGGAGCTGTGGGTGAGCGCATTACCTGGCTCAGCAGCAGAGGCCCAATGGTGTTGGTGGTGTACACCTCAGACATGTCCTTCAGTGTCTCAGTGTCAAGTGTGTTTCCCCTTACAATGCCAGCGTTGTTGATGAGGAGGTTCAGCCCCGAGCCCTTGAGGTGCTCCCCGACGCTGGCTGCGGCCGCCTTGATGCTGGCGGGATCGGTGACTTCTGCAGAGGCGAGGTGGGGAGGTGAGTGCCCGCTCCCCTGGGTGTCTGCCACCAGGCACAGTGCTGGGACAGAGCCCTCAGCACAGGGATGTGGGAATGCAGTGCTGGTACAGCGGGGAGCCCGGACAAGGGACATGTCACCTACCGAGCGGGACAATGACCAGGTTGCGGTGCTTGGAGGCCAATTTCTGCAGCTCCTGTAAGAGACAGCTGATGTGAGCCATACATCGTGCTCTGATCTGCACTACAACACCAGCCCTTTGCCTCCAGCCCTGGGGCACACGGTGCCAGGCAATGGCAGCAGCTCCGTGCCCGACTCAAATGAGCCCTTGGCACCCCGATCACAGCTTGTTCTGCAGCTGCTCACCCTAATTCTCTACTGTACCCAGGGCTGGGAGCTGCAGCTCCCTGCTGGAGACCTTCACTCCTCCCCTCTCCTGCTCCAGCCCTGCTGTCCCCCCACAGCTCCGTCCCAGCCCAGCCTCACCTGTGCTCGCTGTCCCTTGGGGTCCCGACAAGCTGCAAAGACCACTTCAGGTGGGTTTGGCAGTGCCAGCAGGTGCTGGACAAACCCCAGCCCGATTCCCCGGTTGGCCCCGGTCACCAGAGCTGAACGGATACGCAGCTCTCCCATCTTGCTTCTGCTGCCTCTGCTCCAGCTCACGTTGTTTGTTTAGCACCCTAAGGCTTCTTATAGCATGCTGATCTATCGCCACACCCACACAGGGCTTGCACAATCCCTTGGCTCTGGTTCCAGTTTCTCCAGCTATTTGATCTGTTCAAGGCACAGCTCCTGGTTTGTTGCCAGCCTTACAAAGGACAGAAGTCTCTTTGCTTTTTAATTACAAACTGGCTTCCTTGTGATGCCTGACCCCCCCATAGCCAGCATCAGCCCTGGCCAGTTTGAAGCTGTGCTGGGTGAGGGGAGTGGAAGCAGAATGTGGGAAGGACACATGATGCCCCGTGGGTCTGGTGGACTTCCACAGAGCTGCTTCACAAGCATCACAAGCTAAATGGAGTTTGCACATCCTACCCATACAGAAAGCAGTCTAGGGTGGTCTCCTTCCCCTTTCTCTGCCTCCCTCAGTCACATTTTGCCTCAGACGGCCAGGAGCTGATAATTTCTGCTCTCCTTTCTTCCAAGCAAACGCCCCATCCCTGATTTTTCCTTTTTCAGCCCCTTGCTTTGGAGCACTGAGTCCCAAAGCCACAGGCCCAGGCTGCTGGGTAGATGTGCAGCGCTGAACTCACAGATCATGCAGACATGCTGGCTTCACCAATTGTGTTGTCTTAGCAGGAGAGTCAACCAGAGCTGCTTCCTCCCAGCCGTGCTGCCAGAACTGCTCCAAAGCCCTGCAGCAGACAGTGTTTAGAGGGCAAATTTGCAAGTGCCAGAAAACACTTGCCCGCTGTTATAATTTTCCTGGGCTTGCAAGACACAGTTTCACAGCTTGTGCTGTTCTGAAACACCATTTCCATGCACACATCTGTGAGAGATCCCAGTTTTGCACACCCACCCACAGCCCCTCAGCAGGACGCAAAGCCCAGAGCACGTGTCAGAAGTGCACACACATGCAGCTTCCTGCCTGGCACGGGAATGGAACGCAGTGTTTGTCACCAGGCAGTGCATAATGCTTCCTCTCCTGGACCCTGGGGCAAGCATTCCCTGCTGGCTTATTTGTTATGTTCTGCTGCTGCTGTTTGTGACACTTTGCATGCAGGTGCAATATCAGCGTGTCAAGCACTCCCTTTTCAATCCGTTAGGAAGGTGCAGTGACCAAGATGGCACTTTTACCCTCTCCTTTCTGCAGTCTGTCGCTTTTATTTCATGTCAGTGCCCTTCTTGTGGCCCCACATGACTCTGCTCCAGCATGCTGCAATCTGTTTCTGCTTTGTTAGTCAACTAAGGCTCTCCTTTCAGCTTCTCAGTGCCAAATTCCTCTGTGTTCATCACCAGTTGGAACCTCTGTGTTTTCCAGCTGTCTCTCCCCATGACATCTGTCTGAGGCTGCTCTCTCACTGAGCATCGTTCATTTTCTCTGCCTCCCAAGCTGCAGGACTGCCTTTCCAGCCCCTGGTGCTCTTCTTGTCTGCATTTGCACTGTCCTTTCACGGCCAGAGAACACCAGTGTCTGCTATGTGCTGTTTGCAGAAGAGTGCAGAGCCCTTTCACATCATAGACTTCCATGGACTTCCTTTTCTGCATCACTGCCCACAGTATGCTAGAAAAGTCCAAGGTGCCTCAGAACCAGATAAAACCAAAACCAAACCACTTCTCTCTCCTGTTTCTGCTGTGTCATGTTGGTTTTGAACCTGTCCATTGTTTCAGAGCTGTAATGTTATCATGCTGACTTTGCTTTGGGACCTCATGCTGGATTATTGACCACTAAATTCTAAACAAGCATTCCCTTTCCAGGGGTCATAGTCCAGTCCTGCATGGACACACCTAGAAAACAGCAGTCAGCCTTGCCCGGGTGGTAATGGAGTCTTGCCACAAGTGCTGCTGTCCCCAAGGCTCAGCTGCAGAAGGGTGAGACATTCTTGCGTGGCCTGGACTTTAGGATGAACAAAAGCAGTATATTTCAGAGTGGAGAAAGGCCCATTGGTGTATCCCTCCCACAGACCCTCTGGCAGCCATGCTTCATCTACAGATGCTGTCTGTCTTAGTGCACTGTTAGGAGTGGGGCACGATTGCTCACCTTCCAAATTATGAGTGACTGAAAGCTCAGCATTCACACTCATCTAGATGTTTGCACAATGGGCAATTGCAAAGTCACTACTGATATCTTGGGTAATATTCCGTTGTTTGTTAGGTTGAGGAGCAGGGGCATGGCATGATTATCTTTATTATGTGTAATCTACCATGTAAGTACTAGCAAAGGTGTTGCCTTTCATCAATGCTATTGGCTTTACTATGTCCCATTTCCACCCAACTCCAGCTCACCTGTGCCTGGAGCACAGATTGGTATGTTACTTATACGCTTCTCAACCTTTCTGCTTCAATCTATACTAGGAAGAGCAATTATTGTGAGGGTAACCAGACCTCTGAGCTGTGAGACAGTGACAGGGAGTGAGACACAGCCCCTGTACTCCAGTGGGAAACTGGAAGTGACCTCCTTGATGCTGTGGACGTTCCTAAGTCTGTGGGGACTATGAGATACAGCCAATGGTGCTGGTGCAAGTGCTTGCCAAGGCGGTCAGCAATTTTCCAGCAGTGCTGGAGAACTGGGGAGGTGCCAGCTGAGAGCAGGTCATTGCCTGTGACTGCAGAGCATGAGAGGGCAGGAAGGACGATCCAGGGAATTGCAAGTTGTCATTCTTACATTGGAAGCAGGGAACATTATGGCACAGGTCATCCTGAGTGCCATTCTATGGCACTTAGGGGACCATCAAGTGATTACAAAGCAGCCTGGCTGTCCAGGTTGAAAGGTTCCTAATGGACGGGGTGTGACTCCGCTGGGTGCCTTTAACCAGTGATGTTCCCCATGGCTTAGTCTTGGGGCAGTTTTGTTTCATGTTTCTGGCTGAGGGGATGGGGTGGTCCCTCAGGAATATGAAAGACAACACCAAGTTAGGTGTCAGTGTCAAACTGCTTAAGGGCAGGAAGGCTCTGCTGAGGGATCTGGATAGGCTGGATCAATGGGCCAAGCCCAATTGCATGGCATTCCACAAGGATGAGCACCAAGTCCTGCTCTTGGGTCACAACAGCCCCATGCAGTGGTATATGCTTGGGGAAGAGTGCCTGGAAAGGGCCTGGTGTTTAAGAGCCTGCATGTGCTGACTGACAGCCGGCTGAACCTGAGGCAGAAGTGTGCCCAGGTGGGGAAGAAGGCCAACGGCATCCTGGCCTATGCTGGAAGTAGTATGGCCAGTCACGAGATCTGACTCTTTTCCCCTTTCGGGTCATCCCAGCAGTGGGTGCTCTTTAGCCATCTCACCTTCAGCGTTAGCATAAGGCCTTTGGTTTTCAGACACTCTCTCTATTTGATTTGATTTATTAGCTTCAATTCCAATTACATCGTATTCTGTTTTGTTATTTTGCTTTCTGATATCTTATTTAGCAAATTTAGCTTTCCTCCACAGATTGTTGCTGCTGTTTTATTTTTAGTCTCATTTCCCTCTTCCCTTTCCTCCTTCCCCTTCCTGGATTGTGTGTGGGCTCATGGATCCCCCAACCCATTCATCACAGTACCGGGCTCAACCAGCCCATAAAACATTGGCACCTTTGGTGGGGATTGTGGGCATAAGCCACCTTGGCCGGGTAGAGATGTACATTTAGAATAAATCTCTCTCTGCTCTTGGAGAGCTTCGTTAGAACGCTCATCTGTACTGCAGGTGCTGTACTGAAAAAAATGGTCTTGAAGCCCAGGTGGGCTGCCAATTTTTCTGAGATATTTGTAAAATTTTAGGGTAATGCCAACTTGCTTCCATAGAAAGAAAAAGAAGTGTTTTTTTCTTTTAAAACCACTCTTATAAGGATTGCCTTTCATTGTTTTTTCTCTTTCAATGCTCAGAACGTACTGGGACTTAATTAAGTCAGCCAGTCCGATCCATGGAGATATAGGTATGTACGATAAATCAAAAACTCTGTTGGAAATACCAATCTGGTCTCACAGAATCACAGAATTGTAGGGGTTGGAAGGGACTTCCAGAGATCATTGAGTCCAACCCTCCTGCCAAAGTAGATCCCTAGTCTGGTTTGCACATGTTGGCAACCTCTCCAACCAAAAAGAGACATCCTCCAAACTGAGAGAGCCGCATTTCAAGCGGACACTGTGAGAGAAGAGGAGGAAAGAGGTCCAGAGAAGTGGCTCCAAGATCCAGGGGATCCAGAGGGAGAGCTGAAATCCCCAAAAAGATCACACCGAGGAGGATAACAACAAGCCCTGGAAGAGCAGGAGGTGAGGAAGATATTGTTACCATTACAACTCGACCTCTGAAAATGAATGAAATTTGAGGTTTGAGAAAAGACTTTTCACATCACCCACATGAGCCCACTGCCACCTGGTTACTTCACTGCTGGGACAATGCGGCCAACAGTGTGTGGCTAGATAGTAAAACAGCATGCCAACTGGGTAGCATTGCCAGGGACTCATCCACACAGGTATTAGTACATGCCAGTATGGATCCTTCACTCCCTGGAAGTGAATGCTGTAAGCTGTGAAAGAAAAATAACCCTTCAGAGATGGTCTGATGCCTGAGAAAAAAAAAATAAAAATGGACTGCTATGGGAAAAGGCCTCAATTATTTGAGAGAATGCACTGTGGTGGATACGTTACATGACTGCACATACACTCCTGAAGATCCAGACCAAGAGCATGATCCTGAGAGAGTCAGTTGTACACCAAAAGTGTGGTGTACAAGGACTGCACCAGAAAGGCACTCCAGCAGCAATGTATGGCAGAGGGGAAAGAAAACCCCTTGCGAATGAACTGATTAATAAGCTTCAACACTTTGAGTTACGTTTAACCCCTCTACAAGATGATGTTTCAGCCACTGAAAAAGTAGCTGAAAGACTAGATGGAATAGAGAACAATCAAGAAGATATAACAGATGAACTGTCTGCCATGCTTTGTTCTGATGGAACTAAAGAATCCATGGCGGTATCAGATACATCTGATGGGGACCAGGATTCCCAAAACAGCCTACTGGAGAGGCTGATCAAACTGGTTTCCTCCCTGTCTGCATCATCCAATATCTCAGCTATTGAAAGAAGATGTCCTCCTGCCCGAGCAAGTGACAACAGTCAGACTATGTCACATACCGCACTGTGGCATTACATATGTGACCATGAAGAAGATAGGAAGAAGTGACATATAAAAACCACTCCTGCACTTGAAGCATGGGTGGAAGAGCTACAAGACAGATCAACCACCAAGGTGAACTTCTCCACAATGGTGACTGCTCCAGTGGCTGCCAGGCACGGCAATAGCCATAAGGACAACAGAGGTAACAGAGGGGCCCTGCCCCCAGCCAGGGTGGGGAAAGGAATAATAGAATGTATTGGACTGTGTGAATTCGATGGTCTGGCACATCAGAGCCACAGAAATATAAGGCACTGGTGGAAACCAGTGCACAGTGCACTCTAGTGTGAGCACTGAGTCGGCCAGCACAGGTGTCATGGTTTTATGGTATGTTTGTTATTGGTATTCCACATCATAACATTTCTGTTTTCCACTCAGAGGGAAAGATAAAACTGTTGGCCAGCCACGAGATCTGGCTCTTTTCCCCTTTTGGGTCATCCCAGCAGTGGGTGCTCTTTAGCATCTCACCTTCAGCGTTAGTTTAAGGGTACTGGTTTTCGGACACTCTCATTTTATTTATAAGCTTCAGTTCCAATTGTATTGCATTATGTTGTGTTATTTTGCATTTCGATATCTTACTTAGCAAATTTAGCTTTCCTCCACAGATTGTTGCTGCCATTTTACTTTTAGGCTCATCACCCTTTTCCCCTTCCCTCTTCTCCTTTCTTGGAGTGTGTGTCTGTGGATCAACTGACCCATTCGCCACAGAACAGGGCCGAACAAGCCCATAAACTATTGACAGCAGCCTATGGCCCAGCTTTCTGCAGAGCAAAGCCCCATTTCCCATCTCCATAGCCTTCCTTAATGGAAAATATTCCCCTCTACTCCACATGGGCCCAGCAGCCTATGCCCACTGATGGACACAGATAGCATCTTCTTCCCGTACCCCATCCTAAGTGTGATGGTGCAGCCCTCAGCATCCAATCCCTGCCTTACCCCATGCCCCCAAACACCTGGTGTCCTATGGGGAACCTTTCCAGGACAGGTCCTGTGCCCCAGCCCCACTCGTGCTTCTTCCAGGCCTGGGCAGCCCATCTCTATGGAGAAGGGAGGTGACCCAAAGCCCTTCCCTCTAGGTGAGGACATTTCAAGCAGTGACAGCTGTCAGTTGAAGGGATGTCTGGCACTGGCTGAGGATGGGAGCAGTCTGCTCTGATGCTCACAGATATGGAGGGGGATCCCCTGGGAAGGGGTTGCACTCCACTGGCTCTAAGCATGCAGTAGAGGCTGGTGGTCACAGACAGAGACAGAAAATTTGCTTTACTCAGATAAGAATTTATTGAGGAAGAAGCAGAGGATCCAGGCACGAGGTTGGGCCAGCACCTCACCAGGGCACAATGTTCCCTTCCCAGTCCAGAAAGCTCCCGGTGTCCTTCTCAGAGAGGGACGAGAGGACCTTCAGCATCCCTCCTGCGCTCGCATCCACCGTCACTGGGGGCTGCAGGGCAGAGGCAGAAACACAGGCGTGTGTGCCCAAGGGCTGCCCAGGCAGTGCCCTGCAGCCTGGCTGCAGGAAGGCAGCGGCTCCCCCGAGGGGGAAGCAGAGCCCTGGGAAGAGGGTGAGAGCTGGGAAGCCAGGCGGTGGGGCTGCCAGGAGCCAGGGCTGGTGCTGCACGGGGGTCCCAGGGCAGGGAGAGCTGCCCATGGAGCTGATGGAGCAGCCCCACTTCCCTGTGAGGGGGTCTCAGTGCAGGGCTCAGGGAGACAGCAGCCTGCAGTGGGAAACAGCACAGGGTGTGCATGCACCCAACATGGGGAAGTTCTTACTGTGGATCCTGCTGCAGCTCCCATGTCTGTTTGCACCCAGCCAGGATGGAGAGTGACACAGAGGATGCCGTGTTCCCGGTACCCCATGGACTGGCACCTGGTGAGCATGTTCAGAGCAGCCTGTGGGAGACAGCACAGGGATCAGGTGGGGAACAAGGGAATATTCCATGCAAGAGGTGCAGAGACTGTCAGGAGCGCAGCCACAGCAGGGAGAGGTTCAGAAACTGTCAGAGATGGTACAGATAGGCTCATGTAATCATTTGCAAAGAAAAATAGGTTGGGATAGCATGCTTAACACGGCACATACCTTGCTGCAGCGGTAAGAGACGGCCTGTATGGCTTCCCATAAAGTGACTTCTTTGATCGAACCCCCACTACTGGAAATGTTGACGATGGCTGCCTTGCTGCAGCTCAGCCCCGAGCCAGGGCTCCCCTGGGCTGCCTTCTTCAGCAGGGGCAGGAGCGCCTGTGGGAGGGGAAGGAGGAGCATGCAGAGATGAGAATAATTGGAATTACATGTTTCCGTCTGTAATCAGTCATATTAGAACCGCAGAGTCAGAGAACAGTTGTTGCTGGCAGAGATCTCTGTAGATCAACTGGTACAACCTCCCCTACCCAACCACATCTACAACCCCATTGCCCAAGGCCATGTCCAGGTGACATTTGAGCATCTCCAAGGAGGGGCACTCAACCATCTCAGAGATCAGCTCGTGCCAGCACACAGCCAACACCAGTGCTCAGGACAAAGGCAGAGCACAAATGGTATTTCCCATGGCTCATGTCGTGATACTTTGGTCTCTGGCGCGGGCTCACACTTCTGCAGTCCAACCTTATCTTATGGCCTCAGGCTCCAAAGTGACGAAGTCTTCAGCCTGCTGCCTTGTCCCAGGCCTGGAAGTGCATCTTGTGCTCTGCTGACTGCATTACCTGGCTCAGCAGTAGAGGTGCAACGGTGTTGGTGGCATACACCTCAGACATGTCCTTCAGTGTCTCAGTGTCAAGTGTGGTTTCCCTTACAATGCCAGCATTGTTGATGAGGAGGTTCAGCCCCGAGCCCTTGAGGTGCTCCCCAACGCTGGCTGCGGCCGCCTTGATGCTGGCGGGATCGGTGACTTCTGCAGAGGTGAGGTGGGGAGGTGAGTGCCCGCTCCCCTCGGTGTCTGCCACCAGGCACAGTGCTGGGACAGAGCTCTCAGCACAGGGATGTGGTGATGAAGTGCTGGTACAGCAGGGAGCCTGGACAAGGCATCCTTGTGGTGCGGTTGTGTCACCTACCGAGCGGGACAATGACCAGGTTGCGGTGCTTGGAGGCCAATTTCTGCAGCTCCTGTAAGAGACAGCTGATGTGAGCCATACATCGTGCTCTGATCTGCACTACAACACCAGCCCTTTGCCTCCAGCCCTGGGGCACACGGTGCCAGGCAATGGCAGCAGCTCCGTGCCCGACTCAAATGAGCCCTTGGCACCCTGAACACAGCTTGTTCTGCAGCTGCTCACCCTAATTCTCTACTGCACCCAGGGCTGGGAGCTGCAGCTCCCTGCTGGAGACCTTCACAGGTCCCCTCTCCTGCTCCAGCCCTGCTGTCCCCCCACAGCTCCGTCCCAGCCCAGCCTCACCTGTGCTCGCTGTCCCTTGGGGTCCCGACAAGCTGCAAAGACCACTTCAGGTGGGTTTGGCAGTGCCAGCAGGTGCTGGACAAACCCCAGCCCGATTCCCCGGTTGGCCCCGGTCACCAGAGCTGAACGGATACGCAGCTCTCCCATCTTGCTTCTGCTGCCTCTGCTCCAGCTCACGTTGTTTGTTCAGCACCCTAAGGCTTCTTATAGCATGCTG
Organism: Callipepla californica brunnescens; assembly: GCA_023055505.1. Lineage (NCBI taxonomy): Eukaryota > Metazoa > Chordata > Aves > Galliformes > Odontophoridae > Callipepla > Callipepla californica. The sequence goes on along the minus strand of JALIRH010000016.1, from coordinate 1,049,792 downwards.
ATCTATCGCCACACCCACACAGGGCTTGCACAATCCCTTGGCTGTGGTTGCAGTTTCTCCAGCTATTTGATCTGTTCAAGGCACAGCTCCTGGTTTGGTGCCAGCCTTACAAAGGACAGAAGTCTCTTTGCTTTTTAATTACAAACTGGCTTCCTGGATATCCCTGATGCCCTAAACCCATAGCCAGCATCAGCCCTGGCCAGTTTGAAGCTGTGCTGGGTGAGAAGAGTGGAAGCAGAATGTGGGAAGGACAAATGATGCCCCGTGGGTCTGGTGGACTTCCACAGAGCTGCTTCACAAGCATCGCTTTGCACATCCTACCTGTACAGAAAGCAGTCTAGGGTGGTCTCCTTCCCCTTTCTCTGCCTCCCTCAGTCATACCGTGCCTCAGATCACCACAAGCTGATGTTTTCTGCTCTTCTTTCTTCCAAGCAAGTGCCCCATCCCTGATGTTTCCCTTGGCAGACACAGTGCTTTTTAATCCAGAACAGGACAGTTCAGTGGTTTCTATAATAGCAACGTGCTCCACATGTGGATGTGGTTCCCACTGCTGACAAATGCCTCTTTGTTGAAGATCAGTATTTTCCTGGAATTGTTAGAAACAATTTTGGATGGAACAGTGACGTTTCCTTTCCCAGAGAGCATATTTACTAATTCCCTCTGCAGCAGACGGTGTTTAGAGGGCAAATTTGCAAGTGCCAGAAAACACTTGCCCACTGTTATAATTTTCCTGGGCTTGCAAGACACAGTTTCACAGCTTGTGCTGTTCTGAAACACCATTTCCATGCACACGTCTGTGAGAGATCCCAGTTTTGCACACCCACCCACAGCCCCTCAGCAGGACGCAAAGCCCAGAGCACGTGTCAGAAGTGCACACACATGCAGCTTCCTGCCTGGCACGGGAATGGAATGCAGTGTTTGTCACCAGGCAGTGCATAATGCTTCCTCCCCTGGACCCTGGGGCAAGCATTCCCTGCTGGCTTATTTGTTATGTTCTGCTGCTGCTGTTTGTGACACTTTGCATGCAGGTGCAATATCAGCGTGTCAAGCACTCCCTTTTCAATCCGTTAGGAAGGTGCAGTGACCAAGATGGCACTTTTACCCTCTCCTTTCTGCAGTCTGTCGCTTTTATTTCATGTCAGTGCCCTTCTTGTGGCCCCACATGACTCTGCTCCAGCATGCTGCAATCTGTTTCTGCTTTGTTACTCAACTAAGGCTCTCCTTTCAGCTTCTCAGTGCCAAATTCCTCTGTGTTCATCACCAGTTGGAACCTCTGTGTTTTCCAGCTGTCTCTCCCCATGACATCTGTCTGAGGCTGCTCTCTCACTGAGCATCGTTCATTTTCTCTGCCTCCCAAGCTGCAGGACTGCCTTTCCAGCCCCTGGTGCTCTTCTTGTCTGCATTTGCACTGTCCTTTCACGGCCAGAGAACACCAGTGTCTGCTATGTGCTGTTTGCAGAAGAGTGCAGAGCCCTTTCACATCATAGACTTCCAGGGACTTCCTTTTCTGCATCACTGCCCACAGTATGCTAGAAAAGTCCAAGGTGCCTCAGAACCAGATAAAACCAAAACCAAACCACTTCTCTCTCCTGTTTCTGCTGTGTCATGTTGGTTTTGAACCTGTCCATTGTTTCAGAGCTGTAATGTTATCATGCTGACTTTGCTTTGGGACCTCATGCTGGATTATTGACCACTAAATTCTAAACAAGCATTCCCTTTCCAGGTGTCATAGTCCAGTCCTGCATGGACACACCTAGAAAACAGCAGTCAGCCTTGCCCGGGTGGCAATGGTGTCTTGCCTGAAGTGCTTCTTTCCCCAAAGCTGCAGAAGGGTGAGACATTCTTGCGTGGCCTGGACTTTAGGATGAACAAAAGCAGTATATTTCAGAGTGGAGAAAGGCCCATTGGTGTATCCCTCCCGCAGACCCTCTGGCAGCCATGCTTCATCTACAGATGCTGTCTGTCTTAATGCACAGTAAGGAGTGGGGCACGATTGCTCAGCATTCACACTCATCTAGATGTTTGCACAAAGGGCAATTCCAAAGTCACTACAGATATCTTGGGTAATATTCCGTTGTTTGTTAGGTTGAGGAGCAGGGGCATGGCATGATTATCTTTATTATGTGTAATCTACCATGTAAGTAATAGCAAAGGTGTTGTCTTTCATTAATGCTATTGGCTTTACAACGTCCAATCTCTGTCCAACTGCAGCTCTCCTGTGCCTGGAGCCCAGATGGGGATGTGACTTATGTGCTTCGTGTCCTTTCTGCTTCAGTCTCTTTATAAAAAGAGCAAGTAGATAAGAACCTGGATGCACTGACTTTTAGCTGGCTGAACACGAGGTAGAAGTGTGCCCAGGTGTGGAAGAAGGCCAACGGCATCCTGGCCTATGTTAGAAGTAGTATGGGCAACAGGACTAGGGATGTGACAGTCCTCTAGTATGTGGCACTGGTGAGACTGCATCTCAAATACTGGGTTCAGCTTTGGGCCACTCAGTGCCCGAAGGATCTTGAGTTCCTCAACTGAATGCAGAGAAGGGCAATGGAGCAGGTGAAGGGACTGGTAAACAGGGATTATGAGGAGATGCTGAGGGGATGGAGCTTGTTTAGTTTGGAGGGTAGAAGTCATTGCTCTCCACATCTCCCTGAAAGGAGACTACGGGAAGGAGGAGTTGTCCTCTTCTCACAGGCGTCAAGTGATAGGACATGAGAGGGAACAGCCTCAAGTTGCGTTACAAGAAATTTATGTTGGATGTTAGGAAGAATTTCTTCATGTTGTCAAACACTGGAACAGGCTGATCAGGACGGTGGTGAATTCGCCATCACTCAGATATTAAAGAGATGTGTGGATGTGGCTCTCGGGGACAAAGTTTAGTGATGGGATTCAGTGAATCAGGTTAGACTTGTGATTCCAGGATTCCATATTCTGAGACAAAACTGCAACCTACTTGGACCCATCACCTCCCCGTGTCCACCCTGGGCCACAGTGGTTATAATGGTCCTGGTCCTCTTCAGCAGACACACATGATGGTGGAGCACAGTGTGCAGGATGTCCTTGTGGTTCTGAGCAGCCTCCCATAGGAGAGCTCTGCAAGAGACCTCTGGCATATCCACCCTCAACTGGGAGGACAACTGTTTGCACTGGTAACACCAGCTCAGCCCCACATCACCACTACCCACCACATAGGCAGCATTCCCCATTCCTAACCCCACCATGCAGCAACCTGCATCCAAACTCTGCCTGCACTGTCTAAACGCTGCTTTGTGTCCCGAACCAACTGTGACCACATGAGTATCCCTTGTTGGACAGATCCTGGTCCTTCCAGCCCCAGGCAGACCTCCTCCTTGGGATGGCTCTGACCCCAGTTCCATTCACCTGCTAAGGGGACATTTCCTGCAGGGACTGCTGTCACTTGAGGGGTCACCTGGCAGTGACTGTTGTTGGGATCAGTGGGTGCTGACACACACGGATGATGAGTGGGACCCCCAGCGAAGGGGCTGCCAGAGACTTGCAGTGTGCAACAGAGTGTGCTGTGCTCACAGACAGAGCCAAAAGCATTGTTGATCTCAGTTATGGGTTTATTGAGAAGGAAGCAGAGGTCAGGCAGCAGCAGAGGGGACACTGTCATGATCCAGGCACGAGGTTGGGCCAGCACCTCACCAGGGCACTACGTTCCCTTCCCAGTCCAGGAAGCTCCCGGTGTCCTTCTCAGAGAGGGACGAGAGCACCTTCAGCATCCCTCCTACGCTCGCATCCACCGTCACTGGGGGCTGCAGGGCAGAGGCAGAAACACAGGCGTGTGTGCCCAAGGGCTGCCCAGGCAGTGCCCTGCAGCCTGGCTGCAGGAAGGCAGCGGCTCCCCCGAGGGGGAAGCAGAGCCCTGGGAAGAGGGTGAGAGCTGGGAAGCCAGGCGGTGGGGCTGCCAGGAGCCAGGGCTGGTGCTGCACAGGGGTCCCAGGGCAGGGAGAGCTGCCCATGGAGCTGATGGAGCAGCCCCACTTCCCTGTGAGGGGGTCTCAGTGCAGGGCTCAGGGAGACAGCAGCCTGCAGTGGGAAACTGCACAGGGTGTGCATGCACCCAACATGGGAATGCTCTTACCTTGTCTCCAACTGAGCTCCCCATGTCCGTTTGCACCCAGCCAGGATGGAGAGCGATGCAGAGGATGCCATGCTCCCGGTACCCCATGGACTGGCACCTGGTGAGCATGTTCAGAGCAGCCTGTGGGAGACAGCACACAGATCAGGTGGGGAACAAAGGAATGTCCTGTGCAAGAGGTGCAGAGACTGTGAGGAACTCAGCAACAGCAAAGAGAGAGTGATTCAGAGAATGTAAGAGGTGACACTTGAGGGCTCATGAAATCATTTGCAGAGGAAAGAAGGCTGGGCTAACATGCAACACAGCACAAACCTTGCTGCAGCGGTAAGACACAAACTGTTCAGATTCCCATAACAACATTTCTTTGATTGAACCAGCACTGCTGGAAATGTTGACGATGGCTGCCTTGCTGCAGCTCAGCCCCGAGCCTGGGCTCCCCTGGGCTGCCTTCTTCAGCAGGGGCAGGAGTGCCTGTGGGAGGGGAAGGAGGAGCACACAGAGATGAGGATCGCTGAAGGGCATGTTCTTACCGTAGCAGGTCACATCTGAACCAGAGAAGCAGATGACAGATGTGGATGACACAGATCTCTGTAGATCATCTGGTACAACCTCCCCTACTCCAGTAGTCACCAAGAGCCCACTGCCAGCATCATGTCCAGGTGAGTTTGACGATTTCCAAGGAGAGACGCTGGACAGCTGCTGCGATCAGTCCCTGCCCACACTCAGACAAACATCAGTGAGCCCTGTGCCACCATCTCCTTCCCTCCTCCATCAATAAACATCACGGCTGTGAGGCAGGGATGTTGCTGGAGCTGTGGGTGAGCTCATTACCTGGCTCATCAGTAGAGGTGCAATGGTGTTGGTGGTGTACACCTCGGACATGTCCTTCAGTGTCTCAGTGTCAAGTGTGTTCACCTTCAGAAGTGCAGCGTTGTTGATGAGGAGGTTCAGCCCCGAGCCCTTGAGGTGCTCCCCGACGCTGGCTGCGGCCGCCTTGATGCTGGTGGGATCGGTGACTTCTGCAGAGGCGAGGTGGGGAGGTGAGTGCCCGCTCCCCTCGGTGTCTGCCACCAGGCACAGTGCTGGGACAGAGCCCTCAGCACAGGGATGTGGGAATGCAGTGCTGGTACAGCGGGGAGCCCGGACAAGGGACATGTCACCTACCGAGCGGGACAATGACCAGGTTGCGGTGCTTGGAGGCCAATTTCTGCAGCTCCTGTAAGAGACAGCTGATGTGAGCCACACATCGTGCTCTGATCTGCACTACAACACCAGCCCTTTGCCTCCAGCCCTGGGGCACCTGTTTCCAGGCAATGACAGCAGCACCCTTTTGGACTCCAGGGAGCCCTGGGCACCCCATACACAGCTTGTACCTAAGTTACTCCTGACTAGTGCTCCTGTGCTAGGGGCTGAGATTTGCAGCTCCCTGGTGGAGACCTTCACATGTCCCCTCTCCTGCTCCAGCCCTGCTGTCCCCCCACAGCTCCGTCCCAGCCCAGCCTCACCTGTGCTCTCTGTCCCTTGGGGTCCCGACAAGCTGCAAAGAGCACTTCAGGTGGGTTTGGCAGTGCCAGCAGGTGCTGGACAAACCCCAGCCCGATTCCCCGGTTGGCCCCGGTCACCAGAACGGAGCGGACACTCAGCACTCCCATACTGCTTCTCCTGCCTCTGCTCCAGCTCGCAGTGTTTGTTCAGATCCCCAGTGCTTCTTATAGCATGCTGATCTATTACCACACCCACACATGGCCTGCACAAACCCCTGGCTCTGTTTGCAGTCTCAAATTCTCTGAACTGTCTGGGACACAGCTCCAGACTGAGTGCTAACATTGCCAAAGCCAAAAATCAATTCTATTTTTTTTAAGTCAAATTTTGCTTTAAGCTGTACTGAAGTTGGGTGTGTGTTCCTTCAGAGGTCAAAACCTTTTACCAGCGCCACATAATTATGAAGAGAGTGAAGAAACCGTAAAGAATGTGCAGGAACACAAACTGGACCTAAAAAGGAGAAGGGGTGTGTTCCTGTTAACCCATCCTGGTCAGTTATGAGTGAGGATATGCCAGAGTGAGAGAGCTGGTTCTAGCAAGTGTAGGTCATAGGGCAGCTTTGTAAGTGGAAAGAGAGGCCAAATAGGAGAGCCAGAAACCCAAATGCACCAAGACACAGAGCTGAGAAATCAACCGTGGAGATGGTGACATGAGACATGCCTCTGCAGCACTGCTGATGGTCAGGTGAGACACCAGATGGGGCATGTTCAGCAGACACTTTAGAAGGGTTTGTTGTGATAGGTCAAGGGGAAATGGTTTCAAAGAAAAAAGGAAGAGATTTAGGCAGGGCAGTGAGGCACAGGCTGCACAGAGAGGTGATAGCAGCCCAGTGCCTGTAGAAAGCCACGGTTGTGCTGGATGGCACTCTGAGCATTGGCGGAGCTGTGGGTGTCCTAGTTCACTGCAGGAGAGTTGGACAGGTTGGAATTTAAGCACCCCTTCCAGGTCAAACAATTCAAGGGATCTATTCTATTTTCAGTGCACGCTGTTCTATCTTCTTGTTTCTCTGAATAAATCTTTATTTACTCACTCTGCGTATTTATACTCTCTCTCATGTGGCTGTGACTGTTGCAACATTGCGGTCTTGCAGCTGCAACAGAGCCTGCTGTGGTCACATACAGAGTAGGGAAATTTGCTTTATTCAGATATGGGTTTATTGAGGGGGAAGCAGAGGTCAGGCAGCAGCAGAGGGGACACTGCCACGATCCAGGCACGAGGTTGGGCCAGCACCTCACCAGGGCACAATGTTCCCTTCCCAGTCCAGGATGGTCCCGGTGTCCTTCTCGGAGAGGGACGAGAGCACCTTCAGCATCCCTCCTACGCTCGCATCCACGGTCTGTGGGGGCTGCAGGGCAGAGGCAGAAACACAGGCGTGTGTGCCCAAGGGCTGCCCAGGCAGTGCCCTGCAGCCTGGCTGCAGGAAGGCAGCGGCTCCCCCGAGGGGGAAGCAGAACCCTGGGAAGAGGGTGAGAGCTGGGAAGCCAGGCGGTGGGGCTGCCAGGAGCCACGGCTGGTGCTGCACAGGGGTCCCAGGGCAGGGAGAGCTGCCCCACTTCCCTGTGAGGGGGTCTCAGTGCAGGGCTCAGGGAGGCAACAGCCTGCAGTGGGAAAGAATACAGGGTGTGCATGCACCCAACATGGGGAAGCTCCTACCTTGTCTCCAACTGAGTTCCCCATGTCCGTTTGCACCCAGCCGGGATGGAGAGCGACGCAGAGGATGCCGTGTTCCCGGTACCCCAAGGACTGGCACCTGGTGAGCATGTTCAGAGCAGCCTGTGGGAGACAGCACACGGATCAGGTGGGGAACAAAGGAATGTCCTGTGCAAGGGAATGAGTGAGGGACAGGAGCTCAGCCACAGCAGAGACAGATGCAGAGACACTGCAGATCTCATGCTGTCTGTATGAAGAGAAGCAAAGGTTGGCTCAGGCCCAACATAGCACATACCTTGCTGCAGCGATAAGCAATGCATTGTGCAAATTCCCATAACAATATTTCTTTGATCGAACCAACATTACTGGAAATGTTGACGATGGCTGCCTTGCTGCAGCTCAGCCCTGAGCTTGGGCTCCCCTGGGCTGCCTTCTTCAGCAGGGGCAGGAGCGCCTGTGGGGAGGGGAAGGAGGAGCACACAGAGATGAGGATCACTGAAGGGCATGTTCTTACCGTAGCAGGTCACATCTGAACCAGAGAAGCAGATGACAGCTGTGGATGACACAGATTTCTGTAGATCATCTGGTGCAACCTCCCCTACTCCAGCGGAGTCACCAAGAGCCCACTGCCAGCATCATGTCCAGGTGAGTTTGAGGATTTCCAAGGAGGGACACTGGACAGCTGCTGCGATCAGTCCCTGCCCACACTCAGACAAACATCAGTGAGCCCTGTGCCACCATCTCCTCACATCACGGCTGTGAGGCAGGGATGTTGCTGGAGCTGTGGGTGAGCGCATTACCTGGCTCAGCAGCAGAGGCCCAATGGTGTTGGTGGTGTACACCTCAGACATGTCCTTCAGTGTCTCAGTGTCAAGTGTGTTTCCCCTTACAATGCCAGCGTTGTTGATGAGGAGGTTCAGCCCCGAGCCCTTGAGGTGCTCCCCGACGCTGGCTGCGGCCGCCTTGATGCTGGCGGGATCGGTGACTTCTGCAGAGGCGAGGTGGGGAGGTGAGTGCCCGCTCCCCTGGGTGTCTGCCACCAGGCACAGTGCTGGGACAGAGCCCTCAGCACAGGGATGTGGGAATGCAGTGCTGGTACAGCGGGGAGCCCGGACAAGGGACATGTCACCTACCGAGCGGGACAATGACCAGGTTGCGGTGCTTGGAGGCCAATTTCTGCAGCTCCTGTAAGAGACAGCTGATGTGAGCCATACATCGTGCTCTGATCTGCACTACAACACCAGCCCTTTGCCTCCAGCCCTGGGGCACACGGTGCCAGGCAGTGACAGCAGCTCCCTTTCTGACCCCTGGGAGCCCTGGGCACCCCATAAACACTCTGTCCCATTGTAATCCATCCCTGCCTCTCCTGTTCCCAGGGCTGGGAGCTGCAGCTCCCTGCTAGAGACCTTCACATTTCCCCTCTCCTTCTCCAGCCCTGCTGTCCCCCTACAGCTCCGTCCCAGCCCAGCCTCACCTGTGCTCGCTGTCCCTTGGGGTCCCGACAAGCTGCAAAGACCACTTCAGGTGGGTTTGGCAGTGCCAGCAGGTGCTGGACAAACCCCAGCCCGATTCCCCGGTTGGCCCCGGTCACTAGAGCAGAACGGATACGCAGCTGTCCCATCTTGCTTCTCCTGCCTCTGCTCCAGCTCACGTTGTTTGTTCAGCACCCTAAGGGTTCTTATAGCCTTCTGAGCTCCCTTCTCACCCCCACAGGGCTTGCACAAACCCTTGGCACTGTTTGCATTCTCAAATTCTCTGAACTGTCCAGGACACAGCTCTTGGCTGAGAGCGACCTCTTTTAAAATGAAAACATCAATTTCCTTTTTTTATTGCAAATTTGTTATCTGGTCACACCTGACCCCCTAAATCCATAGCCAGCAGCAGTCCTGGCCTGGAGAAGCTGTGCTGGATGAGGAGAGTGGAAGCAGAATGTGGGAAGGACACATGATGCCCCGTGGGTCTGGTGGACTTCCACAGACTCTATCTAAGTGGGCTTTGCACATGGTACCCATGCAGTATCCAGTCTGTGTTGATCTAGGGTGATCTCACTCTCCTTTCTTTGTCTGCCTCAGTCATACTGTGCCTCAGATTGCCACAGGCTGATGTTCTCAGCTCTCCTTTCTTCCAAGCAAATGCTCCATGACTGATTGTCTTATTAAAGCCTTATGGAGTCAATCTCACATGGCCTGCTTGCAGATGGATGCAGACCTACTTTCACTCTCAGCCTTCTCACTTTCCCCATGCTATTGTCTCCCTGCATTTCACAGCTCTTCATTGCACAAGAGCTCCCACATTTTAATCAGTTAGGTAGGTGCTGTGACCAAGATGACACTTTTACCCTCTCCTTTTTGCTGTGTCACTTTTGTTTCATGACAGTGCCTTTCTTGTGCTCCCACACGACTTTCTGCTCCAGCATGCTAGGATCTGCTCCTGCTCTGTTAGTCAACTAAGCCCCTACTTTTCGTTTCTCAGTGCCAAGTTTCTCTGTGCTCATCACCAGTTGGAAGCTCTGAGTCTTCTAGCTCTCTCTCCCCGTGAGTTTTGCCTGAGGGTGATCTCTCACTGAGGGCTGTTTATTTTCTCTGCCCCAGCACACCTCCCATACTGCACGACTGGCTTTCCAGCCCCTTTTCAATGGCCTTGTCTGTATTTTCAATATCCTTTCATGGCCACAGTCCACCACTAGCTGCTGTCTGCTGTTTGCAGAAGAAATCAACCCTCCTTGCTGGGCTGGCTATGGAGCCTTGCCACAAGTGCTGCTATCCCCAAGTCTCACAGGCAATTTCTGCCTTATCACGCTGAAGGGAGTCAGGACATGATTTCACCTTCCACACTAACAGTGGCTGAAGGCTCGGTTATGCTCACACCCATCCAGATGTTTGCTCAAAGGGCAATTACAAAGGCACTGCACAAATCTTGGGAAATACGGTGTTGTTTGTTTGGCTGGGAAACAGGGGCATGGCACAATTATCTTTACTATGTTTAATCTACCATGTAAGCAGCAGTAGAAGTGCTGCCTTTTATCTTGGCTTTACAACATGTTCAAGGCTAAACAGGTTCATGTCTTCACATATCAATCACTTGCTGAAGAATAAGAAGACAGCAAAGAATGAACAACTAATCAAAGAGTGGCTTGGGGTTTACACCTGTCCCTGCCTGAATGGTGAAACTGGGCAAGTCTTATCAGCCCGCTGTGACTCACTTCCTTTTTTTTTTGCCTCTTCAGCACTATTGACACTGCGCTTGTTTGTGCAGGGATCCAGACACTAAAGACAAGCCATTCTTTGAACCTTGTGCATTTTCTGGTCCAGATCAGAGTTCCTGAGCCACGAGCTTCTTGTAAGCAAAGCATTTCTGAGAGCCTCAAAGCATCTCACTGGAAAAAGCAAACACAGAGGCTTAGATGGAAGCTACACTGGATGCTGGTGGGAGCTGACCACAGTGCCAAGCAAGGCCTAAAATGAGGAGAGCACGTTCACTCCCTTGCACTCAAGCACCAGGCTTGGGAAATGGAGGTGGAGCAGGATCTGGAAACTCTTTCTTTTCACCTCTATGGGGGCCCATGGAAAGACACAAGGTAGAATTCTTACATGGAGGCTGGGAGGTCTGGGGCAAGGGGAAAAGCAGCCCTGCAGTCTCTAATGAATAAAATCACCAAGAGACGTGCTTTCACATCAGTAAAGTGAAGATACAGTGATGATGCAGATGTTGTAATGCTCATTGCCACTCCAAATGAAGAAAATTCTGTGGGCTCTAAAGCTCCTTCTGATACAGCTCCCATTGCCTTGTTTGCAGCAACCTTCTTTCTGATTGCTTTACAAGTCTGCCCACACCTTGAGTATGCCAAGAGTGTAATCATACCTGCTATCACCACGTGCACACTCACAACACTGACCTCACGGTGGGTAGAAGTTACAGATAAAACCACAGCATTTGAAAATGTACTCGTATTCCTACTCTCAAGCACCCCAAAGTTTGGTAATAGAACAATCACGCTTTACTAGGCCACAGAAAATTACCAAGGCTTTTATTTTTCCCTTCCCTTCCCTTCCCTTCCCTTCCCTTCCCTTCCCTTCCCTTCCCTTCCCTTCCCTTCCCTTCCCTTCCCTTCCCTTCCCTTCCCTTCCCTTCCCTTCCCTTCCCTTCCCTTCCCTTCCCTTCCCTTCCCTTCCCTTCCCTTCCCTTCCCTTCCCTTCCCTTCCCTTCCCTTCCCTTCCCTTCCCTTCCCTTTCCTTCCCCTTCCCCTTCCCCTTCCCCTTCCCCTTCCCCTTTCCCTTCCCCTTCCCCTTCCCCTTCCCTTTCCCCTTCCCTTTACTCTTCCCCTTCCCCTTCTTACCCTTCCCCTTTCTCTTTCCTTTCTTTACCTTTCCTTTCTATTTTCCTTACCTTTTCCCTTCCCTTTTCCTTTCCTTCCATTTTCCCTTCTTCATTCCCTTTTCCCTTCTTCCTTCCCTTTTCCCTTCCCTTCCCACACAGAATCATAAGACAGCCTGAGCTGGAAGGAGCCCACAAGGATAATGAAGTCCAACATCTGTCTCCACACTGAGCAGTCTAAGAATTAAAGCACATATCCAAGAGTGGTGTTTCAGTGCTCCTTGAGCTCTGGCAACTTGAGGCCACGAGCACTGCCCAGCAAAGCCTCTTCCATGCCCACGAGAGAACACCAGGGGCTGCTTCATGGAGTCAGTATGAAAAACAGGAATATGTCCCATACTGGTTGCAGGATTTCTTACAAGATTAAGTGCAATGCATAGCCAACAAATCAGTGCACAGCTGTTTAGTTAGTTGACAACACTGGAACACACTGTGATGGATCTGAAAGACTCCTCCACACAGGAGAACCCTTGGAAAGACACCAGGTAAAATTCTTACATGAAGGTTGGGAGGTCTGGGGCAAAGGGAAAGGCAGCCCTGCAGTCTCTAATGAATAAAATCACCAAGAGATGTGTGTTTCACATCAGTAAAGTAGAAATATAACATAATAATGATGCAGATGTTGTAACTGCTACATCGTGCTCATTGCCACTTCAAATGAAGAAAATTCCGTGGGCTCTAAAGCTCCTTCTGATACAGCTCCCATTGCCTTGTTTGCAGCAACCTTCTTTCTGATTGCTTTACAAGTCTGCCCACACCTTGAGTATGCCAAGAGCTGTAATCATACCTGCTATCACCACGTGCACACTCACAACACTGACCTCACGGTGGGTACAAGTTACGAATAAAACCACAGCATTTGAAAATGTACTCGTATTTCTACTCTCGAGTACTCTAAAGTTTGGTAATAGAACAATGTTTTACAAGGGTTTGTCTTCTCTTCCTCCCTCCCTCCCTCCTTCCCTTCCTTCCTTCCTTCCTTCCTTCTTTCTTTCTCTCCTCTTCCTCCCTCCCTTCCTTCCTTCCTTCCTTCCTTCCTTCCTTCCTTCCTCCTTCCTTCCTTCCTTCCTTCCTTCCTTCCTTCCTTCCTTCCTTCCTTCCTTCCTTTCCTCCCTTTCTTTCTTTCTTTCTTTCTTTCTTTCTTTCTTTCTTTCTTTCTTTCTTTCTTTCTTTCTTTCTTTCTTTCTTTCTTTCTTTCTTTCTTTCTTTTTCTTTCTTTCTTTCTTCTTTTCTTCCTTTTCTTTCCTTCCTTCCTCTTCCTTTCTTTCTTTCTTTCTTTCTTTCTTTCTTTCTTTCTTTCTTTCTTTCTTTCTTTCTTTCTTTCTTTCTTTCTTTCTTTCTTTCTTCTTTCTTTCTTTCTTTCTCTTTCCTTTCTTTCTTTTCTTTCTTTCTTTCTTTCTTTCTTTCTTTCTTTCTTTCTTTCTTTCTTTCTTTCTTTCTTCTTTCTTTTCTTTCTTTCTTTCTTTCTTCTTTCTTTCTTTCTTTCTCTTTCCTTTCTTTCTTTTCTTTCTTTCTTTCTTTCTTTCTTCCTTTCTTTCTTTCTTTCTTTCTTTCTTTCTTTCTTTCTTTCTTTCTTTCTTTCTTTCTTTCTTTCTTTTCTTTCTTTCTTTCTTTCCTTTCTTTCCTTTCTTCTTTCTTTCTTTTCCTTCCTTCTTCCTTCTTTCTTTTCCTTCTTCTTCCTTCCTTTCTTTTCTTTGCTTTTCTCTTTCTTTTCTTTTCTTTTCTTTTCTTTTCTTTTCTTTTCCTTTTCTTTTCTTTTCCTCCTTTCCTTTCCTTTCCTTTCCTTTCCTTTTCCTTTCCTTTCCTTTCCTTTCCTTTCCTTTCCTTTCCTTTCCTTTCCTTTCCTTTCCTTTCCTTTCCTTTCCTTTCCTTTCCTTTCCTTTCCTTTCCTATTCCTTTCCTTTCCTTTCCTTTCCTTTCCTTTCCTTCTTTCCTTCCCCTTCCCCTTCCCCTTCCCCCTTCCCTTCTCTTCTTTTTTCTTTTTCCTTTCCTTCTTTCTTCTGTTTCCTTCTCTCTTTCCTTCCCTCTCTCTTTCCTTCTCTCCCTCTTTCTCTCTCATTCCCTCCCTCCTTTCTCAATCCCACAGAACTCTCACAACCTTTTCAATTTCCAACACCCATTCACCCCCACAACGGCTCAAGCAACACACACCCGGGCGCGCACAACCAACTCTCCCCTCTACGTCCTCGTTCCATAGCGGTTCCGTTCAGCACCCGTACAACACAAAGCCCAGCCCCCAGCAGCTCCAGCAGCGCCGGGCCGTCCCCGGGCAGCGGGCATGGCGGCTGTGCGCGCCCGCTCCGCGCTGCTCACCGGCTCCAACCGCGGCATCGGGCTGGAGCTGGTGAGGCAGCTGCTCGGGGGACCTCACCCTCCGGCATGCATCTTTGCGACGTGCCGGGACCCCCGAGGGGCCGCGGGGGAAGGTCAGCGTGGGCTGCGGGGCGGTGGGGGCACCGCGGGGCTGCTGACCTCTGCGGGGAAAGGTCGGAGGATGCCGGGCTCCGGGGTGGGTGATGTTGTGCGGCCTTTCGCCGAAACACGGAGCACACACGCGTTGTTCCGGGGAGGGACCACGGGAGCGTGTCCTCCCGCTGATCGTGCCCGTGTTTTCTTTTCGCAGGAGCTGAGAGATCTGGCATCCAGACACCCAAACCTGGTGCTGGTGAAGCTGGGTAGGTGTGCCGTGCCTGTTGGCTGATAGCTTTGTGCCACCGACCACCTTGGCCCCATTCTCCTCCCCTCCCTGACCTCGGGCGCTACGTTTGGCTCCGCATCCCAGCGTGGCCCGAGCTCCTCCATCGCTGCCTCCCATAGCCACAGCCTGCGGCCACGGGATGGGGAGCTTCTGGAGACCAACCGTGGGCTGTCTCTCAGGGGGCTGCCCCCTCCCTCCACCCCCCGGGACTGTCACAACACAGCTTTGCCACCGTGGGGTTGTCTGCCAGGGCACCCCAAGCATGGCAGGCTTTGGGGACTCGGTGCCAGGGCTCTGGGATGGTTGCACAGCACCCTCTGGTGCCCACAAGGGGACGAGACAGCACAGGTCGGTGTGCCCTGCTGCTCTCGGGAGCTCGACCCGCACCTTTCCCTCCTCGGGTGGATTTTGGGATTACAAAGATGTGCAGCTCTCAGAAACGGACCGAACCGCCCTTCTGGGTCACGGGTGGGCTTGCTCGTGGCCAGCTGTGAGCAGGCTGTAGGGCAGGATGAGAGCGCAGTGTCATCCCTCGCAGGGATGGTCGCAGCAACACCCACTGCTGGCAGCCCCAAAGCTGCTCTGGCCCAGGGAGGAGCTGGAGGAAATGGGACCGAAACGCATTCTCTGCCACTTGCAGATGTTGCAGAATCCCTCAGCGATCGTCGATGCGGCGAAGGTGGTGGAGGGGAAGCTGAACGGCGCAGGGCTGAACCTGCTGATAAACAACGCCGGCGTCTTCACCCCAGTGTCACTGGAGACAGTGGACTCTGAAGAGATGATACGGTCGTACAAGACCAACGCGGTGGGACCGCTGCTGATGGCCCAGGTAACTCTGCATCTGCGCCTTCTGCTCCTTGTGGCTTCAGCCACGTGCTTCTTCAGCCACAGCGAAGGTCCCAGAGGGTTTTCTGAAGTTTCTTGGAGCTGTGGGATGGAGAGGATGGTGCTTGCTGGTGCTCCCACCCTTCCCCTTGGCATCCTGCCCCTGCTGTAGGCATGGGCACAACACGGGCACCCACCAGGCTGCTTCTCCCCAGGCGTTCCCTGCCCCTCTTGAAGAAGGCTGCCCAGGACAGCAAGGAAAAAGGACTGAGTTGCAACAAGGCAGCCATCATCAACATCTCCGCCATTTTGGGGTCCATCAAGAAAACTCCTGAGTTCTACTTCAAGCCGGTCATCTCCTACCGCTGCAGCAAGGTAGGGAGGTGGGGGCTTAGGAGCTGGGTGGAAGTCCGAGCAAGCCCTTGCCAGGTCAGGTCGCTAGGGCATCACCCGAGCTTGTGAGATGGAGGAATGTAAATGTGTTGGTCACCACCTGAAATCTCTGGGCACCTCCATGCCCGGCCCCTGACCTCCTAGGGGATGCTTGCACGATGCTCTCCTGAAGGCCTGGCACTGTTTTTTCTCCCTCACCTTGAGGCAGAGATAGAGTTGGAGGTTAGTGCATGGCACATTCTAACGTTGCCTTCCTCCCCCCAGGCTGCCCTCAACATGCTCACCAGGTGCCAGGCTCTGACCTACGGGGAAGCTGGGATCCTGTGCGTGGCACTTCACCCCGGCTGGGTGAAAACCGACATGGGCACCCAGGAGGTGGGTGCAGGCTGAGCTTCTGTGGGGCACGGACCTCTGTGCAGAGTGTACCTGGGTTGCATCGGCACATGCCCTGTGCCAGAGCCTCCACCCAGGGCTGGCAGGAGGCTGGTTCGGGGGTACAAGGCTTCAGGCTGGCCCAGAGATGTGCTGTGATGGGCCCTACAGGACTCTTCAGGGGTTGTTCACACTGCAGGATCCCTGTTTTGGGGCGAGGGGTGGGGTCCCTGTAACCATGGGGTGTTGATAAACCACATCGCATCGCACTTGCAGCAGGACCTTCTACATGCTAAGCTCTGTGTGTCTGGTTCCTGGAGCTGCTCCCAATGCACTCAGCTGGCTTCTTAAACCAAGCCACCTCCACTCAGACCATGTTGATACCCACATAAGCGATCCATCCCATCTCCTGTGTCTCTCCCCAGCCTGGGGGCAGGGAGCCTTGCTGGGATGGGTGTGAGCTGGCTGGGTGCTGGTGGTTCTTAGCCTTGCTCCTCACTGATGCCCTTTGCAGGCTGACCTGACAGTGGACAGGAGTGTGCAGGGGCTGCTGTCGGTGCTGCCCATCCTCTCTGAGAAGCACAACGGGATGCTGCTCAACTGGGAAGGCAAAGCAATTCCATGGTGAGCCCCTGCGAGGGACCACACGGTGCCAGGGGTACCCTGAGTCCCTGGAATACTCATCATGGACTGACAAGCGACCTACCCAGGAATCTGCCACTGGCTGTGCAGGGCAGACTGTGATCCCTGCATCTGAATCACTAATAAACACAATAGTCAATTAGTGCCTGTAGCTTTTCCCCACTGCAGTGCTCTCACTGAGGCTGTCTCTGCCCTGGCCCAAAGCTGCTCTGTGTACCAAATAACCTGCCATTAGAGCAGTCTGTCTGGGCAGAAGGCTCATCCCCATGGGTGTTTCAGCAGCCTGAAGCCCTGCTCAGTGTGCCTGCTCTCTGCCACTCCTCTGCCCAACGCCTGGCTCCAGCAGAGTCTCCCTGCTGCACATCTCTCTGTGGGACTTTGTGCTGCATGAGCAGCGTTGGGGCTGAGATGTCCAGCAGTACCACGGCTCGGTCTGGAGATCCCAGGCAGTTAGCCATTCCTGTTTTGGAGATGTAACTGAGCACAATACCATTTGGGTGTGGGAAATCCAGTCCCGAGGGGAGTGCACCACAGGAATGGCACTTCTGGATGGAGAGGGATGAGAACAGCAACAAGTGGGCTTCTGCAGCAGGCAGGGCTTCTTGTGTGGGTTGAGCAGCTCTGGACTGTGTGATTTTGCTCAGGAGGTGATAGCAGCCCCAGAGGTGGGTTTTCCCAGTTTTAGAAACATTTCTACCCTTCTGAAAGGAGTTTCCAATTGGGGCTAAAAGCAGCCAAGTGGCACCTTCAAAACCAAGTGAGCAGAGCAAGCTGGCTTGTAGGCGTCAAAATCACAGAGCTTTTCCCTGAGCCCCCCATTTCCCATCCAATCTCCCTTGCCCAGGCTCCCTTCTGCAGTCAGGCAGAGCACTGGGACAGATGGCCTTGCTTGGCCACACTGTGCCTTGGAGACCTCCAACAAGCCCTGACCCCACCTGCCCTGCCCAGCAGCCCACTGAGTCACAGCAGTGAGTATTTTCAGCACTGGGTGCTCCCAGGCCAGTGGCATTTAGCAGCCCAGACCTTGCAGAGGACAGGAAAGGGGACAGCAGGGGAAACCTGCAGCTGTGTCCCAGCCTGGGCCAGGTTCCCATGGCTGCGGGTAGGACAGATGCCAGAGCTTGTGAGCTTATCCCTCCTTCCTGGGGTTCCCAGACAGAGAGGAAAGCTGTCTCTACAAAGCTGAGGGGTGCTGGGAGTATCTGTGGGTGGAGAGGGGGTCCCTCTGTGCTCAGGAAGACTCAGCAAGGGATGAGGTCCCCCTGCTCCAGTGCTTTTGCCAAGCGGTGTTGGCTTTTCCTTTGCACAAGTTCCGGGTGTTTGTGCTCTCACAGCTCATTATCTCCTCGCTTCCTCTCCAGCCTGATGTTTCCTGCCTCGCTCACTCCCTTTCGCTGGCTTTGCCCTGTGTGTCAGCCTTATCTCCCAGCTCTGGGCAGTGTCAGAGCCCTGTGCTCCTCCTGCTCGCTGTGACGGAGCCGGGTCACACCCGTTGCCTCTCTGCTCACCAGGGAACGGATTGCTGGCTGTCTTTGATTTCTTGGTTCTTCCAGCAATCTCCTCCTTCCTCGCCTGACCTTGCTGTGGGAGACGGGCAGGCACCAAGGAGAGCACTGTGTCCTCTCCCCGGAGCCCAGCAGGGGATGCCAACCCCACCTGGCAAGTTGGGACAGAGCGGGGAGGATTTAGGATTCATCTGCATTCAGCAGCTTAAATGGGATCTCCAGGTTCTGTCTTCAGCCACACGGGACAGGTGCAGACTGGATCAGATGGAGCGTTGCCCATCTTGTGAGATGCACATCTGCAAGATGATCCACCCCCTAAGAAATTAAGGAATCAGCCCTCCAAGGTGGTCACTTCCCACCTGATCTGATAAAGGCACGTTGCAGCAGGAGCTGGGGCAGGACACCTCCAGGGGTTGGGACAGAGTGAGAAGGACACGGGGAACCCCAGTGGGATGAGGATCTGAGGGCAGGTGCTGCACCAGGTAGGGCCAAGAGCCCCATGGATGGCGATGCTGCTCCAGGAGGAGAGGAGCAAAAGAGGGGAGTGGGGATGTCACGGGGCTGCTCCATGGAGTGACCTGCTGGCCCCGGCGCTGGGAGGTGGAGCAGCAGCAGGAGGCAGGTCAGAAACCAGCCAGCGAGGACAGGGAGAGCCAGCACGGCCTGTGTCGGAGCTGCAGAGCTTCTCTGGAGCAGGGAGAACCAGGAGCAGATTAAGCGAGAAGTGTGGGGACCTCAGACGGGACCTGAGTGAGTGTGCATCTCCCTCCACTCCCGCACTGCCCATGGGACAGAGAGCTGGGCCAGCAGGGCGGTCACTGTGGGGACATCCACGTCCCAGTGACTGCTCCCAGCCCTGTCACCCGGGGACCTGCCGCAGAGGAGGGTGCTGGCTGTGGGAGAAAAGCAGCTGAGCAGGAAGCACACCCCAGCCCAGGCAGCAACTGAGGCCAGCAGATAACGTGTCAAGGCTTCCTCCTGCACACTGCAGCTGTGGGGCTGGGGCTACTGGCTGCCCTCTGGCCCCCAGCCCCACCAGCACCCCCTCCTTTGTGTTGTTAGCTCCCCAAATCCCACTGCTGCCTGCCCTGCTGCTCCCTGCCCCATCAGCCTGGGCACACACTTGGGCTTGGGCACGTGGATCAGTGCATCATCACACTAGTGTCTTCCAACTGGAGGTGTCCCGTCCACGCACTGGGGGCCATGGGGATGGTGGAGGAGATCCAGTCCTCCCAGGGCTGGGGCAGGAGGAGCTGTGCTGGAGGGGTCGTTCCCGCTGAGCATCCCCTGCCGCATCCTTGGCCTCACCGGCAGCACACTTTGGCAGCTCAGATCGTCTTTCTCTTCACTGTCCCCCTCCTTGGAGCCAAGGAAGCGGTGCTGGGGAGGAGTTTGGTTCCTCCTGTTTGTTATTAGAGGATAAAGTTACTCTTTAAAGCAGAGCCAGCGCTGTCGGGGCCGCATGCCATCCGGGAACATCGCTTGTTCCCAACGGTGCTGACGTGCTGCCTGGAGTTGTGTCCCAGCCCCAGGCACAGCAAGGGGGGGCTCAGATGGGGGGACCCAAGAAGGTGCTCGAGGTCTTCTCCTCCTGCTCTGGGAGATGGAGAGGGAGGGGACAAGGGCCTCTTCCAAGCAGGAGAGGGACGTGATGGGGAGCAGATACTGAAGCGAGAGCTGAGGACATTGGGAAGGCAGAGCCTACGAGCTCCAGACTTTGTCCCCACACCTCCCAAATCCAGAGATGTCCTTTGCTGGCAGGTCTGAGCAGTGCCCATGTCGCTGCTCTCAGTGCTCAGTGGTGACGTGATCATGGGTGGAGGGGAAGGAAGCGGAGCTGGGGGGGCTTCCTGGAGAGCTCCTGCACCTTCTGTGTCCCCAGGCTGGGTGCAGGGCAGGGACTCCGTGCAACTCCATTGACAAGCCAGGTCCCCGGGCCACAAGTCATCTTGTCCCCCTGCACGTGGCACTGGGGAAGCAAAGCCACCAAGTATGGGGATGCCTTGCAGGTTCAGGAACCATGCCACCTTGATGTGCCAAGGGAAGGTGGCCAGCCCTGCCCTGACTCCAGCAGAAGGAGCCGGCATCCTCCCCACAGCATCCCCCCCACTGCCTGTCCCCACCACGTGCTGGGGTCCCTATGAAACCTCCTTGCTCCATGGCATGCTCTCGTGCACATCAAAACCATGCAAAATGGCGTTTTTATGTGCCTTGCTGAAGGTGGAGCACCAGTCCAGCACGGACAGGAGATGGTTACAGCCGCTTCCTATTGCCCTGCAGCTTGCTCACCCCTTCTCATTTCCTTGACCCATGTCCCAGCGCTTTCGTTGTTATTCCATCTGGAGGGGAGCGATTATTTGCTGAAGGAGGGAGCTTTGACCCATCCCTGGGGGCCACCTCGGCCGTGCCCGGGATCTGCCCGATGCCATGAGCTGAACCCGTGGGTGCCAGCCCCGCGCCGAGCCGCGTGCAGCTCGGCCATGACCTCAGCCTTCCTGCCGCGTGGGACAGGCCCGCAGGGGCTGCAGGAATCCTGTGAATCACAAATACTTTAGGAGTGATTACTCCAGGGCGTAAGATGTTTCCTACGGTGCAGGGTTGACAACACAGACCCCGTGCGTTTCCAGCATTGTGTTCATCCCCTTAGTCCAGGCGAGGGCTGGGGATGCTTCTTGCTGTCCTCATGGGGCAGGGGAGAGAAGTGGGAGAGGGGAGGGCAGCACTGCTGCAGAGCCGTGCCCTGGGTGCCAGCTTGCAGTCTGGCTGAGCTGGCCAGGTTTCCAGCAGAGCTCAGAGCTGTGAGTCAACCTCCGTCCTCTGTTAACTCCTTCCCAGGTCCTGCTCCTCTGCTTTGCAAACGGGGGACCCAGGAGAGCTGCAGCAGTGCGTGGCACCGTGCTCCAGGGCACCGAGGGTGAAATCGTGGCTGTGAGGTTTTGAGGGTTGGAGGCTCCGTTCTGCACTGCTCCAGCACGGAGCTGGAATGCCGAGCACGCAGTGCTGCAGGGTGTACATGGAGGGAGGCACGGAGCCAAGACCTGGCCTCGTGCCCTCTGCAGAGAGGGGAGAGGACGTGGCTCAAGACCTGACATCCAGGGTCTAGAGATGGGGATGGAGCTGAGAGGGGTCTGAGTGCGGTGCTGTGGGAGAGGCTGACGGAATGGGATGGGTCAGTCTGGAGAAGAGGAGCTCAGGGGAGACCTCACGGCTCTGCAGCCCCTGAGAGGAGGGTGTGGAGAGGGGTTTCAGCCTCTGCTCCTCGGTAACAGCAATAGGGCGAGAGTGATGGCCTTGAGTTGTTCAGGTTGGGAACTGGGAACAATTCCTTCTCCAGAAGAGGGATGAGGCACTGGCACAGCTGCCCAGGGAAGTGAGGGAGTCACCATCCCTGGAGGTGTCCAAGAGCCATGGAGATGTGGCAGCAAGGGATGTGATCAGCAGGCATGGTGGGGTTGGACTTGGGGACCTCCTGCACTAGGGTCAGCTGTGCTGTTTGTTGTCCAGCCCTGGGCCAGGTGCTGCTGCACAACCTAGGGACATGGGGACAGCTGGATGCACTCTCACAGACCACCCTATCCTTCCTACTAACCACCCATCCATCCTACTAACCATCCACCCATCCCACTGGCCATCCATACAACCTACCGAGCATCTGTGGTAACACACTGAGCAGGTCATCAGGGGACAGCTCCTGCCTTCCCCCAGGTAGCCTTGCTCCCCTGAGTGCCTGGCTGCCATCTGAGAGCTTTCAGAGGTGGGCAAGGTGGTGACACACAGGGTGAAGGTGGGACGCAGCCCCTGCATTAACCACTATGGATGCTGTCACACCTCTGATCTGATGACAGCAGCTGGCATGGTGGCCGTGATTGTGTGGTGACCATCCAAGCAGGATGGAGGCCACTGGGCTGACCAAGCCCCATGTTTCTGTCCTCTTCTCTCCGTGTCTGCCCACTGGTTTGCCTTTTCTCCTCTACCCAAAGGACCTGCTGTCCTCTCTGCCATGTTCACTCCACCATTCCATCCAGATAACGGGGCCAGCCAGAGCTCTGGGACACCTGGTTCCTCGCAGAGTGTCCTTGGCACAGCAGTTTCTTTGTCACTGATATTGCCCTGCTCTGCTTAGCTCTGAGGTGTGGCCATCAGTTAATTCGGGTTTTTGCATCGCTGAAGCTCTGTGCCGTCTTGTCCTTGCAGCACAGCTGTCTCGCTGGGGCTGGAAAGCCATCAGTCCCACTTAAAACTGGGTCAGTTCAGTGTGATCTAGGGCAGGGAGGAGAGTGATGGGCTTTGGGAGAAAGTGTTAGGGTTATGGTTAGAGTTAGGGTTGGATAGGGTTAGTGTTAGGGTTAGGATTGGGGCTAGGGTTAGGGTTGGATAGGGGTAGTGTTAGGGCTGGGATTGGGGCTAGGGTTAGGGTTGGATAGGGGCAGAGTTAGGGTTGGCATGGGGCTAGGGTTGGGGGTGGATAGGGTTAGTGTTAGGGTTGGGATGGGGCTAGGGTTAGGGTTGGATAGGGGCAGTGTTAGGGTTGGGATGGGGCTAGGGTTAGGGTTGGATTGGGGTAGTGTTAGGGTTGGGATGGGGCTAGGGTTGGGGGTGGATAGGGTTAGTGTTAGGGTTGGGATGGGGCTAGGGTTAGGGTTGGATAGGGGCAGTGTTAGGGTTGGGATGGGGCTAGGGTTGGGGGTGGATGGGGTAGTGTTAGGGTTGGGATGGGGCTAGGGTTAGGGTTGAATAGGGGCAGTGTTAGGGTTGGGATGGGGCTAGGGTTGGGGGTGGATGGAGTAGTGTTAGGGTTGGTTAGGGCTACTGTGAGGGTTGGGGCTAGGGTTAGGGCTGATTAGGGTTAGTATCAGGGTTTGGACTGGGGCTTGCATTAGGGTTAGGCAGTGTTACTTTCAGGATTGGGGCTAGAGTTAGCGTTGGTTAGGGTCTCCCACCTGCCATTCCTGGCACCGGGGATGGGCAACCTCCTCCCTCCCACCCCCAAAGCTCCCCACAGGGGACAGCATTTAGGTCACAGGGTGTATCACCCACTGGGACGGCCGCACTGCTGGCCGCTGGGGTCCTCGGGTCTCCGCCACCGCCCAACCTCAGACGCGTCCCTATTCCTCCCAGCACGGGGCTGGGGCCGGGCCCTCGGGGACGCTGTCCCTCAGCTCAGAGCTGGCAGCGGCGATGGCGGTGACCACGGCGGCGGTGATGGCGGTGGCGGCTCCCAGGGGAGGGCCGGAGGGGAGGTGCTCGCTGGATCCGCCATTGGCGCCGGCCGTGCCGCGGTTTCCTGCTGAAATCACATGGCTCTTGCGTTTCCATGGAGAGTGGCCGGGGTGGGCGCTGCCAAGCGGCTCTGAGCCGTCCCTGCCTGCTCCCCGTCCATGGGAGAGGAACAAAGGCGATGCGCCCAGCCAGGCCCGCTCCCACCGCACGCCTCTGCTGGGACATGTGAGTGCCGCCCACCTCGGGCTCCGACGTGGGGGTCACCCTTTGGGGTGGGGTCGGGGGCAGCGTTGGGTCGCTTATCTGGATGGGAGAGGGGAGTGAGGGTGGGGAAGGGGGACCCCGCTGCCAGCTCGGGGACGCTGAGGCGGAGGTGACAGCTGGAGCTCGGGCAGAGGGGCTGAGAGCCTGTCCTGCCCCGTGGGGACGGGAGGTGACGGCCATGTCTGGGGGCTGCCGCCTCGTCCTCCTCCTCCTCCTCCTCGCTGCGGAGGGAGGAATGCTTGGAGGAATTAATGAGACAGATCTGGCTTTGTTGCCGGCCCCATCCTCCTATCTCTCAGCCCTGCCAAGAAATCCTTTGGGAAGCAGAGCGCCTTTAACCCCTTCCCCTCTGCGCAGTGGGGCTCTGCTGTGCCCTGGCCCTGATCCCGATCCGTTCGTGGCACCCCCAAGCGGAGCGGGTGCTTTCACCCCTCGTCCCGGCTGCTGTGACAGGAGGAGGGCTCTGCTGTGTCCCCAAGCAGGACTGGGAGCTGGGGACAGCGGGGCCATGCAGGGCCGGGGGGTGACACATGGCTCCTGGCTCCTTTTGGGGTGCCCAGATGGGGCTGCGAGCCCCCCAGGAGCCCTCACATAGAGCAGAGGCTGTGACAGGCGCTGCCGTGCCCCACAGTGGCTGTGGGTCAGGGGACGGTGTTTGGGGCCGCGTCACTGCTGTGGGGGCTGTGAGGCCTCTGCTTTGTGGGGCTGTAGGGCCGCTCCCGCTGCCCGGCCCCAGGCCCTGTGCTTAGGGCTATTTATAGGGCCGCCGCTTATATCTGTGCTATTTCTGCCCTGCGTGGGGATGGCGCAAGGAAGTGACGAGAGGGCTCCAACCCAACCCAGCGGCGACGACTTTGTCACCCTCACTGTCACCTCCTTCCCCCTCCCAGGTGCCCCCTGTGCCCCCACCTCTTTGGGTGCCATTGGCTCCGGCCCCGGTCCCTTGCTGTGCGGTGCTGCCTGTGGGGGAGGGCCTGAAACAGCTCCTTGATCACCTTGGTCTAATTGGTGCCACTGTCACCGGAGGGGACAGGTGGCCCTGGAGATGGTGGCCTCGGAGGTGGCCTCTATGGCACCTCGTAGTGGTACTGGGGACAGCGGCCTGGGGTCATCTCCAGTGCTCAGTGCCTCTGGGACTTAGGTTCTCTGTGATGCTTGTCCTGTCCCCAGCTCCTCCCAGCCCATCCCTGCTGGGATGCACGGGTCGGGCTGCAGCAGTGAAGCAGATGATGGGGACACCACCCACATGGGGTGGGGACACCACGTAAATGGGATGGGGCACCGCCTATGAGTGATGGGGACAGCACGTAGGTGGG
Organism: Callipepla californica brunnescens; assembly: GCA_023055505.1. NCBI lineage: Eukaryota > Metazoa > Chordata > Aves > Galliformes > Odontophoridae > Callipepla > Callipepla californica. The sequence continues at coordinate 1,024,895 of JALIRH010000016.1, read as the reverse complement.
ATGGGGACATCACCTGGATGGGACACCGTCCTCACGTCCCTCGGAGCCTTTTGGCGGTCTCCCATTGCGCAGTGCCCTCGCTGCCCACCACCAGGCAGCCCTCGTTAAGCTTTAATGAGAACAAACGAGCTGGCATGGGCCACGGCTGCAGGCGCGCTGCCTGGGCGTGTGCCGGGCACCAGCTCGGGGCGGCTGCCAGCGGGATGTCGGCATTGCAGTGCCAGCAGTCCCATCAGGATGAAGGAGAAGGGTGAAGTCACCGCACCGGGCAGCTGGCTCTGCTCCCCGCTGGTGTCACCAGGGCGAGGGGTGACACGGCAGTCCTGCTGCCAGCTCCCTGCCGTGGTGCAGGGATGTGGTCCCCAGGCTGGTGCTGGGAGGAATGCTGCCCAGTGCCACCTCCCTGTGGTGTAATGGGGAGACAGGGTACACCGATGGCATCTTGGGGCTGTGACACCCCTCCAAGGCTCTGCCCTGGTGCTTTTCTTCCTAAACCTTGCCTGACCTCCCTCTAAAAGCAGCAGCAAACAGGAAGGGAGCTGGGAGGGAGGTGTCTCTTCCTGCAGAGCTGACGGCAGCCGTTCCCAGCCGGGATGGGGCCGTGCTGCTCCAGCCTCCTCCTTGGGAGCCGTGGCTATGGCAGAGAGAGCAGGACCCATACGGAGACGTGTGGCCCTGAAGTTCACATCTGTGCCGCAGATGGGCCACAGGGTCCCGTGGCTCTGCAGGGACAGGGACATGGCTCTGTGCCGCCTTTATCAGCTGGGAATGGCTCTGCCAAGGGCTTTTCCCTGTCCTTGTACCTCGTCCTGCCCCTGGGGATGTGGAAACACGTGGGCTACCCTCACGCCTGGTTGGTTTTAGCACCAAATTCCTATGGGGCATGAGGAACCTGGTGCTGTTCCAGGTGCCGCCGCCATGCCCTTGGGTTCCCACGTAGGAATGGCACCCAGCAGCCTTCCAGCACCCTACGCAGAGCCACGGCTGAAGGCAGCACAGCCTCCACAGCACAGGCTGGGAAACTCAGGGCTGGGAAACCCTGCTGGGAAGCCCACAGCAAAACCCCAGGCGGGGTTCAAAACTAAAACAAAATAAAAGAAAGCCGCCCAGAAGAGAGCAGCAGCGACGTGAGCTCTGGCCGGTTGTGCCGTGCTTATCAAAGGGGCCCCTTCCCTGCGCAGGGGACGGACGGACGGACGGACGGACGGACGTCCTCCCTTCCCCGGCCCTTGAGGCACGCAGTGGGGCAGTGCCGTCAGCCCGTGGGCAGGGGAAACGTGGGAGGGGACAGCCTGCACCGAGCCCTCCTCGGCAGTCCCGTAGCATGAGAGCCCGCTGGGCCCCACTGCTCCCCGCTGCACCCCACCATGAGCGGCAAGCAGAGAGGTAATGAGCCCAACGGGGACCCCAGAGCCATAACGTCACCGCAGGGAGGATCCCCCACACCAAAACACGGGCAGAGGGGGACGTGGTTTGGGGTTGTGGGGTTGTTGTGGGGGTGCTCTGTTCCCCGTAGCACCTTGGGGAGATGAGCAGCGTGGTGCTGGAGGTGTGTGTGCCCCGCTCTGCTTGGCAGATGTGCCTAATCTGGGGAACGCCGGGTGGGGAGGTGGGGGATAAGGGAACCCTGAGGATTGTGGGGCGATGCTGTTGCTCTTCTGGGGGTATTTTGGGGCTGAGGGAGTTCACCGTCCTTGCCCTGGGGGAGAGAGCACCACGGAGGGGGTCTGTCACCCAAGGGATGGGTGTTACTATGGCAGTGTGGCACTGCGGCAGAGGTGTGGTGCTGCAATGGGTTTTTGGGGGACTGGGACTGGCCAGCTGCCCACCCTGGGCAGAACAGAGGAGTGCTGGGGCTCTCCCTGTCTACAGCTCCCCAGCAGGGTTCGGGGCTGAGCTGCCTGGGAATGAGCATCCCAGGGGAGAAGATTTGGGATCTTCGTGAGGTTCTGCCAACCCCATCAGGACCCAGAGGCATTGGGGAAGTGAGTGCCACATCCCTACCCAGGGGATACAGAGAGGATCTACAGCACCCAAATGGATGGGGATCCCAGTGGGTGCCGCCGCTCTGCGGCCCTGTCCTCCTCCAGGGGACCCATCCCGCTGGGTGTGGCACCTCCACGGCCACATCCCAGGAGATGCCCTAGAAAACAGGTCGTGCTTGAACCATGCTTTGAAGCGGCCTCCTCCCTGGGTGCCACCTCGGGGCTGGCATCCCCCTTCCGAGATCCACCTGGTGCCCCAGGATGGGCTGCGAGGTGCTCCGTCCCCGTCCCCGTGTGTGTCAGACCCAGCCCTGCCCTTCCTCGGGGACGCTCTGAGGGGTAAATAAGCGCTTCCTCCAATTCTTCCTATTCGCAGCTCCTTCCCTTTCCTGCCACCCACCCACTTCGGTGCAAGGAGCCGGCCCCATAGCCACTGGGGGTGGGCATTGGCACCGCATCGCTCAGCGTGGGGTCCCGGCACCCAGCACGGGGTCTGCAGCTCCGTGACCCCAAGCACGAATGGCTTTGGCTTCTCCCCAGCTAGAGTTCACTGTTCCTGACTCATCCCACTCCAAACCCCGATCCACTGCATGCAATGGGTCGGGGGGTGGTGGGGAAGGGGCCGTAATGCGGAGGAGGTCACGGGGGGAAGGCGGCTCCCAGGCCCTCCGCTGATCCCCGGATGCCCCCATCACTGAACCGGGGCAGGAAGGAGGATTGAACACGGCCAAGCACTGTCCTGGGCCGGAAAGGGGCTGGCGGGGGACCGGGGCGTGCAGCGGGGACGCAGCTGTGCAAACAAGGACGCAGAGGCTCGGACGGAGGGAGCGGTGCCAAACGCCTGCGTTTGCAGGCTCCAAAGGTTCTCCCTCGTGGTTTACCCTCCTAACAAGGGCGAGCTCGCCCAAAGGTGCCCTGTGGTGTTGGGGGGAGCCAGGTACGCCCCATTGTGCCGTGGGGTACCGGAGTGCATTGCTTGGCCAATGCTGGGTGTGGTGGATCCGGACGCAGCATCCGTGCTGGGGGCTCGCGAGGAGCCGGTTTAGGTTCTTGGGACATCTCAGCCTCCCGTCGTGTTGATAAACCCGAAAGAGCAACCTGGGGCTGCTGTCTGAGTGTCAGGAACAGAAACCAGCCGGGACCAACCCAGCCGGTCGGACTGCCCCCTCCATGCGCCGGAGGAAGCTGCTAGCAGCATTCCTGGGATCGGAATCATCTGAGCAGCACCAGGCACGGGGACACGAGCGGCAGCAGGGTCGGGGAGCCCAGGGGAGGGCCGCGGTGTCCCCTCCGCGGTGCCCGCAGCAGCTGGTCGGAGCGATGGGGATGGACGGACGGACAGACGGGCTGTAGGACCGCGATTGTAAGGGCGGTGAGGCACAAAGCTTTGTCAGAAGGCGGCTTCATTAGCACTGTAATTAGGGGCAGGGGCTGTGGCTCTGTGGGGCTGTGGGACTGGACCTTCAGGGCAGGGACACGAGGCTGCGTGGGGACCTGTGGGACTGCCACCCACAAGGAGCAGGAGGGATGTGCTGTGGGCTCGGCAGGCAGCGGGGACACGGAGATGTGGGTGAGCCACCAGTGCCCCATGGAGAGGAGCTCCAGAGCCCTGCGGGTGAGGAGCTGTGGCCACCATCCCTTCCAAGCGTGCCCCAGGCTTGGCGCCGCAGCGTACCAGGTACTCCTTATCTCGGTAATGTCAGGAATGCACCACGCTGGGGCTTCTCTTCCGCCAGCAGAGCATGCCAGCAGCAGACCTCGCTGCCACCCAGCACCTAGCTCAGTGCCAGTGTGTGTGCCAGGCTGGGGCATCCCAAGCAGCCCTGCAGGCCGTGAGCAGGATGGGGTCCATGGGGCAGCCCCCTCCTCAGTGAGCTCCTAGCCCTGGGGCTGGGGACATGGCAACACGAGGCTGGAGCTGATAGCTGGGGTGTCACAGTGTTTTGGGTTGGGATGAAGCCACAGTTATCAGGATGGAGAATGGGGATATGGAGCTGGCCATGCCATGCCGTGGTCCTGATGCTCGAGGTCAGGCGCATGTCCCACCGTGAGGGACCCCCTGAGGGATTTGGGATAATACTGAGCATCCCTCCATCCTGCCACCGCTCCCTGGTGACAACCTCAGCATCCTTCACCCGTGCGCTTCCTGCTGCTGAATGCCTCTCCTGGAATGCCCCCCAAGCCCTTAGGCTGCCATGTGGGGCTGGAAAGGGTGGACTCCATGCGTGCCGAGTACTGTTGTGGGTGCTTTCTCCATAGATCAGCCCACTCATGCCATGGGCCCCGCTCGCTCAGTGGGGAGCAGATTAAAACGCCCTGCAGAGGGTAATCTGCCCAGGCCCTGCAGGGATTACAGCTCCTCCTAATGAGCTTAATTGGGACAACGTTGTCCTGGTGACTGGAGGGACCAAGGCAACGCCGGGACCCACGGAGCTGCTTGGCTCCGGCCGAGTTCCGAAAGCAGGACGTGGATCTGCTGCATCCCAGCCCCATTTGCACAGGGCCTTTGGTGGTGGCAGCTGCTGGCTGCTGGTGGCCTTGGTGCGGTGTCCCCGGGAGCTGGGGACACGGGGCTCAGCGTGGTGCCGAGGAGGCTGGGGCATGGCTTTGTGTTGGCTGGGCAGGTGCGTGCTGCATGGGGACGGTTGGGATGGGCTCAGGGCTCTGTCGCAGCCTAGGGACCCCCACCCCTAGGCTGGTTGCAGCAGGAGGAGCCGCAGACCCTCCTCTTGTGCATCCAGTGGTGGCTGGAGGTGTGGTGATGCTCTGCAGGTGGTGGCTGGGTCAGGGCTTTGGCACTCAGGGATTGGCTCTACCTTGCATGGGACGTGTGGATGCCGTTGCCATGAGGACAGGCAGCATTTTCAGGGCCCCTACAGTGTCCACGGGGACTTCTGAGGGGAGCGGGAATAGCTCTGCCTTTCCCTTCCTGACACAGAGCTCCTGGTGAAGGCTGGGGACTTTCCAAAGTGCTTTGTTGTCAGCGGGTTTCCGTCCTGCTCACAGGGCTGGGCAGCAGGGTCTGGCCCTGCGCCATTCCTGTGCCTGCAGTGGGTGACAGTGGGACACGTGTGGGGACAAGCAGTGCTCCGGGGGCTTTGCCATGGCCACATCCTGGAGCAACCGCGGTGAGCATCGGGATTCAGCTTCTTCCCATGGGCTTGAGGGGACGTACCCAGGGGATGGCAGCCCCGTGCCTTGCTGGTGGTGACCCCGTTGTCTCGTGTCCCCGCAGGGAGGCCCTCCAGGTCGCACTCAACGATGTCGCTGTCTGCGCGGCCGCAGCGCCGAGTCCTCGTCGCCAAGATCAATAGGAGCCAGTCATTCGCCGGGGTGAACTCGACAGCAGAGCGACCCTTCAGGTAGGAAACGGGTGCTGGTGCTGCGAGGCATGGCGGGGCCAAGCATGGTGGTACTACCCAAGGTGTTGTTCCTTCTCCCCATGGGGATGCTGGTGGTACCCGGAGATATGGCACTGGGGCTGCTGAGACCATCCCGTGTCACCACAACACTTGGTTGGCCCTGACTCAGGACAGGCACAGCAGGGTGGTCCTCAGGAAGCCTTTCAGGGCTGCCCTGTGGCCATCTCGGCACATTTAATGGCTGTGGTGGAGGATTCAGTGTGGTTTTGAAGCTTTGTGTCTCAGCCCCTCAATGTGCCATGGCTGCGAGTGTGTCCCTCAGCACTGCTGTGAGTCAGGGCTTCCTCTGGGCTGTCCTCAACCTGCTGCTGGAAGGTTTCTTTGGCTGCCCTTGAGCTCTGCTGTGAGGAGCAGCAAGCAGCCGGTCCTTGCTCATCCTCTCCGCTGCTGGCGACTTGGAGGCACCCATCACATCCTCCCTCCTCCTGTGCCAAACTTACGTCAAGGAGAACCACCCTGTGCCTTCCTCTGCTCCTTTCCCAGCTCCTCGGGTGGCTCTTGAGACACTGTAGGTTTGGACTGTTCTGTTTTAATGCTTTGAATCCCTTTTTGGTGCTCCTTACCTCCCAGCACGGCCAGCATCTCCCAGCAAGGAATAATTGGGAAGTGGTGGCACAAGTGAGCTGTGCTCCAGCAGCACCTCCAGGTGGGCACCACATGGCATGAGTAGAGCTTCCCCATGCCTGGGAGCAGCTCCCCATCCCCACTCAGCTCTTCCTTGGCAGATGAGGAGGGGGAAGCGATGGTTGTGCAAAACAAGCACTCGCCCATCACGATGGCTTGGGTTGAAGCCAGGATGTTTGCTTTCCCGTACTGATGCTTCAGGGAAGTCTTCTGGCTGCTCTCCGAGGAGTCACATAGGATGGGAGGTCCAGGCCAGGGCTAGTGACGTGGCCACGTCAGAGGGCAGAAGGGAAGGGCTGTTCTGCTTGAGGCATTGCTGGTGGGGCTGGGCTGGGCCTGAAATTGCACGAGGCAGGAGGAGTAGCATTGGGATGCGCAGTGCTCCTGGGTCACGGAGGTATCTCTGTGAAATCTGTGCTCTGCGTTGCTGTGCTGATGGGGGGGTGACAGGCACACGTCCCCAGGCTGCTCTGTGCCGAGACCAGAAAGGTTCCTCTTTGTCCTCGGGGATACCACCCAAGGCACTGGGGGTGGAGCAGAGCGTGGTTACCCTCTAGAGAATGTCTGGGGCTGGAGATGCCCCTATGGTCTCTCCAGGAGAACAGCTTGGCTCTGGCAGGTGCAAATTTGCTTTTGCTCCTCCTAAAAAGAGCTGAGGATCCTATAGAAGCATCCCAACAGCCAGCATCTCTGAAGTGGGGTTGACTCCCTGTTTTTCTTCACAAGCATTATGGGATTGCCCCCCACCCAGTTCCAGAGCCGGCAGTTGCAGTTGCTACAGGTACCAGCTCAGTCTGGCCAGGGCCCCATTTGTGACCTTGGGCAGCTCCAGAGATGGCACAGCCACAATTCTGGGCAGCCTTTCTTCCATGCCCGTTCTGGGGCAGGCATCGTACCCCGGCCTGGCAGTCACACGTGGCCTCGTCTCGCCCTGCCCTGCTGGCCCGTTTGACTGGGTACCGGCGAACCATGGGAGGGGCACACAGGTCGGGATGGAGCTCCTGGGACCTGGCCTCCTTTCTGGAGCTCCTTGTTGTGAGACAGGCACCCAGCAGGACCCCAGTGCCATGCTGACTTAACTCGCTTCTCTCAGCAGGAACCTCTCCCCCTTCACGCCCACCGTCTCCCGCAAGACTGGCTCCAGGGTCAGCAGGATGTTCTCAATGTCCCACAAATCCCCACCACCCAAGGTGCCTCAGCCCAACCGCCTGGATGAGGTGTACGAAGCGCTCAAGAAGGGCCTGACGTAAGTGCTGGGGCTGCTAGGGGGATTGGGATCGGGGAGCCCCTGTGTGTGTCTGTGGGGCTGGGTGGTGTGGGCTGAGGTCCCAGCCTGAGCCTGCAGCACTCCTGTCCCCAGGGCCTACCTGGAGGTCCACCAGTTGGAACTGGAGAAGCTCAGCACCCAGATCCGTGAGTCCAAGAGGAATTCGCGCCTGGTGAGTGGTGCTGGGAAGCGTCTGTAGGGAGCGGTGCTTTGTGCGGACACTTGGGGTTCTGAGCACGGCTGGGGCAGCTCACAATCCAGCTGTGTCCTACGGAGACACTGGGAGACAGTGCGTGGTGTCGGGCTGCGCCGGGTCCTGTCCTCCTGCCTTGCTGAGGGTGGTGGGTGCTCCCTGGGTGGGCAGAGCCGGCTTTGTGCCGTATCTTATCCCTCTCCTCTCTCCTCCAGGGCTTTCTCTACGATCTGGATAAGGTAAGCAGGGGCCGTTCCCCATACCTTCGCCTCCCCATATCCCCTCTACACCCACCTTCCCCCACGCAGCCAGGCTTGGGACTCTGCACTCAGGGTGGCAGAGCACAAAGCAGATGCTGGCAGTGGCTCGCAGCCTGCTGCTTGGGACACGTCCTGTCCCACAGCAGGAATATGGGGCGGGGCCATATTCTGGCCCGCAGCCCCTCTCGGGGAGCCTCTCACACCCACCATCTCTGCTTTTCCAGCAAGTGAAGTCAATCGAGCGCTTCCTGCGTCGCCTGGAGTTCCATGCTAGCAAGGTAGGAGCTGGGGATCGGGTGCTTCGTGGGTTTCTGGCCTCTATTTAGCAGTGCTCTTCCCCACCTGGCTCCCAGGCTCACATGAGCTGTGTGCTCTGGTGGTGCCCAGCCAAAGCTGCAGTGTCCCAAGTAGTGGGAGACCACGCTGAGGAGCCGCTATCCCTGCTTGCCACTCATCCCCCTGCCCCTCACCGTGCTTCCATCCTGTCCTTGCAGATCGACGAGCTGTACGAAGCCTACTGCATCCAGCGGCGGCTCCGTGATGGCGCCCACAACATGGTCAAGGCCTACAGCACGGGCTCGCCAGGCAGCCGAGAGGCACGCGAGAGCCTGGCTGAGGCCAGCAAGGGCTATAGGGAGTACACGGAGGTGAGGCACCCGGCGCTGGGTGGGCTGGGAGGTGCTGACCCGATGGGCTGTGAGTGATGGGTGCTCTGTTCCTTGCCCCCAGAACATGTGCCTGCTGGAAAGCGAGATGGAAAGCCAGCTGGGAGAGTTCCACGTTCGGATGAAAGGTGACGCATCCCTTCCCAGACCTGGAGCAGCATTAGCCTGCTGGGTTCTAAAACCCCTCTGCCTTCTCTTGCAGGGCTGGCAGGTTTCGCCCGGCTCTGCGCTGGTGATCAGTACGAGGTTGGTGGAGCCTTGGGTGTAGGGATGGGGAATCTGTCCTCCTCCCTCCCGCGGTCCATGTTGAGCCTGAGGGACATGGGTGGGTCTCATCCTTGGGTGCCGGTGTGCAGCAGGAATGTCTGTTGAGGACCTGTGGTGGGTGGCCATGGCTTGCAGAGAACGCCTGGCCCCATGGATCGTGGAACTGTAGAAGGGTTTGAGTTGGAAGGGACCCTTAAAGGCCATCTGGTCCCACTCTGGTCCTGCAATAAATGGGGACACCCGCAGCTCCATCGGTGCTCAGAGCCCCATCCAGCCTGACCTTGGCTGTCTGAGCAGCACCTCTCTGGGCAGCCTGCTCCACGTCTCTGCTCTTCCCCCAGATCTTTATGAAGTACGGGCGGCAGCGGTGGAAGTTACGGGGACGCATTGAGATGAACAGCAAGCAGGTGTGGGACAGCGAGGAGATGGTTTTCTTGCCTCTCATCACCGAGTTCCTCTCCATCAAGGTAGGGAGCCCCGCAGTCAGAGCAGGATGCTGTGGGCAGGAGAAAGAGGATGCTGTCCCGTGGTGATGGCAACCTGGCAGCAGCCTGACTGACTGTGGCTATGTCTCATCCTCTCCTCCTCCTTTCACAGGTGACGGAGTTAAAGAGCCTGGCCAACCATGTGGTGGTGGGCAACGTGTCCTGTGAGACCAAGGACCTCTTTGCAGCTCTACCCCAGGTCGTGGCTGTGGATATCAACGACTTGGGTACCCTCAAACTCAGCCTGGAGGTGACTTGGAAGTGAGTATCTCAGCGAGATTTCCCAGTAGAGCGTGGCAGGAATGGGGACCAACAGCTAGCCTGTCCTGAGCTTTCTAGTCATCCCACAGTGGGTCTTCAGATCTGGAAAGCCAGAAGTGGACTGAAGTGCTGTCCAACACCCTCCAGCTTGCTGCAGTGTTGGGACCTCCTGGCTTAGATTCTTTCCTCACCTCCCTGCTCTTCTCCGCAGCCCCTTCGACAAGGATGACCAGCCCTCAGCAGCCAGCACCGTCAACAAGGCCTCCACGGTGAACAAACGCTTCTCCACCTATAACCAGAGCCCACCTGACACGCCGTCCCTGCGGGAGCAGGCTTTCTACGTAAGTGGGGCAACCGTGGTTGGGTTGAAGTGCCCACGGTGGGGTTTGCTTTGTTGAGTTGAGCGTGCCAGGAGAAGTCCCAGTGGGTGGCACAACTCCATCCATCCAGCCACGGCTCCCGGTGCTGGCCGTCCTGCCCTCACAGCTCCTCTTCTCTCTGCCCAAGAGCCCGGTGCGGGCATCCGACAAGCACGGTTGGTCCTTGTTGGACATCTTTCGGGAGACACTCTTCGAGAAGCTGTCTCGGAGCTGCTCCTGCAGCGACGTCTCCTCGGTCGAGCTTGGGAGATGGCCGCAGCCGGGCCGCGTAAGTGCGACTTGGAGCCGGCCTGTAGCATAGCCCAGTGGCGTGGCCGTCCTGCTGTAGTGTAGCTGCTCCACTCCTGCTCACCACCAGCGAGTAGAAGACCTGGCCTTGTCCCTGTGCTGGTGGCCGTGCCATGCTGTGGCACTGGTGCGATGGCCAACGCAGTGCTAATTGTGGAGGGGTGCTGGTGCGACTCTAGCTTGACATTGGTGTGGTGCTGGTGTGGCATTGCGACACGGAGGTGACGGCAGTGTGATGCTGGGGTGACACTGATGTCACACCAGTGTGGCACGGGCATGATGACGTGGTGCTAGCTCAGTGTTGGTGACAGGGGTGCAGTGTCAGTGTGACGTCGGTGTGAAGTTGGTGTCACATCGATGTGACATTGGTGCCACCCTCTGCAGGCTGGTGGCGGGGCTGTCGCTCTCTTGCTGCTGTGGGCTCCCATTTCCCTGCTCCGTTGGCACCACAGCTGGGCCCCCATAGCTGGAAGGGGCAGCAGCACACCAAGCAGAGCCCACTCCTGCCCCAGAGGTCACAGCAGCTTCAGTGCTTCCTGACATGTCATTGTCCCCTCCCTAGAACATGCTGCGGCGTCAGGAGGAGCTGGAGAACGGCACAGCTTGGTCCATCTCCTCTGAGTCATCGGATGACTCCTCCAGCCCCCAGCTGTCCAGCAGCACACGCCATGCCTCCCACAAGCCCATCGTGCAGCCCGAGGTGCAGGCCTCAGCCCCCGCCATCGAGATCTCCTTCTCACAGCAGCAGGAGGAGGATGGGGCTGCAGGGGGCATCCTCAGCGGGACAGATCTGCCTGAGCCCCCAGAGGAGCAGGATGGCCTCGAGAAGGATGCGGTGGCCAACGGGCACGTGCCCTACACCCGGACTCTCAGCCACATCAGTGAAGCCAGTGTGGATGCCAGCATGGAGGCCAAGGCTATGGAGAGCACGTGGGAGCCCTCTCCCAGCCTGGAGGAACACGATGCGGGCAAGCCGGACCATGACTCCCTCCCTGGTGCCTCAAATTCGGTGCCAGCAGCCTGGGCAGGGCAGGACAGTGGCACTGAGGCCAGGCCACGTGCCATGGTGGCATGGGCTGAAACCTGTGAGGTGGAGGCTGAGCCGGCGGCGAGCCCAGCACCAGCTCAGGACATTTGTGGAAGCGAGGCCCCCACGCCGGCCGTGGTGTTGGCAAAGGTTCCTGCAGAGGAGGGGCCCATCCCGGCCCCACACCTGGCCACCAGCCCCCCAGTGGTCCCACGGGTGAAGGCCGTGGACTCGGGGCTGGAGGAGGCCATCAGCCTCCTGGCCTCAGCCCTGGATGATTATCGGGGACAGTTCCCAGAGCTGCAGCCCCTGGAACGGGAGCTCAAGCACCTGGAGGAGATCCTGCTGGTGAGGGGTCCTGGAGGGCAGAGACCAGTGACGAGAGTGATGGCACTGCCCAGGGCACAAGGGCGGTGGGGCCATCCCAGGTGGCAGTGATCAGTGATAAGAACAGTGGGGCCATCCCTTATGGCAATGACCAGGGTGCTGGGGCCATCCCTGATGGTACTGCCCGCAGGACAAGGGTAGTGTGGCCATCCCTGATAGCAGTGACCAGGGGTGGAGGTGGTGGGATCATTGCTGATGACAGTGACCAGTGACAAAAGTGGTGGGGCCATCCCTGATGGTAATAACCAGGGAGCTGGGGCCATCCCTGATGGCACTGCTCAAGGAACAAGGTTGGTGGGACCATCCCTGATGGCACTGCCCTGAGTACAAGGGTGGTGGGCCCATCCATGTTGGCACTGACCAGTGACAACAGTGTTGGGGCTATCCCTTATGACAATGACCATACTGGTGGGGCCGTCCTTGACAACACTGCTTAGGGATGAGGGTAGTGAGGCCCCTTTGAGTGGCTTGCCAAGATCTGAGCGTTCCTTCCTCCACAGCACAAGCAGGGTGTGTTCCTCAGCCGGGCCTCCAGCATCAGCCTCACGGTGGAGCACGCTCTGGAGAGCTTCAGCTTCCTCAACACCTCCGACATGGAGGATTCAGAGGGCTCTGAGGAAGAGACTCTCCAGGATGAGAGGTGCGCAGGGCACAGTCTCATGGAACGGGCACAGGGCAGCTGGGATGGGGATGCTGAGCTGTGGTGGGGAAGGAAGGGCTGGATTCAGGTTCCCTGTGCTGACCCAGCTCTCTCACTGGTTTGCAGGAGGCCCAGCAGAGCACGGCGTGGAAGCAGAGCTCCCAGCACTGGTGAGGTGGGAACAGATGACACTGGAACGTGCAGCGGCTCCGAGGGCAGCGCTGACCCCATGAGCACCGGCAACGAGTTCCTGGATAAGGCCCTGGTGCTACACCTTCACAACTGCAACCGCCTGCTGCTGGTGAGAGCGGGGACCGGGATGTGATGGTGGGACACGTTGTGGGGTTGGCCATGGTCCCCTGCAGGAATGGGTCTCAACAGTGGGACACATCTTGGGGTCGGCCATGACTCCCTGCAGTTTCTGGTCCCACTGAACCCCTTTGAGATGCCTTGCTCTGGCTGTGCTGGGGTCTGGGCACTATGGTGCCCCTAAAGTCCCTGGCATATATATGCCTTACAGAACCTGGGCACCTTTGGGCCGCTGCGGTGCCGGGAGATGTTTGCCCTGGACAGGCTGCTGCGGGAAGCTCAGGTGCTGGAGATCGTGTGCCAGTTGATGGAGGAGAGGTTGGAAGCAGCGGGCTCTGCTGCCGGAGGTAAAGGCGGTGAGAGGCTGCACAGGAGGGAGGAGGAGGAGGGAGGAGGAGGAGGCTTGACACCGCCTGTCCCCGCAGTGGTGCAGTTCTCAACGCGGAAAGAAGGGGTGCTGCCCCTTTGGGACCTCTGCGTGGAGCTGCCCAATGTCTACACCTGCCCCGTGGAGAGGTTCCTGCAGGTGCTCAGTGCTCAGTACACAGCACCCATCAGCGAGCGGCACCCGGGTCTGGCTGATGCGGGTGAGCTTGTGGATGGGCAGCAAGGGAATCTCTGACCCTACAAGGCGCTGCACGCCCTGACCCCACTGTTTTCCCACAGTATGTGTCAAGCTGGTGGAAGATGTTCTGAACCGGAGGCTGCCACGGCGGCCTGGCGGCACCCAGGGCGAGCAGGTCACCATCTTCCAGTATTGGAGCCACTTTGAGTCCCTCGGCGCCCTGGTGCTCGACACCTACATGATGGAGCTGGCGGAGGAAGGTGGGTGCCCTCCTGCCACGCCTCGAGCCGCCCAGTCCTGAGCTGGAGGCTGTAGGGTGCTCAGCCCCTTCCTATACCCCCATCCCGGGCACCCTTTGGACCTGGCTGTTGGCAGGTCCCCAGCTCAGCTCACCGGGCTGTCCCCGCAGTGCTCCTGGCGCAGAACCTCAACTCGGACGACCAGGACGTGGTGCTGAGGGCACTGAAGCGCGTGCCCGAGGGCCGCCTGAAGAAGGAAGGGCTGAAGGCGCTCAGCTCGCTGCTCGTGGAAGGCAACAGCAAGGTGGTGAGCGCCGTGTCGGCACAGCTTCGCAGCCTGGCAGAAAACCCCCGCTTCCGCCAACGGGTATGTCGAGGGCAGGAGGGGAGGACGAGGGCTCTGGGTCGCCGCTTGGAGCAGTGACACTGAGCCCTCGTTCTGCCCCAGGCCCTCGTGTGCTTCCTGGGCCAGCTGGAGGATGAGGAGGTGCAGACGCGCGTGGCCGGGTGCGCGGCACTGGGTTGCCTCAAGGTGAGATGGCTGCACGAAGGAGCACACGGGGCATCTGCTTCCAGGTTGAGCTGGCTGTGGGGTGCACAGAGAGGAGTGGATGCTGCCTGCTGCTGTCTGCATGCAGCCTCCAGCTCCTGGGGGTGCCCTGAACATGCAGAGTAGGAAGGGAAAGGGGATGCGGCCAAGTGACTTGTGGGGTTGGAGCTGAGTGATCTTGAAGCTCCCTTCCAGCCCAAGACATCCTGTGATTCTGTGATCCTAGGACTTTTCTGCCCAGGCTCTCTCTGGCGGTTGATTTCTGTGGGGGGTTTGGGGCTCTGCCCTGCCCATTACCTGGCACAGGGCTGTGGGAACCTCGCTGCCTTTCCTGGTGGCTGATGCTGACCATGCTTAGCCCTCTCCCCTCTCCTGCAGGCCAAGGAGAGCATCGAGCAGCTGGTTTACCTGTGCCAAACCGACAAGGAGCCCGTGCGGGAGGCGGCCAAGCAAAGCCTGATGCTGTGTGGTGAGTGTCCCACGTCAGCCCTGCTCACGGCTCCCAGAGGGGCATGGCCCCATGTCAGGCTGCCCAAGGGAAGGAGAAAGGGACCTGGGCTGGTCCCTGCCCGCCCCAAGCTCCAGCTCACAGTGCCTGATGGGCAGCGAGGAGTCCTGCGGCCACAGCCCTAAGCGTGGTTGTTATCTGTTATTTGCTAGATGGCACTGACAGAACCATCTGAGTGGGTTTCTAGGCCTCCAGATCGCGGCAGCTGCTGCGCAGGTTGGGACACGTGAGCCGTCCTCGTCCCTGCTCGTGCCGCTTTGCTCACGAATGTCTCTGTCTTAGAGCCTGTCAGCCACGTCACCTTCTGGAGTCTGTGTGTCTTGATTGTTCGTAGCCCCACGGCACCGCTGGCGCACATAGGTGCCACACGTCCTGTGTCCCACGTCACCAGCTCCGCTGGGGACAGCTGCTGTGTGCAGATGTGTGTGCGGGGCTGCCGGGCAGAGATCTCTCAGCCAGCTCTCAGCATGATGTGTGCATCCCTGTGTGTACGTGGGGGTCCCCGTGTGGGTGCATGAGGATGTGCACAGCTGGTTGGGATGCTGCACCCAGCACAGCCCCAAGCCTGGCCCGCTTGCCCCAGCTCCTGGACTGGGAGCTCCATTAGAGACTGCATCCATCCCAAGCTGTGCTAAGAACACGAGAATCCTAGAACCGTTCAGGCTAGAGCAGAAACCTCCCAGCTCCCTAAAGTCCAACACCAACCACCGTGCCCACTCACAGCATCTCCTAGTGCTACTGCACCACAGCTCTCAAAGCCTCCAGGGCTGAGCGCTCCCACACCTCCCCAGGCAGCTGTGCCAACGTGTTACCAAGCTCTGCACCACGCTGCCTCAGCTCTGCCACATCTCAAGGCCGGGGAAGGTGGCTGGGGATGGGCGGGGAACGCAGCTTCTCCCCTTTGCTTCACTGACCACGGCACACGCTCGCAGGGGAAGACGGCAAATCAGCGCACCGGCGGCTGGAGGAGAGCCTGGACAGCCTCCCGCGGATCTTTGCACCAGCCAGCATGGCCAGCACAGCTTTCTGAGACACCGCACGGAGCCACCCACCGTCCCTCGAGGACAAAGGCACCACCGGGCTGCTGCCCGCACGGACCGTGCCCGGCCGCCGGCCCCGCTCACAGCAGCACTGCAGCATCACCCCCGCCGGCAGCTCGCCACGGCCGCACGCTGCCTTACGGAGCACCGCTTCCCCCGCCCCACAGCCCGGCCACCTTTCTCGAACCGCTCTTGGAAACGCACAGGGAAGCCACCCTTTGTGCTACAAAGGGAAGGGAGAGCCAGAAGACGCAGCGGGTTCCTCTGCCTCTCGCCTTCCTGTTGCTCGGGAGGGAAGGACCCGCGCTTCGGAAGCGATGCTGTTCTTTCCTTTGCAGAAGTCGCCTAGGCCGGGAGGGAACTGCTGCCCTTTGCCACCTGGAAGTCCCCGGGACTTCAATAAAACTAATATGAGAGGTTAATATATTCTGCCGGCGTTTCTTCTTTCCAGCTCCGCGTGCTCCTGTCGTCCCCCCCCCCGCCCGGCGGTGGCTGCAGGAGGGCAGGGGCAGGAGGAGCAGCAGAGGGACAGACAGACGGACGCTTTCCCTTTTATTGTCGTTGGGTTTATTTTATTTTTTATTTACAGTCTTTTCTATCAGGTCTCTATAAAGCTATATATAATGTAATTACAGAGAATGACTACTTTGGATTTTCAAACAGAAAATAAAAGCAAACCTTTAATGAGCATCAGAGTGGCTGCTGTGCCCGGGACGGCGCTGTTTTCCGCTCCACAACACTTGTTGAGACACGGATGAGAACCCAGCCCTGCCCGCTCTGCCCTTGCAGGGGACCCAGACAGCCCAGGGAGTTCAGGCTCTTGGGTTGCTCTGTTTTGCTAGGGGGCTGCTAGTGGAGGTGCACTGCAAGAGCCTACAAAAGGGATGACAGCGTGCCACGGGGCACAGGGTGCCCCAAACGGGACATCTGCTCCCTGTAAGAAGTTAGGAAGCACCACATCAACAGCAAGGGTGTGTTACACTCGGGTATCTGTCACATTGGGGTGTGCTTGAGAGGTACAAGCTTTGCTACACCAGGGCCAGCTTAGCATTATTCCACCTGCTTGGGGGTTGCATGAGCCCCGGGCCAAAAGCATTTAATTTCTCCCAAAGCTCTGTGTCTCACTCTCAGCCATAGGGAGCAAGAGTGAGGAAAGGGGTCAGGGTTGGCACATGCTGCACTTGGCTAACAGCTGCGGACAGAAGCACCCTGAAGGTAATCAGTGGTCCTGACTCCTAAGTTTGGGGTTGTTTCTTTTCCCCCTGGCAATACAAACAGCCCAGTGCCCCAGCAGCCTACATGGGCGTTTGCTTTGCCCTGCCAAAGCCCCTCCCAGTCCCCGCAGCAGAATACCACCTTCCAGGATAAGCTGTACCTTGGCTGCAGAGATCAGAGCAGGAAAGCAGCCTTCTGTCAGGGCAGGCAGGGTGCTGCGCGACAGGAGAGAATGACTCTGCTCCTGGAACTCGGAGGAGTAATCTCATTTGTGTGGCTTTAACATCATCTACAAGAAAAAAAAAATACAAAGAGGAGTCAATTTAGGAACGCAGTGCCCAGTCCTTTTTAAATAAAGGAGTGCACAGCCTTATTGTACCAGCAACAAACAACTGAGCAGACAACGCACTCTCCCCTTGGAGAGCTGCTGCGGCTGCTCAGGACGTGGATTTGGTGACCCCAAGCAGACACTGCCTCTTCGTGGCATCACAAACTCAGATCGTCCCTCACATCTAAGAAACCACCCAAATCTTGGTGCCTGGTTCAGGAGGTTGAAGCTGGGGGATTCTCTTGCTTGAGCAGGCTCAGATTTGTACCTCTCACCTTACCCCAAGCTTGTACGAAGCTGTGTTCCCAAAGCATTCACTACGCACGTGTTTCAGGGCACTTATGGAAGATTCAGAAGGCAAAAGCACCCTTAAGGAGGGGTAAGGTTGAGCTGGGAGCTTGTCAAGGCAGCCAGGGGTCTGCGGCTCCAGCTCCCGCATTTCTGCTCACAGGCAAAGTGTCTCCAGGATGGGCTTTGCTCAGACAACTTCCAAAGA
This sequence comes from Callipepla californica brunnescens, assembly GCA_023055505.1. Taxonomy (NCBI): domain Eukaryota; kingdom Metazoa; phylum Chordata; class Aves; order Galliformes; family Odontophoridae; genus Callipepla; species Callipepla californica. The sequence continues at coordinate 1,007,494 of JALIRH010000016.1, read as the reverse complement.
AGCAATGTGTGCCTAACCTGGGGACACTAGGAATGTGATTTTCAGGAGGCTGAAGGTAGGGGCACTCAGCTCAAAAGCACCCAAGGATCCAAGGCTCGGCTGTGCACTGCGAGATGGTTTCAGACATCTCCGCCAAGCAAAGGCCAGGAGAAAGCAGGATCTGTGCCCGCACCTGAAAGATACGTCGCTATCTGAATGGAAACTTGGAATACCTCAAGCAATTCGGACTCACAGGCAAGGGGCTGCACCCTGACACCTCCTGCAACAGCACCTGGTCACTGCTTTGTGGGTGAGGCTGAAGAATCAGAGCCACAACCCCGAGACAGCCCTCCCCAGCTGCCTGCCTCGCTGCTGGAACGAAGCGCCGGACCCGGGCCGCCATCACCCTCCACAGAGCCCTAAAAGGGGCACCGGCGGTCGCCGTGCACCTCAGGGCGCTCCCACCTCCCCGCTCCCCGCCAGCACCCGTTGCTAAGAACGCCGTCCCCCGCCCCAGGCGGACGCGGACCCGAAGCCGCGGGCTGAGCGCGGGCCGCGCCGCTCCCCTCAGCGCCGGGCGGGGGTGGGGGCGGGGCGCGGCCTCCCTCAGCGCGGCGCCTCCCCGCCACGTGACCGACGCACGCACGCACGCAGCGAAGTGACGCCGCCGCCCCATCCCCGCGTTTGAAGTTGGCGCGCGCCCCGCGCCCCCCCCCCTTCCCCCGCCCCGCCCCGCCCTCCCGGCATGCCCCGCGCGCGGCCGCTTCCCCGCGCGCGCCCGTCCCCTCCCCCCCACCTCCCCCTCCCCCTCCCCTCCCCGCTCCGGCCGGCGGTCCGCGGCAGCCGCGCTCGCGCAGGCGCACTCCGCCCCGCCCGCCGCCATTTTGTGTCCGAAGCGACTGTGGAGCGATTAAACCGCGAGCTGGTGCCGGGCGCTAGCGGCGGCCGCGGCGGGGCGCGAGGGGAGCGGCGGCTCCGCGGGGCCCGGGGCGGCTGCGGGGCGGCGTGCGGCGGGGCCTCGGCGCCGGGAGCGAGCCCGGCGGGGCGCGGGCGCAGGTAAGCGGCGAGCGGGGGGTTTGCAGTCGCTTTCTCCGGCCTCTAGGTGTCACGATGGGGCTCCGCGCCGGCTGGGGCCCCGCAGCGGCCGCCGCCGGGGAAGCAGGGGGCTTTGTCTCCCTCTATCGTCCCCAGCGCGGCCCGCGCCTGCCCGCTGCCACCGCCGCCGTTCCCCACAGCGCGGCGCTGAGGCCGCGGCCCGCCCGGCCCTCCCGCCCGCCTCCATTTTCCTCCCTTTGTCTCCCCGCCGCCCCACCGGGGCCCGGCGGCCGCCCCCTCCCCGCCACGCGAACCGCCGCCGCCCTCCCCTCCCCCCCCCCTCCCTCCTCCCCCCCCCCTTTCTCCTTCCCTTTCCCTTCCTCCTCCCCGCCCCGCCGCTCCGCTCCCGGCCCGCTCCCCCCCCATTCTGCCGCTCCCCGCTTCCCCCCCCCCCCCCCCCCTTTCTTCATCTCCCACCTCCGCGGGGCTCTCTCCGTTCTCCCTCCTCCTCGCTGAGGCTCGGCTCGGCGGATCGCCGCTGCTGCGGCGGCTCTCGGTGCCCGGCCCGGCCCGCAGCCCGCCTGCCGCCACCTCGCTGCTCCGCCGCCGTGTGCGCTGCGGAGGGAGAGGCGCTGCGAGGCGCAGAGCGGGGACTCGAGCTCCCTCTGCAAGGCAGGCTGAGCAGCGCCATGCAGCGCCGGCCCTGGCACGGCTGGGGGGCGCCCGCTCTCGCCCTCCCGCCTTCCCCCCCCTCCCCCTCTCTTCCAGGCCTCGATGCTGGGCTCAGCTCCGAGCTGGACAACGCGCTGCGAAAAAACGACACCCCCCCCTTCCTCCCCTCCCCCCCCCCCCCCCCCGTCCTCCCCACTTCTCAACCTATCCCCCCCCCCCAGAGGTTTGGAGGTCGCCGCTTCTCATGGTGCACACATCACACCCAGCTCTGTGCCCTGCGTCAACCTCACGCTCCTTGAGATGCTCGCAGTTTATATAGGTGCCTTTATTCGGGCTGTGTTTTGTTGCTAGCTCCCCAGCGCAGCTGCTGAGAGCGCACCCGTTTTCCTGTTGCTGGCTTCCTATTTTTCACCCGGTCTTTTTCTCCTTGGTTGCTGACGAACCCCAGAGGTGTCGTTAACAGCGCCTGAAACGCTCCCTGTACTGCTCTGAGATTTGTTTCGGGTGCAGGAAGTGTGTAAACGTGTTCTCAGGTCCCACGGCTCGCTCGTGTGGAGCTTGTTGAACTGGTGGCTGTCTTTGGGTGTCTCTGAGCTCTGGCTGCTCCTTCAGCCCCATCTCACCTTCTGCGTTAGTGCGGGAGAGATTGTGAAGACTGAAGAAGGCCCTGAGCGTGTGATCCAAGCAGTGCTTTCTTTTTGTTCCACGGGACAATTGATGTTCTTACTTCCATTTTGCTTTTCTGTTCGGGCTGCGTTTTGCAAGCCCTTTGAGGGCTGTGGTCCTGTGTTGCAGGGCCCTGCTGTGCATCCAGAGGTGACTTTGGGCAGGGGCTGTCACCCTGGTGATAGCATGGTGGCACCTCCAAACTGTGAAACTCCAAACTCAGCCTCCAAACAGTCTCTGTGTCCCCTTGCTGTCCTAGGCAGGTGCAGTGGGACCAGCACAGGTTGGCTGTTTGGGTAAGATTACTCTCAGAGCAGTGAGGCAATGGCACAGCTGCCCAGGGAGGTGGGCAGTCCCTGTCCCTGCGGGGCTCCACTACCCGTGGGGATATGGCACTCACATATGTGGTCAGTGGGAGTGGATTGGGTTGGACTTGGTGATCTTGGAGGTCCTTTCCAACCTTAATGATTCTGATTCAGCCTTGATGCCTCCTGTACTTTTCAGAAGGCTGCTCAGAACGATTTCCTTAACGCTCATGAGACGCAGGATATTGTTGAGGTGCAGTGTCAGAGTGAAAGGTGCAGAATTGGCACTTGCTCTGCTCCCCTGTGGCCCTGCAGCTTAGCTAACACAGCTCGGGGAGTTTGCTGAGCTGTCACTACAGTGCTGAGCCTGCTGCAGCTCCTGCCCACGCCGTCAGCGAGGGAAGAGCTAATCCAGGCACTGCTCCTGGCGCAGGCAGGCTGTGTCTTGGCTGTGAACTGAAGTGTGTGTTGCTAGCAGGCTTTGTGGCTGCAGGTCAGCAGCTGCCTGATACTTGTGACTAAAAAGACCAGCAGCTGACCTGTGTTGTTTTGGGGTTGGATTCATCCTTGCTCGTAGCAGCAAGCTGTGGTCAGCTCTTCCAGCTCTGCCCTTCCCGTCTTCTGTACGTTGGTTATTTCTGAGGAAAGAAACCGAAAGCACACAAAGCCGTAGCTTGAAACTTAGGCAGGGAGAGAACAGGACCAGAGTTATCGTTGCTGTGCAGAGGAACATGGGGTGTCACGAGGAGCAGAGGAGTCAGCCCTGTCCTGTTGTACAGAGGAAGGAAAAGCCAATTCCTTTTGTGCTGCTCTCTGTGGCTATTTCCTGAGCTCGGAGCTGGCAGCAGTGTAGCCAGCAGCCCCCCATCAGGCCGAGCAGTGAGGTTCAGGGCTGCTTTCTCCTGCCCTTTTGATTATATTCCCCAAAGCATTGCATAATAACTGTGATTCTGCCTTGTGGCTACTTTTGCTTCTCTTACCTAGTCCTTAGCAGGGATTGAATGCTTGAGAGAGCAGCAGAGCACTGGGATTGCTGTGTGCTCTTTAAACCCTTACCACGAGGAGCAGCCACTGCTGCTGCCTGTGCATGTGCTGGCTGTGGAGCTGGAAGAAAGCACAGCTTGGGCTTTACTGCTTGTATAAATGGTTCGGAACACAGTTCTTATGAGGCTTTTGTCCTCATTTTTTTGTGTGCTCAATCTCAGAATCCTTCCTGTACAGTCTGTAACTCAAGGTGTTGCTTTCTTTTTGTACTGAAGGATGCTTGAGTTTCAGTTACAGCGCTGCTCTGCCGCTCCTCTCCAATGATCTGTCACTCTTCAGCGATTGCGTGGTGTGTGCTTATTCTAGCTGTGCTTAATAAGTAAACTAAATAGCTGCTGGGCTGAGTGATGGCAGTGTTTTTTTGCTTAACAAAAATAACCTTGAAAAGGAGAGTGGAGTAGGCACAAGGCGGGTGGGGAGTTGTGTTTCTCAGCTCGTGTTAATGTTCAGGTACACTGAGCAGTGCAGTCTTGATGTCTGATACAACAGAAATGGTGCTCTGCTGTAAAGATTTGGGAGCGATGCAATCTGAATGCCTTTCTGTGGGGTTGTTAACGGGTGCAAGTACAGGAATAGCACAGAGGCTGTTCTCAAGGAGCGTGCCGTTATCATGCATCACTCAGGAGACGTGTGCTAGAACAGAAAAGCTGTTCTTCAGCTGTCCCTGCAGATGACTGTGCAGATAATGCTGCAAGTTGGCTGTGTTCAGCTTTACATAAAGGTCTGGTTTTATGCACCTTAAGGACCCTTTGAGGTTCTGTTCCTTTAGGTTACGTCTGCTGCCTTGGGAGCACGGGCAGGGGCCGCTGCACTGAGCTGATGGGTGCTGTCCTTGCACCCTGCTAGGCTGCCAGTTCCAGGCTGTTTTGTCACTGAGCTGTCCTCGTGCTCTGCTGCAGAAACAAACCCCTGAAGTTTCTAAAGCCACTCGAGCACAAAGGCTGCATGAAGAGGCTGTGGAGCAAGTTCAGTTAACAATTATTCCCCCCAGAGGTATTTAGGAATAGCTTGCAGTTCTGAAAGCTTCTGTTTCAAACACCACGGGGATTTCAGAAGTACATTGGGATGGGGAAGAGATGCTTGTCTTGGATCACCAGAGCATCCCTGGCTGTAGCAGTGGAAGGAGCGCTGCAAATCTTATTTCACCTCTCTTCATTTCTTCCCAGAATCTTAAGATTTGTGTTGACGTCGTTGAACGTGTCAGGTTCTAACAAAATGGAAGCCAGAGCACGGAATGAAATGTACCTTTGTCTGTGTTAATGTGTATGAAGATTAGAAGCTTGTGTGTCTCTGAGATGTCAGCAGGTAAAGCAGCTCTCTGTGAGCTAGAGAAGTAACATCTCTTATGTAATTGCACCAAGTTACCTTACCTTAATTGGGAAGTCATAGCTATGCTTATTCCCCCCAGAGGTATTTAGGAATAGCTTGCAGTTCTGAAAGCTTCTGTTTTAAACACCACGGGGATTTCAGAAGTACATTGGGATGGGGAAGAGTTGCTTGTCTTGGATCACCAGAGCATCCCTGGCTGTAGCAGTGGAAGGAGCGCTGTACGAATGAAGCACCTTGGAGGAGCAAAGAAATTGCAGGAAGCTGGGGAAATGCTGATGTGTTGGTATTAAAAGGAGCTGGAGTGAGCGAGCGTGGTACCGAGCACTGGAGTGCGGTGTGGGGATGCAGGAGCTGTGTAGAATTAGTGATTGATGGCAGAGCAGGCAGCAGTAAGGCAGTGGTCGTGGCTGTGAGGCAGAGCTGCAGTGCTCCCAAGCGTGTGTCAAGGCTGCAGTGTGTCAGGCTGCACGCCTGGCAGCACAGGAACGTGGTGAATCTGAATTGAGACTAATGCTGTCCTAGAATGCAGGGGCAAAGCTGTGCTTTGGGTGCAGCTTGCATGTGGATTTCCAAGGTGATGCTGTGACAGAGAAGCTGACAACGGGCTGAGCATCTCTGGCTGTCATCTAAAAGTGCTTTCCCTGTCTTATACACATGAAAAAGATGGGAATGGACAAAAGTTAGCTTGAATCGTCTCGGCTGCAGAGCAAACTTGAAAATAACCCATGTGGTCTTCTGGTTGGTAGTTTCAGTACTTGTGAAGCTGGAGTTTGGCAGTTTGAGTTTCTCCTGGCCGTTTGCAGGGTAATTCAAGAATGCAAGTGGTTTTCAGTTTTGTGGTTAGCTGGTTGTGTTTTGTTTCAGGATTGCAGTCTGTGTGCAGTGATGGCTGTTCTGCAGTGTGCTTCCTAGCACTGAAGCGAGGCCAGCTTTTTAGGTGGGCACAGTGAGTCCTCTGGTGAGCCTCCAGTTCCCAGGAGAAAGAAAGAAAGAGAGGAAATACACACCAGCTAGTGGAGGTTTTGCTGGAGGCTGTGGAGACAGTAGGGCTGAAAGGCATCTGCAGGTCCCTAACCCTGGGCTCCTGATGGGGCTGAGGTATAGCTGCAGGCAGGACTGGCTCTGGTTGCTCTCCCTGTGCACTGTTTCCTGCTTTAGCTTTGGGAGAACAGTCTAGTGGGCCATTGCTCATCTTTAAGTAGCAATTGATTGATTCTTATGCTGATATTGGATGTGCAAAAGGTAGACACTGGTTACTTGGTTCTTGCCTGACTTGCATGTAAACGGACTCCTTCCTGCTCAGCAGTGCCTGTTGTTCTCTTAAATAGAAACTGGGAGTGTATTCACCCCTCAGAATGTGCAGGTCACTAGCAAATTGCCCAGAGCAACACTGCTTCTCCGTGTTAACAGCTCACTAACAACTCCTTGGTGTTGGAGATCTCGAACAGGTCCTCTGGAGCGTGCGTGGGAGACAGTGCTGAGACCAACAGCTCCATCCTCAGAGCAGTGTGGTTCATGGATGCACGCGTGAAGAAGAACTCAGTATGTTTGAAGTTTAGATTAGTTCATCCTTAATCTTACATATTCTCGTGGTGGCAAATGGCAGAACGGTTTAAGGTTGGAAGGGATCTCTTGAGGTCCAAGCCCTGGCTCAGTGCAGGGCTGGCTATCAAATGAAACGAGGCTGTTTAGGGTTGTATCTAGCAAATATTTTCAGAATTTGAAAGATAAGTCTTCCGTATCTCTGAGCAGCCAGTTCCAGTGTTTGACCTCCAGGCGTGTGGCTCTGTCTCCCTGCCCTCCTGTTAAGGCAGCAGTAAGAGCTCTCCTTTGCCTCCCCACACGTGGGTTGGCATGCACACAGTGTGTTCTGCCCCCAGAACTGTCCAGTGCTCCTCTGCAGGGCTGAAGGAGCTCAAAAATGGCCCTGTGGAGCAGTGATGTTTCCAGCTCATCCTGTTCTCCTTCAAGCTTATCATACCTTACCTACCTGCCAAAGATCTGCTGGGAAGGTAAATCCGTGCAGGGCATTTCATGCCAGCTGGTTCCTTTTCCAGTAAACAAGTGCAGGAGTGGCTTTTCTGCCCTCTGACATCGCCGTGGAGTGGATCAGAACAAGTATGCCTTCCTTTTTGTACGTGTGCTTGTGTTGCTGGAGCTGCTTACCCCTTGGGCTGTGCGTCAGGAAGGTGGTGTTTCTGCAGCAGGGTCTGAGCTGCATTCTGCAGAAGCTCTTGGAAAACTCCTGTAGCCTCTTTCCTTGAGGAGAGTCTGTGTCTGTTGGAAGGAGAAGGGTGCTGTCTCTTCCAGTGCTTCACTCTTCTGTTTCTTAGTGTTGACTTACAAATTGGTAAGCTGTAGGGAATACCCATCTTTACGGGTGCTGCGTGTCAGGAACAAAAGTTCCACTATTGACAGAAACCCTTTTATATCCCTCCTGCTGCACGTGAGCTCTCAGCCCTGGTGAGGATGCGTCGTACTGAGCACTGGGGCTCCCCACAGCCCCTCCGAGCATCCCCTTCTCTGTCAATGTCTCCAGCTGATGGGATTCTTATTGGCTGTTGACTGAAAGGAGAATCAGTTTTGAATACTTTCTTTGGAAGCTCGCTGTCACCAAATGTTCACAGCTCTCCCAAGCTTATCAGCAGTGGTCTTTGAAACTGATAAACAATTAAAAATAGACTTGTCAAGAAAAAACTGCAGCCAGAAACCATTGCTTTGCGCTAAATAAAATACAGGAGAGCCAGGGGAAAAAAAGTAGTGAAATTCAAAGGGCACAGAAGCACTGTGAAACTTAGCACTGCTTGGCATGGAGCAATGGCACATGCCTGGTTTTAGAATGCTTGCTGGGGTTGCTTACTGTTTTCAGGGATGCTAGCATGTATACACACCATGGTCTGAGCAGGATTACTGATGAAGAGTGATGTGCTGGCCTGTAGGTATTTTAGTTGGTAAAAGTGAGCATTTTAAGCTCTCAGTTAATGAGGATGCTGCAGTTTGCAGCTCTCCAGCTGGCTGAGGCTGTTCTGGTGCAGAGCAATGAGGTTAGAGGTGTGTTAAAGCTGGCCCTGTTCCTTTATTAATAGTGTCACTTGACTGTGTCATGGGTTATACGTGGTGTAATTTACACCAAGTGCATGATTCTGTGTTGTTCTTTGGTATTCCACAGTACTGGACAGCGTGGACATCTAAAGCAAGTGTGACCAGCTCTGAGATGTCACACTGCACTCTTAACTTGACACTAAATCAACAGTTTTTGGTTGTAAGGACTTGAAATGTTGAAGAGTGTGAGAGGAGTGTGTAAGACAAGGTCAGTCTTCCTGGTAAAAGCATGAAAGCTGATGGAAGTACTCTGTGGGATTTGTTTAAGGCTTGTTGGAAAAGTGAGGGAGTCCTCGAGCAGTTACCAGCACTGTTCTCAGTGGTAGGAGACTGCACATTTTGTGTTTAAAAAGCAGTAAACATTCGATTAGTGCTTCTTTCCCATCCTCATCACCTCCCCCCTTCCTCTTCTGTGGAGCTGTGCTATTCCTACTCCTTTGTTCTGTTCCAGAGAGCATTCTGACATGGAGCTGCATGAAGCATGGCCAGCACGGAGAGACCAAATCAGTCCAGGCAGAAGTATCAAGAACAGAAATGTGAATTAAGGGGTTTCAGTGCGTGCTGTGCGTTCTGTGCTGAGGCTCTGGCTTCCTGAACCCTTACAGGTAGCCCTGTGCAGGAAGAATCCCTCTTGCTGTGCTTCTCTTTGGGTTTCCCAGCCTTGGGTCACACCAAAGACCTGGTCTGCATGGAAATAAGTGTCTTTTTGGCTGGGTGAGTTCTGACCTCGTTTCCTGACCACCTAGCTGCAGTCTTGGACATCCTTGCACAAGCACAAGGAGTAGTTGAGGTGCTGTGAGTGGGAATAAGTGGGCAGGCATAAGGGCAGGGATGGCTTTGGCCCAAGAGCTTGCAGAATGAGGATTTACCTTTGTTTTTTTTGTTGTTGTTGTTTTACTTTTGTTTTCTCCTTCAAAGTTGAGTGCCTCTGTGGAATTCTCATTTGCTTTGAAATCTGATTGTGACGCCATTCCTAGGGCTTGGTCTTTGAGAGTGCTTTGAGCTTGAGCCCGGATGGATTAAACAGCATAAAACTTCATGGTGAGGGCCGTTGCCTAGGGTTCATGTGGGTTTGCTGCTGTTAACGTCTGTTCCAACACTTAGCAACTCAGATTAACTTTCCTGAGATCTGTGATTCAAGAGTAAGGATGACTGAATTTAGCCACGGGCACTTGCCTTGTCCACCGCCCTCATCCCATAGGTGTTTCCAGAACTCCTGGAATTTCCTGTCTCTGCTGTAAGGATGGTAAACGACACCTTTCCAGCTGTCAGCCTGACAGGAATCCAGCTGGCACCATCCTCGGTTTTCCTTGATGCATGGGGGTGTAATTTGTGAGGTGATTAACAGTTACAGCATGCAGAGCTGTTGTTTGTGGGGCAGGAACCGTGCTACCATCCCAGGGATGAGCAACGCCCTCTGTGATTTGAAACCCAAATTCCCTAGTCCAGGTAGGGCATCGCTACTTAGTGTTTGTGCAGAGATGAAAGCAAGCAAGAGCCCAAAAGCTTGGTCCTGGGTGGTTCTTCATCTAGATAAAGCCTTGGAGGAAAACAAAATCCAACCACTTGTACCTGGTTGTGAAGTCTGCCATGAAACTCGTTGCGCTGGTCTCCTCCAGGTGCAGCAGTACCTGAGCTTGCTGTTCTGATGTCATGCAGACATGGATGGCTGAATTACCCTGCTCTGCTCAGGTTGGTTTTAAAGAAACACATGGATTTGCTTTTTGCAGTTTGTTAGCATCCTGAATGAAAGCCTGAATCAGTGCGTGAAGGGCAGAACGAGCACGAGTACTTGTTGATTAAAAGCAGTAACCTCTCAGAACCTCTGCCTGCAGAGTTGGGCTTTCCCATTTGTGGCACTGGACTTGGCAGGCTGTTGTCCATCAGTGCGTGCTGCTCACTGACAAGCAGGTGGTGGTGGCAGCCCAGAGTTCTCCTCGCTTTGCATCCCCATCTCCTGGGGCACAGAGAGTGTTCAGGACAGAACAGCTAGCTGCGTGTGCTTTTGGTCAAAGTTGAGTGCTAGATCTCAGAGAGGAAGGCAGCCACAAACTGACTGTGACCCAGAGGGTGCTCGAGAGGAAGCTCAGTGCCCTTTGAGCTCGCTCAGTGGACAGCAGGATGGTGCAGAGCAGAGGGCCACAGCTCAGTGCAGCCACCTGGCTTCAGAGAAGCAAGCTTCCCACTGCTCCATGTGGTGTTGGCACTCTTAACTGAGCTCAGTGTCTGCCCAAGCGTTCGTGTGGGGGATTGCATCAGGAATCGAGTGTGTTCTAACATCATGAACCATTTCTTCCTCTCTCCGTGTTCAGCTGGGTGAGTTCTGGATCGTGCTCATTCTGCAGGTGAGTGAGTTGTGCTGTCAGTGCGAGGGAAGGGAATGGTGAAGGAAGAGGTGAGAGCAGCTCTTCAGCAGCAGCGTGGTGTTTTCCTTCTTGAGAACCAGTTGTGCAAGTTTAGAATCTTGTTAATGGCAGCAGAGGTGTTTTCCTCTAGATAGTGATTTGGCATTGGTGTTCTTTGTGCCACTTTCCTTGTTGTGTGAGGGTTTCTTGGGTTGTAGTGCCACACTGTGGAGAATGAGAATTGGCATATGCAGAAATTGAGAGCGTGAGGCTTTGGGAGGAGATAGCACATGCACTGAGTTCCTCTTCTGGATTTGCTGCCTGTGTTTTTCTGTTGATAAGCCCAGGAGGCTTTGTCCTTATGGCAGCAGTGCCCAAAGTAAAGATGGGCAGTAGTGTAGAAGCTGTAAATGTTGGTCAGCTTTAGTGTCTTAAGGTAAGTAGTGCTAGGGTAGCCCCTGTTAACCTTCCTGATGCTGTAAGCAGCACACTGACATCTTTGGATTCTGGTAAGTTGCTTTTTGGGGACACAGGGACATCCTGATGTGCTGCCCCCTCCCATCCACAGAGCTCCTGCTGCACAGTGCCTGGGTGCACACGCAGGGCTTGGCCTGTTCGGTTACTCCTAGGAGCCTTTGCAGGTTTGTTACCAACTTGTACAGTGCAGTTATTAAAGAGAGCCTTAGGAGAGCCCCAGCTGGACTGCTGGGAGCTGGCTGTGCCGGTGTCAGAGCTGCTGACCTGTGCTTTGTTCCATCAGATGGAGCTGTCAGCTCTGCACATGGGCTTGTGCCATTTTTCCCTCATCTTCTGTTACCTCCCACCCAGTTTATCCCATTCTTTTGCTTAGCTCTGTCCTCCCTTTGGGAAGATGGAAGAGGTGAAACCTGGGAAGGTTTCTCCTCTCTACAAACTCTTGAGTTCATTGAAAGACCATTTGGTCTGATGGCTTCACCCTTACTGGAGGGTGAGGAGCAAAGCTCTGTTCCTGTGGCTGCTGCCTGGCACTCAGCACTCATCTCGTGTGCCACAGCTTTGTGCCCCTGTGGGCTGAATGCTGACAGGCAGTGAGGAAGGAGTGGCAGCATCCCTGCACGGAGGCACAAGGGACCATTTGGTGGCATTTGTGGGTGGCTGGTGCCCCCTGGAGACCACTGCTGCCCCTGGGAAGCGAGAAGAACGGTGAGACCACGAGGATGTGGGTGTCCCCAGTGGGAACAGTGTTGTTCTGAGAGCTCTGCTCCGAGCCCCCATCCCTCACACTGAAGGCAGAGCTGGGCGTGCTGCGCTCATCCTGCCTGAAGAGGGCACTGTGCTCTCAGCCAAGGACGGAGCAGGCAGGGAGCCCCACGCTGCTCGCAGGAAGCAGGCCTGGCTGCCTGGATCCTTTTTACTTCATTTGCACACGGGTTCAGGGAAACCTAAGCACGTAGGAAACCAGTAAGAATGTATTTGGCGTAATTTCTAAGCTTGAGAACTGACGTCGTCATTCTTTGTCCTTTTTCCTTCTGAAAAACGTTAGCAGTTCTCAAACTTAGTACTTTGTGTCAGCTCTCTGCCTGTAAGAGTACGTTACTTTGGTGCCTTTAACATGTATAGCCAGAGACAGAGTCTCTGATACTGCTAATCTAAAAGTGACATCCTAAAGAAGCTCGGTAGGGAGTAAAATCGTGGTAGATCTTGCCTGTAGGAGTTGCAGTTCTTAAGAGCTGAGGCTGCGTATCTCACTTAATACTTCTCCTTGCTTCCCAAATAACCGGTGGGGCTGACTCACTGCAGACAGCATCCTGTGCTTGCCTTGGTTGATGGTGTCAGGATGCTGGGAGGGATGAACCCTTTTGGACCTCAGTTGGTCTGCTGGATGTAAGAGCACTGCAGCGCCTCACTGAGGTCACTTGTCTCTCAGAGGGGTTTGTGCGGCCGCTGAAAGATGCTGGACGGTGCCCAACACTCTTCTTTGTTGTTTTTTACAGCTGAAAGGTGAAATGGAAGGTGAAGCAGTTGAAGCAATTGTGGAGGAATCGGAAACTTTTATTAAGGGGAAAGAGAGAAAAACGTATCAGAGGCGCCGCGAGGGAGGGCAGGAGGACGAGGCTTGCCACATAGCACCGAACCAGGCAGACGGGGGGGAGGTGGTGCAGGATGTCAACAGCGGCGTGCAGATGGTGATGATGGAGCAGCTGGATCCAACTCTTCTTCAGATGAAGACTGAAGTCATGGAAGGTGCCGTGCCTCAGGAAACGGAGGCTACGGTGGATGACACACAGATCATAACTCTTCAGGTTGTGAACATGGAAGAGCAGCCTATAAACCTTGGTGAGCTTCAGCTGGTCCAAGTACCCGTTCCAGTGACTGTACCTGTTGCCACCACGTCTGTGGAGGAACTCCAGGGAGCTTATGAGAACGAGGTTTCCAAAGGAGGCCTGCAGGAGGGAGAGCCCATGATCTGTCACACCCTGCCTTTACCAGAAGGCTTCCAGGTCGTGAAGGTGGGTGCTAACGGCGAGGTGGAGACACTGGAACAAGGGGAGCTTCAGCCACAGGAAGATCCCAATTGGCAAAAAGATCCAGACTATCAGCCACCTGCCAAAAAAACAAAGAAGAACAAAAAGAGTAAGCTTCGCTACACCGAGGAGGGCAAAGACGTGGATGTCTCTGTGTATGACTTCGAGGAGGAGCAGCAGGAGGGCTTACTGTCTGAGGTCAACGCAGAAAAGGTGGTGGGCAACATGAAGCCACCTAAACCAACAAAAATTAAGAAGAAAGGTAAGCTGCGAGTGCGTTTTGAAAATGCTTTTGTTGGGGAGGGAAACCTTGTGATACAGTTGCATTGCCTCAGTAGGTGCAAGCAGGAGCGGAGCAGATGTTCTCAGTGTCCCTTGCTGCCTCAGTTGATGGCACTCAGCTCTGCTTTTGGACACACGGGCTGTGAAGAGTTGTGTGTAATGCTGTGACATCAGTGTTCCCATGTAACTGCAGTTGAAAAGATTCTGGTTTCTGCTCTAATACATGTTTAAGTGTTTGTGTGCTCGTTTTGCATCAGGAACCAACAGTGCATTTAGCTTTGTGATTTTTTTAAATGGTGCAAAATACAGCAGTGTGTGCTTTCCTCTCTGTAAATTTAAACCTGTAAATTAAGGAGCCCTTTTCAGAGTGGAGTAGGAACATTGAGTGCTGGCATACGAATGGAAAATTCAAGCCAAACTAGTCACTGCCTGTGTTCCTGAGGATGTAGGATTGGGTGTAATGGTACGAGATCGTTCCTCACGTTAACTAAACCTCCACAGTGCTTCCTTTTCCCTGCTGACCTGTTATTGTGTTATGCAGTAGGCTGCAGTACAGTTGAGTAAAGATGGTTTCCTTCGTGGCTAGGTGTAAAGAAGACATTCCAGTGTGAACTGTGCAGTTACACTTGTCCACGTCGCTCCAACTTGGACCGCCACATGAAAAGCCACACTGATGAAAGACCACACAAGTGCCATCTCTGTGGCAGGGCTTTTCGGACGGTCACGTTACTGAGGAACCACCTCAACACTCACACAGGTATTCCTGCTTTTGCCTGCATCGTTTGTGTGGGATTTGCTCTGCCTTTAGAACAAAAGCAAGGTGATCTTTCTGGTTTTATGGAACGAGATAGAGAAGAATCTGTGTAATGCTGCTGTCTGTTTCTCATACGAATGCAGGTGTTTCTGCCAGGCCAGGTCAGGTGCAAATCTCATCCATCCTTTACACAGGTTTTAAGAAGCAGCTCTGGGCTTGGCCTGGAAGTAGCTTAACCTTTGGAGAGGAAAAGGAGAAAGAAAATCCAGTTGGTAGTTGTATTCTAAGCTTTGTGTGGCCATTGCTTGCAGAAAAGTAAAGTGAAGAAAGAAGCTGGAGCTAAGGATAAGGGATCTGAAAGCAGAAGGGAGAGAGAGGAAGAAACAGGTTATGAACTACATCAGTGTAACTTAGTGCTAGGATCTGTAGCATGTTTCTATTGCTCTTACTTAAATTCTAGTGTACAAAGGTAATTAAACAGTGCTGAAACTTAAATAATCTTCTGTCACTTGTTCCAGAGAGTGGAAAAACAAAAAGCATAGTCCGTGTCCCTCATTCTCTCTGCATACCCGTGCCTACATCATGTCTAGCTGAGCAGTCAGGTTTGTGAATTACCCAGCAGTGTGAGACTAAGGGAGTTTGCTCCCCTGTGGAAGGGATGTTCAGCCCCTAAGAAGATCCTCAGCCCAACAGTTACACAGAAGTCAGGCTCGTGCACCATGCAGTGCTCTAGTGTTTCATCGCGTGAAAGCAGCGTTGTTAATTTGCTTTAAGAATAAAAAGCAATCAGGAAATGGCACCGTATTTTCCCCTGTTACCCCACCTGAATGCCACCTTCCCTTTCTGCTGCCCGTGGTCAGGTACTCGCCCTCACAAGTGCCCAGACTGCGACATGGCCTTTGTGACCAGCGGAGAGTTGGTTCGGCATCGCCGCTACAAACACACCCACGAGAAACCCTTCAAATGTTCCATGTGTGACTATGCCAGCGTGGAGGTATGGTGGCTCACTGTTGCTGTGCTGCTCTTTCACGAAATAAATCCGTCTGTAAGGAGATGAAAGGAAGTGTAGACAGCCTTTATATTGTAACAGAGATTATACAGCGTGGTGGGGAAAAGAGAATTGAGCGAGATCAGAGACATGACTTTAAAAATGCACTGTGTGCAATGGAAGAAGGTCAGTGGGTAACGCTGAGCAGGGGCTCAGTCTTTATCTCTGTACTGTGACTGCAGCGCTGAGGTTTGAATGTCAAATAAACTGTGTTGCAGTGATATAAATTAGGACCAAATTTGTCTTAATGTGAGCCTGGGCTCCCTTCTATAGACTGCAGCTCTCAATTACACAGAATACTCATCCTTGAGCAGAAAATGAGTTGGTTTGCACCTTCTAAGTAGGAGCAGAAGGAGAGCAAAGAAGTGTTTCACCTTTTTGATTGTAGATCTAGAGTTGTTTTTAGCAAGCTGATCATCTCTCTCAAAGTAACTGGAGAGAACCCAGGAAGGCACTGTCTGGGGAAAAACAAATGGCATGGAAGTCACTATGTTACCTGTTGTCCCCACCTCCAAAGTTGCTTAGGTGCTTGCTCTCCCAGAACACTTTCTTGTGTCTCTGCAAGCTAGCTTCACGTTCTGGCATGTCCTCAAATTGATTTCAGTGAGGTGAGAATGAGGCCCTAAATGGGGCAGCGCTGAATTAGGGAGTAGCATCAAGCAAGACTAGGTGAAGTGCAGCAGGAGGGTGGAATTGAAATGTGTTTGCTGTAGTGGAAAAATAAAACAGAAGTCAGTTACCTCAAATCCTTGAGTGACTCCTTGTGCTTTTGGAAGTCAGGCCTGCTCAGGTATGCTAACTTCAGCCTTGCTCTTTCAGGTTAGCAAATTGAAACGCCACATTCGTTCTCACACTGGAGAGCGTCCGTTCCAGTGCAGCTTGTGCAGCTATGCCAGCAGGGATACTTACAAACTGAAGAGGCACATGAGGACCCACTCTGGTATTGTTGACGTGTTTTTTTTGTGCTAGTGGTTTCCGTGTTTTGGTGCTGAAGCTGCATGATACATGCTGAAGCTCTGAATTGGCAAAACAGATCATTTTTATTTCAAGTAAAACCTTTGTGACAGTATCTAGCTGAAAAATATACACCATAATTTGTGTAAGCAGTGCTGTATACATACAGCATAGGGATCAGTACCCCGAGAAGTGAGCTTGGGGGATTCCAGTTTCACTGTGAGATGGTAAAATATGGTAAGCAGAGAAGAAATGTCTTCCTTTATTAGAAAGACTTACTGCCTTCTGGCAAGCTGCAGGTAGATCTTCCCTGTACTCTCTCCAAGTAAGGATGTTAAGAAACTTTTTGCTTAAAGGGCAGGCTTGAGTTTCTTTGTAGAAAGAATGAGAACTTCTAGAGAAAGAGACACTGAGCTCTTTCTGTAGAGTTACTGTGTTTCTGCCTTCTGTCTCTTGCAAGTTTCTGGGAGCTTGGGGCTTCTTGGTTGGATTTTATTTCAGTGAAAGTACTTGTGCTATTTCTTTTCCTTCTGCTACTTTAGGAGAGAAGCCATATGAATGTTACATCTGCCATGCTCGCTTCACTCAAAGTGGTACCATGAAGATGCACATTCTGCAGAAGCACACGGAGAACGTGGCCAAATTTCACTGTCCTCACTGTGATACTGTTATAGCGAGAAAGAGCGACTTGGGTGCGTACCTCCCCAAAGCAGCCTCGTGTTGAAAATGCTACAGAAACCTTGTCCCAGGGTTAGAGTTCGTTTGACCCAACTGCTGTCTGCTTTTTAACCTAACATTTCTGGTAACTGTACAAAATGAGGCACAGGCTTAGATGTGGGGCTTGCTCTTAGCTTCCCGTGATTGCTGCAGACTGAGATTTTCTCTTTCTGTTAATTATTTGAAAGTGTAGGATGCTTTCCAAGCACACGAGGCAAGTTGCTCTTTTCAGGCCCATAGGTGGGAACTGAAAAAACCTCTTAGGCATGTATTGAATTTAGTCTAGCATTACAATTGCATATGGGTTAGGTCTGAGAAACTGAAGGTCAGTTGACTTGACCTGCTGCGTATTGGAGGCCATTACATTTCAACCACGTGCATCTTCACCCGGATGGTGGGCTTGAATGTGAATAAATACTTTCATTTTCCAGGAAGTGGAGCTGTGTGCTACAGACAGAATAGGAGAGACAGAATTGCCACAAAAGCCCCAAGTCCTTGCAGTAGAGAGTGTTATCTAGTGAGCAGTACCCAGTGATTCCAGCAGGCAAGCTCTCTGATGTACAAGAAGGTGAAAAATAATGTCAGCCCAGAGCAGCTGAGGAGGAAGAAGCCACCATTTGGCAGAACTTTCGGTCTGTAAGCAAAATATCAACCACGTAATGGAAAGACAGGCTGCCTTCCAATTAAAATGAATGTGAAGTGCTACGATGAGGGGTGGCAGCCAACTGATGTCAGGTGTCTACAGAGCAAACGAGAACTGATTTACACAGAGAAAAAAACTGATGTTAGCTATGAAGAGTTTGTCTTCTAATAACGCTTCAGTCTACAACAGGCTGCGTAGTGCAGCTGTGATGTGCTCTTAGTTTGAGTGTTTTGAAGGAATGACTAAAACCACTGTTGGGGATTATCTGCTGGTATCCCTATTGCCTTCTAGCCCTGTCACTCTGACTTCTAATCCTGCAGGAAATCCTGTTTCTGAATGTTATTGCCTGGCTTCTGGCTGAATTTAGGCAATTCAGAGTAGATAGAGTAGTCAGAAGTGTTGTGTTTTACTTCTGTAATCTTTGTGTGTTGCATAGGCATTGCTAACAAAAAGAAACCATGTGCCTTCCTCCAAGAGAGTCCTTGTGGACGTATGCTGACCGAAGCAGACCTGGTGTCCCTGTTGTCTGCTGTGTTTTGGGGCTAGCATAGATAGTTTGAAAAATCCATTTAAGCTGCTGCTTTCATGCATGTAGTTTTTTTTTTTCTTAACTTAAATTATGTGGCATAACATCAAATCCTTTCTCACTTGGCAGTGCCCTGTGCCAACAGATCACTACCAACTAGTAAATGCAGAGTCCCGTGGGGGAACTGGATGTGCTGAGGGGACAGTGGGCTGCTCTCTTCCGTGCTTGGAAAGCCGTGGTGATGAAAGCCTCTGACTGTTTGCTCCTAGGTGTTCACTTGCGAAAGCAGCATTCCTACATTGAGCAGGGCAAGAAGTGTCGCTACTGCGATGCTGTGTTTCATGAGCGCTACGCCCTCATACAGCATCAAAAGTCTCACAAGAACGAGAAGCGCTTCAAGTGCGACCAGTGTGACTATGCATGCAGACAGGTAAGCTGTGCTGCTGGCAGCTCGCGTGAGCCCCAGCACAGGTGGTCAGAACATCAGCGAGGAATCTTAGCTGTTAAGCTGGTCTGGCTGTCAGGATCAGATTAGCTCTTCCTGTCTTCTGAAGGGAGCGGGTGGGGGAAAGTTCAGTGGCTTTTTGTCTCTTGGTGTGGTGCTCACCCACAGGGAGCCCCCTCTGGAGGGTTCAGTCACAGTGCTGATATATTGTTGATGAAGAGCTGGTAAGAGTCCTTATGGAATGGGAGTAGCTAGGTCTGAATGTGCTGTCAGTCAGGATGCACACCCATTCCTGCAGAATCATCTGCTCTTAAGCAAAGTTCTGGGCTCTTTCGTGCCTGCATGAGTTCTCAGGTTGCCTCTTTTGTCTCGCTTGTCCCTCAGGAGCGGCACATGGTCATGCATAAACGGACCCATACTGGAGAAAAGCCTTATGCCTGTAGCCATTGTGATAAAACCTTCCGTCAGAAGCAGCTCCTCGATATGCACTTCAAACGATACCACGATCCCAACTTTGTCCCTGCTGCCTTTGTCTGTTCCAAGTGTGGTAAAACGTTCACTCGCAGGGTAAGGGAATGCACTGTTCTGACATCGCTTTGTAGCAGAACGAAGGCTGGTGGGGAGGGGGGAGCAGGAAGGATGACGTGCTTCCCCAGTAGGAAGGGGGTGGTTGAGGCAGGGGGACAGTGCTGGCATTTTAATAGAGCATTTGTTCCTTTCTGAGAGGACACCTGGTACAGTTCACAACTAGTGCTGTTGTGCATTAGTGCTGACATCAAAAGCAGTGTGAAAATTCAACTCCATTCATAAAACTTATTGAAATAAACGTATGCATTTTCACGAATTAATCTTCCTTTAAGAAAACACAAACACGCACACACAGAATGAAAAAATACAAGTTATTTATCAGAAATGTGTTACAAATACAGGGCCAGAGTGCTTGATCTTCATTCCACTTCATTGTTTTGTTTTTTTTTTTGTTCTTTTTCCCTTCTTCCACGGAGTAGAACACAATGGCCAGACATGCTGATAACTGTTCTGGCCTAGATGGTGGGGAAGGAGAGAATGGAGGAGAGACAAAGAAGGGCAAACGTGGCCGAAAGAGGAAGATGCGCTCTAAGAAAGAAGATTCCTCTGATAGTGGTAAGGATCAGTGCAGAAGTGGTGTGTGTTTCTCTGCTGCTAGATGGCATACGCTCCTGCATCTCTGCTGCAGGAAAGCATGTGTCAAGTCCAAACAACAGCCCCAGTGTTAAAAGGCTGGGCTGCTTCTGTTGGGGAAGGATGGGAGCATCCAAGAGAATGATAGAGTGCTGGCCATTTGTGGGCTGTTGTGAAAGACCTGCTGGACCCATTAAAGGGTCCAGGGAGCTGATGTCAGGTGGAAGACACCGACTTTTTGCACATACACTGGTGCTGGGAGTTGAGGGGCACCTGGCTCACCAAATGCTGAAAGATGAGTTAGGTGCTGTATAAAGCAGAGTGGCTGCTGTCTGTGAGCTTCTCTAGAACAGAGTTTCTGCAGCTAAACTGCTTGCCTTCGCTGAGGTATTCTTGGTGAAGGAGGAGTTTGTGGTCTTTTTTCTGCTGGAGGAAAAACGATCGTATCTTCAGCGAGAAAATCCAGGTGGAGTCTAAAGACTAAGCTAGATCAAAGGTGGTTCTGCTAAAGCAGTATTGCAGAGCAGTCTTTTGTCTGAAGTCCTTTATATAATTAAGGAAGGGATGTAGGTTAGAGAATGTGTATCTGGAAATCTGAAGTGACTAACAGGTTTTACAGGAATCTGGACAAGTATGGTCAAACTCTAATAATAAGGAGCTTCTTCAACTCATGTTTGTGCAGATATTTGGGAACAGTGTGTTACGGTGGTGACTAATAGCTCACGTAAAACATGGCAGGACGTAGGGGACAGTAAAATAACCATCTCGGTAGAAGCTAATTAAAAACAAGTGATTCTGCAGCATCTGCTTTTAACATCTGGTTTGTAGGCTTCTAGTGGACTCGCTTTGCTGATATGGTGTGGGTTTCAAACTGGTTTCTGGGGAAGCTGGTCCTGAATCACGCTCGTTAGGTGAGCTGATGTGCTGACTGCGGCTCAGACTGTCCCCAGCTGACACAGCTCCTTCAGCCTCAGATGAGTGGCCAAGTTTGGGCTGACTTCCTCAGGAGTCATCTGATGGAGAAGCAATTCACCAGCGTGAGCTCAACAGCAGTAAGAAAGAGGTTCTCACTGTGCACTGCTGAGAATTCTAGCGTTCAGCATTCTTATCTCTTGATCTGCAGCTTCATGAGTTCCTGCAGCTTCCACATTTTCTAGAGTAAGGTGAGCAAAGCTGTGACAAAACAGGCCCTTGTGATGAATCACCTCAGTCACACGCAGGGCGTGCTGGGCACGTTGATGGTGCTAACCATGGTGACTTCAGGGAGTATTTGGAGGTGTAAGGTTTGTGGTGATTAGCTCAGTTAACAGTGTAAAAGCTGTGAGAAGATGCAGCTTGCTGTGAGGCCTGTTGGATTGGAATCAGTTCCAAAATGCAGTCAGATGCAGATGCAGAGCTGGGTGGGCCTTAAAATATACTGCAGTGGGCTCTCCTGGACACAATTTCCATCTAGGGAGCAGCAGTCCTGATTTCCTACCCATTTAAACAACAGCAAAAAAAGATAGGTATGGCAGTGTTGTTTCTTGAGGGCTGGGAGACTTGCTTTTTGATCACTCTTCAGTTCTAGAATGTGTCATAGAGACGCTGCTGCCAGCTGAAGTAAAATGTATCCAGGTGGGACTTTGGGGGCCTGATGGTTCCTGATGAGCATGGAGCAACCCAGCAGCCTGTTAACGTGGGCTCTCCTCCTGCTCTTGTCTCTCTGAGCTCCTTCAGAGGAGCTCTTATTGGATAGCCTAAGGTAGAAAGAAAAAAGAAACTTGACTAAATGGCAATTCCTTGCCTCTAAGGTGAGGTGACAGACTGACATCCACGCCACCAGCTCCTTGGCAGTTTGCATTTTGTTCCCACTTGACTCCTTATGGCTGAGGATTTGGTGGTTCTTCTGTAGGTGGGTATTTCAGACTTGTTTGAACTGAAGACTGACTTGATCCGGTGCTTCTTTTAGAGGAAAATGCCGAACCGGATTTGGATGATAACGAAGATGAGGAGGAGACAGCAGTAGAAATTGAGGCTGAACCAGAGGTCGAGCCGGAGGCTCCTGCACCACCTCCCAGTAAGAAAAGGCGAGGAAGACCACCAGGCAAAGCTGCCACCCAAACAAAGCAATCCCAGCGTAAGTCACTGCCTGAAGCTCATTAATTTGTTCAATTAGGACCATTCTTACAGGAGAGCTGCTCCTGTCAGAAAACAATGATAATAATTAACACTTGTCTGTACTTTGCCAAGGCTGCACCATTGGCTTGAAATGAGCTGTGAGTATTTTCTGCTCGCGAGGAAGCGTAGTCGCTCCAGACTATGCAAAAAAGGAGAGGCTGTTTTCTCTGCAGCATTCTTCCAGCTCACAGCTGTGCAGACTGCTCGTTTCTTTGTGTCAGCTGCCATGCAGTTGCTGCTGCCATATCTGTACAGTCGCTGCAGGGTTGTGTTTCTAGGCGTGCAGGTGTAGCTTCAGCTCAGAAAGTTCTCTCCTTAAGAAACCAGTACCTATGAATCTCGAGGTTGGAGGGAGGACCTGTGAGATCATCCATCCACCTGTTGCCAGTGCTACCTCTGCAGTGCAGTATGTGTGAGGCTGAAGCACGTGCAAGAAGTCATCTGACGAGAGCAGCTCTGACACCGGTTAAAAACCTGTTGTTTTTCTCTCTTCCCCCTTTGTTTTCTGCCCGCCCAGCTGCAGCAATCATTCAGGTTGAAGACCAGAACACTGGTGAAATCGAAAACATTATAGTTGAAGTAAAGAAAGAACCTGATGCGGAAACAGTAGAGGAAGAGGAGGAAGCTCAGCCTGCTGTAGTGGAAGCTCCAAATGGAGACCTCACTCCCGAGATGATTCTCAGCATGATGGACCGGTGATGGAGGAGGACCACGCCGGATGACTGAACTGGCCTGGGCTGTGTTTAAGCGGCTCAAATCTATTTTTCCTTTTACCTTTTTTTTTCTTGGCTTTGGGAAATGCATCATTTTAGACCATTTTACCGAACATACTGGGAAATAAAACTTCAGAAATGATGTTAGAATGTGATTTAACTAGAACTTTGCTGTTTTTATGTTAGCATTACAGGATCATGGAACATTATTAGGAAATGCTTCGGAGTCCATGAGGGTTTCCCCGTGAGGTGCTTGGTTAGTTTTGTCCTGAGCTGCATTGTGAGCAGGGCCCTGGGACGGCCAGCTTTACGTGCAACGAGTTTAATTCTACAGAAGTGGAAGCCTTGACTAGAATATGTGGTAAACCACTCCGGACTTTGCCCTTCCAGTTCCCAGAGTCCTTGAGCCTCCTTCTCTCAGTAGTGTTTTTAACTGTAAATGCAGACTTGGGAGGGTTCTAGACTTTTTAAATGTTTTTTGCTTTCCCCCCCACTGACTAGCTCTGGTTCTCCAAGTCGGCTGCACACGGTAGTTTTGGCATGCTCCAACTGGTTTCTGTCCTTAATACGCTTTGCTTTCTGCAAAGCGTTTCTGTAATGGTCAAGCTTGTAAATAACTATTTTTTTGTTTGGTTTTTTTTTTTTACATTTTAATCTTTTTCCATTAATGAAGAGGTATGCGAAAACACAGCTCAGATTTAAAAAAACAACCCGGTGTTTTAATTCCTTTTGAACTAAGAGATGAGAGGAACGATGGTGTGAACGTTGGGAAGGCTGCTGATGGCTGATGGCATAGAGGACAGGTGTACCCCACGCCTGCTGGGAGCACACCCACCAGTACTGTCCTGAACCTCTTTGACTCAGAACCTCACCACTACGTTTCCTTCGCTCTCTCTCGTAGCTCTATTTTGTGTTTAGGAATCCTTGGTTAAGACAGAAGTGGTGATTATTATTATTATTTTTTTTATGTTTATTTTTTAAGTGGGTCACTGCAGCCCTCAAAACAAAGAAACAAACCTGGGCCGGGAGATTTTAATAGGTCAGTAATTACACCGTTTTGGATCTCTAATAAAGACAAAAGGAATAATGTGAAATACAAATGATGCCTGTATATGAAACTGTCACATGGTAAAAAAATACGTAAGCTTTTTATAGAGCCTCAGTCTTGCTGATTTCAAAACAAAATTTTTCTTCTATGTATCGCTTTTAAGAGAGCTATCAGTTTAGCTATCAGACTCTAGGTTGATGCATTTTTGTACTTAGCTGTACTGTGTGATATTTTTCATTATTTTAGGAAGCCAACATGGAAAATTAAAAAAAGAAAAAAAAAAAGAAAAAAAATACTGTTATAAAATATGTAATGGGGTTTGAAAGCTGGGAAGGAGAATATACTGCTGTACAGCTAATAAATAATAATGGATTAACGCGTGTGCCCACCAGCTGCTTTCTTTGGGCTGTGCAGGACAGAGGAAGCAGGGAAGCAGCTCTGTGCCCTCTTGTCGTGGCTTGCTGGTTTCTGTGTGTGTGTATGTGTGTGTGTGCTCAGCAGCCCGTGCCTTGCTTTTACGTTCAGTTTGTGCTGGGTTTCCTGCCCGGGGCACCGACTGCTGGGAGCTCCTGCATTCCAAGGGACTGATCCCTCCTGTGTTACAGCTGAAGGTGTCACACTGAGGTTTCAGGAGGATCAGCTGTGACTTTCTCTTCTGCTGCAGTGGGGGAGAAACTAATGACCTCTTCTGCTCGCGTCCTCAGAAGGGAGGAAGGCTCCTGGGACAGCAGCTTCTCCTGAAGGCCGGACTGCTGCTAACAGAGCAGGGCGTGGAGAACACGGAAGGGAGATCGAGGTACTCAGTGATGCTCTTATTGCTGGCCTCCCTGAGCCCAAACCTAACAGCAGCCTGAAGGACACATCTGAAGGCACTGAGGAAGCCACTGCAAGCCACACTCCATCAGATTTGAAACCTGGTGACCTGAGGAGGTTCCTGGCAGCTGGGGAAAGGCCTTCAGGGAGGTGAAGGAGGAAGAAGATGTGGGGAAGCACGGTCAGATTGCACTCGGTTTTGTTCCTGAGAGCCAGGAAGCCTGCCCTCCTGTAGTGCTGGAGAAGCCATGCATCCACAGGAGCACCGTGGGGTGGCTGCGGGTGCTGCCCTTCCTCTTCACACAGTGATGATGCTCTCAGGAACGCTCCTGGTGCGGAGCTGCTGTGTGTTGTGGTCGGGCTCTGGAGGCAGCTGTCCCCGCGGGGCATCGCTTCCTGCCTTCACTTTTACACTTCAGATGGTTTCGAATCTCCACAGCAGCAGAGCTCTGGTGGGCTCTGCTGAGCCAACACCAGCAAACGTTGCATCCGAAGTCCTACAGCTCTGCTCCGTCCTGCAGTGCTCCCGAGGTGCAGGCAGTTTCCAGCCTTCCCTGGGAAAGCAGAGTGCTCGCTGCATTGCTCCAAGGAGGCCATCCTGCTTTGTGGGCCACTGCATCGTGACAAACACCAGCTCCCATCTGCATCAGCGGTCCCTCCAGCTGCCCAATGCCAGCAGGAGGAGCTGGATGGCTTCCCTGTGCCAGGAGCTGCTCTTCTCTCACTCACCACCCACCTCCATCCACCAAAACACAGCTGTGTCCCCAAAACCACCCCCTCTGTTGGGCGAGAGGACAGCAGCGAGCCTCCACCATGCTCGAGGATGCTCTCAGGGTCTCGCGGGTGCTGCGTGGGCTGCAGGCTCCGTCGCTCTCATCTCTTGCTGGCTGGGTAAATCTTGCCTGACGGGGCAGGAAGAGGCACCGAGCGCGGCGAGGGGGAGGAGGTGGTGCTGCTGGTTGGTAACCTCAGCGCTTCCTCCCGGCACTGAGCAGGGGCTGTGCTGGAGGATGCTGCCCTGACCCCGCTGCTCTCCCCGCCATGGCCGTGTCCCCTGGGGGGATCCCAGCTGAGCTGCAAGGTAAGTGTTGGTGCGGGGCCTCCTCGACCTCGTGGCTGTGCTGGGGCTGGCAGGGCTGCTTCGGGCTCCTTGTGACCCTTGGCTGCATCTCGAGGTGTTCTGAGCGGGTTCACTCTTGCTCGCCAG
Source organism: Callipepla californica brunnescens (assembly GCA_023055505.1). Classification (NCBI taxonomy): domain Eukaryota; kingdom Metazoa; phylum Chordata; class Aves; order Galliformes; family Odontophoridae; genus Callipepla; species Callipepla californica. Next base: position 982,045 of record JALIRH010000016.1, on the reverse strand, counting down.
GCCTGCTTCTAGGGGATGCTGCTGAGGCTGAAAGCATCCCCAAAAAGCCAGGCTGGAAACTTGGACGTAGTCCTGTGTGGCTCCCAGTGACCCAATGGGGTTTGCTGGTGTTGGGGTCCCCAGATGGGCAGGGTGGGCTGCAGCAATGGGGACCTGTATGTTCTGCTTTTGCCCTCCTGTGGGCACACAAATGAAAACCCCTCCCCGATGGGATGGGAGATGGGGCAGGGTGAAACCACGCAGTGCAGGGATGCGGAAATCCAGGCACAGAGCTTTGACAGAGGAGCTCCCGGTGCTGGAGCTCTGCCACCAACGCTACTTGGTGTCACCACCACAGCCTGGGCTGCTTTGCGTGGGGACAGCAGTCACACTTGCAGTGGTGTCATCCTCCTCTGAGCGACAGAGGCAAGGATTGCAAACGCAGCGGGGTCAGCACACGTGGTGACTGATGCACGTCGTGGCCAAGGGGGTTTCCAAAGAAATGCATGGGCAGAACTCATCCCTGGGCGTCCTGTAGGGGAGCAGGGCTCAGCTGGACTGGATCTGGAAGGATGCAGCAGGGCTGCTGCCGTGGGATGGGAGCTGGATGTCAGTGATGCGAGTACTGCCTCCTGGTGTGGGAGGGGAGAGGACTGCCACGGGTGCAGCCATGCGTCAATAACCCCAACACGGTCCTTACAGAGGGCATTGCGGCCTTCCTGGGGGCAAAGCAGATCTTCCTGCTCAAGAGCATCCAGCTGCAGGTGAAATCCAAGTACGATGACTTCGTTCTGGTAGGTGCAGCGTCCCGCACAGCATCCCCTTGCAGTTAGCCTGGAACAGGGCCCGAAACTCACATGGGGGGACAGCAGCACAGCACCCCACTCTCTGCCCTGACCCTGCTGCAGGCTACCACTGTGTTCAGTGTTCACCCTGCTCCCATCACACCGATTTCCTCCCGTCTAGGTGCTGACACCCTGGCGAGCCTATGTGTTGCTGGCCATGCTGCCGGTCAGGGTGAGTTCTGGGGTCAGTCTCAGGAGAGCCCCTGGGCTGCAGCATGGGGTGGGATGGGGGAAATGGGGTGGAGGATGGGTCCCATCCATCCACGCTGTGTCGCTCCCGCAGGTGCACAGCAGCTTCAGCTTCCTGGAGGTGAGGGACATCACTGTGCGAGAGCCCAGCGTGGTGAGTGGGACCCCCATGGCACACATAGGGGATGAGCGTGGCTGCAGCCCCGGCTGTGGGGGCTGCTCCTGCTCGGTGGGGACAAGGTGATAAACCGTGACTGGCTTAACCCAGGCGAGGCCAAATTTAGCCAAAGAGTGTGTTAAACCCCTCTAATCCTCTTAGAGCCGGGCAGCAACGCAGCGGGGACGGAGCAGGAAGAAGAGTGGGATGCCCTCAGTGGGACATCTCAGCCAAACGCGGGGCTGCGGTCACCGTTGGCATCCAATCTTTGTTTTGCTCATGGAAACACTGTCAGAAAGAACAGCCCCAGCCCTAAAGAAGGCTCCTGCTGTGTGGCACGGGCTGCAGCTCTGAGCTCAGGGTGGAAAGGGGAGAGCAGAAACCCCAATACCTGTGTTTGGCTCCGGAGCAGCCGAGCGCGGTCCCGGCAGAACGCTGTGTCTTGCTCCTGCGGCTCAGCCAGCCTGTAATTAAATCAGGGAGCGCGTTGCTATGGGATCTGGGAGGAGCAGAGAGCTAAAAAAAGGCCTCAAAACCCAATTAGAGAAATTCAAGGAGGAAACCTTCACTGGGGGCCGCTTGGCACAGCAGGAGGACACGGGGTGTCCTTCCAGATGAGTGGGCACTCAACCAGCACTGTGCTGCAGGTGGAGCACTGTTTCCCCTTTTTGTGGGGGATGCTTTTACACTGAATCTGGGGGGACTGGTGCCTCATTCTGGCACATCATGGCATCTTTAACTCAGTTTGTCCCAGCTACCCGTTGCCTTCAGCCCCACCGCGAGCAGAGGCGAGTGCCTGGTTGCTGCTACTGCTGTGCCTGAGGGCACACGGGCACTGCTGGCGTTCCCAGGCATCTCGCATCCTTTGGACACCCTGCAGGTTGTCATAGAAACGGATACGTCCTCGTACGCCTTCCGGCTCATGTCCTTCGATGACTTGGAGCAAGTCGTCATCCATGTCACCATGTCACTCAAGAAGGTCTTTCCAGACTCATCCCCTGGGTAAGGCTCCTTCTCTCCTCGGGGTCGTCTCGTGGGCACCTGAGGGGTAGCACTGCCTCTTTGCTCAGACAGACCCAAAATGTGAGCCGGGTCCTCGCAGCAGGAGAAAACAACACTGATGAGGGCCAAACGAGCACCCTGTTCCATTGTTATCGCTCAGTCAGATTGGGTTGAATGTTTCTGGTCACCATCCAGGCTTGGCACAAGGCTCATAGTTGGTGGGGGTGCTCTCCCAGCCCCCCAGCGTTCCCTCCTCTGGCCCTTCCCCAGGACACTGCTCAAGAACTCTCCCCCCAACCTGTACGAGAGGATCCGGATGGTCACAGACTCGCTGGAGGAGATGCTGCAGAGCAGCCAGGGGCCTTGTGGTAAGCACACAGCCCATCCCACAGGGCAGCTCTCCAAAAACAGGAGCAGGAAAGGCAAGGATGGACAGCCAGGGGTGCCACCATGCCCATCACTGCAGTCACTTCTGGGACGGTGATGGACCGAGCAGAATGCTCTGTCCCCATTGAAGAAAGACAGGAGAGCCCTGCCTTCCTTCTGCTCTCTGCCTCTCTTGGGGGTCCCTTGCGTGTTTCCTCAGGAAGCAGTGCTTGCAGTGCTGCCTTCTCTTTGCAGGTGGGTTTTCAGAGACCTACGCTGCATTATGTGATTACAACGGCTTCGCCTTCCGCGAGGAGATCCAGTGGGTGAGCTGCTCCACACCGCAGGGCATCCCCACGTGTTGCTGGGAGGGAAGGGGAGCAGGATGCTCCTGGGTTCCTGCATCCCCATGGAGGGCAGTGCATGGAACAGCTCTGCAGGGACCCGTGCAGGTCACTGGGATGCCCAACCACCCATGAGGTGAATGCCCCATCCTTGGAGATGGTTGAGGTCTGACCCATAGTCAGGCTGTCCCCTCCTTCTGGGGCATGATGACCACTCCAGGTCCCCGTTTTCACCATAGTGGTCCCTATTTCCCAGTGTCTTCTTCTGGCCAGTCTCCAGGACTTAGGGGAGCCACCACACAGTAGTGAAGGTTTCCATCCATTTGGGACGCATGCTTTGAGGCTCAGGGGATATTTATGGCCCTGGAGCTCAGGAGGTGGCACTGAGCCCTGTCCATACTCATCTGTCCCCTGAGCAGGACGTGGACAACATCTATCACGGCCAAGACTGCCGGGAGTTCAACCTGCTGGACTTCAGCCACCTGGAGAGCCGGTGAGTCCCTCTGCAGTGTCACCTTGTCCCCATCCTCGCTGCCCACGGCAGGTCACGCCTCAAGGCTTTGAGGGAGGACACATCTGCAGCCTCTTCTTGCTTCCGCTGAGCACACGCAGCCAGAAGTCCTGTCCCCTGGGGCACAAAGACGGGCAGCCTTCACTCTGAGCCCTTGCATGAGCACATGCGGAGGTGTGAGCTAAAGGCTCGCGTCCCTCAGCCGTTTCCCCATGCAAAGCAGCCCGTTCTGCTAGCAGATGTGAAGCTCTGCATGATGGCCTGCAGCCCTGCCACCTGCCCCTGCTTCTGCTCTCGCATGTGTTGGAGCCACGTGCTGGGGTGGGGGGAACACACTGGGCTGCAGCACTGTGCCCCTGTCACCCCGCAGGGATGTGGCACTGAGTGTGGCCGCCTTGTCCTTCAACCTGTGGTTCACGAAGCTCTCCTGCAAGGACTTCAGGCTGGTGAGTGTATGCACCGGGAGCAGAACTGCCCTCGGGGCCGGGATCTGAGCCCTCTGTGTCCCTGTAGAACCAGGAGATCGCTGAGCAGCTGCTCTACATGCTGAGCAAGTCGGTGATGCTGGAGGAGCTGGTGCTGGAGAACAGCGGGCTGAGGGGGTAAGGGAAGTCCTCACCTCCTGGGCACCATGATACAAGGACGTGAAGCTGTTAGAGAGCATCCAGAGGAGGGCTGTGAGCTGGGGAAGGGTACTGTGTGTGAGGAGAGCTGAGGACTCTAGGTCTGTTTGACACAGAGCAGAGGAGGCTGAGGGAAGGTCTCAGGGCAACCTGCAGCCCCTCACAGGGATTGAGTGCTCCATCCCCTGCAGCCCGCCCTTGGAGGGCTCTGGTTTTGGATGGAGTAGGGAACACGGCACATCCCTGTAATTCTATGGGGTGTGTGTCCTCCTCCTCACAGTGACTTTGCTCAGAAGATGGCCCAGGCACTCAGCAGGCACCCTGAGTCCGTCCTGCACACTATCAACCTCGCTGGCAACCAGCTGGAAGACAGAGGTACTCCATGGGATGAATCCAAGCCTACATGAGCTGCACATCCCAGCCCTTCACTCATCACAGAATCATAGAGTGGTTTCAGCTGGAAAGGACGCTTAAGGGCCATCTGCTCCCAGTCCCTGCAGTGAGCAGGGACACCCACAGCTCCATCAGTGCTCAGAGCCCAGTTCCCTGACCTTGGCTGTCTGCAGGGCTGGGGCAGCACCACCTCTCTGGGCATCCTGTGCCCCTGGTGGTGCCTACCCTGCCCAACTTTTGCATGATGTGGGTGCCCTGCTTGTGCTGGCAGATACTGAGGGCTTGTTCTGCTCTCCCCAGGGATAATTGCCTTCAGCAAGCTCCTTGAGGAGAGACCCACAGGCCTGCAGAGCCTCAGCTTGGCCAGGACAATGCTCACTGCTAAAGGTACAGCCAAGCAGAGCTCCTGGAGGGGCGGTGTGGACACATGTGCTGATGAGGGATGCAGTGTTCCACCACCCAAACCCATCTCTCCCTCCATCCAAGCAGGGATGAGCGTGCTGTGCCAGGCACTCGCAGCCAACGAAGCCATCAGCTCCTCGCTCTGGCACCTGGACCTCTCGGGGAACCCTGGCAGCCTGGCCATGGAGGACACCAGTGTGAGCATGGGATGGGAGATGCCGCCAGGAGCAAGGAGGCACCCAGGGCACTGTGTCCATCACTGCTGGGGCTGTTGGGGTGGGGAAGGGTGGTCCTGAGTGAGATGCTGACCCTCTCTCCTCCAGAGTTTGCAAAGCCTCCTGGGCCGGTGCAGCTCGCTCACACACCTCAGCCTGTCTGCCACGGACTGCTGCCTGGACACTGTGAGTCCAAACCCCACGCTGTGGCTTCATGGGGAAGCTTGGAGCTGGTTGTCCCCATGGGGTTCATCATCACTCTTCCCTTTCTGGTCCATTTTGGGGTTGTACTCTGGCTGAGTTCTCTTTGATGCCATTCCACAGCTCTTTGGGGCGCTGATCCATGGATGCTGTGCCAGTCTGATCCATCTGGATCTCTCCAAAAACGTGTACTCTCACCGGTGAGCCCCAGGTTGTGGGGTGGAGTGGGCAGCTGGTGATGGTAGACGATGTCACTGTGTGCCTTTCCTTTCCAGAAGGGTGAAAACCATCTCTCCCAGTGTCAAGCAGTTCTTCAGTCAGGCCCGTGCACTCAGGCACATCTCCATGGCAGGGACCAAGCTGCCTCCAGATGCTGTCAGGTACGGTGTGGGCATTGGAACTGGGATCTGCTGGGGGGGAGGGGGAGGTGGATTTGTGATGGATGTTGGTCCTGGTGGTCTCACTTGGAGTTTTTCAGGGATGCTGGATGGGGCAGAGCCCACGTTGCTCATACCTGTGGGTGGCTTTGGTGACTTTTCCAGGGCTGTGCTGCAAGGGTTGGCGTACAACAGCCACATCAGCGACCTGCGTCTGGATCTGAGCAGCTGCGAGGTGAGGGCAAGCACCCATGGGTGCCGCAGGTCCGTGCCCTGCCCACTGTGGGGCCAAGTGACCGTCCCGACGGCAGCCTCTCATCCGCAGGGCTCCCCTTGTACTGATGTCTTGCTGTTTGTTCCAAGCTGAGGTCGGCAGGAGCCCAGGTCATCCAGGACCTCATCCCCGATGCTGGTGCCATCAGCGACCTGGATCTGTCTGACAATGGTGGGTTGCCCTTTCCTCACCCAGGGGAGGTTGTCCTGCCTCAGGCTGCTCCTCAGCTTGCACAAGATGGGAAGGGTCCCACCGAGCACCTCATCCCTATAGCTGCACTGATATTCCAAATGCTTATTGCCCTCCCAACCTCTCCAACTAACCTTTGCCAAAATGTACTTATGGGCTCCGTGCAGCCGTGTGTCCCTCTGGCTGTCTGTGCTCACAGGTTTTGACTCTGACATGGTGACGTTGGTGCTGTCCATTGGCAGAAGCAAGTCCATCCGGCACGTCTCTTTGGGAAAAAACTTCAACATCAAATCCAAGTAAGTGCAGCCTGCAGTGCTTTGTCCCCAGGATGATGGTCCCTCTGTCACCCTGTGCTCATCTCAGGTCTCCGTCCCCATCCGAGCCTCAGGTTGGTTGGGGATCATCACCTGCCCACCTCTTGGTTACCTCCTGCCTCCCCCACAGGGATGGGCTGGTGGACGTCCTGCACCGCATCGTCCAGCTTACCCAGGAGGATGACTGTGTGAGTACAGCGTGTCCAAACCACCTTCCCACGTCCTGTCCTCAGCTACCAAGCAACCTCCACCTCGGGTGCACCCAGCGTGGGGGCCAGGCTCCATCCAGCATGGGGTGGGAGCCCCATCCCTTCCTCCATCCAAAGCAGATGCTCAGATGGAGAAGTGAGAGCTTCTGTTAGGAAGGGGCTTGCTATGGCAGCCACCAGCCTGCACATCTCCACCGCATGACAGGGATCATCAGCCAGGTGTGTGGTGACAGTAGCAGCCACATTTCCCTTCCTGTCCTCCCACCCAGCCCCTCCAGTCCCTGTCTGTGGCCGAGTCACGCCTCAAGCTGGGCACCAACGTCCTGCTGAGCGCCCTGGGCAGCAACACCAGCCTGACCACGCTGGACATCAGCGGCAATGCCATGGGGGACACCGGTGCCAAGATGCTGGCCAAGGCTCTGCAGATCAATACGAAGCTCAGGTAGCAGCAGGGCCATGCAGACCTCCTCCTGTGCTCTCTGTGACCACAGACCTGGCCCTGCACCATTTCTGGCCTGTGGTCAAGAGATGTGGCCAGATCTTTGTTCCCTATCAGCCAGCTGGCGGTGTTGGTGACAAATACGGTGACAAAGGGCAAGAGAGCAGCTGGATAGCAGGCCCTACAGGGTGACCCTGCCAGCTTTTTGCTCCTGCACAGCCCAGCAGGCTACAGCTGCACTCATGCAGTTGCTGCCCCAGTCTGCTCTGCCATCCAGTTCCTAAAATGTCACTTCTGGACTAAACCATGCCAGCAAAGGGACAGCAGCAGCAAGGGAGAGTTCACGTGCGAAACTGATGTCCTGCTTGGCAGGCAGATGTGGCTCATTCCTGTCTTCTTCTCAGGACTGTGGTGTGGGACAGGAACAACACCACTGCCCTTGGACTCCTGGAGGTGGCTCAGGCTTTGGAGAGGTAAGGATGGAGCAGCATGGTCCTCCCAGCTGACTGTCACCGTGCACTGGGATGTCACTGTCCCCGGGACCTCTTATCCCCCAAAGTATCACACACAATACCAGTGGGTTGTGTGCAGAGTTTGAGGGTGATGGCACCCAGGGCTCCGTGGCTGGCTGGATCCCAGCTTTCCCATTCTGCCCACCCCCATCTCCAGAGCTGGATGTAGGACCTGCAGGGGACGTGCCCCAGCGGGCTGCCCTGCTGGGGTCCTTGGGACAGTGTCCTGTGCTCACCCCACCACTGTCCGGCAGGAACTACACCCTCAAGTCCATGCCCTTGCCAATGAGTGACGTGGCACAGGCGTACCGGAGCAACCCTGAGAGGACAGAGGAGGCGGTGCACAAGGTGGGACAGGGGCTGGGGTGGGGACCAGGGGGCTGGATTTGGCTGCTCATGTCCACCTGCACGCCACAGCTCCAATCCTGCTTGGCGAGGAACCAGACACGGCGCGTGCTGCCCACGCAGACCTTCCGGCTGCAGCAGGGCATCCTGACCTCCTCCTCCGAGCAGGTGAGTGCCGCCCCATCCATCACCCCATAATCCACCTCCCCATGTCCCCAGCACGTCCTCCTCTGGGAGAGGTGGGCTGGTGGCACGGCTCCTCTGTGCTCCAGATGGTGAATGAGATCTGCTTGAGCGTGCAGAAGCACGTCGATATCCTGAGCTCCTGCCCGGGCAGGGAGATGGAGGCGGACATCCTCCGTGCCGAGGAAGCCATCAGAAATGCCAACCTGGCTGTCAGTGTGAGTCCGCTGCGCATGGGGTCAGTGGGCTTGCAGTTTCTCTGTGGAGAAAAATGCTCGGTCTGTGGGGTTTGCGTTCGTATCAAAGCGGTTTATTGATTCATTAATGGCCTAATTAACTGGCAGCCAGCACATATTGCTATCGTCAGCGCAGCAGCTGCGTGTGAGCGAGTGCTTGTGAAATGTTCGGGAAGAGCTACGAAATTCGGAACCTCCTCCTGTGACAAGTCCCCAGACCCTCACCCGCATAGAATGAGAGGATGGCTTAGGTGGGAAGGGACCTTGAAGATCACCCAGTTCCAACCCGCTGCCGTGGGCAGGGTTGCCAACCACCAGATGCTCCATTCAATGCATCTCCCATCTTTGATTCTGGGGCTGCAGGGAGCTGGGGGAGGGCAGCGCTGATGGAAGTCCCAGCAGGTCACTGAGAGCCCCCAACCAAGTGCTTTTCTATGGATGTATGCTTCCCATGGCCAAGCGGAGCAGTGGGATGGCTCATGGGGTCCCCCTCCCCATCGCAGATCTTGCCCATGTTGTACGAAGCAGGGAACGCCCCGCACCAGAGCGGCAAGCTGCAGCACAAGCTGGAGTGCCTGGTGGAGGAAGCATCGCAGACCTGCGGCCGGGAAATCCAGGTGGGAACCCCTGGGGAGCTGCTGGGCTGCAGTACCTGTCCACCCAGAACAAAAGTCCAAGGACATCCCCGTTTATCACCCCCACCACATCCACAGCATCTCCTAGATAAACAGGAGAGCGCTCACCTCGTGGTGGGGCAACCCATGCTCCCCTTTCCTCCCCAGGGGATCATGCAGGCGGTGCTGGACACGGCTCACAACCTGTGCCCGCCCATGGTGCAGAAGAGCGGGGCGAGGGAGCAGCTGGTCAGCGCCATGTCGGAGCGCATCCACCTCCAGGAGCACCTCAGCCTCAGTGCCGTCCTGGACCAGATGGTCACCGATGTGTTCAGCAAGCTGAAGTGGGTGTCGTGCCTTTGGTCAGCACGTTCTGGGATGGGGATTGAGGAACTCCGACATCACGATGCCCTCTGCTTGGGTCCAGTTTGGGGTTTGGCTGTGGGGTGGCGATCCTGCTGGGGAAGGGGTGCATCAGGGTGGGAGGGCTGTGGGCACCTGGCTCCGTCTCACCTTGCTGCGTGGGGCCCTGTGGCATCCCTGACACGCCTCTCCCTGCTCCCAGCGAGATCAAGCTGTCCGTCACCGCCGCCGTGGCCGACTGCATTGTGGATGCTGTACTGGGAGATCTGACCGCTGCCCAGTGCAAGCTGGTGAGTGCCTGTGGGGAGATGCAGCACGAGGGGCTCTGAGCAGACCCCACCCAGCGCATGATGAGCATGGATCCGCTGTCCACGCAGCAATACGATCCCCACCAGGCTGCTGATCCTCGGGAGTCATCTTCTCCCAGGGTTAGGGTTGCGTGGCTCCTCCGCACCCCATGGTGTGGGTGCTCGGATGGGGCCGGCACCTGGGCCAGGAGCACCCGAGCGCTGCAGCCTGCTAATCAGCCCTAAATCCCCCACAAATCCCGGCCACGGAGCAGAGCAGCACGGCGCGCTTCAGCCAGAGGGATAATTTAAGTGCTTCCTAATGGTTTTAGGCAGAGAGCCTCCCCACGCATGGGCTGGATCTCCTGGAGCCTGCTGAGGACGATGCCACCGCACCGGCGCGGGGCAGGAACCCCTCGGAGCTCACCGAGAGAAGCTTCGCGACAGAGGAGGTAGGGCTCCGTCCCCCTCCCAGTGACCCCGCTGCTGCCTGACGATGCCCACGGGCTTTTATCCGCCTTATGGGATGATGCTGGGCTTAGTGTCGCTGCCTCTGCAGGCTCGGGGCAGTCTGCAGCACCTGGGGCACGTCCTGGCCACGTCCCATGCTGCTTGCGTTCCTCCTGGCACTCATGGCACGCAGGTCTGGCACTTTGGATGTGTGGATGGGTTATTTGGGTGCCAGGGATGAGCCAGGCCAACACAAAGAGTGCAGCCCTGGGGTCAGGGGGTTGATTATGGGGCAGAGGTGGGCGAGTCCCATCATCCCAACAGGGTGCTGGGTGGTCTGTGATGATGGATGATCCGTGGTGATGGTGGATGATCTGGGACGATGCTTTGAGGGCTGTGAAGGAAGGCTGAGGGAGCTGGGCTTGTTCAGCCTGGACAAGAGAAGGCTGCTGGGACACCACAGTGCAACCTTACAGTACTTAAGGGGAGCTTACAAGCAAGAGGAGGGGATCTAACCTTTTACAGGCCCTGATAGTGATAGCACGAGGGAAAATGGCTTTAAACTAACAGAGGGCAGATGTAGGGCAGGTGTCAGGAAGAAATCCTTCCCTCGGAATGGGGTGAGGTGCTGGCACTGCTGCCCAGAGCTGGGGGTACCCCAGGACATGGATGGGCACGGCACAGCCAGCAAGGAGCTGGAGCTTGATGGGCTTTAAGGTCCCTTCCAACCTCAGCCATTCAATGACTGATTCCGCGATGAACGTCATGGTGATGGAGCACAGCCACCTCCCCAAACCAGGCGTCCCCCATAGCCTCCTTCCTTGGCTGTCCCCTCACCAACTGGTGGCTCCCTCCTCCCTTCTCTCCTTGCAGTACAAGATGGCTCTGCGGAGGAAAAACAAACACTTCAGGAGCATTCGGCCCACGCTGACCGTGAGAAGTAAGGGCACAGTGCACAGGGCTCAATTATATGGGGCACAGAGGTGCTGCGGGGTGACACCTGTCAGGCTCAGTGTGGGAGGATGCCCTGAGCTCCCTTCCAGGGATGCTGGCAGCGGTGGGAGGTGTAAGGACACCTTAGAGGTGTCCATGCCTCTAACTGGGGGGCACTGACCACGTCCAGGGGCTTTGCATGGAGGGGGGGGGATCGCCCATGGGTGGGTGCTGAGCCGTGCTGGGCGTTTTGGCAGCTGATTGTACCCTGCAAAACCCACACATGGGCTGTCTGGGGGCAGCTGGAGCACGGCAGGACCTTGGCAGGGGGTGCTGGAGAAGGCAAGCAGCCTTTGGGTGCTGGGAGCTGTTGGTGGCTGAAGCAGAGCTCACGCAGACCCCACAGCATCCCAAATCACCGGTGTCGAGCCTAACACGAAAGCGTTGGGAACAGCACATGGAAGGGGAGGCAGTCCCAAAGCAAAGCCCCCGCTGGCCGCAACCCAGCCCTCTCCCCCAAACCAGCGAGGGGGAACGCTGGGATCTGGCAGCCAACGCCGCCTGCTCGGTGGGCACTGCCGCAAGGGTCCCCGAGCATCCCTCCTCCCCCCGCATCCCTGGGGGACCGCGCAGCTCCGTCGGCGTGGCAGCAGGATCCATCCCCGGCTGCGCTGCACAGCTGACGCGCAAGCTCTCCATCGTCAGCAGCGCGGCGGCCTCACGTCCCCCCCCCTCCCCACCGGTGGGCTTCTCGCCCTTCGTCAGGTCTCTCGGAGCTGGAGCTGCCGGCCGCCGGGAAGGCTCATCCTGCTCCAGCAAAGGATGCTGAGCCCTCCGCCGGTGCTGTCCCCGGCACGCCGCCCGCCCAAGCCCTCATGGACCTGCCGACCGCCGGGGAGAGGCTGGAGCATTGCACCAAAGCCAGGCCCAGGCCCAACCGCCGGCACAGGCAGCCGCCCAGCAAGCCCACCGTAAGCATGGCCACGGGGTCTTATGCACGGAGTCGGGGGGGGGGGGGGGAGGGTGGATGCGTGCTGGGTTTCTTGTTTTTAATCCTGGTTGTTCTGTTCTCTCATGGTGCTGATGGAGGTGGGATGCGTCTGGTTTGTTATTCTGTGCTGGAGGACGGGCTGGGGGCTCGGGAGCTCGCCCCTTGTTTATGAATCAGTGATGCAGGACTGCAGGAGCTGGGGGAGAGGCAGGGAAAAGCTGCCGTCTCCCTCCATCCTCTGAACGTTCTCCTTTGGCTCAGAAAAGAGCAGCAAAGCGCAGCTCTCCGTGGGGCTGGTGCTGGAGCTCGGCTCTGCCGACCCTGACAGGTTGGGGTGCTCTGAGGTGCTGCTGCACACAGCGGTCCCTTTCTCCTCCAGATGGGTTTGAAGCAACTTTCGGGTGCTCTGGGTGGGGGCTGTCAGCGATCCGGGTGCTGCCCTAGCAGCTTCGTCACCTTCTCGTGGGTGTTTTGCCACCCAAGGTGAAGCAGGAGGGGATTTCTGAGGCACCCCAAACCTACGGGGCTGTGGGTGGGAGCAGGAGTGGACCCCAATGACACCAGCTTGTCCCCTGAGCACTGAGGTGCAGCAGTACCTGGCCACGCACCAGAAACCCCCTGACCACAGGCACTGGTGTCAGAGGAGGAAGGGGAGGTGTGAATCCAGCCACAGTGGCATTAGGGATTGAGACCACCTTCTTCTGATTGAGAAATGCCACCAGTGCTGTACTATGTGCCAGACCTTCCCCCACAGACCGATGTGCTGCCCTGGCATGGAGCTGGGGACCTCATCTGGCCACGGTGGAGCTCCAGGGTCTCACCGGGCATCGTCTCTGTTGCCTGCTGGGGACAGAGATGCATGCCCCTTTGTTGGGACATGTACCCCTGCCAAAGGCTTCCTTTCTGTGGGTCTGGGGTCAGAGATCTGGCCTGGCTTTGGGAGGGCTTGGATGCAGCCTGGTCAGAGCATGATGGGGCTTTTGGATGGTGGGGAGATGGTAGATGCCAGCCCCTACCCTGCACCAGTGCCCAGTGAGCCTCCTTGGGAGCTGGTGGCTCCACAGGGGGGTAGATGTGGCACTGAGAGACATGATGGTTGTTGGTTGGAGTTGGACTCGATGACCTTTTCCGACCTCAGTGATTCTATGATGTTGGTGCATTGGGGTTTTTGACTGATGTCAAGGGCTCAAAGGTCCCATCCATGGCTGAAGGCAGTGCTTGCCTGCAGGTACAGCCCGTGGCCCACGAGAACAGTGAGGACAGGAGCATCACCCGTGTGGATGAGGGCCTGGAGGACTTCTTCACCAAGAGGCTCATCACCGAGGAGCTGCCGTAAGCCTTGGGGGTGGCTGCAGCCCTCAGCCGGTTCCCAGCACACGTCCATCCCTGCGCATGGTGCCCCTGCAGACCCTGCCCTGCGCTGTCTTCCCCTGCTGTGCTGTCAGAGTGCTGGGGAAATGGCACATCATGCTGCTGGTAGACAGTGGGGCAGGGCTCATGTCCCCCCTGTGGGCATTTCCATGGGCAGAGGGGTTGGGGAAAAAAGGGCTGTGGTGGTGGTGGCACATGGTGAGCGTGGCTGCCTTTGCCAGAGCGAGTCCAGGTCTTGGCTCCATGATTTGGGATGTGTTAGAGAAAACACAGCCCTGTGCTGACCTTCCTGTGCTTCTTCCAGCAGCCCCACGGTGCTGGAGACCGGCCCAGGCTCAGCCCCTCTGGCATCCTCCAGCTCCCGTACCCTCAAGAAGAAAATTGGGAATTTTTTTGCTTTCAAGAAGCCCAAATCCAGCCGGAGCTCACGGTGTGAGAAGGAGCCCGAGGGCGGTGCGGCGGCCCCCAGGAGCAGGAGGTCGATGCTCAGTGACATTTTACGGGCCCCCAGCAGGGCGGGCGAGCCGGGCAAGGCTCTGAGCAAATCTGAGGAGGGGGCTCTCAGTGCTGAGCCCGAGCACAGCCAGACCCCCGAGGCTGCCCGCAGGATCAGGCCCAAGTACTCGAGGGAGGGCAAGTCCCAGTCCCTCATCCTACTGCCTGGGGAGGATGAGGAGGCACTGGGGGTCAGGCAGGACAAGGTAAGCATCGTTCCAGTCCGTCCCCTTGGATGACTCTGTCACTGGGCCAAGTGCTGTTCCCATCGCGGGTGGCGGGGCATTGGATGACCCTTTCATTGGGTCTGGTGGTGGGACAGGTCGAGGTGGGGCCGTGGGGACCCTTGAGCAGCACCCCCGTGCACCCCTTGCCCCACTGCCATCTTGATGTCCTCCTGCAGAAGAGGCACCTGGAGAAGAGCGATGGGGAGCTGCCCAACTCCTTCGAGCAGCGTGTCCACATCATGCTGCACCGCATGGGCGTCACCAAGGGGCTGGTGACCGAGAGCAAGAAGCAGCAGGTGAGGCTGGAGCTTCTTGGAGCCTGCACCCATGTGTGCGGTGGAGGTGGTGGCCCCATGAGGCAGGTGACACAGAGCAGTGCTGCCACTGCCCACAGCCACTGTCCCATCCCTTAACCCTGCACAAGGGGTCCACCCTCTGGGCTCCCATGCACTGTGTCGGTCTGTACATCTGTTTCACGCCCTCTTTCTGCCACCATCTTCCCTTTCCCTTGCAGAGCAAAGACAACGAGATCAAGAAGGCCGGTTCAGATGGTGAGGGGACTCCCTTCATCCCTGGGGGCACCTTGCTGGGCACCCTGAGAGCCCCAAGTTGGCCGTGGGGTGGTGACCTCCACACACTGAAGCCGTGGGCCTGTGTTTGCAGGGGACATCGTGGACAGCTCTGCGGACTCCCCACCGTCCCTGAAGGCTCGCACCCACTCCGTGTCCACAGGTACGTGGGTCAGCGGTGGGAAGGGGCCCAACCCAAGAGCCATCCACCCGCGGTGGCCCCATCCATTGGGGTCACAGGGCCACGCACCCATGCTCTCCCCCATAGATGCCTCCCTGCGTGGCCCGGCAGAGCCCAGCCCGGCCTGGAAGGCGCTGGGGCGGCAGCTGAACGCTGAGCTGACGGGGCTGGGCCGTGAGCAGCTCCGACGTTGCTCGGCCGGCCCCGAGCAGAGCGGGCAGCCAGCGTGCCACGATGCCTGGAGCAGCAGCCTGCCACGGCCGGGCAGGAGCCACGTCGGGGAGCCAACTGCCGGCCACATAATGCCCACATCGCCCCGTTCCAGTGCTGAAGGTACCTGAAGCATCACCCCGCCGCAGTGGCCGCCATGGTGTTGGCTTCAAGCCCTGCTTTTGCCTTCTGACGCCATCTCCCGTTGCAGACAACCGCCTGACGCCGCGGCTGGCAGCGCTCGGGGCCCGCAGGGCTGTCTCGGTCCACGAGGAGCAGCTCAGGGAGCCAGAGTGCCTGGCGGAGATGGGAAGTGAGTGGGCAACGCGGCCTTCACGCCTCGCACCTCTCGTTGTCCCTGTGACTTAACGCGCTGTCCGCTTGTGTTCCCTCCAGCTGCCACGGTCCCCCTCCGTCTGCGGCGGTCGCCTGTGCTGAAACGGAGACCGGAGGCGAGCGGCGAGGCAGGAGGTGATGCACGGGGCTGGCAGCGAGCTGCCCTCACCGGGACGGGGCTGCCCCGTGCTCACCTTGGGCCTGGTGGTTTTGCAGGCAGAGCAGCGCAGGCTGGGCTGGACGAGACGCGGCCGGCAGCCAACGCGTGGCACGGGGAGCAGCCACCAGCCGTGGCACAGACTGTTGTGTATGCACAAGACTCACCTGTAGACCAAAGAAGCCCCGTGCCGGGCCTCGGGGAGCCAGCCCTGGGACAGTGAGCCCCTGCATGCCGCCGCGCTGTTCCCAATAAAGCCCTGCAAGCGAGCGCACGGTGACGGGGTGATGAGCGGTGGGGATGGAGGGCCGCTCCGTGCCCTGAAGGACGCAGCCCATCGGCACAGAGGGACCGGGGCTGTCCTGCCAGGCTCCCGAGCTGCAGCCCCAGAGCTCCCATGAAGAGCAGAGGAGCGCTGAGCGGCACCATTGGCACGGACCGGTGTGCTACAGGGAGAGCTGCGAGTGGTTTGGGGGCTGATGGCAGCCTGGCAGTGCGGAGTGACCGAGGCATTTTTAGCACCCCCATGTACCGGCTCCTAGCACATCTCCTGCCCCTCCTGCACCCCGAGGCCCACGGTTCTTGCAGCATGACCTGCAGCCGCTGCCCTGCCGCTCCCAGCTGCCACCAGCACCCCCCCCAGACCCTACGTGGCTTTCTCCTTTGGCAACCGTGAGCAGATCACCTCCCCTCTCTGGACCAAATGCATTCCCTGCACCGATGTTTACGACACAGAAGGAAGATGCTTGGGTTTTTGTTTTTTTTCATTCCCTCCCCACGTTGTACGTTTGTTGTTTTGGGTTTGTTTTTTTTTAATACGAGAGCTGTGTATTTAAAAAATATATGACTTTTAATTTTAACAACACGAACCTTGCAGGGTATTCTTGTAGGAAAAAAAGAGTACGGAACCCAATGAAAACAGGTCAGTAAATGTCCAAACACTGTGCTGGCTTCAGGAAGGGGATGAGGTTCCAGGGCCTGGTGGCTGCATCTGCCCTCGCTGCTCCCCACGCTACAGTGGGAACAGATCCCCTCTCCTCCAGGCTGTAACGGAAAGACCACGGGTGCAGCACAGCGCTGAGGTGAGAACGAGCTCAGCTCATGCACCGTAGCATCCCCAAGCAGCATTTTCCCCTCTTAAAACCAAGGGTGCTGGCCTCTACCAGGTGACGGCCTTGCACTGTCACTGTCAGGGTCAGTATCAGGTAACCCTGATACCAGGCCAGCTGCCACCCAGCAGCCCTTGAGGGACACGGGTGCAGGCCCCTTTCCCCTCCCTGCTCTGCCCACGCAGCTTTGAACGAAGGTTGCTGAACGGGTTGAAGAGAGGAGACGAGCACACTCGAGCTCCACGTGGTTTCATCTCAAAGCTCTGTATCTCTTTCTGTGACAACCCAGCTCGCCCACATCATCATCGCCTTGGAGAGCCTGCAAAACCAAAATGTGAGCTGGGATGAGACATGAACCCAGCTGGGAAGACAGAAAGCTGCCCGGTGGGGCTGCTGCTCTGAGAGGGACAAAGCAGAGCTCGGGACCTGGAGAGGACAGAGGGATCCCAGGTGCCAGAGCTGGGCTGTGCCCAGAGAACCAAGGGCTGGGAGAAGGCAGGGCCCATCGAGTCCATCGCTGCACTCACCTGATGGATTGTACTTGCTTGCAGAGCTCAGGGCTGGGGGGCTCGTAGCTGAAGCGGGGTGGATTCTCATTCACATACTGTGGAAGTGAAAGGAACAGAGACTGGTGCTGGAGCACAGCCAGCCAGCCACAAACCAAGACCACAATCCCACAACATATCCCGAGACCTCGATCCATCTGCAGCAGCACTCACCTCCCTCCCTCGTTTCCTCCCCTCCCCATCTTATTTCACCTGGAGACCTGGAAAAAGCTCTAACAAGGGCTGCTTACCACACAGCTCCCTGATGAACTCGACTGCACCTTCACCCAGAGTCACATGTACCCTGCACACAGCTCTGCTCTGCCTCTCCAGGAGCAGGCCTGGCTCAGCACACCTGCTTTCCACTGCCCACCCCCAACAGAGCCAGACATGCCTTGCAGACATGCAGAAATGCCTGCAGGAGGCACACGAGGGGTGTGGGGGCACAGAAACCCTCCATGGGTGCTGCAGAGTCCCATGGCATCCCACCAGCTGCTTCATCTTTACCGGCTGCAAAGCTTCGTGCCGCTCCAGGTGGTAGCGGGGACTGCTCCCTGGGGATGCCTGCTCTTCTTCCTCCTCCTCTTCATCCAGCTCTTCCTCCAGCTCCTCCTCCTCTTCCTCCAGCTCCTCCTCAAGGGATTCTTCTTCACGCTGCGGACTGCGCTCCCTTCTGCTCTTCTTTGCTCTCTGTGGGCTCTCAAACTCCAGCTTCCTGCCCGCTTCTCTCCCTGTGCCCGGAGAGGGGTGTTGGGAAGGCTTTCTGTGCACTTTCAGTCCACTGAGGGACTGATGTTCATGAGGCACAGCTTGACCACCTCCCCCCAGCAGCTTCCTTTTGGCACCCACAGCCCTTTTAGTCTTCCTCAGGGATTCTTCTCTCCTGTTTCTGGCAACACCCACATGATGCTTCTGTGTATACAGAGGTAAAGCCGTGCCACTGGAGTCCGCCTGCTCCTGATGAGGTGCCCTTTCAGCATGGGATGCCACGTGGCTGCTGGGCAGGACGGGAACAGCCACAGTGACTGGTGACACGTTGGCATGAGAGTCTTCCAGCCCAAGTGGGGCTTGAGCAGTGCAGGGAGCCTCTGCAGTTGATGTTGCCTGGGCCGTGTCAGCCTTCACAGGGCTGATATTGCAATACGAGGCGAGCATTGAGGGAGATGAAGTCTGCACTGAGTCATCCTGCAGCAAGCCCTGGGGAGAGTCGTTGCTACAAGGTTCCAGCAGGTCAGGGGTGTTGCTGTCGGCGGCCACCTCCTGCTGGGCCTCTTGAGCACGTGGAGAGCTACACAGATGGGACTTCTCTGGTAAAAGAGGAAAAAAATCCACAGTCACATTGAGCAAGGGGCACTCTGCTGGAGGGAGGCACTCTGTGTGGGAGCTGTGTTGGTATGTGAGACAGGGCAGGTGAGCATCACAGCACGTGGCAACCCGGGGACATCAGATCAGCACAGCACTGCTTTCTGGCTGGGGCAGGTCAGCCAGCATCAAGGAGGAGCTGCACATCCACACAGAGGAGAGGGGCTGCCTGCCCCCAGGAAAACATGCACTCCACGCAGCGTGGAGACTCACCTCCTGAAGAGGACAGGGTCAAGGACACCGGGGGCAGCCTGTTCCAAGGGTTGTCCAGAGATGCCTCTGAGTCCTCTGACAACGCTGTTGACTCTGCAGCTGTAACAACCACAAGCAGGAAGTGACTGGGTTGAACTGCAGGACCAAGAATGCTGCTGCCTACTCCCAGCCCTGCAACAGCTAAAAAGAATGATGAACAGTGCAGACAGCACTCAAGGGGGAGCTCTGAAACCCTTTCAGCAGACAAGCCTGGAATGATGGCTCAGCCAGGATCCCTCTAAGGCCTCATTAAGGCAGCAGAGATCCAGATAGCACCCAGAGAGCAGGCAGGCTGGAGGAAGGACTTCCCCTGCACCCTTTTCCTTCCTCTTGCAGGGCTAGCAGAGGGTTTGTCTTGCTGCTGAAGCAGATGCAGTCATCCACACTGGGGGATGTAAACAGCAGCTGCCACCTCCTGCACCCTAGATGCTGAGAGGTGAGAAACCTCAAGGAAGCCATTCACGGGCTGTGACCCTGTGACTTGATAATGCAGTCCCCACGAGGGCCTGGCAGTTGTGCTGTCTCCTGGTGTCTGGAGCACAGCTGCACTGTCCAGGACTGTCTGCAGGTGTGGCATCGCTCCCCAGTGCCAGGGGTACTCAATCCTAGAGACCTGGCTCTGTTGCTATGTCCTCCACTTAATGCAAAGACAAAACGGCTTGCACAGACTTCAGATGAAAATACTAAGAAGTTGGAGGGGATGTGTATGTCCCACTACTTACACCTGGCCTGGGGTGTGACACTGTCATCGCCTGGCACTGCCGTTTCGTAGCTGCTCTTCTCAGGAGATGCTCCACGTGTAACTGAAACAAAAGGGGCACTGCTGGTCACACCCCAGCACACTGCTCAGCCACAGCAAAGGAAGCCTTCTCCACTTTCTAGATAGATCCCAGGCAGCTGGGAGGACCTTTGCCACCTCAGCAGTGTGGGGACTGAGACACCAAGAGAAGGAACGTGCCAAGCACGCTTGTGACCTACAAAGCTCTTAGCGTGCTCTGCAGCGTTCAAAACTCCACCTTCTAGATGCCTACATGCTCAGTCCATAACCAGGAAAAAGTCTCTTATTTCAACATGCTTGGCAACTGAATTGCTGACCTGCCTGCCCTCCAAACGATGCCACAGCACTGACCTGCCTGGGCAGCATCGCAGTCAACCACCACTTCCTCAGCAGGGATCACCAGGATGTTGGCTGGGACTATGAAGATGTCCTCACGTGGCTGAAACGAGAGACACTGCTTGTTTTTTGCCGTGTGGTCCCTCTCAAGCTGCAGGAGCTCACTCACAGCCGAGCACAGCCACGCTCCCCAACAAATCTCTGCTTCTGCCCACTGCTCTGCCTCCTCCCAGCCCTCCAGAGCAGGGCCCCCACCACAAACTGCCACAGCCCTGGCCCAGACAGTCACAGGGATGGCTCTGCATCAGGCACTGAGCAGCACTCGGACTGACCTCCTTCTGGAGCTCTGCCTCCCAGCGGGTCACAGGAAGCTTGCCTGCCTCTGTTGAGGGCGTCTCTTTGGGCACCTGCAAGTCTAAGCACTCCTCAGCGTTTTCCTTCAAGACCTCAAGCTGGTCCTGTGCTATCACTTCTAACAGCTGAGAGAGGGACGGCTCTGGAGCAAGAAGACACGTATGTTAGTGGAGAAGGTAACAGGCAAACGCTTTTACTTTCTGCCACGTGACAGTCACGTGCATTGAAACTTGTGGAAAGACACAAAACTGCAGGAGGACTGTGGAAAAAAGGTGTACTGAGAGCCAGTGACAGCCCTGCACGTGCAGGAAGGATCTTGGATAGAAGGGTAACGGGAAACTTGAGGAGCCCTGCACGCTGCAGACAAAGGACCAGAAGCAGAGCTCTGGCAGGACTGCTTCAGCAGCAGCACAAGCATGGGAATGCAATGGCACCAAACTGAGCTGGGCTGCAGCAGGCACGGTGCCCTGTCACACCCCTAGCCCTGTTGTTCAGCCCAGTAGAACGTCTGGTTGTGTCTGTGCCACATCTGCCTAACACAGAGCAGGCAGCCTAGCAGGCAGCCACGGCACAGGATGTCCCCAGGAGCCCCTTACCTGAGCTAGGAGTGGTCCCCATAGACAGATTCCTCCTGCAATGACCAAGGAGAAAGCCAATGTCAGAGAGTCCCACAGATTCACAAGCAGCTGCCCCCAGACACGTACCAGCCCCTGCCAGCTCACATGAAAAGCATTCAGCACCTGCACTGTGGTGCCTGCATACATTCCCCGGCAATCACCAGCCCCATACTTACATCCAGAGCTCCTTTATCTTCTGCAGCACAGAGGGCTCCTGGTTCCTAGAACAAAAGAGAACTCAGCTACTGATGGGGCACTCCCTCCTACACACACATTCCTTCTGAGTTTGTGACACAAAATTCTCTTTCAGAGAGTACAATTATCTCCAACACAATCAAGCAGCAGCAGCACATCTCATTACTGGCAGTGCTTGCTGCTGTGCCAAGGGCTCCTGGCTTCAGTGCTACATGGCAAATACCGTCTTCTCAGCACTGGGGCAATGCTCAAGTCCCACGGACCAGCACCCCCACCCCCAGCCTGCACCCCACACACGTACACGTTTGATGAATCCATCCTCTGCCTCTCCATGGGCAGCACGACGAAGCGCTGGGCGGTGAGATAAAACTCACAGTCCTCCTGTTGGGGCAAAAGAAGTCTGTGTGGTACAGGCAAGCAGACACAGCTCCGCTCCCTCCCACTTCAGGACCTGTGAGCACCCCCCTCAGCACTGCAAACAACGAGGGGCAGCCTGGCCTCCCCTGCAGAGGGTTTTGGACCTTCTGCCTCAGCTGTTAGCTTTTTCAGCAGGGGACACAAGTCAGGCTGGGCCAGTCTGAGCCCACGGGGAAACTCCTGACTCCGAGCAAGGGGAGAGAGGGGAGCTCTCTGCCACGGGCTGAGGTCCACGTAGGCCTCCTGCAGGCACACAGCTGGCAGCTCCAGACAGCAAGAGGAAGCAGTTGTGTGGCTGAGGCCACTGCAGACCCTAGGGAAGCTACACCACATCCCCAAGGAGGGCTCAAGCCTTCTTCACTTACCAGGACCTGAGCACTGAGGGGCTGTGGAGAAGAAAGGCCAGCCCCCACTCGCCCCCACGCTCCATCACACAGCTCTGGGAGCAGCTCAAAGCAGGAAGGAAGCAAGGCAAAGCCAGGGAACAAGTCACTTCCATTCATCGCAGCACTCACCAGCTTCGCCTCCTCCCGGAAACACAGCGTGTACTTCTGCAAGGCAATCAGTCTACAAATGAGGCTGGAAAGCATGAGCTGCATGTGGGCACTAGAAAAGGAACAGAGCAGAACCATCTGGGAGAGATGAAGAACGAAGTCAGACCGCCCACACCCACCGTGGGGCTCCCCTTACAGCTACACAACTACACCAGGGCACAAGGGAATATTTCTCAGTGTGAAGCAGGGACTGAGCTGCTTGATATCCTTCCTCTGACACCAGCAACCTCTCCAGCTGGAAAACAGAGGGCTCATATCCAAATGGGGACACTGAGCCAAGCTGATGGAGCCCAAGGTGCCACAGTGAATGCTCTGACTCCTTTCACAAAGGCCACGTGCCATTTCTGATCACATTTCTAAGCTGTCCGCCATCAATCCCAGCCATAACAGCAGCACCAAGTGCCCATGTGTTCCAGCCCAGCAGCAGCACCTCTTTCACACCAACCTCCCACCCTGTTATTGATTTAGCTGAACACAGTCTGAAACAAGCCCAGGCAGGAGCCCAACCAGCAGCTGCAGAGAGCTGCGGTCCCAGCCACGGCCCAGCCACAACAGAACCCACTTTTCTTCTGCCTGCAGAGCTTCTGCTGTAACCACCACTCGGATGTAGTGGGAGCCATCTGACACATGTAGGACAGCATCCTGCTGTACTTCGCCTTGGCCAGGAGCGCTGGAGCCACTCAAAACCTAACAGAGCAGGAGGGGAAAAGCAGAATGAAAAATCATGCAGAGAACTGCCAGTGAATAAAAGCAGCACATCACGCCTGGGGAGCCTTGGACCCCTCATTCACCACCCCAACCACAGGAGATCTCCTGGCACAGACTGTGGGTTGGGGAACCATCTTCACACAGCATCAGGAACACGAGGTTGTTATTCTATCGCGTTTTTCACCCCTGCTCATCTCTTCCTCCATTTAAGAATGCCAGCAGCCATCCTTCGGAGCGCTCCTCCTGGGAGCAGATGTCTCTCCTGCATAATCACAACCTGCAGAGCTCACACTCACGGCATCCTCGTGCCCTCTCCCCACATCACACGAGGGTCTGTGACACACCAGGTCGAAACCCAGCTACGTATTAACATAACTGAGAGATTCACCTATGTAACTTGTAGTTATGTGATTATCTTAGTACTCAGCCCGCAGCTAATGGCAGTTTAGCCTGCTTTCCTCCACCACGCTGGCTCTGAAGCAGGGGAGAGTGACCATCCATAAGCAGCACTCACAGCCAGCTCTCACCCTTCCTCCCTGGCTGGGTAGCAAGAGAACAGCAGGGCTAGCAGAGGGCACTGCACCTCTGCAAGGAGCCAGGAGTGTGGACTCAGCTCAGTTCATCCCCTCTTTCTCCCTGTAGGCCACACATCATGGAATCCTTTGAGTTGGACTGGATGATATTTAAAGATCCCTCCTGGCTCCCCTGCAATGAACAGGGACAGCTACAGCTGGTGGGGTGCCCAGAGCCCCGAGCAGCGCTGTCTGTGGGGAACGGGCACGCGCTGCCAGTGCCAGCTCCTCGCTGCTGCTTCTCCTTACACCCAGTCTAAACATCTCCTTCATCTTGAAGCCATTCCCCCTTGTCCTATCATAACAAGCCCAATAAGAAGTCTGTCCCCTTCTTCCTTGCAGCCCCTTTAGATACAGAGAGGCTGTTATCGGGTCTGCCCACGCTGCCTTGGATGCCAAGCACACTGCCTGGCTTTCCGGGCTGCACACTGCCAACCACCAGTACCCCAGATCCCTCTCTCCAGGGCTCCATCCTTCCACCCCCCAGCCGGCGGGATCCAAGTCCTCAAACCCCGCAGCACCGCACGGTACCCACCCGCAGCACCTGTCCCGTCAGCCACTTCTTGCCCTCCGGCTGCTCGCGGTTCAGCAGCAGGCCGACGATCCACGGTTGCAGCACGTAAACACCGGGAGAATGGACGTTCCTGCTGCCGTACAGCAACCTGAGCGGGGCGACAGCAAACGCCGCGTCGGGACGGCCCGAAGCCCGGCACGGGGCAGCCCGGCTCCCACCGCTCCTCACCCGCCCTCGGCCGCCTGCTCCGCCGCGCCCGCCCCGTCGGGGCCGCACACCGCCGCCATGCCGCCCGCGGCCCGGGAAGGGGAAGCGCTGCCGGGCGGTCGCATCCGGGGCGGGACCCGCGGGGCACGGCCGCGTTTCCTCGTGCTCCGCGGGCGGGTGCGTTGACCCAAAGGCGGCATCGCCGTCGGGGCTGCTCCGCTTCGCTCCTCCCCACGGCCCCGCACGTCGGCCCGCTGAGAGCCGTTGGGCCGCCTGCTGGGCGGCTCCTACCGAGCTGGGGCACGGCGTTGTCCTGTGCGAGCGTTCGTTGGTCCCCGTGCTGCGGCACAGACGTGGTCCGTTCGCGTCGTTCCCTTGGGGGGGGTTGAGGGGGACCACCCTGAGGTCGGGCACCTCTCCCGACTGCCTGGGCGTCGCGCACTGCCGCACGCAGCCCGTTTTTCCTCGTCCAACACTGAGGGACTGCGGCCCAACGGGGAAGGTGGGATTGGGCACGTCGGTGCAGGAACAGAGCCCCGAAAACACGAGGCTCGCGATGAGAATGAAGAGCAGCAAGCCAACTGCAGCCAAGCGCCTGCACGGGCGGGCTGATGCTTGCGCTGCATCGGCTTTAGGAGCAGAGGTGGCTTGCACGGGGCAGAGGACAGCGTGCATCACCACCAGGTGAGCATCAGCCGTCGGAGCTCCCAGCCGGGACGTTCCGGCTCCCCTTCTGTCACTCAGCCACCGGGAAAGGTGGATCCAAGGGTGTGGAGCAAAGCCAGGAGGCTGGCATACCGCAGGGAGATTGGTGGAGCAAGGAGCAGATGCAAGCCCTCACGGGAAAGCAGGAGATAACTGAGTAGTGCAAGGCACCTGCAGGCAGTGCGGGGTCAGCACCGAGGCACACGGAGCAGTATGGCTGGAGTTTGTGGCCGCTCCGTTCTGGTGACTGGGGCCAACCGGGGAATCGGGCTGGGGTTTGTCCAGCACCTGCTGGCACTGCCAAACCCACCTGAAGTGCTCTTTGCAGCTTGTCGGGACCCCAAGGGACAGAGAGCACAGGTGAGGCTGGGCTGGGACGGAGCTGTGGGGGGACAGCAGGGCTGGAGCAGGAGAGGGGACATTTGAAGAATCGTTGGACAGATGAGAGTGCTGCAGCCCCGGGCCCAGGCATACAAGAGGTGGGGAGGGATGGCAAGGGGACGAGCTGCGCACCAGGTGTCCACAGATCCTTGGGGTTGGGCAGGAACTGCTGCTCCTGCTCCTGCCATTGCCTGGCACCATGTGCCCCAGGGCTGGAGGCAAAGGGCTGGTGTTGTAGTGCAGATTAGAGCACGATGTATGGCTCACATCAGCTGTCTCTTACAGGAGCTGCAGAAATTGGCCTCCAAGCACCGCAACCTGGTCATTGTCCCGCTCGGTAGGTGACATGTCCCTTGTCCGGGCTCCCCGCTGTACCAGCACCGCATTCCCACATCCCTGTGCTGAGGGCTCTGTCCCAGCACTGTGCCTGGTGGCAGACACCGAGGGGAGCGGGCACTCACCTCCCCACCTCGCCTCTGCAGAAGTCACCGATCCCGCCAGCATCAAGGCGGCCGCAGCCAGCGTCGGGGAGCACCTCAAGGGCTCAGGGCTGAACCTCCTCATCAACAACGCTGCACTTCTGAAGGTGAACACGCTTGACAATGAGACACTGAAGGACATGTCCAAGGTGTACACCACCAACACCGTTGCACCTCTGCTGCTGAGCCAGGTAATGCACTCGGCCACAGCTCTGGTAACGCTCTTGCCCTATAGCTCTGCATTTCTCCGTGGTGGAAGGAAGGGTCCGGTGGTACGGGGCCCTGCTCTGCTCTTGTGAAATGTCATGCCTGGTGCTCATGAGCTGCCCTGAGAAGTTGTGGGACAGGGACTGGTGCTGGGGAGCTGGAACGTGGGGCAGGAGGAAGAGGAAAGAGGAAGATGGCTGCTGATGGTGCTGGTGCCAGAACTGCTGCTATGGAAGGTGTTGGTCCTGTCCCCTTCGAGTGGAACCCCGCTTCTCTCCCACAGGCGCTCCTGCCCCTGCTGAAGAAGGCAGCCCAGGGGAGCCCGGGCTCGGGGCTGAGCTGCAGCAAGGCCGCCATCGTCAACATTTCCAGTATTGGGGGATCCATTTCTTCTCTCATTGGTTGGGATGTCATAGAACTTGTCTCATACCGCTGCAGCAAGGTACAGCCATGCTCTGCTGAGAGAAAATATCCTTCCTCTCCCCTGCCCCAGCCATAGGTCTGCTCGTGTCCCCGTGCAGCACCTTCTTGTCCCCACCTGATCCCTGTGCTGTCTCCCACAGGCTGCTCTGAACATGCTCACCAGGTGCCAGTCCTTGGGGTACCGGGAACACGGCATCCTCTGTGTTGCTCTCCATCCCGGCTGGGTCAAAACAGAAATGGGGAACGCAGCCGGACACACAGTAGGAGATTCCCCTGTGTTGTTTCCCATGGGAAGCATATTGTCTCCCTGAGCCCTGCACTGAGACCCCCTCACAGGGAAGTGTGACTGCTCCGTCAGCTCCATGGGCAGCTCTCCCTGCCCTGGGACCCCTGTGCAGCACCAGCCCTGGCTCCTGGCAGCCCCACCGCCTGGCTTCCCAGCTCTCACCCTCTTCCCAGGGCTCTGCTTCCCCCTCGGGGGAGCCGCTGCCTTCCTGCAGCCAGGCTGCAGGGCACTGCCTGGGCAGCCCTTGGGCACACACGCCTGTGTTTCTCCCTCTGCCCTGCAGGCCCCACTGACGGTGGATGCGAGTGTAGGAGGGATGCTGAAGGTGCTCTCGTCCCTCTCTGAGAAGGACACTGGAAGCTTCCTGGACTGGGAAGGGAACGTATTGGCCTGGTGAGGTGCTGGCCCAACCTTGTGCCTGGATCGTGGCAGTGGCCCCTCTGCTGCTGCCTGACCTCTCCTTCCCCCTCAATAAATGAATATCTGCGAACAACAATGCTTTTGTCTTCATCTGTGAGCACAGCACACTCTGTTGCACACTGCGAGTCTGTGGAGTACAGCTCCTTCCCTGGGGGTCCCACTCCTCATCCGTGTGTGTCAGCACCCACTGCTCCCAACCACAGTCACTGCCAGGTGACCCCTCAAGTGACACCTGTCCCTGCAGGAGAAGTCCCCTCCGGAAAGGACAGGGATTGTGGCCAGTAACCATCTCTGAGGACATGGGCTGCCTGGAACAAGGAGCAGCACAGACAAGGCGGGGGCATTGGATCTGTCCAGCAGGGGTTCCCTATGAGGGCTCAGGTAAGGGGGTGGGACATAGGGTGATACAGAATTGGGATGCAGGGCACTGCTGAGCTGCGCGTGGGGCAGGGAATGGCAAGAAGCTGCTGCCCATGTCTGTGGCTGGGAAGGGGTGACATGGGGGAGCTGAGCTGGCATCACCAGGGCAGGTGGTTCCCTTCCCAGTTGAGGAAGGCCCTGGAGGTGTTCTGTGACAGGCTGCCCAGCACCTCCAGAATGCCCTGCATGCTGTGCTCCACTGTCATGGGTGCCTGAGGAAGAGGACAAGGAGCAGTGTCACTGCCATAGCCTGTGCTGGACAGGGAGAGCTGCAGGGACAGACCAGGCTGGAGGGTCCATGGGTGATGCTGTGCCCTTTTGTCCCAACTTGAATGGGGCTGGCTGCCCATAGAGATATTATTCCTTCTTGCCAGCCCTCTGCTCTCTGAATGAGGGACAGGGACTGGCATCCAGTGTCCCCCTGCTGGCCCCAAGTGTTTGCAGAGCCTCTGCCTCTGCACACATTGCTTCAGAGCTCAGAGCATTCCCAGAGCTCCAGCTTCACCAAGCAGCAAGGACCCAGCCCCCATTCCCAGTCCTGTGCTCTCTGCGCAGCAATGTACCTGCTCTGTTCCCATGTCGGTCTTCACCCAGCTGGGATGGATTGTCGTACACAAGATCCCCTTGTCCCCGAGCTCTGCAGCCAGGCACCTGGTCACCATGTTCTGGGCAGCCTGGAAGAGTCAGATAGCATGGGCATGGCCCAGGCTGATGCTCTGAGTGCTTATGCTTGTAGAAACAGGCAAGAGATGCCTGGAGCAGGCCCATGGGCTCCATGGGGGACCAATTCCCCCTCTGTACCTTGCTGGCACGGTACGGGTACATGGGGGCCTCCATCACCTTGAGACACAGCCTGATGGAGCCCACTTTGGAAGACACACTGATGATGGCAGCCCTACTGCAGCTCAGCCCCTCTGTCCCAGCTTCCTTCGCTGCCTTCTCCAAGAGTGGCAGGAATTCCTGGCAGAAGGACACGTAAGTACATCTAAGCATGGACTCTGGGTTTCAGCCCTGCCCTCTAAGTCCTCATGCTGTGACTGCAGGCCATGGAGGAGCAGCCCTACCCCACACACACCTTGACAACCAGCAGGGGCCCCACCATGTTGACTGCAAATGTGGCGAGCATCCCCTGTGCATCCACAGACTGCAGTGTGGCCCACAAGCCGACGCTGACGTTGTTGATGAGCAGGTTGAAGCCCTGGCCCTCCAGGTGAGACTCCACCGCCTGTACAGCTCCACAGATGCTGGGCAAGTCCACCATGTCTGCTGGGCAAAGAGAAGAATGTGACTGTATCTGCTTTGAGGAGTGAAGGGGTCGTTGTGTAAGTGCTGCTTGGAGGAATGCTATAGCTACACTCGTCTTTCTCCAGGAGCTACAGGGCATGCTGGTGTACTGGGGACATATTCATTATATTACTGACTTACACTCTGATCTTTCCTGGTTGATACCCACTCTGATGGGGCATTTAGAGTGATCTTCTCCTTTTTCAGTGTGCTGAAATTCATCTTCCACCACTTCCCAGGATACAGCATGCAGTCTTTTCTTGCAGCATTTGATTTCCAACCTCCTCTTTTCTACAGATGCCCCAGGATTGGGGCCAGACCCCCTATGCTGGATCAGAGTGGTATGTTTTAAGTCTCTGTTTTCTTGTTTAAGGTTTGCTTGTCAAGATCTGGATCACATGATGGATGCCTGCCCCACGAAAATGTCCCTCATTTGTTTAAAAAGAGACATCTGAACACTGCACAGATCTGAAAGGAGCCCAGTTAGAGCAACATTTAACATTGGCATTACTTTTTTTATGTCACGACTACACCAGCAGCCCTTAAGGTTTATGAATATTCCCATTTGTGGGTGCTGTTGAGGATGAGCCCCAGTGCACACATGTTCTGCAGAGCCTTCTGTGAGGAGAATTTGGAAGCCAGGTCCCTTATTGCAACATTCTGCCTCCACCTGACCCGTGTTCTCAAGCTTGCACAAGACTCAATTAGCAAAGGAGGGAAGAGCTGAAAACAACTTGTTCTTCCTTTGAACAGATGAGCACCAGAAAAGCTCTTTTCTGGGGCATTTTTAGGTAGTCTGGCAGGTTTATGGTGGTGGCAAGCAAGCTTCAAGTCATCTTATAAGGCATTTGAGTGAGCTGGGAGTTAAGCATCCATGGGGCAGCATAGATTTTTGGGAGATGAGTGTTGCCTTATGAAAGCAGCATCTTTTTTCCTGACACGCAGCTTGAATTTGGAGCTGTTTGTGATTTTGGGTTTTGGCCTGTGCACTCGGACCCTTTGGAGCAAGAGCCTAACTTCATTCAGGTGCTGCTCAGCTTGGACGATAAACAAGCGGAGCTCTAAGCTCCATTACTCCACCACATGTCATTTGCTGGCTTAGGTGAATGATTAATTTCTGTGTTTGGACTGCCTTAGTCATTGCTCCAAGGGAGAATGGGGCCAGGCAAGCGCAACAAGCATGTTCCTATTGCTACACCAGCCACATTAGCTGAAGACAACTTCTTCTCTCTTCTTAACGATGGCTTGAATGGTGCCTACAAAGCAAAGTGCAAGCCCAGATCCTCAGCTTTCAGATGGAGGAAACTGGAGGATTAGAAAGGGAAAGAAAGAACGGGAGAATGAAAGGATGCAGTAGGTGTTTTAGAGTGAATTTCTTTCATTTCTGAAACACCTGCAATTATTGGTTTGTAGTAAACCATTCCTCTGCGTGGAGGAAGACAGCCTGGAGCAGAACTCCCTGTAGATGGACACGCCAATTTTGACAATGCAGAGTGCCATTCTGTGCTGCTCTCCCTTTTATCCCCCATGTCCTTGTCCTCTCCTGTTCTGCTCAACCTAGCAGACATCCCAAAATGAAGCGCACCTCCGAGCCTGAACAGCAATTTAAAAATAACTAAGGCAAATTCAGGCATCTTTGGGAACAGCCCTTTCCCTTGAAATTTGGTCTGGAGCCACCTCTGCCCACCTCTGAAGCTGGTTTGATGGCTTCCCCAGCTCTGCTTTCTGGGGGAGGCGTTGCCAGATGCTCAGCAGGCTGCAGCCACATGGTTGAACCACCATGGTCTGGCAAAGCCATCCCTTGTTGTGCCCCCCAGGTGAGTGGTGGGCCGGGAGCAGAGCCTGATGCAGGACGGGGGTGACACCATACCTAGCTGGAGCAGCTTGATGCTGGGGTGCCGGGCAGCTAATTCTTGCAGGGCCTGGAGACAGGCATGGAGCGTGGGGTTAGAAGCCACCAGCAGCACTGCTGATCTTCCCACCCATGCTATCCTTGGCCGCAGGAAGCAGACCACAGAGGCTTTGCTCTTGCTGGAGAAGTTGTCAGGTGAAGGGGTGCTGCCAGGCTCACTGCTGTCCTCAGCCTGGTGACACCAGCAGGGAGAAGGGGATGGTTGGTCATCAGTGTGAGCACTGAGGTCACACAGGCACAGCCCCCCATCCTCAGAGCACCCAGCCAAGCCTGCTACCTGCAGAGACCCAGGAGGGAGGTGGGGGTCACAATACCCCTCCCTCCCCTGGCTGGTAGATGTCCCCAGGCACTGACCTTCCCTCTAGGACCAGTAGTATCATGGCAGGTGGCAAAGATGTGCTTCAGGGTCGGGGGCTGGTGGCGAGCTGCCTCACCAGCTCCAGCCCAATGCCCCGGTTGGACCCCATTATAAGAATGCTCCAAGCCAGCGTGCCCATCTCCAAGGGGGTCAGACAGTCACAGTGGTGACAAACAGGCTGCACCCAGCAGGACTGCTGCCTGCCTGGAGTGAATGGGAGAAAAGGCACAGCCCAGGGAGTGGCTTTGCCCACGGGGACAGTGATGGTGCCAGCAGCGGCCCTGGTGCTGCCCTAGGACCAGGGTGAGCACGTGTTGTGGCGTGATGGTTCTCCTCCATTGCCAGCTCCCCAAGGCTTGACTTCTTCTTCAGAGATTGCATCCATTCAGGGCTTGGAAGCTCACTTGGAAACACAACCAAGAAATGGAATGGACATAAACAGGTTCTTGCTTGTAGCAGTGGGGTTGCAGCAAGCTCATTCTGTATGCCTGCTTTCCCCAAGGATGCAAGCAGAGAAGACCCCCAGCTGCCCACAGCCCCATCCACTGGGCACCAAGCCCACAGCCCTCACCCTTCTCCCTGTCCTCACTCTATCGCCCATCATCCATGGGAGGACAGAACAACAGGTGCGATATAGCAAAAGCTCCTGCAGCCCAAATCAGCCTGGGGACATGGATTTCTAGGAGGCAGAAGTGCGTAATGTTCTAAAAGAAACAAAGAATCTCCACGAGAGATTAGCTGAAGAACTGGGGCAAAGTGAATTTAAAGTGGGAGAGGACATTCCGGACAGGGAAGTAGTGGGGGTGAGTCTGTGGCATCTGGATGTGGAGGAATGCACAGAAGGGACAGAGCTGGCTATTTCATCCCTATTTGGACAGTTCTAAGTCTGGTTCTAAGTCTTCTCATTAAAGAAAGACTTGAGCCGGCAACTGGGAGATGGTGAAGTGGCTCTAAGTCTGGAGGATTTGCTTTCAGGTGGCACGGAGCGTGGAGAGGAAAAAAGCAGCGATGGCTCCTTCTTTTGTTGGGAAGGCTGCGGCCACAGAGAGAGAAATAAGCATGTTGGGTGTGGATTTAGACTCAGAATTCGTTAGACTCAGACGTTCATTAGACTCAAACTGGCCATAAAAGGCGTTATGGAGGGTGTCATCACCCGTGCAAGCAATTGCACTGTACAGACTTGCCTGCTCTTGCTGCTATCTTGCAAAGCAGCACCTGGAGTAGAGCTGTCATCACAAACCAACAAGACTGGAGTTTCCTCTTTTCCTTCCAGGTTCCTTGGGAAGGGGACAGCTGACACACGCAAAGAGGGCTGGAGGACCAGGAATGGCTGCAGGTCAGCAGAGACATGCAGCAAGTGACTTTTGGAAGTGGCTGATGGCAATGCAGATCCGCTCATGGCTCAGGAAACGAAACCTGGGGGTGGACAATCTCCGTTGAGTCCAGAGGAGATGCTGCAGGAAAGAGATGAAACCAATCTGGAGAGTCCAAGGCTGCCAAGGCACCTGGGGACCATTCAGGATGGAGACAACCTCTGGAGGACTCTTCTAGTCCAAGTCCTTGGAGCAAGGTCAGCAGCAACCTCAGGAAGCCCAGTGCTTGAACTGCATCTCAAAAAGCCCCAGGGATCCCATGGTCCCTCTGGACCCCATTTCAATGTTTTCCTGCCTCCACTGCAATGTTTTCCCTCCTCTGTCGAGCTCACACTCTCTTTGTTCATGTGTCTCTTGGCTATAGGCTGCCGCTGTGGTTTAACCCCTGTGTGCAGCTGAACAATACACGGCTACGTTCTCAATTCCTCTCAGTGGGATGGGGGAGAGCTGGGGAGGTGAGGAAACACTGAGTTTTAGTCAGTGACTCGGGTTCGTTCTGTGATGATGATGACTCAGGGTGGGAAACGTGCTGTGTGGTGTCAAGGCCACCTCAGGTCAGATCACTGCTGCACTGCTGCTTATTGAGAAGCTCATCCTTCACCTTGCCTGGGTGAAAAGCGACAGCCAAGAGCCATAAAACCCTCATAGAGCCCAGTGAGGGCAACCCTCAAATGGCGGCTCCCTGCCCGGCTTCACCCACACCGCGTCACGTGACCGTCGCGTCCCTCCACATTGCATCAGCCAGCCGGGAGAGGGCGAGAGGGTGAGTGGGCGGGGCTTCTGCTGAGCGACGGCTCGCGCAGCCAATCGGCTCCCGGCTCCCTCCCCTGCGGGTGCTGCGGCGGCGAGGCCGGGTGAGCGGAGCGCGGGGCGGCGGTGCCCGGCGGGGTAGGCCCGGGGGTCCTGGGGGGGGTCCGGGCAGCGCCGGGTGGGACACGTGGTGGGCATGGGTGTCCCTGAAGGCTCTGCTTTTTGTGCTTGAACCCGTCAGACTGAGCCAGCCTCGCTGCGTCCCCTCCTGCTCGGCTGTGCGGCTTCAGGATGGAGTCCGTGCTGACAGCGAGTCAGATCCGGCAGCGATTCATTGACTTCTTCAAGGAGAACCAGCACACCTACGTGCACTCCTCTTCCACCATCCCCCTGGACGACCCCACGCTGCTGTTTGCTAATGCTGGCATGAACCAGGTAGGATTCCAGCTCGGGTTGCTCTGAACACCTGCAGCAGTGGCCTTTGGAATCGCCCAATCCTTCATAATGAACTGCTGGACAGCAGAGCTTAGCGATTGTTTGTAAAACGATACGTGACCCTGAGCAACGTGATGGAGCTGTGGATGTCCCCATTCATTGAGTGGAGTCGGACTAGGTGGCCACAAATGGCCTCTTCCAACTCAAATTCCTGCAGACAACATCTGGGGGCTGCATGTACCCATCTCTTAGCCGACTTCTTTCCAGCTGTGGTCGACTTAACCTTGCAGGAGTACCAGTTCTCCCTGGGCTGAGCTGGTTCCCATTGCTGTGGTTTCACTGAGATGAGGTCTGTGTTTGGCTGCCTGCATCCTAGCAGTCCCTTCTGCAGCCTGCGTGGAAAATGAGCTTGTGCTCTGCCTCTCCTGGTCACAAAGAGGTGGCTGCTGCATCTGCAGGAGTGCGGTTGCAGAGTTGGCAGGAGAGGTTTCTGTGCTTCCAGGGCTGACAGTGCGGAGATGGGAGCGCTGCCAGCCTGCCCTCCTTGACCCTTTGGACCACAGCTACCACTGCAAATAGTTGCAGGGAGAATCCTGGCACAAATGACCACCAGCATCTCTAACGAGCAGTTGGGGCTAGGCTGCTGGAAGGGTTTTTCTGGAGTTTTCATTGTCGATTTGGCAGCTGGGTATCTGGCTGTTTTCATCCCCTTTGGAAGTTCTGGGCTTTGGCGTGCTCCAGGCACATGCGCTGGGTCCTGCATCCTCCTCACATGCAGCAGACTGAAGGTTGTCTGTGGGGCATCCAGGCCAGCAGTACTGTGATACAGAAGATACTCAGTGCCTTGCTGATGCTTTCAACGTCTGAAATCAGGCCCTTAGTGCTTTCCTTGATTCCTCTTTTTTCTTTCCCCTCAGTTCAAACCCATCTTCCTCAACACTATCGACCCCTCGCACCCACTTGCTAAACTGAGCAGAGCTACCAACACTCAGAAATGCATCCGAGCTGGGGGCAAGCACAATGACCTGGACGACGTGGGAAAGGATGTCTACCACCACACTTTCTTCGAGATGTTGGGGTCCTGGTCCTTTGGGGATTATTTCAAGGTAAAACAGACTGATCTGAAGCTGTTGCACAAAGTCACGTGGCTGTGAGCTCAGCAGAGCATTTGCCAGGAGGGAAGAGGCCATCTTAGCACAGAGGGGCTCCTAGGGTACGTTTGGCTCCTCCAGCTCTGCAGAATATTCTGTGATAAATTACTTGAGATATACAAAGCTGATTAGATTATATTAACGCTGTCAGTTTGGAGTCTTCAGGTGGAAGTTTTAGTGGCTGTCCTGGAGCTGTGGTCATAAAATAACAATATTCCCAAGCTTCTTGCTGGTGTGAGGTTCATGTCACAAAGGGATTATGAGGAATACAGCATTATCAGCAGATTGCAAAGGCTTTATTTTTTGCTGAGGATGATAGGATTTCACCTGGTTTCACCTGCAGAGATGTGCAGTGTGCCCCGTTTGCTACGTATGCTAGTTTGCCTGTTTCTTATGCCAGAGGTCTGAAAGCTCTGATCTGTTTCTTAGACAGCTGTCCTGGTCCAACTCCTGTCAGTTAGAGCTGGTAGTACAGGGGGACCTCAGGAGGATCCCCCTA
Organism: Callipepla californica brunnescens; assembly: GCA_023055505.1. Lineage (NCBI taxonomy): Eukaryota > Metazoa > Chordata > Aves > Galliformes > Odontophoridae > Callipepla > Callipepla californica. The sequence goes on along the minus strand of JALIRH010000016.1, from coordinate 946,953 downwards.
CAGTAGCCAGTACTCTAATTGAGCAGGTACTGCACGCTGAAGAGAAGCTCTCTTTCCACTCTCTTGCTCACCTCATCTTTCCTTCTGCAGGAACTTGCTTGTAAACTGGCACTGGACCTTCTCACCAAGGAGTTTGGCATCCCTGCTGAAAGGCTCTACGTCACTTACTTTGGTGGAAATGAGGCTGCAGGACTGCAGCCAGACCTGGAATGCAAGCAGATCTGGCTGGATTTGGGGTGAGGGCTTTTAACCGGGAAAGCTTCACGTTCTGATCAACAGTTGCCATCTGCCTTTCTTCAGAGAAAGGCACGGTGCGTTGAGGCAGAGCACGTACAGCAGGAGGTTTTGACATAATCCAAGCATCAGCAATGTTTGCAAGGTGATAGAGCTGCAAAGCCACAAGGAAGCAGTAATACTGAGACTGAGACTCAGGTTAGGTCCTAGAGTTTTCAGTGCTAAATCCCCTTTATAAGCTTGAGAATGTAAGAAGTGCCCTGCTGTGTCAGATCAATGGTCTGTCCAGCTGACAGCAGGTAAGATACTGTTCAGGGAAAGCAGGCAAACCTGACTGTGATCTGTACACTTCTCCTCCCAGCACTCACAGTGGTTGGATCAATTATGTTAGCATCTATTCCCCTTAGCCTCTGCTTGGGTATCCGCTCTTTCAGATTCTGTTCTGAACCTATTGGATTTCTCTGACCCTCAGTTTCCCACTCAGCCTTGTCCTCTCCAGCCCTGCCATCACTTGTGTTGATGTCAGAGATGCTCCCATGCTCCCAGTGACAGCTTTGGTGGGTTGTTATGTCCATCTCTGCCTCCAGCTGGGACTCCCCAGTGGGGAACCTGGGTGCTAAAACCTTGAAAGTCAGGGTCTTGCATTGTCAGGGTCCTGAGACAGACTGATCCAGAGAGCTAGCGAGCTGAGATTTCTCTTCTGAGATTCCCCCATCGCTGAGGGAGTTTCTGCCTTGCTGTGAGTCTCTTGTTCAGTAGGAGCTTCTTGTTACAGGCTGGCTGAGGGCAGGATTCTGCCTGGCAATATGAAGGATAACTTCTGGGAGATGGGTGACACGGGGCCCTGTGGCCCTTGCAGTGAGATCCACTATGACCGAATTGGGGACAGAGATGCTTCGCACCTGGTCAATCAGGATGACCCCAACGTCCTGGAGATCTGGAACTTGGTGTTCATACAGTTCAACAGGTGAGTGAGAGCTGTTTCCTAGCCCAGGAGCTTGGCTGCATTCCCAGTGCTCTAACCCAGGTGCCTCTGTACTGCTTTGCTGTTTGCTGGAGCCTCCTTCCTATACATGCAGACATCTTCAGTGATTTTGGTGCTGTAGCAAGCTGAATTCTGGTATTGCCCCACTGCTTCCATCCGTGAGAGCTTGTTTTCTTTCTGTGTCTGAGCAGGGAAGCTGATGGGAGCCTGAAACCTCTTCCCAAGAAAAGCATTGACACTGGGATGGGTTTGGAACGACTGGTTTCTGTGCTGCAGAACAAGATGTCCAACTATGACACCGACCTTTTCCTTCCTTACTTTGAAGCCATCCAGAAGGTACAGACTGGGGAATCTGGGCCTGATCCAGCTGCATCCATTGCCTGGATCCCTGGGGAGATGTGTGGGGAGGTCAGGTTGGAGTGGTTATGTCTGCAGGTCTCTGCATTCCCAGCTACTGCAAGCCCCATGAGTTTGTACTTTGCTGAAGGGTTTGTGCTTTGCTGAAGGTAGGAGCGTTGGCTGGCCCAGTAATTACTGCCCTGGGGGGATATTTCTCAAGGAAAAGAAGGGACAGGAGTAGTGCAGCTTTCCCAGGCAAACTGTACCACGTGCAGGTGCTGCTTTCTTATAGCAGTGTTCTTCTCTGGGGTACAGATTGAAACACCCTGAAGCAGAGAAGCTGGGGCCGTCTCCCAGCTGGCAGAATTGGGAAGGTTTCTTGGCTGGGCAGGTGATGTCAGGCCAGAGTCTGTGAGCCAGTGTGCAAAACAGATGTTTTCCCTTTTGGGACTCCCTTTTGTGTCCCCCTGCCTCCCTTTTCTGTCCTGGGTTCTTAATGGTGAGTTAAGCTGTCTTTACCTGAGCCCTGTGAACACAGGCACCATCCCCTCCTCTTCCAGTCACCTCCTTCCCAGAGGACTGTGCCATCTCTGCAGGATGCAGCTGGCTTCTGAGGCACTTCTCCATTGTTCTGCCATGCTGCTGATCCCCGTGTTCTCCTCCCCACGCAGGGCACAGGTGCCAGGCCCTACATGGGGCAGGTTGGTGCTGAGGATGCTGATGGCATAGACATGGCTTACCGTGTGCTGGCAGACCACGCACGGACCATCACGCTGGCCCTCTCTGATGGTGGCAGACCTGACAACACTGGCAGAGGGTAAGGAGGGAGCTGCTGCAGCGCTGCTGTGTCCGTTCTGTTCAGCTCAGGATCTGGTTTGTCTCTGGGAAGTCTGAATTTGTTGCTGAAGCAGCGGATAGCAGAGTGTTAGTTCAGCATATCTGAATCCTTATGGCAAGGTCCACCCAAAAAACTAAGACACACAGGTCTGAGCATTCTCGTGACTCCCACAGAGAGGATTGTCGTGGTCAGGTAGGCACAAAAGCCTGTTTGGTGCAGTAGTGCTGTCAGAAAAGCAGTGACATTTGGGCTGAGGGGATGTGCTGTGGGTACTGCTGGGCTCAGGACTGACTCTTAAGCACACAGAGAGTCTGAGCCAGGGGGCTGAGGGCTGGGTGGGATCCCTGGTGCATCCCCTGAGAACAAATCAGAGGTGTGACATTTGCATTCAGGGACTCTGCTGCTTTTCACTGAGAGGTTACAGACACTGTGGATGCCCCATCCCTGGTGCTTTGAAGGCCAGGTTGGATGGGGCCCTGTGCTGCCTGATGTAGTGGTTGGCAGCCCTGCTCGTGGCAGGGGGGGCTGAAACCTTTGAGGTCCATTCCAACCCAAACCATTTTGTGATTCTGTTCCCTAGGTATGTGTTGAGGCGGATTCTCCGCCGGGCTGTGCGCTACTCCCATGAGAAGCTCAATGCCCCCAAGGGTTTCTTTGCTACTCTGGTTGATGTTGTGGTGCAGTCACTGGTAAGATCTTTCCCCACTCCTCTGTATCTGCTGTCGTCTGCTGAGGTGTGCCGATCTCTCCATGCTGAATCCTCTTGGGTGTGCAGGGAGATGCCTTTCCTGAGCTGAAAAAGGACCCAGATATGGTGAAGGACATCATCAATGAAGAAGAGGATCAGTTCCTGAAAACGCTCAGCAGAGGACGTCGCATCCTGGACAGGAAGATCCAGAGCATGGGCGACAGTAAAACCATTCCTGGTGAGGCTGTGGCTTCTGAATGAAGGCACCAAAAGGCATTTGTCCTGGAATAAATGGGACTGAGGGCCGAGTTGGGCTGGCAGTGGGTGTTGGCAGAAGGTGTAGAGGGCAGAGTTGGAGTCAGTAGACCGTTGCTCTTTTCTCTGGCCTGTGTTCACTTGCTCAGGTCTCTGAGCTGCACAGACACAACGTGGCAGTGTGCTCTCTGTGCCCAAAAACTGGTAGTGAGGAGACTTGGTTCCACCAGACCTGTTTGTTGCCCTGCTGTAGCACAAAGCTCAGTGAGGAGCAGTGTCTCGTGGAGTGGGAGTGCTGAGTGCTCTGCTTTTTCCATGAAGGTGATACTGCCTGGCTGCTGTATGACACTTATGGTTTTCCTGTGGATCTCACTGGGCTGATAGCAGAGGAGAAAGGCCTTGTTGTGGACATGGAGGGCTTTGAAGAAGAGCGGAAAAACGCACAGGTAGAGAAGAGCTCCAGGGGAGGCTGATCTGAGAGTGGGCATGGAGGGTTCCCTTTGTTTTAATCTGTGGCTGTGAGCTTCTGTTCCCTTCTTACAGTGTGTGCTCTACCCCTGAGTGCCCAGAGCTCTTTGGGAAAGACGAGGGCACGAGAACAGAGCTGTGATCCACCACTGCTGGGGTGGGATTTCTTCAACTTTGGTTCTTGTCATTGGCAGCTCAAATCCCAGGGCAAGGGTGCTGGAGGGGAGGACCTCCTCATGCTGGACATCTATGCCATTGAAGAACTGAGGGCCCGGGGGCTGGAGGTGACAGATGACTCACCAAAATACAGTTATACTTCAGATCCCAGCGGTACCTACGGTATGAAAAACCTTCTCAGCCTCCACTTCTCCCTGGGAGGAGATGCTTTGCTTTCCTGGGACATCTGTCTTAACACGGTCCCCTCTGGGTTCATCTTTCTGGGTACATGCAGATGGGAGTGGAGATGTGTGCAGGTGAATAGCTGTGCAAGAAAGGGACAGTTCCTGCCACAGAAAGCACTGGATAAAATTATCCAGCTGTTGCCATAGTTCTTTCTCCTTACCACCTGCAAGTGTAGCTGCCGTGAGCTCCTGCAGTTGCTGGGAGGTGCTGCTGTGAAGTTCTGCTCCCAGGTGATGTCTTGTTTCACTGACACTGCCTGTTGTCTTTGGTGACAGATTTTGGGAGCCTTGTGGCCACAGTGAAAGCCATCCGCAGGGAGAAGAAGTTTGTGGAGGAGGTGTCCACTGGCCAGGAGTGTGGGATTGTGCTGGACCGGACCTGCTTCTATGCCGAGCAGGGTGGGCAGATCTATGACCAGGGCTACATGGTCAAGGACGACGACAGCAGGGAGGATGTGAGTCTGCTTGAGAGCCTTACAGTAGTCCCAGCCTCACCTGCATTCTGGGCAGTTGGGTGCAGAGGATAAAGGGTTGAATAAGCTCCAGTGATTTCCTGTCTTTGTTCAGGACCAGCACAGATTTCCTTTTTGGGGGTGCAGGAGTTGGTTCTCCTTGCTTGGGAGCTTGCACTAAATTCTGCTGCAGCATCAGGCTGTTGCTGTGCCAAGGGTGCCTGTGGTGGTGGTGCTGGGGTGGCTGTGTTGAAGGAGAGTGCTTTTAAACTGAGGTGGGGATCTCTTTCAGCTCTGCTCTGCCTGGGGACATCTTGCTTTGCCATATCCCACACACCACTCCAGCTCACACACCTTTCCAGCTGCAGCCCAGGGACTGTGTGCTTCCCTTTACACCCTCCTTACTTGGGTATATTTCCCTCTTTGTACAGAAAACTGAATTCACTGTGAAGAATGTGCAGGTCCGAGGAGGCTACGTGCTTCACATAGGAACTCTGTATGGAAGCTTGAAAGTGGGAGACCAGGTCCACCTGACAATCGATGAGGTGAGTTAAGGCACGGTGTAACAGATGGCTTCACCTCTTTGCTTTGTCTCCTTCCTTTGGAGCAGCGTGGCTGCTGCTCTGGAGGCGTGGAGATGGGGTCCTGCTCTCCTTGCAGCACGTGGTTCAGGCAAGCTGAGTCAGGGCCTCTCCTTCTGGGATCTGGCTTCCCCCTTCCATGAGGCAGCCACGCTGCTGGCTCAGCCATGCTCTCTGGGTTTTGCTGACCTGAGCAGGACCACACCTTTGGCCCTCAGCAGGAGGGTGGGATGCACATGCAGCACTGCTGTGTTGATGACAGTGGGGAACTCGGGCTGTCTGCTTTTACCCAGGCATGGCTCCAGCATGCTGTGCCTGCTGAGTGAGTGCTGCGTGGAGCCCAATCTGCAAAACGTTTCCTTCCTCTATAGAGGCATTTCTGGAGAAGGCATATTGCAGGGATAGGCATACTGCTCTGTCCTTGACCTGTCTCCAGAAAGGCCCAGCAACGGGCCTGGCAGGGAAAAGCTGTGTACAAGCGTGGAGGGGATGTCCTGCTCCCAAGGCAGCAAGTTGAAACTGCACATTAGCCTCTGCCTCCCCAGCTGCAGCATGGGACCTCATCTGACAGGGTTTTTCTCCATCAGATGAGGCGGAGACCGGTCATGAGCAACCACACAGCCACACACATCCTCAACTTCGCCCTGCGCTCAGTGCTGGGAGAAGCAGACCAGAGGGGGTCACTGGTGGCACCGGACAGACTGCGGTTTGACTTCACAGCCAAAGGGGCCTTGTCCACACAGGAAATCAAGAAAGTTGAAGGCATCGCCAACCAGATGATCGAGGAGGCAAAGGTGGGTTGGTCAGGTTGTGGAGTTAGGTTGTTTGCTGGTCCCATCCTCCAGGAAGAATCCTGCCCTTTTCCTGGTGGATCCACACACTGGCTTGCTGCAGTGTTTGAACTGGGCTTGGTGGACAGCTGGGGCACCAGCTTTCAGCAGGAGTCTGGCTTGAATCCCCTTCTTTCCCTGCACGCCCCTCCCTGGAGCTGAGCTGTGTGTGCTGTGTAACGTGGATAAGTGCTTGTTACATCCTTATTTCCCCACTGCGTGAGGACAGAGAGAAAACTTATCCTTGATCATCACCTCTTCCCACTAACCTCATGCAGGGGACCAGCTCCCTGTCTCTTTAATCCTTGGGTTTGGCTGCTATACGTATGCTTATGAAAAAGATGTCTTAAGTGAAGGTCTTTTTGGATGGCCTGGGATACTGGAGGTGTGGCCCAGTAGGTGGGAGTCTCCTGAGCTGCTGATGCAGTGCTGTGCACAGATTTGCATCGTCTCAGGGGGTTTTGAGTGGGGAAAATTCCACGTGCATTGACGTGCTCCTTCACACCGAGCCCTCTCCAGCTTTGAGTGGCCTGCCCTAGTGTCACACTGTGTGCAGATGCCAAGAAGCAGTGGTGTGTCCTTAGAGACAAGAGAGTCGCTCTGTGTAGTGGCAGCCCTGTGCCAGCACGACTCTCAGGAGGACCCCGTGTCCTGCATGGGAGTTTGCAGTTTGAAACCATTGGAATGTAGAGGAGCTCAAGAGATCCGAGCAGTCACAGGCGTCAGGAAATTTAGATCTGTTGGTTACCATGGGATCCCTGCAGCTCAACCAACCCCAGGTCAGGTGCAGCTTTTAGGATCTTTCAGAGGAAGTCAGGATACCCTGGAAACGCAAGCCCTCGGTTGCAGCTGACAGGACCAGCTCTCACCTGCATCCTTTTCCTTCGCTCTGCAGACTGTGTACGCCAGGGACTGCCCTCTCGCAGCAGCCAAAGCTATCCAAGGCCTGCGGGCAGTTTTTGATGAGACCTACCCCGATCCTGTCCGTGTAGTGTCTATTGGCATCCCTGTGGAGGAGCTGCTGGCTGACCCCTCCGGCCCCGCGGGCTCCATCACTTCCATCGAGTTCTGCGGAGGGACGTGAGTATCTGGAGAGAGCAGGGAAGGCAGCAGGGTGGGTGAAAAGCAGTCCCTGCAGAGTCTGAGCTTCCGAGGGCTGCAGTGTGGTCGTGTGCTGGGCAAGGAAAGTGCCTGCGTGCTGTCCCTGTGGCTAGGTTGGGTTTTCTGTCTGTCCTTTGCTACTTCTGCCTCACGGGGTGGTTTTCTGGTTTCTGTGCTGAATCCTGCTGAGGGGAGAAGCAGACCGGGCTTGTTAACTCTCTCTTGTGGGTCTCTTTCTGGGTTCTTTCCAAAGGCATTTGCAGAACTCTGGCCATGCTGGCCCCTTTGTGATTGTTTCAGAAGAAGCCATTGCTAAAGGCATCCGGAGGATAGTGGCAGTCACCGGGGCTGAAGCTCGCAAGGTAAGGGGAGGCAGGAATTACTCTCTTGGGAGGATATTGGCAGTCCTTCTGGCAAAGGAGGCTCCAGCCAGAGTCCGGCTCTGGGCAAGCACTGCTTGCATTGGCTCTGCTGCTTCCCTGGGAGTTACTGAGCTCCATGCCTGGTGCTGCCACCTTCCTGGCACTTCTCTTTGGGGATGGTCTGGTAGCAGCTCAAATTGTGTTCTGCCAGGCCCTCAGGAAGGTAGAGAGCCTCAAGAAATTGCTGTCAGCCCTGGATGCCAAGGTGAAGGTCCAGACAGCTCCCAACAAGGACGTGCAGAAGGAGATCACAGACCTCAGCGAGGTGAGGGTGGCAGCAGGGCTGGGCCCTTGCTTGCTGGCACTGGGTGGTATTAATGAAGCCCAAGTTGTTTCCTGCTCCTTTGTCTCCTCCACTGGGGCCTCCTTGTCTTGATTACTCTCATGGGGTTAATTGCTGGTGAATTTAGATCTTGTAGCAACACCCTGAAGGACACAAGCTCAGCAGAGGTCCCAGCCCTGTGTTCTTTGGGTTCTGCAGCTTACACCCAAGCTTGCTGGACAGCAGGACAGAGGAGCTTAAGCCACTCAGAGGTTCACGAGTACGATGCAGCGTGCCCTGCCTCCTGCCATGGCCACCTCCACCCTTAAACCCTCCTTGCCTTTCTGCTTTGCAGATGCTGGCTACTGCTGTTATCCCACAGTGGCAGAAGGATGAGCTGAGAGAAGCTGTTAAAGCACTGAAGAAGGTTATGGATGATTTGGACCGTGCAAGCAAAGCTGACATCCAGAAACGAGTGAGTCCTGGCTGGGGGTAAAAGATGGAGTGGGAGGGCTGCTGGGGGCTGGCTGCAGGGCACTTGGGTCGGGTGGTTCTTGTGACCATGGGCGTTGTGCAGATGCCTGAACAGTGCTGTCTGTCCCCAGGTACTGGAAAAGACAAAGCAAGTCATTGAGAGTCATCCTAACCAGCCCCTGGTCATCATGGAAATGGAAAACGGAGCCTCAGCAAAGGTAGGGGGAGGTCTGGTTGCTCCTCCTCGTGCCTGAGGAGTGGATGGGGGGGGCTGTATTTGTTTGTGGACACGGTGCTGTGTCACAGAGGCATCAGGCCACCTGCCAGCCCTGAGCAGGGGCTGATGAAGAGGGAGAACTGTACTGCACCCTGTGTCCCAGCTCCTAACTAACAGATGGGCTTGCAGGGATGGGTGGGTCGCATCCAAACCTGGTGAGAATTCCCTCTACGGAAATTGCATCGTGTCCCAGGGGAGATTCATCCCAAAGGAGTCGTGACTCTGAAGCACAGGCTTAAAGATCAGCTCTGGAAACAACGACCTGGGCTGATAGGGGTGGGGCCAGATCACAGAGCTGCTCCTGGGCATTGCATCTGCCACTCCGTGCCCCCGCTGCTCCCAGCAGTGCTATCTCGTTCCTCCTTCAGGCCCTGAACGAATCGCTGAAGCTCTTCAAGACTCATTCCCCCCAGACTGCTGCCATGCTCTTCGCTGTGGATAACGAAGCGGGCAGGATCACCTGCCTGTGCCAAGTGCCCCAGGTCAGCGTCCGCCTGCTGCTGTGCCTCTCTCTAACACTGCGGTGGATGAGGGACACAGCACAGTGCGAGGTGTTCGCGTGGGGGATGGAGCAGGAGGGGAAAAGGGGGACAGCTGGAAGCTGGGGAGCTGCATGTGAAAGAGCATGCCCCCGGGCTGGAGGTGGAGCTCCTTATTTCCCTTCTTTTCCTCTCCAGGAGACGGTGCAGAAGGGCCTGAAGGCCAGCCAGTGGGTGCAGGAGGTGTCCGCCCTGATGGACGGCAAAGGTGGAGGGAAGGACGTCTCAGCGCAAGCCACGGGCAAGAACGTGGGCTGCCTGCAGGAGGCACTGCGCCTGGCCACGGACTTCGCCAGGCTGCACCTGGGGGAGCTGAAAAACTGACGGGAACCCCACGGCCCCCTCTCCTTGCCCTTGCTTTGCTGTGCGAGCCCCGCGTCCAATAAATAGTCGAGGGTGGTAAGACCACTGAGCTCAACCCGTCGGACCGCTAGTGCGTGCCTTGCTCCGGTCCTTCCCACCCCCTTCCCCTGCGCAGCCCTAGAGCACATCCGAGGGCGGAGCGGAGCGCTCCGAGCTCCTCCCCCCGTCCATGCCCGCTTCCCCCCGCCATGCCGCTGGATCACCGCCGCCTGCAGGGCCCCGAGGACTCGCAGCCGCCGGAGCTGTGGGCAGCGCAGCCCGCGGACGGAGGAGGTGAAGAGGAGGAGGATGAGGAGGGCGGAGCGGCCCCGCGGGACCCGTGCGCCCTGCGGCCGCTGTTCGCCCGCGCGGGGCTGCTGAGCCAGGCGGAGGGCTCCGCTTACGTGGAGCTGAGCGGCGGCACCAAGGTGCTGTGCGCGGCCTGGGGCCCGCGGGAGGCGGCCGAGCCGGTGGGAGCGGGCCGGCTGCTGTGCGAGTTCCGCCGCGCTCCTTTCTGCTCCCGCGGAGCCCGGCCCAGGCCCGGAGGAGCGGCGGAGCGGGACGCGGAGCGGGAGGCGGCGGCGGCGCTGAGGGAAGCGCTGGAGCCGGCGGTGCGCTTGGCACGCTACCCGCGGGCCCGGCTGAGCGTCAGCGTTCTGCTGCTGCAAGACGGCGGCTCCGCGCTGGCCGCCGCCATCAGCGCCGCGTCGCTGGCGTTGTCCGACGCCGGCGTGGAGATGTACGATCTGGCCGTGGGCTGCGCGCTGTGCCGCGACGGCTCCGCCGCGGGGCCGTGGGTGCTGCAGCCCGGCGAGGCCGAGGAGCGCGCTTCGGCCGCCCGCCTCACGGTGGCGCTGCTGCCCGCGCTCAACCAAGTGTCGGCCGTGCTGGGCGGCGGCCGCGGGGGGGCGCCCGAGGGCTGGGGGCGGGCGCTGCGGCTCGGCGTGGAGGGCTGCCAGCGCCTCTACCCCGTGCTGCGGCACTGCCTGCTCAGGGCGGCACGGCGCCGGGACGGGGCCTGAGCCGCTCGGGGACGGCCGTCCGTGGGGGTGTGGTTGACCCCCCGAGGTCTTCGCCGAGGAGACCCCCCCCGCCCCCGTTGGAGGAGCCCTCGGTGGCGTCGCCGGCCCCTGGAGCTCAGGACTGCTGTCAGTACCTGCCAGGCTGCCCCTGGTGCCGTTGGAGATGTGCAGGTTCTACCTGAGAACCCCCCTGGACTGCTTCCAGTGCCACCAGAGACACACACAGCCGCCCCTGCTGCCAGCTGAGACCTCCACAGCCTCCTCGAACCATCCCCAGTGCCACCAGAGACCCCCAGAGCTGCCCCTGGTGCCAGCTGAGACCTCCACGGCCTCCTCGAACCATCCCCAGTGCCACCAGAGACACACACACAGCCACCCTGGTGCTAGCTGAGACCTCCACAGCCTCCTCGAACCAACCCCAGTACCACCAGAGACCCCCAGAGCTGCCTCTGATGCCAGCTGAGACCTCCACGGCCTCCTTGAACCATCCCCAGTACCACCAGAGACCCCCAGAGCTGCCCCTGGTGCCGCTGAGACCCCAAGCCAGGCCCAGTGCTGCCAGAGACACCATGATGTCCCCACCACGATGCTCCACCATCACCACATCCCGGCACCTCAGACCTCAGTGACCGCTGCCAGTGGTGCTCCAGGGTGTCAGAAAGACGCGCTTTGTTGTGTTGGTTTGGGTTTGTACAATAAAGTGGGTTTGTTTTTTTTGTTTTTCCCGGTGAGTTCTGCCCACCTGGGGCTGCTGGGGTCCCCACAAACCCCAGTGGGATTCGGGCTGGACCCGGGGGCTGGCACCTGGGCCCCATTCAAACACCACCGCTGGGGGTACAACCTGAAGCGCTCAGAAAGCGTCTCAGTGCTGAATAACCAAAGAAATACAAACGGTGATTATTTATTTCCTTTCCAGCACAGTACACTCTTTTGCCGGAGCGAATTAGAAATACAGGACAGCTTCCTACCAGCGAGAGAAGGATGACCTCAAAACGGGGGATACAGACACAGAGGGAGAGGGATGGGGCACGACTTCCCCGGGCAGAGGTAGCCAAGGGGGCTCCCTGCTATGGTGGCAAAGAACGGCGTCCTTAGGATGCCATTAAGAGAAACCCACTGGTGAGTGGGGGCTGAGCACCACACCACTGTGTGCCCCGTGTCCTCGCCATGCCCCTGCTGGGATAGGGCTGTGGCTTTGTCCTGCGTGGGGCAGGGGTCCGGCCTGTGTCGTGCTCGTGGGATGGAAGGGTTGGGTGTTACCCGTGGGTCAGTGGGATGCTTTACCCACCGGGGAGGCGAGGAGTGGGGGCACGCAGGTCTCTGGGCTCATGCTCCTTTGGGGTGTGGAGCTTCTGCCCCCCCACGCTCCTTCCCCGTGTACTTACACTGCAAAACAGGAGGAATAAAAAGAACAAGGATTTCTCTCACCACGGCTGACCAGCACAGGGCACAGGGCCACTGGCACTGCTGGTGGGGATGAGAGTGCAGGGAGCGGGCTCAGGGCACCAGCCTGGAGCCTCCAGAGGGGGCACAGAGATGGGTCCGGAGCTGCGGGGCACCCCACTACTGGCTCCCCTCGGGGTCCGAGGTGTGCGCCTTCATCTGCAAAGGGAAACACTGAGCTACACCCAGAGCCAGGTTCTGACACAACACCAGCAGGCAGCCGGGCCTCTTCTTACCGTCTCCTCCGTGTCCGTGCTCTCCTCGGTGCTGTCCACGTTGTGCAGATCGCTGCGCCCGTCCCCTCCGCTCCCCTCCTTGCCCCGGGAGCCCTCTCCATGCGGAGAAGCCGAGCCCACCTCCGCCCTCTTCTTCTCGCTCTCCTTGCACCCTACAGGGACAGCGGGGGCTCAGGGTGCCCACACAGAGCACACAAAGGGGACGAGGGAATGGGGGGTCTGGGTGCGCTTGGCATCACAGCATCCCTCACCCGAGAGCCGCTCCCTGCGCTGGTCCATGCGCTCCAGGCTCTCCAGCAGGCTGTCCACCCGCGCCTTGATCTGGCTCAGCTCCCCCTTGATGGAGTGCAGCTCCTCGGCTGTCACTGCAGGACCGGAGCCCTCAGTGTCCCATGGCATGGGCACCCAGCACCCTGCGGGTACCCGGGGCTGCCACGTCCCACTCACGTTTCATCCGCGTCCCCGTGGAGCCGGTGCTGCTCCGCGCCCCGTGCTGGGGGCTGGGGCTGCTTGTGCCTCCTGCTCTTGTGTGTGTTCTCCTGGCCTTGACGGGGATGCGGTTAATGAGGGGTGGGATCTTCTGGTACTCATACACCCTGCGGGGGGACAAAATGGCACCCACATCCCTGTTAATCCATCCCTGAGGTCACATGGCCCCACTAAGGGTGCTCTCCTGGGGCAGAAGTGGGGGACAGCGATACCAGGACCCCCGTGTCATGCCTCACCGGTACGGGAAGTCATCTCTGTAGAGGTTGTAGTCCAGGTCGCAGGTACTGCTACAGGAGGGCATGAAGGACAGCAAGTCAGCAGCTGCAGCACTGCAGGGCAGGGATGCCCTACTGCTGCACGTCCCCATCCCTGCAGTGGGCTCTGTGATGGGGGTTTGTGTTTGGAGCACGGTCACCATGTCACCATGTGCTGGTGCTGCTTGGCAGCACGACCCGGAGCTGCTCCACAGAGCATCCCACGGGGTGGGCAACGGATGCTGCATTCCAGTGGCCACTGGGACCACGGTCCCTGCCCTGCCAGCATTGCATCCCTGAGCGGCCTCACTGCCATGGCAACGGGCAGAGCAATTAATTCCATCCTGAAGCTCTCTAATGAGATGGAGCCTGGCGCTGACTCTGGGTCACACAATCGTGAACGTTGGAGAAGAGCACTCAGGTCCCCAAGTTTGACCTCAGCCCACCCCACTGCCCACATCCCCACAGCTCTGGGACACCCCCAGGGACGGTGACTCCCCCCACCTCCCTGGGCAGCTGTGCCACTGCCTCACTGCTCTGTCAGAGAAGGAATTGTTCCCAGTACCCAACGGGGACCTCTCCCCTTTGGCCATGTGTGCAGCACTCAGCATGAACAGACCCAGGGATGGGCACCTGCCCCGGGGGGGGGGGACCTACTCCAGGGATGGGGACCTGGGTTTGGGGCTCAGTAGGGACCCCCAGGAGCAGCTCATGGGGACCCCTAGATGATGCATGAGGAGCCCATGCGCTGGCACTCACGGGTACAGGCTGCTGCTGTGCGGCCTCTTTTGGCCCAGCCTGGCCCGGCTTGGCTTGGCCTCCCTGGCCATGTCCAGATCTGCAGGGAGAAAGAGCAAGGCCATGAGCAATGGAAAAACCTGAACCGACCACCAGGAGCCCCAGCGGACGGCTCCTGTCCTTGCTGAAGGAGCTTCAGCCCAGAGGTGCTCCAGATGTGCTTTGTTGCCCCAGATATGGCTGTCTGACTACAAACTGCCCACTGCTTTCTTCCCAATTCCCATGCTCAGTAGGAGCTCTGCGTCCTCTTCTGCAGGACTGGAGCTGCATCCAGTTCTCCACATGACAATGCTCAAGTGTTCACGGACTTAGGAAAGAATAGGGGAAAAAAAAGAGCAAAAAGAGTATAATTCTGGAGTGCAGCACGGGGTGGTGGCTCTCAAAGGCATGGGATGGCAGTGGGAGGCTGAGACGTGGAGCATGGCCAGGAGCATCACCACTGTGCCCAGATGTCCCATGGGTGTCCCAACCACTGTCGCTGTGTCTAGACGTCCCATGGGTGCCCCATGTCCCCAGCATCCCCTAGCGGCTCAATCCCTTTCACGGAGCAACATGAGCCCAGCACAAAGGGAGCCAGTAGATGCTGGCTCCCATAGTGACCCGTGACACATCAGTGGGACCATCCTGGTGGGGCTCCACCACCCCTGGGACACCAGTCCTGTGCTGGGGCTGGGACCAGGCGTCCCAGTACTGGAGGGGACATCCATGTCCTGGGAGCGATGGGGGCACAGTGGTACTGGGAAGATGTCCCTGCACTGGCTGATAATGGTGATATCCCGATAGCAGAGGACATCCCTGCCCTGGGGTGGGACAGGGGACATCCCAGTGCTGGAGAGCATCCCTGTCCCGGGGAGGGACAGGAGCTGGGGAGCAGGACATCGGAAGCATCTCAGCACTGGGATGAATGGACATCCCGAACCTGAAGCAAATCCCTCTGCTGAGGAGGAACAGACGGCGGGGAACGGGGCACGGGAAGCACCTCCATAGGGGAGAACATCTCTGTTTCAGTGGTTGATGGGGACATCCCGGTACCCTGCCACGGGGAGGACAACACAAGGAGCATCCCGGAGGACGGCTCAGCCGCGGATGCCCGCTCCCCACATCGCCATCCCGGTATCCGCATCCCCATCCCCGTACTCACACCTCCACCCGTCCCGGCCGCTCAGAGCGCTCATGGCCCCGTCCGCAGCCCCGGCCCCGGCCCGAGCGGCCCCGGCCCGAGCGCACCTCCCCGGGCCGTACCACGAGGCCGCAGATCCGGCAGGGGGAACGGCCCGAACCACCGCACAGCCGGGGGGGAGCGAGCGTGATGAGCAGACACAGCCCCGTGCCTCAGTTTCCCAAGCAGGGAAAGCTCAGCGTGTCCCCCTTCTGAATTGACGTGGTCCCAGGATCCAGGCACGGGAGGAGAAAAGAGGACAAGGGGCTCTTCCGCACGGAGTGAGGGCTTTATTATCCATGTGATGAGGAACACGCAGCGTCCAGCCCTCGCCCCGAGGTCTGCGTCACCCGAAAGCCCCCTCGGCACCTTGCTGTGTCGGGGATGCACCTGGACATCCCCAGGCTGGGCTTCTCCCTGCCCCACCAGCTGTCACAGGTGGTGGCAGAGGAAGGCGAGGAGCAGCAGATGGGATGCTGACCCACAGCCGGTCCCAGTGCCACGTCCGTCCCTCAGCCCGGAGATGCCGGCTCAGGGGTCCCGCTGCCATCGGGAGATGTGCTCCTGAGCTGCATGGGAAGTGGAGTCAGGGTGCTCCTGGGGCTGAGTGCCGTGCACATGGGGGACCCAAAGGCTGCGGCTGGGTGCTCACCAAACTGGCAGAGGTAGCGGTTTCGGGTCTTGCAGCGCTGGTCGTTCCAGTTGAAAGCTGCTGCTGCCTGCATCTCCACGCAGTTCCCAAATCTGAGCGGGAGAGGAGAGGGACAGGGTGGTGGCAAAGAGGTCATGGTGGCTCCCATGGGAGCTGGAGATGGGCACCTACCCCTGGTTGTCTGGCTGCCCGAAAGCAAAGCTGGTGAAGGCGGAAGGCTCGCCCGTGTCCCAGCGGAACGAAGCCTTGGACGTCTTGTAGGTGAGACCTGGAGAGGTGTTTGTTAGTGGGGCGGGATGTCCAACAGGGGATGAAACATCCATTAGGGAGGTTGGACATCCATTAGTGAGGTGGGATGTCCGTCAGAAGGGTTGGATATCCAGCACAGAGGGTGGGATGTCCATGAGGGGGTTGAGAGATCCAAGAGAAGTGTGGGATGTCCATTAAAGAGGTGGGATGTCCACCCGTGAGACAGGATGTCCTTCGGGGGAGTGTAAATTCCAGCCAACACATGGGATGTCCACCAGTGCCCCGTCACCAACCCTCAGTAGCACACAGGACTCACCAATCCAGAAGTTACGGGTGTCAAAGTCGGTGTCCGTCACCC
The DNA here is from genome assembly GCA_023055505.1 of Callipepla californica brunnescens. Lineage (NCBI taxonomy): Eukaryota > Metazoa > Chordata > Aves > Galliformes > Odontophoridae > Callipepla > Callipepla californica. The sequence goes on along the minus strand of JALIRH010000016.1, from coordinate 930,805 downwards.
TGTTGCTGCTCTCCAGGCGGCTGAGGTAGAAGGCCAGGATGTCCTGCACCTTCTGGCTCCTGATCTGGGCCAGCATAGCCCCTTTCTCCTGGAGGGAAGCCAGGGAGTCAGCAGGCAGCTCAAATCTGTGCTCTGCTCTCCCAGTGCCGAAGGCCCTGGATTGATCTATGAGGTTGTGGGGTGTTCTGGGAGGGCCCAGCTCACCTGGCACTTGGCTTTGGCCCTGTAGTACGTGTCGGCCTCGGGGGAAACTGTGAAGCAGTCACCATCAATCCTCACGTCGCAGGCATGGAAAGGGAATGGGATCCTGGCTGCAGGCACAGGTGGGCACGGGTGGGTGCTGGGGCACAGGGAATCCCCACCGGGCACAGCCCCCACTCACTGCCGCACTCAGCTCCGCCGTAGCCAGCATCACAGAGGCAGGAGCACTCCTCCTGCCGGAACTTCCCGTGGAGGCACCGCGTGCTGCACCGCACTGCCAAAGGAGCAAGGAATTAGGCTGTGCAGGGCAGCCAGCCCTGAAACCATGCTCCTTCCCACAAGGCTTCAGCGAGCAGCACCAGCCATGCACGTGCGTGAACCAGGCAAGTGCACATGCCACACTGACCGTGCACACACTGACCAGTACTGCTCCCAGATGCGTGGCACCAACCGGGCACGTGCATTGCTCTGCACCAGGCATGCATACGTGGCACGCACACTGCGGTAACCATGCTCACGCAGCACCGACTCTGCTCGTGCATGCCCAGCAGCAAGCACACGTGCATGCACTGCGCTGACTGCACCAAGCACGCATGCACTGTGTTGAGCTTGCACACGCATGCACCACTCGCTCCCGTGCACTGCACTCACCCCACACACACTGTGATCTTGCACGTGTGACCACTCGGGCCCTGTGCTGCCTGCATCCAGCTTGTTCCTTGTCCACCATGGGCACCGTGGGCACCGCTCACCTTGGCAGAAGCGCCCGGTGTAGCCGGGGGCACAGACGCACTGGCAGCTGCTGACGTTGAGGTGTGCACCATTCCTGCAGCTCATGCGGCACGGGTTCCTGGGGACCTCTGGGCAAGCATGTGGGGGCACGCGGCCATCAGGGGGCTGGTAGGGCTGGGCCGAGGGCTGGGGGTTACAGGGACTTACCGCAGAGCCCACCGCCGTGATCCCAGGACTTGAAGCAGCCGGAGAGGCCGGCGGTGCACAGCGAGCACCAGGGCCCGCGCTGGTAGGGGACGATGGGAGCTCCGGCCAGCTCCCAGTTACCCCTGCCCAGGGAGAGAGCATCCCCAAGCTCAGGGGCAGGCCCCGCCCACCTCGCCATAAGCCCCGCCTTCTCCACACACGCCCCGCCCACATCAACACTAAACCAAGCCCACATCGTTGTAGCGCCGCCCACGCTGCTGACGCCCCGCCCACTCATACTACGAAGCCCCGCCCACTTGCAGTACAAAGCCCCGCCCACCCAGCAGCTTCCCACACCTGCTATAAGCACAAAGCTCCGCCCACTCCGCAGACGCCCTGCCCATTTCTATCACACAGCCCCGCCCACCTACCTGCTGCCCCGCCCACTTTCGGCACGAAGCGACGCCTACCTCGCAGTTTCCCCCTTTTAACACTCAGCCCCGCCCACCCTCAGAGCCCCGCCCACTTCCAGCAAAGCCCCGCCCCCCTCACCCAGGCCCCGCCCCCTTACCCAGGTGAGTAGGCGCAGGCGAAGGCCTGGCTGCGGCCCCGGCTCCCAGCACACAGCTGCCTGCCGCAGCCCAGCCGCCCCGCTGTGGCCCACACCAGCTACGGGACACGCGTGCCGTCACCCTCAGCCACCTCGTGCCGCCCTCCTGCCCCGCCATGTCCCCGTCCCACCTGTGTGTAATGGCTGCAGGTGGTGTTACTGGCGCAGCGTGCCGCCCCGTAGTCGTAGCGTCGGCCCTCGGCGAACCAGCGCTCCAGCAGCTCCACGAAGCCCCCGGCGCCCACGGGCAGCAAGGCCTCGCTCCAGCCCAGCTGTGGGGCCGGTGGAGGAGCAGGGCCCGCCAGGCACCCTGCCACCCGTGCTACCGCCAGCTGGGCCAGCTCCTCGCTCCACTCCTGCTGGGACACCGGGCTGGGGGCACTGGTGGGTGATGGGAGGTTGGGGAGGCACCCAGGGGATGGTTGGGGTGTCCAGGGGTTGAGTGGGGTCCACCACGGGGTGTTGGGCTAACAGAAGGTGTTTGGGAACCAGCGGGGACTATATGGGTATGATAGATGAAGAGGGAATGATGGGTGACTGGCAGAGGGTCATCAGCAGATGACTGGGGACCACTGGAATGTATCTGAAGGTCAGGGGATTGCAAGGAGGTGATGGACTACCAGGAGGACACGAGAAGATGACAACCAAAGACTGACTGGGGACCACTAGGATGTGATCGACCACCATTAGTGAGAACCACGAGGGGATGACCGGGGACCCCCAGGGAGGATGTTGGGAAACTATCGGGAGATGACTGGAAACAACAGGACTGAGGACCAACGGGGAATGGTTGGGGACTATTGGGGGAGCACCAGAGGATGCTGGGTGACCATCAGGAGATGACTGTGGACCACCAGGGAATGTTGGACAACCGTGAAGAGATGATGGGGAACCACCAGAAGATGGCTGAGGACAACCAGGAGATGGCTGGTGACCATAAGGGGGCTTTGGGCAAGCACTGAGGTATCAGAGGGCCACCACAAAATGTTGGGGACCTCGGAGGACCAGTCCTTGTTGCACGCGTGGTGTGACAGGGGCAGGGCACTCACCAGCTTCTGCATGTTGGCCGCGGGTGGCTGCACTTTGCTCCTCAGCTTGTTGTGCAGTGAGAGCACCAGGAATGTCTCCTTCCCACTGAGAGCTGCAGAGGGCAAGGGGCAGCAGGGGATGGGGATGGGGCCGAGCGGCTGGCCAGACCCACGAGGCAGCCTGGGATGTGGGAAGGCACCCGGGTCTCCATGGAGACCAGAGGGGAGTGAAGGAAGCGCTTTGGGACAGGAACACAAAGGGGACAGGGGCTGGGGGGTAGCAGAGACCGCCAGGAATGCACCCGATCCCCGGAGTGGGGAGGGGGGGTCTGGCACAGCACTGTCTTCATCGTGCTGCACTTGTCACCAGCCCCGAGCTCCCATCACCAGCCCGGAGTCCATCTCCAGCCCCACGTCCCCGTCACCAGCCCCACATCCCTATCTCCAGCCCCACAACCCCATCACCACCCCAGCCCCCTTCCTGCCCGGGGAGCACCTGTTAAGCACGGAGCAGGGGAACATCCACCCCATCCCTTTGGGAGTGATGCTCAGGGCTCCCCGAGCTTCTCTTAGCCCCCATGTGAGCAGAAAGCCCCTCCCGTCCCCTCTTCCCATTACCTCGGGGTCCCGGAGCCAGTGGGGCCAGCTTCTCCGACTCACCCACCCTCCAGGCCAGGCAGGCCAGCAGCACCAGGAGCCAGCCAGCCAGACCCCCGCCGTCCTCCATGCTCACCAAAGGGAGGACTGGAGAGAAAAAAAGAAGGATCTGGGGAGGGACGAGCCAGTCCTGCGTGCCTGCGTGTCTGCTTCCAAGATTTGATCCTATTCAGGACTTCAGACAGGCGCTGCTGGTCAGCTTGAACAAAAGGTTGACGGGTGAGTAATAGCTCTGTCAAAACAGTGGCAGGCGGTGGAGGCAGCTCGGGGGGCCCCAGCACCGCCACCGCGGTGGGGTCGGGATCGCAGGGACTGGGCATCACCCCCCCAGCCCCGCCGCCTGCTTTCCTCCTGCTCCATGAATTAAACATGCCGGGGAGGTAATGCACACTGCCTGGGATGGAAAGGGGGGGGGGTGGGGGCCGTGGGCACACGGCCAAATTCCCGCTTCAGAGAGCTGGGCAACGAGGATACGGAGTGGGGGGCAGTGGGAGGGATGCTCGGGGTTGGGCAGGGGACCCGGAACCCCTTCTGCTTCGAGTGCTCTGTCCCAGCTCTGGGGGTCCCTTGGCACAAGGCAACGTGTGAGTCCCCAAAACGGAAGGTCAGTGTAGCCCACGGGTTTCCTGCAGAGCCTGTGGCATCTCCACCAGCTGTGCTATTTGGGATGGGGAGTGATCCGTGCACCCCGCAGCCCGGCCCGGAGACCAGCCCACGTCCTTCCCTCACCCTAACGCTATCCCTCACCCTAACATCAGTGCAGACCCTGACTCTAACCCAACCGCAGACTGCAACGCAGCCCAGCTACCCCCCACCCAGTGCAGACCCCAAAGCCACCTCTCTTGTCCCAGGAGCCCTCCCCGTGCTTGGCAGATGCTCCGGATCAGCCCCATCCCGTTGTGCCTCGTGCACTGCGCATCGGTGAGGCTGTGAGCACGGTGACAGCCACCGCCTGGCCCCGGCCATCCCATGTGAGCAGCGGTACACCGGCATCTGCTGCCCGTGTGACATGAAAGGCCCCAAACCCTCTGATCTGCGGAGAGGGAAGGGAGAGGCCAGCCTGGGTGCCAAGGGGAAACTTTCCTATGGCTCGAGCAGGGGAAAAACCAACAAACACTCAGGCATGCATGCACACACACACATTAAATCCCGGTGAGCGGAGGAGCAGGCTGCGAGCGAGTGACTGAAGGAGGTCGAGCTGGGCTGGGAGCTTGGGGCACGTCCCGGAGCCCCTGAAATCCAGCAGGTCTGTGGGTAAGGGCGGCCGTGGAGCGATGTCACCTGGTGGGCACAGCGACATGTCGCTGCATGGTGGGTTGTGGGGCAGTGCTGGGGGTCTCTGGGGGATGTGGCTGCAAGAGCTTGGGGTAGGGAAGGGAACGTCACCCTTGGTTCCACCCCAGCGGGGTTGTGAAGTGGGGTGGGATGGAATACTGGTGTCCTGTCCTTGCAGCCAGCCCTGCCGTGATGCTCGTCCTGCTGCCAGGCTGGGTGGCCCTGTGCATCCTGCAGCTGTCCCTTGGCAGCGCGCAGGTAAGGACCCTGCGCCCGAGGTGGGTCACCCGTGGGGCTGCCCACGGACGAAGGCTGGTCTGGGGGCCCTTCCTTGTTGGGGAGGGTGCTAGAGCCACCTGGGGGCATTCAGGCACCTCAGGTGCTGATACAGGAGCAGGCAGAGGGGCTGAGGTTGGCGCAGATGCAGAAGCAAAGGCAGATGGGATACCAAGGGATGAGCCCAGAGCATCCCAGCCGTCCCCAGCTGGCGTGGGAGGGGACACAGCACAACCCAGCAGGTGATGGGGAGGGCCCTGTGTTCCCCCAGGAGTGCCTGAGCCACCAGCAGTTGCTCAGCACCGTGCGGCAGATGCAGAAGCTGCTGTCAGCACAGGAGGCCGCCCACCTCCAGGGCACACGCAGCCTCAAGAAGCAGCTCTCGGTGCTGCACAGCCGCATCCAGAGGCTCGCTGGCAAACGCAACGGTAACGCTCCGCATCCCCAGCTCACCAGCTCCAACCCAGGGATGGGGGCCGGCTCCCATCCTCAGCCACATCCTTCTGTCCGTCTGCAGACACCTGTCCGCAGCTGGCGGTGCCCCTGAACGGGAGGAAGCTGGGCCGGGTTACACGGCTGGGCCACGACGTTCACTTCATCTGCGACGCTGGATTTCAGCTGGTGGGCTCGGAGACGCGAACCTGCCGGCGAGACCGCACCTGGAGCGGCACACAGCCCTTCTGCAGAAGTGAAGTGCCATTGCTCGGGGTCAGGGGACGGCACAGGGAGCAACCCTGTGTCCCCCGCAGCAGGGGGGGTGGCAGGGAGAGGCAGGAACTGGCTTTCCTGGTCTCGTGGTATTGATGAGCTCTTTCTCGACAGGTGTCGATGACTGTTCCAGCAACCCATGTGCCAACGGTGGGACCTGCGTGGATGGCAACCAGAGCTACACGTGCCTGTGCCCACGGGGCTGGTCAGGAGCCAGCTGCCAGAGCCCCGTCTATGCCTGTAGGTGCCCTCAAGCCCACCCTGAGCTCGGCAGAGGCTCAGCTTTGGGCGTACATCCCTGGAGAGGAGGAGGATGGAATGCTTGCAGGGCCATGCTGCGACCATCTCATCCTCCCCCGCTGGTGACACCACATCCTTCCTGCAGACTGGGTGACACTGAGCAACTCATCCTTCAGCCGCCAGCCCCGCTGTGCTGAGGGCCGCCCAGGCTCACGGCACTGCAGCTGCGATACCGGCTTCCAGATGCGAGCAGGAGGTGTCTGCCAAGGTACGAGGGCGTGAGGAGGGATGAAGCACAGCGGGACGGGGCACCTCAGCCCCCATACACCCCCTGCCGTGCCTCCCCAGATGTGGATGAGTGCCAGCTTTTCCAGCCTAACCCCCAGACCCGGATCTGCCTCCACGACTGCCTCAACCTCCCCGGCTCCTACCGCTGCCTCTGCCCGCCGGGGTACGTGCTCCATGCCGACCGCAACACCTGTGAGGGTAAGAGGAGGGATGCCAAGCACCCCACGTGTGCTGCACGGCCGGGAGGAGGGCCAGCCCCACGCACCCCATTTTTGCCACTGCAGATGTGGATGAGTGCGCTGGGAGCCAGCACAACTGCACCCACGGCGAGCTCTGCATCAACACTTTCGGAGGCCACCGCTGCGTGCACCCCAAGTGCCCCCCCACCACGCCACAACACCAGCTACGTCAAGACCTCCAGCTTGTGAGTATCGTGCCATCACCTTGGGAGGAGATGGGCCCTACATGTGCTGTATCACGGCACCCAGGGGCAGCAAGGAGAGTGCTGGCAGCAAACTGTCACACGGAGCGTGCTTGGAGTGCTGCAGGATGCCCCTTGCCAAAGGCTTCGGGATGCTGGTGGCTGCGGGAGCGGGCGGGAGCACCAAAATACAAGGGAGCTTTATGCAGGCACTGCATAGTGCTCAGGGCTGCAGCCAGAGCAAAGCACCTCTATCCGGGAGCCGTGCTCCAGGTTGGCTTTGCTAGAGCTTTAATAAAATGTCAACAGCGTCAGTGCCCAGGACCTGGGGGGGAACAACGCCATTTCCCCTCCTCTGTACATTTACGCGGTGCCTCTGGCTGCAATCCAGCATGCAACCCGCTCCCCCAGTGCTGCTCGTGAGACTGAACCGCTTTGTGCACCACTGGCTCCTTCCCCTTGTCCTGGCACAGCTCTTGCAGCAACCCAAGCAGAGAAACATCCCAGCTTTGAGCTGCATCCAGATCCCTTGCCCAGCCCAGGGACACCTCTCCAGGGCTGGGCGTCCTTGGATGTGACCTCCTTGGGTTGCTCCGTCTCAGAATGTGAGGCTGGAGGTGCTAAGTGTGGCTGGTGGTCTCCATAAGCTTGTTAGCAAGCAGACAGTCTGTTCCCCAAGAGCCAAATGCCACAGTGGGTCTGGGAGAACTTCATGAGGTTCAACAAAACCACGTGCAAGGTGTTGCACCTGGGTCGTAGCAAACCCCACTATTGGTACAAGCTGAAGGACAAAAGAATAGAGCACAGCCCTGCCAAAAAGGACCTGGGGGTACTGCTGGGTGGCAGCTGGATGTGTGGCAGCAATGTGTTCTTGCATCCCTGGGCTGCATCTAAAGCAGCACAGCCATCAGGGCAGAGATCTGCCCCTCTGCTCTGAGCTAGCCTGCCCAGAGAGGCGGTGCTGCAGACAGCCAAGGTCAGGGAACGGTGCTCTGAGCACTGACGGAGCTGTGGGTGCTCACTGCAGGGACTGGGAGCAGACGGCCTTTAAGGTCCCTTCCAACTCAAACCATTCTGAGTGGTGGTTTCCCTTGTCTCCTGGCAGCCAGTGCGAGAGGAACCCGTGCCCCACGGACAGCCGAGCCTGCCGCCTGGCCGCCACCTCCATCTCCTTCCACTACCTGCCGCTCCAGGCCAACCGCACCGTGCCCCGCGTCCTCTTCAAGATGTCCACCACCCGTTTCGTGGGTGACAGCCTGCGCTTCGCCATCACCGGTGGCCGTGGCCAGGGCGTCTTCACTGTGCGACGTTCTGACCGGCAGACGGGAGAGCTGGTGCTCACCAGCCCGGTGGTGGGGCCAGCCACGCTGGAGGTGGAGCTGGAGATGAGCGAGTTCTCCCGCAAGGTGCTGCTGGGCAAGCACGTCTTCAAGGTCACGGCCTTTGTGTCCCAGTACGAGTTCTGAGATGCTGCACTGCTGGAGGCAGATGTGGCTCTGTCCTGGGGAGTGACGGAGTTGGATCGACGTGGCGATCTCAGCCCTCCTCCCATTAGAGCCATTTCTTGGAGTTGGCCTCAGCAGGTCCTCTCAACTCGGGAGATGCTATGAGATTCTAGGATTCCTCGTGCTTGCTCATGGCTGTTAGAGCACAACAGGTGGCCCCCTGCCCACTGCCCGTGCTGCCAGGAGGAACCAAGGGGCCGTGCTGGGGGGTGACAGCCCACCGTGCCTCTTCGCACCTCATACACACCCAATAAAAGTGCCTGCAAGAAGGGTGTCCTCACTCAGTGATGAGCATCTCTGGGGCCCAAAGAGCTCCTGCTCAGCCCCACGGGCAGGCCCCTCGCCCACCAGCAGCATGGAGGGGGCCAACCAGCTGGGACGGGGCCAACGGCTTTTTGACCCTCACCCCACAGCCACGGGGAGGGCCACGGGGATGGCGAAGGCTCCGAGCCCCGCACGGGGCCGAGGAGCGAGGAGGGCCGGTGGGGACAGGCGCCCGGGGCGTGCCCCTGCACAAAGCAGCCGCTGTGCGCGGCCCATAAAGCCTTCCTTGTGCTGCGGGCACCGCTCGCCAGCACCTGAGGGCCCGGCAACGGGGGAAACCGCCTCAAACGGCGGAAAATGGACCAAACACAAGGCAGGGCGGACGAGCGGAGGGAGGAGGGAGGAGGGAACGGGAGCGAAACGCGCCCGAAGTTTTTTGTCCCTCGTGGCACGCCGTAGCCCGCCCGTTGCCATGGTGACGGGCCCAGCGGCCTGACCCGCCGCGCTCCCTCCTCGGGGCGCAGGTGAGGGCCGGGCGGTCCGCGGGGTGCCCGGCTCCGTCCCGCTGCCTCCCCCGGCCCCGGGCCTCGCTGCGTGGGGTCTGCACGGCGAGACCTGCGGCCTCCGACTCCATCCCCGTCGTCCGAGCGGCGCTGACTGAGTAAGCCGTCGGCTCTCCGCTTGGCAGCGCGGTGCACGCCGTGCTTTCCTTAGCGAGAAGCGTGACAGGTTTGCTGAGGGCACTCAGCTGGGAGGAGAGCGCGGGGACATCCAGGGCTCGGCAGGAGCGGTGCTGGAGCTTGGCGGGGTCAGCCTTGGATGTGTGGGAGGCTGGGAGCACTGAGTGCCTGGATGCGTGCTGCTGGGCGCAGCCTGGACTTGGTGGTCAGCCTTTCCAATTCGGGGTGTTGTGTGCTTCTGTAACAGTAATTCCAGCCCTGTGCTTGCACTGATGCAAGCAGATCTTGTAGCAGGGTCTGGACTTGCCCTGCTTGCTCTGACAGTTGCTGCCAATGCCCTTTGGGATTTTTCTGGCACTGGAACTGTTATCAAAACTACAGCAAGTGAGCCAGAGCCCTGCTCCGTTGCCTCCCAGCCCTGCTCCGTTGCCTCCCAGCCCTGCTCCGTTGCCTCCCAGCCCTGCTCCGTTGCCTCCCAGCCCTGCTCCGTTGCCTCCCAGCCCTGCTCCGTTACCTCCCAGCCCTGCTCCGTTGCCTCCCAGCCCTGCTCCGTTGCCTCCCAGCCCTGCTCCATTGCCTCCCAGCCCTGCTCCGTTACCTCCCAGCCCTGCTCCGTTGCCTCCCAGCCCTGCTCCGTTGCCTCCCAGCCCTGCTCCGTTGCCTCCCAGCCCTGCTCCGTTGCCTCCCAGCCCTGCTCCTTGCCTCCCAGCCCTGCTCCTTGCCGCTCAGCACGCTCCTATGCTGAGGGACTGGGAGAAACCCAGCCGCACAGAATGGAGAATGAGTGCGTTTCTTTAGCAAGGCAGGTTCTGTCCAAAGCAGCTCGGCGGCCAGCAGAGAGCCGGAGAACTGCAACCAACTGTTCAGCACAAACTGGAATAGAATCTGTAGCTCATAGCTGTCGTGCAAACACATACACATCAAGAACTTCCCAGGTTATGGTTCATAATTTGTCTTTGCAATTAAATCTTGTTTTCTTGTACTGGCAGCCCAGATGCTGTAGGACAGCTCAGCAGCTTCCCGTGTGTGTGCCCTGCATATGTAGCTCTGTTTTGTTCTCTAGCAACAGCTGCCCTCACTGTTGTGTTGTGTGCAATTCCTTTTTCCTCTTTCTGTTCACTTTTTTTTTTTTCCCCTTTCTGGTCTTTCCACTTCCTTTGTTGCTGACAAAGGCACCTCTGTTTTCTTGAATGCTGTGTAGTGCTGAAGCTGTGATTCCATCCCACATGCCACCTGCTTTCACTGCACTTCTCCTCACCTGCTGGAAAGAAAGCATGGCATATCTGAGTCAGGTGGCAGCATTTGTTCTGCCATCACCTGGAATAGCTTTCTGAACTGAACATGTTCCCCAGACAGAGCATATTGTATTCCATCTCTGGGCTGCTTACCTATGCCCCTTTTACTTGCTTTTGGCCTAGATCCTTTAAAACACTGGCAAAGCCTGCACATTTCCCTTAGCTGAAAGGTCGGCCTAATATTGTTTCATGCAGACATCAACACTTGCTTTTGGAATGTTTTTCCTCTTTTTTTCCTATAGATGACAGATCCTCTTTGCTCTGAGAAGTCTTCCCTCAGATGCTTTATCCTGGTCTCTCAACTTTCTTGGAGCATATATCCAGGTCTCAGTCAGAATGTTTTTTACATCAATATTTTCTCCTTTTATTTCTACAGATGAACATCTGCAACAAACCTCCTAATAAGACAGCTCCAGAGAATTTGGGTGAAGCTGATCCTAAAGTCCAACGTGCTCGAAGAAATGGCTGGAGCTGGCCTCTGCACCCTTTCCAGATCATTACCTGGCTGCTGTACCTCTTCTTTGCTCTGGTTGGCTTTGGAATTCTGGTTCCTCTTCTGCCCCTCCACTGGCTGCCCGCTGGCTATATCGTATCCTTTGGTCATAGGAAAACCAGGGAACTGCTGTTTGCAGAGCGTGGGGTTGTGTGTCTCCAGGAGGATTGCTGCCAGTCTCAGTGTAGTGCAAACTGAGGGGAAAATCTAACATTGTCTGTGACTAAAAAGAAGAAAATCCTTCAGCAGCAGCAGCCTGTTTTGCCATTCATATTTAAAGCTTCCTTAGCAGAACCAGATAACCAAGAAATGTTATAGACAGAATCTCAGGAAGAATTCTGAAAAGATATTTCTGAGGAATGCACTTATTGTAATTAACACATCTGAAATTCCTGTGTCCATAGAGCCTTTGATATTTTGGAGATTCTGATATTTTTGCTAATAGCTTTAGTTAAACTTGCATGATTTAGTCATTAATAACATCGTCAGCTCACAGTTGTTTTTTGTCTACCTGTCTGACTGAAATCCTTGGTGTTATCATGCCTCAAACTTGGTAAATCTGTCTGCCACATGTCATCATAACTCAATCTGAAGTCATTCTGATTGACCAAACCAACGTATCTGAAAGCTTTACTGCCAGTTAGTACAGTGCTAATGCCTTTTTTTCCCTCCTTACCACACTGCTGTGCTTTCCATAGACTTTAGTAGGATCAGTGATGTGCATATCTGGTTGCATAGCAAATAAACAGGAAGGTTAATTGTTGCATGCATTTGTAATACACTGAAGTGTGCTGAGGAGCAAGCTGCAGCGTGCAGTGCTTTATATGCTTTCCAAATATTGACAATCACTTGAGTCAGGGTTAGGGTACTTCTAAAGCTTATTTGCTCTGCCTTGTGACTGTGTTTTGGAAGTAAGAATCCAAACAGGTGATGTTTTGGTATACAGATGACACGTCCTGGATACTGTCTGTCAGTAAGCTCAGTAGGACCCTCCTTGGTAGGGGTGATCCTCTTCATTGGGATTCTGAGTCAGGAAGAGGAGAGCGAGGTGGTCAGTGCTAGTTCCTTGATGTGACTTTTTTCTCTCTCTTTTTTGGAAGTTTGGTCTGTTGAAGGGGCATGTGCACGGCCTTAACTGACTGTTGCTTTCCAAAGATTCTGTGTGGTCTAAGAAGCACGATCCCACGCCGTCAGTCTGCACGTAGGGTCAGATTCTGGTAAGTAAAAGTGACCTTTAAAAACTCCTGTGCAAGGGAGGACATTTCCACGACGCACAGAGTAGTTTACGAGGAGTGTTGTTCCTGCAGATGCAGTTATCTTTTTGCAGAGGATATTTGTTACAGTGGGACAGGTGAACTTCTCTGTTAATAAAGCTCAGATTAACGTGCTGTAATCAGTTATATGGTAATTTGTAATCTGTATATGCCTTGTCTCCGTGGGCTTTGTGTATTAAGAATAAAAATAGATGCATTAAATCACTCCTACAATCCTTAACTGTGTACTTCAGTGTCCAGGAGTGTGTTTTATCTACCATTTAGTTGTTCATCTTACTGCAGTCTCCATTGATCCTGCGGATGCAAAAGTGCGAGAAAAAAACTATCTAGGGCCTCTGGCCACCTTCAATCGTAATCAGCATGCACATGTCATTGAAAACCATCATTGCCATGTCTGTGATGTGAATGTGTAAGTATCTTCTCTTTTGCTTCTACTAATCTTCTTCACCACTGCACTTGGCCACTGGACGCTGCTTTACTGTAGGGCTGTAAGATTGAAGTCAAGTTCCTGAAGCTCCGAGCTCTGCAGTGCCAGTGAAACTTCATTCCCAGCTCAGCGAGCTGGCTGGCTCCCACTGTCACATGTGAACGTGGTTCTGTGTTTGATTCAATTGCTCTCATGTCGTGTGGAGAGGACTCTGCTGTTCTTTGTTATCTGGATGTCGGTGTTCAAACTGAGAACAACGTGTAACTTGTGCTTGTGTTTGGTGAGATGCTGATGCAATGGGAGAAATGCCTGGAGGGCAGCTTGTAAAATCAAGGTTTGTGCAATTGCTGAAGGGTTTACAACAAGAAAGCAATGATCTCCAAATTAGAAATCACACTGTGCATTAAAAAGGAAAACTTCGCAGTGTTTGGGATCGTGGTCCAGCAATGGTGGATACAGGCAATATGTTTGGGGATTTAATGATTCGTGTTGGGGATATTCTCATGGTTGGTTACCAGGCTCTCTGCTGCATTAACCCCCCGTACTTGTGTCCCTGGTAAAGGCATGCTACTCTAACACCACCTTTTCTTTGTCAGGAGTGCCAAATCAAAGCACTGTGGATCTTGCAACAAGTGTGTGCGTGGCTTTGATCACCACTGCAAATGGCTCAACAACTGCGTGGGAGAGAGGAATTACTGGTAAGGGCTTGGGGCCGTGGCAGGAGCACATTGCTGCCTAAATAATATCCCCCTTCCCCAGGGAGCTGCTGCATCTCAGTCTGATCTGCACTCAGCTGCACAGAGCCACTTTTATTCTGGATCCCAGCTGAATAAAATCAGTCATGAGGAAACCAGGTGGAGTACGACACCCATATAACCACGGATTAAATCCCTAGCCTTAGTAGTCAAATGTCTACAAGTGAAAACAGAAAACGTGGTGGATGTGAAGTGGGTGTCCTTAGTGCATGGATAACTGGAGTGGGAATAGGTCCATGATCATGCTGTTGTTCCCATCATTTCCGTCATGTATACTTGACTGCTTTCTAACTACAATTGCTTGAAGGGTCATGGTTACTGTCAGGCTACGAAACAAGGCTCTTGTCCATCAGTGTTAAAGTGCTGCAGTAATTTGGGGTAGCTGTATGTGTCTGTCTCTTGAATTGTGCCTGTGATATCACTGAAGCCACTCAAAGTTCACTTTTTTTGGCAGGTTCTTTTTGAATAGCGTGGTGTCTGCCATCCTGGGCCTCGGGCTTCTGCTGCTCATTGCTTTCTACGTCTTTGTCGAGTTCTTCATTAACCCCACCATGCTTCGTTCTGACCATCACTATGAGGGTAAGGGCATCCTGGGAATCAGCCAGCTCGTCTCGATGTGAGATTGGATCCTCCCACTGAGGAGGATTTCCCATTCCCAATTCCTTCTGTTCTACAAGTGTCTGCTCAACTGATGGCATGTTTCCTTCCTGCACCCACCGAACTGCTCTGTGGGCACAGAGTTTCTTAAGCCTCACATGGGCCTGCAGCCCATCCCGAGTTACAAATATTTCCAGTTGAGTTAGAGATACTTCACTTTGTGGACAGCCTGCAGACCTGCTGCTTTTGCTTTTCAGGTCTGAAGAACCACACGGATGTCTGGTTTGTGTTTCTGCCTGCTGTTCCTGTTGAGACTCGGGCACCTGCCATTTTGTTCTCAGCTGGGACCTTTATTCTTCTGAGCCTGGTGACTGTGAGCCTGCTGGGCCACCTCTTGACCTTTCACATCTATCTTAGTAAGTATTACATCCCTGTCATCCGCATCCCCATTTCATTTTCCTTTAGCTACTGCTCGTTCTGCATTCACTGTGTGTTCATCCATGTTACAGACTGCCGAGATGACCACTGAAGGGGGTAGAAAGTAGGGAGTTTAACAGTATACATTTTGTGTCTTTGCAAAAGGTGGCTTGGAGCTGGTGAAAAGCCTTTTCCAACTCGAGTCAGATTCCTCAGAAGCATTTTAAAATCATTATCTTGGAAATTTCTAGTAGGGCTGTATCCTAGAAATCATACCAAACTTCATAATCCAGATAAACTTAACAGTTCACTCGTTGAACTACATCAGTAGGCATTTCCAGAATGTCTTGGATGGTGTTTGGACAGCTGTAAGTCCTGAAGGTTAAACAATGGCATCTTAAATGGAAGAAATAGAAGAATTGTAACTGAATTGTTCTTGGCTAATATAGCAGTGAGAGACTTTATCTAAAAATGCATATCATTTTATATAGCCTACAAGAAACTTATCTGGGTCACATTTCCTGTGGTTATAGATTGACAGTGCATCCCAGCAGGTTCTGTGCCAGCTTGGTGCTGTACGAGCTGAACCACAAGGTGATGTGAGCAAGGTGCACTCACGTGTGCAGTGCCATTCTGTGATACAAGAGATCCTGTTTCTCTGGGCTCCTTTTGCAGTGGGAGGCCCAGCTTCCAGGTCTGACCCTGTTATGGAAGTTGTACTGTACTGGCACAGAACGACTTGTGGAACTCAGGAGAAGCTTTCAGAAGGGCTCTTGTTAGGTTTCCTACTCGGTGCTGCATCAAGAGGGGCAGTTTTGTCTGGAAGTGCAGATGGCCATCAGATACCTTGTTTTTCAGTCACTGTCTGGAGTGGAGCCTGTGCCATTTGCATTTTGTAAGTCACGGTGAGGGAAGATCTCACACTTGCAATAATCAGAGGGGACAAAACTAGGGAAGAAGGGGTGTGCTGGAGGAGAAGAGGAGGTGCTGTAACAGGTGAACTGTTAGTTTGTCTGTGACAGTGACACAGAAGCCAACACAAACAAGGTCAGCACAAACCAGTGCAGCTCCACATGTGGTCACAGTCCATGAGTTTGCTTTCTTGGCGTAATTACAAGTTGCCTCTTATCTGCTTAATGGTGATGCCTGGAGATCTCAAAGGTTGATCTACCACTGCAGGAAGACTAAAAAGCATCACAGTGCTGGGGCAACTCCAGGAACAAACGTTTCCTTTGGCTGGAAATGATGGTGTTAACGCTGAGCTGCACATTACCTTGTGTGCCATACAGCTTCCACAAGAGGGTGCTCCATCCACGGCATTAAGATGTCCCTGTCAAAAAAAGCCTTCTGTGTGGACAAAACCCAGTTCTGTGGGTAGAGCCCAGTTCTCCTCCAGGTGTTTCTTTTTTATTGTTGTCGAGGTGTGATTTTTTTCTTCTTCAGAACCAATCTGAAGGCGAATTAACTTTTAGTTTTGACCCTGTAGTTTCTCCATATGTGGAAACAGTGTTGAATTGCTGTTGTTTTCTGTTACTACTTTGCGACATTGGCATTCACTGCCTTGTTGAAGCTGGCTGAGATGTGCTTCACGCAGTCCTTAAAGGGAGCAGTACTGCCACCTTGAAGCCTATCTACGTTACAAGTTATGCATTACCCTCAGATTCAGGTCAACAGACAAATGATGTTTTTAAAATTGACATTATTTCACACAGATAGTTTTCAGTGGCCTCCCCTGAATACTTAAAGGGAGACAGTATGGGAATGAGCCACCCCTTTTGGTACAAGAAATAGAATTTATCAGTTGAGACCTAATTACTGCTCATGAGTATTGACTCATGAAACTCTTTGTAATTAAATTACAGCAAGAAAATAGCACCCCTGTGGCTGGTATTGCTTTTAAGTTTCACATTTAAGAAAACCAACCTCCCTTAAATCAGATTGAGCTGTGAAAATGTTAGAACCTGGCTTTGCTATGAGCACAGTGATCTTTTCAGAATGGCCGTCGTGGCTTGAACTACTTGCTGCTGTCAAAGCAAGTTATTCTCAAAGCAGTTGACCCGTGTATTTAGAATTGCATCTTGATTGAGGTGCCGCTGTGAAGCATGGCACGTTGGAATTTTGGAGAGAGGTGTTTGGGTTTTTGAATGATGTAGGGCTCATTATGTGCTGCAGTGTTTGGCCAAATGCAGTGCTTTTAACTAAATAACCATTTACAAATCACAGAAGAATTGTAGGGGGTGGAAGGGACCTCTAGAGATCATCGAGCCCAGCCCCCCTGCCAAAGCAGCTCCCTAGGCCAGGTTGCAAAAGTTGCTCTGCTGAATATTCAGAAACCAGTGAATTCTAAGGCCAGAATGGTTTGTAACCCTCTGCTTCTGAAGCAGTATTCTGTTTCTTACTAATGCATGCAGACACAGTTCTGCTGACATTTGCCAGCTCCCTGCTCTGTCCTCATTAAATACAATCTCTAATCACTTGGCTGCAGGCTTGCATTCATTTTTATGCTCGGTCTTCCTGGCCAAATGTGTCTTGGATTCTCTTTTCTCCATAAGGCCATTGCTTGGATAGGAGAGGCACCTTCTCCTCTGCTCTCCCCCACTTCCCTGTGATGTAGCCTTGTGCCTAGGCCGTGGTTCTGAGGGGTAAGATCCCACTGGTCCAAATTAATTCAGGCACAGCAGGGATTTTAGTCTGGATGCCCCACATCCTGAGCGTCTGATTTAACTGTGTGCTACTGTAAACAGGAACAATGCTCACCAGACTGCAGCATCCATTTCTGGCTTTTGTGGTCTAAAAATACTACAACATCAGAGTCGTGAGGAGAGGAACGCCTCAGTGTTGAGTCCCCGTAATGTTTGGAGTCTCTTGAGGGAAGCAAGCTGCTCAGAAATGTCAGATGCTTTTGCTCATTCATGGGAGCAGATGTGTTTGTGTCTGTAAAACGTTAAGAGCACATAAACTCAGGCATGTATGAACTCTGGGCACGTCTGTTTGGCACAAGATGAATGGGCATGCATTGCTTACTGTTTTGGACATGAATTGCCTCTGTCTTCCTTCTGGGTTGCACCCACCTGCTGACTTTCTTTTCTCCATTCAGCACTCTGTATCTTTTGACCGCTCTCTATGCACCACAGATCTTGCAGAGATAGCTCACGATCTGCTCTGAAAGGAGCTGAGTGCATTCCTGCTGCATAAAAGGCAGCACCACGTGTGTGTGAGGCATTTAACTGGGCGCTGTGACGATGAGAAGGTGCTGTGGTGATAACAGGATGGTAAGATAAGCAGTGCAAAGGTGCTTTTGGCTCAGAGTATCCGTCTTCCCGTCCCATGTTACCATTTCAAACGTGGAGTCTGTGAGCTGGCAGTGCAGTCGGGAGCGGCCTTTCACACACTGACAGCTGCTCTCTTTCTTTCCTCCCAGGGTGGAACAGACTGACTACGTACGAGTACATCCTGCAGCAGCGTGCCCAGCAGGAGGCCAAAGAAGCAGACAAGCAGCCGGATCCTTGTCCCTCCCAGGTGATCCCCAGTCAGGTACTCACTGCACTTGCAGTCCATCTCTCACAGAACAACCTCACTCGTCAGCTGCACAGAGTTTGTAAGCTTCCAGTTGTAGAGGCATCTGCTCCAGGCAGAACTTTGGAGGTACCTCTGAGGGCTTGAGATGTGAGGAGGATGTGAGCAAGCCTACGGTCTGTGACATGATGAACACTTCAGGCATTAGCAGTACTGCTTTCAAACGAATCAATCCCACCCACTCTCTTGTTCCACCACTTGTTCTGGGCCCTGGACTGTCTGTTCTCCTTTGCCAACGCAGCTGTTTGTTACAGTCATGCAGTGAACAGGGTGGGGGAACTCATCTGGGTAGAAGAAGCTTTGTTAAAAAAATAGTTGAGGTAGTGTTCAGGCGGGCCAGCTCCCTCCCATTTGGTTCACCAAGCAGTCACAGAACTGCTCGTGTCAGCACAAAAGAGGATGACTGAGGAGTGGGAAGGTCCTGTGTCTGGAAAGGACAGGACCATCCGTTTCAGTGGCCAGCTTATGTGCGTGGTGTTGTAGACCGTGACTGAAAATGAGATAGGTTCTAGGGCTGGAGAAACTGAGGCTAATCAGCAGCAGCTAGTACGGGCTAGTTTAACTGCCTGGAAAAAGAAGAGAGCACCAATCCTGTTCAGAAACGACCCAGAGAGCTTTGTTTTCCTTTGAGATGAGTCTACACAGTGCCGAGGTCCTTGAGGTTACTGCAGTGTTGATCTGTGTGCTGTTCAGGACTCCTCGGTCCTGCTGCACTGTGCAGTGGAATACATAACACTGATTCTCTCACTGAAAGGTTCAGTGTCAGCTGCAAGACAGCTTTGTCCCTGGAGTGCTCAGAATGTGATGGAACAACACTTGTGCTGGTTTGGGTGGGGGGACTGACCAGAAACTTCCAGAAGTTCTCCCTAGTCAAAATTATTCCGCAATCCCGTGTAACTCTAGGTAGCTTTATGCAAGTGAGTGTCCTGCTATGCAACCAGTCTGAATGTTTCATAAGAAACTAATCAAATCCATTCTTAGGCCACATCTTCTGTGAAGAGATACTGGGGTCTCTCTGCACTCACTCATATCTTTTCCCTATCAAAGGAAGAGGAACAGTGAACTGAACTCCCTTTCTGTACCATATGGAGACCTCAGCTTTTCGTATGCCTTTTTTGTTCACTGCTGGGAAATCTGAACCACCATTTTGAGCAGAGCTTTCCAGAACAGCAAGGGTGTTTGGCACTTGGTCTCGTGCAGCTTTGCCTACCGTGACCACTAAAGCACTACTGCAACGTGAGCACTAATGATTTCCTGGTTACCAGATTTTAATCACTACTGAAAATATATACACCTGCAAGAAGTGAGCTGTGTGTGCCTGCCTTCGGGATGCTTGGCTGTGTTCTCCTTCTGCACGGCTGCTTGTCCAGGGATGTGTGGGTATGGCTCTTTGTAGGCTTGCGGAAGCGGGGTGAAAAGGAGCTGTGTGTTTCAGAGCTAGTGTCAGTACCTTGGGGAGCAGCAGGGACTGGAAGATGCCCAGTAACATTGTGAAGAACAATGTTAACCCCCAGACTTTCCTTGTTCCTCACATAGCAACCAGAGATAAACACAAACAAACACACTGGAGCAGGGGCACACCGAGTGAGTCGCCTTTTGTAAGCTGCTCTGACTGCAGCCTTCAGCCTGAGCACAGAGGCCCTTTGTAACTGATCCAGGGTCTCGTGGGCATCAAACAGAAATTGTGTTCTTCCCACCTTTGTCTTAACTGTTCATTAACTACAGAGAGTGAGCAGAGATGCATTTCCCATTTTGGTGGAGCCTTCTGTAAGCCTGGGTGCTGCTTTTGTCCTTGGCTGTGTTCAGGCTGAAGGATTATAGGGGACCTGAGCGTGGCACTGGGCTTTGGGAACTGGCATTGAAGTGGGGTTAGCACTCTGTTTGCAGCAGGACTGAGAGCTGAACCTGGATGAGCTGACAGGGCTCCATCAGGCTGCCAGCTGCCAGTCGTGTGGGAGCTGCAGGGTGCTGGGGCTCTGTGCTTCTGTCATGCAGAGAGGACGTTGCATTTCCTACTGGTGGAGCCTTCTTCAGGTCATCTCTGCCTGTCAGCTCTGATGGGTTGCTTTCTGTGTGCGGCTGCTTTGGTTATTCATAATTTAAAAGGCCAGCATGTACAAAATGGATTTTTAAAAGGCTCTTCTGTTGCCTACTTGGAAAGTATTGCTCGTGGTATCCTCAAGATGCATCGTTTGCTAATGTCCTTTGGCAGAGCAGGCCTGCAGTCTTGCTTGCTGTGGATATCGAGTCCTGGCTGTGCAGTCTCACGAGGAGGTCTTCTGCTTCAGCTATTTCAACACGCAGTGCAGGGAAGAGCTGCATCTCTCCCTGCTTACAGTGACACGAGGCTGTGGCCGATCTCCTCTGTTTGTGACTCAGGTGCTTCATGTGTCATCATGAGGAGTTTGGTCTCCAAGAAGCTCTGAGGAACAGTTTACGTACACTTAGTGCTCAGGCAGTGATGACTGATGACCTGAGTTACAAACTCAGGGTGAATTATCTGCAGATCGTTAATCCTGCACTGGGATGAACCCTGCTTAGTGAGCTCCCATCAGCCTGATTCCCAAAACCAGAAGCTCTGGTGTTTAAGGTTGCCAAACCAATTCCCTTCAATTTGATGCCAGCACCTATAAAACAATTGCAAGTTTTCTTTCTGCATTTGCAAGACCAATTCAAGTGAGAGCACTTTAGTAAATGCAACAAGCCTGAACTCTTTCCAGCTTGGCACCTCCCTTATCTATAATTACATGAGTACAGAGTCTGCAGATCTCCATGCCAAGGTCTTTGAAAGCAGCTAAGCAATTTGGGAAGTTTCTCTGCTGCTGTGGGAAGAAGAGTGGCCAGAGATGAGCAGGGCAGTGTGCTGGCTCTGTTGCTGGGGATGTGGTCCTGTGCTCTCTGGCAGCATTTGGCAGCGTGTGTCAGGGGCTTTGTAACTCCCTCTGTACCTTCTAATTTCATGTAACTTAAGGTTACATGAGTCTTCTGCAGCTCTTTGCAGCTGGCTCTCATTTTTGCTGTCTTATCATCACAGACTTCACCCTGCTGTTCTGCTGCACGCTGACTGTGGCTGTGCTGAGCTGCAGAGGCCCCAGGTCTCTCACAGACCCATTTATGGGACGTCCAACTTTGATTTTTGATGCAGTATGTGTTTGTGTAGCCACTGCATACTAAAAATTTGGTTGTTGGATTTTGTTTTTGAGATTGAAGCTTCATAGCCTGTATTACTTAATCCTCCAACCACCCCAACTGTGTGCTGCTGGAGGGGTCCAGGGACCCCTTTCTGTTGTTCAGAACAGGATGCAGGAGGCTACTTTGTTAAGCCTTCTTCTGTGCTTGCAAGGATATGCAGCTAGAAAATGCACAGTGCTGCTACATCCTTTGCTGAGTGTCAGCTGTGGTAGCTCCCATGACCAAATGCTTGGCATGTGGGAGAAAGAAGACACCTCTGCAGTGAAGATCCTTCTCCCCTGTGTGTCCCTCTTGTGCTGGAAACGTTGATGGTTTCTGTTTGGTTGTTTCAGGAAGTGGACTTACTTCCAGCTAACCCTGGCCGCACAGACCCTGGTGTTCACATAGAGGACTTCTCAGCAGTAAATTCAGAAAAATGGTGAGTCTCCCAGAGGCAGGTGTGCTGAGTGGGAAATTGTCCCTGCAGTCACCTTAGGAGCAGAAGGAGCACGACCACGACGTGTTCATTGAGTTTCAGGAGGGCAGATACATGCAGGAGTGCTTGCCTCCCTTTCTCTGCGACACAAACTTTCCTAGATCCATATGCTTTACAATAAAATAATTTTAAAGCTGCTTGAAATAGATGTGGGAGCTCCCCTTAAGCTTGCAGCAGGTTTCTGCCATGTGACTGAAGGAAGTGGTCTGCTTTGTGAGCTACTGTGAAATGAGAAAACCTGTTAACTTCGTGATTTAGGCTTAGAGAGCTCTGGAGTGGCAAGTCACACTGAGTGAGTATCTCACTGCCTTGGAATTAAACAGGATGCTCAGCTATGGGGCTGTGAGAGGGGATTGCACATAGCTCATCATACCTCGTGTATGCTCACGTCCTCAACAAGGCTGAGGTTTTTAGCAGGAGTTCTAACTTAAGGCTGAGGTCTGCAAGGTGCAGGGAGGTACAGCTGCAGTGTACTCTGACCCTGTGCATTGTTGCTGCCCTGTCTCAGTTCATCAGTGGCCTGCTCAACCTTATATCCTGGTCTGCTGTTGCATCAGAAAATCCAGCTTCAGCCCATTTCCAGATTCCCTAGGGATTTTTTTCTTGAGTAACTTATAAGGAATCAGGCTGAAGAAAACATTTCAGGTTGTGTTTGTGCCTGTTTAGTGTTTGTACCCCCACATCTGAATCTCTCTTCTCAGGCCTTAAGGTCTTTCTCTCAAAATCAAGTTTCAGCTCCATGTGGAAGCCAGGTGATCGTGCAGAGTACTGCTGAGAGCCACTGCATCACAAAAAAAGGGTTTCTTCTGTTGCCAGCTTAAACTTCTGAGTGGTTTTGTCCCACAGTCCCTATACTGAGCTCATTATTGTGATGCGATTTCAGGTTGTCAGGAGACATGAATCACAGTATGAATCAGGGTAGTTCATAATATGAGGGGGAAAACAGCCTCTTAATTAAGCCTTGCCGATTAACTCACATCCTTGGGGGAGGGAAGGGAAACTATTGGTGTTTTGTGCACAGTTGTGCAGGAGCAGCTGCCCTGAAGCTGGCTCTGTGCAGGAAAGGTGGGCATCCCAGTTCAGCAGAGTGTGGGGGGAGCATCTCATGTAACTGCTGTGTGCTTTAGCTTTTCCAAGCTCTACATCCACGACGACGAAGCTGATCCTGAACGCAGCTCCTCTCCTGACCTCCCATCACTTCACTTTGCAGCCCCTCTGCAGGTAAGCACGAGCCCTGCTGCGTGCTGTGCTCTGATGGTGGCTGCACGACGACAAACAGTGCCCTCCTGCCTCAGCTCCTCCATGGGAGCAGATGTATTCTGCTGTTGCCTCTCAGACTTGCAGCTCAGCTGTAATAAATACACGAAAAAATCCTTTTCTGCTATGCTTGTATCTTAGATGAGAGCTATCTCTCTGAGTATGTCATGTGCTGTGTGACTTTCTGGCTTCTTGCTTTCACAGAGACAGAAAAAAAGAAGCAAGAAGGTGCTAAAGAATTCTTCCTCGGCAATGGAGAGCAGATCAGAACCACACGCTGCACCCTGGACTGCCTTCCCAGGTCCCCAGTCAGGTGAGTGTGCATCACTCAGCTTCTCTGCTTCATAACACTTCCAGCTCACTGAGATGTGAAGGAATTAACACAGACTTGCTTTTAGAAAGCAGAGGTGAGGAAAAAAAGCAAAAGAGTGGCAAAAGAGGAGCAGGTAGGAACTTTACTTGGCAGCAGCTGTGTTGGGAAGAGCTGATGGGTTGTGATGCCAGCTTTTCCTTGCACTCCTGCAGCTTTAAACATGCTATTTCTTGGAGCTGATAGTTTGAAGGTAGCTGAGAAGAGGGGTTCTTGTTCCTAATCATCCTGCTCAAGATGTTACTGCAGCAGCACAGTGAAACAGCAGTGCTGCTCCTTTCAGTTCTGTGTTCCAAAAGAGGAAGGCACAGCAAAGGCCGTTGTGCTGGCAGCTGTAGCATGGGCTGCTTTTGTTTTTAAAGGCAGGATTAGTCAGAGAAGCAAGAGGGGAAACCAGATCTTCATAAACAGGCTACTGTGTGAGCAGCACTGAAGCAGGAGTTCCCTGGCTCTCTGAAAAGAAGAATACTGAACAAGGACTGCTCTGTAGCCAAGCGCTGCCTGGTTACCCACGGCTAAATCAGGAGCTGTTCATTCAGATGAGTTCAGGGAGTGAAATATCAGATGGAAATCAATTCACGTGGGCCTTGAAGAGCTCAGGAGCAGGTAACGGGGTACCTGACCCTGAACGTGTGTGGGGAGCTTTGGGAAGGAACCCACTGAGCACTGTGGTAGCCAGACTGTGACAGCAGGGGTGACATCCCTGCGTGTTTCCCGACTCCTTGAAGTGTGAGGAGGAGTCTGTGAGGAGAAGACTGCGCTGACAGCTTTCCCTGATAAGGAAACCTGGTGGTGGCATGAGGTCAGCTGGCCTGAGAATGGGAAGTGAGCACCTCGGGGGGGTTGGAGGAGCTTTGGTACGGCACAAAACTCTGTACATTATCGTATTGAACATCACAAAAAATGTATGTATGGCTTTTGTCACACGCACGGATGGGCCGCGCCTGGGGCTGACACTGAGGGATCTTTCCTTCTCTCCTCGACCTTTCTTGTCTGTTTCATTCCATCTCTAGAGTTTCCAGCTGCAGCTGCCGCCACCCCCTCTTCCCACAGCCCTCTCCTCCTGGTGCCAGCTGCGGTGCCCCCCAGCTGCACGGGGGCAGTGCAGGCAGCAGGACCCCCAGCTGACTATCACTCCGAGTCTGCTGAGTCCATGGATGAGATTCCTGTGGCTCAGACCCACCTCGGGAGCACGGCCCTTCACAGCCCTTCCCAGAACAGCCCCGTGTCCGCGCACCACCCCAAACGCTGCAAGGGGAAGGGTCTGCATTCTGGTCACAAGGTGAAAAGGAAAAGCTGCCGGCGAGGCAGGCGTGTGGAACGAGATCTGGAACTTCTTTCAAAGGCTCCAGCTGTGTTTGTAAGTAGGAGCAGTGGAGAAGCTCACGTCTCTCAGCCCCAGCCCAGCGGGAGCACATCTGAACCGCAGCACAGAAAATGCACCAGCAAACAGCATGGGGACGTAAGGACAACCACCACAGTGCCCGAGTGAGCAGCCTCCCAAAGCCACGGCCCCCGGGGGTGAGGCAAGAGCTTCTTTTTCTGTTTGTGGCCACTCCAGCAGCTCATTCCCTGGCCATGGCAGCATCCCTCTGCGTGATGCTGTCCATCTTCCAGCACACCTCACTGAGAGGCAGCAGAAGCTCTGCTGCACCGTGTCTTGATGGCTGCTGCCGCTCTCCTTGTCAAGGGGAGGAGGTTTTCCAGGCAGAGCAGTGCCCGGAGGTGGGTGCTTTGACGTGTTGCCAGAGGGAACTGAAACAGAGCATCCTCCATAGGGAAGGGCTGTGCGGTCCCGACGCTCTGCACACCGGTTCTGCAGTCGGTTTCAGGGTGTAGGATAAAACAAGGCTGCATCTCCACTGCGTGTTATTACTCTGAGAAGTCCATTTTCCACCTGCCTCCTCCCAGTCCGTCCCTGGGTCGTGCTGGGGGGGCTCGGCTGGCAGTCAGAGGATCGATTGCTCTGTCCCTGTACCGCTTTTTCACTGTGCACCTTCGAGCCAAGTCCACCAGCACGTACCCTGCAGAGCAGTGTGCTTTCATCCGCTCAGCTTCATCCTCCCAGCAGCCCGGGGCCTGCTGTCATCCCTCAGCTCACAGCTGCACGGCCTCCATGAGGGGCATCTCAACAGCCCCTGCCTGGCTGTGATGCAGGAGGGTTTGTGCCCCCTCGGAAGGGTGGCTGAGCATCCTGCTGCTTTCTGCACAGCACTTCTTGCTCCCTGGGGGGGCTGTGTTATGGGGATCTGGTCCCCAGCCCGTGCTGTGCTGCTCTCTGAAGGGGCAGAGAGCTGAGCCGTGCTGCTAAACGTCTCTGTGGGGCAGAGAATGAGCTCTGAGAAGTGTCCCGGGCGCTCGGGTGGGTGCATTTTCTGCTGTTTCTCCACTTGCTGCCATCCTGGAGCACTGCAGCCCGGTGTTGGAGGCCGGCTGTGCCCTTACTCAGACAGCATCGACCCCTGGAGTCACTCTGTGCTTTCTCACCCTTTCCCCCACGCAGAACCAGTCCCAAAGTTTTTTTTTTTGTGGAGCTCTTTATCAGCTCCGCCCTCAATAAAGTTTTCTACGCCCTTTGCTATATGGTTTCCTCTTGATTTTTTCTGGCAGCCCTTCACGGAGCAGCACAGCCCCGCTGTGCCATCCAGCACCGTTGCCCCACCAGGCTCTGTCCTTCGGGTGGGCATCAAGGGAAACCCGTGGGGTTTTGGGGGCCCAGTGCTGCAACTTATGGGGGTAGGATGGGTTCCCAGTGCTGGCTGTGGGTTCGCCCGTCCTCTCGGTCCTCTCTTTGAAGTCAGGGTGACCTCCCTTTGGGAAATGCCTTCGATGTGACGTCTTTGGACGCTGATGAGCTGAGAGAGGGGGGGGGAGAGGTCGAAGACACTTCACCCCGAGTGGAGGAGGAGGGCAGGGGTGCAGCCCCCCACCCTCACACCGTGGGGCAGAGCAGTGGGGCCGCTGTCAGACACAGCTAAGCCCCGCTAATGCCTCCTGGCCGCGCCGTCGCCGGGGTGACCGTATACATATTGCACAAGCTCCGAAACACTTCCCTCTGTTTTGTAGCAACTTGCTCTATAGGAGCCGCGTTCCCACGTAACCTCATCCCACCCCGCTGCTCCATCGCAGTGCCCGTGGGAGGAGGATGGGGCGTGGAGGGAGCGTGTCCCTGCTTGGGGCGGCCCGTGGGTGACCCCGGCACCGGGCTGAGCATCCGTGCGGCACAGCTCGCTGGGTGCCGGGGATGTCCCGATCCTTTCTGGAGATCTTCAGAAGTTGCCGGGGTCTGGGCACCGAGCCACACCGAGCTCAGCACCCGTGGGACGTCGTGCTCGGCTGCAGCCTGAGCCCCCGTCCCGGCCTTGCTTTTCCGGGCTGCGTGAGGAGCGGCAGGAGCCAGCCCAGGACCTGGCTTTGGAGCTCTCCGTCCCAGCAGGGCTGTCACAGTGACAACAAACGCACAACAAACCCCGGCCCTTAGAAACCGAAACCTGACCTGCTCGACCCGGCAATGGGGCAGCGTGCCCGGCCCGGCTCCGGGCTCTCCTCCCCACGCGTGTCTGCCCCGACGTGTGCTGCCCCTCGGTTATCCAGATGCGTCACCACCCCATGGCCAATGGTGGGCAACTCATTAGGGGTGGCACTGGGGACATGGGGTGGCACTGGGGACATGGGGTGGCAGTGATATGGGGTCCCAAGGAGCAGTGAGGCGGTGGCACGGCTGCCCAGGGATGGGGGGGGGTCACCGTCCCTGGAGGTGCCCCAGAGCCGTGGGGATGCGGCACTGAGGGACGCGGGTGGGGGTGGGGTCCCGCCGTCGGAGTGATGGCGGAGGAGCGGGGATGCGCGGTGAGGGAGGAAGGGAGAAGTCTGGAGGACGGAGAACGGCAGAGGGAGGAGGTGGGGATGGAGCTGCAGAGCTCCGGGTGCCACGGCACAGCCGGGACCTCCGCCCGCGCCCGTTCCGTCCCGGCTGCCCCCGCAGGAACCGGGGCGGGCGGACAGCCGGTCCGGGCAGGGCGGGACGGGGCGGCCCCGCGGTCGGTCCTCAGCCCCTCCCGCAGCCCCTCCCGCAGTCGGGGGCCGGCACGGAGCCACCGCGGGGCCTTAAACAGCGGCGGCAGCGGCGGCCGCGCCCAGAGAGCGGCACCGAGAGGTGAGAGCGGACCGGCACCGGCAGCGAGCGGGGCATGGAACGGGGCCCCGCGGGGTCGGGACGGCTCCGAGGATCCCGAACCCCCCCCCCCTCGAGGGTCCGCATCCCCCGGTGCCGCCCCTCCCCCCGGGGCCGAGCGTTCCATCCCTAGTACGGTCGCTAGGCAACGCGGCCCTGCCCTTAGCGACGTTCGCTAGGCAGCGGGAGAAGGGGGGGACGCTGCGCTGGTGATGGGCGCAGGGCTGGGAGCTCTCTGAGGGATAAGGGTGGGTGGTGGCCAGGCTGGGGGTGGGTTGATACGCTCGCATCTCTCGCACCGAAGCCGCCGTCCCCTTAAGGCACCTCTCGGCTGTCGGAAGCTGAAGGCGGCGTTCAGGTGCTGACCCCCACCCCGACCCTCGGCCCCATGGCGGGGAGCGCTGAGATGGCATCGCTGGAGGAGAGCTTCCGCAAGTTCGCCATCTACGGTGACACCAAAGCCACGGGGCAGGAGATGAACGGGAAGAACTGGGCCAAGCTGTGCAAGGACTGCAAAGTCATCGACGGCAAGAGCATCACCAGCACCGACGTGGACATTGTCTTCTCCAAGGTGAAGTAAGTAACCTGGGCTGGGGTCCCCCGCGCGTCCCCGTGCTGTGCACGTCGCCGTGCAGTGGGTGCAGGTAATAAACCAGCGCAGATCTGCAGGGTGGGAGAGCTCAGACTGTGATGTCATGCACAGATGAGACGGGAACCCAACTTCCCATCCAACAACAGGAGGATGCTCGGGGCCGTACACTGGGATGTGGTGCAGCCCTGAGCTCGGGAGGGCTCTGAGCTTGGGCCCCGGGGATGCTTTTGTGGTCTGCATGACAGCCAATGCTGCAGCAGGGCGTGGAGTGACAATGGGTGAGGATGCTGCTTCCCCCATACTGCTGCCTGGGGTCTCCTGTTCCAGCTGGAACCAAGTGGCTTCGGGCACGAGTGTGATGCCGAAGGGGAAGGACAGGGCATAGCAGCTCTGTGCCAAACTGAGCAGTGGGGAGGGGTCAGGAGCAGCAGCGACAGATGCTCATCCCCTCCCACCAGTGGGGGTTTGAGCACAGAGGGCTGGAACCCATCCAGCCGGATCTGTTTGCAGCCCCACTGCATTGTGGAGGTGGCTGAGGAACCCCAGGTCGGGAGAAGAGCGTTTTGGGGTCCTCGCAATGTGGCTTGGACCGGCACAAGGTGATGCTCACAGCATTTCGGCGTCGGTGCTTGCAGGGGGAAGACAGCCCGTGTCATCAACTATGAGGAGTTCAAGAAGGCCTTGGAGGAGCTGGCCCCAAAGCGCTTTAAGGACAAGAGCAAGGAGGAGGCGTACGAGGCCATCTGCCAGCTGGTGGCCGGGAAGGAGCCCATCAACGTGGGCATCACGGTGAGAGCCGGGGGCAGGGGGTGAGAATGGGGCTCTGCTTCGTGGGAGCCCTACGGGTTTGGGTATGGGCGTTGGGGATTGGCATGGGGTAAAGCTGCTGGCTGACGCAACTGCCTCCGTGTCCCGCTGCAGAAAGCCAAGAACGTGGGCGCCGTGGAGCGGCTGACGGACACCTCCAAGTACACGGGGTCGCACAAGGAGCGCTTCGACGAGACGGGGAAGGGCAAGGGGAAGAGCGGGCGGGAGAACATCGTGGACAA
This sequence comes from Callipepla californica brunnescens, assembly GCA_023055505.1. NCBI lineage: Eukaryota > Metazoa > Chordata > Aves > Galliformes > Odontophoridae > Callipepla > Callipepla californica. The sequence goes on along the minus strand of JALIRH010000016.1, from coordinate 901,791 downwards.
CAGCGGCTACGTCAGCGCCTACAAGAACGCGGGCACCTACGATGCCAAAGTGAAAAAGTAGGGGCTGCCCCGTGCGCCCACCGCCTTCGGTCACGTCAGCCTCGGGACACGGCCGCAGGGCCTGGGAGGCTGCAGCGGGGCCGGCCCCACGCTGGCGGGACGTCGGATGCGACGGGCGAGCGGCCGGGCTCCATCTCAGCGCCGCGTCTGTCCTTCGTGCATCACCCCCTGCCCCTGCAGCGCTGCTCCGTGGGGTACCCTGACAGCACCTCGGCCGTCCCTACCTCAGTCCCTGCGGGACCGCAGCCGCCCACCCCGCCCCTGGCACCGCAGCCTTCCCGTCACCCCATCGGGATTCCACTTGCCGAGGGTCCCTCTGCCCAGTGCCACGCCCAGGATGGGGTCCCAACCGCCACCAAAGGTCCCTGAGCCCCCAGCTCTGCGCCCACATGGGCTCCCGCTGCCCCCACGGAGCCCGAACCAAAGGATGCTGCAGCCCTGCACTGTCACCCCGCAATAAAGCCCCCTCCGCACTGACGCCCCGTGTCTGGTTCCGTCCTTCTGTCCATCCCTCTGTCCGCCTTGGCCAGCCCCAGGGCTCGCTTCCTGGCTGGCCCCGAGTTGCCTGAGCAACCGCAGGCACAAACACAGCTCCTGGCTCCGGCCCCCGCTCTGTTTGCAACCAAACACACCGCGGGCTCCTGGTAACCATCCCTGGGAAGCGGCCGCACTTGTGCTGGGGTGGTGCTCGGGGCTGGGCGCTGCCACCCCAACGCCCACAGTGTCAGCACTGCCTGAGCTCCGGGCTTGTGATCACAGCACAAGGCTCATGGCTCAGCTCCCTGCCGGCTCGCGTCCCTCTGCACGTCGCTTTGTAAAAGCAGGAGGCAGGCGGGCTGCCCCTGCGCTGGTGTTGGCATCGCTCCCTGGCCCTGCCGTGGGCTGGAGGTGTCATCCCCGCTTTGAGCACATCATACAGTGACTGCGGGGCTCTCCCTGCCCCCTGTCCAGGATCCTTACCCCTTTGCTGACACCATTGCCCAGCTGCAAAAGGGAGGCACGAAGTGCCCGGGGCTGACCCGCTTTCCTGAGGGTCAGCACAGAGAGCTACTCTGTCCCTGTCCCTCTGCTCGTGGAGGATGTGACAAGGAAGGACATGGTGAGCAGCCAGGCCTTGGGGCTGACCCAGGACAGGAGCTGGTGGGGATGAGCACATCGGGGACAAAGGGGACACTGAGGAGATGCCCCCCGGGTACCAAAAAGGACATGAACGCATTGATCTGATCACCACTTCTCCTTGAAGGGAGGATCTGATGTACTTTTGGGAAGTCAAGACCCAACCACAGGGCCAACAAATGGTGAGGATGCAATGGGGACGTGGCTGGGATGCTCCTCCAGCCTGGGCAGCGTCGGCATCCCACCCCTGCCAAGCCGGCCCTAAGGCAAGCAGTGCTGGCAAAGACCCAGTGGGGTCGACCTGAAGAGCAACCCAAGTAGAGGTCACCACCAGTGTGGTGGGGGCAGCTTCCTGGGAGCAGTGAGGTGTTCGTTTGGCTTGTCACCCAAAATGAAGAACAATCTGAATCTGAGTGCAGCAACGTGCTGGGAGAGCTGTGTCTGAGTGTACACCCCACCAACCCCACAGGAGGCAGTCAGGGCTCTTTAGAAAACGCATGTGAAAGCTGCAGCTGTGGTCTGCCTTATAGATGCATCGCATGGCTCCTGCGCATGGCTGAAGCCAGCAATGGCCTCAAAGTGAAGTAAGGACCAGGGCCATGTCTGAGATGCTGCCCCTAAACGGTGGTCTTTGTGACTACTACCATGAGAAAATTCTGACCTTCAGCCTTAGGGAAGAGGGCAACTAAAGGAGGAATGCATTCTGATGAGAAATGAACAGGGTTTTAGCAAAATAATAAAGAGGAAAATGCTCCTGACGGCTCCAGGCACGCAGAGGCATGGTCTGGTGGGCAACAGGACCGACAGTTCTGGACGTTCCCCAGAGAGGAGAAGCTGAGCTGGGAGGGGGCTCGTGGCATTGGCTGCATTCTGCATTTCAAAGGGACTCCTTTGGGGGCACCAAGGCATGCAGCTGGGGCAGGGCTTGGGGTGCCTGCTGCGTCCCAAGGGTGGTGGTGGCCTTACCCCAGTGTGAGGCACTAAGACATGAAGCGAAGGGCAGGAGACCACCTGGGCCTTACAGAGGAGGTTGGTGCCAAGAGTTGCATCTTGGTTCCCACTGCCACAAAGCCCTCTGGGAGGAGGGAGGATGGCTGATGGGATCCACCCAACGTGGTGGGGAGAGAATGCGTTTGTCAGTGGGGTGACCAACATTGAAAAGAGGCCCCCACCTGAAGTCTGGGAAAGGTCCTGGTGATCGGGGTGGGTGGCTGATGTAAAGAGGGAAATGTTGCATCCCACTTCAGGTAGGGTAAGGAGGAGGACCTGGGGAGCAGCCTCTCATTCAGACCCAGAGAAGGTGGTGGGAGGTATTTCTGGGCACATGAAGGACATGGAGGTGAAGGGAATGGCCACCAAGGGCTAACCAAGCAAGGCACACCTGAGCAACCCCACAGCTCCGTACAGCAAAGAGGTGGTGGTAGCTAAGTGGAGGGTCAGTGGCTGGACTCATAGTAGTCTTCTCCAACCTTAACAATTCTATGGCCCTATCTCACCAGGACTTCAGTGCAGCTTTTGCACAGTTTCCTCCAGGGGACACAGAGACCAGGGTGACTGGGTGGGTACAAAACTGATGGGGCCACCAGGTTCAGGCTGACCAATGAAGCCTGCAGCAGTGCCACAGGTTGCTGGGGCAGCAGAGAACGTGAAACATTATCAGCAGGGTTGCCTTCAGCAGTGTGAAGTGACACAGCCTAAACGAAGGGCTTGCAGCTGCTTCCCCCACTAATGAATTGGCCCTGGCCAAGCATTTGCTCCAAGGCTGGCTCCACACCAGCATCAGAAAGCCACTTTGCAGCCAGCGTGTGACTCCCTAGCAGCAGAGGAGCCAGCAGGCAGAAGGTGTCTCAGCCAACGTTTATGTCACTTGCATTTATCAAGGTCCCAGCACTAAGCTTGCAGCCCCACAGCTTTTTTTCCCTTTCCATGTATTCCTTTCCCTTGGCTCGGGAGAGAATATGGGATGGCAAGAGCAAACCCACAGACTGTCACTGTCATCCCAAGGGAACCAGGAGGACTCGCTGGTGGCTGAGGAAGGAAGCAAAGAGAGGGCAAAGTCTTCAGAACAGCAGGAGCATGAGGAAGGATACATGGAGACACAGAACCAAAGAGTAACCCGAGTTGGAAATGACCCATAAGGATCGTAGAGTCCTCCAGTTCCTGCTCATTGGTACAAGCAGTTCTGTACCTGCTGACACCAGCGGTCTTGATTCTCATTAATTTATCTTCTCTTCATGCAAGCTCGTTCTTGACACTTTCCCTTCCCGTGCTCACACAGATCCAAGTCTCTCCCTGGCAGAAAGCAGATCCCTGGGTTACGAGGTCCTTCTGAGCACCCCAGCTCTGCAGCTTCCATAGGAAAGGGCCTCAGTGGGGTGGGAGAGAGTGAGCTTCCCTACTGCAATGGGGCTCAAAAAAGACAATGAAAAACTGTGGTTTCAGACAAATTCAGATATAATTCAAAGCCTGAATCACGGAACTGTCACAGCTGGAAAGACCTCTGAGGTCGTCCAGTCCAACCACCGACCCACCCCCACCGAACCCACCGACCACGTCCCTCAGTGCCGCATCTCCACAGCTCCTGAGCACCTCCAGGGACTCCACCACCTCCCTGAAAGATCAGGAAAGGCAAGATCGTCCTCTCTGAAGGCAAACAGATCACGCAAACATCAGACACTGAATGCTAAATTTGACTGCTTCCAAGGGAAGCAATGAAATCTCTGCATCATTAACAAAAGGGACGTGTTTTTGGCCTTGATGGGTGCAAGGGAGTGACCTCCTTTACCACAGCATACAGCAGGTCCCTCTGGTAAGCACAGATCCAGCGGGTAACGTGGCTGATGATGGGAAGCTTGAGGCTGTTTTTAGCCCGATGAAGTCAGCCTGTGTTTGATCTGATGCCTTCCTGGGCTCCTCGCTCGGGTGTCGTTAAGTTCACATAAATAAATCAGAAACCGAGGCCAAGAGAAATTAACAGTGTCTGGCAGCAAGGAGTGCACTGCTCCCTCTCCGTACATTTCCGGGCTCCTGGCATGGGGTGAAGCCCTGTGGGAACGCCAGCTCTGTCCTGGAAAGATCGTATGCTGCTCTGATGAGCTGCAAAGCAGAGGTAGTGGGGCTGTGCAGCATGAAAACAGCCCTGAGCATTTCCATTTCCCCGTTTGAACAGAGCTCGCGCGGGGAGAGAAAGGGTTAAAGCTTAAACTGCAGTCCCACACTGATGGAAAGAGCTGCTAGCCAGGTGGGACAGTACCAAAACATGACCTTACATTTCCGCAGTGCAATCCATTTCTCTGCCACGGATGGCTTCCCTGGGGAAGGGCAGAAAGGACTAAAGGAAGGGCTGCACGCTTTGACTGCGACTCGTGTGCTTGAGACGAGGGCCTATTATAATGTGGGATGAGTGCTTTGGTCAGCCCGGGCCTTGGTGTGAATACAGAGCTCCCAAGCAATGCTTCAGTGCCAGCCACACATTGATTCAGCATCACTTAGGAGCAAATTGAATTAACTCAGTGGCTTTCTTCCCAGCACGACATGATCTCAGATAGAACATTATCAGATGGGAGCCATCCCCACCTCGGGTTAATCCAATAAATGGGGCAGAAGAAGGCAGGGGAAGGAAGAAAGATGCTGAGAAACGGACCAGTGCAAAGATTAGATTCCCCAGCAGGAGATTTCAGAGGACAACCCATATTCCACGTGCGTTCTGTTTCCTTCACAGAGGACAATTGCTTAATTGCTCTGAAGCGAAGCACTGAGCAGAGCTGCAGGGACTCGGCTCTTCGCAGCAGGGCTGGGAGCTGATGAATGCTGCCCCTTTTTGGGAGGATGGGTGGTTCTGGGAGCAGTGTGAGTGCTGGCTTCGTGCAGCTGCTGAAGCAGGAGCTGTTTGTGGGCACCAACGACCTGGCTGAGATTGACGCAGAGAAGATACAGACAGCAGGCATGCATCCAAGTGCAAACATGCTGCGATGTGAAAGATTGCTCCAAAACAAGGGTGCTGACTGCTGTTCATCCGAACCCACATGTAAATACACATGTATACTGAAGAAGCCTGTACTTAAACCTCTCCAGCTCAAACTACAGCCGTGACTCACTGTAAGATTTCACGCACAGCTGAATTGCAGTGATTAATAACTCACTGCACCCATTCAGGCTGCGTTCACACTGTGTGCTAACACAGCTGGAGCCCACAGGGGACTGCCATTGCAAGAGTGTCTCGTTTTGACCTGTGGTGCTTTCCCTAAAGAAGCAGTATCATTGCAGCCAGGATATTCCTGTCTTCCCTCTCATCAAACTGATGTATTTCTACCTTGGCTTTCAAGCCTGCAAGCTCCATAAGTGAACGTACCAGTGGTGCGGGGCTGTGATGACAAGCACACATGACGTGAGGGTGTGGGAGCTGTGTGGGGACACGGCGTGCCACCTCCTGCAGGGGCAGGCAGCCCAGTGCCAGCCCCCACCCGTGGCTGTCCTGCAGAAGAGCTGCAGCTGTCTCACCTCCAGCCTGAGGAGTTCCACCTAGATGTTCTTGCAAAGCAACTAATCTGAAGGAAACACAGTGAGAAGGCTGAGAAAAAAAATGGCAGAACCCCATAAATGCATTTTTAATTAAAAAAAAACAATTTCTGGTGCCAGTGGTACATCATCTGCATAACAGGATCAGGTTCTATGAACAACATCATCTCTCTGTTGCAAACCCCCAGGCTGAACCTGCTTCAGGCACATCTCTGGGACTAAACTTCCACAAGAGCTGCAGCAAGGATGCTGCCAACAGCAAGGACTGCTCTGAGAGACCAGGGGCACCGCAGGACACACTGTACGTTACACTGAGTCACACTGAAAGGCCGTGGCTCCTCGTGTGCATGGCTCAGGGCTGCGCAGCTGGCTAGAACACATCCTCTGCTGCATGGCATGTCAGAGCAGACACTTAAACCCACTCAGTCATCAAACTGGTGAGGGGATCTCTGATTACAGAGCAGCTGTCACCACCCACACCGGCTGCTGAAGAGTGCTGGACAAAGGGAGATGAAGGCTTGCACCTCTGCCAGTTCAGCTGAGGGCTTGGACAGACAGGGAAACTGAGGCACAGCCATCCCCCAGCCCTCCACCTGGCAGCTGCAACAGATATCCCACTTGTGATGAGACAAAAGCAACCAACATCCCCCAGGGCTGCGGGATCAGATGGGTGTTAAGAGAAACGAAACACGTCTGTAGCTCTGCCCATGCCTGGCAGGTTCCTAGAAGCCTTTCCAGTGCTGGGTGATCCATCTGAAAAGCAATAAACGACACAGAGCACGAATTTAAGCAAACTTTTCTGTCACTGCTTCGAGGTATTTGTTTGGTATATACACACCTAAAGGAAAACAAACAAACAAACAAACAACCCAACAACAAAGCCATTTCCAAAGCATTCATGGCTACGTGTGCAGAAACAACCTAAACAAACAGCAGCACACGAAGCACAAAGAGATATTCAGGCATCCTGGCAGGGCGCCTGGGTGATGTCAGAAAACAAAGCTAAACAGAAACGTTACTATGGATATTTATTACTACGGGTGGTGGTTTGGGGTTGGCTTTTTTTCTTTTTGTAAGAACTAACTGGAAGCAGCTTTTTTGCTTTGGATGTAAACATCTCCTTGCAGCACCTGCATTGCTATTTGTGCATTATGTGTTTCAAGGCTCTGGGAGCACGGGGCTGCAGATTATAGCAGGGAGAAGCCTGCCGTGCTCCTGCCCCGTGCTGCTGCTGCAGATTCAGCTGCTAGCCTTGGGAAAGTCATGCAGCCTGGCAGCCCTGATTCCCCTAAGTCATGCTAAGGTGAATTGCCAACCGAAGAGAAAGCTGCTGAGCTCCATCTCTCTGCTTCCTAAATCTAGGTTTACTTGCTTTCTTGAGCCAGAGCTTTGAGAGCAACGAGGAGCTCCCCGAGGTGAACGTCACAGCTGGCTGAGCTGGCTCTCTCCTCCAGGTGGAGATTTTGAACTCCCATTAAGCACTGACAGCTCAGAGCACTCAGGCATCTCGTTTGCTCACCCCACGTGTTGGAGTACGACACACTGAGAAGGAAGAGAACGGTATTCCGATCAAGAGACAGCTTGGAGCTGGTACATCCCACAGCCTGAGGAAGGGAGCAGGCCTGGCCTGGACTGTGACAGCCTGCAGAAAAATCACATCAAGTAAAACAAAACTGCAGCTGAAGTGCACGTGCAACATCTGCCAAATGCAGTATTGCAGCAGCTTGGCTGTGTACAGTGAATGGACAGCAAGAACTGCTGCTTGAAGGCTTGCTGTGGAGCAGGAAGAGACACAGCATTTCAGGGCTGGACAGGAGACAGAACCCAGCAGAAAGAAGGCTGCAGAGGGAGGCTGATGAGCGTTTGTCTGCCTGTTTTCCTGGGAAGCAGAATGCAGCCAAACAGCTCCTCTCCGTGGCAGCTGGCTGGCCAGCACAGATGCTGATATATAAACAATGCTAGAGATTGGGGAGAGACCTGGGAAGGATCCGGTGAGATGCTGCTGGCAGAGCAATTACAAACAGGATGAATGGGAAGGAGTTGGTTGACCCCAATGTCTTCGAGGGGAAACAGAAAGGCTTCTGAAAGCAGAGCTCCTCTTTGCTTGTACTCCATCCCAGCTGGGTGAGGAGCCAGCTCCCCAACCTTCTGGCTGCTGGACACACTGCTGCAGGTCTCACCACTGGGGGCTGAGGGCTCTCTGCTGACCCTTGAGCTGGGAATGATGATGTGCTGTTGAAGCCTGCAGGCAAAGCAGAGGAACCACTGGAAACACAAGATCTGTGGGAAAGAGAGAAGCAGGCAAGCACTCTCAGATGTTGTGCCCTTGTGTCCTCTACAAAGCAACTGACAAAATAGAAATGGTTTGCCTATTGACACCAGGCCTTCACAGAGGAAAACACTAAGGCACGTATCAAAAAATACAGAAGGGAATATCCCTCTCAGGGGCCAAAGTCTTACTGATTTCAACATCAATCAGATCCAGGGATCTGGGATCATGACTCTGCCAGTCTGCTCCAAAGAGGTGTGTGTTTTTCTTAGAAAAGTCCCAAAGTTAACGTCTGACTACAGACTTCAGAAATAAAATGCACAAAAACATCTTCATAACAGTGTGTGATTAAGAAGTGAAGCCTCTCACGGACACCCCGTATGCACTTATTATATGTGACTGCCTATAATTTCTCAAGTTCTCCTCCCAACCTGGGTCAGGAGTAAGAAAGCAGAATCCCACCAGCCTTGCTCACAGCACGGGCTGCCCATAGGGACTCTCCAAACACTGAAGATAACCCCTTGCAGGGTTGCACTGGGCAGCCCCACATCGGGTGCTTCAGTGGGAGAGATGCCCTGCTCTGCTGTGGAGCAGTGGGAGGGAGCAGAGGGGCTGGGCGAGCTCGCTGCATGCTGCTGCAGCTCAGCTCTCACCTTCGTTAACAGTAATTTGTTCCCCCGTCCTCTTCCTGAGTTCCTCCTGGCTCCCTTCCCACAGCCCTTCTAGCAGGGGAAAGAGCCTCATAGTTTCACACATCGTCTTCCTCTCCCAAGAACTGCATTCTCCATTGCCAACACAAATGCTGTCTCTTTGGGAGCAGGGCAGGACAGAAACTGGCTGTGGGTCTTATCTGTGTGAAAGGAGTGGGGGCTGGGTGGGGAGGGGAGTTCTGTGCCCAGGGGATGGTGATAGGGTGAGGGCTTGATGCCCTGAGGAGGTTCAGGTGGGATACTGGGAACAATTTCTGCTCCCAAAGAGCGGTGAGGAACTGGCACAGCTGCCCAGGGACATAGGACATCACCTGGAGGTGTCAGAGCCATGGGGATGTGGCTCTGAGGGACGTGGCCTAGAGCAGCCACGTGCATGGGTCGATGGTTGGAGTAGGTGATCTTGGTGGATTTTCCCACCTTAGTGATGCTACGATTCTTTTCCTGTTGTGGGGGAGGGCACACAGGCGTGTGTGTGTGATTTGTTACTGTCTTGCCATAAGGAAAGCACTACACTGGGTTGTGTCAAGCCCTCACACCGCACGGTTCACTGACCTTTCACCACTTGTGACCATAGGTGCACACAGAGGAGCGTGTATAGGGATGTGATGCTCTAGGTCATTAGCCCCATGATTCAAAATATATCGTATGGGTGCTACCTCAGAACAGAAAATAAAATCATGGAATCAGAAGTCAGAAAGACCACCAAAATCATCTACTCCAACCATCAGCCCACGCCTGTGCCTCCTCTAGGCCGTGTGCCTCAGTGCTACATCCACTCTCTTCTTGACCATCCCCAGGGACAGTGAGTTCCCTACCCCCCAGGGCAGCTGTGCCAGTGCCTCACCGCTCTCTATGACAATAAATTGCTCCTGATATCCCACCTGAACCTCCCCTGGTGCAACTTACGGAATCTTTAAAGTTGGAATTACCAATGGGAAATGTCAAGTCCAGCAGAGCTTTGGAATGAAACGGCGTGTTGTTTCAGAATTGACAGGCTCGCTCTTCCTCCTGACGTGCTTTCCCCTTCTGTCTGAAGGAACCGGAGAGCACTACTGAACCTGCAGAAGAAGAGTCGATTAATTTTAATGTTGGTGGACGGTATTTCTCATTTCCCAGAAGTAAAGTCGCTCAATTTCCCGACTCTCTGTTGTGGAAAGAAGCTTCTGCATGAGACTGGTCTGAAAATATGAGACTGTTTATTAACCAGGATGGTTTTGTATTCAGGCACCTTCATTATTATGTGCAGACTTCAAAATTATCTTCTTTCAGCTGCGCCAAATTGAATTTATTGTACGAGCAAGCATCAGTCCTGCAGCTGACACCTTTAATGCAGGTAACGTGGGGTATTCTCAGTATCCTTACTGTTAAGGAGTATTATGTCTTTATTTCTTAGATAACACTGTGTGTACGAGGAGGTCCAGGAAGGGGTGTGTGACTTTATTTGTGCTTATGACAGATTCCTAAGCAGATAAAGGAAACGGCACTTCTTCCTCTCCTTCTATTCTGCAGTTGCATAAACAGAAATATTGAACAGAGCTCCGTGACTGCTATTTAACTCCTCCTGAGCTACTGGTAGTAGTTACTGCCATTATATGTCAGTGTAACTTTGCACTGAGCCACTGGAAGCTGAGCCCATTCTTCCTGCATGGATTAATTGTGGATTTTTGAGTGTTAATATCTGCATTTAAGTTTGAACTCCACATTTGTTTTGGTTTTCTTGGCTGCTTTTGTTTGTTGTTGTCGTTGTCCAAGTACTTATTATGGAATGGTCTCCCAGAATGCTATAACTCTTGGCACTTTCAGCCCCACAACGCTAACGTTTTGGGTTTAACATTAATATTTTTGGAGACAGGTATATATAAAGGGCTGTGTGTAAGGACGTGACGTTTCCAGATAGGTTGGGAGAGGAATACTACCAAAGCTCAGTAGTGTGTTGTACCAACAAACAGCACACAGTCACGTACTTCACGTGGAGGTACCGTGATGTGCTCAGGAACACACTTCACCAAAGCACAGTTCTTGCTAGTTCTGGCTTTTAAGCAGTTGTCGATGCAGCCTTATTAACTCGTGGAGGTGCTTCGTTCGTGTGCACTGGAAGTCATAACCGTGGCTCCACATTTTCTTAGTGCTTAATATCCTGCAACAGCATGTAACCATTTGTTCCAGCTTTAAAGTAATTTGCTCCTCATCCTATGAAAGATGAGGACGTCTATAGACTATTAATATGTACTATAATTGAGCCAAACGTTGATTCCTGTTTCTAATCATTGAATTCCTTCGGTTATGTTACTAGAAGGAGCTTCCTGTTGCCTTTCTTGGCCATCTCAAAGTGTTGTACACTTTTATACATGCTAATTTCTTGTAGGGAACGTGTTTTAGTGGGCAGCTGGACACCATGATCCCTTCCAACCTCTCCGATTCTTGAATTCCAGAGCTAGCATAGGAAGCAGTGCCATCAGAACTCAAGTGCTCTAAAAGCAGTGGGTGTTTTTGGAATATATAAATGGCTCTCGTTGTATTTCACATTTCTATAGATATTCTCAATTTGTTTTTTTGGTTATTACTATTTTTTTTTTCCAGCTAACTTTAGGTATTGAAATGTTAGGAATGTAATACGTGTTTGTTCTTGTCTGTACACAATATTCCATGGCATGTTTTAGTAGAAGTGAACTGCAGCACAAATTGGATTTGACTCTCACTCATGGCTACGTCTTATATGTTTTTGAAGTACTAACTAGAAGAACTTCACGTATTTGAACAGATTTTAAGCAATTTGAAGGAGGATAGTTCACATGCCCAACCTGCAGCTATACCAGTAGCTGAAAGAGTGCCTCTGAATTACTGGAGAAGACAGAAATGTGACAACAAACGGTCAGAGATGCCTCCTGAAAGCCCAACATTCACAGGTTGGTGTCCCAGCCCCTTCCCAGGGGTTTGTTAGATGAGGTTCCTTTGCTGGGTGACCTGGAGCCCAGCCCGCAGCTCTTGGTTCCTGCAAAACTGAAAGGGTTTGATTATTTGCTCTGCTTTTGCACGGTGTTGTCCTAGATGTCTCATCACAGGAACATAGCAGGACATACGTGTAACTCTTGGTAGGGTACTCTTGTCTTCAGCAGATGTTTTCCATTCTGTAGAAACACTATAGAAGGGACTTAGGAATTCTTTTGCATCCTTAGGAAGGCCCATAGGTAGGTGCTAGATTACTGCAAGCCGAGAAGCCTTTAGCATTTTGACAGTTCTATTTTTTGTCCTTCAGGCATCATTATTTAAACAAATAGGAAGTGGAATATGGGTATTGATTTACTTGTGCTGGGCTGGCTTGTCAAGATGAGACTCTACATTACATGTTGCACAAGGTTAAGGCACCTCTATTGGCTTTGCTGTACTGGAGTCAGTACATTTGAGTTCCATCTTTATTTATTATTTCTCCTCTGGTTTTCTTCACTGAGGGTTACATGACAGAACACCCCTTGGACTCGTGGATACGCCTTTACTTAATACAGAAGAGGAAGTGAATTACTGTTTTTTGCCATTGGATTTAGTGAGAAAATATCCAATGCTAGTGAATGACGACAACTTGCTGTGGCTGCTTGAGAATGCGGCCCTGATAGAATGTGATCACAGTGAATTCCGCTTCATAGGTAACTATTTTTATTGTGATAACAGTCTAAATCACCTTCAATTAAACTATTTCTTCCTATCTTCAGTAATAATTCTTTAAAGACTGGAATCTTTTAATATTTATTGCTTTGGTTTTGCTGTCTGACAGTTTTACTGTGTCAAGGAGCACAACATCTACCAGGCAGCTTCCAGAGTCTCGTACCTAAAATTACACACTTATGGTCCTACTTATTTCTCTCTCATTAATCTAATGCTTTGCTAAACTAATATGCATTATGGCATCAGGAACTGGAATTACTGTTGGCATGTGGGAAAATACACATTCAAGGGCACACTGGGATGGAAAAGAATCAGCCACACTTCTAAAGTGAATTTCTTAGGATGTGATTGTATGGGAACTGCTGAATCGTGGCCTGAACGACTGACTGATGGATCACTTGAGGTGAACACTGAGTCAGACACAGGTGAAGGCAATGCACCTGTGTGACCAGAAGGGGTGGAGTCTGGCTCCACCTTTCCTAGATCCCTGCCACTGTGTTTAGAAATGGAAATGCAGCAGGAATTCATAAGAAGCTCTTTTGGCCATAGCTGAGTACTGGGCACAGGATGCCAACACACACCTTCTATGTTTTCTGTTTACTTTCAAGTTAACTTTCTCCGCACCAAGAAGATGTTGCTGCCTGATGATTTCACCAACATCGATGCCTTGGAGGAGGAAGCTTTAATTTTGGGAATTCCTGAACTTACAGAGGCCTTGAGGATCTATAGAGGTAATGCAGTGCACACAGAGGAAATTTGACAGCAGACCTTCAGCACGTAAAGGGGAGCTATAGGAAAGAGGGGGGCAGACTCCTTATCAGGATCTGCTGTGATAGGACAAGGGGAAACAATTCCAGACTAAGAGAGGGAAGATTTAGACTGAGTATACAGAGAACGTTTTAGGATAATGGTAGAAAGGTAGTGGCACAGGCTGCCCAGATTGGTGGTGCTGCCCCAGCCCTGCAGACAGCCAAGGTCAGGGAACGGAGCTCTGAGCACTGATGGAGCTGTGGGTGTCCCTGCTCACTGCAGGGACTGCGAGCAGATGGCCCTTAAGGTCCCTTCCAACTCAAAGCATTCCATGATGCTATGAGCTTCATATGTGCTGGCAGAGCACTGACGGGGCTGTGGAGTCTCCTTCCTCGTAGAAATTCAGAAGTCATTTGGATGTATGTTCCTGGCCACACTGCTTAGGCAGTGTGCCTAAGCCCCCTGCCCCAGGCAGGGCCACCAACCTCCAGACCTGCCCTGGTCTTGAACACCTCCAGGTACCCACAGCCTCCCTGGGCAGCCTGTGCCAACACCTCGCCACTCTCTCTGTGCAGTTGTATCAACTCATTTGCGTGAACGCTTGATCTGCTGGGTAGTCGTAGTATCGTAGAATGGTTAGAGTTGGAAGGGACCTGAAAGGCTGTGTTCTCCCATTCCCTGCAGTGAGGGAATTAGCAGCAGATGTGGGCAACGAACCCGTCGTGCCCTCGGTTGTCAGGCGGCGTTGCGTTGCGGCGCGGTGCGGGCGGAGCAGCGGTACACGCTGGTGCTGGGGCTGCTGCAGCACTACCCCGATGCAGCACTCGGAGAGCTCCTGGTGGGCAGTGACCTGGCCCGGCACCGCTTCCACATCCGAGGCAGTGGGATCCTCTTCCAGCACGCCAGGTACGCGGGGACCAGGATCTGCTGGGAGCCCATCGGGAGGGTCCTGGGATTGGGGATCCAACGTGGGCTGGATTCCGGGTGGCTGATTGAGCTCATCTGCGTTATCCACGTGGAACGCTGTGAACGTAGAATGACACCGTATGGGGTAAACTTGACATCAGAGCGTTGTCCCAGACTTCAAAGACTTTGAAGTCCTACGGGCCACGAGCAGCACCGTGGGGAGCTTGTTCCAGAGCCCAACCACCTTCGGATGAAGAACATCTTCCTGGTATCCAACTTGAAGTTCTCCCGATGATTTAAACCATTCCCTTGTGCACTGCCACCAGGCACCAGAGAGATGAGCACTTCTGCTCCCCTTGCATCTTTCGGCCGACACCAAATGTAGCACAAGCACATACCACCCCATCTCTGAAGGACCACGGGAAGACAGCAGGATGGTGGAACACGTATCACCCTCCTCTGAGCCCCCAGCATTCGGTCTGCTCCTCCTGTTGTCGCCAGTGAATGACACCGTGTAGGAGAAGTGCTAAAAGTTTCCATTGCCAACCATTACACTGCCTGCTTTAGCAGTGGGGTTGGACTCCATGATCTCTTAAGGTCGCTTCCAACCCTTAAAATCTGTGATTCTGACTGTATGATTATTTGATGGACCTAACGCAATAGCTGTATTTGTGGACGTGGGATTGTTCAGGGCTCTCGATTTAAAAAGTGATTATAAATAACTAAAGATATGGGAATTTCCAAGTAAAGCTCAGGAGGCCAAAAAATAAAAAAAAATAATAAAAAGCTTTTTTTTAAGGGGAATTTATATTTTCTGCCTTGTACTCATTAAAAAATAAGCAGTATACGCAAAGCAGAAATACAAAAAATAATAAAAACGTGACTCCTCCTTTTGGATAGGAACTGGCTGGGAACTTGCCAGCTTCCCCTCACTGAGAACGCCGCCGAAATCCAAGAGCTCTGCGCTTACCTGGACAAAGAGGACTTCACCTACGAGCCAACGAAAGATGCCTTAAAATGCTATTTGAAGCAGCAGGTGTCACCAGAGAGCAGAGATTACAGTAAGCCTCAGTTTTTCTGTTGTAAAGTACAATGAGCAGTTTTGCCTGAATGCAGTTAACGAATGATCCTTGTCTCCTGACCCATGCTTCAGCTTGTAGGATCCTAACTGTCTCCTTTCTGTTTCCTACTCCATTTCCAGGTGCAGACTGGACAGCAGAAGTGTCGGTATGCACACTGCATCAGATTGTGAAAGTTTATGTAGGAAGTGACTGGTACAAAACGTACTTACAGACTTTACTGAAGGTACGGATAACCCATCGTGCTGGCTTAATGTGACCCCTCCCAAAGCAGAATCTATAGTTCTAAAGCAAGTAAGCTAAATGTCTAATAATAGCAATCATCTGGATGGTTTTGCCATGAATGTTAAATGTATCCCTATCAAGTGGAATATGTTCAGGTACCTGAGGCAAATAAATTTTGGACTTCTTAAGAAAGCACTTTCTGGGCTAAGAAGTCATTGGGTAATAAGATCAGCAGATGTGATGGAACTGGCTCAATTCATTCACTGATAAATGAAATGTCCTGTTTGGATTTCTATCCCTCTCAAACGATGAAAATACCCACGAACAAACAGAACAAGAGCAGAGCCTTAACTACATTGTTTGGCAAGCACTCTAAAGCCCACTAAATGGGAGTTTAGTGAGCTAAAGAAAATCCCCTATGAAGTTGTGTTAAATAGATGTGGAGTTATGGACATACTGATAACGAGGTGCAAACACTTGATGCACTTTGCTTTGCTGGATCCACCAGAGCTCATGTGAGCAAACCGTTTGGTTCCCTCTGAAACAGATGTGGCTGAGGGAAAGGCTTCCTCCAAGAATTCCTCCAGAGCTCAACAAGATTAATACACTGATCTAGGATTTCTCTCCTACATTTGGTAGTTTGTAAGTTGAAAAATTGCCTTCACGTGGGAAGAGACATCTTCTTCATCCGAAACAATGTTCTTTCTACTGTCTCTTTCTACTGTCTTAACATCTTTTTATTTCTGTAGTACCCAGAGCTGCTGTCAAACGACAAGAAAGTCAGTTGGATCACTTACGGTCAAAGTCTTCTAATCCATGGAGATGGGCAGATTTTTCGACACGTTCTCAACTTTCTAAGGCTTGGGAAATTGTTTTTGCCTGCAGAATTTAAGTAAGAGTGAATTCATGGGTTTCTGTTATATCAGCTGGTCATAGGGGAGACAAGCACGGGCATCTGGCTTCTAATTTTCTTGGAGATACCATCCAAAAGAATGGAGAACTCTGTTTTCAGTCTTGAAGCAAATGGTCTGTCTAAAAACAAACTGTTGGCATTTGGAGATTATTGTAAGATGAGCGTACCTTCCTTTTAACGAGAGGGATAGCAGGTGCTTGTCCTGTGGCCAAGACCACAGATTTGGGCTCTTTGCACACTCCTAGCAAAAAGAAAAATGTTTTTATTGATGGGAAACATTGAATTGCTCTTCAGGTTGTTTGTTTGTTTGTTTGGCTGGATGGTTTTATATTATATATAAAGGGACAGCAAAGTCTGATTTAGTTCAACTGAAAAATATTTCATCTGCACCCTCTACTGGTATCCCTGCTTTAATGCTGAGAAATCTCTTTCCAAAACTGCGGTGGTACAGGAAAGCAGGAACACCAGGTTCCTAAGCAGAAGGGAGCACTCTTCCTCCTTAGGCATGCCACTCTGTGAGTTCTCTCACATTTATGAAACAACAGAAACTGTGATGGCTTGAACATCCATCTCCTAAGGATGCTCCCACAGCGTGCTTCCCTTGCCCATGAGGTTGGGCAGTGCAGCCTGCTTGGTGCCTTGGCCTCTCGTAGCATTCTCTCTGGGACTGGTGCTTCTCCCGCTGTCGCCCATGACATTTTTTTCTTTACAGCAATGAAGGTCTGTGTGACAGCAGAAGATCTTCTGGCTTCTTCAGTCTTTGAAGTCTTTCTTCAGCTCTATTTGGCAGGCTCTCTCCAGTTCAGATCACGGCCTTTTAGCTCACCAGCTGATGCGGTCAATTTTAGCTCAGTTAGCTGTTGTATATATTTTCATTCTTTTCCCCGAGTCAACAGAAACATTACACTGGTAGCTGTGTTAATCCCTGTTTACTTTCATGGCTGACATCAAAGACACACAGGAAGCCAGACATCAGGCACCACAGTCATATCTGTGCAAAATAAATACGTCTGGGAACGTTTCTGGTCACTGCATTTCTGCTAGTGACCTGCCTTCACCTCCCAGAGGTGCTGACTCCCCTTCTCCTGTCCTCTGTCGGCCAAACCATGCCTGAGGACTGTTGGAAGGGCACATGGGATAGGGCCAAGTGCAATGCCAACACGTTGGTAGTGGAGGGAACCACGTTCCAGGGCTAGGAGCGTTTCTGAGAGTGAAGAGTTTCTTCAAACCTGTGAACGTTTGTTATGGGATTCCCTATGGAAAACGCTAGGGTGAATTTTTCACACGAGGAAAGCGTCACACACGTCACAGAGCAGGAATCTCACTTCTCAAAAGCTTAAGGGTGCTTCCCTTATCTTTTGGACCACGATTTTTTCTCCATTAGTTATTTGGATATGGAAACAGTAATAGAAGAGCCCTCAGCCAGCTCTCCAAGAACTAAGAAAATAGGCAACTGAGATCTCCCTGAGTCCAGAGAGGAAAAACACTACAACTCCTTCAGGAAACCATTGTACAGAGATGTGGGACTGAGCGGAGATGTTCTTGGTAGCTCGGTGATGCTGTCAGCAGCTTGGGCTCAGATCTGGCTTTGCCAAAGCCCTGCTGGTTTCTGGAGGCCCTCCAGAGGGTTTGCTCTGGCCTTATAAAATTTGTGACTCTCCAAAGCCATTTATGAATGCTTTATTTTCTGTGCTCTTTAGGGAGCCAGATGGGTTCCTAGAGCTCCTTGCTAGATAGATCATCAGCCAGCTGGATGTGCAGCCTTCTCAGAAGGCTTCTACATCTTCTGTATCTGCAGGCAGCTCACTGGGAGGCAGAGAGAAGCGGCCACTCTGTGGTTCCAGAACTGTTTCACCTTTTCCAAAGCTCATGTGTAGCTCAGGCAATCACCATCAGGAGCTCACTTTCCTAAAAAGGCTTAAAACTTGGTTTCGACTCCATGATGTAGATAATTGGCCTGGATCTGAATAGCTTTCTTCCCCAAAAAGAGAGAAAAAACAAACCACAAGTCAGCCTGGGTTGATCAGCAAGGCTCACATACATCCACTGCTCAAAGTTTTGTGGCTGCTGGAACAGAAAGATCACTTTTAACACCTGTGTATCAGCAGCATCACAGTTCATTCTCAGTGCTGGTGAGCAAGGAGGGCTCCTGGGCCTTTGCTATCTTCACATTACACACTAGTGCTAACTGTGAGTTCCTTTCCTTCCCCAGTTGTGATAAAAATGAAAGGGATACACACAGAGCCCCTGGTGAATGGAAGCTCTCACAGCCCCTCTTTCAGGGAGGAGTTCTATAACCATCATAAATCTATTATCTAGGTTATGGATCCAAACCAAGGAACTGAGGAATGAAGACTTTTTTCTGCGTAGAGTGCCTTGGAACAAGGAGTTCAGCAAAGCTCCCGAAGAGGTAAGATTGGGCTTTCAGAAGGCACTGCCATAGAATGCTTTGATGAGTGCAAACAGAGCTGGATTGGCAGGGCAGGGCTAAGGCACAGCTGCCTTAGGAGTGAGAAAGCATTTCCAGAGATGAAGAGCTTGGTTCTTAAAGGCTTGTATTTTACAAGGAGTAAAATACGCCTCTTGGTAGGAAAGGGAAGACTTGTACTTCCCTCCACACAGAAGTAACAGTCCTTTGCTGTGCTTTAGGTGCATGCAGCTGTGGACTGCAGTGAACACTACATCGATATGTGGATTAACATGAAAGATCTGAAGGGGAAGCAAGGCAGCAAAGGGGAGAAGGCAAAGCCTCACAGAGTGGTGCCACGAGCCAGGGGCACCAAGCGAAAGAACACTGCTGGAAGGTATGATGAAGCCTCACCCAGCACGGGGAAGTCCTGCACGCATTTGGAAAGCTCTCCAAGGAAGAGAGGGATGAGAAGAGTTTTAACAAAACTAGCAGAAAATAAAGATTAATCCATTTACATCCCGAAATTAGTTCCCCTAGTAGAGGAAGGGGGCATGCTGAACTCCAAGGGATGGGGTTTTCAGCACGTGAAGGAATCTGATGGCTGTGTCACAGGCAGCATACCTCGACACAGTGCTCCTGAGGAGGACAGAGGTGTCAAAGCTCCTATTGCTTGTCCTCCTGGGAAAATGAGCCTTGCTATTCGAGAAAATGAGCCCAAACTTGGGGCTGAAGAACAGCAGCCGAAGCAAGATGTGTCCAAACACAGTTTGCCAGTTAGTCCAAGCACTGGAATGCATCAGCTCAGCACCACGAAAACTACTCCCCCAATGGGCAAAAGCACGAAGAACGAAAACAGGGAACCAGCAGAAGGTAAATGATTGCTCTGTGACTGTTGTTTGCAAAAACGAGGGGAGTAATTAACTGAATCACTTCTATATGCATGAGATACTTAGGTCCTCCTGCTCATAGGAAGTTTTCCTGGTGAAGGAAGAGACAAGAGCTTGCAGATGGAGCCCACCCCTAGGACAGGTGGTAAGTCTGCACAGAAGTGCTGGCAAAGCAAGGAGCACTCACAGTGACCTGGCTTTATTTCCATAGCAGTGCGAGGCAGATTAGGACTCTTTCATAATCTTTGTAAGAATCCAGGCCTAAGAGGTGCTTGGGTTTTGTTAAGCTGTGTGGAATGGTTCCTTTTCCCCGTGGAAGAGGGAATTCCAAGAGGAGAGCTGTAATGCTGTGCTAAAGGCTCTAATGGATTTGATGTCCAGTTTGCCATTTTCTGTCCACTGGTGCTTCACTCTTCCTGGCAAAGATCAAAAAAGGGCAGAACTTTAATAAGATGATGTTGTGTTCACACTTAGAAGAGAACAAATGTGTTTATCCACTACTACTACACAGGCTTTGCTAGAGTTCACCCTGTACCGATTCACCACAGAACCAAGGGACGGCCAACAAAGCCGAGCTCTTCAGGAAGCTCACAGAAACGTGGGAGTGATTCTGAAAGCTGAACATCCTCCAGTGATAGGCAGCGATGGCTGCCATACGTGGAACGAAGAGAGTGTTGTTTACAGCACTCTGCTGGGCAGCATCCAGCTGGAGAAGTCAAAGCCTCGAGCACTACCGCAAGGTAAGAGGTGTAAATAGCTGTGGGGTGCTGCTACTGTACCTCTATGACCAGGGGGAAAACCAAAAGAACAGAAAGGAAGCCCGGGATCGATGGCCTGACATCTGCAATCATTCAGGCAAATGCTGACACTGAGCTCAGGTTTGAAACCTGGTTGCAGGACTCCTTGGGAAGGAGAGGCATTAAAGCAGCCAGCAGTTGGATGATTGAAACGTGCCACGCTGTGACCACATCCTTTTTATTTCCTGATGGTTTTGTTGATCTGTTTCTTGCAGACACGGTTTTCCTTTGCTTTACTCTCTCCCACGAGGAGATGTTCTACGCCAGGAAGTGCCACTTCTTCCTGACCGATGTCATCCTGGACTCCATCAGGCGGAAGGATCCCAAGGAAATCACAGCCAAGGTCACAGCCCTCGTGCACAGGCTGTGGGTAGGTCCGAGTGCAGAGAGGAGTTATACCTTCCCAACCTCCCCAGGCTCTGCTAGGGCATTGGGGCATTGAAACTCAAGGAGAGATGGAGCTGTTCTCAACTGCCTATTGCTATGACCACGTTGTGTTCTGTGGTTCAGACCCAGCAGATCACAGCCAGGGAGTTTGTTGGTGATCTACTGAGCACAGAACACTTCAAAGGGGACAGAAACGTTCGTGAGCAGCTTCTGAAGTGGGTGGAAGTAAGTAGCACTGGCCACCAGGTGATGCTGTAGGGCTTCTTAATACTTGAACTAGTTACACCTCCCCGCTGTTTGCTAAAGAATCAAATAAGGCAGGGGCTTTACAGCACAGATTGGCTCCTGCCACATCAAGCCTCGATGAAAATGTAAGAGTGTGCTGCTTGTTTATGACACTGCCCACAAAAGCAGCAGGCAGACGGCTTCTGGGGTGGATAAGCAACGCGGGGCAAAGGTGGTGGAGGGACCTAACACCACCTGGTTCTGTGCTCCTCCAGTTCACACTGCCCCTGGTGTGGAAACAGCCGCTGCCTCCAGCTGCTGATACAGAGAGGCTTCGCTCGGTCCGTCTCAGTCCTCACCTTGGGAATGTAAATTCACAGAACATTAACAAAAATCCTTGCTGTGTAACCCCCTCTCACCTGCTGCAACAGAATGAGAACACATCTGAGTGTTTTTTTCCTCTCCCATCCCCCACCCTGGAAAGAAAACAGTTCTTCAGTGTTTCCCCTCAGCCCCCAGAGAGTGTACCTGGGTGTGTGGGGGCCAGCTGTGCTCCCCAAGGCGCGGGGCTGCTCCCTGGCAGACTGAAATCACCATACCACACCTCCAAGTTTCATATAAAGAAAATAACCTTTATTAGACAAATTGATCAAACCCTGAAAAAAAAAAAAAAAACAGCATCAGGTAAACATTAAGATTTTTGTGTATTTTTTTTTTCCAGCAATGCAGAAACCTTTGAAACTGAAACTGAGACATTCAGGAAGTCTCTTTTTTTGCATTGGTAAACTCTTTCCCTCCGGTGCCACGAGCTATTGCTGCCTTGACAGTGCCAAACCTTGAGTTAACTGAGCAATTATTCTGAAATAGGAACTTCTGAACACGTCCCAGTGCAACCGTTCCCCACACAATTTCGTATACAAAGGTGTCAGCTGTGTTCTAGCTGCTGTCTAAAGAAAAAAGCAAAACACATTCACCTCATTACAAATAAACAAGTGTTTTACGTACAGTACAGGAACTTCCAGAGCTGAAGGAACAAGGTTTATACGCAGAGGGTAAGGCGTGGCTGGGAGCTCTGCTGCTCGCCAACCCTGCAGCTGGCCCAGGGTTGCTGCTGCTGGCTGAGAACTGGCCCAGCAGCTGCACGGAGGAGCTGGGGGGCACAGCTCGGCCCCCCCACCACGCAGCCCCCTCCCCTGTCCCTGCCTCACCTGGGGGAAGGCGCTCCTGCTGGGCACAGCAAGCTGGTGGGTTAGCACAGGAGAGCAGGGGGTTAAAGACAGAGAAGCTCAGCACCGAGGCAATGGAAGAAGGGCCTGAAGAAAACAATTCACCGTAACAATGAAACTGCTTTTATTAAAACAGGAGCGTTAAGCCAAGAAAATAAATTATTGCTATGATAGACATATTTAGAACATAAGGAAGGACGTTAAGCTCGAGCTCCAGGTCAGTATAACCCTGAAACGGAAAGATACTCTACTTTTCTTAAATACCTTGGTTTCTCTTCTCGCCCTTCCAAAAACTTTATAAAATGTGCAGCTTACAGAACAAATAGTAACAGGGTCACTTGTAACAAAAATCTGTACAGCACATAGCTTTAAAAATAATACATTTTTTTTTTTCAAACAGCTATGTTACTTATTACTTATAAATACAGGGCTAACAAGTTTCAAATGCCCAAGGTCCCATCCAACACCAGAGCTATAAGCGTAGCTGACAGAAACCTTCCCGGGCCTCCCCCCGCCAGCCCTCAGCTTTTGTGCTGTCTGACAGAGCCCGCTTAAGTGTAACAACATCTTCACGGATGAAGACTGTCTCCTTCTGCTGGTCAGAGGCCTGGGGTCTTCAGTGAGTTTGAAATGGCAATCAAACCTGGAACACAGCACCGTGCAATGGGTTAGACCTGCTGTACTCCTGCACGGTGGCAGGACCCGCAGCCTGCAGCTCCCCAGCCTGGCCAGCAGCAAGCCTGCAGAATACTTTAAAGCCACGGCTCGTCAGAGCTGCGTTTCGGAGCAGAAAGAGTGTTTTGTTGGAGGAGCCTCCACAAGAGGCTCTGCTCCTCAGGCTGAGAGCTGCCCCTGTGCCTCGGGACTCAAGGCCACGTGCTGCTGTCACTGCAGTGGGCCAGCAAACCCTGCTGCAGCTGGGACTGCTTCAGAAGGTCCTGCCTGCATCCTGCCCTCAGAGGGGTTGGGATCCCCAGCCTTAACCTTGGCAGCTGGCTCTGTTTAGGTCGGTATGACGCCCCAACCTGCAGACCACAAGGCAGAGGCTCCACCATCCATCACCCTGTGCCTTGCCCATCCAAGCCCTGATCCCGGGGACCAACATCCACTGGTTCTCTCAGGACTTTCTGCCCATGACCTAGCAGGCTCCTATGCATGGTGCTGCCTACAGTTCAAAGGAAACTGGGATAAATCCAGCTTGGGGAGGATGCCATGGATTCCTCCCCCCAAGGCAGCTCAGAGGAACTAAGGAACAGCAGGATTTTGGCAAACAGCCACAGAAACAGGTTAGTGGTTAGACAGCAGGGCAGCATCAGGAGCAGAGAAGCTCATCTGAGCACTGACGCATGAACGAGGTGGTGCTCAACCTCTGCTACCTGAACGTGGTTCTGCTGGTTTTGTTTCTGCTCCTCCAAACCAGAGAGGCATCAGACCTGCTATTTAAGGCGATGGCTCTGGCTGTGGGAGTTGGTCAGCTCTAACCAGATCAATGAGAGCCTCAGAGACTGGTCAGGAATGCGCGTGGAAAGCTTTCCAGGGGAAGCAGAGCGTGAAGCTCTCCTGGCTCAGAGCTCCAGACAATCCTGACCAGCACTTGGAGCAGCTGGAAAATCCCCTTTAGGGGTTACTTACAACAACTCCACTTCCTTAGGCCGTATACGTTTGCAGAGGGGATCACACTATTGTCGAGGGACTTATGGTGGCCTGGCCTGCTTTCTGCAGAGGAGAGAAGCCAGCATTAGTACGGGGTTAGAGGACAACAGCATCAGGACACAAGCTAGTGGGAAGGGAGGTGGCTGAGAACCTCAGGCACTAAGTAAAAGGAGAAGCAGTGATATCACAGAGCAACAAGCTGCCGTTCTTCCCCACTGCTCCATCTCATCGCTCCCCACAGAAGGCCCACACCTCCCAGGGAAGGAGCTCAGCAGCGCGTGTGGCACAGCTCCATCCATCCAACCCCAGGACGTGCAGTGTCCCCTCCCGACGCAGCCTCCAGCACTGCAGGTCCTTTCCAGTGCATCTCCTCAGGGATCCTGGTCACCAAAGGTGAGGCTCTCACAACATGGGGGCTCTCACCTGCCCCAGAAGAGGTGAGTCTGCAGGAGGAAGCATCACTTCCCCACAGCCACTCCCAGCCCAAAAGCAGCATCTTCAGTCCCCACGTGAGAGGCAGCGCCTTGAACCGGGGAGGCAGCGGTGGGAACAGGCAGAGTGAAGAGAGAGCTTTGGCTGCTTGCACTTACTGCAGAAATGTACTGGCTGTTCGTGAACCGGGGCTTGCCCTCCATCGCAGAGCTGTGCTGTGAGCCCAGGGGCACGTAGGGGGGTGAACCCATGTCTTCACAGAAGCTTTCTTGCGGGATGCTGGAGACACAGCCGCTGTCGGAGCCGCTGGAGCCGCTGCCCGACATGCAGTGTGAGGACTCGGAGCTCTCTGTGGCTGGGGAAAGATGGGAAGGTCATTCTGAGCACTGAATTTGGCCTATGCCACCTGTACCACGTGCACTCAATAACAAGCCTGCCTGCAGAGGCATGGTCACGTAACACCCAAGGTAAGCCTGCTATCTGGGCCACTTAAAAGCCACAGGGAACAAAACACTCCAACAAACTGTTAAAACAATGCTGGAGATTGTGAAAGGAGGCAGCTCAGCTCAGGGCCAGGCTCTGCTGTGAGCCCAGTGTGACCACACAGCAGGGACAGGCACACAGCACAGGGACAACAAGGATACATCCCCGGTGTGCAGCATACGTACTCAGTGACGGCTGGCTGCTCGTCTCATGCTCCAGCTCATCTTCCTCAATGCAGGGGCTGACATCAAAGGGGCGCCGGGGGGCCAGGACGCCGGGCAGCAGTGCCTGGTCCAGATACATGTGCAGGTTGAGGGGCCCCAGCAGCGAGGAGGAGGACGGGCCGTACGCAGCAGGGGTGCTGCCAGCAGAGAGCTGCGCCTGCGTCCTCTTGTAGGGGTTGGAATGGTCAAACAGAGACACTGCGATGGAAGCTCTGGTCCTGGCAGCTGCCACAAAGCACAATGAAAAAGCCATGAGCATCAGTACCTTGCTGGAGCAGGGGGCAGGCAAGGCTGGCACCTACCTCTGCCTTTCATGATGTAGTCAATAGCACGGTCATTGATAGCGGCCTCGCTGGGTTTGATATCTAGGAATGGCTTGTTGCCCACACCCATGGAGACCATCTCCTGCATGCGGATTTCTGCAGGGGAAAAGCAAGGCGTGTAACAGCAACCCCACAGCCACCTGCCAGGCTCCCCCCCGCCTCTCTGCAGGCACCCTGCTGCCCCAGGGCAGGCTGCTCCTGAGATACCCACATTCCATCTGTTCTCCCACCGCTCCCCAGTCTGAGGAATCTCCACAAACGAGCAGTCATGCTTTGCTCTGGCTCCAGGGTCAAGTGTCATGCCAGCTGTGAGCGTCCTGCCAAGCAGGAAGCTTGAGGTGGAGGGGAGGGACTCAGCCAGCATGAGCCAGGCAGCTGCCACTTTGATAGCAAGGCTGTGGTGAAACAGTGAGCTTTTCACAAGCAGTGCCAGTCCCACAGGGCAGGAAACCCATACCCACATCTCCCATTTCTCTCAGGGCACACAGCCACACGGGGTGCAGACTGCCATCAGGGTCTCTAGAGACAAGGGGCAGGAAAGGGACAGCACTCAGCCAACCCCAGCACATGCTCCTGAGGCTGCATGCAGGGACACAGCTGCTTGCTGCACAAAGCTGTCTGGTAATAGGCTCCAAACCTACTCAGAACAGCACGAGCTGAACGGGGCTCCCGCACCTTTTGCGGCACAGACGCCCTGGGAAGGAATCACACCTTTATTGCGGGCTGCCTGCTGCCACAGGATCTTGGCAATGTCACTGGTCCAGGCCTGCTTGGTCTCAGCTGAGCTGGCCTGGAGGATGTAAGTGTCACTAGACTTCCGTCTTCGGAACCAGATCTCAAAACGCAGGCCACTGTCCCCAGAGTTCTCTGTCAGACCGATGTCTGCAGTCTGCCAGAAGAAAAGAGCAAAGCATCAGCTGGGGCTGCACCGGGAGCAGGAAAGGCGAACTCAGAGGCAGGCAGGGGAGAAAGATGATCTGATTAAATGGGACACAAAAACTTCAAGGAGAAGTCCAGAGTAATCTCCTGGACAAGAGCAAGCAGCAAAGCTGTCCTTACCTTGAAGGAGCGCTTGTAGATATACACATCAAAGCCACCCTCAATCCTCTTGGGCTTGCTGAACAGGATCAGGTCCTCGAAGAGGAAGACGTGGCGCTGGCACTTCCTGCGGCCCAGCCAGATGGCAAACTCATCCTGCCGCACCAGCTGCCCCTGCTCCTTCAGGTTCACCTGGTCACAAGGAACAGCTTGGTAAGGCCCCAGCAGCAGGGAGCCCAGGGCTGGGCAGGCCTAGTCACAGACAGCAGGTCCCACACGTGGGGGGGGAGGAGGGGGGAAGAGGGAAAGTGTCCTCTTGTCTCTTCAAGAAGTCAAGCAGTGGCCCCTGTCCCTCTTTGGGCTGTATGGCATTGCCAGCAGCCACATCTGGCCAAAACAACTGGCTCAGAGCTAAGGTGAGAGCTGCAGCTCTTCCCTAAACACAACCCATGGACAACCTTCGCCAATCTCCCTGCGCAGACCTGTGACAAACCTTTGGGCTGGCAGCTGGAGGCACCAGCCTGGCCTTCTCCTGGAGAATGAAGTGAACTGACAAGGACAGGATGCCCATCCAGCTGCCACCCATGCTAGAAGGGAAGCACCTCAGTTCTGCCTGCCCCAAACCCACCTTCCTCCACTCTGAGCCTGCAGCAGATCAGGAGACTGCCAAGCCCTGCCATGCCCTTGCCCCGTGCTTCAGGAGTCAACACCCTGACCACTACAGGGTTGTGCCATATAATCCAAAGACCCCAAGCCCAAAGAGGGGGAAAATATGTAGCTCGGCTCCCAGGCAGGGGAGAACACAAACATACGTCGCAGTCACGGATGGCATCCATGGCCAGCAGGTCATTCCCATGCCGGAGCTGGAACTTCACCATCTCCTCCGCTGCCCGGAGATAGCCCAGCTCCTGCTCCTGTGCCTCGCTGCACTCCTTGATCAGGTCCTTCAGGAGCAGGGCGTATTTGCTCATGCGCTGGATGGGTTTCAGCAGGTAGGAGGCCAGGTCCATCTTATCCCCTAGCTGCACCTGCTTGAACTGAGAACACAGCAGTGATGGCAGGAGCTCACCAAGGGCAGCCCCAGGGCCCCACACAGGCACAAAGACACCCCAACTGCCCAGGGCCTCAGCTTCCCAGCAGTGCTACTCTGCTCACACTCTACAGGGTAACAGAATAGATGCTGCTTTGTGCTGGGCACCTTCCCAAAGCACTCACTGCACACCCCTGCCCCCACATACTCTTGTGCAGAGAGCTGTGCCAGAAGGCAGAGGGTGCTGAGCAAAACAGGGCAGTGACCCAAACACCATGAGAAACCACGGACGTCAGCAATAGCACTTACCTTGAAGAAGGTGTTCCCATGGCTGGCCAGCAGCGAGTCTGACTTTGGCTTGTTCTTGCTGTATAAGGCATACATCCCAAACTGGTCTTTCTGCAAAAGAGATCTGTGTGTGAGGCCTGGGCAGGCCCAGGACCTGCAACAGCAGTGCCCTGGGTTGGTTACTGAAGCACTTCTGCCTCTCCCAGGCTGCACCAGAGCCTCCTGTCCATCACGACAGACTTTAAGTTCAGCAAGAGCTGGGGAACGTTCTCATTTTCCTACCCCCACAGTACCTAGGACTTTTTAATCCATTTTCCTGTTACCCCTTGCCCATTAGGTACCCCAAGAAACACGTGCATACTTTCCCATTAAGAGCCACAGCCCTAGATTAATAGGTGCACAGAAACTAAGCATGGAGGAGCTCAACCCCAGGAGAAAGTGTGCCGCCTTACGTGCCGCAGGAAGCAGTGGCTGACGCGCAGCGGGTGGTTGCAGCAGCTCTCAAGCTCTCGCAGAAAGTACTGACTGTGGAAGTCATAGAGTTTCTCCAGGTTCCCAAAAATGACGCTGCGCTTCCCCCGCAGGTCCTGGGGCAGATCCAGGCGCTCCATCTCAGGGAAGTAGCTGTCGATGATGTAGCACAGCGACCTGACGTACTCCCGCTCTGTGGTCACCATCTCATCGATGATGTGCCGCAGCTTGCTGCAGGGGGAACAGTTGGCCTGTTGTCTCCCCACCACACAAGGTGGGGATGATCCCTTAGTACAGCCTAAACCCTGATTCACAACCTTCTGTGAGAGCTGCCCCCCATCGTAAAGCTGGCTCCAAGGCTTTTCTGATCAGGAAGGGAAGCCCTGAGCTGGCTGTGGGGCCCTCAGCAGGGTCCAGCCCTGCTCTGGATACAACAGGCTGCTCCCATAAATCACTGTGCTTCCAAAAAAAAAAGAAAAGAGGGAGAGCAGAAATACCAGTGACTTGTGAAAAGGAACCAGCCAGGTGAAAGTGGGATGTAATGTTAACGCTGGGGAATGGGATGCTCTGGATGCAGGCACTGCTGAGCTGGAGGAAGAAGGGCTGCCCAAACAAGGAGGCTGCAACCTGGAGCAGCGGCACCAGAAGGAACGGCCCAGTTGGAGGTGCCAAAAGTGCTCCACCTGGGAAACAGGGAGGTGCTATGACCCTCCTCCAAGCCAGGAGCTTGCTGGCTACTGCTGGAGCATGTATGTATTCTGCTTAGCAAGAGGGAGAGAGCCTCAGCCCTCTAGGGTGGGTGTCCCATTCCTGCATCATCCCATCAGTGGGAAACGACCTTCCTATCAGGGCAGGTTCCTAGTGCAGGCTGCTCTGTACACCTCTGAAGGGACTGACTGCTCCTCAGTACTGGAGGTTTCCACTGAGAGGCAGCACAGCACCAGTCACAACCATTTTCACTACCTGCCGGTCTTCCCCACTCCTCAGCTTTCCCCAGAGCTCCTCCAGCTGTTCAGAAGTCCAAATCTCTGCGTGCTACCACATCACACCCTTGAGAAGCGTAAGGTCAGCCTCCTGCCTCTGGTGCTCATCCCCTGCTGCGAGCCTTACTGACATGTGCTGGGCTCCTTCCAGAGCCACCACACGCAGAGCAGAAGCAGCAGAGGAGCTCCGTGGTCCCTGCATCCAGCTCAGGGTTCTCACCTCTCCCACCAGCAGCACGCCTGGTCCTGCAGAGCTGCACCCACCTGCTGATCTCCCCTCACTCTACTCAGGAAGGAAGAAGAAGGGAATGAGGACAGGAGCCCAGCAGGTCCCATTGCTGGAGGGAGACCCTTCAAACCACAGCTGCCTGGATTCAGCCCCTCACTGGAGGCACACACGCCCTCCTTTATCCATTTCAAATTCTCTGAAATCTGCAAGTGACTTCTTTTTTATTTTTTCTTCTATGAGAGCAGTTCAAAGACCTGCCCTTTCAAGAACAGCTCAGATCCCTGGGCTCTCCATAGCCTGGACACACTGCAGTACTACAAAAAAAAAGATCCTCAAAGACAGAGGAGGCAAAGAGCAGAACAAAAGCCAGCTGTTGGTCACTCCAACAGAGATTTCAGCCCTAATGGGGAACTACAAACACCCTCATACCTCTGAAGCAGCTGCCACAGAGTGCTGGCAGTGCCTCCCAATCAGTCTAGGTACAGCCCCAAAGGAGTGTTCACTGCTGCAGCACCTGTGGCACAGGCTTTGCGTGACCCTGAGCACCAGGCTTCTGTGTGCCCTCATCACCTGATGCCAGCTTCCCATCTGGGAACTGCTCTTCCCCTGCTTTCAGAGGAACAACGCTTCAGAAGCCGCAGAGGGAGAACAACTGCCCACCTTTCCCTTTCACCACCGAGCACCGTGGTTCACTCACCTGCCCCAGCTCCTGGCCTCAGCAGAGCCACAGCCCCGCTGCCCCTCCAGCTGCCGCAGCGCGAATGTCCTGTCCACCAGTTCTGTGCTGCTCACCTCAAGCCCCTTGATGAAGACGCCAGTGTTGCCATACCTGGCCGGCTCACTCAGTGTCCTCTGGCAGCCCGACCACAGGCTCTCGCCGCAGGGCAGGTCGAAGCTTTGGGCCTTACGGAGCATCCTCTTGGGAGGCAGCTTCCCAGAGGTGGGAGTGGAGGCACAGGATGGCTTCATCTCCAGGGTTTCTAAGATGCTCTCCAGGTTTGACTTCTCCTCAGGTAGTTTTGGCGATTTGCAGGCCCCGCTTCCAAAAGAAACTCTTCCCAAGTGGGGCCCGGCCCCGAGAGCAGCTTGGCAGGTGAATTCTTCCCCAGCACCAAAATCACCAGGGCAGCTTAGGGAGGGTGAGGGAGTTTTCTCTTTAGTCCACCCCGTGGAGCGATTGGGTCGGCCCTGGGATGCGCCAGGAGTCCTGTCCCACTGCGGGCCAGGGGCAGCCCCCTCGGAGTGCCTGCGGTGGGACACGCTGCCGGCCTCGCTGCCCACCAGCGGCTGCTCCGACAGCAGCGACCTCCTGGTTCTCAAGGCTGCTTCCAGCTTCTTTTCAAACACCAGCTTGGTCTCCTGGCATTTGGACCACGCGAATTTCCACTGCTTGAGTCCCTTGTCGCTCTTCAGCTCGCAGGCCAGCTCCTTCATCTCCTGGAAGCGGGCGTCGCTGATGTCCGGGTGCTGCTCCTTGTAGCTCTCCAGGCACTTGATGACCCCGGCGCAGTGCTCGGCGGAGCTGCACTCCTCCATGCTGATGCAGGCGAGGTGTCGCATCCCTTCCAAGGCCCACTCATACGCCTGCAGAACAAAAGGCAGCAGCCAGTCAGAGGCACTCAGGGAAGAATGACCCCAGCTCGGTGCCCAAAGTGCCAGACAAGAGAAAGGATCAGTGTGTGGCCAACGCAGTTCCTCAAGTGTGAGCAAAGAGGGGGGGGCTGCTATTGTCAATTGGGCTTAACAATTTAGCAGAACAAACAGCTCCTTATGCGGAGGGCTTCAGCTGTGCAGCCCGCTCTGCTGCAGCCCCACCACCATGCCAGCTCCCACACTGCTGGGCATGTCTGCCTCACTGGGGGGACCCCAGGGAAGCTGCTGGCAGGAATTTGCATGTCTCAGCGTGGCCCTGCAGGTTATTTCTATCACTGCAGGAATGCTAGGAGCAGTTTTAAGAGGCTCAGCTTGAGTGCAGCAGACACAGGTACAGCTCTGCCCTGTAAGTCAAACAGGAGGAGTGAAACAAAATGCCACCCACCCTAACACAATGAAGGAAGAGCACCTGGCTGCCATAGCCCCCATACCCCATGCTCAGCCCCAGGAATGAAGGTAGCAGCCTCAGACTCTCCAGGAGAGCTGAACACCAGCACGCAGGGACTTGCCTCACTTCAGGGACAGGCACTGCTCTCCGAAGCTGCAGCTGCGTGCTGTGCGTGCAGCCAGCCCCATTACTCATACACAGCAAGGAGCTGCTTCAGAAGCCAGCAGCTGCACAGGGAAAATGCCTCTCAAGCAGCTCCACATAGCAGCAGCCCCTCTTTCTCCAACACCAGCACATGCCCGGGATGTGCCTCTCACTCATTCCAGGCACTGTGCTGCTGGGGTCAAAGGGCCTCGCAGTGGGCAAAGCCCAGTGGCTCTGATTTACCCAAGATCTGGAGGCTTTTGTATTCCCTGGAGGCAAGCCTGGCTTTTACAACTGCCACCAGGAGGGCAGACGTCCCAGGCAGGGCTTCCCCAACACTGGGGACCTCACTTTCATTCTCAAATATGAGAGAAAAGCAGTTTAGAAGCTGCTTTCATTTCTCATCTATAGATCTGCCTACAGCCTCTTCAAGGAGGAATCAGGGCTGCAACCCACACAGAAAGGCAGCCCCGCCAGCCCTCATCTTCATATGCTATCTGTCTGCTCCTGGCAAGGACTGTAAGGCAGCACAGAACTCAATCTCACATTTCTTCCCTCCCCAGTGCCTGTCACAGGCTAGTGAATAGTTCAGCTTTGTTCCCCGCACAATGGCAGCAGCCCTCCACACCCCACAGCTTGCCTGCTAACATGCTAAGTGGCCACCAAGGCTTTTTCCAGCCACGTCATCTGCTCCAACTGCCCCATTCAGCACATGAAACAGCAGCCCTGTCCACAGGCAGTGTGTCCCAGAATGCAGGGAGAAGCATCACCATGCAGGTAAGAGCACTGCTGACATCCATGCCCCAGGATGTTACAAGCCACACAGCCGACCCAGCCACACAATGGGCCCCGAAGACGTGGAGCACTGGGGGAAAAGGCAGGACCAAGGCTTCTCTGAACAGCTCTAATGCAGCAGGGCTGAATCCTCCCACTGAGGTGTGGAGCCAGGCAGGAAGGAGCCTGTACTCTGGTTTTCTAAGACAGGCCAGGCTCCTGGGGGACCTGTTGTGCCACAGAAGAGCCAAAGGCACTGCTGACTGTGCTTGTCCCTGCCTGGCTCACCACGGTGAGGCTGACAGCACATCGAGGGTGGAAGCTCCCCATGACTGTCACTGCTGGCATTGCACAAGTGCCATCTGCAAATAGAGGCCAAGAGAAGGTGCTTAGCCCTGATGCCAGAACTACATGGGAAACCTCCCCGTGGTCCCTGATGTCACCTGAGCCAAAATTTGCTATCATTGGTTCCAAACTGAACCCAGCACAAAGCCACTAGTCTCACAGCCCCAGACACCAACGTGTCCCATCACAGGTTGCTGTATCACAATGTAAGCAGGGACTTCTGAATGCAGACTGTCCTGTAGGCTGGCAGTTCTGGCCAACCCCAGTTAAAAAGCTACTTCACACTGCAATATATTAAAAGCAACATTATCTTTAGAATGAAACCTTCCTAAAAGAGCTGTCAGTCAACAGATGGCAACAAGCCTGCTGCTCTTGCTCAGCTGGGGACGAGCAGCGCACAAGAAGGTCCTCAGCTCCACTCACACTTTGCTCAGCCTCCCCCTCCTCAATACTAACAGCAACAGAGCAAGGCTGCAGGACCTGCAGAGGGCAGGGTGGTTAATTTGGTAAATACTGCCTCCTACCTGCCCAGTGGGGCACAGCGGGTCCATGTCTCACTGTGCATCACCATCTCCTGCGGCCAACTGAGGCAGGGCCACCTCCACAGCCCACGGCTGGGCTCGGGCTATTCACAAGCAAATGCTGCTAGCCTAAATACCACATCGAGGAGCCCTGGAAACCAGAGAGCAGGAGGGGGAAGGGTCTGTGCTTCACACAAGAACTACTGAAGTGTGTGGAGAACAGCCTGCATGGGCGTGGGCCAGGTTCCCCTTCTTTCATCGTGCAGAAGGGGGGAGAAAACAGCCCACCAACCCCAAAGGCAAGCAAGATGCAAAGCAAGTTGCCACCCAACAAATGAGAGCTGCAGAGTAAACAGGGTCATCTCTTCTGGGTGCTGCAGTGCTCTTTTGCACCTCAATGCTGAGATCCCCACTCACTTTTAGCAGGATTTGGGGCTCTGCAAGCAAGCAGCTGCCCTTAGAGATATGAGAAAACTTTGAGATCACAGCTTTTCAGCAAAGCCAGTATTTACGAGCACTCCCTCTGTGCATAGGTTTGCTGTTACCCTACCCCTTACCCTGCTGCATTTGTCTATTCCGCACTGCACGCAAAATCCTGTCTGGGATTCATTAGCAGCAGAAAGCAGACTAACCAAAACCATGTCCTGTAGGGCTGGAGCTCAGCTTTCAGCACCGAAGAACTTGCTCTCCTAAAATACAAAGCTAAATGATTCCTGAGTTGCTGTGCAGCTCCCACTGCCTCTCCTCCTCTCCCCATGGGAAGAGAGGCCACTAGCACCACTAGTTTGGCTATGCTAGCAAAAGAAGAGCACTTTCAGCCCAGTATTTGCATTGCTGCCTGTTACCAAGTGCTCAGTGCTGTACAAACACCGCAAGGGGACAAAAGGTGACAGACAGGCACAAACTAGATCCCCTGGGTGTAAAAATAGAAGAATGGGCAGATGCCCACAGCTGGGCAGGGAAGAACAAGGCATCAGGAAGTGGCAGCAGTCAGCAGGGAAACAACAGAGATGCACAGACCACATGGGCATCAGAAAGGGATGGAGCCACAGAGAGCCTCAACTGCAGAACAAGGACAGGGGAAACTCATTAGAGCAATACACTTAGAGACAGTGCAGCAGCACTTTGGGTGAACACAAACATAGCTCAAAACTCCCTTCCTTTGCCCCTGGGCAGCTTGACAAGACCAGGGGAGGTGAAATTACAGGAGAAAATAATTGGATGAAATGGGATTGTGCACAATTTCTTCTCTCTTGATGGCAACACGACGACCCCAAGGGCAGCTGTGGCTGGCTTGTCTGCAGTTGGCGTGCAGGACGCGTGCTTGCTCTTCTTTTACTGCTGCAACTGCCAAGCAACACCTAGCGTGGCTCCATTAGGAGCAGGCTGACTCAACTAATGAATCACAACAAGCCTCAATAACCCTCACTTCGCTGCGACTCACAGCTTCCACGGAGCAACCTGTGCTAGATGCACACAAATGAATGTATTTATATATTTACACGCACAAAATGACTCCCAAGGAAGCTGGGCAGTGGATGTCTGAGGTTTGTCCTCCCTGCAGCTGCAGAGAACCTCCCAGTAGCACACAAGGCGCAGTTTCCCCCACTCTTCCTTTTTGCCCCTTGCCTCTGAAGGCTCGAGTAGATTCTGCACTGCTTATTTTTTTCTGCCTCATCAGGGGGGCTGTCTTAACATTTAAAAACCTCGAGCTCAGAGGGCTGTGAATTGAGAATGCTCTCAGTAGAACTGGAAACATTAGCGTTTGCTACAAACCAGCCTCTGTGTTTGAAGCACTGCCCATCTACTCATGAGCTGTCACCACAAAACTTATCTGTTGGTAAAACTCTGCTTACCATTCCTTCTTCACTAGAGTAAGAACAGATGCTGCTTCCCTGCCTTCGTATCATCCTCCCTCGTTCCTGATGCCTCACCAGTTACTCAGTATGTGCCAGCCCAGCCTCACCCTCAGGCGCTGCCAGCAGCACAGCTGCAGTTAGGGTCACGCAGCAAAGCACTCAGCTAAAGGAGCAAAGAGAGCTTGTGAAGCACAACTGTGTGCTGAGATCTGCCACCAGCAGCTGGGATCCAGTGACAGGTCCTCCACCTGGCCACACGGCTCGCTGCAGCCAGGGAAACACCTCCAGGTTGACTTGAAACAAGTCACGCGTGCTGAATTTTTACTGATGGCTGAAAAACCACAGGTGTGAAGGAGTTAAGTGTGCTTGTGAATGTGCAACCACTGCCTAGAGGAGGAGAAGGAGGAAAAGGGCTGAGTTTTCATGCCTTTTTTAGCAGAGGGTAGAACTCTTTTTGGTGAGAGCTGCAGGACTCACACTGCCGTCAATTCAAGAGCAAACCACTGCACAGCTGGACGCTCACTGAAGCTGGTGCCTTGCATAGCAGCAAATCACTCTCCACCCTGAGACTGATGTCACCTCATGAGGTTTCTGCATGTGTCAAATGCCCCCTGTAATAGCCCCGCACTGGCTCCCAGTTAATGATATCCTCCACGTTCAGATGGGGACTGTAAAACCTCCAGCATGCCCTCAGGCCTGGACAGGAGCATCAGTGCTTTCACCTGTACTCTTCAATTCCCATTCTTTCCCCTGTGTCACGCTGAGTCAAGCTGCTTCATTCTTCAAGTAATGCGCTGTGATCTGGGTGGCTGAAGGGAAGGGCAGCCTGGCTGAGCTGCCTTTTCCAGCCCCAAAAACAGTCTGTAAGGACCAGGGGAGAGAGCACACCAACCCAAGCATCGCTGTCCCATGGCACAGCTCCTTCCACTGCAGCTGAACTAGGAGGAAGGCTCTGCCTCGGGACGTGTGGGGCTGAAACCAAACCCAGCACAAGCACATCTGTCAGGCCCTGCTTTAAGGGACACACTGAAAGGATCTGAGCCACCCTGGAGAAGCCAAAGGAGCCTGGACAGAGCTAGTGGCTCTTGGGAGAGTCCTGTCCATATGGCAAGGCTTTGATATGCAGATCGCAGCCATTGTGAGCCACAGCTCCATCTGTAAGCCGAGGGCAGCTCCATGTCCAGATTGCCCAAACAGATCTATTTAACTCCCGTGACTAAAGGGAATTCCGGACTCCAGGAGGATCCAAGTATCCAGATGGATGCCAGCACACGAGCATTCAGAGCATTCAGGAAGTCTGCTGTCCCGCACAGATCCTGTCCAACATCCAAGCAAAAAAAACCCAAAACATCTAATCCCAACATCCCGCTCACAAGCTTAAGGTTGGGGGCCAGCTGAGGAAAGACCTCTTCCAGCATCACATCTTGCACCTCAAGCACAATGCATTCCTCTCACAGTTCAGCTGCAACCCAAGTTAGGAAATCCCTACGTCTGTTGGCAGCAAACACGGCTTCCCCGCCGCTAGGGACTGCCTACCAGCGTCCTGATCCTGGGAGAGATTTGCTTTCACTGCTGCACCGAAGGGGAGCAAGCCCCAAAATTGGATAACCATCAGATTATGCTCACAGGCAGCCATGGCCACCAATAAACAGTTACAGAGCACTGTGATCAAAGATGCTGCAGCACATCGAGTGTTGTCCCCTGGGTGCACATCAGGGTCCAAACATGTCAGCATTCCCAGGATCAGATTGGCAGCTGAGGGTCAGGCACTCAATATCCCAAAAGATGCTACGTGCTGGGGCCCTCCAGCCCCCTTGTCAGCACAATATAAGGAAGAAGGAACAAGGACCCCAACATCCAGGTCACACTGCATTCAAACAGAGCCTGAGGCACTGCAGCAGGTACTGGAAAGCATCTCAGCCCAAGAACTTACCTTCAGCCATGAACTGTGCTTGGATGTGGCATGTGGCAAAACCCCACCTAACCCACAGTTGCCTCTGACAAACTTACACACGAGCTCCACACCTCTGCTGTGGACCTAGAAAGGAGCACTGAATGCTGGAGCTTCCACCATGCAGCTTTCCACAGTCAGTGAGCACACTGGGAGCTATAAACACTGCTATGACACCAAGCAATGAAGAGAAAATAACCGAGATGACAGGAGATCTAGCAGCAAATTACTGGAGAATTCATAAAACATCATTTTCCAAACAACTAATTTTGAAAGGCAGTAATTTGGGATAGAATTTACACGGTCAGGGCTTCTTACTTATGCAAGAGGTAAAACTTCAAACTTCAGAAGCTTTCTGATAACAGGATACCCTTCGTCAGCACTTATTAACCTTGCAGGAAGACTTCTCCAGCAAAAAGCTGGCAGGAAGGAGAAGGGAGAAATATCGTGCATTAACCTTGCATGAACTCCACAAGAGGATCAACTTCCCAACCTCTAGGCTCAATCCCCCCCAAGTGATTCAGACCACGTATGAAAATGGACACTGCTGAAATGGGAGAGCAAATCAGGTGAGATGTCTGTCTAGGGCACCACTTTGACAGTGTAACTGAGGAAGGAGAGAGAGAAGAGAAAAGGAGAGATGAGCCAGCTGCTGTCAGACACCAGGGGCTTCCCCTAGAGCAGTTTCACAGCATCAGGAAGGCACAGAGTATTTGCTGCTGTGCAACTCAGACCTTCCTTCACCATCTTCAGTACTTCTACCAGTAAGCAAACGAAAGCTGTTAATTAGGAATTTCATGCAGCCTTTCCTCAGAAAAGTCAACGCAATCTCTGTGCAAAGGCAGAGGGAGAACAGCACCTGTTATTAAAGAGACTGTGCTGTAAGCCATGCTAAAGGTCTCACTGCACAGCAGTGCTGGGGGCAGAACCATGTCCTGACCTGCACAGGACTGCTATTAAGAGACAAGCACAGGGGCACGAGGACCTGAGTGTCTGCCTGTAACAAGCACTCTACAACAGTGACACATCAGGTGTCTCTCTTCACACTTCAGTGCAGAGTTATACTCTGCAGCTCCTCTCCAAGCCTGCTCCCAGAGCTGGGAATCACAGCACCCTTTAAGTACAACAAACTCGCTGCCTGTGCCGAACAGCCTGTGACAGAGAAACCACACGTCAAGGTCCCAGCTACCCAGCTTCTGTGCAGCTTCCCACAGACCAGCACTCACACCCTCGATTCCCTCCCCAGAGGCTGAGCAAAAAACCAAACAAACACTTCTTCTAAGGAAGAGGAGCAGGGCCAGGCACTGCCACGGTACGGAGAGCACAGCCCCGGGGTTCAGAAGGGCCACGCAAAGAGGCACAGAGCTCTGCGCACACAAAAGACACACACACAGCACTCTGATTCACGCCGGACACACACAAGCCTTCCTTTACACTGTTTCCAAACAAATCTCAATGCAACCACCACGTCAGCCGGGACGCTGAGCACTTGGTACTTACAGGAGCGTTTGCTGTGTCTGTCTGCAGTAAGATGGGGTGGGTTCGGCTCCAGGGGAGAGCTCACGGGGGCTGGGCTGGGGGGAGGAAGGGCAGCAGCCCCTCTTTGGGCCCCAGAGGCAGCAGCACTTGTTCACAGGACAGAGCGCAAGAACGCTGGCATGCCTGCAGCAGCAAGGACAATGGGGAGGGATGAGGAGGCGCTGCCATAATCAAATGCAGGCCAGCTGGCCCTCCCCCAGGAAGGGTAGGCACCTCCTTCACTTGCCAAAGGCTTTGTTTTCTAAGCCACAAAGAACAAAGTGGTGCCGGGGTGAGTGAGAGAAGAGCCATCCACCGTGCACGCAGTCTGTTCACAAATGCCAGTGCAGATGGAGAGAGGTTGGGCCACGCTTGGCACATGCTGAGCAGGGCTCAAAAGCAGCAGGTCCTGGCTGAAGATCCCCGCTCCCCTAGGACCTGCACGGGCTGGGCTCCCCTCATGGGATCCAAGGGCCAGAGAAATGCTGCTGAATGAAAGGCTACAGAGCACGGTCCAAAGAAACCCCAACAAGGGAAAAGCTATCATTCGTTAAGTAACCTCATCCCAACAATCCCAAGCACTGAACCACTGAATGGCTTCCCTCAGAAAGAAAACACAAGGCAAGGTTCCAAGGCTCCCACCAAAAGAGACCTCTTGCACAACACCCTGACAAGCCAGAAAAGAGCCTCTGGGGCTGGTGCTGCCCTGGGTCCTCCTGTAATGATGTGGGCAGCTCAGCTCCAGGGCTTAGGTACCAGCTGCGTCACAGCTGCAGGGTATGCAGGTGCTGAGCCAGTGGGAGGCTGCTCTGCCCTTTCCAGTTGGGTCAGTGCTCTCTTCCAGCAGGGACACTCTGCCAGAAGCATCGTGCATCTTCGTTACTGACCTCACGCAGGACTGCTTGACACCCCAGTGCTGGCAAAGGCCAAGCTGTGGGCTCTGGCTCATCAGACATGCCACGTTTCTTAGCTGCAGAAAGGGTACACAGCTCTCAGGGGGTGGAACTTCAAGCTGGGATCACAGGCAGCAGGGCATTTCGCTTGCTATAAAGTCATGAGCATGCAGAGACAGTAAGAATGAGCTGGGAAATAACTTCACCCAAAGAAAGCTCGGGAGAGGAAGAAGTTTGAAGGCTAACAAGGTAAGCATGGAGGAGACTTGCTCTAGCTCCTGGTAAGGACAGGGTGTCTGATCAGTGCCAGTGTGAAGCCAGGACAGGCAGCGAGTGAGGGAAACTAAGAGCCATCCCCCAGGAACCTCAGAAGAAGCCAGCACTGCTGCTTTTGGTAGAACACACACCCTTGCTTGCTCAGCTTCCCAATTCTCCCCCAAAGCACTGCCAGATCCATCACGGCCATGGAACTGAGTAAACAAGGGACAGAGGCCAAACCAGGCTCAACCCACAGGAAGATGGCACGTCCCACAGTATGCTTGTGCTGAGTCTGTGGTACTAAAACAATGCTCTGCCCGCAGTCGGAGATGGACAGCGGCTTCCTGCACTGCTCCTGCCTCAGCCCAGCCACCCGCAGCCCTCTTCCAGGCACCAAGAAAGGAAGCAGGGACTAATGGAAACATCCAGCCTGGCACAGGTTGTGGCTTTGGGGAGGGAATCCTGCCAGCCCATGTGTGAGCTCCGTGTGGTCTAGCCCTACCCAGCTCGCTCAGCTCTGATGGGCCACAAGGGCTGCCAAGCAGTGAAACGCACAGCACAGCAGTGTGACGGGTCATATGGGGTGCTGCTGATCCCCCCACAGCCTGCCTGGCAGCCACATGCTGCACCCTACACACCGTGTGCTCACCGTGTGCAGATGGGAGGCCAGAGGAATACTCCCACCCCCCACAGACAGTGCAGTACGAGGGCATGAACACCACGATCCCTGTGGCGGGCGCTCCACTCCCTTGGCACGGGCTGAGATGTCTGGAGAGATGTGAGCTTGCCAGCTCATTACCATAGTGTACATTGCTTACGCATCCCCAGGCTTTTCCCCGAATCCTGGGGTCTGGCACGCTGCAGGCTCTTTACAGAAGGAAACCAAGGACATTACTTCGTTTAGACTCCTGCTGCTGATCCCTTCAGATATCAGGGAATAGAGAAGGGGGTTACGCAGGCACTGACAAGATCACAGCAGTAAGGCCAAAGCAGCTCAGCAGCAGAGAGTGAAATCAGTTTAGATAAGATCTTCTGCTTCTCCCCCACCTCCCAGACAACACCAGCGGCTTTGCTTTCGGAAGGCAGAAAGCTGGAGATCGAGATTAAAATAATGGGCACAAAGAACTTTCACGCTGCACAGCAGTTTCTGCTCTCATCCTACAGCTGCAGGATGCATGCCCTCCGCAGCCCTGGTTTCTGTTGGCCACTGGTTCACAGTACCCATCTGCTGTATTGACAACACGAACACTGTTTATGGTTTTACTGAAACAAGTGAGATCAAAATCCTGCTCCTTCACTACG
Organism: Callipepla californica brunnescens; assembly: GCA_023055505.1. Lineage (NCBI taxonomy): Eukaryota > Metazoa > Chordata > Aves > Galliformes > Odontophoridae > Callipepla > Callipepla californica. The sequence continues at coordinate 860,893 of JALIRH010000016.1, read as the reverse complement.
AAGGATACCTCCCTCTCCTCTGCACCAAAGCAGCAAGCAAACGTGCCACGCCACTGCCATTCAGTCTGCACTGGGGTGAGCAGCCTGAAAACCAAAGGGGATGCTGCTGCCACTTCACTGCCTGAATTCAATTGTCACCCACCAAAAAGAAGTTGAAAGAGCAGCGCTAAGAAAAGCAATGGGGGCCACGCAACATCTGTGCCCCAGGAGTTGTCCAAGTAAGGCTTAGCTCTGATGGATGTTCTTCCACAGCTTCAGAGTCCTGGCTGACCAACCTGGCAGCCCAGGAGCTCCCATGGGCTGCAGTTTCCCCACCTAAACAGAGGAGAATGCAGCCACTAAGGTGCTGCAGCTCACAGCTGTGCTCCAGAGATGCACAACTTCACCCTCACACAGGCCTGATGTTTGGCTTGAATAGAAACTTGCCAAGGTTCTGGGCAAGGCACGGCACCTCTGTGTGCCTCAGTTTGTCAGCAGTACGGCTACAGCCTTCCTCACCAGGACTCCTCTCCACTCAGAAAGAAATGACACGCTGCCACAGAACAAGGGTCCCCCACCTGCACAGCAAACTGCAGAGATGAGCTACAGCAGACCTCACATGGCATGACAGCAAGGCTCTGAGCTGCATTCTCCACTTTCCTCCCTTGCACAGGGCGCTTCTCAATGTTTTTCATGTTTAGCTGAGTTTCCTCCCCTTTCCCTGAGCACTTCTGGCTGCCAAGGCAGCTCAGAGACAGCAACTAAGTGGCACCTACATCTGGTACAGCTTAACTTTTAGTGTCTATTCTTTCTGGAATTTGAGAACTTAAAACCCAATGTTTGTACAAGTGTGGATTAAGTGGAGCAGGGCTCCCTGGTCCTCTGTGCCTGCCAGAGCTGTACTTTCAAGTGCGCATACAAAATCCTACTGTTTATTCACATGCAACTTCAGAAATTAAATCACACCAAGTGCAACTGCATCCAGCCAAACAGGTGAGAAGGTCACACGCTCGCTGCAGCCACCACGTGCACCCTCTCCTCCTGCTCTGCACATACCCAGACCCACGCAGTGTTTGTGTCCCTTGGCTACACTCCCCATCACCCTGCTCTGGCGCTCCACATCCTCCTGCACGTCTCCAAAACAGAGAACTGGATTAACTTTAGGATTGAATAGCAGAGTGCTACTCCTGACAAGCAGAGAGGCGCAGCTTATCAGCAGGTAAAGATCAAGTACCAACAAAATGCGGGCAACCTACCTACCTTGGTGTGGTGGCCTAATCCAGCACTGCCACAAAAAGGGCCTGCAAGTTACAGCTCAGACAGCAGAACTCTATTCTCAATAGATGTGGATGTTTCCTTAAACTCACACCAATCCCTTCTTGAAAAAAGAATCAATGCAAATTACAATCTGTTGGTGTGCACACTAGATTTTGTATATCTCATAAACAACCACACTCCGGACTGAGCCTGAGCAGGTTTTTACACCCTCCTCCATGCAGCAGTTGCCTTGTCTCACCTTGTCAAAGAACTCATACAGCCTGACTGTCTCACAGACTCGATGCCTGCTTTCATCCAGTTGAGTGCAGAATTCTTCCAGTTGATCTCTGTAGGTCTGCAGCTTCACTCTGTAAGAATGTACATCCACAGAGGAAAAGTCTTCCCATCGATCCATCTTCTTAAGTGCTTCCTGTCCCCTCCTGCAATATTCCTGGAAGCAAAATGTATTTGCATGTGAGGACAGAGAACTGTCACGGATAGTAGATCAAAGTCATTAAGCTGGGACTAATTAGAGCAGGGTTTAGGCTCAATTCAAATAAGCTGAGGTGTACTTGTTTACAGCAGAGTTCTGTAGAGTCCTGACATCTGATATGATTTACATCAGCCATAGAGGAGCTTGTAAAGGTCTACCCATTAAGACCAAGAGGTCCACTAGAATCAAATAAGATGATGTTTCAAGTACATCAAGGGATTAACTCAAGACAAAAACAAAAACAAACAAACTAAAAGAAAAATCATCTTCCACCACAGAAGTTATTTTCCTCAAGACTGTTAAGTACAGTCCCTCCTGAGGGGTAGAGCTGGTGGCTTTATCTGCAACAGGAGAGCAGGGAAGCTAAGCAGTGTAAAGGCATGACACCAACACCCTGGTGATGAACCCTCTACCAACGCCATCACAGCATCGTGGCTTTGGCTGAGCACGCACACATGCTGCCAACTCAGGCTCTGGAGAACACGTTTTTCCAATCAGACAACACTTACACTGGCAACAAGATCAAACTCCCTGAACTGCTTCTGTGCTTGAAGCAGCATCTCCAAAGAATCGTCCAGGTTGATCATCTCCTTTAGCTTTTTTCTGCCAACATTCTCAATCCAACTGCTGACCTAGGAGAAAAGGGAAAAGCTTCACTATTAGTCACCCCGTGCTACTCACCAAGGCAAGCCTTTATGTGGAAAGAACAGGGAATTGCTCTCCTAACACCGGCCATTATATTACTGGAAAAAATGTGCATGTACACTTTTTCCCCATCCTGGCATTTCAATGTGAGCCTCCTGCATGGAGTTTTTCCACTTCAGGTTACCAAGTAATTGCAAAGCTCTGCTATTGCTCACACAGCCTTAGGCATAAACAGGGCAAGTAGCTGCCTGGGTTCTGTTTCGGGTGACCCACGGTCTAAAGCAAGCCCTGCATCCTGCAGGCTGTCCTGATGCTGCTATTATTGTTACCCCCAAGTGGGATAAAATCTCCCTGCTGCCAGACTTCCTACACCACTTCCCTTTTCTGACTGGCAGCACGTAAATGATATCAATGTGAACACACTGATGAGTTCTCACCACTGGCAATCTCTCACAGACCCCTGGGATTCTCAGATACGGGTTTTCTGAAGGCAGCTTGCCACATTGGCTCTACTACTGTGCAGTAACTACAGGTTCCTTGACAGAGCCCCATCACCACCACTGTTTTAAGCATGTAATCTCAAACACAGGTGAACAACTATACCCTAAAAGCGAAGCAGACACAGGAGGCTAAGCAGGATAACACCAGCACCATTGAATAAGCGTTTCAAAAAGCAAGCTGTCAAGCTTGTCTGATATGCTTCAGAAATAGCACCCAGAAGAACAGATTAGTTGTTTGCCTCATCCACCTAACTTTACCCACGTTCAAAGATGAATTCCTACTCTTCTGCATTGGGAAAGGGCCTGTGCCCACCAGGCAAAGCCACCCACACAAGAAGGAGTGGGTTCCCAGGTCATGGCATGCAGCACAGAGGGGCACACACTGCTGGTGCCTCCTGCTCATGGGCATACTTGAAAGCAGAGACAGGCTGGGAACTTGCTTGTCTCTTTTTTTTTTTTCCCGTTTGGATTAAGAACCTGTGTGTTTAGCTTTAAGGGAGACTCTACTGGGTTCTTGCATCACTCTTCTTGTCCTGAACACACAGGGCATGGTGTCCAAGCATCTATCTCCAAAGAGGAAAGTCACTGAAAGGATCCACCTTGGCCTGGCTACGTGTTCCTCTGCAAATCCAGTTCTGTGCAGACAAGAGCACAGAAGAACAATGGGACAACCCTAGAACAATGGAGAAACCGGCCCTAGCCCTGATCTTTAAGGATACATGTTCCTAAGGTGAGCTCCAAACAGCACACCATACAAATACGTGTGTGTGTGTGTGTGTGTGTGTGTATGTGTACATGATTCTAAATGCACACATGTACAAGCTGCAAGAGAAGAACAAAACATCCCACTGCTGATGAGCTCCAGCACAGGAGACTATGAGATTCCACAACCTCCAGGCAGAGTTCAGGCTTGGAGAGCACATCCCAGATGGAGAGAGCTGCCAAGATTCTGAAGGACACACAGAAAGCCTGAGCTATTTTTACAGCTTCTCAAGGTTCTTTATCTGCATGGCTTGAGGTTTCAAAGGTCTTTCTGAAAAAATCAGGGCCTGTTTGCTTCAGTTAACACAAGAAGCGAGCAACACAAGAAGCTTAAGCTCCCACACAACAGGGACAGACCAACACGTACCTGCTGTGGTACTCACAGTCAGAGGGTGGCAGCAGGCAGCCACAAGAACAGACTAACAGGCCTTACTTACCTCCTTAAAACATTCTTCCACCTTCTCGAACTCCATCACCAGCTCCAGCTCCTGGATGCGTTTATTCGACGCCATCACCAGCCGGTGAACGCCCTCATCAACTCGATTATAAAGCACACCAGCAGCATCGAGCGCGTCCCTGGAAGGGGACACACGGCCGGTCAGGGCTTTTGCATTAGGTCTTTCCCCCAGCACTTCATGCAAACACGGCTGACAGCAGCAATACAGACATCGTCCCCGTGGGAAAAGAGATGGCCATCTCCATATGGAGAGCAGAAGGGAAATAGCACTGCTCCCTGCCCGTGATTCATCCCACTGTGGATGACCTGGCAGGAAGGCTCGAGGCATCTCCTCCCAGGCAGGCTCCATCAAACACTTCACCATGCCCGTCATGCTTTCAGGAAGGCCACTCAGATCTTCGTGAACATGGATTCTTGCAGCATTGGCTTTTACAAAACACCAGCTCAGGCAGTTTCAGTTTCTAAAAGCACTATTTAAATGTAATACGCCAACACCTGACACCCTCAAAACTTCAACAGCTGAAGAAAAACGCCAAGTTTGCAGCACCCCAGCACTGAGACAGGATTCAAAGGCCGAGCTCCCAGCAGGCAGGCCAGGCAGCACGCTCCTGGCTGTGTGGAGGCAGGGATGGGGGGGACTTGGGCTCAGCTCCTGAGTGCTGCAGCCAGGGACTGAACAGACCTTCACCCAGGGGAGCTGATCCACGTCAGCACATTCCTTCCCAAGGCCTGGAGCACCTCTGCAGCACAGGTCTGGGTGAGCTACAGCTGGGATGCAGGAGACAGGTGGGCTCTGGAGGTTGCCCCTTGCACCCTTGAACTCCTATTTCTTCATTTCTTCTACGTTTACAGCTCCTCCTGAGTGCCTCCTGCACTTATCCCAACCCAGCTTCTACGTTAAAAAGGTTTTACAGCCTCCTGGGTTGTGACAGCATGGTTGTGTTGGCTTTTTTTAAATCATGTTATTAAAATTATTTGAAAGACTTGTGAAACAGACAGGTAGCTAATAAAATCACAGAGGCTTTGCTAATGGGGATGAACGCATGCAATTCAGCATGAGGTTCACTTGGGTTATGGGCCTCAAACATATGAAATGCAACCAAATGCAAGCACTTAGTCACAAGCACCCCACAGCTTTTAGATAGCACTTGTCATGGGGTGGTGCAAGAGTCTGGACAAGTCTCCCTGCACAGCAGAAACCCACAGGATTTTTCCATTCAGAATTCCACCCAACGTGCAACAGCCAACTTCACAAACCTCAGGCTCTTAGACACTTCTTTTTTTTTTTTTTCCCCCTCTCCAAAATGCCATTAGACTGAATGAATTTGTCCAAAGTGCAGCCAGAATAACAAATTGTTTCTGGACTAAGATCAGTGCTACTGCAGTGCAAAGGAGACAGGTTCTCGGCGGAGCGTCTGCAAGCCTCCATGGAAAGATCCAAGCTGTTCTGCTGCTCCTGTGCTCCCCCAAACCACCCATCAACAAACGCTGGCCCTATGAGCCTTCTGTTTCGCAACCTTTTCCTCGGGACGGACCCAGATCCAACCCAGGAGACGTGCGTTACTGCGGTCTGAGCTGAGCTCTGGGAGGTTTGTTTACAGAGCAGGTTCTGAAGGCAGTGACACAGCGAGGAGAGCTAATGAGAAACAGTTTGGGAGAGCGATGAAGTTGTACTTGGCAACTGCTTTAATGCTAAGTCCTGGTTTCTGAATAAGGCTCCAGCAGAACACAGACTGACAGGCAGGCAGACACCCTTCAGTCTTACTGCCATGGGTCTGAAGTCCCTGCTGGCACGAGGAAAGCACGCTCACATCCCAAATGCTCATCCTGCTGGCACAGACGAGTGGACATGTGTAACTTCAGGCACTACAGGCTGCTAAATGCAAGTACCGTGGCTGTTCTCCTGTGATGGGAACCGTTTTTCCAACCTTTCTCTGAGCTCGCAGAGAAAACACTTCGGTGTTGCCATTCCTCCTTTGATGGCACTCATCAGCAAGCCATGCTGCTTTGCTGGGCTTTCCTGTAAGAGAGTGCAAGGGGTGGGGGAGTCCAAACACCCACCCAAACCCAGCATAAAGAGTGGTTTCAGTATTTAACAAGACACAACAAGATGGCCACCTTAAGAAAGAGCAACTTGAAACAAGTTTCAGCTCCTGCACCGCCCAACCTAGAGCATTGGTCATAACCTGACAGGGGAAGGGAGCCACATCACTTCTTCCCAGTCCTGGTGGAAAACAGAGCCGGGCTCTGCAGACCTCACTGAAGCCCAGCCTGCCCTGTGCTTGCAGAAAGCTGTAGGAAAGAGGCAAGCTAAAGCTTCCGGATGAGAGGCAAGCACCCAGCCCTCTGAACCACCAATGCAACCTGCATCCTGGCAAATGGGATCACAAGCCTACACAGCCACAGGTACCCAGCCAAATTCCCTTTATCTCAGCAGATTCAATAGGACTGAAAATGGCACTCCATTACCACACAAGGAAAACCTTTGCTTTACTGATCCCCAGACGTTTCAAACTTGCATCAAGTCAGGATCTTGGAAACGTTCAGGGGTTTGCACTGTAATCAGGAACTTGACAGAGAATTAATCTCAGGCTAAGAGGGCCTGAAATGAACTCTTGTTTTCCTCTGTACAGAGCATTGGGCTGTTCAGTGTACGTACTGTTATCTAAAATTCTTACTCCCGTAATTTAAGATTGTCTTGTTTTCTGGGAATTCCTGCAGCCCGTTACTGATAAACTTATCAGAGCACAACGTAACACCCTGAGCTGCCCCTTCCCTTGGTCCTGCCCATGACCACATACAAGCCATCCCACAAATCCCTCCCCAGAGGCACCCACCCCTCAGCATCCCAGCACCTCCAGCCCTCATTTCCAGGACCAGCTGTGCTGTTTTCACATGTTCTGCCTTGCTTGGCAAGCATCCATTCAAACCTCAGTGTCTCATTGTTGGTCTTCCACTGCATCTCCAAGGTAACTCCATTCATATGCTGTCAGCTCCTGACAGCTCACTCTCAGCATCCTGCCAGGCCCCTGACTAACATCCATCTTTTACACTCCTGCACAGAGGACCATAGCCCTCCCTGCCCTGCAGCAGGTATGCAAACCCAGGCACACAAAGGAGTCACTCTCAACTCACGGCAAAGTCTGGTTTTTGGATTCACTTCAGCAACGCCAGTTCTCACTAAGCATAATTCAGGCATCAGACACGTTATCCCAAATCCCTGCACATCTCTTTACCCATGTCCTCATCTCCACTTTCCTTCCTAAATCGTTTCTAGCACTGAGTAAACTCAACAGACTTCAGAGTTTCCATCCCTGTCCTACCCTGCTTTCGAGGCAGCCTGAAGGAAACAAAACAGATATTGAAAATGAGACCCGAGAACCAAAGGTGCCTTCTACCTTGCCACACAAAGGGAAACATAAAGACCTTCAGAACTTTATAGATAGATATAGCGCATCCGAGGAAGAAAAGCAGAGTTGTTTGAAGTCAGTGGAAAGTCTTGTCTAAGCCTGGCTTTGTTTGGATGCACTGCAATTTCCCCGTACATGTGAGTGCGGTAATAAGAGTCTTTCACTGCATTCTTCCACGATCAAATCATCCAAAGTAATTTTGCAATAGTGCAGAGTCAATATAATTTATAGCAAAAAGGAGTAGCTTGATGTCAGTTTATGTTTCCCCAAATCCTGTTTTCATTGGGCAATTATCGTTTCGGTGGAAGAGGTTCCAAACATCTCCAGCTTTCTGGAGGAGCGCCAAACTGTCGGATAATGGCAGGGTAATTTTAAACCTGTAATTTATAGAAAGACCATTTCTGCCTGAATCCGGCCTTCAGAAAGCTCGCCTGGCAGAGTTACGCTCCAGTTTTCAAAGCAAAAATACCCCATTGTTTTACAGATACGCGGCCACGGAGGCACCCAGCAGGCTTGCAGGTGCTGCAAGAGCCGTGCCCGCCTGCGCCAGCGAACACCCTGGGAAGGAAGCAGCAAGAGCATCGCTGTCTGCCTCTGTCTGCTCCCAGCGAAGCTGTAACTTAGAAGGAACACAGCCAGATGTTCCAGCATTAGCATCACCTGCTCTTTCACTCCTGGTGTGGAACTTTCCGAGTGGACGTCTCCACAGGCTTTGGAAGAACGGGAATAGAATCTGGCAACTAGAGATGGCCTGGACAGCACCCAGTGTGCTGATACCTGGCTGACAAGTCGCTTAATGCTTCGGGAGGAAACCCTTCCAGCTTCGCAGAGAAAGTCTTGTTATGCCCAAGGGCTGTTTTGCAGCTACAGAAATGCGTTAATGCATTTTGGTAGCAGTGACAACCAGGCTTGCAGTGATCCCATAAAACGAGGTCAGCCTCAAAGGCACACGCCTGCTCATCAAGCTGCAAAGTTTGCATGCTGCCGAGGTTACAATTTGAAATCGTTAAGGTAAAGCTAATGCAGGTACCACTAAATAAACTCTAATTATTCTCCGCAGCACCTAAATGGCCACAGTGGTTTCCGTCTCCTAACAATGGCACTCGAACAGCTGGCACAGTGCTCAGAACCCCAAAGCTTCCTCAGAAAGGTGCAGCTTCCCAACACCAAGCGTGGGGCTGCCCTTGGGAAGCCGAGCAGCGGGACTGCTGAGACCACAGACCGACTTGAACCCCGGAGTGCAGCAAGCACACTGGGGACAACTCAGTGGTACACACCGCAGACCGTGACTGCCAAGGGAACTCCTCTGAGCACAGTTCAGTCTGATGTGCTTTTAGCAGAGAATATTCCACAGTCCCTTTAAAAGCGTTGTCATTGAAGCTTATAGGTGTCCAGGTGAGGTCACACACTGCTATCTTAGATTCTCCCCCAGCCTCATCTGCACTCAGTAACAATACGAGCGTGTTCACACCAGCTGATTTTAAACTCCACCAACATCTGTAAACTTCCCTGGAAGAAGCCCCCAGCCCATTAAATCACCTACTTGTGGGGTGCAGAACCACAGATAGGATACGGCATTTCTTCAGGACCATCAACTAGTGGTTTTCTACTAGCTTTCAAAACCTCCAAGCATTACTGCAGTTTATACATGTTTTATGGGTTGGCTGCACTAGTGGAACAGCTGTGTCACTGGAGTTAGGGCACAAAGCTTTCAGGAAGCTCTGCTTGTATCTATATACCCACCACCACAGCAAAGCAGAAACCTGTTACCCTGATACATCCTTCTTTTGCACTGTCCCAGCCTTTATGATACGTGCAATAGCAGTGACTGTGCTATCAACTATCCCAGTAGCAGAAACATCCACCCCAACTCATCAGGACAAAGCACAGTGACTCCAGGATGCCTGGGCAGAGCCAGGAACTCCATGCAGCCCAGCTAACATCCTATATTGGAAATCTGTTGCCATTTTTTTCCGTGATGTTTTTGAACAGATAAAAACAACTCAGCATGATGTTAGTTACCTCATGCCCTGTTGGTATGACAAAGACTGCAAACAAGAACAAGTAAAACAGCCATCTTCTGGGTAAAGTCCCACTGAATTAGGGCAAGCAGCAGAAAACAAACAGAAGGAGACTGTCCTGAAAATCCTCAAAGAACAGCGCAGACTTACCTAAGAGCAGCTCTGCAAGCTCTTCCCTCCCCACCAGTGCCACAAGTGCCTCCACACTGCGTTTCGCTCACTGGCAACGACAACGGCTCCTTGCTCCTTTATGTGCAGAGCAACAGAGTTTGTTTAATGCGAGCGTAAGTGCTTTTTGCCAGGCTAAAACCACCACGCCAACACAGGGAACAGGTTAGACTGTCAGGAAAATGAATAGCAAGCAGCACGGTGTGTTTGGATAGAAACGTCCCTGCGTGCTCCTCCCTCCACCTGACACAAACAAATAGGAACATGGAAGAGCACTGCCACCAGCGCACTGCTGGGGGCCAAAGGTTCTGTGTTTGTCAGCATCTTCTGTGCCACCAGCCACAGCACAGAGGCGTCTCGTGGTAAAGCTGCTAAACCATGAGGCTGGTACTTCAGCACAGGTTTTCATCTCGCTTCAAGGTACACAGAGGGTTTACCTGAACCTAAAGATGAAGGTTGTAGGATCAGGAACATGAAACATACCACACAGCTCTACACTGCCACCCCTTTGACCACAGAGATCCTGCATCTGCTGGCCACAGCTACAAGCAGGCTTCATGCTTCCTGCTGCTGTTTAAAGTAAGGGGAATGCAACACAGATTGTGGTTGCACTCTGATACAGTGTGGAAAAACATCTAAATCTTGATTTCAAAGGAAACAAAGAAGCAAAGATCTGATCACATTGCTGGTGAGCTGTTCTAGCTGGTACTTAAGCTCTGCCGAACCTGAAAGGAAAGAATATCCTCTGAATTCGCCTAAGTTTCTATTCACTGACCTCTGCAAAATCAGGTTGGGTGACAGGAATGACTGCATGGCTTCTCTGCAGCCCAGCAAGGCAGATTTGGCTCTATCACCACTTAACTGGCACTTCCCATTTGTGACCAACGATGAGTAAATGCAGGGCGTTGAGACAGCCCGGTGCCCAGACCACAACAGGGACAACCAGACCCAGGGGAGCTGCACAAGGCAGCCCAGGATCCCTCTACTGCTGGAATTGAGTTGTGTTTAGCATCAGGAACACAGCAGCTGATGCTCGGGAAGGCTGCTCCTCGCTGCCCATTCCCTCTGCTCACACATGTCCCCACCCAGGGCTTCCATCCAGATCTCCACGCCACACTAAAAATAGCCAGCTCACAAAACCAGCTCTTGGCTGCCGCCACTCCCCCCTCAAAGCACGGAGGCTAACTGCACTGCCTTTGCAAACAAAAGGAGAACTTCACTCCTCCGTCTATTTATAAGCTGTTTATTCACAGCTTGCAAGCACAAATTCTTTTCAGATGAGGAGTTTGGGGAAAGGATTATGACTTTTCTGGTTCTGTGTAGCACAGAGCCCAGCACCCAACCTGATCATGCTTTCACCATCTGAAGTTTTCCTCCTTTTCTTCCAGCTCTCTCATCTAATCTAGAGGCTACCATACCTGCCAGCACGTGGAACATGATGAGATTCCACTCCTGTATCACACTGAGAACAGTTTGGCTTCTAAAGCCACATACTGGGTGTGCTCTGGTTCGACTAATACAAGGCACCTTTACTTTAATAAAAAAAACATATTTGTGTTTTCTTTACTCCACTTCTGACTCACAGCACATCAAGAGGACGAAAGGCATCACTGGACACCTCCTGTTGGCAAGCATTTCCAGCTCTCGGCTATGCCAGAAGAGCAGCGTTAATGCGAACAACGGTGGAAAATGTCTGGTGGAAGACGAGGTTAGAAGTCTCTCTGCCATGCTGCCCGGTCTTCACACTCATGTCTCAATTTAATAAGAGCTCCCACTGCTGCTGCCTGGCTTCTGGCAGCTTCCCAAGGCTCACGATGGAGATGGGATCTTCAAAACCCACCACAAAGTAGAACAGTGTGTTAGTACGCCTTCTGCACCTGGCTGAGCGAGCTGCCTCCGAGGCACAGGTTGGCTGATTGATACAGGAGATATCCCAAAGCCAGACACACCTGCTAGCCAGCCCCACGCAACTGATGAACCTGAGTCTTTTTCCTAAAACAATTCCTGTCCAAAAGTGGAAAAAAGTAGTATTAAAAGCACTGAAGTGGTGGATGCCTCCATTTGACTTTAAAAGCTTCAGACAGCACAAATCTTGGCACTTCAATGCCCAGAAAGGCTGGGACACCAAAACCTGGAAAGCTTTCAACTGCTGTGCTAACAGACCTGGGAAGCACTGAGTGCTCAGCACAGGAGTTGGTGTGGTGCAGGTGTGCTGGGGTTAAACCCTGCCAGCTCCACTAACAATAAATAAGCAACAAAGCTGGTTTCAGCACTTCACCTACGCTGCCAGATCTCCCTTTCCCTCTTCAGACGAGTAGATGGGTACAGCTATCTCAGTACTTGGAGAGAGGGTATGCAGTGTCCAGGTCAGCTCATGCTGGGACCAGAGAGGGAAGTTACCAGTGGGAGCCACAGCTACAGCATCCCTCAGGGTAGAACCACGCTTAGGGGCTCCTCCTGCAGCCCAGCTCAGACCCGAGCAGCAATGAGGTCCCCCTGTTCTGTGTCACCAAACACTGATGGGCATCTTGACTCTCTGAGAGGACAGAGCAGGGAAAGCTGCCAAAACCAACCCCCATGGGAAGTTTCACTACTACTGAACGACCAGAGCAGGGCTTGTCTGCAGCATGTTCCCAAATGGCATCTGGCTGATAGCATCCAAGTGCACAGAGCACAAGCTTGCATCCTTGCCTATTTCAGGTTACTATCTCGAAACTGCAATCAAGCTTTAGTTACACATTTCCAGAGGGGTTTGTCCATCCTCTCTTGCTACCACAGGATTTTCTTTTTGCTACGTGAAGCTACACAAGCCTTGAGAGCAGAATACAACCCCTGCAAAAGCGGGCAGGTCTCCTGCTTCTGTAATCCCAGAGCAACGGTACAGGTCTGTCCTTTTCCCTTTCATCCCTCTTCAGAAAGTTCAGTTTTTAATTTCACTTCAATACTTCTGGTTGGCACATGTGATCTAATCGGAGACTAATACAACTGCAGAAAACTCTGCTCTTGAAATTTCAGCCTCTATTTATATGCAATTCCTGCACGTTTTGACAGTTCCCCGTCCACAGTTGGCCTCACCACTTCAGATTAAGAAGTCTGGGATGTTATGAGTGTCTGCTTGATCAGCCTTTTGCAGCACAGCAGAGAAGAAAAAACTAAGCCAGCATGACAAGCGATTAACAAGAGCCAAAAGAAGACTTAGCAGGCTAAAACCATTCGATTTTTGTAAATACTTTGGGATGGGGGAAATTGAAGACTTCAGCACTGATCTACATTTTACAATTCAGTGGTTCAGAAAAGCAACACAACAGGTTCTGCTGAGGGCACAGACAACAGCACTGCTCCATGTTCACGTGTTTCCAAGTTCAGCATTGGACCTGCATACATCAACAGCCACTCCATGCTAGCTTCAGCAGGCCAACCACAGTATTTTGTTACAACTCTGCTTTGATCCCTAGCCGTTAAGGCAGCCCTTAAAAAACACGATGACAGGAGCCTTTGCAAGGTTAACAGAACCCAGAACCTCTCCTATCTGAACACCAACTTGGACGGAAGGAGCTACGTGAGCAAATGCAGAGCCATAGAGAATCTAAAAGCAGCAGTACCCTATGCAGGGCTCTCTGCCACGTGATGGGAGGTTTCACCCTCATTTGAAAGGATCCTGGATCAGTGAAGAGCCCACTGCCCTGAGCACGAGTTGCACGACAAGCAGGCATTTCCTTATTTGAAAACACCACATGGATTTCAGTTTCTGCAACTGATCCACAAGCTAAAAAGAAAAAAAAACAACTTTTTCCATCTGCTTTCATTTATCCTCCTCAGGCTGGATAGAGCCCCGCAGCACACACTCTCCATTCACACTGGCAGGCAAAGAATACGACCTGAATTAAACAGAGAACGTGCTCACAAAACACCGTGCAATCAAAGCACTCTGTGTGTGTGTTCCACCCCTATCCACACTAAGGTAATCAAAGCAGTAAATTATCCTTTCAGGCTCTGTCAGGTCAAGTTTCAAAGTTGATAATTTCCCTGCACATGAACACATGTTTAGCTTAAAACCAAAACAAAACATAAAAAGCATACATGTTCCCTTCGTTCTCTCAAGACTGTGAAGTTGCCGTGCGTTGCTTAGAAGCAGAATAAAATAAAGCCACACAAAACACAACCACCCGCATTATCTTTGCTTCTCATGTTGTGTCAGAATAAGTAGGCTCCATTGTCCTCACTCTGCCCAAAACTGCACCAGGAGTACTTCAACAGATCAAGGGAAGCGTGTCTTCATGGCTTGCCAGAACTGCTGGCAGGAATCACAGTTAGCATGGAGAAGAAACAGGTACAGTGCTTGTCCCCAAAACACCCAGCCCTGCCCTTCCAGTGACGGGCAGCAGCTCTCACAGTCATCCACTTGCTGAACTTTCAGTGAGAAGCATTCTTTCCGCTGCGCTTAGGCGAGACGCCCCGCAAGCTACTTTCTTATCTTCACTCCGTTCCCTCTTCTAAAATCTCCCTGCCTGTGATGGCAACAGAGAGCTTAATTAGGGAGGGCGGCAGATGCACGGGGCCATTCCTCACTGCCCACCACCCGCTATGCCCTGGCTGTACCCACGCACCAGTGCTTATCTCACACTCAGGCTGGAAGCTGCGGGCTGCAAGGGAATGCCTCACTGTTTGCACAGCACATAGCACAGAGGGCTTCACACACTGATAGGCTTCAGGTGTTTGACAGTACAAACAGGAATTGTGCAATGCCCCGGGGATTTCTAACAGCTGGCCTCTCTCATTCCCCCGCTTCTCACAGAGATTCTGCAAACGGGCAGCGAATATTTGCTGTGCAAACCACACCAATGTGAGAAGAGATCTGAGCTTGCTATAGCCAGAAAGCACTCCACTCAGTGAAGACCCTTGGAAATCCCCTTGCATGAGGAGTGCCTTGGCAAATCACACAACCTTGGACCCAAACATCCATTGCAGGCATAGTCAATTAAGATCTATTGCTTTAGAGGCACAAAAAATATCCTACTCTTCCCTCACAGCGGAAGGTGAGTGATTTGGCACGGAAAAGGAACTTAACCACCTAAATGAATCCACTCGGTAAGCCTCTGGACTAGGGAAGAAGCAGTCAGGAAAAGAGTACAGCTGTTCTGCATTTCACCTTCGCAGTTTTCAACAGAAACCTTTGCCAAAAAACTGCACCAACAACATGTCATCCCCAGGGTGCGACTGCCTGCTTTGTGCTCATCTCAGCTCCTCTTCTCCCCTTCTCTGGGGGCTCACCTGTAATCCTGGGTGAGGGTGACACAAGACTCCTCCTTCCTCAGCCTGGCCAACAGTGCTCCACCCTCCAGCTGCAGTCTGACCAGCCGTGCATCCTCAAGAACGTTCTTCATCAGCTGCCTGTAGTTCCTCAGCAGCACAGCTGCCTCCTGAGGGATGGCAAGAGCGAGATGAGCTGTTACTGCAACATACAGGTGATGAGGAAACCAGCAAAAACCAGAGGCCGACCCAAACCAAACTACATCTCACCTTGTGCCACCCTAGGAAGGAGGGAGTTTGGTTTCCAGGGCTGTTTTTGTCAAACCTGCCAAGTCCAAAGTAATAAACAGTGTTCCCTATGCTCTCGATATTCCACCCCACCGGGCTAAAACTGAAACCCAGCTCCTGTTGTGCTTTGCTTGCTAGGCTGGGAATCATTTTTTCACCCTCATTTTCTTCTCACAGCTAACTCCTGCACGTCACAAGCTGTGGGACAAGACGGACCCGAGGGGCTGAACGATGCACTTGTGGGCAGGAAGATCCAGAGAGGCTCCTGCAGTATTTTCCAACACTGTGCTGCTGGGACGCAATGCAGAGCAGACAGCAATTTCCTGCCATGGTTCAGAAGCTTCACAAGAAGAGGGGATTACACTTGCAACAACAGCTCAGAATGCCCTGCCACTACACCTTTCAAATTCAAAGTTACAGCTTTCTGGCAGCTCTTCAGCTTCCTGCTCTCTCCTGCCCCAAGCTCACCTCTGGTGCTAGGTGAGGGACGTGCTTACCTCAGCTCTTTCTGGTAATTTTCCAGATTCCACTTTATGAATGGCTCCCTGGAGGAAGGCACAAGCCCCTTGGCATCCTTGTAGCAAATGTTCCAGTTTCTACAAGAGGAAAGGATCGAAGCAGAGGTTAATGTCACACAGCTGAGGAGAAAGCCACCTTTTCAGCACGCAAAAGGTTAAAAGGAGAAATTCAACAGAGGATCAAGGGTTCAATCACACCATTTGGAAAGCCTGGATGAGCAGAAAGAGGCCCATAGGCCATCGCAGGCCTCAGATGCATCACTCTTACAAACTTGTGGCACACCCGGACCACGCTTTAGAGAAAAGACAACCAGTGCGATTAAGTCCCACCTTCTTCTACAATTAGCAGTTCTTCTAACTTCCCACTAAGATGAATCACTGCACATGCATTTTTGGAGGAAGAAAACTTAGAACTAGTACTTGGAGTCTCTATATTTTAAAGCATCCCTCCTCTTACTAAAAGTAGTGTAAATTGAAGGTTAGGAAGCTGGAAAGCTTCCACAATTAAAGCACCTTAAACTACCAGCAAATCCCTTCTCTCTTCTGGGGGAAAATGAACAACCAAAAGAACCATTTCACACATAGGTGAGAGAAAGCAGTACTTTCCTACAAAGTCATTGTTAAAAGCCTAAAGACTCACAGGTGCCACCCTCTAGCCACTGAAACCAGGGGAGGAAGGGTTATTCAAAAAGAATTAAAAAAAAAAAAAAAAAAAGGCAAATTGTGAAAGCTGTTGAATTCAACTGCCTCTTTGGAGTGCTGAACAGCCCCAGAGGGGACAGATCAGCAGGCAGGATGCAGGTGAGATCACCGAGGCAGGAAATAAACGCTGTTTGCCACACAGCTGCAGATCTAAAAGGGTCATTAGCACATGCAGTGCATTACGTAAACAGGCAACCCATGCAGACCCATTCTGACAACAGCTCCCTTCGGTAACATTCTGCATGTTGTAAGACACAGAAACAAGAGGTACACTGACACCAAGCTCCTTTCTTCAAGCACTATCCTTCCGCACCTCAGCTTTTCTCAACTCTGTCCAGAAAACTAATCCACATCCTCTTGCAAAGCCTGTCTGCTTCCTCGCTGCCAAACCAACCCCAGGTTCTCAGATTCTACCCTAGGCACTGAGACCAGGCTTCAGCACTTCCACTGCACCAGCATGGGGTCGGTGTACTTTTAGATGAGAGTTTAAAAACAAAAAAGGTCATAAAGTAAACTGGGAAAGCTAACATCTGGCAAGGGCTAAGCTTAATTGCTTAGCTTGCCACTAGCTATACAACAATATTATCAATATCATAACCTGCTTCAAATGCTGCACTGCATGCCACGCACGGCTCCAGGCAGTGAGATCAGAGCTGGAAGACCACCAAATCTTTTGGGAGTGCAGGAGACAGGGTGAGCGAGTCAACTGCAACGCGAAGACAGCCAATTTGTGTGCAGCTTTACAGAGATTTAATCCTGTCTCATCTCAGTGTGCCAGATCATGTCTCAATCCAGCTTTCAAATGCTCAACAAGCACATGATCCTGATCCACAGGACTTATGCTCCCTCCACAACCAGGGTGTACAAGGGGATGATTATTAGGGGCACAAATGCTACTCCTGGAAACTTCTGGCAGTCTGCACGGCCAGCAAGACCTGCAGTCCTGCCAGGTATCACACGCAGTGCTGATGGCTGCAGCACTCTGCCAGGGCTCCCTGACTGCATCTGGTTGCTGCAGTTGCAGCCCCTCCATCCCTGAGGCTTAACCTGGGTGAGCTCAACCACTTCCAGAGTAGTCAAACAAGATCATGGCACTGAGGAATATCCAAAGCAGCAAAACAGGGAGAAGGAACAGGTTGCTGGTACTGCCTCCTACTGTTCCCTTGTTCCCAAGGCATAAGGAACAGAATCAGTACAGGGCAGTCTCCTAACCTCACGAGAACAGTTCTCGAAGAGAAATAAAACACAACCCTAGACTGAATCTCCCCTGTATTTTTAGTTTCTACATTTTGTAAAGCATTCAAGTTTGATGACAACTTTGGTAAATAAGTGAATAAAGCAGTAAATATACATTCCCTATAAGTACCCAAAATGATTATCAGGAACTTATGAGTCCTTCCAGGACTGCAGCTTTCACTACGCAGTGCCTAGTTTTGTCCAGGGAACCCGTCCCAAGCCCAAAAAGACCTAATCATTATTACTGAGTTCTTATGATCAGACACTAACATCTCCTGAGATCAGCACAAGAAGCATCTGTCCTTGAGCCTCAGAAGCGTCACTGCACATCACAACAAGGGATTCTGTCTTCTTTCCCTTCAAAATATGCTCAAACCTGAATTAATACAGTCCAAGGAGATGAGCTAAAGCTCCTCCGGCCACGCTAACAGGCCACGGGGTACTTCTATTTTATGAAGACGATGTTAGTACCCTTTTGGCAACAGAGATGGTCATTTGCATGCACAGCTGTTAGAGGAAACATTGCCTTTCTGTGCTCGTAGGCTCGGCTGCTGACACACTCTGCCCTCTTGCTTCAGCTCTGCCAGCATGCCATTCCCTTCTCCCAGATAACAAAGAGCACCACTTACCATGCGGAAACTTAACCAGTCCCGGTGGCAATATGGGAAGGTCCCGTCCAGTTCCAGAGGCAGCTGTGAGCTGTCTATGTGCTTGTGGAGGGACTTCATGGAGGTGAGAATTTCCAACTGAGTTGCAACGGAATGGGAGAAACAAAAGCACATTTGCATTAAAGAAAAGGGCAGTGAGTATTGGCAAGGAGAAAGGGAAGTTAACAAAAGACAGCGTTTCTTCATTTACCCTGCAGAAAAACAAGACACGTTGTGTATCTGCAATATGAAGGAAAAAAAAGTTCCCATCTTGGAGCAGTTTGCTGTGCATTTTAGTGGGTGAACCCCGAGGGAATGCAGGCCACAGCACGTCATTTCACCAAGCAGAACATCTGTGATGGAAGTCTGGCAGCAGCCAGCCTTCTCCAGCTATAACCAATACTTTCAAGTACAAGCAGAGCAACTCAGCTCCCTCATCTGCTCGCACACTGGGTTGCAATTTGCATGTGTTTGGAGAGCACAAGAGTCTAAATCCAGCCCCTAGCCTCCCCACCTCGCTCCCTGGAAAATCTGAGCCTGTAGTCCCTGCCCTACCCTCAACTCTGCACTCACCACAGCAGCTATTTGCTTCAAGTGTTTCCTAGATTTCAACACTGATAATTTGCTCTCCCCCTAGTCCGCAGCACCTCAGCAGAGCAATCTGGAGGGACAGACCAGAGCTCCTGAAGGAAACCAGCCCAGACACCACGAGCACAGGTGCAGAGACTTAACCCCACACACACACTGCAGAGTTTTCACTTCCATGTGAAATAGCGAGGATGTTTCCAATTCCTCCTGCATGCCCATGTCTTTACTAGGCTTTCTTCTGTTCCCTCCTACACACTTTGGATGTGATCAGTGCTTTTAAGTAATGCCTTCTGGAGCTCTCCCTGCATGCACACACCTGCAAACATGGAAATGGACTACCAGCATGTGCTGTTTGTTAGGCTTTCAGGGCAGCACACCACACACACAGCAAACACAGTGCTATCATCCAGGGTCAGAAAGGAGGACCAGATCTACTCTGAAACACACAGGATTTCTGTGGTGGGCACAGGATTTCAGTCTACCCCTGCAGCCTGTAACAGTCTTGGTGCAGAGGGAGAAGACTAAGATGCAGTCTGATGCTGTGCTCTCTCACCACAGACAATTCGAGAGGCTAAAAGCCTACATTTCATATACAGCCGTGCAATACCACGGCACATTTACTTCTAGTAGGGGCACATGGTGATGCTGTGATGATCTTCCCTCCTCCGTTAGCACCTTCTGTTACCCTTCCCAGATATCTCAGCTGCAGGAGAACCTCACATGTTTACACGCCCCCTCTTCCTGCTCCTGCAGAGGTCTCTCAGCTGCTGACAGCAGCGGCTATAAGGGGAGGAAACATGAGATATCCAGACTGCAAAGCAACACGTCCCTTCATGGGACTGAGTCCAGGACTGAGCAGAATGCAATCTCTTCCTGATTGAGGATTTTCTCTGTCATTAAGAGGAGAGCAAGAAAAGCCTCTCTGTTACTGTTAATCAACAGGCTCCTCCATACATCTCTCCACATCCCCAGCAAACCCCCTGCATCTCGAGGGCCCCAGCAGACTGACATAATTATGGCATACATGTCAGCAATGGACTTGACAATAAACACAGCAAGACAGAGGTAGGTTCAGCCCACAAAAAAATTTTACAACCCTATAAATACCGCAACCATAAGAGACCACAGCCATAAAATATAGAGAACTAAAGAGATTTCATGCAAGCATAAGCATACATTAGTGGACTGAGAACTCTCTGCTTGGAGAGTTAGACACAGGATATCAAGAGCTCCCCAGCAATCCCTGCACACATGGCTCTGTTACCTGTCCTGCCGTTGGTTTCTCCACCCGAAAAGTCAGATCTCTTTCAACCAGAAGCAGTACTCCATGAATACAGTGAGGATCCATGTCCTGCAAAAGAACAGAGTGGAAATCCCATCACTTGTCCATCCAGGATACTATGGGGAATCTACTGTACCAGCTCTGCACAAGAGATTGCAATTTCAAAGGGTTTTGGTACTTCAAAGGTATTTGGAAGGCTGGCAGGCAGACACTAGCAACAGGGAAGGCTGTTCTGTAGAGCACCAAGGCCTTAAGGCAGTTCATTTCACATCAACTAGTCTTGTAGTACTTCAGGAAGCAATGAAAGAGGTCAGTTCTTGGCTACCCTAAAAAAAAATGCTGCCTTTTACATACAGAAATGCATCATCAAAGGAAAAATTAAATGAAAAGAACCATGTACAAAGTCCAAGCTTTTGCTTTATGACTTTCCTGGACTGACCAAATGATGTTGGGATCTGGACTACAATGAGAAGCTGTCATTCCACGTGGTTAGACAGAAGCCATTCCATCTACGTGTCACGTAGATGTCCTTTGCATCTGCAAAGATCCCATAAACTGTCAAGCAACAAATCCTTTTTGGTAGTGCTCGAGCTGCAAGGAGCCTGCCATGCAGGAGGCCACAGCAACCAGAGAGCCCTGCTTAAGAAGACAGCGCTGTTAAAGGTAAAATATCCCACACGAGCAGCAGGGCCAACACACAAAGGCAGACACCGTGCTCCCAGCAGAAACCAAGCTGCCCAACCTGACACCGGGCCCAGCCTGGCAATTTAGAAACAATGCCAGCACGACCCAACTCTGCAAGAGTAGGCAGAAGCTGAGATCACAGAACAAAGGAAAAGACGTTTCTCTGCAGCACTACAAGAGGAACCTTTGGAACAGCCAGGAAAATAGCCCAGCTGAAACACATCCCAGAGCAGTGAGAGGTTTCTGTCTTCTCAAATCCCTTTCTCCAAAGCAAGTTATTCACACTTCCACTACTACCTGAACACTGATCAAAAGTCCAAAAAGAACTTACAGCAGAATGAGAGTGAATCACGTAAATGCTAAAGCTCATCTGAAGAGGAGATGGGAGGACATCGAAGCTGCACCAGGAGCTCTGAGTTTGTCTGCTAGGAGGTACTGAAGAATGAGAACTAGCCACAGTGCCAAGATAGGTCACAGAGCTAGGAACTAGATATATGCAATTTCACAATCCCTCCTGTACTCCACCAGTCACAAGATGCAGTCCGAGAGGATAAAGTAGGGGTGACATAACATAGGTTACATGAGCCAAACACTCATTTGCTTGTGTGCTGGTGCTAAAAACAGCAGCAGAAAAACCATTCACAGGTTAAGCTGGCAGGGGAAAAGTTCAGCATTTTCCAACCCAAGAGAAAGAAATATTTCCAAAAGAAATTAAGTTATGTTTTGCCACATTTTCTTCCCAAACAGCTGAAGAAAAGTCAGTCTCATCCAGCCCTGAGGGACCCATCCAAGTGCACTGCAACAGTTCACAGGAGCGCTCTCTGGGAGATGGGCAGAACTGGAAGGAGCAGGGTGCTGCCTGCAGAAGCTTCCCTGCAGGTTTTTGTATCATCTCCTATCTCTGCTAACAGGTCCAGCTGTATGGAAGCAAAAACACAGCCCATACTCCAAGGGAATGCCACACTTCCCATCACAAGGGGAATGTGGACATTCACAGCAGCACCAACAGCAGCTCAGAAAGCAGCAGGGCAAACATTGATCCTTTTACTCTGTTAAATGAAAGGATTACATACTTTCACCAGGAAAAAAGCTTCAAATCATCTTCTGGCTTGCTGACTCAAGCCCACAGCCAACCTTAATGCTGGCACAACTTGAAGCACTGGCAGTTTGGGCAGCCTGTGCTTATGGGACACTCCCCACATACCATGCTCAGTCTCAAAACAAGCACTACTCATAGAGTTATACGAGATTCCTGGTCTGTACCAAGTTCCTCCATACTAATGCACTAACAGGGCACATCAATACATACCAGCAAAAGGATTGCACCAACTTAAACTACTACTGTATCTCTGTCTTCACAAACAGACTTCTCCTCCTCAATCAGAAGTAGATCCATGAGATTAAGGATGAAGCGTTTGTACTGACATGCAGTACTCAGAAGTACCTCATTCTAAGAACTCAGGCAGAGGAAAATCCCACAGTTCTTTGTTCACTGAAGTCCAACACACACTGCTCTGCTCACTGGGGCACAGCGCAGAGCTAGCTGGTGCCAAGCTGTGACCAAGCATCAGAGCAGCGTTCTCCTGTGCACAAACCCTGCTCCAAAGCATTATTATACAGCTTCCCACAGGAACAAAGCATGATCCGTTCTGCAGCACATAAACCCTGTCACTTCCCCTCTCCTCTGTACAGAGCTGCCAGTTTCTCCTCCATCTCAAGTTAGCTTTGATGCAGCACATGATATTGCCTCTGGTCACAGTGATCTTTGGGACAGAAAGATTTCCAGCAGCACCCATTCACCCTCATTCTTAAAAGGATGGGGAATACTGCCATGCAGAACACAGCTGAAGGCAAAAAGGGTGAGAAGAGCTCACAGGGTGGCTCTGGACAGCAACTGTAAGTCAGGGAAAGCTACCTGCAAGCACCAGAAGCTGTCTGTTAACACTTAATTCCATTCACGTGTTCACTGTGGAAAGATGGAAAATGGAAGAGCTATTTCCTCAGCTTGACAAATGTTGATCCAGAAATTTCTGGGATGAAATTCGTCTCTCCCCAGGGAGGTTCTACAGGGTTAATAGATTCGAGCACCACAGCAGGAAGAGACTTTGCATGAGGTCATCTTTGCTGTGCTCATCCGCTGTGAAGCAGTGCTCCTCACCACGGAGTCAAGAGGAAAACGTCCCTTCCAAAGTGAACAAGCAACACTGGATCTCAGTGCTTAGCAGATTCCACCCACGTTTTCATAGCAGGCTTCACAAAAGCCATGTAAACAAAGTCCTGCTGAGGCAGAGAGATGAGCTCTCTAGAAACAGTGTGCCAGATATAAGAGAAACTGGGAGGTGCATCAGGACTTTCATAAAGGACCCCAAGGAGATCACCTGTTATGGGACCTTACAAGCCCAACTTACAGACTGCTCCAGCATCCACTGCCCAGCAAGCCTTGGCACACTCTAAAAAGCCTGACTTGATTCACTGTACTTAGTTTGCTAAATTTCTCTATCCTTATTTCAGAGCGAATGGGAGCAACGTCATGGGATCACAGAGGTAAATCACAAGTAAATGCAAGGCATCCCCAAAAGGCTCAGCAGAGCCAGGGGATTATTCTTGTGCCAAAACCAGACAACGAGCTAGCTGAGCAGGTCTTGTCTACAGAGTATGAACAGGAGGCAAGGTAAGGACCAAGAAACCACAGGCAGAGAAATCACTGTTACCCGGAGCACACATTCAGCTGCAGCAATCTGTCTTGCAGCACACTAATCCCTGCTAGCTAACTGTTGCTCTACCCTCTACTTAGAGCTAGATTGACATCACAGCAGGATATTACACAGGTAGTTTAAATAAAAACAGCTCTTCCTCCCTCCCCATTTCAAAGGATATGAAGCACAGGGTGAGGAGGGCTCCATCCCTGCTGTGTTCTGTGAGAGCAAAGACCTACTAGCAGCACAAAAGCACGCTGTCTCTCAACATGCTGCTGGTTTTCAAATTACCCCACTAAAACACAAAAACCCCACTAAACATGCAGCCTACATGGAAACACTCGAAAGCCTGAGCAAGCCCACTGTCACATATGGACATAATGTAAAAAGGAAGGTACTTGCTTGTTACCTCTGCAGAACAGAGCAGGGCACCAGATTACTCCTTCAGCACAGAGAATGAGCACACTGATACCACTCTCACCTCCACCCAGCCCAGGAAGCAGGAGGGCTCTGACTCAGCCCCAACACTCAGATGTGGCACCGAAGCACATAAACCACAGGGACACCAGCCTCATTAAAACACTGCCCCATTCCAGTCTGCAGAGCTTGAGCCCTGAGAGACCTACGCTCTGATTTAAAAGGAACACCTGCTTAAACAAGTTTAGTCAGAGCTACAACCCAGCATCTCCTCTGGCTTTCTAATAACAACAGACAGAAGCAATCTGGGACCAGGGGCAACATAACCCACTTGCTTTCCAAGTGATTGATATGAAAGCCTTTGACCTGAAGCAATATAGAGTTACAGCATGTCCGTTTCCTATCCTTCACTGCCAGCCACACGAACAGCTGCATGTGCTCTTCCACCTGGTACAACACACAGTGCCTTTCCCTCCCACAGCAGCAGGCAGAGGACCCTCCTCTTCCCTTCTCTATGGTGGGCTACGATCCCTGCGTGTTTCACCTATTGCCAGTGCAGCAGGCAGCATCACCATGCACTATGATTCACGACAGCATTCAGACTCAGATTCAGGGCTGCTCTCAGTGTAGAGATAGAAATAAATCTGAAGGGGTGGGAAGGGATGTTCTCTAACTCAAACTTGCTTGGTTTTTTTGCTTTGTCTGCAGTCTGGCAACAGGGCTGGGTGCATAACTCCATCTCCCAAAGCCAGGAGGCAGATGGAGACACAGGCAGCAGATGGAGGTATAACCTTCAACCAAGACAGCAAGCCAAGAAGTGTTCTTTTGTTTGAGCTCAAGGATCACCTGCAAAATGCTGAATGCCTTGAAGAGAGCAGGAACCGGCGAACAGCGACGAGCATCCACGAGAACAGTCAGACCCAAAGCCTGACACTCAGGTCTGCAAGGACAGAGAAAAAAGATGTAACGTCAGCCAACAGTGAGAATCAGCAGGTCCATGAAAACCAAGCCCTTAGACACGGCAGGGTGAAGAAAGCATGTTACAGCTCCGTACAAGGAAAGCCAACTATCCAGCCACTCTGGAGAGTCTGCCACAGCAAGAAGAGTAGCTGCAGCAAAACCCAGCCTGTAGACTCCAAAAACAGTCGTCAGCCAGGCTTTCCCAACCCTTTGGGATCCTCCCGCTCTCTCAGTTTGGAGGCCTTAAACAACACATCACAACACTGTATCACGGAGCTGCTGCATGACTGCCCCATCACAGCTCCCAGATCCCACTTTCTGAGCTAGAGAATAACAAGAATTGCGTGGACTCATAGCAGTGCACGAAAACTTTCAGCACACCTAGCTCTACCCACATGGCACGTGCAGAACAGCCAAGATGCTTACTGAACATGAGCCAGTTCACCTATCAGGAGATCCCCACCCATATCATTTTGGGAACGTGTGGACCAGCTTCCTCTGATCTGTTCACTGCCTCAGCTCCCATACCCCCAGAAGACAAGCAGGCATGCCAACATTTTCTTTCCCTGTCAGCCCAGGAGTATCATCACCAACCTCGGGATGCTGTGCAGGTACAGAAGGAGGCGAACCAGCTCAGTGGTGTTGCAGTGAGGGTTTAACCAGGCTGTGTTCCTTGTTGTTATTATTGCCACTGCACGTCCTGATTTATCTCTGGTACCTGTAAGTGGGAGAAAGAGAAAGTCACGCAAGGATGTCAGAGTAACAGAGCCTGGTTCCAGGTGTGTGTGTTTCAGATTTCCCTGCTGTAATCCTCATCACCTCCCTGGAAATGCTCTGCAGAAATGGACTATGTCTGTGTCAGGCACCAGTGTAGGGTACAAACACACTTCTGAAGTACATAAACGCTGCCCAAGAATGAAGGAGCTGAGCTCTGCTCGTCCTTCTCTCAGGGCAGTGCTCAGTTTGACTGCTCTCTTCTACCCAAACAGAAAATCCTAACCGAATTTGGTAGAAGTTGGTTTACGGTAACACGTCTGGTGAGAAGAACAAGAATATCAAGATAAATAACCTGACACCTATTTGTGTTACAATACCACACGTAGCCCCAGACTGCTCACCATGGCCACGTCCTGTGCCTGCTGCCCGTTTCTGCCCTGCCTTCCCTCCCTTGAAAAGAGCCACAAAATCTCTGCGGTGCCCTTGAGCTCATCAGAAAGAAATGAGGCCCAGCCACCAGAATGGTGCTAACAATACAGCCCAGGGAATGGTGAGGACAATTATAGGCAACACAGCTGAGTTGGGATATGATGAGGAAGGAGAAACCCTTCCACTTCAGGTAACCACTACAACTGCTACCCCATTCTTGCCTTCCAGAAGTCCAAAGACAGCTTATCACAGCACTCAGCCTGCTCTAGGAGCTCCAAAACTAAGTGACGTTCCAGCTTTGAACTTTAGCCATAGAATGCCTTGAGAGCTATGAAGAAAAGGACTGGAATTACATCCAATCTTCTCTCCAGATGTAAAGAGGTAACGAGAGGTGAACACGCTGCTTTGGAGGCCCAGAGCTGTCTGTGTCATTCAAACCAGGCAGGGTCCATGGAGGGAGTCTGGCTGAGCAACCACTGCTGTGAGCTCAGGAAGGTAAATGATCCAGAGAACCGCAGGGACCACACCTCTATTGTGTGAAAAGTAGTCCACAAAAACAGAAGGCATTTCCTGCCATACAAATTGTGTGACAGAAGGGAAAAATCCCAAGCACAACACGAAAGCAAAGGTGTAGGGAAAGCTTTCCTCCTACCACAGGAGGTAACAGTCCTGGACCACCTTGCTCTCTCCCCATCCAAGGGAGGAGTGAGTGAGCTGGGAGGCAAACTAGATACAGATGGACAGCCTCTAGCACAGAAAACTGCCCTGGTGGGAGCTCAACCTGTCACAAGGACGTGACTTGAGTCAGGGCCACACACACAGATGGGCACCATTTAAAATCAGAACTGCAGCAAGGACCTTCTCCTGCTGAATACAGGATCAAAGGACTCGGACTGCTCCATGCTTCAGGAGGAACACTGAATCCTGGGCACCGTATTGTCAAAGGGCCGGAGAGCTATATCCTGTTTCATAAGCTAAGGAAATTCAAAAAGGAAAGCACTCAGTTACAGCATAATGGTATGATAACTAGTCTCATTAAAAGCCTCCTTGATCTGAAGCATCACCGTTTGCCCATTAGGGTAGTTGGGCATCACCAGAATTTGATTAAACCTTTAATTAGCACATGTGAGCCTAGGAAATTACCTGACTAGGTCAAAAAAGCAACAACAGCCACCAGGACCAGGTCCCCAACAGTGACACAAGCAGCTGATTCAAGAACAGAACAAAGGAATGGAACACTCCTGAAAGGAAAGTTTCTAATTCCATCATCTATTAATTACTTTTATCCTCTCTACTTGTCATAAAAGTTACCCTCTCTAACACAATTGGTGTTTCATTACCAATGTCTGACATTTGGCATTTCACTGAGTGGTGCATGCGTTTCCTCAGGCATCTCCTTTCAGATGTCAGTGGGCAATCCTCACAGGAGAGGAGGTACATCAGTGAATCCCACACTGCTCTTCTTTTAGACCCAAGCTCCCTTCGAAGCACCAAGCCCAACCCTCATTCCTTCAGCTCTCTCCAAACACACGTCCCTCCCACCTGTACCTGAATGCTTTTAACTGTTCCTTTGCACTGCACGGTTGGAATCTGTGACATACATTGAGCAGTACTTCTCACAGTTAAGACTCCTTCTATAGCAAGGGCTGTGTGTTTCTCTATGAAATGTTTTCTGGCTGACGTACACAACATCAAGCCATCCAAGGTGATTAGCAGCCCAATTTACCTACCAATGCTGACTGCAGGTACCGTAAGTCTGCCCTGTACGTGGTTTCTCATCACACCTTTTTCCAGAAGACCAAAGAAGTCCTGCTTTCCTTTTCTCCTTTCCCAAGCAAAGGTGATTTTTCAGTCTCAGGTCACCTTACGAGGTTAGCAACACGACCAGTCACCCACCACGAGACATCCCCTCAGGTTACCGGACAGGCTGTCTCACTCTTCTGCACCACGTGCAGGTACCAGAACATCCCAAACTACCTCCCCTCTGCTTGAGGCGATTTCCAAAATGAAAGCAGCTCCTGAGTTCACTGAATGCTGCATCTTCCTGCCCAGCACAGGGAAGCAGACCCTCGGAGCAAGCAGCTGCTGTTTCTCACTGGAGCAGCAGCAGAGAGGTAGACCTCACTTCCTCTGTTTGAATTAATGTCTGATTAAACACAAAGACTTCTTGTTAGGGCCCTGCAGTCCCAGCGATCCCGGCTGCTCTGTCCAACAGCCTCAGCTTTGTTTACTGCTCTGCCAAAACTCGTCCCATCCAGAAGTTTTATCTGCAGCAATTAAATATTTGCTGCCGTGTCAGATACAAACAGTGAGTAAGGTTTGACCTACAGCTGATCCCAGCAGAACAATTCCGGGAAGTTCTCCCATCATAGCTACTTTTGTCATACACTGTTTAGCTACGCTATCGTTCATCCCACACGCTGCTCATCCACACTGCACTGGGATACTCCTTCCAACACGATGCATAATGAAATCAGACTTGTTAGAGAAATCTTTCCTACCCAGGGAACTACACTTCATCAACCAAACTTCTAATTACCAAGAATAAAACTGGTTTTACAAGAGCCCTGTCAAATAGCTTCTTCTAGACTCTCATCCTTTAATTATCTACCAAGTGAATCAAGTTCCCATTGTTTTGACCAGGTCTGATGTCAGGCCCACCAGCCCATCATTAGCTGGATACTCACTCTTCTTTTTGAACTAATGGTATGAGCCCACAGATTTGGCATTTCTGACTCATACGGGCTTTGTTAATGCTTTAAGACTCCAGGGAGCAAGCAAACATGACTTTCATGGGAGGGAAATTCTACTTCCTGCCCTTCCCATTCAGAAGCTTTAAGAGAATTCAAAACTGTTACTTCAGGAGAGGTCTGGAATGAAAGGAATGAGACTGGCACCAGACTGCAGCACTAAAAGCCCAGCGTATCTCCTCTGCCCTCCCAGCAGCCCCCTTCCCCGGACCCTTTCTGGCTCAGCTACTCACCAGGCAGGCAGGCAACTCCACTCCTGAGCACTTCAGGGTTCACATCCTTGACTATGGAAGGTGCAGATCGGCTGCCCCAAGCAGCCCCAGAAGCTGGGGATCTGGGGGGACTCACAGCTGCTGAGGTTTCCTCCAGGGCACAGGCTGTACCTGCTGGCTTCAACACCTCTGTGCCAGATGTTTCTTTTACCGTCTCTGCCCCGTCTGATACCATGCCTGTAAAACACACAGCAGTCAGAACCTGCAGCCCAGCTCCACCCAGAAAGGTCCCAGGGAAATCCCAAATTGGGGTGGGACAACATGCCCCCAGCACCACGCAGCTCCGAGTCCTCGTGCCAGCAGCAGGCATCGTGCATGCTATAAACGAGCTGTAACACGAATGCTGCAGCAATTAAAGCAACAACAGGAAAAAAAACAACAACAAACCAGCAAGTTTATCGTGAAGTTTTCAAACTGTAACAGCTCACTTGAGAGCGGGATTACTGCACTTTGGGACACAGCTGAAGGTAACGTACTGAGCAGGACGTGTCTGCTGGCAGCCTCAAGTCCGGAGTAGCACAAGTCCCTGGCGGAGCTCCAGCAGCACGAGCACTGCGAAGTGATAAAGCAGCTTCTGACAGGGAGAGCTGCTCCATCCGAGCACAATTACTCCCCCGACACCACTCGCAGACTGCTTCTTGAAAACGCAGAGATGACTGGAGGCTGACAAATCAGCTGGGAATTAGCCAGCAAGAAACCTCGTTCTGCTCGTCCAGACTTTTTTAATTAACAGTTAGCGTGAATGGCAAAAGTCTATTTTAAAACCCTGAAGAACAGAACAACTAGACCGATCAGCTCCGTTTGGGAACTGAAGAAAACACTTCATATCCACGACACTTCAGCTCTAAAGAACAAGTCATCAGATTCATCTGATTCCAAATTAATTATCTCAGTCACTGCACACCAATTAACGCCAGTTTTCTCCTCATTTTGAGTTTCAATTTTCATGTAAAGATAGCTGGAGAGAAGAATCCTCCCCGCCATGGGAGAAATGCTACTCCCCATTTCCAAACACAGTGAGAATTCAAAGCCAGCAGCACGCCTTTAGGATCCTATGCACACAGCTAGGCTGTCCCACTGCTGAGAGGAGGTACATGCTGCAGAAAAAAGGCTGTGCTTCCCTGCAAATCACGGAACCTCAATATCTACCAACAGAAATCAACTTCTCTTTAGAGAAAATAAAAGAGCGGAGCATTTATTTGCTTGCTGTGAGGTCACGTATTTTAATTGCTATTTAAAATTGACTTAAGCCATCCTACCTTCCTGCTGCATTAACAATGCTGACACTTGACTCAGTTTATTTACCAACAGATTCCAATACTTCATTAAAGAGCAGGACGAGGAACAAAGCAGTCCTTGAAGTGGCTTTCAATACAAGTTTTAGCAGCAAAGGAGATTTGCAGGTCGAGGCTCAGCCCAAACTGCTTTCAGAATTGCTCAAGTGGGTAAGAGAAGTGCCCCAAGGAGCACAGCTCAGCATGAAGAAGTACCCGACACGGGAGAGCCAGGAGGGGCTGCAGGGCTGTGCCCGAAGCAGTGACTGTGTGCAGCCCAACACCCTCGTAACGTTCCTCTTGGGGACCTGGGACCCTTACGTGGCGTTCGCTGGGGTGATGGCTTGAGGCCCCTGCACTGCTCTGGGACACAGCAGGGCTCAGTTCTGTTCCTAATACTGTAGTTCAGCCTCTGTTTTCCAGTAAAACAAGGGGCTGCTACTCTGGACAGTGCTACCATATCTTCTCAAGGTGGGATTTAGAGGGGCACAGACCTCCCGTGGATAGGGCATCACCAGGCCAAAGACATCGCAGCACGAATGTTTTACATTACGGGCTGGTAGATCCGCGGGAAAACACATTCTCAAGAGGTTTTAAGGCCTGGCAACCTGCACGCATGCTATTTGCAGTACAGGAATTTGCATCAAACGAAGGAAGCCTCCAGAGAAGACCTAAAGGTGGCATTCAAAGAGCAAGAAAAGGACCCAAATGCACACGGCTGCCCTGCACTGGAGCCTTCTTAGGAGCAGGCAGCAGCTTCCCAACCCCAGGAGGGAGAAGTGTTTCCATCAGACACGGCCGTGGTGCCGAGGCCACGTTAGAAAAGCTGTGCAGCCTCTGAAGCACACAAGACCTGACCCAACCCATCCTTCCCTAAGCCTCAGAGGCCCCATGGAGGCGTGCAGACCCCAGGCAGCCGCGAGTGCACTGCTTGCTATTTGCCCTCTGAGGCGGAGGCATTGACCAAAGCGGAAATGGCAGAACGCGGAGGATTACATCAAAAAGCAAACTGAGAACTGGGCCGGCTGAATTTGCCATGTTGGCAGGTTCCACCTTCCCCCGAGGTGAAGGAAGCGGGAGAGGAGGATTTGCTTGTGTGCATTTCAAAGAGACATTAGCATTTCTCCTGCAAAGTGCCCCAGCACTAAGCATCACCCCAGCTAACGCTGTGCAGGAACACGGGCACGCCCCAGCAGGTGCTGCTGAATACGCCCCTGCGTGGCTCCTCAGCCAACTTCTTGCCTATCAAGTTATTTTCCACTCCCAAAATTCTTCTCCAGGGAGAGCTGCAAAGCGTCAAAATTCACTTACGGTTAGCCACTAGGGAAGGAAGGAAAAAACAAAAAAAATCAAAGCAGATCTTCTGTAAATGGAATCAATGTGAATTTTAAGCCACCAACTCAAAATAGGTCACATTTTACTCAGAATCTTTCCAAGCTAGGTCATATTTATGCATAAAATAAGCTCAGTTTGTGAATGGGAGTGGGTAGAAGGGGAAAGAACTGAAGGGTGAAGAAAAAAATCTGTGGATACAGCAAATTCAGATGCTCCAGATCTGAAAGGGAGTTTTGATATCATCTACAACGCCTGCTTTAATTCAAGCTCACAAATGCCACACTGAGAGCAAACCATGTGCCTGCTCACCCCTCTGCAGGACAGCACGGCAGATCTGAACCAGGCAAGGGAAGCTTGGGGGCTCGGCTGCTCATAGCATGGGTGAGATAACCCCAGTTAGCAACCCCAGCAGCAAAACGACCACAGCAAGAGCCAGGCACTGAGCACCCAGCTCACCTGCACACTGAGCAGCTGTGAGAGGAAAGTGCTCCTGCAGGACTGAGCCTGGGATGTTTGCTTCACTGCATGATTTTATCTCTGAATAACCTTCCTATTATGCTATTTCTGAGAGCTGAAGGGGCTAGACGAAAGGAGATGAATAACTTGTTCCGATCGCCATATGTAAGTAAACAGATTCAACTTCTTCTAGCTACAATATTTAAGAAATGCTCCCAGTGTTAAGGGATATTAGAGCTGCTCTACTCCTGAACCCCAAAGCCACCCAGACAGCCCTTCTTCTGATGACTGAGGTATTATCTTTTGTACCACAGCCCCGAGGATAACATCTTCTTCACTGCAGTGCCATGGTGTGACGTCATCAGAGTTGAGCCACAGACACATCACTTATTTCAGACAAATCCCCAGAAACATCTGAATGCCTTTCATCACAAACAGGCCCTACACGTGCCCCAGAGGGGTCCATCAGGGCTGAAACCCACAGCAGCAGCCGAGGCTTGCCCTGCTAAGCAGGGAGAACATTGCACCTACTGCCTCATCCACGCGCTAGGCTCGGCTAGCTTTAGGCAGAGAGATGGGAACGCAGAACAATCAGCCACCAGAGCCATAAGGAAAGCACACACTCAGCAATCCCCATCACCACCGTTTTGTGGGGCCCACTCCTGTGCAAACACGTGTAAAAAGCCTTGGTCAAGAATGCCAGCAGCCAGCACTGGGGCTGAGGTGGAAAGCTTCATTCAGGGGGACTGGGTACCCACAGCACGCTTACATACCAGCACACAAATACCAAACAGCTATGGATGGGCAGAGTGTGACCTCTTTTTGCTGTTCATGGGTTTGGATGCTCTTCAGAAACTTTTGAGCTGATCCCTTCGTATCACAGAAAACAGATGCTCCTCACTTGCTCAAAAGTATCAGTGATGCTCGGCAACAGTGGGCCTGCCAACTACTGAATTAACCTACTTCATGTGGCTGTAAACAGAAGTCTCTTATTCATGAATGGAGATTCTCCATTAGGAGAGGTCACACTGAGGACTCTGGTAAAATGTGACTTCTGGACACTTGAGAAAGCAACAACTCTGCTTGCAGCCAAAGTGCAAAGGCAAGCAGATGACACTGGCCACATCTCTCTGCCAGCTCTGCTCCCCAGGCATGCTCCAGCAACATGCATCTGCACCTTAAACCCTTTCCAGCACCTTCATGTTTCAAGCCGGATAATTTTCCTAGCCAGGGGTCTCAGGGAATGAGAGCTGCTGAACTGGAATGGCATGCTTCCCCCGCCACACACACTTCTCAGGGTGATCTGCAGATCTAGCTCCAGCTTTTCACTCAGCAGAGCGAGTAAAGCCAACGCTGTGTCTGTGGGACTGCACGCTGTCTGCTACAAGAGGCAGAGACCTGGACTGCCAGCACTGGTCCTCCTCAAGGGGAACAGCTCCAGCACAGCAGTGAGGCACTAAGAAGCCTGGGCAAAACCTGCTTAAACATCTTGTTCAAGAGAGAGAGGGAGGGAGGCAGAGGGGATCCCTCAACTCTGCAGCTTCCTTCTTGCAGCAGCTGGCAGCACACGCACACCTGGTGATCTTCAGGCCACATTCCATAGCCAGTGTTTGGCTCTGCTGCTTCATCTTATCACAGTTATATTCCTACAGCTGCAGCACTCCAAAAGTGAGCCACTCTGCTCTCACACACCTCCTGCATGCACCCACAATGTGCACGCCGTGAGCTGGAGGTCACCAGCCACCACATTAACTGAAATTAAAATCACTTACGCCCCAAATTTGCTCTATAATAACATAAATTTGCGAAGAGTGAGTAACAAAATACTGCAATAAATCCGCCTGTGAAAAGAAAGTTAACTTCAAGCCACAAAAATGACAACCTAACCACTTTCCTGTGGTTTGTGCTATTACCCCAAAGCCTCCTGGTGTTAGCCAGCAGTAGCTCCCAAGCACTTTGCTTTCTACCTACGTTATCAGCCAAACACACAAACACACAGATGCTGTACCTTTAGGAGATGATGCCTCTGGAACTGCTTCTGGGTGGGAGTGCAGAGCAGTGGGCTCTATGTTCCCCTCAGCAGGTCCTGAGGACAGTGGTCCAACCTCCAGCTCCTCTTTTATGGATTCCAGTGTTTTTAAGGCTACAGTCTTTGACCTGTCCACATCAGAAAAACTGTCTTGGTTCTCCTCCCCTCCCTGCAAGTCCTGTGCTGAAACAGACTCTGGGTTCAGCATGGAGTTCACCTCACTTCCACAGCCCTGGTTTTCTGTCCATCCTTGTGGATCCACAGACCTCTCCCCTCTCCAGCTGCTTCCGAACTGACTGGAGTCTTCTGCTTGGGTGTCAAGACCCAGTGAAGATCCACTGGTACCTAACTGCTCTGCCACCTGCTCACTCTCTGCTGACAGCACGGTTTGGAGTATGGCATCTTCAGCTGCCTTACGCTGACACGCAGAGACTTCTTGCTCTTCACCATCTGAAAGCACTCCATCCACAGGAGCTTTGGTAGAACAGCAACTGCAGCCACTCTGATGCTCCTTCAGAGTGTGCACTTGTTCAGTCTCTTGGACATCCTTAGGGCTCTCTGTTCTTCCCAGCTCTATTTCCTCTACTTCTCCTCGGTTCAATTGTTCTGGAGGATTTAATGGAGAACTCCAGTTTGTCTTCTGCTCAGTGCAACAAGTCTGGATTGCGGCTGCACCCGTCACGTTCCCTGAAGGAGAGCCTCTCTCCACACCCTCAGCTGAACTCTCAGGCACCGTAGGCAATGCAGTGGCCTGAACTGGTGTGGTACTTTCCCCATCCCTCTGGTAAGAAGCATCAGGACCTTCCTTCAGCATACAGCGTGGTCCCAAAGACCCCAGGACAGACCCAAGAGAGGGATCCACCCGTGCCACCTCATGCTGATGCTCTGCCAGTGGTTCTCCACATTCTTCCATAACCTCCCCTTCAGCAGCAGCAGCTAGATTAGTTTCTGGGCTCTGCTCCAGTATTTCAACACCAGGATTTATGCTAGAACCATCGCTTTCTAATTCCACGTTTCCAGTAGAACCAGTCATCTGTGCTTTGCAGCTGACACCATCTCCAGCACACACGTCGCTGTAGCTGCACAGCACACACTGCCAGTCAGCGGAGTGTTCAGTGCAGGTCTCCTGCCCTGCAGCAGGGGAACCTTCTGCGCTGCTGGAAGGAGAAGCAGCCGCAGGAAAACTGCCTCCCGTGCACCCAGGACCACCCAACAGCAGCTGATCTTCTGGAGGCAGCTCTTCGCACGCTGTCGTTTCATTGCTTTCCAAAGGAATCGCGTTTTTGAGAGCTCCTGGAAAAGTGCTCAGTGTGTCCATCTGACAGCGCTCCTTTTGCATAAGTGCTGAGTGAACTAAGTTCTTGGAGTAGGTGCTATCTTGAATGACAATAAACCTGTGCTTGCTTTTAGACGCATTCACTCTCGTCCTAGGCTGAGTCAGATAACTTAAAGCTAGTGACTGTGTCAAGGAGCCTGCCTGTGGCCCAAACCGGGGCAGCGAAACTTGGGCGAGCTCAACGTACTCCCCTTCAAGGTCACTCTGCAAATCCTCTTCAGGCACAGGACTGGAACACACACCGTTGACAAGAGTTTCACCTAACTGCGGAGCTGGGCTGCCAACACCCAGGCTGTTGCAATCTGGACTTTGCTCCCGTAGATGCTGAGATTCTAGGTCTGGGAAGCTGCGCCCAGCATGGTCCATGGGGAGACACAGAAGTGAAGGTTTCTCTGCTGTCTCTGAAGTGATAATATTATTTTCAATTATTTTTGGTTTATTTATAAACTCCGGACTCACCACGCTGTCCCAGGGAACACGGAATATTTTATCATCAGTGGTTAGTAAACAATTTTCCAGTGCTATACCCATCCGCTCTCCATTGATAGTACTCAACCATTCCAGAGTAAAAATAGAGGTATAGGAAACTTCTGGAATCACAACTTCTTCTACATTATGCTTGTCTTTTGCTAAACATTTCAAGACAATCCGTGGAGACTTCTTCAGATAGGGAACCACCTGCAGGTAGAAGTCACCAGGCTTCAAGATTCGCCAGTCAATGGAAGCCAGCTGGACTACGATCTTCTCGTGGATGCACAGGGGCCAGCCCTCATGGCGGAACAGCAAGCCACAGTACTGAACCTAGGGACAAAAGAGAAAGCACGTTCAGCAGCAGGAACACAGCTCAGCTCAAGCTTTTGGGCGGGAGAGACTGTACATTTGTTTGACAGCCCAGATGCGGCAACAGCATGGCTGAATTTGGAGTTTTTGGCAGTTAGTGTAGGAGAGTTGTCTGTACAAATGACTGTCAGGGGCCCTACTTAAAGCTGGATCAGCACAGACAGGCAAAGGCCTGAGCCCAGAACCCTGGGCTACAGATGTCAGGTGTTCCCAGCACTCAAGCAGAAGACCTCTTCTTTACCTTAGTGCTGCAAATGCACAAAAACCTGTCCTCAACTGAAGAGCATTCACAGCCTTACCAAAGGTCAACAATACACACCATTTCCAGAGCTTCTACAGCACGCTCTAGGTTGTAGCAAGAACATCTGAAACTAACGAGGAGGTGAAAGATGCAGAAATGTTACTGCAGAGAATCCCTGTACCCAGCACAGAGCTGCACGGTGCTGTCAGTCTGGTGAAGGGTGCTTAGGATGAGATGTGTTGTGCGGGAGAAGGAGCTCTGCCAAGGAAGGAAAGCAAAGGGAGACACAAAGCTCTGAGGGCTCAGTTCTTCTAAACACGCACTGCTGATGCGTGCAGCGCGTTCCATCTGATTCTGGTTGAGCCTAATAGTATGAAGCCAGGGAAAAGGCATCACACAGCTGGAGCAACTGAGACTATGCAAAACAGGTGGAGACAGGTTACATAGGATTTGGCAGCAAGGGATCACTGGAAACTTACAAGTGAACGGAGGTTGGTAAAACAAAGCGGGAGAAAGGAGGCAGCAGGGCAGCACTGCTTACCCCCAGTTTGGTTATTCTGTACAACCAAGCTGTGCAGGCCCTGACCCGCTGCTTCCCGGGGCTGTTTTTAGCCCTGACACTCTCAGCTACACCACGTGTTCTTCACACAAGCCCATCTCCAAACGATTTGCACCTCGACTTTTTAGTCAGCTGGCATGTTGGTTCAGGCTGATAACAAAATATACTGAAGCTCTGAAGAGCTGAGAAGCAGCTTCTGGAGATGCCTGCTAGGCACAGACCTGCCCACTTACATTTTCTAACTTCCAGTCATGTTTTGAGTGTTTCATTTTAACATTTCCTCCACGTGAGCATTTAGAAGTCCTGTTATAACAGGAATTCACTACACCTGTAACGTGAGCCCAGTATAAGAGCTCTCTAGAAATCTGCCCTCATCCCCAAACACAGCAGCACTCAGGGCTGTCTATGCCATTGTCCCCATGTACCTTTTCCCTATGCTAAAAAGGGGAAAAAAAAATAGTGACTAGGCATTGAGCAAGACAAGTCTTGAGACAGCTCCCAGTTAAGTAAAGGTTCACGGCTGAACTGACAACTCAATTATTTACAGCTTTATCACAACTTCAAAAAGTAAAAATCGCTCCTTTGAACTTGACTGTTGGGGTAAAATGAGGTCTAAATCAAGCCACAGCACAAGTAACAATGCATCTTCAGCTCCACGATTAACCTCACCTTTCTCTATCAAGACAAAGGTCTTAGGAGGGTTTTCCCCCGTACTGGATACGATACTTAAATTGGAAAGCTGTCATCTAGAAACCCAGACGTGTTAGGATTGGCAGCACTGACTTCAGGCATTTTATCTTGTTCCTCTTACACGGTCACATGAAAGTCTTAACCAAGACTGCTATTTATAAAAACAACGTATTCTGCAGGCCAGACTGACAAAGGAAAAGTGCTTTAACTCAAGGAACTTGCCATACAGCAGAGAAGCCATGGGGCTGGAAGCAACCTCCCAAATGTCCACACACATTGACACAACAGGCACTGGCATCAAGCAACTTAGTTCCCGTGCTCCCCACGCTGTACCTTCAGCCAGCCATGTCTTGTACTCTTGCTACACCTGCTCACTCCTCAGGTTTAGGCTCCTCACAGCCACCTGCTAGTTCTTCTCCCCAAACTGCTGAACCCAAGCTCACAAGAGAAATTCTGTCCATCCTTTTATCACAGCATGTGCTTGCCCTCTGACTCTACCATCAAACAAGCTTCAATACAAAGTTTCAAGGTTCACCTTGCGTAATACACTTATCCTCCCGCTGCTATTGTCATGTCTCCCAGACTTGTTTCATCACAAACTGGTCATCAGCATACTCTTACTTTTTATGCCAAGGTCGTGGATGAGGAGCAACACACATCCCATGACTCCTGTTTCCAACCCAGTTTTCACTGCAGTACACACACCCTTCCTTTCACCAGCTTTTCTGCCCATCTTGTAATGCTTGCACAAACCTCCATCCCTTTGACACAGTCATTAACTTCCCATTTGACCCATAATAAATCCTGCAAGGAAGAGATTAAGCCACCAAACTTTTCTCTCTCGGCGGAGCAACGTTCTATGGGAAAGGCTGTTCTTACACTACCTGACATGAGGCAAACCGCAGGAAAAAAACCTTAACAAAGTTTTTAAGGGTCATTTAACTCCTTCTACACTCAGCAACTGCTGCTGTTGTACGCTCAGCTTGTTCTCTGTGCTTTGTCACCAGCCCTGACTTAATAGATTCAATACAAATCCCTGTTACCTGCATCATGGGGTGACTCCTTACAATATCCCAGCAGATCAGCCGGTCCTTTTTGTTCCAACCTAGTAATTTCTGTGCCCATTTCCATCACGGCTGTCTTATTTCTGCTCTCTGCACAACCAACCATCCGCTGTCATACCCACACGCTGCATTACTTCCAGAAATAAGCTAAGCTAAGCCTCTGTTGGGTTTGAAGGACCTTATTAACATTATCTTTATAGCCTAACCTTGAACTGAGAGATCTGCCTCCCCTTTCTCTTCTCTTTGCCATTAAAATGACTTTAAAAACAAACCCTACATGACCTGACACACTGTTCGCTTGTGCTTCCCTCAAAAGCGACCGGACCCGAGCTTTGCAGCCCTATATCCTCATTTTTCTGATCTCCAAGACAGAAGAGCCTTCTATAGCCCCTTTCCTGCACAGCACGGTTAAATTTAGCAGACCAAGACCTCCTCCTCCAACACACGGCTTGCAGGAGTTGCTGTACTCGATCACAGACTTCTTCTGTCACCAGAGTACTTCTTAAAGAGCAGGGGGAGAGATGGAGTCAGCAATAAATAAATAACACGTCATTTCGAGCAGTAATAACTCCCAACAAGCAGACTTCTGCTGCTGGCTGCACCCTGAGCCCTCGCAGGACCCCGCTGCCAACACCTCAGCGTTCCTCAGCTCCCACCTTTCCCACTTCGCCGTCTCCCGGTCCCCCCACCCTCGCTTCTCCACCCGCCCTCACCTCTCCGCCTCAGGGTCCCTCAGTGCGCGGCCGACGCCTCAGCGCGGCCCTCCCGCCTCGCTCAGCTCTCCTCATGCCCATCAAGCCGCGCTAGCCCTCCTATTGGCTCCCGCCGCCTCAACCGCCCTCCTATTGGCCGCTACGCTGCGCGAGGCCCGCCCTCCCACGCCCCGCTCTGAGCGCGGCCTCGCGGCTCCGTGCCCGCCGCCCGCAGCATGAGGGGCGCGGCGCCATATTGGTGCCGCCGACACCCACACGCGACTGACGGGGCCGGCAGCGTGAGACCGTGCCCCAGCAGCACAGCGAGGACTGCTGGACGGTCGCGTTCCCCAGATCCCCGCACTCAGAGCTGGCGGGCGCTTGGAGAAGAGCCGTGTCCAACCAGTTCCTCCTCAGCCGCGAGGGTATTGCAGAGCTGGCCGCGCGCACCCTCTATGGCCAAAGCCAAAGCAGCTCGGGCAAACCCTGCTTTTTTTGGGTGGTGGTTTCTTTCTTTTCGGAGCCAAGTTTGCCATGGAGGCGTTTGACTCATCGTTTCTAACATTTAAGCCTCCCGACAGCGAAGCCCATTAATCTTGGTCTCGCTCTGGCAGTAACGTGACTCCTTGAGGCTACGCAGCATTGCGATGCTTCCAGCAGCCACCGAAGGCTGCCAGGCTGCTGGGACACGCACCCCACACCCAACACACCCAGCCCCACGGCTGGAGAGCCCCTCAGCTCAGCCCTACGCAGCCATCAGCCTGCAGAGGCCACGCTGACCCTTCCTGACGAGCCCCAAAGCCTTCTTCCACTCCGCTTCTGGAAGGCAAGGGCACCGCTCCACATCTGATCTCAGCAAGGCTTGCGTTTGGGAACTGTTCCTCAACTGTTTGCTAGCTGTCTGCCTCGCCCTCCCACCTAGGCTGCTTTCTGCCAGGCGCTCCACATCCTCCGGCAGAAGGAAGGTTCCCCGGCAGAGGCTGAGAGCGTGATGTACTCACACAGGCATCCTGCTGAATGCACTGCAGGATGTGCTTGGCTGGAATCAGGAAGTCTATGAGGTAGCGCAGTCCATCCCCGCGGTACGTCTTCTCCACCACATCAAAAACCTGGCACAGCACGGTGGCGGCGGTAGCCTCGAACGGAGGGTAGAGAGCTGATAGCGTGCTCTGAATGCAGCCGTCCAGCGACTCCGAGTCCTGCCAAGAGAGAAAGCGTTAGCGGTGCGGCAGCGCGGGACGCCCCGGCCGGCTCTGTGCTGGGAGCACAGCCACCTCCCAGCGAAGGAGGGGAGAGGATCAAAGCGGCAAACCGCCGTCCTCCCTCCTTTCTTTTGGCACAGCAACAACTTTCAGGTGGATTAAAACAAAACGCCGACAAAAAGCACCTCTCCCAAAAGGCGAGCGAAGCGCTCACGCAGCGCTGCGCGCAGCGGCGAGATTCCCCAGCTTTTGCTTATGCAGCAAGTCCGTCTTGCTGAGCTGGGTGGGGCTGCTATTAAACCATTACCGCAGCACGTGAGTGCGTGCGAGTGAGCGAGAGTGTCATGGGGCGGAGGAGCGCAGCCCCGCCGCTCGGGCAGCACTGCTGTGATCCTCTGCAGGCCGAGGAAAGATGTGGGGGAACACTCGTGCTGATGCTCCTCGTCACACTGTGACCCGACGTGCTGCTGGAGCTCGTTGGTAGCAGGCGAAGCCACTCAGCGATGCTATCCCCCATCGTTCTCACGGCAGGCTCTTCTCAGGAGCCACGAGCTTTCTGCAGCGAGAAACGCTTCGCACAGGATCACAGGCTGCTCCAACAGGACTGCCCCTGGTGCTCGAGCACGCGCCTCGGTGCCCGTTTCCTGCTCAGGGCTCAGGCGATGGCTTGTAACTTCCCCTGCTGCTGCTCGGAGCCAGCCACAGCCTGCCCGCACTGTCAGAACCCATTCCAGCGCTGGAGGCCAAATTCTGATCTGCTGCATGGGTGCAAGTCACGAGAGCTTGCCAAAAAAATAAAACAAAATAAAGCAATCTGCAGACATCTGCAGAGAGGATCGAGATCCTTCCCGGCCTTTTTGTTTTACAGGGGACCCCTCTGGCTAGCCTAAAGCCAGTGGGAGTGAGCTTTGCTACAAAACCAAATGAAAGTTTACTCAGGTGTCTGGCCAGATCCTCCTGATATAAATCCACCTCCTTTCACTAGAGACAGTGAAAGCATTTGAGCCTCTAGCCTCCCGCAGAACAGGAACAGC
The DNA here is from genome assembly GCA_023055505.1 of Callipepla californica brunnescens. Lineage (NCBI taxonomy): Eukaryota > Metazoa > Chordata > Aves > Galliformes > Odontophoridae > Callipepla > Callipepla californica. The sequence goes on along the minus strand of JALIRH010000016.1, from coordinate 819,013 downwards.
TGCATGGACATGCCTGAAAACACACCTCAGTTCCACAGGAGGAGGGATCAGGAGGAAGGAAACGTTCACTTCTTCCATCGAAGGAAGGGGTCCCTGGCTCCAGCCATCACCTCGAGGAAATGCCGCAGCCGCAGAGCAAGCCTGAAGTGACCTGCAGCCACAGCACTCCTCACACAAACCCTCCCGTCCTTCACAGCTGCCCAGCCCAACCATCCTTACGACCCTCATGCTTGAAAGCATATGGGCACAATGTATCGCTCAGTGGTGCAAGCCTTCCCGTAGGAAAGCACACAGGAGAGATGGGGACATGCAGGCAGTGCCTGCACAATCCCTCCCTGCACCAGTGTGGGTGACAGCAAGCCACGATCCGCCTGTAGCACTGTTTCAGCTTTTCTGATGCTGTTTCTCCTGATGTCAGCAACAAGCAAGGCTGAACGGCAGCAAGTGAGCACCTCGTGTTTGCAACCTGCTGCCTCCTGCCATCCCCCTCGATGTCAATGTAACCAGATAAACAGAGGCTGAGGAACTGTTTTTCATATTCTTAACCCAAGGACTCAAAAAGCAGGAGCAATGCGTGCACGCTGGCAAGTGCTGGATGCTGGACTCAGCAGTTAGATCTAAACCTGAATGGGAGGGGATAGTTGTTTTAAACAAGCTTCTATCCACCCAGAAAATAAAAGCATTGTCAACCCGCAGCTTTTCTGTCGTTAACTAAAATGGAAAGCCTCTTTCAGCTGGACCGGACACTAACAGAAGTGAGAGTCCAAACGCAGGCAGCTGAAGGCAAGCGCAGCTCCAGTAAGGCTGTGCCCCCAGGGGAGCAGGAGCCCTTCACCTGCTGCTCTTCCCCCTAGCACAAATTGCCCAGCCATGGGCTCCCACTGCTGTTACATCTGGCAGCATTTGGAAATGATTTCCACCTGATCCTCCCCAGCCCCCAGATTCAAAGCCTCAGCCCATGCCAGCTGTGGGTTGTGTGCTGCCCTCTGCCCCCACACCTCTTGCAGATATTAATCCCCCCTCCCCAGTGAATTTGGTTTACTGTTGCAAATAAAACAAAGAAGCAGAACTATTTGCACATGAGCCGGTGTGTTGCTCTCGGGTTCTCACACCATTCCTGCTGCCTGAGCAAAGCCTTCGCGAGATAATTATTAACACTGGCACTGAATCAAAAAGCCTTTATATGGTTAAAATAAACCAAGCTGTATATTATTGTTCCTTCAGTAAAACACAGGATAACCATAGCCTGTAGCCATTGCAAAGTTCAGTGCTAACAGATGCTTCCCCTCTCTCTGGTTCAGTGTACCATAAAGCCACGATACCTGTGCAGGCTTGAAGGACAGAGAGCTGCTTTCAGGCCCCACCTTTGGATCATTTCCCCAGGTTCTCTGCTAATTCCACGTGAAAAGCCCCAAACGTGGTTGCAAACGCATGCATGGACCCATGGGGGTCCACCTGATGGCAGAGCCTCCTTTAACACAGACAGTGTAACGTGGCAGAGCTTGGAGCGGGCTGGACTCTGAGCACAGATGTGGGAAATCAGTTCACAGCCCTGGAGATGGGATGGAGCTGCTTATTTGTCCTGTTAACTTCCAGAAGGAACTGCCTTGGCAAGGGCACTGGCCCAGAAGGAGCTGTGGTTTGGAGGCACAGGGAACTCTTACAGAACGCCAAGAGCAGGGAGCAGCATCCTGCACTCCAGATGCCAATCAGAAGCCCACAGCCCATCCTACCCACAAGCCACATCCCCTGTGCCACACAGGGTATGTGACCCCCACCAGGATGCACAAGGAGAAACTTTTGCAACCCAGGTCGGCGTCCTGGGAGAAGGACAACAAGCCAAACTGAGCAAGGATTCAAGGAAGGGGTGCACTCCTGCACACAGCTGCTTGCACAGCAGCCCCGGAGAGCTGGCAGAGCCCTGCACGGGGCCCTCATGGAGAAAGCAGCCCCCTCCGAGCACCGCAGATCTCAGGCAGGCCGCTCCAGCAGCATTGCCACATCCTGCTAATGGGAAAGGCCTGAACATATGCTTCTTTCCATCCCCTCGGCACAAACGCAAACAGGATTGCTTTCCAAGCAAGCCAGAGAGCATCACCCTTAGCAAGAAAGAAAAAAAGTCTGGAGACTCAAATGTTTCTTTGTAAATAGCACAGGACGCCCATGAACTCCTGCATGCTGCCGCCACACCTCCCAAAAGAGAACCAAGCTTTAAAAATAACTGCTCCATAAATCAAGGCTCTAAATAAAGCCCAGGTTAAGGTCACATCCGGCCACGGCAGCTTTCACCACACCACAGCTGGGAGCTGGTTGACGTTACAGCCCTGCTCCTGGGACCCATCTACCTCTCCTCGTGCAAGCAGCTGCAGCAGCACGCAAGGAGCCTGCCAGGAGGCATCTGGAGCAAGCAGGAGCTCCTCAGCCCTTTCTGAATGCCTTTGTGGTCAGGAAGAGAGCTCCAGCCACTGGGAGCTCCTGCCATGCTGCAGTTCACGTTGAACGCTGAGAGAGATCTCTTCTGTGGAAGAGCAGCAAGGCGGTGGCACAGCTGCCCAGGGAAGGGTGGGAGCACCATCCCTGGAGGTGCCCCAGAGCTGTGGGGATGTGACACTGAGGGATGTGGGCAGCGGGCACGGTGGGGTGAGGGTGGGATCTGAGAGCTCTTTTCCAACCTTAGTGATTCCATGGTTTCCTTTTGACTCAGGTTCTTCCTATTTGTAACTTTCCGTTTCATTCTTTCTTTCCCTAACTGCTCACCAGTTCGGGCTGAATGCTGGAGACCTCCTGCAGGTTTGGAAAAGAAGCCAGCCTGCCAGGGAGAAGAGAGGAGAATCCCAAGGAAAGCACCTGGGACAGCAGCTCAAGTGGCACAGGTCAGTGCTGCATCCCTTCCCTGCACCGGCCTGGACTGTTGGAGCCACGCAGACCACGTCGGATGGAAGCCAGCAGCGTGCTCAAAGCACTCTCCTACAAAAAGTCCTGAACAGGGACGACACGAAGAAGAGGCACAAATCTTCCCCGCTGACAGCACAGATGTTGTCTGAAGGCTCCTAAAAGCTCGCAGCGAGTCCTGCAAGCCCGGGACTTATGGCAGACAACACTCCTTGCTGGCAGGCCGGACCGGTCCGTGCCACATGCTGAGGCATACATCTGGCAGCAGGAACTGAGGATCTGCAGCTTTGGCAGCGTGAGCACCCAGCCTCCAAACATTGCCTGCCCGTGGCCCCCAGCCAGGTTTGGGGGCTGGGGGAAGGGAGCCCCAGCGGGCTGAGCAGGGCCGGGTCGCTCTGCCAGTACAGGCTGCCGTGCTGCGCCGCTTGGCCGGGGCTGCCAGGCTCTCAGTTGACACGAGAAACCTCACTTCCAGTAAAAACAGACCTCTGGGCTTTCCACGAACCCTTTCCACTTTCTGACGGCGAGGCGGGTGGAAAAAGAAAAGAGATTTCTGTGTTCAAAAAGGTCTCCAGCTAAAAGCACGGCTTGTTTTTCTGACAAAATCGGAGATTTCCCACTCCTTTTCTGCTGGGAGGAGAACCCTCCCATCCCCATTTCCTGAGCCGCTCTAATCGCAGCAGCGGCAGTGAGTTCAAGAGAAAGGAAAATCTTCCCAGCACAAGTGCCAGCTCCCCGGGCTGCGGGGCTCGGGGGGAGGCAGGGAGCAGGGCTCCGGCCGCAGCACCCCGCTGCCTCAACAGGCAGCTCAATCTGCTGCCCTGCGACGTACCCACAGATGGCTCTACCTGCTCTTTGGCACCGTGCTTAGCCGGCTTCGTGCGCAGGCTGTGCCTCCACCGGCCCCTCTGGCCTCGCAGGGAGTGGTGCTCTGGGAATCATTTCCAGATGCCTCCCTGCTCCACAGCCCTTCCCTGGGCCGACGCGGCCGCCAAAGCAGCTCCTACTGGGCAGCCGCGCAGGATTAGCATTCCAGGCGCTGCAGGAAAACAAGCGCTTGGAAGCGATTAACTCATGATCTCTTGTTTAATTAAACAAAGGGGAAAAAATGATGTATTTGCTTTTCAGCTCGGAGGTCCCGCTTCTGCGCATGCGGGAGGGCTGGGCGTGAAAGGCTGGGCAGCCCGGCAGCCTGCGCTGGGTTGCACTCGATGTGCTGGGCAGCTCTGGGAGCAGTGCGAGCCGCCCAGAGGCACAGCACTCAGCTCCTCAGAACCCTGCATTCCCCTCTCTACCCTTTCCTTGAGGTGCTCCCGCTGCCTGCAGCTCCCATTTGCAACACCCAGCGCATCAGAAGAGCTGCTGACAACTGCCCAGCAGATGAGAGCGGCCAAACCGGGGATGAAACGCAGCCCCACAGCCCAAGCGAACCCTAACAGCCAAACGGAGATAAGCTTCTCCTCATGGGGATGTTCCACATTCACAACTGAGCAAAAGGCAGGTCCTGCCCAGAGCCCTGCCCCAGAGCCTGCTGCTACCAGCTACAGCTCAGGGGGTGAGACAGGTGTTTAAAGAGCATCTGAGAAAACAGACCCGAGCCCCGTCTTGAAGCAGACGTGCTCCAGCTGGCACAGGGGCCCGCGAGTGGGTGAGAAGAGCTGTGTGTGCACCACCACCCTACAGCTGGGAGCCAGCTTGCCTTGGGTCAGTTTAATCAAGGGATTAGGTCCTTAATCTGAAATAACTGTCTAAGCGCAGATATTTATTGTTTTAAATATCACCGGCGTGGCTCTAACCGTGCAATTAATTAGCAAAGCTGTAATCAGTGTGATACAAAGCCCTGAGTGCTTTTGTAACACCCTGCCCAGCAACGGACCGGTGCTGGCTGCGGCTGCGTTTGCCTGTCACCTCCCTGAGGCCCCAGGATGGAGCTGCATGAGCTCCCCTGGCTCATGGAGCAGCCAGGGATGGTGACCCCCCCCCCCTCCCTGGGCTGCTGTGCCACTGCCTCACCGCTCCTTCAGAGAAGAAATAATTCCTAACATCCAGTCAGGAGCGAAGGTTCTGTTCACACCAGCCAGCTGCAGAGCACACCAAGGAAGCTCTCAGCCAAACACGTCAGCTGCCTTCGGCCAGGACATCAGACCCTGACCCGCAGCTCGTGCTCGGACGCCCATCTGCGAGCACCTCCCAGCAGATGGGCAGCCTCCTGCTCTCCAGGAGAAAATGATAATCCTTCAGGAGGACAGCTGACAAGTACCAGGAATGATCTTCACACGGTCACCATTTAGGATATTGCTTCAGCACTGCGTTTGAAGCCGCAGCCAGATCCCGTTACCCAGCTCCCACCCCTCCCCTGCAGGATGCACGAGCTGCTCGGACAGGCTCCCAAGGGCACGTTTTCCAGTCCCTGCAACCTCCCTAAGTGAGGGTAGATGCCTCTAAGAAAAGAACATCTATTAGTTAAATGAGCTCCCAGGCTTAAGGTAGGAGCCAGATAAAGCTCCACGGTCTCAGCATCCCGGAATAGTTGAGCCACAGCTCCTTTTGGCCTCAAACATCCCATCTCACCACGTTCCTGTGAAATACAAGTCCTGCTACATAAAGGAGGGGGAAAAATAAAACACTCTGAAGCCAGAGCAGCAGGGTTGGCTGATCGTAGGAGAAAACCAGATGTGCAGGGGGAGCAAATCCCTGCACACCCTTGACACGAGAAGCAGGGGCAGATCAGGTGCACACCTCACCTCCAAGGAGGGACAGAAGGTGAGAGCAGGCAGCCCAGGGACAGCACCAGCCCTGCCTGGATAAACGTACCCGCTTCCAACGAGCTGCATTTGCTCCAAGGCTCTCAGAGCTGGCTGGGGAATGGAGGCAGGCACACTGAAGCTCTCCCAGCGAGCAGCCGAGCCTGGGGCTTAGAGCTGAACAGAAACATTTCCCCTATGCTCAGATAAAGCCCTAATGAGTGCCTCCCGGAGAGCTAAGTACATCAGTCATAAACGCAGTGCGTTGCTTTTACTGAGCGCCCCAGTCAGACAGGGGCAAACACAGAGCTTTTAAAGCTACTCCCTTTATGGCTTTCCTTTTTTTTTTTCAAATAGCAAAGTCTCACGTGTCCCATTATTTCCATACATATCAAAGAAGGGTGGAGACTTCGCTAGAGATTTCTAAAAGACATCTTTGTGCACAGAAGGGATGCATGCCAAAACGTGGGTGGTTATAAGCCCAAACACAAAGGAGAATACATCCACAGGCATTTTTCCCCTTGATCCATTAACGGGTGCGCATACCAGCCCACCGAGCGGATGAGAAGGACCTTGTTCCAAAGGTAAATGTATTCTGAAAGATGACAACAGGCAGCAAATAGCCCACATCCTTTCACCATGCCCCAGGCTCAGGCTGTGAAGCTGGAGGTGGACACCTCACTCAAACAGCCAGAACTCCTCCAGCTTCTCCCCATGCCAGGCAGGTCACCACCTGGCCATAGCATCTCATCCTACCATGGGGAACCACAAGGCCACACAGAGGTCCCTTTCCATCACATCTCTCCATGTCCAAGAGGAGCACACGCAGCTGTCCTGTTCCTCTCCACCTGAGCCCTTTGGTTCCACCCCAACGAACGGCTGTGGTACCCCAGAGCAACAGCGAGATGTTCGATCTGAGCAGACAGGAAGATACTCAGACTCACTCTGTGTTACTTCCATCTCGATATTTCAGCTTGCCAGCCAGTGATGCAAGAAAAGGGGATCCGCACAAAACCCAGCAGGAGCACTTCTCCCAGGAAGTTTTGTGTTTTAATGAAAGACTAAGTCAGCCAGCAAGGATGGGGCACAGGAATATGGGAACGCTGAGCCCCGAGCATCACACCCATACAAGCAGGGCGTCCCCTTTTATGCCACCACGTCCTTTGAGCACCAGGAGCAGGTCCATTTTAGCAACGGCCTTTCCTTATATAACCAGCACAGGAGCAGCCACAAAGGCAGTGCTATTCACACACACGTGGCTCTGAGCGTGCCCCTCCCAGGGGTTACTTGGAAAGCAGGCACCTCCAGCACCCAGAGCCTGCGACCACCGAGCAGCGCTGCCCTCCTGACTGCAGGGACAGCTCAGAGAGCAGCCAGGAGAGCTTTCCCACCTCGACACCCCCCTGGAGCTGGATTAACTTCCTCCTCCCTGCAGCTGGACCCTGCACCCAGCAGGGATGCCAGCTCTCCCAGCAGAAGTGCTGACACTCAGGGTACGTTGCTCCGTGGAAACCTGCAGCATCTCAGCAGAAACGCTTGCTGTTTTGCATCCCTGCCTGTTATCAGAGCGGGTTAGGTGACTGCTGGGCAGAGACGTGTGGGTGCAGCTGGTCTAGCACCTGCAGGCTCATTATTTTCATTGCTGCAAGGAATCTTTTTGCAGCGCTGCAAAGGACAGCGTGGCCACCTTCCCAGCACAGACCATCACCCCAGAGAGGATGCTGCTTTCAGACCATTTCCATGTGCTCAGGGTTATGTCTCTGGGCTCTGTCTGTGTTCCAAAAGTCTTGCTCATTGCTTTGGCACAGAAAGAAAGAAAGAAAATCCCAAACACTTAAAGTTCTCTGCGATTCCCAGACTCGCTTCCTCCCCACCCCAGGAGAAGATTCAAGGGGAGGATGACACAGACCATCTTTTCTGCTGAAATCCCCCTCTCTTGCCAGCACAGAGATTCCACCTGAACTCATCTGCACAACAACACCAACATTTGCTTAAGTTGGGCTACGTCCACCATCAGAGAGCAGCAGTCATCCTACCAAGGATGGAACAGCAGCCTCATAATGCAGCCTGAGCAGCTTCCCAGGGATTAAGCTGTCCCTCAGCCTGGGGAGCAGGGCTGGCCTCACCATGGTGGCACCGAGGGGCAACTACTCCTCAGGAGAAGCAAAGCTGGGGCACTGTGGCCTGGCCACGTGTCCTGACCACCTCCTGCATCCCAGCTGGTGGGCAGGGCGAAGTCCAGTCCCTCTGCCATGGAACCACACACAGAGAGCGGAACATCCTTCACACTGGTAGCAAGGAGTCAGCTGCCTCACACAGCTGGGCAGCTTCCACCAGAAGCAAAGCCTCCAAGAGTCCCCCAGGCCAACCCACATCCACTGAGATCCAAATCTTTTCCCTGCAGGGTTTGTTTGGTTCACCGGGACACCAGAAACTCGAGTCCAGTGGAACAGCTTGTGGCCACAGGAGAGCCATGGGGTCCTTGGTAGAAGAGATGCTGGAAGCAAAGATACAGGCCAAGGGAAGGGATGCAGGCCGTCAGCTTAGCTGGCCACAGAGACCAGGAGTTGGGCAACTCATCTTTTGGTGAAAGCCAGCATTCTCCAAGCCCAGAAGCTGTGCTGAAGCGGCCAAGCAGCAACTCAAGCAAACAAAACATCTGGTCCATGATCCCCGATCCCTCCGGGTGCTTGGCACAGCCAGGCACAGGGCTGCCCCGCAGCCACCCCCAGGGAGATGGGGTGCTCTGCTGCCTGCTTGGTTTCTCAGTGCTTTCTCTAAGCGTCCAGTGCCAGCTTTGGGCAGAGGGAAAGGAGCTCTGCCCTTCCCCAGGCTCTGCAAAGGGGCAGTGCCCGCAGCAGGACACCAACTCCAGCCCTGTATTCAAGCAGTGTACCTGCTCCGCTCCATCCCAGCCCCGGGCAGCACCCCATGGGGGATCGGTGCCAGCAAGAGCCCCGTGTCCCCACAGCCACCCCAGGGCTGGCTCCCAAATAACGGGAGTAACGGGAAGCGCCGGAGCTCCGCTTCCCAGCTCCGGCATCGCCCCGTGCAGCTCCGTCCCGCACAGCCCCGCTCCAGAGCCCTCTGCAGCGATTCCTTACCATGTTCCCGACCTCCTTTTTTTTCCCCCCTCACTTCCAAAAGCGGCTTTTTTTCTCTTTTTCCTCCATGTGTGCAACGGGGCGTCTCCTCTCCCGTCCGACGTGAACCACTGAAGCACTTTGAGTCCCGGACTGTAATCCAAACCCTCGCCGCCCCCAGCACAGCTCCAACTAATCTAACTCATGACACTACCGAGCAGGGGACCTCGAAGGTTTCTCTGACAGCCAACCCCAGAGCTCGGCGGTGGAGGGACATGGCGAGGGGTTCTTCCTTCCCCCGGCCCCGCGGGGACCTCACGGCCCGATCCCTACGGCATCTCCGCTCCCCGCTGCCCGCTCAGCGGGGATGCTCCGTGGCACAGAGCTGCTTTCTCCTGGGAAGATCCAAAGAGCTGCTAGAGGAGAGCAGGTCCACCGCAGGCATCCCACGGAGGTCTCCAGCTTCGTCAGGGAGGTTTCCAGCAGAAGTTTCTCCCCCACGCTCCTCTTGGCTTTGCTTTGAGTTCAGGGAGGGTTCTCCACGCTGCAAGATCCCGAGGAAGCGCTGGGGGGGAGGGAGGGGAGGGGGTCGGGAAAAAACGCCGAGAAATAAGCAAAGAGCACTGAGGAAAGCTGTTGTTCTAACTTCTGGAAGGGAAACGAGAGAGGCAGTGACCGCTTCAGGCAGCGGCAACAAACTGCATTGGGATCAGGCGAGAAGCAGAGACCTCGCCCCCTCCCAAAGGAGGAAGTAATTTAACATGGCAAGTTTCTCCACCCCTCCATTAATTGTTTAAGATGGCCAGGGGCCAAAATACTGCCCCTGGGAGCGGGGAAGGTCACCGAGCAGGCAGGCAACAGCCTCCAGAAGCGACAACGGGAAAGGGCAGAGCCAGCGAGGTGGGAGGGGGTGGGCAGGTGCTGCTGGCACCCCAGGCCTGCTGGCACATGGGGCACAGCGGGAAGCAACCCCCAGGAGAAGCCCTGGGGATGGGGTGTGGGGCCTGGCTGCAGGACTGGGGGTGGCACAGGCTCACAGCCTTCCTAGGGATGGAACAACCAGTCTGGAGGCCACGGTGCTGGCACCCAGCTGCTGGTGACACAATGCCAAGGGGAAGGGGGACTCAGGGACATGGAGCAAGAGGGACCACATCCCCTGCAGGGACGGGCTCGACAAGCAGCTGCTGCTAAACCCCTCTGCTGCTCCAGCCGAGGGCAGCAAGGATGGATGACAGTCCCTGCAGGAGCTCAGCTTGCTTTCCTTAAGCAGAGAGGCCCTCCTAGATGGGATGCAGCAGTGGGTCAGAGCAGAGCAGCACTGTTCAGCACTTGTCTTCTCAAGTCCTTGCGGGCAGAGCCTTTCCCACAGCCAGAGGCAACTACTCACCTCCTCCTCGCAGCAGTTCCCCAGTGCAGGTTCCCTGTGGACCTCCTGCCTGATGAGGTTGGGCTGGGTGAAGGACAGCATCCCTGAGATGCAGAGCGGATCGCAACCACCCATTTATTGCTATCCTCAGCATCCAAAAAGGAATCTGTGATCCTGCATCTGCATGCAGAGGCCCTGTCCCTCCTTGTCAAAGAAGGATGAGGAACCTTCCCCAGCAAAGCCTCTGAGTGCAGATTTCAGCATCTACACAAGGCTATGTTTTCAGTGCAGCTTTGCCCTTCGTTTATTCCCCAGAGAACATCTCCCAGCTCATGACCACAGCTCCAGCAGGTGCTGGGAGCATCCCCATGCTGAGAAGGGCAGCAGAGAGTGATGTCCCTGCAGGACACGTGGCACGCAGCTGGCTGCAATAAGCCTTGTGCTAGCAGAGATGCTGGGCTGTTCCACTGACAGCTCCAGTAGAGCAGCTATCAGCTCTTCTCACCCCCAGGAGCACAAAGTTGGCTTCTCCTCCAGCCCCAGTCAGCAGCAGGGTTAGGGCATTATCAAGCCACCAAGCTGCAGCTGTCTGAGAGTCAGACACAGAAGTGGGGCAGCTCTGGGGGGCCACGCAGGACTCTGCAGCATCCCCATCAGCACAGACAAGGAGAGCACAACCCACACACACACCCCTCAGATCCAGTTTCCATCGCATTTTCCACCCCTACACCTGGGACAGAGCCAGACGCTCCCCAAGCCAACACTTGGTACCCCAGTACTTCTCATACTGCTCAGTCAGAAGCACGTGGTGTGTGAAGTGCTGTGACAGTGCAGTGCTGCAGGAACATCACAGTGCTGTTTACTCTTGGCTGGATCCTTTTTTTTTTAACTGCAGAGCAGCCTTTTCCTCGTCTGCTGCATTGGAGATCTGTTCCTTCCACCAGCACATGGCAGCCAGCTGCAGCCAGCACTCCAGTGGGTGTTGAACAGCCCCTCGAGTGTGGTGCACAACAATGCTGTGCTTGTTCCCTGACACAGGCTCGTACTGTCTCCTTGCAGAGCAGCTCCTCGCTCTTACATGAGCCCTGTGGTTTCCTCGGGTTGAACTTTCATTGCTGATGCTGGTGCAGAAGTCCACTGTCAGCCAGGAAGGGCCCGTAACTGTTGGCTGTGCCAGCCACGCAGATCCAGGTCCTTTGCACAGACCCACAAGCAGTTTTACACCAGGGGAACCACTCTGGCTCTTTGCTGAGGTTCTGCTCACCACTTCTCCTCTCCTGGACCCAGGTTCTGGAGCTGCAGTGCTATCCAGGCGCCTGCTGAGGCCCCAGGCAGACAGGAAGAGAGCACAGGCAGGCGCTCTGCTTTGAGGCCCTGCTATTAGAGGCCTACTTCCCAGTTGTGCAAAGCAGGGAGAGCTCAGTACTGTTACCAACAGGACTCAGCTGTTCTGGAGGAGACACAGATGTTTTGGATGCTAGATAAGGACATCTTCTGACCTCGGGGAAGTTGTGCAATGAAAGCTAGACAGTCTCCCTACAGCAGCCAGCAGCTCGTAGCAAAACATCCCACGCACTCTGCATTAGCTTAGCATGAGCAGCAGTGTCATGCTCAGCGCAGGGAGGTTCCCATGTCTACGGGCACCTCCAGGGGCAAGGAGAGCCCAGCAGCAGGTGGTGGCAGACCAGATGACTCTGAATCCACTTCCAGACATCTGCTGGACTTGGGCGCTCCACCACCTCCCACATCCACACAGCACATGGCTGTGCAGATGTCCCACGGATTAAGCTGTGCTCTCAAAGTACAGCTTCATCGTGTTATGATCCCAGCGAGCCACACACTGCGACCCCCATCAGCACACAGGGGTACGGGAAGCCACAGAGAAGCAGCATCAGGTGCCTTAAGACCAGCGATGGATGTTTACTTGAAATAGGTTTAGTCAAAGGAAAACAACAAGTGCTACAAGCAGCCCTCAGTACCAGGAGCGCTGCAGGACTGAGCTAGTCCTCTCCCCATCAGAAACGTAAGAGAAGGCGAAATGTGGCTTAATAATATTCAAACCTCCATTTCAGATCACAAGCAAAGCAGGCCTTGGCTTCACAAGGGTACCTCTTGGTTTAACTAATTAATTTGATAATCCTCTATTTGGAACCCTCAAGAGACATTCAGCTTTGAAAGCAAGTAATTACCTCTAAGTGGCAACCTCTTTGTGAGGCCCAGCCTGATCAGGAAAAAAATGTCTTAAGCCAGAAATATAATCACGGTGTGATTTCCCAGAAGGACTGGATAAGGGACGACATAACAACAGCTGGTCACGCTCACAATCTCAAGACATGAGAGCCACTCAATTAGCAGGTCTCCAGTTTACACTTCACAATGCCATTTGGTGCCATGCACAAACCTGGTGTGCAGGCAACCACCAGGAAGCCTTGCAGGAGATGATTTATGGTTCCTGGCTGCTCCAAAACCCTCAGGTTAGATATGGGCAGCCTAGCTTTTTCAGAAGAGCAGCCTAAAAGAGACCTGTCTCTCTGCAGATCTCACAAATGTTACAGCATGGGACAGTCATCTGTTTACCTATCCATGCTAACCAGCCCTACTAGCAGCGGTGCTGCATGATATTTAATCCCAGCAGCACATGTTTACTGCGTTCTCAGACTGCTCTGCTCAAAGCTAGACGTGCCCATAGGCACCTCCGCCCTTCCTGGCCCAGCCTGGCTGGGCTCTGTCTCCCAGACATGGAGCACAGGGGCTCTCATCTTCTTCAGTCAGGGTCCTTGGTCACAGCTGCCAGGGCCCGCTCCTCTTTCCAGGTCTGTGTAACAGAGCACAGGTTGGAAAGATGCATCCCCTACATCCCATGCATCTAAACCACAAGCTCTTGTGTCACTGCCCAGCGCCCAACTCATGCAAGCACCTTCAATATGAGAAGCAGATAGAGCCCTCACCGAGGCACCCATAGGTGCTGAGCAACAAGAGAAACAGGCAAAACACTGAGAGACACTTCTGGGCATCCCAAAAGTGATTCAAAATGCAATTATACCCAACTAGGAGGGAAGGATTCCAGCTGTACCACCTTACTCCAGAGAAGGAGGGATCCACCAACAAGCACTGATTTGTGCCCACCATACATTGGGCACTCAGTGGGGCCAGCACCAAGTGCTACCCTGTACCCCAGCAGCACAGGACCACAGCAGTTCCATCAACCTGCTCCAGGAGTTCTGACCCTGCAGAATACCATCCCTACAGGGCAAGCATCCATCCCCCAGCACCCTACAAACCCCTCACTTACAGCCAGCACTTGTAGAGCAGCTTGCACCCAGCATATCCCAGCAGATCCTGCAAACCATTCTCCCATGGCAGAGCCTCTCTGGAGAGAAAGCAAGCCCTCACCCCCCTGCAGTCTGCTCCTCGAGAGCAGGCAGAGAAGCAGATGGACTAGATCTGCACTCATTGGGGCAGAGCAATCGCCCCAAGGTGCAGCTCCAGCTGTGGGTATGTAATCAGTGCTTTACGGAGCCGCATGGGCGTTCCCTGAGACCAACTCTCTCTTCAACTGCCTGCCAAGCCCATGCCAGACCCACTGCTGGTCCTCCAGATGCTTCCTAAAGCACTTTTAATCCTGCTGGTATTCCTAGCGGGGGAACAGCAACCTGTCTAGAGCTGACCCCCCCGGTGCAGAGGTGGACTTTGCCTTCCTCCAGCCTTGCCACCTAGCACTGAAGGCAAAGAAATGCAGTTCCTCCATCTCAGTCTCAACTGAGTAGCCTCACAAGGCTCCAGGCTGAGCTTGAAACCACTTAGCAATGGACAAGCAGCAGTCATCAGGGGGTCAGGGTCTTCTCCCCAGTAGAGTCTGGAACCCCATTTGATGACTGCAGCGCTAGAACCCAGAAGGGGATGGGAAGGCTCCCTGGGCACCCACCTGCTCCAGGTTGCTTGTAGCTGGCAATTAGAGGAGCAAACCTTGGGGAATGCCTGCAGCAAAAACATGGGGGGTAACCACAGCAGATGGACATGGGGCATGGTGGGCTCCTGGAGGTGGTTGTGGATAATACACCAGAGGACCTTTGCTCTCCATGTGAAACACCTCCTTGGCACCAGGACTAGAAAGCACTACATGAAGCTTGAGATAGCTGAACGAAGGGGACTCATGCCCCTCCCCTCCTTGCCAGCCATCTCTCACCTTTTCTCCTCATCTCTCTTTCCATCAGGATTGCTATGCTTGTGGATCTCTGCTCACACATCATTTTAGATTGGAGTTCTTTATGCTGAGGGCAGTGAGGCAGTGGCAGTGGCTGCCCAGAGAGGTGGTGCTGCCCCGTCCCTGCAGACAGCCAAGGTCAGGGAACAGAGCCCAGAGCACTGATGGAGCTGTGGGTGTCCATACTCACTGCAGGGACTGGGAGCAGATGGCCTTTATAAGGATTCTTTTCAATTCCAATGATTCTGATTTTTCTGTGATGGGAGCAGAGCACAAGAAAGGTCCAGTAGACTCGGATGCGGCAGAGTCCGATCACATTTGACAGGGGACCTCCAGGAGTGCCAGAGCACTGGTGTCTGTGAGACTGATATTCCAGCCACCCCAGGCTGCCCTATCCAGACACCCCTCCATGCCGAGCCTGAGGAGCAGAGCAAGCGCCATTCCTACACAAAGAGCCCGCAAAGCCCCCGGGGCACCATTTCCCAGCCCTCCCCTCACAACCCATACAGGACCACATGCAGATATCCATGCGTTCTCCTCCTCCCCATCGGTAGAGGCCCAGCCTCCATCTTGGCCCGCTCCGTGCAGGCCGCATCCCCGGGCTCGCGTGGAGGCGGCAGCCGGGGCGAGGCCGCGGTCCGGGGCGACACCTGCCGGCCGTGCCGGGGCCCGACTCGGGGCTGAGGGCCGGGCCTCTGCCCGGCAGGCCGCATCGATTCTGGCTGCCCACCCACTCTCCCGCCTCAACGCAGAGGCCCCGTGCAATTAGGCTGGTGGGTGTTAATTATAATCCCAGGTCAGCGGCACAGACGGAGGCAGCCAGGATGACCTAGGGCTGTGTGCAGGGCAATCTCTTGTCAAGCAGCGCAGCAGGGCGCCTGTCTGTAATTAAATGAGGAACGGTAATTAGTTTATTAGCTGCTGACCTTCTGCATGGCCCCTCCTGCCGGCACCTCATAGAATAGAATCGTAGAACTATTAAGCTTGGAAGAGACCAATACAGTCCCCAAGCCCAGCCTACCCCCACTGTGCCTCCTGCCCATGTGCCTCAGTGCCACATCCCCACAGCTCTGGGGCACCTCCAGGGACTGTGACTTCCATCTCCCCTGTGCCACTGCCGCACTGCTTTCCCAGTACCCAACCTGACCCTCCCCAACTCAAGGCCATCACTGTCACCTGCAAGCAGAGACCAACCACCCCCACACCCTCCTCTCAGGGGTTACAGAGCCACGAGCTCTCCCCTGAGCTCCTCTTCTCCAATGGACCCATCCCATTCCCTCAGCTGCTCCCATACTCAGACCCCTCATGGCTCTGCTTCCTTCTCTGGACACTCTCCAGGACCTCCAAGCACAGCACCGAGGTGATGCCTAAGGATGTTGTGACAAAAGTGCAGGACCCCACACTGGGTCTTGTTGGAGCTCATACTGTTGGCCTCTGTTCACTGATCCAGCAAGTCCAGATCCCCCTGCAGGGCCTTCCTATCCTCAGGCAGATGATCGTTTTCTCCTAACATTATGTCATCTGCAAACCGACTGAGTGTGCATTCAATCTGCTCATCCAAATTGTCAGTGAAGGTATTAAACAGGACAGGCCCCGGTACCGACCTGTGGGGAACACCAGCTGCCAGCTGCCTATAACTCCATTCCCCACCATTCTCTGGTCCCAACCCTTCAGCCAGATTTTCACCCAGCAAAGTATACACCTGCCCAAGCCACGGGCTGCCACTTTGCACGTGAGCTCTCTGCCTCTTGCTACTGCAAGGTGCAAAGAAGCAGGTCTGTGGGCAGCTAGCCCCCTCCCAGTCAATATTTGGCACCCCACATCTGCCCCATTTTGGCTGAGCACAGCAGCACCTCAGGGGGCAGTGCGTGTGTGGAGGCTTTCTGCCCTTGTGAAGTTTTGGGGAGGTTTAGTTGCTTTTTGGTAAGTGAGGCTCCGTGTGGAGGTGGATTTGTAGACAAATCCAAGCACAGCAAGGTAGCTGGTTGACTTTCTTTGCTCTTTATTGCACACTGTAATTTCCTGTTTGCTTCAAAAGCTATTCTTGCAAAGGAAGAAAAAAACCAAATCAAACATTTATAACAATTCTGTCTGTTCCTTAGCAGGAGAAAACAAAGATCAGAGCGAACCTCTCAGAGGTCACCAGCTAATTCTGCTATTTAGCCAACGCGCTTTCCCCAGACAATGCAGCCCTCCTGCAGCAGGCTGCCTAATCTGCTTACTCAGCCGCTGCTTTCAGCCCAGGAAAACAAAAGCTCGTGTTCCTAGAGTGGTCAGCTCCCAGGAGTCAGCCCCCACATCTCAGCACGAAAGAACACAGCCCGTTCTGGGCCTGGGTATTTGCTTTCTTTCTTTTCTTCTCTTTTTTTTTTTTCCTTTTTACCTTTCTGGGTTACCATTCTGCACGAGCAGGAGAAAGTAGAGAAAGCCACAGGAAATATTTCTATATGCGTGCACAAATGTGGTAGATGAGAAGGAATATCCTGGCCGTGTGTGGGAGATGGGGGTCTCTGGAAAAGCAAAGCCCTCCATGGGTACCACCCCCCTCAGTTCCCTCCCACTCCAGCTCACCTGACACGGTCCCGTCTACCTGCAGGGCAGCTGGGCTGTGTGGCATGGGATGCCAGAAGGTGAGCTGAGAGGAGCTTCGATGACTTCTTCTTCCTTGTGGCTGTGGGGAAGATCTGGGACACTCATGAAGTCAGAGCCTCCACACGTCAGCATCCATCCTGGCTGCTTTTGAAGAGTTCCCAGGAGCAGCAGCGTGGCCACGCAGTCCTCCAGAGCAGGGAGTCCCACTGCTGCGTTTGCTCCTCCAGGCAAAAGCAGAGAAATCCGAACCACGGCGAGGGGTGTGGATCACCCCACCCAGCTCCTGCTGGCCTGCAGATCCCACTGATGGTCTGCCCTCAGCCCGTCCGTGCTGCAGCTCGCTGCCCTGCACACTGGGATGCACGGAGGGGGAAGCTCACTGTGAGAAGGCACGGGTGAGCCAAGGAGCTGGCTCGACACGCGACAGAGGGGTGCAGTGCGAAGCATAAAAGCAGCAGCTCTGCCGTCCTGGCTGCTCTGCCCTGGAACGCAGCATGGGAACCACTGCCCAGTGCAAATCTGTTCCTCATTATCCTCCCCGGCTGCTGACTGATGCCGGCTCAGTCACCAACGACGTGCCTTGCGGCCTAGGATGGCTCACATCCATCAGACAGGCGACTTTTCAGGGTAGGTTGAGGCTGGCATCCTCCCCTCCAAGGTAATTCAGGAGTGACAGTGAGTTGCAGCCTCCACGATACGCAGAGGAGGCTTTTGGTGGAGGCAAGGAGCAGCGGTGGCTGCAGGAGAAAGGGGATGCAGTGGTGGCAGTGGGGCAGCAGGATGCCCTGGGCCTTACTCCAGACACTGGCTGGTGGTTGCAGAGTGATGGTGAATTGCCACCCAGGAAACGAGTTGCAGGAGGGTGGGAGCTGGGTGCCCACACGGGCAGTCAGGAGCGGAATGGAGCAATGAATGGACTGAGGTCTCCAAAATGTGTCTACCCACGTGTGGTCAGCCTGAATGCCTTGCCTTAATTCGTCTTTGCCTTCCCACTCTTCTCACATGTATGGCCAACGGCTCCGCTGTGATTTGTGCTTGCTGGAAAGCCTGGGGAGAAGTGGGAGGTGAGGAGCTGAATGCCCATTCAGCGGCTTCCCACCACTTGTGCCTGTGTAGGTCATCATGCAGACATCACATGAGGGAATCAGAAGTGCTCCAGAGATGGAGCAGAATGAAGAAGGTTGCAAAGTGGCTCAGCAACACCCTTGCTGCAACAGAAAACATGATGCTAGCAGTCCAAGGAAAGGATTAATCCCCTCAGTTTGATGCTTAGCTGCATGCCAGCTCCAGTTTGGGGCTGCTCAGGACAAGAAACACATCTGTTCTATTTCTAAAGCTTACCTAAGAGCCCAGCACTCATCATACACCGGGAAGGCTGTGATTTGGAGATGCTGTGCAGTGCTGACCTGGGAGATAGCCAACACCAACCCTCACCCACAGCTTGGCTCTTGCATCCTGCTGCTGCCCCACTGCTGGCACTGCCTCACGCCCTCTGCTGACTTCACAAGTTCTGGGGAAAGGGGGAAAGCTGGAGGAGCCGAGCATCGGAGAAAGTAAATCACTGCGGAAAAAATGTGCAGATCTAATGGCAGTGCTCTGCAGCAGTCAGACAGCTCCAGGATGGGGTTGCTTATAATAACAGTCGGAGGGTTGTATGTTCTGGGTTACAGCCTGACAAGCAGCTAATTTGTTGAGCCTTGCTCCGTCCTGGAGAAGCAGAGGTTTGGGCACATGTGCTCGTGGTTTGGCCCGGTTTTTGTATTTTTCCACTGAAGCACTTTGGTATTTTTAGGCTGAGAGAGATGGAACTGTGCAGCACTGGAAGGAACAGCTCTGCGCAGGCAGGAAAGGGAAAGGCAGAGATTGGAGGAGGAAAACAAGCACTGACAAAGCCCCGTGGGTGCAGGAGGGGCCGCAGCCCCTGGCAGGTGCCCGAGTGGTCACAGCGTGGTGGGGGCTGAAGGTGGGAGGAGAGGGCTGCAGTTTTGGGTGGAGAAGGGCAGAGCTCCCTGGGATCTGAGGCAAACCCAACCCAGAGGAAGCAAGGCTTGCAGAGGTCCCCAGCCAGCCCCGAGTCCCGACCGTGACACCTGCTCCAACTCTCGTTTATTGAACGTTACAAAATACTCTGCATATGTTTTCACATTAAAACAACATTCTTGCAAATAAGATGCTAAGTCTGGAGTTGTTTGTGGTGCCCATGGCTACAGAAAACACTGACCCAGCTAGAGATTTAGTATGGCCCAATATCAGAAATCAAAACTGGAATAAGGCATACAAGAAATGCAAAACTATATAAAAACCTTTTAAAAACCTCATGCTCCAGTTGGCAGGGCAGGTACAGAGCAAAACAGCCTTGCTAGCAGTACCGAGTGCCACCGCCTTGCCTGCCCCACGTGGGCTCATTCACCCAGGGCACTGAAACATCCCTTGACACGTGCAGACCCAGCACCCCGGGTAGCTGCGATGGGCAGCCATGTGCTTACTGTTGGGTGTTATCAGCACAGAGAGGAGCTTCCCCGCTTCAGGGGTCACCTGTGCCCAGCTACACTGAGCTCCGAGCAGATCTTGGGGAGCGAGATCACAGGGTCCCACTTGGGAGAGCTCTGGGGTGGCTGGGGGGCAAGTGCTGGAGGCAGAGCTTTGCAGATGCACTCAGCTCTCATCCATCTCCCCTGCTCCTGCTTTACATTCAGCCCTGCTGCTCTCCTTTGTGCCCTCCCAGATGACGAGACTCAGGCAACTGGAGGGACTGGGAGGCAGGCAGGATGAAGGCTGCCATGCAAGGCTGCCGTCCTCTAGCAAAGCCAGAAAACAGAATGCTGCAGCCACGAGGAGCACACCTGGACGAGCAGTGTGGTGGCACAGCCAAACGAGTGACGGAAGAGTCCCTGTGCGTATACAGCCTGGCTCCCGGCGGAGCCAAACCCCAGTCCTGAGAAGGTCATGGCTTTGCTTCTGCGGTGCCTCTAGAACCCAGGGGGACAGAGCTGCCGTGGAAAGGGGCTGATCTCTGCTCTCCCAGCTGAAGTCCATGCGTGTTCGGAGCAGCCGGGTTCCTGGAAGCCAAAGGCTGGGTGGCCCATGGGAATGGGCAGCAGCCCATCCTGCAGAGGATGGAGGGTCAGCTGGAGCAGTCCATCAGCCAGAACCCCAAACCTCATGCTGGCACAGCCACAGTGGCATCAAGACCACCTTTGGGAGGAACACCTCTGGCCTCCCAGGAGACAGGAGACAAAGGCCAGAGAGGAAGAGAGAGCCTGACTTGGGGTCTGTGCCCCCTGTAAGGATGGGGCCAGTGCCTGCTCTCGCACCATGCCCCTCTATCCACCAGCCTCACATCAGCATGAGCAAAGCCCCACAGCTCTCCGGCTGCTCCTGGAGTTGGAGGAGACACGCAGAAGCTTCACAAAGCACGACGTGGGAGTGGCTGGAGGGTGGCAGTCTGCCCCGCATGCCATGCATTTCAGATGTGGCTGGCTCTGCTGAATGCGAGCCGCCGGTGCTCGGCGGGCAGCAACCCCCTGCCCTGCTCCTCCATGCCCATCAGGGGCTGCAGCTCCTGCTGCTCCATGCCCTCAGGGCTGCTGTCGCTCTTCGACCTGCTGCTCTTGGGTACGTGGCTGGGGAACTGGAAACGTGAGACCTGCTCCGGCGTTGCCTGGCTCGCCGACTGCGGCTGCTTCTCCAGCATGGGGCGGGCGAACCTCCTGTGCTGCACTCCTGCCTCGATGCCTGGTGGTGAGGCAATGCTCTCCAGGGACGAGATGCTTTGGTTCCATGCTTTCTGCATATCCACTGGCACGATTTTGGTGGTCTCCGAGGAGACGTAAACAGCCAGATCAGCCTGGTCTCCTTTCCACGGCAGCTCCTTCTCTGCCAAGGTGGGTGATGGCGGGATGATGCAGGGGCTGGGGCAGACGTCCAGGCTGCCTGGGGGCGCAGAAGGAGGAATGGAGGGGGATACTGCATGGCTCCTGCTTTTTCAAACCCTGGTACCAACGGGGACCCTTCCAATCTGGCCCACTTTGAAGGCTCTGCTGTGCCTCTGTGGCCACAGAGAAGAGCAGCCCTCCCACTTGTGCTTCCAGCCCAAGCAAACCTTGCTCCATTAGGCATAGGAAAGAATGGCATGCCTACCCTGGGTCACCTTTCCTTGCAGGACCTCATCAGTGGCACGAGCAACGAACACGATCCCTTCATCATCCTCTCTCTCCGTCTCTGAGCTATCACTCTCCTCCTCATCGGAGCTGACCGTCACCAGCACGGGAGCTGCAGACACATGGGGGGGTTATGGAGGATGGATACCCTAAGAGCTGCCCCCCTGCACCCATGGGAAACGTCCTTGTGCCAGGATAACCCCAGTGCCACCAAGCATGGACAGTGTGCTACTGCCACCCCACCCCAATGGATGCCCTTGCAGGTCCTGAGAACCTCTCCTGCCACCTCCTTACCCGCCTCCTGCCAGGGGATGTTTTTGTGCGTCTTCCCATTGGGTGCATCGCTGGGCAGAGAGGTGTTTTTCTGCAGAGGGAGAGAGATCTGAATGGGACCCAACCCTGTCCCCAGGCTCTGGAGATGCTGAAACCCTGCAGCACGCCACAGCCCCACAGGACCTCGCTGCCCCATATCTTGTAGGGGAGCAGGAATTTGGGGATCGCTTGCCTTCTTCCTGCCCTTTTCCTTCAGCCTGGCTTTGCTCTTGGAGGAGCAGACGTTGTGCTTGGTGGACTTGAAGGTCTCCAGGCGCCTCTTCATGTTCTGCCGGAAGATTTCTTTATCTTGGCGTTCTTGTTTATCTGGAGAGATGAAGTGACGGCTGTAGCTGGCCTTGTACTGGCCGAGGGAGAGGCAAAGAGACACAAGGGTGAGCAGCCAGCCCCGCACAGCACCCTCCATCCCTGCTCCTGCTGCGGGCGGCAGCGCTCACCCGCCGCCGGGGCTTGTAGAGGCTCCCACGCAGCACGTGGTGCATGGCCGCGTCCTCCTTGTCCCGCCGGCTCCGCACCGTGTCGATCACCTGCAGGTCCAGGCACGCGCCGCTCCCGCTCTCCCTCCTGGGGAGTTGGGGCATCCCAATGGATCTGGCCCGTCCCAATGGACCCGACCCATTACAATGGATCGTGCCCATCCCAATGGATCCATCCCATCCCATTGCATCTGACCAAATCCCAATGGATTTATCCAATCCCAATGGGTCCAGCCCATCCCAGGGATGATGCAGCCAGGGATTGTTGCCTAAAGGCCGGGCTTTAGAGGGGTGCTTGCACTCACAGCAGGTTTGTGACAGACGACTCTGACATGGACGTGCGGCTGGGCATGGAGGGCAGTGCCAGCTTGGCAGCCGACAGTACGTGACCACCCTGGGGGAGTGACAGAGATGGGCTGGAGAGGTCCCCACCACCTCATCCAGTGGGACACAGCTCCCGTCACACACCCCTACCTGGTCCACAAAGCTGATGGCATCACGGATGTTCAGCTTGTAGTAGACATCCCAGATCTCATCCCGCAGCTTGTAGGCAGATTTCCTCATCAGGAGCTGGCTCAGGTACTTTTTGTCAAACTGCTCCCACCTGCAGTGAGGTGGACACACGGGTGGTTAAAACCCCACAGGGGATGGTTGGATGTGTAAAATGGTCATGGGATTTCTTCCCATGCAAAGTCCAAAGTGCCCAAAACATGGGGAGAGAAGGCTGTTCCTGGGAACACCCTGGCAGAGGACAGTGGGAGGGGACAGGACATGCTGCCACGTTGTCCCCAAGCCAAGGGGAAACCGGAGACCAGTGACGGGTGCAGAACTGGAGCTGGTGCAGCTGCCCAGATGGAGCTTCCCTCCAGGAAGCAGGCTCCCTGCATGCTTTTCCTGTTGTGATTCTGCAGATAAACACTCTTAAAATTTTGACAGTTCCTTCCTCAGTATCCAGTGTGTCTCCGTCTGGAGAGGCACAACATCATCACAGCCACCACAATCCTGCAGCAGCTCCAGCATGGGCAATGCCACCTTGTGCCCTAAGCCACCTCTGCCCAGCCTCTCCTTAGGACACTTCTGGGGCAGTGGTTTGCATTGCACCATCCAGATGGACAGACATACGCCTTCCTGGTCCTGCTGCCTTGCCCACAGCAGGTCTGTCCACCTTGGGATGTCTGCACAGCTGCCACACCATCCCATCCAGCTGAATGCCAGCAGACAAGACACTTACTTGTCCCGCCAGTAGTGGTAGCCGTGGTGTCCCACAATATCCTCCACTGCTGCCAGGATGTGATCAAAGGCCTGGAGTGAGGAGAAAAGGGTGAGAACGGTGGAGGGTGAGCCAGGCTAAGCATGCCCCGACCTGGCACTGTGGGGAGCACCTACATGCTCGTGTAGCTCCTCATTCAGCGTGGGCTTGTGGTGGTCACTGCGCTTCACCTTCAGCCACGTCACCAGTGGTTTGATGGTGAGGCCCTGGAATGGCAGGCAAAAGATTGAGGGGGCGAGAGGGTGTGTGGCTAGGGCACAAGGGTAAAAGGAGCATGAAGTGACCAGGGACATTGGTTGTGACAGCCGCATGCAATGTTCCCACTGTGCTTTGGGTCTGTGTGATGGCAATCTGGGGACCTGACACCTGGTACCTGTGTCCCAAGTCATGCCCCTCCAGACCCCAAAGCTGGCATCTGTTCATGGTGCTGCTCCCCAAGGGCAGAGTGCCCATCCTCACCTGCACAATGACAGTGAAGAACACCACCACGATGGTCGTTGCCACAAAGTAGTCCTTGGCTTTCACCTTTGCCTTGTCCAGCAAGATGACCAGGGCAAAGGCAACAGCTCCGCGGAGGCCACCATAAGACATGACCACCTGGTCGATCCTGTCCAGCGGGATGAGGCGGAAGCGGTTGAGGACATAGGTCTGGAGCACGACACCTGAAGAAGATGGAGGACAAGAGTGTGGGATGGCACCAGAGCCCCATAGATGAGGCAGAGTCAAAGCTAGGAGCCACACTTGGGGAGTGCTGCTTTTTGACAAGAAAATGGCTGGGACAGCAGGACAGACTGACCCACAGCTCTGAAGAGGAGGATGAAGAACAGAGTGCCCAGTACCAGCGCGGTGTCCCATGTCCACTTGGAAGTGTCCACAGCTGACATGCCCAGAAACATGAAGATGATGGTCTCTGAGCTGCTGGCCAGTGTCTTCATGGTGTACTTGACTGTGGTGCGGGATTTCTGGGAGATGTTGGCTTCCACATACTTCTTGCAGCAGATCCCACAGAAGGTGACTCTGCGGAGGGGCAGAAGGAGCTGGCATGACCCCATGGTGAGCACCCCTGCTTTTTCTGGGGTTCCCCGGTACTCACGCCAGGATGGCGGAGAGCGAGACCATCTCGGCAGCCAGGTAGGCAACGTAGGCCAGGAGGAAGACAAAGAGCGGCTCGATGATGCGCACGCGCTTGGTGAACCGCGTGATGAGGGCCAGAAGGAAGGCGAAGAGCAGCCCCACGGCCGTGCCCCCCAGACTCACCAGGAAGAAGGAGGCTGAGGGGAAGAGGTTGGGTTGCACCTTTGGTGAGACCCCTTGCCGAGCCCCACGCTCCCACATGAGTCCCCACCAAAGCATCCAGTGGCGATGGCTGAGATGGGCTTAGTGACTGACCACAGCACAGCATCCATGCTCCCCAGTTCTCTGGAAGAGCTGGTGGGGCACATACTCACCTACCCCCTTCACATAGTCCGTGGCATGGATGTGTTCTGGGCCCAGCTCCACAAAAGAGTTGAAGACCTTGTACAGCACCTGCAGGCAACACAAGTCCTTTGGAAATGGCAGAGAACCTCGCTACCATGGGAGGGGCAGCACAGGTGGGAAGGATGGGCCTAAGCATTCTCCTGAGGCCAACACAGTGGAGGGACCCAGTGGCACGGAGTTGCCACCTGCACCCTCTGCAGGTGGCCCACGCTGGGCTCCACTTCCATAGGATCACGGACTGATCTGAGTCAGAAGGGACTCTTATGGGTCATCAGTCCAATCCCAAGGTGTGGGCAAGACATAGAATCTATAGAATCATTAAGGTTGGAAAAAAATGACTAAGATCACCAAGACCAACCCCAGCTCAACCCCACCATGCCTACCAACCATGTCCTTCAGTGTCACATCTCCATGCTTCTTGAACACCTCTAGGGTCAGTGACTCCCAACCTCCCTGGGCAGCTTCTTTCTGATGCCTCACCACTCTTTCTGAGAATAAATTTTTCCTAACATCCAACCTGAACCTTCCACGGTGCAACTGAAGGCCATTACCTCTCGTCCATCTTTCACTACATCAAGCTGCCCAAAGCCACGTCAACCTGATGCTGAACACCTCCAGGGATGAGGCACCCACAACTTCTCTGGACAGCCTGCTCCAGTGCCTCACCACCCTCAGTGTCATTAGGACCGTAGGGCTCCCGTGGCTCCAACTCACCACAGTGACAGCATCGTTCAGGAGGGACTCGCCAAACACGATGATGAAGAGGGTCTCGTTCACATGGACCTCTTCAAAAACAGCCAACACCGCCACAGGGTCCACAGCCGAGATGAGGCTGCCGAAGAGCAGGAAATCCATCAGCCCAGCTTCCACACCTGGATCTGCTGGGACAGAAGGGTGGAGGTGAGGCAGGTCATCCTCCACAGGTGAGGGATTGTGCAGGTGAAGCCAGCCTGTCCGTCAGACCTCTGAGATCTCCCTGAGGTGATGTGGGGTTTGGCACACAAGGGGAGAAGTGCTTGGACCAGGCACCAAGAGGTTCCCCTGGGCTCAGAGGAGCTCGAAAGAAGGCCCAAGCCAGGCAGGGCCACTAGCTCCGGCTGAGGACAGGGAACACGGCAGCAAGCCAGCAGAGCTAGCCAAGGTCGGCGACAAAAATAGCAAAGACATGAGTCAGCCCGATGCTGAGAAGGTCCCCTTTGTCCTCCACACTTGCTGGTCCTGCCAGAACATCATTCCCAGCTCCTGAAAGCTGTGGGATTCACGCCAGGGCTCTAAATTTGGGAGTGTTTTGCATTTTCCCACCCCTCCTTAGGGGATGTGGGCTCCCTCAGCACCCACCCATCAGCCCCGCCTGGTGCAGGCCCCAGAGGGCAGTGCCGGTGGTGAAGGAGTTCCAGAGTGTGCCCACAACTGCGTAGGTGAGGATGGCACCAATGTTGTCGAAGAACAAGCGGCTGGGCATGAAGTAGCCCGAGTCCAGGACGATGGGGGGCAGGAGGAAGAGGAAGAACATGTTGGGCTCCAGCTGGTATTTGGGTTTTTTGGCCACGGCCAGCACAATGCCGCCCAGCCCCAGCCCCAGCAGGATGAGGAGGCAGCTCTCCGGCACGACGGACGTCACCTTTCTGGACAGATGAAACACTGAAAGAGAAGGAAGAATGTGAGCAGCAGACAGAGGGGCACAGGGACAGAGCACCCTGAGTCCATAGGCTCCACACAGATGGGTTGACTGATGAGTGACAGACAAGGGAGCCCCCAAGGCCACATGTGAGTAGAAGACCTCCTAGCTCGTTGGCTCACTTGGCTGCCCTGCTACCACTGCCAAGCCCAATCCCTAAAGCTCTAAATGAGGTGCTTGTACCCATCATCCCACCAGGAGGAAGGCTGTGCTGTGATCTCACACTAGCCCTAGGACACTGGGCTCCTTTCCTGCCTGAGATGCCCATGGATGGGCTGCAGCTCTACTCAACCCAGGGTATACACTGTGACAACACCAGTGGTATAAACTGAGAGAGAAGCTCAGGAACTGGCTTCCCTCTCTACTGCCTGTGCCTGTCTGCTCTGGGCCTGTCCCAAATCAGGATTTTGTGTCCTCCTCCTCCCAAGCCACTGCTGTATAAGCCAGGCATTTAGGCATTTTGCTTGTTTGGCATCTGTGCTAAAAGGAGAAAGGCATCGCTGAGCACGTTCATAGTGCTGCAAGCAGTGCTGGCTGCTGTTCAAGAGAGGCATCCTGCTCACAGGAACACCGTACCCCACACGGGGACGGGGACACTCAGCCCTGGTGACGGGGTGACCTTGTTTGCAGCTGTCTGAGCACGCGGGTGGAGCAGCATGCAAACACTGCAGCACGAGCGCGTCGGACAGAGCACTGGCTGACCTACCTGCATGCAAATACAAGGCATGCGAGAGCTGCGGAGGGAGGGATGCTTGCAATAATCAGCTTATTTCAGCAAGCCACGAAAGAGGATGTATTTAACGGAGCAAGCTAATCATACCCTCATAGCCATGTATTAGCCCCATGGCGAGGAGCCTGATGGCACAAGGCCACATCATGCCAGCCAGCAGAGGGGACATGCTCCTCGTGGCAGCCTTGTCCCCATGTAAACCCAAATCATTGCAGCCTCTTGGCAAAACCAGCCGGGCAACCCACAGATCCCGGTGTATTTCTCCTGCCAAGCTGTATTGTGGGGCTGCTGAGGGTCACAGACAAGGCGTCCTCCCACCACTGAGGACATCACTGGTGACATCTCAGTGCTGTGGCGCAACTTGGCCATCAGATGAAGGAATCATTATGGTTAGAAAAGACCTCTCAGATCCCCTGGTCCAACCCCAGCCCACCCCCACCATGCTCACTGCCCTCAGTGCCACATCCCCATGGCTCTGGGACACCTCCAGGGATGGTGACTCCCCCACCTCCCGGAGTGCCTCAACACTCTTTCTGGGAATAAATTGTCCTTAATATCCAACCTGAACCTCCCCTGGTGCAGCTTAAAGCCAGCAGGCACCTTGTCCTCAAGTAAAGGGACATCACGGTCTCCAGACCATCACTGGGCTACCCTACCACCCCCACACATCCCAGTCCTGCTCTGGATGAGAGGAGCCCCTCGCTTGTGCCAATCACCAGGAGGAAGGCTGTGCTGATCAAAGAAGTTCTCAGCATCGATGGGAGAAGCCCTGCATGCACAGCCAAGGCATGGGAACGCTGCCGGCTTCGTTGCTGCCGCCCTCACAGCAAATCCCAGCACACGAGCTGCTCTGCAGCAGGGACGGGTGGCAGGAGCTCTAATTTTACACCCGCTAGGCAAGAATTTCAGCATTAACGTTCCCACAGCAACGGTAACTCAGCCACATGTGAATTAACTTCAGAGGCATCATCCCCGCTCCAGACATCCCCCAGCACGGGATGTGCTGTCGGGAGGACGCGAGGACAAACCCCGCTCCCCCTCGTGGGGCTCGGGGTCCATTGTGGAATCGTTAAGGTTGGAAAAGACCACTGAGATCATCCAGTCCGACCACTGACCCATCAGCACCACACCCACTAACCACATCCCAGCGGGATCGGGGGCACCAAAACCAATGGGTGCTGGGAGCAATGAGGTCCGGGGCTGGATGCAAAGGGAGAAGGTTGGGACCCGCAGCCCCCTCCCCACAGCCCTTAGTGTGGGTGAGGGGAGGCAGTGGGGCAACGCTCATCACTTCTCCTTTCTGTCTTCCCCATAGCAAACAGAGCATGAAGGCAGCAGAGCCCGGATGATGGCTTGCTGTGCAGGAAACCAACGCTCGGCGCAGTTTTCTCTGCCCCAGGCATTTGCTCGCTGCTTGCTTAGGGCACCCCGGCATCGTGATGGTTTCCAAGAACAAGAGCCTACAGTATCACTTCCCCAGCACGCAGTGCTGGGGACGTTTCCGCCCCTGCAGTCACAGGGCTGCGAGCTGGCAGCAGCTCTTCCGCACCAGCCCGCACCCAGCACCCGGCACTCAGCACCCAGCACGGCCACCCCGCTCTTGGGGACCCTTCTGCCCCTGTCCCCATCTCCTTCTGCGCCCCTGGGCACCCTGGGGCCAGCAGTGCCAGGGCTAGGAGCAGGGGTAGGACGTGTCGTCAGGCCGTGGGACAGCTGGCTGCTGTCACATCGCTGCCACGGCAGCTGGAGGTGGCACAGCTGCAGGCAGAGCGCTCCATGTCTCAGCTGGTAATTTATTCCTTGCAGAGGTTTAGCTGCGAGAAGGCCGAGGGAGGATGGAGCGCGAGGTGCACGGCCGTGGGTTGGGTGATGCTGGAGCAGGAGGAGGGCGGCTGACAACGACGGCAGCACCCTGCCCTGGGTGTCAGCGCATCCCCGCTCCCCCAGCACTGCTTCCAGGAGGACAGCCGCTTCAAGGTCACTGTCACACCTCCTGGGAGCCCGCTCCGTGCCACGTGGCTCTGCTGTGACCCACCGGCATGACCACCCAGCTCCGCACCCGACCCCGACAGCAGCACACACATCCCCCGCTCCGTCCCCTCCGTGCCCACCCCGGGGGTCCACCACCGTGTCCCCTGGGTGCCGGCAGCCGGGCTCTGCTCTGTCACCTCTCATCACACCCCCACGGCAAAGAATGGCTCGCGACCCTCCGCGGGCCACCGAGCCCCGAGCCGTCACCTCCCGGGGACCATCCGTCACCCCGCAGCCCGGTGCCACCCCACCCCCCGCCGTCCCCGCTGCCCATCCCGGGGCCGCGTCACCCTCGGGGAGCGCCCGGTCCCCGTCCCGGCGGCACTCACCGATCTTCGCCAGGCTGGCCACCAGGATCCAGGCGACCACCAGGCACGGCACCTGCACCTCGTGCCACTGCCACCGCAGCAGCTCGGCTCCCGCCGGAGGGACGGCGGCGGGGCCGGGGGAGGCCGGGGGACCGCTGCCCGGGGGATGCATGGCCCCGCACCTCCGCCGCTCCGCGGCTCCGCCGGCCCCGCCGCGACGTCACCGGCAACGGCGGGGGCAGAGCCCGGCCCGCCCCGCAGCGCCCGCCCCGCCCCGGAGCTGCTCCACCCGCTCCGGTCCCCAGTGCTGCACGAGTCCTCGGCGACGTCCAGGTGTCACCATCACCCGCCTCCGTGCCGCTCCTCCCAACCTCCGCGGTCCCCGGTCCTGCCCTGATGCCATCCCCCCCTCCGCCCCCCCACCTCGGTCTCAAGTGCTGCCCCGGTGCCTCCTCCGCTTGCCCCAGTCCCCCACGCTGCCCCGGTGTCACCTCCATCTGTCCTAGAGCTGCCATGGTTTCACCTCTGCAGTCCCACCTGTCCCGGTCCCCAGCATCACCTCGATGTCACCTCTCGGTCCCCAACACTGCCCTGCTCACCCCAAGCAGCACCTCCATGCCACCTCACCCCAGCCCCGGTCCCCCTGCACGTGCCCCAAAGCCTCCTGCCCCTCAGTGGTCTCCTTGCACCTGCTTTGGTCCCCCCCTTCACCACCCTGCTGCCCCCTCCATCACCTACTGCCCCCTCCAGCCCCCTGGGTGACCCTCCACAGCCTGCTGTCCCTCTACTTCCCTCCTGTCCCTCCATCACCTCCTGTCCCCCCCATCACCCGCTGTCCCCCATCACCTGCTGTCCCCTCCAGCCCCCTGCTGTCCCTCCAACATCTGCTGTCTCCTCCATCACTTATACTATCCCTCCATCACCCGCTGTCCTCTCCATCCCTTCCTACTTTCTCCATCACCTGCTGCCCCTCCATCACCTCCTGTCCCCCCCATCACCCGCTGTCCCCCCATCACCTGCTGTCCCCTCCATCCCCGTGCAGTCCCCTCCATCACCCACTGTCCTCTCCATCCCTTCCTACTTTCTCCACCACCTGCTGTCCCCTCCATCACCTGCTGTCCCCTCCATCACCTCCTGTCCCCTCCATCACCCGCTGTCCTCTCCATCCCTTCCTACTTTCTCCATCACCTGCTGTCCCCTCCATCCCCCTGCTGCCCCTCCATCACCTGCTGTCCCCTCCATCACCTCCTGTCCCCTCCATCACCCGCTGTCCTCTCCATCCCTTCCTACTTTCTCCATCACCTGCTGTCCCCTCCATCCCCCTGCTGCCCCTCCATCACCTCCTGTCCCCTCCATCATCTGCTGCCCCTCCATCACCTCCTGTCCCCTCCATCACCTGCTGTCCCCTCCATCCCCCTGCTGCCCCTCCATCCCCCTGCTGTCCTCCCGAGGGACCATCCCTGCACCCCCCAGCACCCCACGCAACGCAGGGCACTCAGAGCATCCCTTACGCACCCGGAGCACCCCCTGCCCCCCCGTACCGTTGGAGCCGCCCAAGCAAAGCCCCGCTTACACCCGCGGAGGGCGCCCGAGCGCGGGGCGGTGCCGTGGCAGTGCCGGGCCGGTACCGGGGCGGTGCCGGGGCGGTGTCGGGGGCCGTCCCGGTGCCGCCCCCGAAGCTCCGAGCGCAGTGCGGCGGCGGTGGCGGTGCCGCCATGGCGGAGGCTGCGGTCCCGTGCCGGGTGCAGTACCTGGAAGACTCCGATCCCTTCGGCTGCGGCAGTTTTCCGGAGCCCCGACGTGCGCCCGTGTACGCCGTGGAAGAAGCGCTGGCCCTGGGAGCGCAGCTGCCCGCCGTGCACCGGCTGCTGGGAGCCCCGCTGCCGGTAAATGGGGGAGACGGGAGGTTGGGAGGACGGGGGGGCTGAGCATCCCGGGCGTGGCTGTGGGGCTGCGGTCCCACGGGGCTGCCCGTTGGTCGCAAGGGGATGGCGGAGCGGTGGGGGGCTCGGCAAACCCTCCAGAGATGTTGGGCGCAGCCGTATCCGCATCCCCACGGCGGAATGCCGTGTGTCTGTAGCCACGGGGACGCCGTCGTTCCGCCCGATGCCGTCCAGCGCGGCCTCGCGGAAGGAGCGGCTCTGTTTTGTCGGGGCCGGTTCCCATCCGACGGCAGCGGCACGGGACAGACACTGTGTCAGCATCCCGCAGCGCGTTGCCGTGGGGCAGCGCTGCCCGCCCCTTGTCCCACACGGCGTTTGCATGGGCTGGAAGGAAAGCCCCGCAGAAACACATGCGCTGAGCAACTTCCTCCGGGGAGCGGGGAGGAAGGAGGAACAGCACCGGGGGGGGGGTCCGAAGCAGGGCCGGTTTCCCAACCCAGGCTGGAGCCTCCTCTCCCCACGCCCTCTCCTGCAACGTGGGTCCCCTCTCGGTGTGACGAGTGCCCCTTTGCAGTCTCTTCCCGCTGGGGGTGCGTGGGTTTTCTCCCCTTTTCTCCCTCCCCCCCCCCCCCCCCGGCGTGGGACGCGGCAGCACCCTGTGCATAGCAGCACGTTTCCGTGGCACCACGCGCGGAGCTGGGAGAGGGGTTGCTGCGAGACCTTTCCCTGAGCCAAACAAGCTTTCACTTTGTCGTGAAGCAGAGTGCAGCGGCCCCTCACGGTGTCCCCGCCGTGGGATTTTTCGCTGGTGACTAAACACGGTTTGTTTGGGAACACGCAGCCCCAGACATGACGAATGGAGCGAACTCAAATTTCAGGCATGCGTCCTCCCCACCCCGCAGCCGTAACGGGATCGCTGTCCCGGGGTGCCACCACCATGGGGACGGGGACACTGTGGGGCTGGAGCCAGCTCCCCCACCCCACACCGTGCCCACGCTGCCAGGTGCCGCTCGCAGCCCCATTACTCACCGTGCTATAATTAGGAAATGAGCAGTCATTATTAATTTTTTCCCCTATAAAACTCAGCCCTGGATGCCGGGCTCATCCCGCTTCGCTCAGCAGCATCCTCCCATGCTGGCTGCCCCACGTCCCCCCGAATGGATCCACGCAGGATTTACCCTCCCTGCCCACACGTGCGTGGCTCCTCATTTCCTCTCCCCACAGCTGATGGCTTTTTCATGCTTTCCGGAATGCGTGTTTGTGCCTCAAATACCTTCCCAGCCGCTTTCCGCAGCCGCATTGTTCTGGTCCGGGACGATGCTATCTCATCCGAGCTTCCAGCAAGTCACACAGGGCACTGCTGAGTGATGCTCCCTCTGGGTGCAGGCATCCTTTCAACCCCTGCAAGTGATTTGCTGCAAAACCCGTGTTTTCCACAAAAACACGTGACTGCTGCAGCGGAAATCCCGTTGCAAACTGGGGCTGCCCACCTGAATTGCAGAGGGTGGTGGCGAGGCCGTGTCCATTGCACTGCTGTCCCTCAGTGTCCCCTTGCATGCTGTTGACCTGCACCCTGCACCGGTGCTATCAGCGTAGGGGTTTTGTAAACAAAACCAAACTGTGGGAGCTCCCTCCTCTGGAAACCTGCAGAAGAGCGAAACCTGTGTTGGGAATGGGTTTGGGGCTCCCCTGTGCCCAAAGTCTTTGATTCTGATGGGTTTGGGTCTACCACTTGCCCCGAGTCCTTGATGCTGATGGGTTAGGGGTTATGGAACCATGAGAAACTCAGGGCTGGATGGAGAAGACAGCATGTGAACAAGTGTGCAGCTCCGGGCTGTGTGTGCTGTGTGCCCTCCAGAGCCCTCCTGCCTTCTTTTCCTTTTTTTCCCCACAGTGGGCACTACTCCCATCCATCTGCTGCCATCCATCAGCAGGAAAGGGTACAGGGCAGCACCCGGTAATAAACACCTCTACCAGCCCCAAAATGTCCCATAGTGGTTCCTGTTGCCCAGGGGTGTGAGAAGAGGAGGGGAGAGAGCAGCTATGATAGTGTGTATTTCAGAAGTGAGCTGTGCTGGGTTGGATTGCACAAGAGCTTTGTTGGAGTTTTGGGCACGCAAAGATGGCATAGGGTACAGAGCAATGCTGAGTTAGGGATGCTGTGAGCTATGAGCCCTACTCCACACTGTATAAAATTCATCCTGAGCTTTGTGTTGAACTGTGGCCTCAAGATTGAGCATCAGCTGCAGAAAATAACAGATAGATGAGTTTCAGTAAATGCCCCATCCCCTCCCCATAAGCCGTGCGGGGCAGCCCATGGCACTGCTCTCTCTGGTTTGCAGTCGGGGCATTGCTCTGCCTCTGCCCGAAGAGCAGCCTGCAGCTGAGTTTTAAAGCTCCTCTGGATTTCTCCAAACATTTCTCTTCTTTGTCTTACTTGGGTCTCCATCGCCTCCATCCCTAGGCCAACGCAAGGAGGTGAGGAGCATCCCCCCCATCCCACGCTGTCACCAAAGGGTTTCTTTAAATATGCTGAAAGAGACACACAGGGAGCTCCGCAGCTCAGAGAGGTTGGGAATGTGTGGTTTAAGAAAAAAATAGAAAGATGGGGGAAGTGTTTCCGGCACTGGCAGATAAGAAGGATGCTGTGCAGAGCTGTGCCAAGATAAGGCACTCAGCTCGTTGTTGCTTGGATGACGGGGTTGGTTTGGATGTGTCTGTCTTGGCTATGGAGACCTCCAGGTGTGCTTTGTGGGTCCATCATCTCACAGGTCAGAGGTATCTCCACCAATGCCTCGTGGAGGGATTTCCATCACTGTTTCAAGGAGGGATCTCCTTCAGCCCTCCTCTCCATGGAGGGATCACCATCACAGCCCTGTGGAGACATCCCCATTGAGTGATTTGGAGAGGGCAGTCCTGCTGTGGGTGCATCCATGAGCCATCATTTGCTACGTGTATCCTCCCTGAGCTTTGAAGCTTGTGGTCCTGTGTGTTCCCGCCTGGATGGAGCCATACTCCTGTGCACTGTCCTTGTCCCCTCAGGACATGTCCCCAAAAGTCCCCCAAACCAGCAGCCAGAGGGCACCTGGGAGGTGTGAGCGTGGGATAGATGCTCTCCTCTCTTTGCCCTCCCTGGATTTGCTGTGATCCCATACCACTGTATGACATTTTCCCATAACAGAGGCAAATGGATCAAAGCTGGGAGCAGGGACACTGCAGCTCAACCTTGCCCAAGGAGCAACGGAGGCAACACATCCTCACTATAGGATGCTGTGTCCCTTGTCCCTTTCCTCAGGGGATGACATTGGCCAGGGCTTGGGCATCCCATGCACCAGAGCATCCCTTGTAGGGAGTAGAGCCAGGCTCGCATGGGTCGCACCAGCTGGGTGGTGTCACCATCTCCAAAATCAGCTGTTATCTCCAGCTCGCAGCAGAGGTGATTTTTTCCCTCTGGAGCTGCGTTTTGGTGCACGGTGGAAGGATGCAAGGGCATGAGTGTAATCCTTCCCCCAGCCCTCGGTGGTGTTTGTTGCCCGTTGCCATGGCTGGGGGCAGCAGGACGTGAGGTGAGATGCTGACAGCACGGTGATGGAGTCCAGCCCCGCAGTGGTGCCCTGCCAAATTGCCGCTTATCTGCAGGCTGAGTCAGACAGTGGGGCGTCACTCCACACGCGTGGCGTGGTTTGGGCTCGGTTCCTTTTGCCTTCTGGGTTTGGTGGTGATGTCACGCGTGCAAGGTCTTGTTTGAGACACCAAGCACAGGGAGATGTAGGGGATGGATGCGTGGCGGTGCTGCATGGGGCTGCCCTGGGGCTTTCCCGGCCCTTTGGGAGCGGTGGGGATCCAGCTCCTGACCCCTGGAGTGATTTGGGGCTGGAAGTCGGGTCTTGGTGATGAGCCCTGCAACTCCTCCCTGGATAAGTTATGCACTGTGTTTGGAGTCTTTCTTTGGGGTTAATAACGGGGGTTTATTGCTGCTGCAGGGAGAGATGTGGGAAGGCACACGTGGCTGCTGTGAGATGGGGAGTGGATGCTGTAGGATCTGGGGTGGATGCTATAGCACCAGGGCCACATTTTGGCCCTTCCCCTTCCACGACGTGGCTGGGTGCAGAGCTGGGCTGAGTCATGGGGCTGAGTCAGTGCAGCCCACACGCTGGGACACCCGTGTGGGGCTCACCGTGTGCGGGGACCCTGCCCTGATGGGGACAGCCACTGCCACCGAGCTGCGTCCCACCAAAGGACAGTCGGTGGTGTGGGGCCACCAAGGCCAGCCTTGCTGCGTGTTTCCCCTGGTGCGGGGCTCCCCATTTCTGCAGCAGCTCAATGCTGGTCCCTGTGCAGGGGTAGAGGCCCTGAAGGGCACATAGTGGCATCTGTGATCCTGTGGGAGATGCCTGGGGACACGGGTTCATGGTGCTGGGTGGGTGGGTGGATCTGCCTCCTCCAGCAGCCAGGAGGGACACTGCTGCCACCCACCGGAGGGGACCCGGGGTGGGCAGGTGGCCCCCATCTCACCCGGCTGTGTGTCCCCAGCTGGAGGACTGCACACTGCAGGTGTCCCCATCCGGCCACTACCTGGACCTGGAGCTGTCCCTGCTGGAGCAGAAGGATGACCTGGAGGCTTTCTACGAGGAGGTCAGGTGAGGCACGTGGGGGGCACTGGGGACATGGGGACAGTGCCCCTGTGCCAGCGCTCAGCCCCTGTCCCTTTGCCATAGGAAGGGCCGGCGGCCAACGCTGATCCTGCGCACGCAGCTCTCCGTCCGTGTCCATGCCATCATCGGTGAGCTGGGGGGGGGGGTGGGGGTCTCCTCCACCCCGGGGCCGGGAATCCATCGCACGCTGCGGGGATTTGGGGTCATCCAAGCGAGCTCTAAATATAGCCCTGGCAAATGCAAACAAATGGCTCACGTGGGGACGAGCGCTCGGACGCACTGAGGCTTTCCATCTGGAGCAGGGGGGGAAAAGCCAGCGGTGCTGGGAAGGAAGGGACCGGCAGTGGGGTCAGGGTCGTGCTCCCCATGCGTGGTTCCCAGGCTCCGGAATGCTCCGTCCCGACGGCTCCGGGAAGGTTTGGCAGAGAGCTGGTTGTCCTGGCCGAAATACATAGGAAAAGAGTAAAAAATAGACAAAATGGGTTTGGTGAGCTGCGTGCCTCCTTTGAGGGCTGCCAGCTGTGGGACGGGGACAGATGGGGTGGCGGAGCGATGCCTGCAGGGCTGTGCCGATGGGGTTCCTGTGGGTTGTGCCTCCTGCCCGGGTTCCTGTTTCGGTTCAGCGCAGGAAACCAGAGGGGTTATTTGTGTCACGGCCAGGCAGAAAAATACAGAAAGCAAAGCAAATAGGAAAGTGGCAGCGCTGAAAGAAGTGGCGGTGGTGGAGCTGCTGCTGCTCCCGCCCCATGTGCCTTGCCCCCATGTGCTGCTGTACCCTGCAGCCCATCCCTGTGCCCTTTCTTGCAGAGAAGCTGTACAACTCGCAGGGCCCAGAGCTGCGGCGCTCCCTCTTCTCCCTCAAACAGCTCTTCCAGGTAGGTGGCTTCCCACCTGGAAGCTCTGGGGATGGCCATGTCCACACCCCCTGCGTGGGGACATCGCTAGGCTTCACTTACAGGAGGACAAGGACCTGGTGCCGGAGTTTGTGAACCTGGACGGGCTGACGTGCCTGATCAAAGTGGGGGCAGAGGCTGACCAGAACTACCAGAACTACATCCTGCGCGGTGGGTACTCGGCGTGTCCCCGTCGGTGGCACTGCTGATGGAGCACACCTGATGCCACCGCCCCGTGTCCCTGCCTTGCAGCCTTGAGCCAGATCATGCTCTTCGTGGACGGGATGCAGGGTGTCATCAACCACAACGAGACCGTCCAATGGCTCTACACGCTGTCGGGAAGCCCGGTAAGCTGCTGTCACCCCTGGCTGTGATGTCCCCATGCGCTGTCCCTTGGGGGTTCACCCCATGCCATGCCTTCAGGATGGGCTCTATGCCTTGGGCTCGTTGGGTGCTGCTCTCCAGGGTCACCAAGAGTCCCCATGGCCCCTTTATGCGACCTGGGCACAGACATGGAATATGAGAAGGTGCCTTGGGCTCCTTGGGTGCTACTCCTCAACATCTACAAGAACTCCACTATGTGACCTGGGCACAGAGGTGGAATATAACAAGGGTCACACTCTGGGAGCCAGCACCCATTGGCCATCGGGGTCCCAGCTGTAGGACCCCGAACCCACAGCACCCTTCACCAAAGCCATTGGTGAAGCCAAGCCCTGGAGTGTGGGTGCAGCTCTCTGCTCCACCAGTACCCTGCCACAGCCGTTGTCCCTCATCCCAGTTTCGCCTGGTGGTGAAGATGGCCCTGAAGCTGCTGCTGGTCTTCGTGGAGTACACAGAGCCCAATGCCCTGCTCCTCATCCGTGCCGTCAACGCTGTGGACCAGGCAAGAGGTGGGTGCAGCCCCAACCCCAACCTGGATCTCAGCTTTGGGATGGTTGGACACAGGTGACACAGGTTGTCTATGCCCCATGCCACCTGTAGTGTGACAGCTATGGCATGAACCATTGTATGTGCCAACGGGAGCCCACCAAGAGCCCTCCAGTGGGGATGAGGAGGGGGTGAGATGCTCAGGATGCAGTGCTCTGTGTCCCAAGCACTCAGTGCCTTGGTGCCACTGACACGTGTTGCTTGTCCCAGGTACATGCCCATGGTCCAACCTGATGGCCATCCTCGAGCAGTGCAACGGGGCCGACACGGAGCTGCTGGTGTTCGCTATGACGCTGATCAACAAGGTGAGCACTGGGGCTGTGCCACAGGACCACCGCGTCCCTGCGTCCCCAGTGCCAACCCCGTCCCTTTGCCACCACCCAGACGCTGGCCGCCCTCCCAGACCAAGACTCCTTCTACGATGTGACGGACTGCCTGGAGCAGCAGGGCATGGAGAGGGTCGTGCAGCAGTATTTAAGCAGCAAGGGCACCGACCTTGACCTGAAGCAGCAGTTTGTCCTCTATGAAGTGAGTGGGGTGCCTGGGGGTGATGGCAGTGTGACATGTCCCCAGGTGCTCACGGCACATCCCTGTCCCATTGCAGAGTGCACTGCGGCTGGAGGACGGCGTGGAGGAGCCACCAGCAGGCGGGCGTAAGGAGCGTAGGAAGACGGATGAGGGACGGCGTGGGTGGAGGGCACAGGGGGGCTGTGCTGAGCCGGATCCTCCGCAGAGCCCAGAGAGCCCCGGATCCCTGAATGAGACCCCCAGCACCCCGAAGGAGCCCCCTCTTGAGGACAGCTCTGAGCTGAGCATCCCAGTGGAGTAAGTGTGGGATGTGGGGATGCTGCATTACGACACTGGGAAGTCCGCTGTGGCATTGTGCTCTGTCTGGATGACCTCTTTCTCCAGGCCTTGCCCCAAGAGCGTCTTCAGCAGTGCGTCCAGCCTGCGGCTCAGCCTGCCCAGCCCCCCGGCTGAGAAGGAGCCCCCCAGCATGGGGGAGAGGAGCATCTACAAGTAAGGGATGGTGCCCTGGGGGTCCCATCACCACATCCCCTCTGTCCCCAGGGCACGCTGGGGCTGGCAAGGTTGACAGGACAGGAGAGGGCAGTGTGAGATGATCCAAGCGCGATGCCTTCACAGCATCCTTAGCCCCACTGGGGTGCACACACCTCTGCTCCAGCTCCGTCTCTTCCCCTTCACTCCTCCTCTCTGCCCGCGCTGATTCTCTCCTCTGCCCACTCTTTCTATCTTTTCCTTTTGCAGGCTGCACCAACCTGCTGCTGTCTGGTAAGTGCCCGGGCTCTGCGTGACGCCTGCTTGCTGCCCCCAACCCTTGCATCTCCTCTGCTTGTGCTCGTGCCCTGTCTGGGTGGTCAGGACCCCCATACCACAGCTGTCCCACTGGGGGTGACAGCCCCCTCTAACCTCCCACGGGGCTCCCGCACCATCCCCATCCTGAAGCATCCTGGTGGCATGTCGGGTGGTACTGCTGGCAAGGACAGTGCTCCCAGTGTCACCAACAACCCAGCAAGAGTGGTTCTTGCTGAGGATTCCCATGCCATGCCGTGGGGCTGGGGGGTGGGGTCAAGAGTTCGCCGTTAGTGGGGGCTAACCCCTGTTTTCCCTCAGGCGGGAGGATGCCCCCTCCTTGCATGGGGACAAACCTATTCTGAAGAGGTTTGAGTAAGTAGAGGCATGCGTGTGTCTCCAGGCATGCGCTTCCTCAGGCTGGATGCTCCCAGCCATGCAGGGCAGGAGGAGCAGGAGGGTCCCACGAGTCCCAGCTCCAACACTTGGTGCCCTCCTGGGAGCTTGGTCTTGTGGCTTGTTGCGGTGGATATCAGCTTGGGACCAAGTGGCAGAGGTGGTGGAGGGAGGTGGTGGAGTCTCCATCCTTGGAGATGCTCAGAAGCCACCTGGACATGGTGCTGGGCACAGATTGGGGTGGCCCTGGTGGCACCAGGTGACCTCCAGAGATCCATGCTGACCTCAGCAATTCTGTGCCCACGCTTTCCCTGGCTCCTGCTGGGCCTTGTCTTGCCATTCCCAAGCCATGGTGGCCTTAGCCATCTCTCTGAAGTGCTTGGGGGTGGCTGGGGCTGCGGGAGGATCCTGCTGTGGTGTGGCTCATTTTGATGTGGGATCATCCTCCTGCAGGGTTTGCTGTGTGGTGCTGTATGGTGTGGTTTATCCATCCCCATCTCCACCACGCTCCCAGCCAACATCAGTCCCTGTCTTGCAGAGCTCGCTTCTTGGAGAACCTAGCTGCCGCCCAGAAGGAGAAGATGTCCGCCATGGCCAAGGGACGGATCGACATCCTCAGTGATGTTGCACCACTGGAGCATCCCGTCTCTTGGGATGGGGACAGCAGCACCCCTGATTCTGGCACAGAACCACTCCGCATGAGTACGTGCAGGGCTGGGTTGGGATTATGTCCCTACCAGGATCCACCACGTGGGCATTAGGAGCCCCTCTGGCCCCAGCCCACCCCATGGTACTGGGTGCTGTGGTGGTACTGGTGCCATAGGACAGCTTAGGTTGGAGGGGACCTTCAAAGATAATCCTGTTTTAACCCCCTTTTGTGGGCTGGGTACCTTCCAGCAGGTCAGGCTGCCCAGGACCCCATCCAGCCTGGCCTTGAATGCCTCCAAGGATGGGGTGTCCACAACTTCTCTTGGCCACCTTCTCTGGCCATCTCACACCCAAGCATCTTCCCACAAGGAACGGGCTCCAAGCCCCACGTGCAGCCCAGCAGCACCTTCTACAGGTGGGCTTTATCTCTCCACAGGGTCCCACACAGGATGGCAGGACGTCCCCGACTCCTGCAGCACCATCTCCTCCGATACCAAGTTCATGCTGGACATGCTCTATGCCAAGGGCTCCCAAGAGCCAGGGAGGCAGAAGGTCTTCCCCGAGGATCCATCATTGTCCACACGCCAAGGAGAGGTGGAGACAGACACAGGGTCCAGCTGTGTCGAGGGACCTGGTGGTCAGGAACAAGAGAGTGCCCGTCCCCACGGCAGGGCTCCGGATGGGCTGGTGGCTAATGCCCACGCCAAGCTGGCACGTGCTGCATCCAGCATCGATGCTGAGAGCCACACGCAGAAGCTGGAGAACACTGTCATGTTGCCCGCCAAGAACGACGCAGAGTTGTCGTGGGAGCGCCTGGAGGCAGGCCCCGTGCAACTGAAAATCAAGGACCTGGACTTCACTGACCTGGGGGAGGAGGAGGACTTGGATGTTTTGGAGTCAGGGCCCATCGCCAACGGCTCCTTCCTTCCTGCCAACATCGAGGCAGCGAGCGCTGGAGTTCTCATGGCTCCCCCTCCACATCCTATGGTTCCTGGTTGCCCACCACCTCCACCTCCTCCCCCAATGGTCCCTGGTTGCCCACCTCCTCCACCTCCACCACCCATGGTCCCTGGCTGCCCACCTCCTCCACCTCCACCACCCATGGTCCCTGGCTGCCCACCTCCCCCAGGGCTCTCGGGCCCCTCAACCACTGATGGTCCTTCCCAAGCCAAGAAGAAGAGGACTGTGAAGCTCTTCTGGAAGGAGCTGAAGCAGCTGGATGGCACTGTGGGGTCAGGCAGGTTCGGGCAGGCGACACTGTGGGCATCCCTCCAAAATGTTGAGGTCAACACTGCCAAACTGGAGCATCTCTTCGAGTCCCGGGCAAAAGAGATGCCAGCTTCCAAGGTACCAACAGGACGGAGCTTTTGGGAGCTGTTGTGGTCTCAAGGCACTGTCACCCCATCCTGTGTGCTGAGAATGGGTAGCTAGAGCCCTGAGATTCACTTCGTGGGGCAGGGGGTGATGATGATCAACGCATAGGTTTGGTTCACTACCAGATCCTGTGGTGTTTTCACAAAGGTGAGCCCTCTGCCTGGCTCCAGCCTGTTCCCTGTCCTCTTTGCAGAAAGCTACTGATGGAAAGAAAGTGGTAGTGGTGCTGGATCCCAAAAGGAGCAACGCCATCAACATTGGCCTCACGGTGCTGCCGCCTGTGCACATCATCAAGACGGCTGTGCTCAACTTTGATGAGTTTGCAGTCAATAAGGAAGGGATCGAGGTGAGCACTGTGTGGGTCATTTCCCCTGGTCAGGAGGTCTCCGTGCCATGGTGCCCACGTGTGGCACACTGTAGGTGGCCCTGGGCGACATGTCCCATCTCCCACCATCCTGGAGGAGCAGTGACATTGCTGGTATCTGATGTATCCCTCTGCCTGCCTTAGAAAATCCTGACCATGGTCCCAACCGAGGAGGAGAAGCAAAGGATCCAGGAGGCTCAGCTGGCCAACCCTGATGTGCCCCTGGGCTCTGCAGAGCAGTTCCTGCTCTCCTTGTCCTCCATCAGCGACCTGACAGCCAGGCTCCAGCTCTGGGCCTTCAAGCTGGACTACGAGAGCTTGGAGCAGGTATGGGGACACATACCCCATCTTCCCCTCAGCGGGGTCCTTGGGATGAGCCAAGGGCAGTCCCAGTGGGAAGTGGCCACATCCACATCTGGAGCTGCAGGGCACCAAGTCAAGCATGGGATGCTTGTGCCTGTGGTTGAGAACAAATGTTTCTGGTTAAGGATCCCCCAAGGGAGGTGACTTCCAAGGAGTCTCACCTGCACCTATCCCCATCCAGGAAATTGCAGAGCCGCTGTTTGATCTGAAAGTGGGCATGGAGCAGCTGGCCAGAAATCACACCTTCAAGTGCATCCTGGCCACGCTGTTGGCCATGGGCAACTTCTTGAATGGCTCCCAGGTGAGGAATGGGGTGTTGGGGTTGCAGCTTGGGTGCTGCATGGACGAGACCAGCCACAGCACATGTGTGCCCAGGACCATGAGAAGCTTGGGAAGTGGTGTGGTTGCTGGTGATGGTCTTCTTGGTCAATGGGAGGGCGGTGAGATGGGGAGGCCCCACTGAGCATTGGGGTTTCAGAGCAGAGGCTTTGAGCTGGGCTATCTGGAGAAGGTGTCGGAGGTGAAGGACACGGTGCACCGGCAGTCCCTGCTCCACCACCTCTGCCAGATGGTGGTGGAGAAGTTCCCAGAAACCACGGACCTCTACTCAGAGATTGCCTCCATCACACGCTCTGCCAAGGTGAGTCCAGGCCCACGTCCTACACCTTCACCACCACCACCACCACCACCAATGAACAACGTCTCCCTCCCTTAGGTTGACTTTGACGAGTTGGCCAACAGCCTGGTGCAGCTGGAGCGGCGCTGCCGGGCCTCCTGGGACAACCTGAAGGTGATCGCCAAGCATGAGGCCAAGCCGGTGCTGAAGAGCAAGCTGACCGACTTCCTGAAGGACAGCACCCAGCGCATCGTCGTCCTGAAGGTGGTGCACCGGCGCGTCCTCAACAGGTGGGTCCTCACCCTGGTCCGCCATCAAAATCAACTTGTGGTAGGATGGCCATGCCTTGATGGATGTCCCTGCAGGTTCCACTCCTTCCTGCTCTACCTGGGGTACCCAGCAAGCACTGCACGCGACGTGAAGGTGATGCCCATCTGCAAGCTGCTGCAGGAGTTCGCCCTGGAGTACCG
The DNA here is from genome assembly GCA_023055505.1 of Callipepla californica brunnescens. Classification (NCBI taxonomy): domain Eukaryota; kingdom Metazoa; phylum Chordata; class Aves; order Galliformes; family Odontophoridae; genus Callipepla; species Callipepla californica. Next base: position 775,764 of record JALIRH010000016.1, on the reverse strand, counting down.
CACGTGCCGGGAGCGCGTCCTGCAGCAGCAGAAGAAGCGTGCAGCCCATCGGGAGCGCAACAAGACGCGTGGCCGGCTCATCACAGAGGTACGAGGCCAACCATCCCACCCCTATGCCCTGTGCCAGTAGGATGAGAGGGAGTGGCCTCACGTTGTGCCAGGGGGTGTTTGTATGGGATAGTAGGAACTGTTTGTTCTCTGAAGGAGCAGTGAGGCAGTGGCACAGCTGCCCAGGGAGGGGGGGGAGACACTGTCCCTGGGATTGCAGAGCCGTGGGGATGTGGCAACAAGGGACGCGGGCAGTGGGCACTGTGGGGGTCACTGGGATTGGACCTGGGGATCTGAGAGGTCTTTTCCAATCTCTGTGGTCCTTATTGATTCCATGAGTGGTCATGGTGGTGATGGGTTGATGGTTGGACTCGATCTTGGAGGTCTTTTCTGACCTGAATGATTGTGTGACTCCGTGATTCTGAGCCCTGTCCCCAGTTCCTGCCTCTTGTCCTACTGCAGACTGAGAAGTTCTCTGGCATCGCCGAGGCATCACCACCCGCCGTGGTGTCGGCCGGGCCCACACAGCAGGAGCAGGCGGAGGTGGGCCACGAGAGCATGAAGAGCGTCCTGAGCTTGCCCACAGATGTCCCTGCCCGCCGCAGCCGGGGTGGCCGTGGTAGGAGCACACTGGGGATGAGATGGCAGAGTGGGGTGGCCCCAGACAGCGCCCAGTTGATGGCAGCATCCTCATGTTCCCATGCAGGGACTGGGCTTGCCACTCCCAGCCAGGGCTCCCCAGCCCAGGAGGATGTCCCCAGTTCACCTGATGACGCCTCAGATGAGATCATGGACCGCCTGGTGAAGTCAGTGACACACAGTGCCAACCCCCGTCCCTGCCCCAGCCGGGAGCGCAGGAGGTCCCGCGGCAACAGGAAGTCCTGTGAGTGCCACTGTCCCCACACCCCGTGCCCCTGTGTCCTATCCCCGTGTTCTGTCCTTCCTCATCCCTGTGTCCCTGTTCAGGTGCTCTTTGCCGTCTCAGCGTCCCTGTCCCCATGCCCTGTCTCATCCCTGTCCCCATTCTGTGTCCTTGTTCACACACCTGTCCCATCTTTTTATACCCGTGCCCCATCCCACCTTTCATTTCCCAGTCCCACCTCTGTATCCCTGTCCCCAGCATGCACTGTTCCTGTCCCAGAGCTGCCCATGCCTTGCCTCCTTTCCCTGACCCCTCACACAGCCCCAACCCTGGCACCCACCCGTGCCACCGGGACCCCCTCTCCCCACATCAGAGCCACCAAGCCCAGTGCACGGTGACCCAGCAGCCACTCTCCTGTCCCCACAGTGCGACGGACACTGAAGAGCGGGCTGAGCGACGAGCTGGTGCAGGCGCTGGGCTTGGGGCGAGCACCGGGCATGGAGGTGTGAAGTGACCGCCTGCGTCCCATGGGGAAGGACGCGGGGATGCTTGGCACGCTCTGTGCCCTTGGTCTCACCTCCAGCTCCAGAGCACAATGGGAGCAATGCCTCAGAGCTGCTCCATGGGGTCAGGATGGAGGATGGAGGATGGAGGAGAACGTGCCGTGGTGGGAGTCAGAGCAGTACTGGGGGGAGAGGGGCTGGACCCGGACCCCCGCTAGGAACTGGGTCTGGCTGCTGTGATAATAAAGTGATGTGACGTGTGCTGCTGGCGGTGTCCCTTGTCCCCGTTCCTGGGGCGTGGGGTGATGCTCCCCGCAGCATCTCTGGGCAGCCTCGTGTCCCCGTGTCCCCATTCTGTGGGGATTCAGGGTGGCACAGCACTCCTGCATCCCTCTGCCCCACCTCCATCCCCACAGCTCAGGGACAGCCTGCTGTCTTCATACCAGGATGCAATGCCACCCCCCCAAGGGCCGTGTCCTTGCTGCAGGCCTCCTCTGCCCTCTCTCTGTGTTTTCATTCCAGCTGTTATTTTGGCTCTGCAGCCTTGGGGATATTTCCAGGCCTCCCCGGCATGTGCTGCCCTTGAGAGGTGCCTGAAGTTCTTGGCTTGGCCACGGGGCGTGCAGACTGTGCCAAAAACACCATCCGGGTGGAGAGGGCAGCGAGGACGCAGGAACCCCTGGGTGCCACCAGCAGTGCCACCTGGGGTGCTCAAGATCACATCCCCATCTCCATACGGTGCCACCGGTGTCACCTGCAGCCTCTCTCCCTGTCCCCAAGCTCTGTGCCACCCTCTGTCCCCGTGTCGTGCTGCCACGAGGGGGCACGGTGGCACATCCCATGGGTCCTCGCCTCTTGAGCAACACCCGGTAGTGGCACGGTGAGAGCACGGAGGTGGAGGACGGGAAATGGGTCACCGTGCCGTGACCCACTGTCCCAGTCGTGGAGCGGAGGAGGCAGTGTGTCACCGGGGCCGGGAGGAAGGCACGTTTGCTCTGTCACCCTAATAGCGAGGTCCTGAGGATGCCGTGCAGAAGGGAGGTGGCGATGGGTTGATGGGATGGAGAAAAGGGCTCGGCCCCAAGATGAGCCCAGATAGGGATGGGGATACTGAGCAGGATGTGCCAAGCAGCTCCTTCCTCTCAAGGCTGGGATGAGGGGTAGGGGCAGGTACCCCTCCCTGAGCGTCACCAACACTTTGCAGCTGTAGGAAAAGGCCCCCAGTTGTTGGCAGTGCATTTGGGGTGCTCAGTCCCGGTGACTGTAGTGCAGGAAGCCCAGCAGAAGAGAAAGGATGGGGGTGGGAACGTGAGAGCTTCCATCAGGAAGCAGCTTTCCAGAAAGTGAAACCTCTCCCAAAGCTGTGAGTCCAGCTGGAAATGGAGATGTGTTCCATAAAGGGCTGCGCAGGCTGACCCCACAGAGCCTGGGATTTTCTCATGAGAAGGGGACCTCACTGGGCATCCTTATCCTTGGCTGGGGATGGGCACAGAGTGGGGTGCTCCCCCGGGGCGGTGTCCCCTGGGGAGGGACTGGCAAAAGCAGAGGGTGTCCTGGGGAGGATGAAGCACCTGTGGGAGCAGTGCTGGGTGAATCACATCCCTCCCAGCCCCGAGTCCCTGCAAGCGGCCGAAAACAATGCAATGAATCTTCCAGAGATGAGATTAGGGAGGGGAACAATTATCTCCAAACCTGTTCGTCATGGGAGGCTCCGCCGAGCTGTAGGAACAGCCTAGGGCAAGGGGAGCAGGAGGAAGACAGATCCCCCATAGGGACCTTGCTGAGCTCGGGCGTGACCCACCCAGCCCCGCTTCCAACCCGCAGCGGTGAGCCGCAATTAGCGAAATGGGCACGGAAGGCGTCAAGTAGGTCAAAAGGTAATGAGGAGCTCAGCGGCGTTTCCTAACAGCGCGGCGTTGAGCAACGGGAGATGAACAAGGGCACGCATTGTCTGCAGAGGAGCAGACACCGGGGGCACCCGCGGGAGAGGGACGGGACGGGGCTGGGAGCGAGGGCACGCTGCTGTGGGGTTATGGGAGGGTGGACTGAAACAGGGTGGGTGGGTGGGTGGGTGGAGGGGTGGATGGATGGATGGATGGAGAAATGGATGGCAAATGGATGAATGGACAGATAGATGGGTGGACGGACAAATGGATGGGCAAATGGAGGGACAAAATGGATGGATGGATGGATGGATGGATGGATGGATGGATGGATGGATGGATGGATGGATGGATGGATGGATGGATGGATGGATGGGCGAATGGAAGAATAGATGGATGGACAAATGGACGGATGGATGGTTGGACAGATGGATGTGTGCATGTACAGATAGACTGACAGATGGACAGACGGATGGATGGGCAAATGAGTGGATGGACGGAGGGATGGACAGACAGATGGACAGATAGATGGAGGGATGGATGGACAGATGGATGGACAGACAAATGGACAGACAAATGGATGGATGGATGGGTGGATGGGTGGATGGATGGATGGATGGATGGATGGATGGATGGATGGATGGATGGATGGATGGATGGATGGGTGGATGGGTGGATGTATGAACAGACAGATGGACAGACAGGTGGATGGATGGACTAACAGACGGATGGATGGTTGGACTGAGTCAGAGCAGGCAGACTCGGTGATGCTCAGCTAACGGTGATGAGCACAAGTGCTGCTTTGTGGGTAAACCATTGAATCACAGAATGGCTTGGGTTGGAAGGGACCTTACACCTTCTCCTGCAGATTCAGCGTGGGGATCTGCATGCTCTTAGGGCACCAAGCTCCTTAGCTTCTAAGCAGGAGAGCCTCCAAGCAACCTGAGGTGCTGAAAGCAGCTGAAGACGTCAAGTAGTACCGTATTTCTCATAAAGAGTGATCTGCTCATCTAGCCAAATGAAGGGGAACTGCAAACACTGCTCTTTTTCTATTTGGAAAACTGATTTTCACCAATGATGTGTTTCAAAGCCTGGTGAAACTGAGGTTCCCACACACCCTGCCTTGAAGTTTGCTGCTGAGAAGAACCTCAAGGACTCCACAAACCACATCCCAAGGTAGGAGACGCGTTGGCCACATCCTTCCTCCTCTACCTGGCCGGCATTCCCTGCATTCCCCAGCCAGGAAGAGCCAGGCTGCGAACCCAACCAGGTCCCACCACCACCACACCCCAGAAAAACCACCCCAGCCTGTTTGTTGGCCGCTGCCCTCCCGCCGAGCCTCCTGCAGCTGATGAAATCTGTTTTTTCCAATGGGACCAAGGGGGTTGCGTCCATACCACGCGTAGTTCTTTGGCGAAGGACGGCGTAGGCATCCTCGACCCGGCAGCAAAGCTTTTGGGAGCAGAGCTTGGCAGACACACCGGCACTGCTCTGCCGCAGGGTCACCGAGCAGGGAGGCTTGGTGGAATATTAAAGCCCAAAGAGAAATCACGCCGAGCCATAAAGGTGGGAAGGGGAGGACTTTGCCCCAGCACCTGCTGCTCGTGGCACACCTCCAGCACGGTGCTGGCTGCACTCGGCATGGCGGGGGGCAAAGAAGCAGCGGGTTGGGGGTGGCTTGGGATCGCCTCGGTCCCAAACTCCGTAGGGCCTGGAGAGCACCTGGGACGCAGTTCACACCTCACTTACCTGCTTCAGGTCCGGTCCCACGGGGTGGCCATGGTGCCCACGGGTGGGGATGGAGACCCCCAGCCCGGCCATGGGGGCTGTGCCCGGTGGCATCCCTGGGGTGCGACGACCTTGGGTGGGGACCGAGCCCCGCGGTGGGCACAGTGGCACCGAGCTGGGCTGAGCCAAGCTGGGCTGAACCCAACCCAACCGAACCGTGCCGTGCTGAGCTTGAACGGAGTGAAAGGAACCGACCGGGACCGAACCGAACTGAGCAAACGGAACAGATCTGAACCGCGCTGGAGTGAGCGGCAGCGAACCGACCCGCGCCGAACCGAGCCCAACCGTGCCAAACTGAGCGGAACCGAGCCGAGCCGAGCCCGCCCCACCCTCCGCTCCCCCCATTGGCCACCCCCCGCCCCTCCCTCCCCTCTCCTCCCGCCTCCCCCCGCTATAAGCTCCCCGCGGTGGCACCACGCGGCCGGTGCGGCGGGGCCGGGCCGGCGCGGAGCGTGCCGTCCCATCATCTCATCCCATCCCTTCCCATCGCATCCCGTCCCATGGAGCGAGCGGAGCGGTGGGCGTACGGAGCGCTGTGGGCGGCGCTGGGGGGCGGCTTAGCGCTGCGGGCGGCGCGGGGAGACGTGGTGCTGGGCCGGGCGCTGGCCGTGCCGCTGGCTTTGCTGGCCGCCGTGCAGAGCCTGTGCCGAGCCTGCCTGCCGCTGCCCCTCGGGCTCGCCCTGGCCGCGGCGTCCGCCTGCCTGCTGCTCCGCTGGGCGCCCGGCAGGAGGCTGCTGCCGGTGGAGGGCAGGGCGGTGCTGGTCACAGGTGAGCGCGGTGCGGTGCCGGGGTGCTCCGGGTGGTGCCGGGGATGCGCTCCGGGGAGATGCGGTGCTCGCCGGGGAGATGCTCCCTGCCCGGAGCCGGGGGACGCGCGGGCATCGCCGGATGCTCGGAGCGGGGCGAGCTGCTGTAGGGCTGTGCTGAGCTCCCGTGGGGTGTCCCGGTGTGTGCGGGTGTCTCCCGGGCTGGGGTGGGGTCATAGAGGGTTCGTGGAAGGTCGTCTGCTCCCAGCCCTGCAGTGAGCGGGCGTACCCGCGGCTCCATCAGCGCTCACAGCCCCGTTCCCACACCTTGGCTGTCTGCAGGGACGGGGCAGCACCGCCTCTCCGGGCAGCTGCCCTCACCGCCCTCAGTGTAAAGATCCTCCTTATCTCCGATCTAAATCTGCCCTCTTTCAGTTTGAATCCGTTTCCCTTTGTCCCGTCTCAGCGGACCTCGCTAAAGAGTCTGTCCCCTTCTCTCTTGTAGCCCTGCGGAGGTCCCCAGGGTTGCCGAGCCCCAAGGAGGAGGGAATGGTTCAAGCCCGAGCTCGGTGCCGTGGGGCAGCCCGGTGCCGTGGGGGTCACCCCGTGCGGCGCTGACATCGGCCGTGCACAGGTGTGTACAGGTGCCTTCCTCCTGCCCGTGGGGCTGCAGGGAGGGAACTGCGGGCACCACCTGCTGCTGCCCTGAGGTCCCGTTGTGCTCCGGAGAGCTGACCCAGGGGATCGTGGAATCATTAAAGCTCGAGAAGGTCTCTCAGATCCCCCCAACTCCCGCCGCATCCCGCAGCTTCCCCCACCTCCCTGTGCAGCGCCTCGCTGATCGTTCAGACAAGTTTCTCCTAACATCCAACCAGCCCCAAAGAGAAGGGGAAGGCTGAGCTGAGCCGTGGGGCAGGACGGTGCCACGGGGCTCACCCAGCGTGGGGTTGGCATCGGCCACACAGCGGTGACTCAGTGCTGGAACACGGTGTTCTCGCCCCGTAGCGCGGTGACACCTGCGGCCCTGCCGTGTTTGCTCTCGGCAGTAAATGCTTTGTGGTCGGGCAGGTTCGATTTGCAGGTGCTGAGGTGAAGCACCTCCAGGAGAGAAATGCAGCGCTGGAGGTGCTGGGCTGCACGTTTTGGTGCTTCGCATCTCTTTAGGAGCAGAGCGGGGCGTTGCTGGGGCTCATGGCTGCGTGCCCCATTAAGGATGTGAAATGGGTCAGAGCTTAAGACCACGCTCAAGGCTAGTGGCAGTTCTGCAGCCCTGTCCTGCAGCCCTGCCAGATGTTGGAGCAGCTGGTGGCTGCGGGAGGCAGCGATTCCAGACAGATGTTGAGGCCGTGGAGGTGCAGTGCTTCCCTGCGAGCACGGCAGCATCATATCCATCCCAATCTCGGGGCCCTGGTGCTGCCCCACACCTGATTTCTCAGTTTTGAGTGGTTGAGAGTGAGGGTTTGGAGCTGATTGGTGGATGCACTTGGGAATAACAGCTGGAGCTGGGCACGAGGCAGGCTGTGCTGTGTGGGCATCCAGGGTTGTGGGTTCTTCTTCCTTTGGAGCCGCATCACAGAACGGTTTGGGTTGGTAGGACATTAATAATGCTGTCCTAAGGGTACTATGACCGCTGGCTGCTCCTTTTCCTGGCCCTACTTCCAGGCAGGGATATGCCCCATTGGGTTGGGTGTCACTCCTACCCCCACACCAGCTGGAGATTGTGTGTTAGAGTTGGACCCTGTGATCATTATGGGTCCCTTCCAACTTGGGTTATTTAATGTTTTGATGCTGCCATTGTCCTCCAGCCCCGTTCAGTGGGGCTATGTCTGACTGCTCTTGTGTATTTCTTCGGAAAAGGCCCCAAATAGCCTTGTGGCACACACAGCCCTGCACAGGTTCAGCTGCATGCAGAGTTGGCTTGGGGTGGCCATGAGGGATGGCTTTTAGCCCACTGGTCCCAACACCAACTCTCGTGGTGTTCCAGGAGCTGGGTTTCCAAAAAACCCTGAGCTGTGCTGCAAGAGAAAATGGGTCAGCCCGGCAGCAGTGTGGGGATGTGACGGGCACGTGGCATCACTCCTGTGCCAATGGGACAAATAGGATGGTGCCTCATGCCCCAAGTAGAATTTCACCACCAAGGTACCCCAGTGGGCAGGGCTTTACAGCCCACCCAACCCCTCCATGGTGTGGGGCACTCCCGTAGGGCACAGCCCGCCTCTAAGCACCTCAGGGCGCCCACACTTCTCCAGGCAGCCATGCCAGGGCCTCTCTGCCCTCATAGTGAAGGATTTCTTCATCAATTTCCCCTTCTAGTTTGCTTTGCCATGGCCATGGCTTCCCTGGGGCCGCGTGTCCTTCCAGCGACAGCTCTTGCTGATGGATCGCTGTTGTGTTCCCGGCTCGCCGTGTTCCTGCGGCCGGCCATTATTCACCCGCTTATCGCTGAGGCTCTTCACAACAACTTCCTCTTTTGGGGGGACATAAATCCCGTATTAGCTCTGATGAAAGGTACAGGCTGTGCCACGGCCCGGTGTTTGTGCTCAGATCGTTGTCACCGCTTTGTCCCTGCCCTGAGCATCCCATCACTGCCTCCGGCAGCAGCACGTGGGCACCGAGCACGGAGGATGCTCGCGTGTCCCTTTTGGGAGTGTGATGCCCCGTGCTGAAAGCTCTGCTCCAGCACTCAAAGTGCTGCTTCTAGGAAATTCCCTGTACGCTCTTTCTGCGAAATGCTGACTTTGTAGCAGCTCCGGCTCAGGGGAGCTGCTTCCTCCCCTGTGGTTGTTTTTGAGCCTCCCCATGGCCCCAGCGGGACTCGCTCAGTGGCACATGTCCTGGTGCTCCCCTGGGTGCCCTCAGCCCGTGGTGTGCCCTGTGGGGTTGGGGCAGCTCTTGGAGTGCTCTCAGCCCATTGCTGCTGCACCTGCCGGCGCTGTTGGTGGATGGGTTGGTCCAGTTGGAGGCTCTCTGCAGGCTGCTGGTGATCTTGTCCTCAAGCATGCCATCAGCACTGCTCGGGCTCATCCTCACCCGTGTCCTGGCTGCACAGAAGTAATTGCATTACCCCATAACTCCATTAGTGACCCCGTTAACAACCCACGGTGATGCAGCAGTGCGTGTTGGGGTGCAGGAAGGCAGCTGGGTGGCCTTGGTGATGGCAACCAGCACACTGTGTCCCCACTGCTCTGGTGATGTCAGGGCGCTGATGCTGACGTACTGCAGCCAGTGCCTGCTCCTGCCAAATGGGCCTTAATCTGGGAGCCCTGCTCACATCCTCAGGGCTCCTCTCCATCTTCGCCACTGCCTCTGGTTGTCAAGGCAGGAAATCAGATTTTTCCCCGCTTCTCTCGGGTTTGTTAAGTGAAACATATCCTCCCAGGCGGAGGTTATGGCACATAATGCTCCGTAAGCGCTAGGCTGATCCGTTGTAATTCATCCCATCTGGCTGCCACAGCCGGCCACCTCCTTCCCTGGCCCCTACTCAGGGCATCAGGTCCTGAAGAGCCCCTCTGAGGTTGTTTTGGTTCTGGGTGTGAAGGATGTCTGGGTGGTACTTCTCATGGACGATGTCTCGTGGCTGGTGTATCCTGTGTTGTGCGTTCCATGGATGGTGCATCCTGCAGCTGGTGTGTCCCATGGGTGCTGCGTCCTGTGGATGTTGTGTCCCACGGATGATGCATTCTACGGTTGATGCATCCCATGGATGCTGTAAGCCACCTCTGGTGCGTCCCATATGTGGTGCACCCCATGTGTGCCATAACCCATGGCTGGTGCGTCCCCGTGGTTGTTGTGTCCCAACATCAGTTTTTTATAAGACCAGGGCAGTCGTGAGCCAGGGCCCGATTTCACGTTAATCCTATTAAAATCCAGACGTTTAACAAAAAGGAGCTGTGTGACCAGCCTTAAAAGCCAAGCAGGGGATGGGGTGCACCACCCACGGGCACGGGGCAGCTCCTGGGACGTAGGGAATGGGACGGGGTGGCTGGGATGGCTCAGCTGCTGCGGGCACAGGTGCCGGGAGGTCCCCTCCCTCGCCGCAGCCCTGCCAAGAATGTGTTCCCTCGGCGTGGGCTGACATCACCCGCGGAGCACTGCTCTCTCCAAGCGCGCCCGGCATCCGGGAGGTGTTGGCTGCGTAGCCGTGCTCTGTGTGCATGCACACTCACACACACACTCACTCGTGCACAGGGTTTTGTTCTGTGCCTCCTCCTGTCCACCCCCTGCCTTTGGGGTGCCCCTGGTCCCCAGTAGGGCTGTGCGGATCCCTTCACTCTGGGTGCGTCCCGTTTGCTTGCAGTGCTCACTCCTCCCCATCCCTCGGGGTCTGTTGCGTGCCTTTGTGTCCCTATATCCATCCAGACAATGGGCACTGAGCCCCTCCATCCCCTCTGCTGTCCGTGCCCTGCATCCTGCCAGCATCCACTCCTGCTGTGCTCCCGTTATCCGTGAGGTTTTTGGGGTGGCCCCACTTGTGGCTTCCTTCTGTCCCCGTGGGTCCCTGCCTGGCTCTGGCAGAAGGGCTCATCTCGGAGCCAACCTCCTCCTGTTTGCCTTGGCATCCCGGGCAGGATTTGCACGTGAGCCCCTGGAGACAACAAGCAGCTCAGCACTAATCCTCTTGGCTGCAGAGCCCAGCTCCCCTCGGGCTGCTCTCGGCCTTGGGGCTCATACCGTGCACGCTCTGTGGCTGCAGTGCAGGAGCTGCTGCCCTGCACCCCCTGATTTTTTGCCACCTGGAGGAGCTCCGGGTGTTGCCCATCCTTGAGTGACTCCCAAAAATGCGCTGGGAGGAAAACGGGTGAGTGGCGGTGGATGTGCAAGGGGATGAGCAAGCACGCAAAGCAACGAGTGTGCAAGGTGGACAGTGCACAAGGGGGTGACCACACCGTGCATTGCACGTGCACAGTGATGACTGTGTAATGCGATGAGCGTGCAAGGCAATGGGGATGCAAAATGATGAGCATGCAAGAGGGCGAGTGTGCAAAGCAGTGAGCATGCAACGCTCATTTGCTTCGGGGTCTTTGCCACCCCCAAAGCTGCTGCTTTGCTCCCCTGTGCCCTGTTGGGCTTCAGCTCCATTTGCAGCCTGGTTTTGTAGGATGGGGTCTGGGGCTCCTTTTGGGTTATGGAGGCACTGCTGTAGTTTGAGACTGGGACAGATTTCGAGCCCCAGCCCTGAGAGGCGGCTGCTCACGCTTTGATTGCTGCTGTTATCTTTATTGCGGTTTTCTCCTGCCCTGTTGGGTAATGGGGGGGACGCACCCCAGCTCCTTAATGGCTTTATGACACTGCAGTGAAGGACGCAGGGGCACAGCACTTAGCGAGTTGCAGGCTCCGGGTGCAGCATGTGGGCCTTTACGGGTTCATGCTTTGGGTTTCTATGGCTGAAAAGTGGGGCTGTGTGGGCTGGGTGGTTCCCCCTGTGCACAGTGTCCCCACGTCCTACGCAGTGTGGCTGTCCCCAGGAGCACCCACGGTGCCAGGGTAGGGTGCAGCTGGGGCCAACCCAGCAGCGCTCCCTGTTAATGGTTAATGGGGCCGTGCTATCGGCACTGCCATCAGCTGGGAACGCGCTGTTCCACACCGCCTGTTTGCTCTCAGCCCCATCTCCCGCAGGGCTCTCCCTTGGGCACGGGCCCTGCTGCAGGTGCTGCCATGTGGGACATCCCTCGGGGTGCCCCAGGGCCTGGAAGGGGACAAGAGTACACGCAGCCTCTTTTTTTCCCCCCATTATTCCCGATCTCCTGGGCGCTTTTGGCCATCTAACATCTCCCTGGCATGGCAGCGGTGGAGATGAGGGTCCCCGCATGTCACCATGGGGCTCAGAGCCCACCACAATGCCATCTCGTGGGTGCCCCCCTGTGCTCGGCCCTTTATCAGCTGTCAGCATCAGCGGGGCGATGGGTTTGCTGATAAGGAGTGTTTTCTTCCTCCTGAGAGAAAAAACAGCAGCACCGTGACCTGCGGGTGCACCGGGGACAAGGTCATGTCCCCATGGGGTCCCCACATGGCTGTCCTCAGCCCTGACAGCTTTGCTGTTGGCTCTTGCAGGCTGTGACTCGGGCTTTGGGCAGGCGACGGCGCGGCACTTGGACTCCTTGGGCTTCCGTGTCTTCGCCAGCGTGCTGGATCCACGCGGCCCCGGCGCCCAGGAGCTGCAGAGGAGCTGCTCAGCCCGGCTCACGCTGCTGCGCATGGACCTCACCAAACCCGAGGACATCCAGAGCGTCCTGCAGCACATCCAGGCCCACACCAACGGCACAGGTGGGAGCCTGTGGCATCCCCATACAGCCTCTCCCCTTGTGTCCCATATGGATCTGTCATGGAAACCTTATGCAACACCCCATGACCTCCACTGGTGTCCCCATCCAGGGATGCGTCATGGAAACCCCATACAGCCCCCTCCCAGCACCCCACTTGTGTCCCCACCCATGGGTACATCCCTATGGGACACCAAGTTGGCTACAGCCATGTCACAGACTGTCCCAGCGCTCCCTATACAGGGCTCCCATGGGTAGAGCAGCAGCTGGGATCCCCTCAACACAGTGCTGTCCCCACTATCTCCACTTGTGTCCCCGTCCGTGGTTACATCCCAGGAGCTCCACACATCCCCCAGCACCTCCCATCCATGGATGCATCCCGGGAATCCCATACCCAACCCATGTGGGTCCTCCACGTGATGTACCCATGGATTGGGACATGCTACAGGCTGCCACCTCGGCCATGCCGAAGGGTTTGTCCCAGCGCTCCCCACGTAGGGCTCCCATGGATGGGGGAACCCTCTAAGCACGGTGCTGTCCCATTTTTCTGAGCAGCCCCTCTCCCACAGGTCTGTGGGGCTTGGTGAACAACGCCGGCTTCAATGATATCATCGCCGACGCCGAGCTCTCACCGCTGGGCAACTTCCGCACCTGCATGGAGGTGAACTTCTTCGGCTCTCTGGAGCTCACCAAAGGGCTGCTGCCCCTGCTGCGCTCCGCCGGCGGCCGCATCGTCACCGTCAGCAGCCCAGCAGGTGAGCAGCCCCACGGGACACGGGAACGTGGGGTTGGGGTGGGGAGAGGCACCCACAGGGACGCGTGGGCTCTGCGGCGTGGTGGATTTGGGTGCACGGTGAGCGTTGCTGCTTGGGTTTTTGGTGCATCCACGGGGGTGCTCGCTGCGCACGGGGCCGTGTGAGAGCTGTGGGTTTGTGCTTCTCCCCGCAGGTGATCTGCCCTTCCCGTGCCTGGCAGCCTACGGGGCATCCAAGGCAGCGCTCAGCCTGCTCATGGACACGTTCCGCAGCGAGCTGCAGCCATGGGGTGTCAAAGTCAGCCTCATCCTGCCCGGGTACTTCAAAACAGGTGAGAGAGGCGGCCCCCAGCCCCTGCCCTGGGACTATGATCGAAGAATCACCTAGGCTGGGATCACCGAGTCCAAACGACACCCCAACCCCACCGTGCTTGGGGCTGTTAGAAGCACCACCCCAGCAGGGGCTCCCTTCTCTCCCTGTGTGGGTTCCTACAAACCTGAGCCACCCAGGACCGGGTTTTCAGACCACACGTTGTCTCACGGGGTCCCGTCCTTTGCAGCCATCTGCGACCCAACCTTCTGGAAACTGCAGAAGGAGCAGCTGGTGGCCCGCCTGCCCCGGGAGCTGCTGCAGGCGTACGGCGAGGACTACGTGGAGGAGATCAACCGGCAGTTCATCCAGTTCATGAAGGTGGCCGTGGAGGACCTGAGCGCGGTGGTGAACAGCATCACGGACGGGCTGCTGGCTGCCAACCCGGCCGTGCGCTACTACCCGGGGCAGGGCCTCGGGCTCATGTATTTCATCCACCGCTACCTGCCCTATTTCGTCCGGGACTTGTTCCTGAAAGGATTATTCATCAACCCCAAGCTGCCCCGAGCGCTGCGGCAGGAACACAAGGACGCCAAGAAGCCCTGACCTCGGCCGCGTGCCATCACCCGAAACCAAATCGCTTTCCCCAAATCAGGCAGAGATGCAGATCTATTTTCTATCGTGAAATCAACGTGTTGTTTGTTGTTTTTTTTTCTAGAGACTCGGGTGGGTTTGGTTTGTTTTTGTATTGTTGGTTTGTTTGTTTTCTAAGCACGCGCTGGGACGCACCTCGGGCATTGCTTGGGCCGCGTGGCAGCACGCGGGGCTGAGCCGGGCCTGCCCTGCCTCCACAACCCGGCCGTGGCTGAGGAGAGCAGCGCAGAGCTCTGCAGAGGATGAAATACGTGATTGTCACTTTTTAAATAAATCTGTTCTTGATAAGCCACGGGGCTCCGCGCTCTCGCTTCGGGGTGGGGGGATGCCCTGTCGTGGAGCAGAGCGTTGCACGGCATAGAAGCAGCCCCAGAGCGGCAGGCTGTGCGGTAGGCAGAAATTTATTGGTGTAGAGAGGAGGGGGGGATCACAGGAGAGCAGATACTCAGAGGTGAGTGCAGCACCAGCCGGGATGGAGCTGCTGCGGGGAGCACCGGGCACGTGTCCCACCCCCAGCCCCCCATCCCCAGCCCAACAGGGCTCCAGCTCTGCCCCATAGAGCACTGCAGTGCATCGCAACAGCTGGGGGCACAGGGAGCTCCAAGCCACAAGGGTTAGCAGGGAGGAAGGAGCTCAGCTGGCTTCCAGAGCCCTTCCAAGCTGCAGCAGCTGATAGAGGAGCTTTTGAGGACACCAGCAGTGGTGTGAATGCCGGAGGAGCGCTCACACACGTGCTCTGGCTCTGCCCTGGCGTTCCCACAGGCTCCGTCCCAGCTCCGGCTGCTCGCTCTCTCCCACAACAGGCTTTGCTACAGGGGGATGCAGGGATTACACAGCAGCACTGGCTACGCTACAAGTCACATTCAAACTAAACCTCACAGGGACAACACGGAGCAGGAAGCGTGCTCAGAGCCCTGACAGCGAGGACTGCTGGCCAGGGCAGAGCTGCCACGCTCCTTGCTCTGCGGGGAGGCAGCGAGCCCCGGGCCAGCACCGGCTCTGCATAGGGCAGTGCAGACAGCAGATGAGTACAGTAACACAGGTACTATGGGGGTACACAACAGGAGGCGTCCCCTCCCGCTGCACAGGGCCAAGCCCGTGCCACCAGCCCCTCTGGACCCCTCACTGCACACACAATCTAACTTCAGCTCGTGAATAATTTAACTAGCAACTGTACAGTTCCTCCCCCTGAGCCAGTTCAACATCCGTGGAGTCTAGGCAGGGGGTAACTCGGGAAGAGAGGCAAGGGTCCCTCCAGGCTCCAGGGGCGGGCCAGGAGCAGAGCAGGGTTAGAAGATGGGAATGTAGTTGTCGATCTTGGTCCTGTGCCTCTGGGCGATGCACTCTGCAATCCACACGATGTTGCGGCACTCCTGCTCCTTCAGCTTCACAAAGGCGTAGAAGACCCCGAAGTGGAACTGATTGAGGAAAGCCAGCTTGTTCAGCTTCACCTGCAGGAGGATACGGCACCTGTCCACTGCTGCTGGACTGTCCTCCAACAGGAGCCAGCCCCAGGAAGGATGGAGCAGCACAGAGCTACAGTGACTTTCCCAGAAGGCTCAGGACTCAGACAGGACGGGTCTGACGCTCACAGGGGGAATTTATACCCCACATGCAGTAAGAACCCTCCTTTCCCACATAATTACACTCTGCTTTTGCTCTTGGTGGGCCCAGCACACGACAGCAGCCCTAAATCTGACACACACACTGCTCTAAGCTTCTGGGTGACAATGAGGGTTAAGCCCCATTCCCTCCTTGGAGGGCATCCTCTTTCTTCCCCCAAAGAATTCCCACAAGCATTGATGTTCTGGAGCTTTACAGACAGCACAGGTAGACACACCTGCTGAGAAGCATCTCAGGGCTCACTCACCTCATGCTCAAAGAACCTGTCTTCAAGGGTCTTGTCTCCAGGGTTGCTGCCAGCCCCTTCAAACAGCAACTTGTACTCCTGCAGGAAGATGTTACAGGAGGATATACCCACACTCCACTACCCTCCAAGCTTAGCAGCACTCCTGGGTCCCACACACCAGAAACAGCAACTGTGTTGGGGCAGCAGAGAGCCTGTCCTGTGCACAGACACGAGCACTGGCCCCTGCTGCCTAAGCAGCATAAGACAGGCAGCCCCCTCCCCAGGCTGCTCATCCACAAGCTCCCCCTGGCCCTGATTCACAGCAGAGCCTAGCACCCATCCCCGTGCCCTCACCCCCAAGCACTCACAGGGTAGTAGTCGGCAACATTTTTGACTTGTTCATAGTCATCTGCTCTGGCCAACTGAGCCAGTCCCTCGGGGTAGAGCTTGCCGCAATGTGGGAACAGCTTTGCTCGGTCCTCCTTGGACAGCTCCGTGCCAAAGGAATTGATGGTGATGATGAAGGCCCTCCGGTCAGCTTCAAACTGTAGGAGAAGAGAGAGTTTCACCTTGGATTACTGTGAGGTCAGCAGACACCGGTGCTGCACTGAACAGAGCCACATCAGAGGGCAGCATGAGCAAGCCTGGCTCGCTGCCTGGGATGCACAGCTCTACATGTGTGGGCTCCCTGTACAGCTACTAGCTGATGCCTGAGGACTGCTGGGCTGAGGAAATCCCCACCTCAGGAACAAGCCAAAGCACGGAGCAGAGCTCCAGGAGCGATTTTCCCCCACTGGACTGCCCTCAAGCCCAGCACACCCACCAGCCAGCCTTGGCAAGCTGACTGGTCATGCACAGAACAATGCTGGTTACTCTCCTGCTTGTTGGGCGGAGGCTGCAATCATGGGTCAGCACCGGGCCAGGATCAGGCAACCAAGCCTGCCCAAAGTCACATGCAGATAGTGTTCTCCTGGCTCAGGCCACATGGGGATGCTGAAGAGGATCACCCCTAGTACTGGCAGACAGGCTGAGCACAGAGCAGTGCGTGTCCCCACTCCAGGCCTACCTCCAGGATGGGGCACATGGCGTCTGCTGTGGTACCTCCCAGCGCCTTGCAGAACTTGTAGAAGGACTCCAGGTATGCCTGGAAGAGAGAGAGGAATGAGCATGTTTTCAATCTGCTTCAATTACCACTCACGGGGCCGTTCAGACAGCAAGCAGGGACGCTCCCAGACACTTCATAACACAGCGCAGGCACTCTCACCCCAAGTGAACTTGGATGCCAAGCCCACACAAGGGACAGTGCTTCCCCAGGAGCCGGAGACGTGAAGAGCTGTGGTTTGGTTGGTTCAAGTGACTGGATGAGCTTACAGCAGGCAGAACACCAGGCACCAACATTCGAGCCTATTTTGCTCCTTCGAGTGGTCTAACTCCAAAGCATCCGCTCGAGTCTCTCACATGGTTTCCTGACCCCGCTCTGGCCTCCACAAACATGCCAAGCCACACAACCATAGCTGCAAGACCCAAGCTCAGAAAGGAGCGCTGTGTAAGCAGAGTCGAGAGATGAGACAGGACATCTGTGAAGGAAACCAGCCGTCCTCTGTAATTCTCTTCTCACAACTGCAGCCGCTGGGTCTCCATCCCAACTGGAGCACTGCAGAAAATATCAAGCTAGGCACAGCCATGCTGCCTCCAGGAAACGTAATCCTTTGTGGAGAGGTACCAGAATCCAGCTGGAGGATGACTGCATCTCCCAAGGGGAGCCGTGGATGCAGTGCGAGGCTAAAAGTGCTGCTCAGCGAAAAACTCGCTCAGAGGAAACCATCATGTGATAGAGCACCTCCCCAGACAGAGTGCTGCAGACAGAACCGTGGAAAGGGATGGAAAAACAACGATGCTGAGACACCACAAATCTCTGCCTTGTCACAAGATGGACCACACCCTCGTCCTCTGCTCTAGGAAAGCACCTGGATGGCTGCGTTCTGTAAATACGGTGCAAAAGGAGACTGCAGGGCCAGCACTGAGCCTCAAAGGGACGCCGCTGCCAGCAGGCTGGGAATCCTCTGTGCCACTGCTGCAGCACAGGGAAGTGCAGAGCTTCGGCCTGCAGAGTTATCAGAGAAAGAAGGGTGCAGACATGGAAGTCCTCTGGCTGCTGGGTGAGAGGACGGCCCTGCTGGGTGCCCTCCCTGGGGCCCCTCGCAGATGACAGCAATTTACAGGAAGCTCTCCAGAGTCCCGAATCCTGGATCCCTGAAATGGTGGTGTGCTTGCATTTAATAGTCCTTAATGGACTTTCACTTCCATGACGCAATTCAATTACCCTCTGCCTCCTGCTAGTCTTGTTTACGTTCTGCATCCAGGCTGATCTGTGGCCTGTCCATCCTTGCTGCCTTGCTCAGTGTTACCAGCACGATTCACTCCTCTTCCAGCTGAGGAATCCCAAACCTTCCCTGGAGTTTCCCATATGGAAGCACCCAAACCTTTGTAGTATTCTTAGCAGCCTTCTCCTGTTCTGTTCATGTTCTGAAAGGAGAGGAACTGGACCGCGGGAAGGAGCAGCACAAAACACACTACAGGTGTAGGCAGCAGCAGAGCAATGCTTGTGCAGTTCTCACTGTTAAGAGCCAACCACTTGATACAACCACTCTCAGGTCAATCACAACCCAAGACTGAATGTAGCAGTAGCAGCAGGGAATGAGGAGACCCTCACCAGCAGAGTTGGCATCACCTCCTCGCGCCTCCCACGTATCACTGCATTTATCCACGGTGATTTCCCTGCTGTATTTAAGCACCCAGCCACAAAGATCCTCCAGCAGGTTCCTATGGGCAGGCGGCCAGCAAAGGCCAGCAGTCAGCCAGCTGTGTTCCAGCACATCCACTAAAGATGGGAAAACGTGGAAGTAGTGAAGACGATGACGCCTCCACTGCTGACCTCTCTCTGCTCTAAGAGCTGACCACTTAACTTTAGCTTCTGCTCCCTGTCTTTGGGGCATTTCCATTCAAGACCCTCCCTGGGAGTTGGCCAAGAGTGAGAGCCAGTCCCAGCACACTGAGAGGAGGAACACTTCAGTTTTGGGGCAGCAAAAGCAGAACGCAAAGCATCCACTCAGAGCAAAGAGAGGGTGAGGTCGTGGCAGCTGCGACCCAGGGAGAAGGCACCCACCAGGCCTCCTGCTGCACTCACTCTGCCCCCTGCCTCCCCCCAGCTCCATACAAGGGTGCGGGTATTTATGCGTGCCAGCATACCTCCCTCCATTACAACAAAAGATCAGTACATGCCAGAGGCCACACGCAGCTGGGCATGACTGCCGACGTGCAGCGCCTTCTCCCCTCCCTTTGCCTTCTTCCCTTCATGCCTGACCTGCTCTCCACCTCTCCCAGCGGGCCAAGGCTTCCTTGGGAAGCAGAGGTCACACTGCCTGCTAGCTGGCTGTGACCAGTGCAAACAAGGCTGGCAGATACCATCTGCATCCCACCCTTAATCCAGAGAGCCGAGATGGAGCGATAGCCACAGCCTGCACATAAACACACGCTTTTAGACTGCAAGCTCAAACCAGACGGGGCCAGCAGAGGAACTGACAGCTTCCCGTGCAGGCTCAGGATAAGGAGCACGTTTATTTTTGTACCTGCTCTAAGGGGGAATACTTTCTTCCCTTTATTTGAAGAAAGTCAGCCTCTCAGCTGGAGCTCCTGGTCAGACAGAGCTATAGGCACTCTAGGAATGAACAGGGAAGCAAGCATCTCTTTCCCTTCCCAGAGCCTCAGTTACCTTATACAGCGTGTTTCGAATGATTTCGATGTTCATTTCGTCAAGGTCCTGTTCAGATATGCAGTCTTGAAAGAAAGCAGCTGAAAGAGAACCACGGACAGAGTTAGTCCTGCCCCCCAGACCCACCTGCAGCATGGCAAGCCCTTGACAACAGCAGGCAGAAGCACAGGTTGTGCTGATCTGCCCTGGCCCTTCTCTTCAGTACCACCAAACTGCTGTAACTCAAATCTCAGGCTTTGCCATGGCTCCCCAGGCCACAGCCATTTTTTGGAGCACTTAACCCCACATCCTTCCTCATCCCTGGAAGATTTTGTTGACACCTCGAGTCCTACCATGTTGTCAACAGCTCATTCTCAGCAGAAGTTCTCATCTCCAGCCCCCAGCATCTGTGCCAGAGCAGCCCACATTTAAGAAAAACAAAACAGAAAACGCATCAACCCCGAACTGTTCCCAGATGCAGGCTCTCAGAATTGACAAGGTAGCTTCCAAATTGCCTGCTATAGCACGGCAGCAGTGAGACAGCAGCTGGCAAGTCCTGGTGTGCTTCTCGTTCCTCCTCCAGCACCTTATGTGTGTTAAGGTGATGTGGGGATACGGCAGCTCCTACAGCCTGGAAACTCAGAGGGGGCTGAGAGAGCCCTGAGCAGGGGGTGACCCCACAGAGGCCTCTTTGCTACACTGCAGCAGCATCAGAGGGCGATGCCACGTAGCTAGAGGAGCACTGCTCACTATGGCTGGCAGAAATGAAACCAGAGTGTGCCAGGACTGGTTTTGACTGCAGGGCTCGCTGGCTAGCCTGAGAGCAGTGGCTACTTCAGAGTAGCAGAGGAATGAGAACACAGCTATTTCAGTTCTTGGCCCTCCAATATCCCAAATTAGGCTAACAGCAAGACTTATTTTGCCCTGCTAACCTATGAAAGCCATTTGGGGTTAGGCATTCCTACCAAGCCACGTAGCTACTCAGGCACTGTTAGGAGATAGAGCTGCTGTTTCTTCGCGTGTGGTCACTGGAAGGAGTGCAAGTTAAACAACTGGAGCCTGCATGCTTGCTTGTTTAGGCAACACAACTACTCCCCACGTCCTTCTGCTGAAGAAATGCCACACTGGATGGCACACAGACTCAAGGGCACAGCCAGGGCAGAGGTCTGAAGGACTTGGACCAGCCAGGGCAGGAGCAGGCAAAGCTCACTCAGGAACAAGTGCACGAAGGCAAAGACTATCCTCTGCATCCTTCTCACCAGTGTAACAAGGCAAAGCTTTCAGGTCTCTGAGAGCTAATAATACTTCTGAAACACTTGGTTCTATCTTATTCCTGAAGTGGGAAGGTTCAAGCTTACCCCTGAGGAGGATGTTCTTCCCACACACCACCCTTACAGCGGACTTGGCTCAGCTGCAGGCATTCTCCTGCCTGGCAAACCAAGCACACCACGCTCAGCTGGACTGGCACTGGCCTTGCTGCAGAAGCTCCTTCCTTCTCCGGACACTCAGAGGTGGCCAGACCTCTTCACACACATTTTTCCCTTCTTTGTTGGGCTCTATGTGGCAAGCCATTTTTCCCTGACAACTACTCGATTCACCCCATTGCTACAGCGAACGTTTGCACGAGCACTTTTAGTTCCAAAAATGACGACAACCATCAAAGACAAAATGATGATTTAAGTGTTTTGTTCTTTCTAGCACCTCCAAAAAGAGTGATTAATCACTGACTCAGGCGCAGCTCATTACCTTTGCCCACAGATCCTAAGTTAGAAGGTCTCCTGTGACTACCTCTCCTACTACAGCACAGACTCCCGTGTTTTCTCCACAACCACTTCCTACACCTTTTATCTTTAAAGACCAGATCTGCCCGCCTGGCTGTTCGTAAAACTGTTTTTGCAGTGTCACATGCCTCCTGGTCAAGGCTTGCAGCCTTGTGACAGTGCCTCGGCACAGGATCCTGCTTTTCAAACAGCTTACAAAGCTTTGGGATGGGTTTTTTCTTCTGTTGCTGCCATCTGCTTTGGGGAGGTTAGGATATAAAGATAGTTATAGTTAGATAGTATAGATACCAGCTTGGATAGCACTGATAGTATAGACAGTAGTACGGACAGTAGAGATAAAAGCTTGATACAGAGCTAATTTTACCTGCTTCAGAACTAGATATATCATGCATTAATTTCTAAGTTATCTCCAAATATTGCCTTCAAGAAGTTGCCCAGCGGTGCTGGAAAAATTCGCATAGGACAGGCGGAGATGCGAGCTCAAGCCCAGCCACCACAGGCAGCACAGCCACAGCTGGGCATTACCCACTGCTTGGTCTTCTGGGGGGTAAGGGACTTCTGCTCACCCAAGGGGGTGTCCACCAGGATGGCATTGTAGAGCTCTGCGGGCGTCTGCGCAATGTTCACGGCTTCCATCTGCTCAAAACTCCCCAGAGGGTGGCACTTGGGCACCAGTTCGGAGATGGAGCGCTGGTGCAGAGTCCCAGTGATCAGCAGGATGACGTTGTCAATCATGTAGCTGTAGCTGCAGGAGTGAAAGAGGAAGCCTGTCACAAAGAACACAACAGCAGCCACCAGCACCCACCACCAGACCCCGTGAACAGCTCCAGGGAGATGTACTCTTCCCACAGAGAACAAGTGAGCACTCCCTCAGTGCCAAGCCCAGTTCCAAGCTCAGGCTTATGCTACAGCTCAATGCATCACTTTGGCAGCCACTACTGACCGCTGAAGAACATTAGATGGGAATTCTGGAGGCTTAGGGTCAAACCTGCTCCAAACACGGCCAGCTCAGAGCTTCACCAAGCTGAACTCTGAGTCATTTCCAGTGACGTGCATCCCACAGCCTCCCTGGGGTTCTGCTCCATTGTGTCTGACCACACTCACTACAAGAAGTCATTGCTTCTTATGATGGTATAATCAACGGACAAGAGAAGAGTCACTGATGTCATCTATCAGGACTTCAGGAAGGCCTCAGGCACATCTCCCTTCTCTCCAGCATCCTTCTCTCCAGACTGGAAAGATACGGCGGACTGATCAATGAATGAGGAATGGGTTGCAAGATACACCCAGAGAGGAATCAGTGCTCAGGTGGTGTCCCTTGGAGCCACATCTTCATCAATGAAATCAACAGTGCGATCGAGTGCACGCTCAGCAAGTTTGTGGATGACCCCAAGCTGTGCACCTGGGAGAACCTCATCAGGTCCAACAGAGCCAAGCGCACAGCTTGCACCTGGGTCACAGCAACCCCACTACCAGCGCAAGCTGTGGGATGTAAGGATGGAGCACAGCCCTGCTGAGAAGGACATGGGGGGACTGGTGGGTGGCAGCTGGACATGAGCCACCAGCGTGCCTCCTGCATCCAAAGCAGTGCAGCCAGCAGTGCAGGGAGGGGCTGCTCTGAGCTCTGAGATCTCACCTCCAGCACTGCATCCAGATGCGGGGTCCTCAGTGCAGGACAGACATGGACGCTGCGGAGGGCAGAGCTGCTCCTACAGGGAAGCCGTTCCCACTGCTCTGCAGAGATCAGGTCACCCTGCCAAAGTACTAAAGGACCAGAGCACAGAGGAATCTGATGATAACCTGTCTTGAGCTCAGCTCTGGTGCCAACAGCACCGCTCCAACCTCGCTAAGAGCGTGGAGAAAGGGTCACATTCCTGCAGTTCCGCTCCCTTCCAAAAACAATGGGGCTGGCAGCTTCAGCACTACCTTTATTTATATCCTTCCGGAACTACACACAACTATTTCCAGTCCCCAGATGCAGAGAAGGGGTAAAGATGATGAAGGAGCAGGTCATCTGGGGCTTCGTGCCCCTGTGCTCTGACTGCTCCAACTCTAAAAGCTTAGCAGGCAGCAGGTGGGGAAAGTCCTGAAGAAGGCTGCTCCAAAACTGAGATGTCTGGGGCTCAGTTCCAACATTGGCTGTGAGTTTGAGGCAGGTGGGTGCTGAAGCATTGCAGTCAGCAGGGCAGGGCTGGCAGGACAGCAAGGTGATCAGACAGGACGGGGATGCTGCTGCTTGTTGCACCTCTGAGCTAACAGCCACACTGCTGCTTCCCTTGGAAGCCCAGGAAGGATAGGTGAGCAGAGTCAGCTAAAGGCAGACATCTGCAGTTTTATTAGACTCAGGGCTTCCAAGCTCTCAAACATACTTAACGGGCAGGTCCATGAACAAATCCACACCTTCATTCCTCAAACAGGTGCTGCCCCTTTCTCTGGGCAGCAGGTAACGCTCCTCCACCCACCGGCTCTGCAGAGAACTGATTGCAGGGACATTCAGTCTAAAACTACGGCAACCACACAGCTGTCAGGGTGCTGGGAAACCTCCTGCTGCCCTTCACTCTGCCGGGCCATTACCTGCCCTTCCGTTTGTGCAGCACTCACTGTGGCTGCAATCTCCTGGCAGAGTTTTCCCTGCAGCCCTCAGGCAGACACGAGCACCTCACTGGCTCATTGGATCCACATTTCAGAGCAGGATTCCGCTCTGTGGGAGACACAACCACGTGCAAAACAGGGAAATTTCACTTTCCAGTTTCCACTGCGGTGGTGTTGCAAGAGCTGCAGCAGGACAAAGATCTTCCAGTGGCTGCAAGGGCAGGCAGACACCACACACCCACATCACCCTTCCTGATAGTGAGCTAAGGGTGAATCCCATTTCCTTCAAGCAAGCCCAGACCACACTTACTCAAATGTGGCCTCTGGTTCATCACAGTCATTCTGGCTTAGTCAGTCACAGCGATGAGGCAAGTCCTCCAGGCCAGGGCAGCTGGAAAAGCCTCTTCCCATTTCTAGACGGGGCAACACCTGCCAGTTCCCAACAAGAACGCATCTGCTTTCAGTAGCACAGCTGTACTAAAACCAGAGGAGAGGTCCTGGCCACTCCAGCATTTCCGCCCAGGCCCAGGGGATTAGATTGATTACGGTGGCAGCAGTTTTCCTAGAACCTCCAACTCCTTGTTTAATAGAGCGGCCTTTGTCATCGTCCTCCCTATCTCCTATCAGGTTCTTACCAGCTTCATTACATTCCTGCCACGAGCTGTTATCTGCATCTGCAAAGGCTGGACGACCAGCCTGAGCTCCACGGGTAGTCACATCCTGCCTCGCTCTGCCTTTCTCTCGCTGCACCGAGGTGTGGTGTTACACCAGAAACTCACATTCACAGAACCGCAGCGCTGGCCGATTCCTAGAAGCGTCAGTCATGTCTCAGGCTACAGCAGAATCTCTTCTTTGGAGGCAGGAAGGAGCCATCAAGTTCAGAAGTCTTGCTGTCAGCAGGAGACGTTGGCTCGCAGCTTGGATGAGCACCGAGTAGAACCAAGGGCAGCACCCATGCATACAGGTAACACAACGTGTGCTCTCCTCCTTTTGGATTTCCCTCAGTACCACCACAGAGAAGCAAGACATACAGGAAAGATCAGGATGGCTTTCCACCAAAGGAGTGCATAAAATGCACGAAAGCTCCTCATGGGACACTAACAGCCTGAAGGCACCAGGGCACAGCCCAGCAAGGCAGCGACCCCAAGGCAGGCACAGCTTCTCCCTCCCCCACTTCCTAATCTAATCATAAAGAGTCATTGTCCTGCAGCAGATAGGTTGGGTTTTTTTATTGCTTTCTGCTCCAGGATACTAAAGAAGCAGTAAACAATACTGCAAGTGGTCACAAAGCATGACTAATGAACCCAACACTGCATGACCTGCATTTCTCAGGGATCCTCTGAGAGCCCTGCCAAGCTGTGGTTTAACAGCTGCTCGCCGAGGGGTCATGAGGACAGCCCTCCAGTGCAGGAGGCAGCGGGCTGACAGTGGGGCAGGGCAGCTGGGGGGCTCTGCTCACACCAGTGTCCCCACTGCCAGGCCTCCCCCTCGAAGGAAGATGCTGGGGATGCCGACCGCAGACCCCCTGCACTCAGAGCTGAAGACCTTAGCAAGGTGCTGGCGTGCAGAGCGCAGGGTTACCACCCTCTGAGCTCCGAAGGCAGGGAAAGCAATGCCTAGAGGAGCTGAAGCTGACACCGAGAGCAGTGCTGACAGCTGAGAGGCCGGCACCTGGAGCGCAGCCCGAGCATCACCACGAACTAACTGCCCTGCTGCAGAAAGGAAAAGGGACCTCACGAAGACCTCAATGCCTTGGCTGAGGCTCTGCTGGAGTAATAGACAGCAAATGAACTGAATTAATTAAATCCTCAAGTCCCATTTTCAGCTCAGACAACGACAATACAGCCTGTGGGCAGGAAGCGCTGCCCGCTGCGCTGCTGAGCTCAGTGGGCAGCGTGGGCAGCGTGCAGCACGGGCTCTGCCTGAAGCATGCTGACCTCTCCCTGTCCTTCCTAGAGTCACACCAGCAAAGCCCAGTGGTCGCTTTGCAGATCTGCCAAAGAGAAAGCTGAGAACATCACGGTTCCGAGGGTGCTCAGCCACAAAGTGGGTGCTCTGCTAACCTTAGATCAACGGGACCGATCCGCAGCAGGGAGATGTAACTCCGCAGCACCACGGAGCCTTCCACGTCTGAGCATCCAGGAATGCTCTCAGCATTAGTCTATATTTAGCTCCGTGTGATTTTTACCGTCTCTGGGGACACTGAGCTCAGTTTCCTCGCGGTTATCATCCAGCAACCTGTAAGCAGTCACACAGCTCTCACCGCATTAAAGCCTAATGAGCAAAAAAGGCCCTCCAGAAGCACTCCACTTTTGAGGTTTTATGAACACACGTCATGCTCGAGATGCGTGCCACCCCCTAGAAACACCACGGATGTTTTGAATGCCGAGCAGACTCGTGCAAGAGACTCTGGTTTCTTAAATCTGATGCCTTAAGCTTGACCTCAGAGCTTGAGAAACGCTAGGCTGAGCTCTGGCACTGCGCTGTGCCGAGGAGACTTTAGCACTAATTACAGTTTAAGTGTTGACCAGAGACATCTAATCACACTGCTCACGCATAAACTTCGCAAAAGCCAAAGGAAAACAAAGGCTGCTAACAGCGGAAGACCTTGAGAATGGTTTCAATGAAGGAGCAAAGCACGTCACGTGGATTCAGGAGTGCCCACTGAACACTCATCCAATTAGAAGCACTATGTGCACGCAAGCTGCCTTCTGGAATAGCCACAGCCGTGCAAAAATCCACCAGGGGAGCTTGGATAACTCTGTAACACACTCCTTCCCCGCTCTGTTTTAATGCCCCTAGCAGACACGCTGTGCAGCTGCAGAGGGAGGGGTGCTGCGATGGAACACGAGGCAAGCACAAGAACAACCAGAGGGATTCAGCTGTAAGCACAGGGGCAGGGCTAAGGCCATGCCTGCCCCTGGATGAAGCAAAGCAGAGTGGATGCGGTCACCCAGGGACGGCGTGTTGCCCCAGTCTGCCTGCGAGGATCATCCTCAGGGCCGCAGAGCTTCATTAGGAAGCAGTGTCCTTCTTAATTACGCCCAGAGCTTATCGCTACGTTTTGCTGCCTCCGATGAGAACGCCCTGCTAGCAGTCGGATCAGCAGCGTGACTCAGCATGCCTGCCTGGCACCGTGCTAACGCTTCCCAAGCCAAGACGAGCACTGGTCAGTCGAAGCAAGGTTCCAGTTTAAAGGAACTGGTGAAAGGAAACGTCCTCCAGGTGCTGCAGGGAATAAAGTACAGCGTGACACGCAGAGAAATCTGCCTTGCAGAGCACGCTGCCCTTTCCGAAGGGGACACCCATGGTCACGCTGTTTTGAAAGATGACTCCTACAGCCACCACCGACCAACACAACCCAGTTATCTTTGCAG
The DNA here is from genome assembly GCA_023055505.1 of Callipepla californica brunnescens. Taxonomy (NCBI): domain Eukaryota; kingdom Metazoa; phylum Chordata; class Aves; order Galliformes; family Odontophoridae; genus Callipepla; species Callipepla californica. Next base: position 748,606 of record JALIRH010000016.1, on the reverse strand, counting down.
ACACTGGTTCTGGGAAACAGGCACGAGCTCTGTATCCTTTGAGTAAGCATGGGAACAGATGCAGTTCCGATGCTACCATCCAGAGGCCACGAGCCTGCCATCGTTTCCAGACCATTAGCTCCATGCCCTCTCGTTTTGAATGTTGCACAATCCCTCCAAGAACTTGGCTTATCAGTTCAACTTTGCACTCTTTGCAAACAGGGAAGCTGTTTGTCAGGAACCTGTGCTTCTCTGCCAAAACCATTTCTGCCAGAAGAGGCTCATAAACCTTTTATTGCAGGATCCCCAGCTGCTACGGTAATTTTTGCTTCCCCATCTCACCATCACGAAGGTCTCGACAAATAAATAGCATCGTGCAGTTTTGACCACAGGAGCACTGGGAAAAGAAAGTTCAGATTGCTGCACTGGCCCAAACAGGCTGCCAACGTCTAACGCAAAGGGCTTGGAGTTACTTCTCCTGTAAGAAAGGGCTTCAAAAGGACACAGTCATCTTCTGTAACCTCACGCAGCTATGCCAGGACACACACTGCAGTGCACTTAGAACAAAGAGAGGCAGCTTCCTACACCCGAGGAGAGTAGGAAGACTTGAGTCTTCAGCTCAAGAAGCAATTGAAACAGTTTGGCTCTAGAAAACCACTGCTGTAAGATTATGTTTCAACTCAAAGTCATGCAGCAGAAACTAGATCTATCCAGTACAGGGAGAGGCAGAGCAGGAAAGGGTCACGGAGAAGGAACTAGAGGGAAGTGTCAGCTACAAAAAGGCATGTGCAAGTGGAAAGGGTACACGAAGCCTCGTCAAAAACAGGTCCTGTGACCGCAAAAACATACCGACAGCCAAGTTCCCAGGGACATCCTCAGGGCAACCATGTTCTCAAGGTCTAGCAGACTGGGGAGGTAAAGACAAATGATGTCTGAGTCCATCCTCTGCAGACAGGTGTGATCACGGACCTGGAAGATGTGTTCAGACCCTGCTCCGCCCCGGGCCTTGCTCCTACGTGGGCTCAGAGCTGGCATCAGCAGCCCTAGCTGTGAGGCAGAGCCCTTCCCCACCCAGCAGCTGCCAGGCCCTCAGGTGAGGCTGCTGTGAAACCAGGCTATCCCAAGCAGGGAAAACCTTGCAGCAGTAAGGGGAAAAAAAACACTCCTCCCAGCTCCACTGGAAAAACCCTACAGCTGACAATCAGGCTACGGCTGGCTAGAGTTAGGAGTAATAGCACAAAGCACAGATAGGGGTCCTATCTAAAATACACAGAGAAGCACTGGAAGGAAAGAGAGCCAGGACATGGCACACGGCAGGCTGGCACGAAGAACAAAGCCCTTACAGAAAGGCAGGGCAGCACATCACCGAGAAGAACCTAAAACCCACTTCCATCCCACAAGTCAATATGTGCTTGTTGAAATCAGGAAGTGGGTTTTGCTGTTTCAAGTACACTTAATACCTGTTTGTTGCTGCCCTACAGCATGCTGCTCCGCTCCCTCGGCCAAACAGACAATTATTTGTGCTGGAGCAAAGAAGCTAGCAGCCAGCTTGTGCCCATCAGTCAGACCCACTGTGGTCGGCTGAACAGCACAGGGAAGCAGCAGTCGTGCTGTGAGGAGCTGCACAGCAAGGCACAGGGCTAGCAGGTGTTTCACAGGGGCTGGGCAGGCTCTGTATTCCCTCACCGCGACACTCAGAGGCATGAGACGCCACCACTTGAACAAAAGGGAAATCAGCCAAGTGACAATGCACCACTTGCCACAGAAGAGATCCTGGACAGGACTGGGGCCAGGAAAGAATCACAGCGGGGCCAGGAGAGGAGCACACCGAGACAGAAACCAGCAACGGCGATTAGTGCTGCAAACAAAGACCTCGCACTGAGGTTGCTGTGTAGATGCATTCTTGGCTCACTGTGCTTTTAAACACTCTTCTTTCCCCTGTGCTCTGCAGGGAAGCCAGCTCTGCCCATCCCGAGGTGCCCTTTCTCAGCCCTGGCACTAGCACACGGGGCACAGGCAGCACAGGGCTGGAGTGCCACCTCCTGGCAAGCTGCAGGCAGCGCTGCCTCAGCTGCGAGGACAGCACGCCTAAAAAGCACCGGGCACTAAGTGCATTTCAGAGCTGTACCAGGCATGCCACAAAACATCCCCCGTTTTCAGCCTGACGCAACTCCCACAGTCCCACCTGATGTTCAGAAATCCCGTGGTTTACAACCCGGTACACCAGTCCCACTCATCTTCCTACCATTTTCTATCCCAGTCCAGCCCGTGAGGTTTTAGCACGCATTCAGTTACATAGACTCCTTGCTCTGACCACCTCGCGTCTTGCTGGAGCTGAGCTGCCTACCAGGAGCAGTCTCTTCTCAACACTCATTACCTACCCTGGAAAAAAAGAGTGGGAAATAGGCGTGTTTAAAAGGCAAAAGATAAATCATCCCATCGTGTACACCTGTGTGGTCAGCCAGAGCAGCTTGAGTGACACCAGCTCATCCCAGGGTCACCCAGGTCAGGTGGTGACACAGTATCTCTGCCACATGCACGGGCACAACGTCCCAGCACTGCCAGTTTTGGCCCAATACTCCTATGATGTTGCCCCTACGAACAAAGCAGTGTGAGATGGAGGACAGCAGCCCAGGGAGGCACTGCCTACCTCTGAACTGAGCTGTTTGCCACTCCAGATATTTGGGATGTGCATGGGAAGATCTGTGCTGGCACTGCCACCTGAATATATCAGGATTATGAGCAGAAGCCATCAAGATCTGATAGGCAAAAACATCAGTACCCCACTCCTTGAGTTTTCCTGCCCTCGTTCAGCTACGGTGACTTGTCTGAAGCAGCACTAGAAGTTACAGGAGTTCTCAGTATTTAAAGGGGCTCTAAGAAGGAAGGGAACAGACTCCTTAGCAGGGGCTGTTGTGACAAGGCAACGGGAAATGGGCTCAAACTAAAAGGAGAGAGACTTAGATCGGAGGTAAGGAAGATCTTTACACTGAGGGCGGTGAGGCAGTGGCACAGGCTGCCCAGGGAGGTGGTGCTGCCCCGTCCCTGCAGACAGCCAAGGTCAGGGAACGGAGCTCTGAGCACTGATGGAGCTGTGGGTGTCCCTGCTCCCTGCAGGGACCAGGAGCAGATGGCCCTTAAGGTCCCTTCCAACTCAAACCATTCTGCAACTATTAGAGCCCCTAAGAGGCAGACAGCAACTCCCACCTTGGAGCAGCTGGAGCTGTTAACACATTCTGTTCCATCAACATTGCAGACCACACGAGAACCCTCCATCACAGTGCACAGAACTGTGATGAAATGCAACTGAGTGCTCGGACTCCGAGCACAGAATGCTCCCCAGGAGGGTGGAGACACTTCCTGTAGGGAGAGAGCTGCGCCGTGCTTCCTCTAGGCAGCACTGAAGACAATGCCATTAAAAAAAAAGAGTGCTGCGAGTAAAAAGAGATGAGAGGAAGAAACACTCTGTACCAAATGGGAGCGATGCATTTAAGAGGAGATTATGCAGCAGGCGAGATACGCAGATAGCATCTCACAGAACCGTGTTATGCTCTAGACAGCTCATCAAAATGAGAGACAGAAGCGGAACAAGATCAAAGGTAAATCAAGCTGAGCGTGAACACCAGTTTTAAGGCTAAGTCATTCAAATGCTGCTAAGAACATCACACACGGTGACCTAGAAAGTGCTTCCACCACTGCCAGTGCTGCTGCCAGATGAGCCCTTTGCTGTGTCTTGCTGATGTGCTGCTCCTAGCTGGAGTTTTAGCACCAGGTGTGTAAGAAAAAGCTACACCTTAGAAACCACAAAAGGCTTAAAAAGTCGGGCAGCTTCAGCACAGTGACCCAGAAAATTACAGCTGTGAGGCACCGGCTTAGACAAAACGAGATGGTGGTGCTGTCCAGACACGGCAAGGATACAGCAGGAAGGATTTACAAGGGTGCTTTGCTATTTCATCAGCTGACCCAGCTGGGGGACTGCACACACAACAGCCCAGTGTCTTTTCATGCACTGACAAAGGCTGCTGCAGCCCTGCTGCACTCTCCAGGCCCTCCCTTTCCTTAGCGGTTGGATCCCATTGAGCTAGCTGAGGAAACAGATCTGTGAAAGATTAACCCTAAACGAGAAAATCTGTTCCATTTTGGTCAGCTCAGCCCCCCAAACCAGTTTATGGTGGGGTCAGATGCAGGACTATGGTCAGCAGGGTGGGACAGCAGGATCCCTGCAGCCCAGATGAAGAGTCAGAAGTAGCATACATCTGCTGTCATTCACACACTGGTGTTTTTGAAGAGAGTCACAGCGGAAACCCTGGAAAATCAGCACTGGGGACGAGAGTAAACGCCTGGGCTAGCAGAGCCAGATCTGCACTGCATGTAGAAAGTCGGTCTGAGAGCCCCCAAGCCTGGAAGGACGAGGTTTTAAGCCCCATTCATGAGCAGCTGTACTCACGTGATGAAGTCCAGAAAGCTTGCCAGGGGCTCGTACGCGTGGTTCCTCATGTGACGGAACTCCACCACCATCTTCTCCTTCAGCTTGTCATCGATGACGGAGACAGTGAGCGGGGAGGCTTCGTTGGCCAGGAAGTTCCCATAGTCTGTGCTCTGGAGGTGCAGCTTCAAGTCTGGAAAAGAAAGCACAGTTCCACTCAGCAGCGTTTGCACTGGGGGATTCGGGAGCTTTGATGAGCGTGCCTAAGGAAGCTGATGCTCAGAGCTTCTATAGCCAAGAAGCCACCTGCACCCAGCAAGCAGGGCTCCTCTGTTACTGCTGACTGAGAGGCAGGAGGCATTCAAAATGCTTTCAGAGCCAAAAAGAAGCAAAAAATTGGGATCATAAAGCAGCCAGGTCACAGCATCATCAAGTGGATCTTACTAATTGCACAGGTGAAGAGAAGTCAGGCATTAAGAGGAAGAGAGGAGCTGAAGAAGAAACCCATTCAAACACTCCACACAGCAGGCATTACCAGCCCTGTCCAGGGAGGAACAAGGCCAGAAACCTTCCCCTCCCCTTACAAGCTGAAGAAAGCTTTGCTCCCCCAGTACCCTCACCAGAGGTCAGGTGCCCAACCACGCTGAGTTTCTGGACAAGCAACCACAACGTTGCCGGGCTCTGTCAGGACAAAAAGCCCTATTTGTGCCAAATGCAATTAAACATCTCTGTGGAAAAACTGAATCCTGAGCTGGGGAACGCCTCATAATCCCATCCCTCACAGCATTACTAGCTGTGCTGGTACGTGATGTTCGTCTGCCTTCAGCTTCACCTCCAAGGGCCAGCTAGGCAAGCATCCTCGCCGAGACTCGAGGCCTTTATGGGGAAAGGAGAAGAGCTGGGAGAGTTTAGCCAAACCAGATGTGGACGCACGGTCCAGAGAAAACAAACGGCAATCAGCAAGAAAGAAAATAAATAAAGCACTTCTCCCTGCTTTCTCGGATGCGAGTCCTCAGCACTGCAGGGTGAGCATATAGGCCACATGCTAAGAGATACGTACACACGATACAAGTCAGGACTGGCAGGAGGAGCCTGCTCTTTTGACACCACATCCAGCTACAGGCAGAAGCTGGACGGCATTCTGGGCTCCAGTCTCCAAGCTGAGCTGTACTGCACAGCGTGACACTGGCCTCATCCACAGGGGCAGCAGGGTCAGACAGCTTTCAGGCAGACTTAGAATCTTCACGGAATTTCCAATGGGATCTAGCAAGACATTTCTGACCCAGTGCTTTTCAGCTAGGAGGACGTTACCACCACAGAATCTCACAGGAAACACACTGTGGTTACAGAGGGGGGAAAGAAAGGCCAGGCACTTAACAGCACTCCATTCTGTCATGTTTCTCAGCCATTTCCAGGAGAGTTTTGTACTCCATTTACTTTAATAAGGAATCCTGGATGCAGCAGAGAGCTCCTTGCCCAAAGACACGCACCACGGTTGAAGCAAAGCAGAAACTTCACCCAGATCTCTGCTCACCAGACACAGTTAACAGCTGTGCTTCATTCTACCAGACACTACAAACCTTTGAGATGGGGAAAAACATGGCCTGGATAACAGTGACAGTGGAGTTTTCAATATGTTCCCCATCACACAGTCAAACACCTCAAAACTGGATTATGCCTAAAGTCAGAGCTCCCTTCAGCTCAGTTTGGCACACTACTGATGACAATCAGCAGCACTTTAAGCTCTGTCATCTCTCAGAGCCCCGATGAAAGCTGAGCCTGTGCAAATGTCCCATGAATTTGTGTTGCAGTCATGGGGGAGCTTGGAGAGAAGGCAGTTACTGCATATCCTACCACGTCTTATTCCAACAGGGACACTTCCAAAGCGCTCAGCTGTGACATGCAGCTCCAGTGCCACCACCCCTGCAGCTCAGTTGCTACTTTCCAGGCTGCATGAATCCACCTTGCTGCCTGCCTACCCAATGCTGGAGAGCCACCAGCAGGGATTAATGGACATGAAGAGGGCAGCTTGCTGCACGCTGGCTCTGCTCAGACTGTGCCATCACCCACAGCTCGGAGCAGACCCCCACCAACTGCTTTCTGTCCGCTCAGCAAGGGGCTGCCCCCACACCACAGCCCAAGAGCCAGCACGAGGCGATGTAACTGGAATAGGGGCCGTGTTTATATAACACTTGGAAACAGCTTCGACAGGGAAGGCCAGCCGCAAGCTACAGGAACTGACCTCCTCTGCATCCCTCAGCATCCAAGCGGACAGAACTTGTTTTCCAAAAACTGGACTGGATTTACAAAGCCTGACTCAAAGCATCCCCCGGTGCAAGCCTCAGGCTCTCCCGAAGCTCAGCCCCCAGCACAGCTCAGACCTGGCAGCAGCAGCAATTGCCTGAGATCCCCTCCACGGCATGTCAGCAGCCCAGGGTTGGCTGCTGAGAGGGATGCATCCCTGTTCCAGCATTTCTCCCAGTGGTTCATGCACTCTGAGAACACACTGAACCAGCATTTGGCAAAGGAGCTCCTGAATTACCACGCTGCTTTTGTTCTCTCCCCCATCAAGCCTGGTAAACCAAGGCCAGGTCACAGCCCCCAGAAAACTGTCCCATGCAAGAGTACAACAGCAGGATGGAACCTCATCCTTTTCTTGCTTCAGTAGTGCTCAAGATTGCCATGGTGTGTACTTCCAGCAGTCACCTCTCACCTCAGGCACTCCCAGTTTGATGCTGCATATATAGAAATTAAAATTTGCTTTGCCTCCTCCCAGGCCTGAGGTAGCAAAGTAACAGAGGGAGGGATTGTGGAGCAGCCTGCAGAGCAGCTCATCACCCACACCTCCTTCAGAAGGCTGCAGCTCTTGCTGTTCCCCTCATCGCTTCTGTTTATATAACCACCTCAGATGCTTCTGAGATGGATTCTCTGAAATCTGACTTGAGGAATGCCCGAAGACCATTTATTTTCTGCAGAATTTGAGACCTTTTCTGCGGTTGCACCACACTGGTAGCAGTGAGGTGCCACCTCTCCTCTGCTGCCAGCCAGCAAATTACACCACACCAAAAACAGACACAGAGCAACGACTTCTGCAGCCCTTTCCTCACCTTTACCTCTAGCTTTTCACCTCCTGTTGCAGAGCCCACCAGCACCAAAGGGCAGCTGGCACAGGCTGCCAAGGGAGGTGGTGGTGCCCCATCCCTGCAGACAGCCAAGGTCAGGCTGGAAGGGCTTTGAGCACTGATGGAGCTGTGGGTGTCCCTGTGCGCTGCAGGGGAGTGGGACTAGATGACTTTTAAGGGCCCCTCCCGACTGAAACGACTCTGATTCCTACCGTGGCACAGCTGTCAAACACTACCAACAGTTTAACATCCTGCAGAGCAGATACCAGACCTCTAAGAGGCTGTGGCAGCTTCTAGGAGCAGGAGACAGCACAGTACCCCTCTGACAGCAGGAATCTAGGTGAGTCATAAGCTTGGTTAGCCAAGGCAGATTCTGCGCAGCAGATTTGTGCCTGCACAAGGGAAGCAGAGGAAAACAGCTCCACGTCCTTCACTGACACCTTGTGTCAGAAGCAGGAATTGGTTTGTAGCAAGCTCCAAAAGTACTGAGCAAAGGTACCCAGCACGCAGGGCCAAAGCATCAGGACTTCTGGTGCTGAAAGAAAAGATTAAACATACTCCCGATTTCTAGAGAAAGCTTAAACCAAAACAGCTGTTGTGCCCTCCCTCCAATTCTGGTCACGTCTCCCAGCCCTTTCCAAAGCCAGCTCAGGAGCCTGCCTGATCACACTGAGCTGTACGGCTCCCTAAGGCAGCAGCAAGCTGCCTCAGCAGGAAGCAAGAGTTTTAATCAGCTTACTTTGCTATCAGACAGTGAGAGCCACAAAGGATCGTGCAGAAAAGCATGATCTCCATCCAGCAGCATCAAGCTGTCAGCTCGAGTCCTAACACAGAGGAGCTGATTCTTCCCAAGGCAAGCACCAGGACAGCCTCAGCACTTTAGGATTTCCCCACAGCAGAGGTGGCTGTTTGCTCCAGGACTAGGAAAGCAGATAAGAGTGCAGGAATATTTTGTGCCTAGCTAATTATTTTGGCTACCAATAAACTGCCAGTACGTAGATTCAGTGCAGACAGAATTCACATTAAAGCCCACAGAGCACAGAAAACTGGTAGTGAGTCAGGAAAATCAGAGCCACGGGGACAGAGGGGAGAAACTGCCTGACCACAGAGCTACGTAAGTGATCGTGAGCTCTGAAGGAAAAGCCTTCTGCAGGAGCACACCAGGCAGAGATGCAGAAAGCCAAGTGGAGGAGAAGGGAGAAGAGCAGAGAACTCAGAACAACCTTTATGGTCTGAGTGAAGCCTGAGCACAGCAGCAGCCACCACAGAGCTGTCTGGAGGAGACAGTAAGGAAATAAGAGCAGTGAAATGGGAAGTCCAAATTGACTCATTTCAAACGTAGAAAATGCTACTCCAAGGGAGAGTTAGGTTTACGCAACTTGGTTCAGGATGCAAAAAAAGGGGGGAGGGAAGAAAGAGAAGCTGTAAATTCAGAAAGATCACAAAGAGGAAGCAGCCTGCTGGGATAAAGTTCAGGGCTAGCTGAGACAGGGCAGCAGGATCACCTCCCAGAACCCTCTTCCAGGCCCTGGGCAGTCTGTTCTGCTGGAGCAACCAACCCACAATGGGGTTTGGAACTGGATGAGCTTGAAGGTCCCTTCCAACCTCATCCATTCTGTGACTCTAATTGTACTCCCATTGACCATCTCTCAGCAGCTGTTCCAATTCACCTCCACGACAAGCTTGTTTTGGCCTTCGTGATTTAGAGGCGGATTGCTGACCCAGGCTCCTACACCTATGAGTGACAAACATTAAGTGTGGCAGTGGCAGAGAGGAGCTGCTGTTGGGATGAGCTGACTGAGAGCAACGAGCGACACAAAACCACCCCAGCTTTGTACACACTCATCCGTAAAAAAAAAAAAGACAGCAGCTGAAGCAGGAGCAGCCCAAAGAAAGCAGAGGGAAGGGAAGCTCCCCTCTGAGATTTCCAAGCACTGCAGTGCTGCTCGGCTTGAACACAAGAAATACTTCCCAAAGCTGGAAGCACGCTGCCTAATCGCACGCTTCAGGCAGGGATCAGACTATGCCAAACACCTCATCTCCGGCCTCAGCGTAGCAAACTGGGCTGGAAACACACAGCAACGCCTCACACAGCCCCTCAGCCCCCCACACCCCCACCTCCCCTCCCTTCAGACCCCACACCCCCTTCCCCTCAGCCCCCCACACCCTCCCCTCCCTCAGCCCCCCAGACCCACCCTCCCCCCCCTCAGCCCCCCAGACCCACCCTCCCTCCCCCCTCCCCTCAGCCCTCGGCCGCGAAGGGGCGGGGTCTCCTCCCGGCGCCGCTCACCCTCGAGGCTCTCGCACTGCACCAGGTTGACGTAGTCGCCCTGCCGCAGCACGCCCGCCTTGAAGCCGCGCACCAGCCCCTCCAGGTAACCGTTGTCCACGTTGAAGTAGAGCTCCGGGAAGCACGACATGATGGCGGCTGCTGGCGGACCGGCGGCGGCGGCGCCTCACGTGACCCGGCGCTCACGTGACGCAGCTGTCAGTGCCCAGCTTCCGCTCTGCGCGGGCGGGAAAGGGCCGGGCGGTGTGTGGGGGAGGGGCTCCCCTCAGCCCTCCCCTCAGCGCTCCCCTCAGCCCCGCTCCCCTCAGCACTCCCCTCAGCCCCGAGCCGCGGTGGTGAGGCTGTGTGCTGCATCACGTCCCCCTGCCCGGCTCCGTTCGCTGCCGTCTCGGAGCGTTTGAGCTGTTCGGGTGATGACGCGTCGCCCCGCGGGCAGAAGGCGGGAACGGCGCTCCTGTGAGGAAAGGCTGAGGGGCCCGGCCGTGTTCGGCCTGCAGGAGAGAGGGAGCTCTGGGGCCGGCTCGCTGCGGCCTTCCTGTGCCTGAGGGAGGGGGATGAGTTTCTGCACGGTGTGATAGCGATAAGGCTTTAAGCTAACGGAGAGGAGGTGCGGGTCAGGGCTCGGGGAGTCTGTTCTTCACCTCCCTGCAGCTGCTGCCCCACCCCTGGAGGCGCCCATGAGGGGGCCCTGGGCAGCACGAGCTGTGGGGCAGCCAGCCCACGGCAAGGAGTGGGGCTGGGTGGGCTGTAAGGTCCCTTCTGACCCAGCCGTGCTGTGATTCTGTGCCGCGGTGTCGAGCTCGACGTGTTCCCTGAGCAGGAAGGATGTCCTGCATCCCCTTGTTCCCAGCACAGCCCACACCCCACACTCAGCAGTGCTGTCTATCTGCTGCTTTATTGGAGCTGCAGAGGGGGAGGCCGGCGGGGGCAAGCGGGCAGCCCTGCAGCACGGCTGCTAGCTAGTTCTTGCCGCATGGGAACGTGCTGCTGATCTTCCTGCAGTAGCAGAAGGCGTTGAAGAACCGGCAGTAGCAGGTGGCACAGGGGTCGCAGCAGGGGATCTGGTGGCCCAGGCAGGACTCCAAGAGGCGCACGCAGCGGCGAGGGGAGCGCTCCTCGCGGCCTGCAGCTTGCAGGGCTGTGGACAGAGCCTGCAGGGAGAGGAGGAGGGAGAAGGTTCGCCTGCAGAGACCTGTTGGAGAGCCCGAGGAACCTCCGTCTCAAACGGGAGCTGAGATAGCTGGAGTTGACATGCTTTTAAGTCAAGGAGCTTGGGGTTGGACTCTGGTGTTGCCAGCTCCTCTTCTTGCCTTTCTTGCTGCTCCCTGGGCATCAGACCTGCTTAGGATTCCCCTCTTCCCATCCAGCTGAAGCCTTCCCCTCCAGGTTACCTCCCTTCAAGGATCCCTTAATTGTCTGCCCGTAGGAAAACAACCCTGCTCTCTCCAATCTCTCATCCTGGGATGTTCCTCATGCCCTGCATCACTTCATCCGCGAACCCCTCGGGTCTCCACCTCTCCCCCAGGGACAGCAGTGCAGGTTGCATACACACCGCAAGGGGAAGGGAGGTGAGTGTGTTCCTCCCAGAGGACCCAGCAGCCCTTGATTCACCGCTCCCGTTCCCCCGGGGCTGGAAATGCCCTCTGATTTTGAACTGAACATAGGTCTGGCTGGAGCAATTTCAAAAAGAGGATGATTCACACCTACTCAGCCTTATGCGGGCTGGGAAGGTTGGGATCCCACAGCTTCTTAGGAAACCAGGCAAGGAAGCCTCCCAGCCCCTGCAGAAGGCCAACCCCGAGCAGAGGGGCTTTCCTGGCCCCTCTCCTTCCAGCTGCCCCTCTCACTGTGTTGTTACCTGTGGTTCCAGCACGCTGCTTTTCTGCGCAAGGTTCCCGTCGCCTTCCTGCACCTCCAGGGCCATCTGATCCAAGTCTGGCTTAGGAAGAGCACCTGTGAAACACGAGAGAGGTTGGCCAAGGTGAGCTCCCTGCTTCGGTTCGGGGGACCTGGCTGTCCCACGGGGGCTGGGGACCGTGGCACTCACCGGCGAGCTCCGCTGACGCCTCCTTGGCCCTGCGCAGCAGGCTGGAGTAGCGGGCTCTGTCTGCCTCGTCGAGCCCAGCGCTCATCTTCTGCAGGGGACTGCGGCCCAGGTCCGAGCTGAGGACGGCCTGGATCCCCTGCAGCAGCCCGTAGCACAGCAGCAGCGCGTTCAGCATGGTGCTGGGGCGACGTGCACGGCGTCAGCCTGTGGGTTCTGCAGGAGACTGAATCCAAATCACCCCACGGAGCCACCCCGCACCGTGCCGCGGGCTCCCCGCCCCACAGCCCCATCCCCGCAGCGGGCACTGACCTCCAGCCGGCGCGGGGCTCTGTCTGAGCGCGATGTCCTCCCTCCCCACATGCTCGCTGGGAACTTATATTGGCTTCCCGTTAATGAAGTGCCGCGGCCACATGACCCCGTAGGTGGGCTTTGTGCACACGGGGCTTTGTGTGTTGGGGCGTGGGTGGGCCGGAGCGCTGCTGTCCCCAAACCCGAGCGAGCCCGTGCAGGGGTGCTGCCCCTGCTGCCACCACAGCCTCCCAGAGCCCTCAGCACCCACTTGCTGCCCGGCTGCAGGTCCTCCAGGCACCAAGTGCACCCCCTTTGCTCCTCCCTTCCAGGACCTGCAGCCTCAGAGCACTCAGCTCTGTGCATCCCGCCCTCAGCTGCACCCCGGGAGGAAGGATGAGTGCCCCCCACCCCACTGCCGTGTGACGCCAGCCCGGAGCGGCGCTCGCTCATTAGGGGCCGCTCGGGGAAGGCATTAAGCGGCTCCGAGGCGGCCGAGCGCTGAGAGCTTTTTAATCTGCGGGGAACGTCTCCCGCTTCGTGAGCGGCCCCGGGCAGGTAACGAGCTAAATGAGCAGCCCGCCCATCGCTTCCAGGAACGGAGCGGGCCGCAGCGAGGCCGCCTTACACGTGTGTCCCCACCGCGCGTCCTCCCTCGCCCTAATTTGGGGTTAACCTCCCCCACCCCCCGCCCGCTCTGACGGCCGAGCCGGGTGCGATGAGCTGCGCCCGGCCTCAGCCCGGCTGCGGGGTTGGGGTGCGGGAGGGGACGGGGGCCCTTTAAGGCTGCGGTCCGGAGCACACTGACGTCAGTGGGGCGGGCGCACCGGGACGCCGCAGCCCCGCGGCCCCGAGCTCCGCCGCTCGGTGAGTGCGGGACCCCCGGGGGGGGGGGGGGGGGAGTGGGATGGTGGGGTTTGGGGGTGATAGGAGTTGCTTTGGGGGGGCTGGGTTTCGGGGGCTGGATGTGGGGTTTGGGAGGGGTTGGGGTATTTGGGTGCTCGGGAGGTTGGGGGGAGAGGGGATGTTGGGGTGCCCGGGGTCGTGGGGGGAGGGGTGAATGGGAGGTTGGAGTTGTGGGTGACTGGGGTGCTAAGGGGGGGGGGGGGTGGTTTTGGGGGGGTGTTGGGGTGCTGGGATGCCTACGGTTGTGGGGTGCACCCACAGAGGGCGGGGATTTGGGGTGTTTGCTGGGAATCGGAGAGCGGGAGGGCATTGGGGTGCCGGGGGGGGTTGGAGGTGGGGTTATCGGGGTGCTGCTGGGGTGCCCAGGGTCGGGGGGTAGCGCGGTATTGGGGTGCCCAGGGTGCTTAGGACCGGGGGTGGGATATCGGGGCGCCGCGAGGTGGGCGCAGCACCGACGTCCTGGAGGTGCGAGCATTGGGGCGCTCGAGCTGCTGGGACCGCGGGGAGAGTCGGGGTGCCCTCTGTCAGCTCCCTCCACCCCGCAGCGCCCGATGCCCGTCCCCGCCCGGCACCATGGCCGAGGGCAAGATCGCGGGGCTGTACGACCTGGAGCGCACGCTGGGCAAGGGCCACTTCGCCGTGGTGAAGCTGGCGCGGCACGTCTTCACGGGGCAGCGCGTGGCCGTCAAGGTGATCGACAAGAGCAAGCTGGAGGGCGAGGCGGCGGGGCAGCTGCTGCAGGAGGTGCGCTGCATGAAGCTGGTGCAGCACCCCAACGTCGTGCGGCTCTACGAGGTCATCGACACCCACGCCAAGCTCTACCTCATCCTGGAGCTGGGCGACGGCGGCGACATGTTCGACCACATCATGCGGCACGAGGGCGGCCTGGCTGAGCCCCGCGCCAAGCACTACTTCGCACAGATCGTCCACGCCATCTCCTACTGCCACAAACTGCACGTAGTGCACCGCGACCTCAAGCCCGAGAACGTCGTCTTCTTCCAGGAGCAGGGGGTGGTCAAACTGACGGACTTTGGCTTCAGCAACCGCTTCCAGCCCGGCAAGATGCTCACCACCAGCTGCGGCTCGCTGGCGTACTCGGCACCGGAGATCCTGCTTGGGGACGAGTACGACGCTCCGGCCGTGGGTAAGGGTCTGGAGGGCCCCGTGCCTCCTGCGCTCTCCTTTATCGCACGCACACGGCCTCGTGTTTGCTTTTTGAGCATCCTCGGAGCCGGCGGGATAAATCCCGCCCCGGGGATGCTCGGCACAAGCAGATGAGCGCTGCTGCAGCTGGCCCCATCCCCGCGGTGGGGTGCCCGCTTTGTGGTTTGCCCTCTTCCTCTTGCAGACATCTGGAGCCTGGGGGTCATCCTGTACATGCTGGTGTGCGGGCAGCCGCCCTTCCAGGAGGCCAACGACAGCGAGACGCTCACCATGATCATGGACTGCCGCTACACCGTGCCCCCGCACGTCTCCGCGCAGTGCTCCGAGTACGCGGCTCCCCCTGCTGGCCCCGTGGGTTGGGGGGGCTGGGGGAAAGTGTGCGTGCTCTGACGCGGTTCCCGCTGTCCCTCCGAGCAGCCTCATCTCCAGGATGCTGCAGCGGGACCCGCGGCAGCGAGCCTCCCTGGAGCAGATCGAGGGCCACGCGTGGCTGCAGGGCGTGGATCCGTCCCCCGCCAGCCGCTGCCTGCTGCCCCTCACCTCGCACAAGCGCGTGTCCCAGGAGGAGCACGAGATCATCATCCAGGCCATGACGTGCGGGCACATCGCCGACCGCGACACCATCCAGGAGTGAGCGGGGCACGGGGGGATGGGATGGGGGGATGGGATGGGGGGATGGGATGGGGGGATGGGATGGGGGGATGGGATGGGGGGATGGGATGGGGCGGCCGTGCGGTGCTGACGCCGTCCCCGCCGCCGCCTCGCAGGGCGCTGGAGGCCGACCGCTACAACCACATCACGGCCACCTACTTCTTGCTGGCCGAGAGGATGCTGCGGGAGAAGCAGGAGGAGCGGGGCCGCCGCCAGAGCCTCGGCTACGACCTGGCCAAGCGGGTGCACGGCAGGTGAGCCCCCTCCCGTCCCTCCCGTCCCTCCCCCAGCCCCGCGGAGCCGCGTGCTGACGGCTGCGCCCCTCCCCGCGCTCAGGAGCGGCCGCTCGGACGCGTCGGGCCCCGGGGACGGTGCCGGGGACCGTCAGCCCTCGGCGGAGGCTCCCGGCGCTCAGCCCCCGCGGCTGCTGCTGAAGGCTCCCACCATCGACGCGACCATCACCAAGAGCACGCCGGCCCTGCAGCGGATCTGCGAGGAGGAAGAGGAGGAGGAGGAAGACGAGCGCAGAGCCAGCGCGACGGAGAGGAAGAGCAGCTCGCTCAACCAGGAGCAGATGAGAGATTTCCTCCGCGCCGGAGCGCGGCGGCCGCAGTGCCGCGGTGGGGGGGGGGCCGGGCCGGGGCAACGAGGCGGGGCGGCGGGAGCGGGGCACGGGGCACGGCGGGGCACGGCGAGCACCGGGACCGCGGGCGGACGGGGCGGGCGGAGCGGGGGCAGCCCGGGGCGGGGAGGGACCGAGGGGACCCGCGGCCGCACGTCCCGCGGAGCCCAAGCGGCCCGGGCTGGGGGTGGGGGGCGGCGAGGGGGAGGCGGAGAACGTGATCAAGCTGGACCCGGGGAAGGGCAAGAGCGGCAGCCTGAGGGAGCGGCTGATGCAGTTCCCGCTGTGCGAGAAAGCCCTGGCCTTCAAGATCCAGCCCGGCCCCAAGGAGAGCCTGCTGTCCCTGGGGCAGTTCAACTGCTGCCATGTCATCTAGCGGCCCCCCCACCCCGGGACGACCAAGGGCGTTTTGTAACGACTAGAAATGAGTTTTTTAAATAGTCTATTTTAATGTAACGACACAGAGACGGCTGTACCCCCTGCCTGAGCTCCCGCGGCCACGCGGCCCCGTCCCGTACTGTACCGCACCCCCCGACCCCAAACGCGTTTCCTATTTATTACCTCTTTGTTTTCTTGCTGGCAAGAAATGAGCGCACGAGGCGGGGCCGGAGCTCGGCCCGGAGTGGGAAGCAAAGTTTCGTGGGTGCAATAAACCGCGCTTCGGTTTCACGGCTCGGGACGGTCCCTCGGGGGGAACGCGGGACGGGGGGGGGGGCGGCGCCGGGAGCACCTAAAGGATACCGGAGCGCCCCAGCACGGCCTCGAACCGCGGACCCTCGGATTAAAAGTCCGACGCTCTCCCGGCTGAGCTATCCAGGCCCGCGTGACGGGACGCCGGCGCGCTCCGGCGGAGCCTTTTTGTCCCTCCTCGGCCGCCGTCCTCCCGAGGGCCGCTTGCCCACGCGTGGCCATGGCGTTCCCGGCCAAGCGGCGCAGGGCGGCGGGGCCCGACCCCACGGCGGCCTTCGTGGCGTGGTGCGCGGCGGCGGGCGTGGAGCTCAGCCGCAAGGTGAGCGCCGCCGGGGAGCCGCGCCCGGCCGCGGAGCGCGCCCGCGCGCGGCGCTGAGCGGGGCGTGGGGTGGGGCCGCTGTCGCCGCAGGTGTCCATCGGCCGGCGGGGCACGGTGTCGGGCTACGGGCTGCTGGCCGCCGCCGACCTGGAGCCGGGCGAGCTGCTGTTCTCCGTGCCGCGCAGCGCGCTGCTGTCCCAGCACACGTGCTCCATCCGCGCGCTGCTGCACGACGGTGAGCGTGGGGACCGCGGGGCGGGGAGCGGCTCTTTGGGGGGGGAGGGGGGGTCGGTTTCGCTTGGCGGAGCGCTGGGTGAGGCTGGGGAAGAAGGCGCAGGGGGAGGAGGTGGGAGAGACCTCAACTGTCGTCTCGTTCCCTGCGCTTTGCCCTGGGGATGGTGCCCAGCAGGCAGGGGGCTTTCTCACTGCTTCGGTTCTGGGCAGATGTTATTTTCAGAGCAATTGATTAAAAGCTCAGACGCGTTTATTTTTCTCTCCGCCGGTTGTGTAGCCCGGGAGTCCCTGCAGAGCCAGTCCGGGTGGGTGCCGCTCCTGCTGGCCCTGCTGCACGAGTACACGAGCAGCACCTCCCCCTGGCGGCCCTACTTCTCCCTCTGGCAGGACTTCAGCAGCCTGGATCACCCCATGTTCTGGTAAGGCTGGTGCTGAAGGGGCGTGGGGGACTCCAGCTGCTCTGTCCCTGTGCTGCGAGGGGCAGCAGCCTCAGCTCTCCATCGGGCACTACGTGAGGTTGCAGTGTGCTGCAGCAGAGCTCTGCAGAGCGCAGGGAAGCTGCTGTTTAGGAGTTCAGATCCTTTTTTTCCTGTAGACAGAGCTGCTGGTTTGTTTGTGGTTGTTTTTTTTTTTTGCAACAGGCCTGAAGAAGAACGAACGAGGCTCCTGCAGGGCACCGGCATCCCCGAGGCGGTGGACAAGGACCTGGCTAACATCCATCAGGAGTACAGCTCCATCATTCTGCCCTTCATGAAGTCCCACCCCGATATCTTTGACCCCGAGCTGCACACGCTGGAGCTGTACAAGCAGCTGGTGGCATTTGTCATGGCTTACAGGTGAGCAGCGAGGGCTCTGTGCTCACCTAAGGGAGGAAAGATGAGCGGGGGGGAGAAGAGGTGAGTGGTTACAGCCTGCGTGAGTTAAAAGGGCGCAGGCATAAGCTAAAGCTTGCCCCGTATTGCGAGCTGTAAATCGGGGGTTGTGTTCACATAGCTTTCAGGAACCTCTGGAGGAGGAAGATGAAGATGAGAAGGGCCCCAACCCTCCCATGATGGTGCCTGTGGCAGATATTCTGAATCACGTGGCCAACCACAATGCCAGCCTGGAGTACGCTCCCGTGAGTGGCAAGGCCCCGTGCCTGTTCCTGCGTGACCCTGTGGCTCTCAGCGGCCACAGCAGCACTGTGGCAGCGAGCGGGCCTGGGTCTCACACACAGAAAGCTCTTGTGTGACGTACACAGCTGCTGCTTGCTTCAAGCAAGAATTTAGGGTCGTGTGAACCCTTCTCAAGATGCTCTTGCTGCAGGAAGAGACCTTACTTCTCCTGCTGCTCACTGCTGTTGTACGCTCTTCCCTGGGATCATACATTAGACACATTTCCTGAGAAAACCAGCACCCCTGCTCCAAAAGCACGCTGTTAAGGAGAGGCAGCATTGCCTCAGGGCCTCTCTCTGCTTCGCAGAAGTGTTTACGGATGGTTACGACGCAGCCCGTCAGCAAAGGGCAGGAGATCTTCAACACGTACGGGCAGATGGCCAACTGGCAGCTCCTGCACATGTACGGCTTTGCAGAGCCATATCCAGGCAACACCAACGACACGGCCGACATCCAGATGGTGACCGTCCGCACGGCAGCGCTGCGGCGTGAGTGGCGGCCATGGGAAGCACGGGGCTCTGTTAAGCAGCTCAGGGTGAGGGGGAGGTGTTCCCACAGCTCGTGAAGCTCTGGGGCTACATCACAGGGTTCTGTTTTGTTTTCCCCTTCTGCCATCCGTGGAGTGAGCGGGGTTTGCAGCTCTGCTGTCTTGTGGACAGGTGCTAAAAGCGATGCCCAGCGGCAGCTGGTCGCAGAGCAGTGGGATTTCTTGTGCCAGCTGGAGATGGTGGGGGAGGAAGGAGCCTTCGTGCTGGGCTGGGACCAAGTGCTGACAGAGGAAGAGCTGTCCACCACCCTGAAGGTGAGCAGTGCCAAGGGACGGCCAGCAGGGAAAGAGCTGCACCAGGAGGAGGGGCATAGGCTGCACTGCAGGCGCTGGAAGCGTGCAGAATGGTGAAACGAGGGCACACAAACACATGAACTGATGGTGCGAGTCCTGTCCTGGGCTAACCCCCTCACCCATAGTTAAGTGCTGACTTCAAACAGCTCCGTGGCTGAGGTTTGCTGGTGGGATGCTCTCCTCTCGCATCCAGCTGAGCAGTAACAGCTGCCCCACGAGGCTCAGAGACTGCCTGAGGCACTGAGGTGCCCTGAGCTGTCTGTGTGGTTGGGTCATTGCAGGTGCTGTGCATGTCAGAAGAAGAGTTCAAGGAGTACAAGGAACAAGGCGGCTGGGAGGACGACAGCGAGGAGGAGGAGAACCTTTCTAACGCAGCTCTCTCCAGGCTGAGAAGCCCCTGCAAGATGCTCCTTCGTGACAGCGTGCTGCTGACCCTGGAGTCGTACAGGTCAGACCTGAGAGCAGAGCACGACTTGCTAAGTAAGGAGGTTTATGAGAAACTGAGTCGAAGGGAACAGCAAGCTTTGCATGTGCGCTACGGCCAGAAAAGGATCTTGCATCAGCTGCTAGAGCTGGTCCAATAAAAGCCTCGCAGCCCCTGGAAACCAGAACCGTGCTCAGGAAGGGGAGGTCAGCCTTCAGCCGTCCCTTCTGCAGCAGCGAAGGTGGAAGGCAGGACAGGCCTGCCTGTCCCTCACGTGGCTCCTGCTTTTAGCTACCTCTGCATGAAGAACAACACTGCACAGCACAGGAGCACATTACAGCAAGAGCACAACCCTCTGTGTTTAGGGAAGACTGACATACACCAACATCAGTCAGAAGTGGGATCCCTCACTCAGCGTCAGACATTGAAGGCAGACACCGTGCCCTGCCCAGGTAGCGAGCTGCAAGTGGGAGCCCGTCTCTTTCTGGCTTTCACAGAGGCTCAGTACAGCACAGCGAGTCCTCCTCACCTCTGCAGAAGGCATTTCTGTAAGTGCTTGAGACTCTGGGAGCAGTCACAGGCCTGCAGGTGCTGCAGGTTTGGCTTTTGATGCACGCCCTAATCCAGGCACTGCTGTCTGGCATCACACGCAGCCTTGTTTTTCTCCTGTAAGATAACACGCTGGAGGTTTGCAGGCCAAGCTACGTTAAATAAAGATGGAGTTTCTTACCCAGCCGATGCCACCTACTTCAGCAGGATGCAGAACCCCCCTCTAAAAGGTTTCTGAGTTCGTTTTAACTGCAGTACTGCACCAGCAGTACCAGCTGTGGGCTCCTTCCCTTGTTAGGAAGGAGTCACAGTCACAGGTTGGGATTTTGGCAGCCCCCTCTGCCTCTCACCCTTCTGTACACCACCCTGACAGCTCCTAAGGCCTAAAGGGAACCAGATGTGTGCAGCAGTATTAGTACAGAAGCACAGAGACCTTTGAGCTTGAGCAGAGCCAGCAGGACAAGGCAGCAAGCTCGTATGCAGAGCTTGGCTTGCTTAAATGGCAGAAAAAGCCCACCAAATCTGGACTGGATAAAGCTGGTTGCTGTTAGTTCCCTACAGCAAGGAAGAGCAAGCTGGATTTCCAACTCCATAGTCCAACTTCAAAAGGCTCAATTACAGCACAGCTGCTGACCTGCCAGACAAAGGCCAGGGAACTGGAACTGGCAACAAACTACTCCTTTCAACAGGTGACCCAAGAAATAGTGTGCAGAAAAGGGTACAAGTGTCCACCAGCACATCTGGCTCGGTACACTTCCTCAGATCTCATTTTTGCTCTGTGCAGCAGAAGCACAGCTAGCCACGTAGCAGGAACTCCTGAGCTCTGCACACTCTTGTGTCAGCTGAGCAGTGAATCTCTTTCCCCACCATCTTCAGCATAGGCTGAAGGAGCCTGCAGCACTCATCCCTACGAGTTAACCTAGGTAACCAGCATGCTTACACAGGCACTCAGAGGGAGCGTTGTATCAGGGAGCATCATGAGAAGCAGAACTGATCTGCTACTTGTGCTCCGTGTCCTTCCTCCTGGCACTCTGAATCGAGGCCCCATCTATTCCTAACAAGTCTTCTCTCTCAGTGCTGGAAACAAACAGTTCTCACTAGGCAGCATGCAAAATACGCTGGAAAACTGCACACTGTGGATGGGTGGGAACGGATTTTGAAAGACAGTGAGCAGCCAGGTAGGGTGGAACTGGAGAGAATAAGCACAGTGGCACGTGCTGCATGTCATGACTTTAATGTGTAACTACAGTATGCATACATACAAGAAGTGGGAGAACTAAAGCCCAAGAACTAGAAAGGCTACAAAATACAACACGTGGACCAATACTTTACAAAACATTCAAAATCCTTACAAAATGGGCTGTATTGGTCCTTTGTTCTTTTTTTTAATTATTTTTTCTTTTTTTTGTTTGTTTTTGATGGTTTTTTTGTGTTTTTTGTGGGTTTTTATTATTATTATTATTTTTTTTTACAAACTTATACTGTCACGGGGTAGAGAAAGGTCTGGATTTAGTCCTCCCCCCTCCTCCAAAATTTACAAGTGTCAGGAGTAAACAAAAAAAAAAAAAAAACAAAAGCTATAGGCCTGGTCTCTGGTTTCTTTACTAAAAACAGCTGACCCTCTCCCAAAGGGCCTGAGGTGTGTCTTCCCCAACAGCAAGGAGGGGTTCTGAGCACCGCTCAGCTCTGGCAGCACACGATGGAGGAAAGGGGAAAGCAGCACTGGACCTCCCAACCCTCCCTCACCCCTCCCTCGCTCTGCAGCATTCCCATATTCCAAACATACCTGCTTTTTTTCCCCCCCCCCCCCGACTCTGAAGAACAATTTTGTGATTTAAAGGTCCCCCATCCACATAAAGAAAAAAAAAATAAGTTACATAATAATATAACTGGCTTTTCAATATTCTTTGGGAGTCTGGCAATGTCAGGACAAGGAGGTCTGCCCCAGACAAGCACTTGGCATCAGCAGCTGCCCCTTTATTACAAGCTGGACAGGCACCAGTTACCCACTTGCCTTTTACACACTTTGCACAAACCCAGAAGTCCAGACAAACGTTTCTGTTCCTTGTATTTACACTAGTTCAAAATGATATTCACAGCATCTTCTGAATTTTGGCCAAAAGTCAAAAAAAAAAAAAAAAAAATAGAATGATTTTGTTTCAAACTTTGGAACGTGCCCACGGACTTTCACACCCCACGGGTGTACCCAATCGAGGGAGCTGGGAAGGTCAGGAAGAGCCTTACGGATTCTTCTGTCATTCGATGGGACAGGGGCCTCCAGGCTGGCACGTTTGCAACACAGGATGCAGCTCTAACTGGCACCAGTCCCCTCCATTACTTGCTGGGCTTGCTTCTGCCCCATGCAGCACTGTGCAACCGACTGGAACAACCTGAACGCAGAAGCAGAGCAGCATTAGGAGTTAACTGTGCTCTCCACCTGGAGCCCAGTGCACGCCTCTGTGGCACCACAGGTGCAAACGCTCCCAACTGCATGGGCAAAGGAGCCAGGCTGTGATGGGCTGCAGTGCTACCACAGCACAGAAATGCACTACAGGCAGCTCAGTCCCATAAGAACACAGAAGAGCAGTGTTTGAACAGCAGAGAGCAGGCTGCTCTGAACCCTCTGTTACTGTGCTGGCTCATCACCAGCTTCAAGTGTATTGCTTTAGTGATCTTAGTTACTAAGTTATACTCACTTCTCAATCTCTGGAGCACAGTGAACAAATTCATGGTTCCAGAACTTAAACGCTGGGTTTTTTATCAGCTCAATGAAGGTAATAAGGAGACCCCAGGGATGAGGCCTATTTACAATCAGTCGTTCCAAGAGAACCCTGCAGCCCAAGAACAGAACAGTTAGAACAGAAAGGTCTGAAAAACAAACAAACAGGGAAGGAAAGCACCTTGCAGGCATGTTAAATGCCTCCCCCCTCACCTCGTGATCTGTTCCTGGATAGCCTCAGTGTTGGCCTCTGCGAACAGGTAAAGCATGGTGCAGCTGAAGTAGTGGGTATGACTGTTGGGGTATCGCAGCTGGTTGGCAATTGCATTCAGGAAGAGGTACCGACCTGCAGAAGGAGAGTTGTGAGTACACACGGTGACCCCTACCCCAGTGCAAGAGGGAAAAAGAAACCATTAGTACTGCCTAAAATGAAGGTTTTTAAGTGTGGACCACCCAGGTACAAGAAACAAACACTGAAGATGTGCAAGAGCCTCACCATCTCGAGCTGAAGGGGCAGTAACAACTCTTCATTAAACTGATTTCTCATTCCCACGCACATCCTTAGCATTTGGTTTTAATATTGCTCCTGTATTTAACGCAGCACCACTCCCTGTGAATTCACTAGCAGCTGCGTGGAACGATCTGCACTTCTCAGCTCAAGCTGCCTGAAGTCAGCTGGGACAAACTAGCTCACCTTCAGTGTCCAGGTCTACCGCCAAATTCTGGAAGATGTCCATATGTGCTGAGTGGGTAATGGTGCTCATGGAGGGTGTGCTGCCTTTGTTGTGGATGTGCGCAATAGCTTGAGTACCTACGTAGAGCACCAGTGCATTAATCAGCTGGATGTTGTAGCGGTTGCCAGGTTCATTTGATACCTAATAGGGAAGATAGAAAAAGCATTAACGTTCCGTGTTCCTTCAGAAATGTAAGGGACAGCATGTACAACAACAGCACCCAGATCTCTCTTTGTTTATGCAGAAGGCAACACACTTCACATCCACAAATTCAATTTGGCATTCACCCATTTGTAATGCAGTGGTTGCCCCATCCCTGCAGGTGCTCAGGTCCAGGCTGGATGGGGCACCTGCTCTGGCAGGAGTTGGAACTAGATTGTCTTTAAGGTCCCTTGCAATCCAAAGCACTCTGTATTCTATACAGGACCAGTAAAGTGCTGACTGACCAAACGTACAACTTTCATACTCCCCTACTTAAAAGAAAACTAAATAATCAGACGAAGGCAATATGAATGCACCAGTTGTGCTACGGGCTGCCTGGAACAGCCAGCACTTGTGTGAAGGTTTATGCTGGAGCAATTTTCAGAGCAAGTCCAACTTCAGTCCTGAATCCTGCTGTAAGCTTCACCATGTGATGTGCTAAATGAGTACAGCTGGCTAACAGCTCAGAACTGGCTTCTGGCTGATTGCCTTGCCCTCCCTATACTCTTCCTCCAAAGCATTAGCTTGCAGATCCACAGACATCAAGAAAAATCAACTATGAATTCACCTGCAGTCAAACTATAGATTTAAAAAAACAACCCACAACCAAGTTCAATAAACTGGAACTGATACTCAAAATGTGGAGCATCAGACAATGGCCTGGCCAAACAGTGCTGGAGTCATGTGATGGAAGCCACAGAGCTCCTTTATCTGGTAGAGGACAAGAGTGAGCTTGATGCAGTCAACCCCAATTACATTCTTCTCTACGGTCTGCAACACTGCACTAGAGACAAGCAAGCAGAAAAGGCCAAGGTTTAGATACCCTTACTTCCCACTTAAAGCATCTGGCAGCTCACACAGATAAAAATCTACTGCTTTTACATTAGATCTGTTCAAAGTTGCTAAAAAAAACAAAACAAAACCCTCAATATTTCTGCTTCCACCATAGCTCCTCCTTGATGTGTAGTTCCTCCTACTTCACTTGACTCCCCTGCTAGGGAGAAGAAGTATTTGGAGAAGTGCATTTTCAGGGGCTCCTCTACTGCCAGGAACTCATGCTTGCTACAAACTGACATAATTCCTGCTAGGAAGGAAGGTGACAGCCAACAAGATCATTTGTCTCGTAACACTTCCTAAATCCAGCTCCCTCAGAAACCAACCACTCACTTGTAAGTTGCTGCGCAGGTCGGACAAAAAAGTGACGGGAGAACGGGTTTTGAGATAGGAATCCAGGTCTTTCTTGAACTGAGGTGGCATCACTCCAGTGAAATTGGTGAGTATTCGAGGAGCTATATTAATTTCACTCAACATGTCCACCTGTTAAGAGAAAGTCCAGTCAGCAAAACCATAAGCAATTGGTAAAGGAGCAAAATACAACAAGCAGTGTGAGAAAGCTCGTGCTGCCACAATCTTGCCATGAGGAGGAGACAGGCGTATGCCCAAGCATCTCATCAGCTCAACTCTCTCAAAGCCGAACAAAGCTAACAACAGTTGTTAGCTGAACTTTCAGACAAAGCCATAAAGACTACTTCTGTAGTCTGTCAGTGAGCAATTAGCACAATGATGAAGATGCCCTTGCTCCAACACCATGGATTCAGTTCTAGGTACATCACATCAGCTTTCCTTTGGAGAAGCCCTCTGGCTTTCCATGCTAAAAAGGTAGACTCTCACTGATGCAGTTCTCAGGTAAGAAAAGTCTCAACAGCATGCCCTCACAGGTTGAACCTGCACGTGTTTTGCTGGCAAGGTAAAGATCTGTTGCTAGCAAAGCCAATCCAGAACAGAGACAAGTTCTATGCCTCCAAGTGCAGTAAGTCCCACCTTTAGATTGGGGGTGAAAGGGTCTGGAAGCCTCATGTTCCGTGGGAAGGCACTCAGGATCAAATTCCTTAGCTGAATACAGTTGGGTGGGATGACATCGCAGAACCCATAATGGTAATCACATAGAAATTCTGGGAAATCATGCAACAAGACCAGCAACACACGCAGAGTGCCCTGCAAAACAAAATACAGCAGCTTTAATATTAATCTAAGAGGTTCCTAATTGCTGAAACTGCTCAAGAGCTTGCAAACCACCCTCGTACGTCATGTGGTTAGCATTAGCAGAAATAAACCAATCTAGGAAGGCAGCCTGCTCTGCCCCACAGGTTTCTCTAACTGAAAAACAAACTGACAGAACACTAAATACTATTTCCCTACCAGATGATATTTTTCCGCTTCAGTTCTACTTTCAGAAGATTCTGTTTGGAAGCACCTACTGCCAGATACTTATTTACCTTGTAAAGAATTTGCATAGGTTTGGTGAGTTCCACATTTCTGAGGAAAGGAGCCAAGTACTTGAAAAGATCGATCAGTAACTGGGCGTACATAGGCCAACCCTGCCAAGAAAGAAAACAAACAGCAAGTGATAAGCGGGCAACGAAGAGCAGCAATCTTTAGTTCAAAGCCATAATTAGGGTAAGTGTTCATATAAAGCTAGATCCCAACTTAAGAACTACTGCTAGCTCGAGCAGTGCACAGCTCATTTCAAGGAGCTTGGTTGTGCTTTGTGTATTATGGGTTTTTCCTGAACACTCTGACAATTGACTGAGATAATAGCATTCAGTCTGGACTACTGCTCTTCCAGACTTTGGCAACAACGTGTTTGTTAAATTCCAACCACCCTATAACTCAATAGCCTGTTGACATCAAGCTTCTCCTCCATGCAGTTAGGTTACTGTGAATACAGAAGACAAAAACAGAACAGCCATGCTACTAGTGCACTTCAGGAGATGCGAAAGCATCACTCCAGGCATCCTTCTGGGTGAGCTTTTGATTTCAGAAAAGATGAACTGCAGCCACACCTTCTGCTGTGGTGTATGTGCCAGCATTCTTGCAATAAATATCCGATGGGAGATCAGTTCCAGCCAGGCATAAACAAAACCTGGAGCTTTTGTAGGCCTCAGGATGTGAAATGTGTTACTGAAAGAAAAGTTAGAGCAGGTTAGAAGTGCACAGCAATAAGATTGCTTTTCATAACATTGAGGGAAAACATACACAGCCCTAAAAAGCAAGGCATTTCAGCATCATTTTACCACTGACCTTCCTTAAAACAAGCAAGTGGACAGTCTAAGGAGAACAAGCTGTTCTGAATAAGTGACTAAGCCACCACACAGAACAGTCAGATAAGCCTTCAGATGGAAAAACAACAAAATCCTGATCCTACCAGGAAAGGATAAGTGCTGGGATCAAACACGTACCAGAAAGCTGTGAGCGTCTGGAAGTTGATGGTCTCCAACACATGCTCAGGAGCATTTAATTCCAGCAGCAACATGATGAAAATGCGATGGTAAGGAAGCTGCTGAAACTCACTCTGCCGAACGTCATGGTCTTGCAGAAGAACTCCCACCACAATACCAAGAACCTAAAGAGAGCAACGTAACTCAGTGACGACAGCAAGAATAACCGCACGTCAGATCACAGGTAAGAACCAAGAAATCCAGCTGTAAGCTAACACTTTGCCCAGGGGACTGAATGAGCACTGCTGAACACCTAGCCACAAAACAAGTGATGTAAGAACACAGGCAAAGTCCCCAAAAGAAACCAAACCCCAACCACCAGAACCCAAAAAGTCAAACACCCACTAAGCTACCAACCTTAAACCAAACTTCCTAACAGCTCGGAATATCAGCTGAAAATGCTGACAGTTGGCTTTTCTGTTTCAAGGCACAAAAGTGAATTTTGGGTTTGACTTTGAGAGAAACCACCTGGCATCCTGATACTGCACTCAATTTCTTGGTTCAGTGACCAACACATTCAAATCCTCAAGAGACATTTTAGCAGCAGCCCATACTGAGATCAACTTATCTACACCAGTTAAGTAGAAAGACTACCAAGATGGTTCAGCACCTTGTTCAGGAGGTTGATCTTCGTAACAGTGTTGGTTGCTTCTCCAGAGTGCTTCACCAGCAGTGCAATAAGCCGCACAAAGGCATCCAGGTTGTGATAGCACTTGGCTCGGATCATAGTGGGGTTGGCAGCAGGGTTGTGCTGCTGCTCAGCCTGAGCACGATAGCTGATCTCAACACACATCTCAGTGCAGAGCCGGAAAAAGCGGGTGATCAGGTCGTCTGTTTTCAGGATCCCTTGCTGGTGCATCTATCAGGGAAAGGAAAAACCCTCAGAACCGTACACAAAACAAATTCATCCTACAACATATTTCAAGCACTTTTAACAAGCATTAATGACTCTTCCATTATTCTTCCCTGAGGTGAATGTTTTCAGTGCAACTTGATGGTGGCACCAAAATTTAGCCGGGTCATTTGCTCCCAGAGTCTTTGATCTTAAAAACCTTCCAATCAACAGCAGAGCTGAGGAGCCAGAAGTATCACTTCTGCTACCAGCACTCAACCTTGCACGAAGGGCAGGAAAAGGCAGCAGCAGTTTGGTCAAGAGCCCACGTAGGGCAGCACAAGCTGTGGGAAGGGCAGAACTCAGCCACCAGCTCAGGAGCCATCACTACTTTGTGGCAATACCACATGTGGATAATAAGCTTTCCTTACAGGAACACAGCTTGCAGAGACAGCTTGGGTGTGGGTTTTGGTTTCTCCCTCTTTCTGGGGGGAATTATTTAATAACACACACATTAAGAGACCTCTTTGTTATCCACAGTATTAAAGCCATCAAAATTACAGCAGAGTTTAAGGGAAGCTCCATGTTCTCAGTAAAGCATTTTACTTCTGAACTCCTACTGCACAAAAATGAAACTTATAGCATAATCACAAATTCAGAACTTCAGTATTTCTGGAGAAGTATTTTCTTTACTAAAAGGGAATTCATATCTGCCTTCATAGATGCTCCTCCAACAGCTAATGCAAAGGGAGCTTCATCTCACCAAGTACCCAGATTAAGGTAATTTAAACCAAAAATTTGTTTAATGCATTTACTACAAAACCTCTCTTAAAACCACATCTGATGGCTGAAAGAAAAAAATTGTGTAAGTACTCCAGTTTCATGTATTTAGATTGCTATTTCATATCTGATCAAATACTTAACAAGAAGTAAGCAAGTGTGCTCAAACAGTGAAGTATGGCAAAAGTGCACTGCACATTAGTAGTACACTGTAGTGTAATACACTATGTAAGTATACTGTTTTCCTATATTTTTATATTTTTAATATATTATTCTATATATTTAACTTCTGTATATTCTACACATTCTATATATTCATATTATCATTTCTGTGATGTGAGCACTGAACTTTAAAAAGAACCTAATACATACAGAACAAATCAGGGGCTTCCTTGCAGCTGCACTAAAGCAGCAATTAGCAATAGTTTTAGGATAATGACCACAGGTACACAGGGAGTTGCAGACCTACGTATCTGTTTACTCCTCAGTCACATCTGGATGGCAAATGCACAGCTCATCCCATCTGTCAGGATGTCCCAGAGTGAAATGCTGGAGGGGCTGGCTATTTAGATTTAGTTCCCACTTTAGCTAATGAAGGTTCAAGTTTCTCCTCCCTAACGAGTCCAGTTAAAGATTTCTTTGTTCACATGGTCTGAAACAATTCAGCTGCATCTCTCCAAGTAATATATTCTGTACACCATCGAGAGCTTTTACTGCTTCTTACAAGGAGCAACATTAGTCAAGCTTCATTAGAGTACATGAGGACTACTGCCAACTGCTACTTCACTTGAATTTCTTATCCCATCAGACTTGCATCAAAACCCTGAACGGACAGCTTGGTGCTAAAGTATCTACAGAACACCATCAGCCAAAGGGCAAAATGCCAAAGATCTCTACAAAACTTCAAAGGAAGGCAGAACTTTGACAGTCAACTGCCACACACCTACAAGTTTCAAAGAAGATGTCTAACATGGGTTAGAAGTGTTTGAAAATGGAGGGCATCGCACCCTGCTTATGTTGAATAAAAAGCACCTTTCTTTCCAAAAGCTCTACCTGTCCAACAAACGCAGAGAACGCTTTGGTGCTGTCGCGGCCCGCTGCAGCCGAATGGTAGAGGTTCACCCACTCCCTCAGCAGGTATTCTGCCTTCTCCCTCAGACCTGGTGGATCATCATACTCAGAGGCTTGGGAAATTCCAGAATGCATCATGAAATTGGGACCTCCGTGAGCACGGTCAATCATTGCTTCGTAGTTTGATCGCACCACTTCCATCAGCTGGGGTAACCTAACAGATCAGAGCAAGAGCCGGGTTAGAGTTCTTTCTCCTAGTCCCAAGAAGGTATGTGAACTGGAAGCACCACAAAAAGTAGTTAAAAGAAAGCAAATTCCACATAGATATAAACTTATCTTCTTCACTGGCAGTACTAAATCCTGAAAGCAGCTGTATTTATGAGGAAAGGCAAAAAGCACTGACATCACACAAGCTGTAAAGATACACTTCAATCCATGCAGCACTGTACTGCAGGGAAGCACCACCAGCACTATCAACAGCTTTAATTTTAGGGACTTGGGAAGCCCTAACAGGCTGAGACTCTGATATGCCAATGCTCAAGAGCTTGACTGAAGCACTGGAGTTAGTAGAATTTCACTACTATCTCGTGATTAATGCATTAACACAGAGTTAAAAATTGAAGGGTGACAACACCACCAAGATTTGAGAAAGCAGGAATTCAAGGGGGTATCTCACAGTGCCATGGTGCTCAGGGGTACCACTGCAAACTTCTGCTGCACAAGCATTCCATCTGAAGTCATGCTGCAACTGCCTCTCTTCTGATGAAATCAGAGCAGTTACATAAAAATAAAACCATTTTAGACCAACACAGCCACAGAGGAAGTCTAAAGCTCTGTGATTTACTGGTATAAGACACTATCTATATAACATTTCAAGTCATAAATGGGTACAACAGAGGTAACATATTCAGGCTCACCCTTCTGGGGCATTCCCTCTGGAATGAGCATTAATCCTCATGAGCGTCTCAATTGTGTGGAACAGATCCGCCTCTGTTACGTGGGCGACACTTCTCTCATCCACCAGAAGGATCTTCACCAACTGCATGGCAAATGCCACAGCCATGTAGTTCAAGCCGTTCTCCATTGACTGCCAAAATGAAAAAGCCATTAGGATCATGAAGTTCAACCACTCACCTTATGTCTGATCATGAATTTCCTTCCCAAAAAAAGCAGGTTCTCTTTACCTGTGCCAGGTGAAGATCGTACTGCTGCATGTTAACCAGGTGATTGCGGATGAGCAGCTCCACAGCTTCCACGTTGTACTTGTACTCATCTCTACATTCAATCAGGCACCTGAAAGAATTTCATTTCTTTTCACAAGTGTACTTAAACTACACAGTTTAAGTGAAGCAGATCAAGCCTAACGTTTGAGAGTCTCTGCAATCCACTTCAATCCTTTACTTGCCCCAGAGGTCTCTTCTGGAACATTCTGTGAGGCCACGTTTCGGATCAGGAACATTCCTCAAACATTTGTTGCCCTGCAATACTGTCCACAACAGCCCCACCAAGAGCTTCAGTTTATTCAGCATCAGAAGCCCCTCTTCTAAGGGCAAAGTAGCATAGCCATGTAGCTAAAGCACAAGTGTTTCTGCTGCAGGCATACACCATGTCACATCATTTGTGACAGCACGTGGAGAGAGCCTCTACAAACTGGGAAAAAGCACAGCATCTCTAATGTTTCAAACCACGACATATTTCTATCACATTCTAGGTTGAATCTGTATTAACAGAAGCTCTAATTACACTTAATGTTAAAAAGACTGTATTTTTGGTGTCCAAACTGAGGCAAACGAAAGCATTTAACAAGCAAATGATTCTGAATAACACAGCAACTCCCAGAAGATGAGAAGGGCTCCATCTCAGCCCTGCAGTGTCACAACTGACCTAGTAATCTGCTTGTTACACCACGGAGATCCATAGGCACGGCCGTCCTGCAGAGCCTTCAGCACCAGCAGGTGACACTCGCGGTAGCGAAGCAGGAGGTCAGCATCTGCCCCACTGGTGGCATCCAGCAAGCCCTCTACAGCCTAGAATAGATGTAACCTGTTAGCAGAGGAAAAACCAAGTCCTCTTCCAAATCTCGTGTAAACCAGATCAGTTTACTGCTCAAGGGATTCAGTAGTGGTGCAAATAACTAGTTCAGTCATTGTCAGTTGCTGCTGCACAAGTCAAGGCTTCCTAAGACATGATTCTGAAAATGGCTTGTGGGAAGCCACATGAAGGAAAATGTGCAGAGTCTGACAGAAAACACCTTTCAGATTCTTCAGACAAACAGCTGCTGCACTCTGATGCACCTGCAGTAATCTGTATGAAATGGAAGTTACAGCACAGGTACTGGCACTAGAGATCACATCACAGAGTTCACTGCATTGCTCCCCACCCAGCACAGCTCAGTGGGTCTGGCTGTGATAAGGTTAATTCTCTTCAGAGCAGCCCATACAGTGCTATGCTTAAGATCTGCTGCTGAAGCAGTGCTGACAACAATATCAGTGCAGCTGCTGAACAGTCTGTACGATGCATTACTGTTTTCTCCCTCCCATTCTGCCTCCCCCACAGTGAGAAGGCTCGTAGTGCACAACAGAGTGCACAGCTGGCACAAAGCGACCACAGGAATATTCCATGCTGCGTGACATCATGCTCTGTGCTAAAAGCTTAGGGAAAGGATGATTAGGGGAAGGCAGTCAGTGATGTTTGTCTTCCCAAGCAGCTGTTACGCTTGCTGAGGCTGATTTCCAGGAAGCAGCTCACCATCTGCCTACTGATGGGATATAGTTTTATTTAGTTTTAATTTTTTCCATTTTTGCTTTGTTTGTGCACACAGCTTTTGCTTCCCCTGATAAGTTGCCATCATCCCAATGGACAAGTCATTTTGCCTTCCCTCTATCTTCTCCTTGTCCCACAGGAGAGGGGATTGAATGAGCAGATGAGGACATGTTTATCAGCTGCTACTGAATATGAAGCGAATCTTTGCTGCCATAAATCCAGTACGAACCCCAGTGCTACCCACTTACAAAGGCAGTTCAAATGTCTTACTAGTCTCCACACTGCCTTCAAATCTGTGGCTGCTCCCAGCTGCAAGAGCTCTCTACTGTGGACAAAGCTCCCCTGAATCTCAGGATGCTGAAACCACTTCTTTCTGCAGAACGAACCATGCCTAGTGAACAGAGAGTTCACTTCCTATCTCTTAACTCTTCTAGTGCTACCGACTGAATTTCCAAAGACAGCACTTGTTCAGTATCAATCACCAAGCAAGCTCCACACAATGCACAAAGATACAAAGCCACCACAAGGCAGCCAACAAGTCTGATGAGCAATAAACCCGAGCCCAGCTGGGACAGAATCATTACCTTCTGCAGCAGCCCAAGTGCAGCAATGGCATCACGGGAGTTGCGAGCGACCACCACAGCCTCCAGGAGGCTGCGTAATGCTTGAGCTTGAGGATTCATGGCCAGAGTATGGGGAATGGACTGCAGGTGCTGCTCCAGTTCTGTCATGCATTTGTCGTAGATCTGTGCTACATCATCAGTGGCCCAAGCTTGCTGCTTAAGAGAAAGTGGGAATCAGTAAGTTTTCATAAGGATCGCATCTGTGAAACTCATTAATTGGATCTTCTGCCTCAAAACACCTGCACCCAGAACACAGTCTACCGTGCTTCTCTGCAGTGTTCATCAGAAGGGCTACAGTTTAAGACAGTTAGAAATCTCTACCTTCATAGGTTGAGCCAAGAATCCTGTAGGCTGAGTTAAGTCATTGGTAGGCAAGAAGCCGGGGACGTTGCGTGCAAACTCTTCATAAACAGCCAGCTGCTTTGGGTCCACACCTCCAACCTTCACAATAAAGAAGAAAACGCATTAACATCTCTGCCAAGCACCATGGCAGCAAGGAATGCAGGCAGCTTGGGTGACAGGTAGCTGCTCACTCACTTTTATAAACAGGGTGACCTAATATCGAGCAGTAAGATTCTGCTGCTGTGTGCTGAGGCCATACCCCTCCTGCCAGACCTCCTAACAGGAGGATTTTGCTACACCATGGCAACCTAGTCCCAGAAACACAAAGAACTGAATACTGGCCCTATGAGTCTCAGAGACATAGGAAAATGCCTTTTAAAGGGATGAATGGGAAACAACACAACTGACTTTCCTTCTAGTGGAAGGTAGAGCACAGAACAAGAGAAAGAACCTCCTCAAGCAATTGAAGAAAATGGTATGAATACATTCTGAAACAACATATTAAATGTGCTTCCATTACCAATCAAGCTCATAGCAGCTTCAGTGTCAGACGTGACTAACAACAAGCAGAACCGCTTCTCTCTCTCTTAATTATCAGAAAAGAAAGCATAGCATCAGAAAATAGCTCAGTATCCTCACCTTTAACCTGATCTGCTCCGGCATCCGTTCAGCTTGGTAAGTTAACACAACAGGATCACAGTACCGACGACCCTCTTGCCTAGCATGTTTTCTGAGCTCAAATTCCTGATGAACAGAGCCAAAGACATCTCATTTTAGATGCTGAATCTGGGTGTATATGAGAACACAAGCCTTTGAAAAGGCAGCAGTCCTATACTTACAGTCGCCAGCCTCTTGTCCATTTCAGGGCCTGCTTTTTCCACAGCCGTCTTCTGGATGAAGCAGCATGCCAGCTCACAGTTATCCTGTGCTAGCTGGGCAGCTGCTTGCTCCATCATGTCCCTCTGTTGTGGGGAGGCTGCCTATTGAAAACCAGGACAATCAGTGAAGGCATTTTCCTTGAATATAGCCAGTCCTAACATCTGCACTGCTGCACATACTGAACACCAACAGTAATAAAGGAACCTTCTTAGGAATGTGCTGTCCTTGCATGGAATACACAGTAATAAAATTATTTTTTTTTTGCGTAGCTTTGAATAAAACATAAGCAAGAAGACAGTAAAGACTTTCAACAAGGAACAGAACAGCAGGAGGTTTTCCTCCTTTCCCCCCAGCTTATCTCTAGTGCACAACTGAACTCACTACAGATGCTAATGAAGGAAAAGAAACCCTTCTGTTATGGCTTGAGGGTTTTTCTACCACCTAGGTTGCTGGTCAGAAATAAGTGCCTCACTCAATGCAAAGCAGAGGTGCTAAGCATTTCTCCAGTGGGTTCTTCTCATACAGTTTTGTTTTTCCTTCCCTTGAGAGTTTACTTTAAAAACTGAAGAGATGGACCTATGTGCCAGGGTGTAAAGCAGTCAGTTCCACTGGAATACACAGACAAATGCAAACAGTTCAATCTCCTGTCCTATCCAAGATCTGCCCCTACTTCACTATCCCCTGAAAATTATACTGCTTCCTTCAGACAAAACTGATTCTAGCCTTGTTAACCCATTTCATACAGTAAGCCACATGTGAATTTTTAAACACCTTGTGCAGCACCTTCTCCTGCAGCACAACATCCTGAGCAACTATGCCATCAAAAAACTTCCCTGGATTAAATCAGACCTATATCACTAATGACACTTTGCACATACAGAATACATTAGCACTAAGTCTTCCATAAAGCAGGAATTACTCTTCCCTCCACATGTAGGAACCTGGCAGATATGCACAGCTGTAACACCACTGGCGTGCATTCACCCTGCCTCACCTCTGCTGTTTCATGCTACCCAAGATACAACAAGTACTTGCTTCCCTGTCTGAACTGTGGTCACATCCAATGAGTCACACCGAAAGTATTTGTGTCCCTCTTCACAGAGGTCTTGTTTCTTTGCTTTTTTTTTCTTACGGTTACTACCTTGACACGCAAGCTCTGAGGAATAATAAGCAAAAGGTGCTAACAGTAATCACGGGCTAAGTCCCCACGTTAACAAAGCAGAACTGTTTACTCCCATCCTTAACTTGTATTTAAGATTGATTGCACAGGACTCACACGTTTCTGCAACACTATCTGTAGGTTCAGACTTGTTACTGAAGAGAAAGCAACCAGTTTCTGATTCAGGCAATCAGGTTACTTAAGCTCTGAATGGAGGGTCAGCAGGGCTTGAGGCACATAAGTTACATCACAAATCTTTCAGCCCGTACCTGGGCATGGGAGCCTTACTACACATTGTATTCATTTTAGACCTTTACAATCTGCCC
This sequence comes from Callipepla californica brunnescens, assembly GCA_023055505.1. Classification (NCBI taxonomy): domain Eukaryota; kingdom Metazoa; phylum Chordata; class Aves; order Galliformes; family Odontophoridae; genus Callipepla; species Callipepla californica. The sequence goes on along the minus strand of JALIRH010000016.1, from coordinate 713,193 downwards.
TCTTAAGCAGAGAGCAAATGCATTGCGAAAGGGTCTTCACAGAGCCACTCCCTACCAGATGGGCAACAGCAACACACCCTTAAGAGGCAGGTAGCCCTTCAACTCTGCTATTCTACCAAGGAATAAAAAATGTCTCAATCTTTCCAAGGTCTGTGCCTGTTGCAACACCAATGGCAAGCACAACAAGTCTCCTGGGTAGCAGCTGCTGTTCTGGCTAGCAGTTCATGAACTGTGTTCCATTTAGCCAAGAGGGAAAAAAAAATAATCAGGATTTTACTCAAACTTTGCTTGTTAGAAAAAAAAAGACTTTAAAATATTCTCTAGAGCAGCCAGCAAGTGGAAAAGCTGTTCAGAACAGTTGTAACTAGTTATCTGCTAACAGCAGAACTGAATGAAATCCGCCCAAAGCTTACATGCATACTGTGATAATCCATCACCAGAAAATCCCAGAATCAATTCAATCCTCTCCACCCTTGCTTATCAACCTGAAAAGCCACAGAAGGATAAGGACTCCAAAGCTTCCATAATGTGATCAAACTTGATACCACACAGGAGCAAACAGCTCAGGCAGCTCAAGTGCAGCACACTCATGTCCTCCTTTTACAGGCTTAAGACCACAAGATGTGAGCTGTTATTTCAGCACAGTTCATCTCCATGCTGGATAAGCTGTGCAATATTAATCAGGTTTGCTGTGTAGAGAAGAGAGTTGCTGATGCTGGATATCTACAGCCCTGTAAAGTTGGAGAGAAGTCTCTGATGATGCAACTCTTACCCTCAGTGCAGTAGCAAAACTGTTCTTCAAGTTGGTAGCTATGCTCATGAGCAAAGGTTCCCTGCAGGTAATCATGGCCATCCCAGCAGTCAGGTTCCTCATCATATGGTGTGCAGCCACACGCATTCGTGACTCCTCTGAATCCAGGGCAAAGTCCTTCCTGACTATCTGCTCACATGTAGTCATGGCAATCTTAATGGACCTATCGACCACAGGATGGACGAGCTCCTGCACCGCTCGCTCTATAGCCTGCCGCACACACTGCTTCAGCTGGGGGTGGGCCTGAAACAGCGGGATCTGGAGGAGCATTAGGAAAATAACATTAGTATTCTGGCTTACTGCATTCAATCTACACTAGGCATTCACATTTTCCAAACATCTTTTAAGCATGCCACCACAGCTTGCATACCTCACACATCAACATCTATTCGATCATTCTGAAACAGATACACGTGCCAGGTTTTCTCCCACAGTTGCAGCTGAGCACAGAGCAAAGACTAAATGAAGAGCTAAGTCATTGACTTAGGAGGAGGCTTCCTTGCTTAGGAGGAGCAAGGAAGCCCTGGCAACTGTTCCAGCTGACAACTATTGCCCAGATTAACGTAGATATTAACACACTACTGTGTAAGATCATTTGAGAGCCAGCTAGCTAATGCAATCACTAGTAACTTCCCAGATTCCCTCCCCCAGTTATTTGTTAGCACTCACCCACCCTGTTACTTCTGAGAAGTGACTCTAAGAAACAGCTTCAAATTCTACAATGCCAAACCCACAGCTGAGACCCATGACAATGTCAGTGACAGGAACACTTTTAGCAAACTGAATCAGCACTTACTGTTGGATTTAAGGTAATATGCGGAGCCAACCCTCCTAATGAATAGACATTGATGTCGTGGTAACTGTACTGGGGCTGTGGAGGAACCGTGGCTGTACAAGTGGTGCTGGTAGCTGGAGTTGTAGAAGCAGCTGTAAGAATAGAAAAATGTTTATTTTGAGCCATTATGGAAAAGCACGTGATCATAATGGAAGCACTCACCTCATTTAAACCAGTAAGCGATGAAGTTTTGATCATAAATACTCCTGCACATACCTAGCAGTTTGCCCACCTCCACACAGCAGAGTACCAAGCTAACTTCAGTACATTTAGGCACAGCTGTTTGTTATAGGAGGGCCTGAACCCCACTATAACCTCATTAATCTATCTCCCAGCTTCATTCCCTTCTAAAGAGCAGTTATACATGGCACATACAGAATAAGTCCTCTGGATAGCTTCCATTCCTCTCCCATCTCCTAATTCTGTGTGTCCTCTTTTATTACAGAATTATTCCAGTGATTCTAAGCTTTCAGTAATGTTACAGCAGTGTAGATGGCTTCACATTCTTCTCTGCAAAAGCATAGCCTGTCTTAATAAACTTTATACAGCATGGTTTTGAGTTTGACCTGAAGTATACTTACTGGTGGTTGTGATGGGTGGTAGCTCTTCCGGCTGTTTCACATCTTTCTTTGGAGCAGACAGCTGCTCATCCAGATTTTTCAGACGATCCTTATCTTTCAGCAGACTGCCAGGCTTCAGCTCATTGATGTCCAGTGCAAGATTCTTGCAGAGCACTTCGATCTCAAACTTCAGATTCAACTGCACAACAATTCTAGTTTAGGTTATGCCACAAGGAAAAAACCCAAAACATTTATTGGCTGCTTAAATCCCAAGCTTCCTGTTCTAATTCGTTTGTTTTTTTTTTCCTTTTAGAGACACAAATTAGCACATGAGGGTTAGACAAACATCTTGCACATTAACTTCACAAAAAAAAAAAAAAAAAGATGATATATCAAGATTCATCTGAGGTCTCACTACGTTAGCAATGCCCAATTCTTCGTGAAATAAAGTGAGAAGTGAAATCTGGTCCTTCACAACATCTTTTTTGAGTGGTATGTCAAGAAAACCTCAAGCTCAATAGTTATATAGCAAAGAAAAAAGCTTACTTTTAGATCATGTTCTTGATGCAGCTCAGCTAAAACATTCATAATGGCCATTGTCCATGGATTTGGAGGCCTGAAGACCTACAAGAGAAAACAGAGCAGCATTACACAACCTTCTGGAATGGCTTAGTTAGCAGTCTTAATTTTTGAAGCTGAACCATTACGTGCACATACAGACACAGGAAAGTGAAGTTTGCACAGCTGCAGGCAGAGCTGCTTTTAGCACTGAGAACAACTAGATGAACAAGCACACTGAACTGGAAACACAATGACTAGGTCCTTCTGAGAGATCTGTTGCTCAGTCAAGAAGAACTAAAAAGAGCTCAGAGACAAAAGAGGCACGTTGAAGGGTGGAAGGAAATAAATCCACCCAAATAAGAAACAGAATCTAGAACCCCTTCAATGGCATTCTTTCATTTCTCAACAGAGGTCTGTGTCTGGGGATGCTAAAGTACAGTTCAGTCAACACAGTCTGTTTAGGCTGAAAAAAACACCAAAAAACAACTAACAACCAAAGAACCATACAAGACACATACTCTCCCTCAAAATGGAACTCACTTTAAGTCCCAATATCCCTTCTCAACCCACTGCCCCTGAAATTAATCCGATTTAATGAGAAGCACAACTTAATTTCCGCAATACTTATACTGACTTAAGCTTATTGCCACTCAAGCAATAACTCCCAGCATAAAGCCACTTACCACACTCCTGACACTGGATTCTAAGACTTTGGCAACAAATGGTACTACATAAAGCAATTCCTGCTGTCCCTTAACGTATGCTTCCAGTAGTAGTGACTTCACATCCAAATCCTGAAAAACACCATCAACAGTTAAAAAGGGTAAGGGGGCAGAGAGAACCACCAAGAACAGTGCAGAAACTCCATGTACGTGTTATTTTCTTACAGGACATAAGCTGAGTCAAGACAGTCCTTGGATTTTAGACTGCTAAGGAGCAGTCTTTCATTTGAACAGAAATTCACAGACATTTTGACATAAGATTACCTCCTTCAAGTTGGTGATATCATTTCCCAAACAGCCTATGCTGCTGCATAGTAACACAGTAGTTTGCATCAAGTGAGTCTGTGAAGACAGAGGCTTACCGTGTGCAAGATGGGCTTATTTTTAGCCAGCGTAATCATTCCCAGCCAGTGACCAAGGTTCTTTAACAAGGAACGGTCGGAGAAGTTGGCTGCAGCCTTATCTGATGTCAGTAGCACCTAATGAAAAAAGTAACTCAAGCAACAACTAGAAGATAATCAGACTCAGCACCAGATCTAGCAGCTGCTCTGACCCAAACCAAAGCTTTAGAACACTAAGTTCTCAGCTCCAGTCTCATTACAGAGACACTGAAGAGCAACCTTTACCTCAAAGTAGCGCCCCACCAGTAGTCCACCTTGTAAAGACTCCAAAACTCCTCTCCATGAAGAGCATCAGAAAGGATCAATGCCTTTCCAGAGCTTCCCAGTTAATGATAAGGCTGCTACAACTACTCAGCAAGAGGTAACTTGTGAAGGCAATTTTTTTTTTTTAAACACTTCACTGTAGACCTGGAGGCATTTACTGGAAAATGATTTAAATCTTATTTCAAGACCTGAATCCTGCTCCAGCATTCTACTATTAGCTCTGTCCCTTAGCTTCAGAGTAGCATCAGCCAAACTGAAGGCCAACTACACTCGAAAGCACCAGGAGATTCTTTTGCACTACAGCGTAACCCATTGTGGCCAGGAAAATCCACCAACAGGTTTAAAAATAGTGCTTACTTGACAAACTCTGTTCACTCACTCATCCCATCAGGGCTATTTCTTCTCCCACCTCTTCACATTCATGTTCATTTAGCCCTCTAATGATTTCCAGTTGTCGCACCTCTGTTTTCTATAGCTCCCTCTCCTCTTTACTCTTTGACCAAAACAGCAAAGCATGGTTTCTCATCCTGACACTCCCCCACACAAAATAACTAGACCACAAGGACATTTTCCTTGCCGTAATTTGCAGGCCTCAGATACTCAATTTCTGAAGATCAGCAGCATAGAAAGCAGATGGCCTGAGAACAGCATACCTCTAAACCTTGAAATCTGAGTGTTAGAACTTGTGCTACTCACCTTGATATTTCTGTAAGTTTCATTCAGAACCATTTTATTAAATTCTGGATTCTTAAGAGTGTCAAGGAAGTTGGAATATAAGCTGTGAAAATTCGGCTCTATGCTGACTCTCTTCATCACGAGATACTGTGATACCCAAGGCATGAACTCCTCTTTCACTGTTTCCTTCAGTTCTTCAACCTGTCTCCCCATTGCAGAGAAAAAGCACACCACAGAAAAGTACATGAGACAACAACCACAAACTCAACTGCTTTCAGCACTATGGGTGGTTTTGTATGCTTTGTTTTCAAATGGCTCTGAAAAACGTGGACTCCTCTGTCCAACCAGTAAGGATTCAAGCAGAAAACGAGTGAGGCACAGTATTTTTACCTCCCCTCTGCTTCTCAGCTTTCTAACAGATAACTTCAGAACACCCAGGACTACCAGCATCTCATGGTTGAGCACTCCACCCATAAGACACATCACAGGTGGCAGCAGTACTACAGATTTCTACTAGCTCAGAAAGACTAACATGAACTCCAGACAGAAATGCAAGAGCCCAGCAACTAAACCATGCAATATCAAATTGTTCCCATAAATGAGCTGAGTTCTATCTGTACAAGTCTCTGAAAAATATCCATACAAATCTGAAATAGTATTTTACAGTCCCTATAAGTGAACAAAATGTCATAAAGTACAATTATTCTACACACCTACTACAGGGCTACAGTGGAATAAAGCAACTTGTAGGAAAAAGCAAGGTGAAGGATAGCTCTCTTTCATTTCTCACCACTCCCTGAAAAGGCATCTCTCTGAAGGTTCAAGCAGTAAGTGATGGAAACCACTATTTCCTTCGGGTATGTTTTTCCCTCCCCATTTTTTTAATTCAAGAGTTAACATTGTTTGTAGAAACACCATCACCACTTTACACCTCAATTTTAGAAACAGTTAAGAATCATTTTCCTGGTGTTCTTTTCTACTTGCCTTCTGTGTCATGTTTGACTGAGACAGATTATTGAAGATGAAAGCAATCTTTTCCTGGACGTTCTCTGGAGGTTCCACAATTCTCTCAGTTTGATCCGTTGCTACTAACAGCGTATCAATGTTGGTGGTATTAATGGAAGGCTAGAGGGAGACCAAGAAGTGAAGATTAGATAACATACCTAAGGGTAACAAACAAATAAAGTTTTGCTCCATTTTGTCAAGCCAAAAATAATTAGCTTTATCATATCACGCCTTTTGCCTCTGATGCACTTTTAGCAGCACTCAAGTGAATTGCTTTCACACTACAAACAGAGGTCAATACCCAGCAAAAGAATGCTGCCATACAGAAATGAACCCCTCACGTTTGCATATGTCCATTAATTAACAGCTGGTATACAGCATTGGCCTGGAGAAAGCATCAGTGCAGCAGAGAGCACCCCTTGGTACAACAGTATGTCTCCAAAAGCACCTCACTACTGAGCTAGGAGAGAGCTGCACAGCTCCATCTGAGCCAAAGCACTCTAACAGAATAAGTCAGTGAAAAGTGACCCGTGCCTCTACAGGTGAAGGTCTGAATTAAAGGGCTTTAGCACCTGGTATGCTGCAAGATACAGTTTGATATAGTAATCATAACTCAAGTTTAGAATTAGACAATATAAACACCTAAATCTAATAATCTTAACATTTAAAACCTAAAAAAAAAAAAAAACCAACAAAAAACCAAACAACAAAAACAAACAAACAACCCCTGCTGTAACACCATAGTAATTCCACAGCTTCCTAACAAAAAAAAAGCATCTCCAAGAAAGCACTGATCATATATGATACATAAAGATATGAAGCAATAGGATTACAGCTTAAAAACTGGCAGCACAGAAATTCAACAGGCCTCTATCCCCATGTTCTCAATCTGTATATGCAACTTCACGGGGGTCACAGAAAGCTTACCGGCACGTCCTTCTTGAAGCTGACTCCAGTTGGCCGAGTGATCGTGATGGTTTTTGCGACGGTGGTGGTGGTTGAGGTGGTTACTATAGTGCTGACCTGGCCAGCAAGTGGAGCTTTTGCTGGAACTTGGGCCTGGGCCTGAGCCTGGGCAAGTGCAATACTTCCAGGGGTGGTGATCGAACCCTGCATTTTCACAGGAGGATCTCTAGACTGCTGTCCGTACTCTATGTACTAGAACAGGGTAAACAAGCACATACAGAAATTCACATGAAGTAACGTGACTGGGGAACGAGTCTTAGCACAAGCAACACTAACATTTGCTGACAATTTTTCAATACTTGATGTTAAAGCCATTAAGGGAATCTGCAAAATAAAAATCAAACCTCTTATAATGCATGCGGCTCATTATTTATCTCCCTCCTCTCCAGAGGAGAACCACCACCTCTACCTCTAACCTCAACAAATGGATACTGAGCATCAACAGCTTCAACATCTGTAAGACATTTTGCTGAGCCAGAAATTCCCATCCCTGCAGGGCAAGGTTAGCAGACCAAAAAAGGGGGACTAAAAAACTCGCTACAAAGCAGGGAAGAAGCCTTCCCCCCCAAGGACTCCCGCAGCTAAATCAAAATGGTAACATCTGAAGTTCACAACGAGTGAGCAAAAACCACAGTTTAAGTGCTCAGCTTTACATTTTTTAAAACCTCTGAAGTAATATCACAATAGAAGATAAATTTCTCATTTTAATATGCTTACCCAGACGTTAATAACACCAGAGGATACTTGGTCATTTAAGGGACAGAGACTGAAACGGGGCAGTGAAATTAAGGCTACAATTGGACTTTACAGCATTGGGCAGATGAATTCTCAGTGCTAGAGCTGAACATCTCTCCTTAGTCACAGTATGTTCTCAAGCTGTCATTGGGATCAACTTAAGTTGATCTCTCCTACCAGTCCTTGAGACAGGCACCTTATGATCAGCCCTGCTTAATTACAGGGTATTTCTGCTACTCCAATCGAACCTTCAGGAAAGGTTCGCCTTTCTCTGGACTACCTTAGAAAGCCTGAGCACGAAACTCTATAAACACAGCTGAAGATCATCTGTTTCCCAGGGAAAGCCCAAATCCTTAAAGGAAGAAAGGTGATTCCTTGGAAGCACTTAATCTTTGTGCATGGCCATGTGCCCTGACTGATCATGCAGGTAGCTCTTCCAGTGGCTAAACATGGGACAACCCAGACCATATTCCACAACAGAAGACAGCAAGCTGCTCAAAAGACTTCAAAAACCACAGAAAGCTGGTGAGCACACTCACCTCCTGCAGGTGATGAGGGAACTGTATAAAGTGACTAATAGAAGCCAAGTGCTGACAATACTGGGGATAGTCCTTCAATCTGTCAGGAAAAAAAACAAAAACACAAGACACATTAGTCAGAAGCATAAGCCCAGATCAAAAACAGCATTACAGAGCAATATAAATGTAACACTGGTACGTCATCCACACACTACATCAGAATTACTTCTGGCTTGCTCACAGCAGCTGTGCTGTAAACAAAACATTTCCTACAAAGCAGCTGTTGTAGGGAAAGCCATTCTAAATGAATTCATTTCAGAGCAGAACACAAGGTTAATTCACAGCAACCCAGCTTATTGTACATATCTATACTTCTGACTGAATACACAATCGCATTTATATTCAGTGTTAACAATAAGATTATTGGAGAAGTGATTTCCAGGCAGGCTCATCATTTTAAACAGCAAATCAGAGTGCCCCTAACATTGAGAACACCACTGTAATTTTCTTCCTAATCTTGCACAGTGTTAAAGGGGAATATTTTGAGCAACAGATGATTCAGATGCCATACTGGAGATTCAAATTCAAACTGAAGTCCTAGAGCTTAGTTTCCTGGCCAGGCTTTTATTACTGAGTGGTGCAAATGGCACTCCAATAGAGTGCACCTGTTCATAACAATTACATTTACTCAATTTCTAAGAAGCTGACAACTTCAGTCAACTCATTGCTTCCCTGAGTTATTTTAACACACAAAGGCCACCATGTATTTTCAGCATCTCAGCTTGTCCCACGTTTATACAGGTACTGCATTTAACGTGATTTCAAAAGTCACCCTTTTGCTAGTGCATTAACACATCCTGTTTCAGTTCAGCATAATCTTAACACTGACATACGTACATTACTTCGACATAAGTCATCATTTACTGCAGAATTATAACTCAAGGTTCAAGGTTAACAACACATTACATGCACTGCTTATTACCAAGAAAACCACACTCACCTATTTTTAAATCTATCTAGTGCAGCAATACCAAAATAGTACATTTTGGACGCAAAAGGCTTTCGTAAGGCTTCGAGAACGTAGCGAAGGGCCAGGCCCAAAGCCATGTAAGTAACCAGTCCTTTCTCTATTATCCCACCAAAGAGGCAGGCTGTTATGTGCAGCTCTTTATCTGGGTACTGGGGAAAGAAACGGTATTCCTCAAACAAGTTCCTCAGCATGCAGTTAAACACTTCTCGTTCCCGTTTAATGTTGGAGTCCTTAAACCTCTGCAGCATTTCCAAGACCTGCAGGCAAAGAAAGTGGAACTCATTAACAACAGATATTTTGTTTCTGCATCTGAGTTTCAAGTACATGTGTAACTAAGGTAGGTGGGTGCTCTACAAGCTAGACTGCAGAATAAGCACTTCCACAAAAACCCATTTTAGCTAGTAGGTACTACTTCACTCCAATTAACTTTCTATCTTCAAACTTGAATTCTCTCTCAAGTCACAACTACCTTCAGGTAAAACTTCTTGCTACCTCTAAGCCCAGTACTTCAACATCATGTGATGTTCCATGTCTCCTGTAGTTTATAAACACACAGTTACACTGAACTAAAATAGCAGTACTTGGAAAAGTATGTCATACTTAGGATTACTCTCAATAACTAAACAGTTAACACAGTTAACTAAAACAGGAATATCGATGCATACATTTAGAAGTTGCAGTCACTTTCAGATGCTTTATAAAGATTCAAGGTACAGTTTAATTTAATAGACTGTTTAAAGGCACACTAGAACTTATTCTGAATATTCAGGCTCCTACTCCAGTCCTGCCACTGTTTCTATCTCTAGGCAGGTGACATAGGGGACTCACCTCATCTACAGACATGGTTGGATGTGGTGGATGGTTATAGATACGCTGGAAGTAGCTGTTTGCCTCATCATCTATTTCTTTGCTGAAGTTCTGATTAGCCTCTGGCCACACCTGAGATAAGTCAGCTGTTAAAAAAAAGGCAACAGGTTACAATCAACTTCAGACAGTCAGTGTTTTATTTACAGACCTATGAAGCGACAGGCTGTTAGTTTATCTTAATCACATTGAGACTTCCTAGTACACAGGAATCCTCAAAGATCTGTTTTCAATACATTTATACAAGAAAACTGAATCCTAGGAAGGCGTTAATCTCTGCTGTACTCTTAGAACTCACTGCAACCCAAGCTAGTCTCAGCTGGCACCTAAACCAAATGAATGCAAACAGAGTAGGATAAAGCATGCTACACAACACTAACATGCAGACAAACTTTCACACAGACTCTCAGGCCAGCCAGTGAGCTTCAAGCAATGTTTTACTGAACACTCAAGCCCAAAAAGAAAAAAAAAAACAAAACAATGGTCACTAAAGCTGCCTCCACTGTCCAGAGATACCAGTAACTTTGCTTTTGTATTTATTTATTTTTACAGAGCAAAGACAACAGATAAGAAATGAACAACACTGGAAAATTTAGCATACACGTAGACTTCCTAACAGCAAAGCTTGACTGCTTGATCATTTAATTGTGAGCATACTTAGAGATACAAAAGAGCAAACCATAAGGACTCTAGTTTGAGGACCAAATAGTTGTTCTGAGGGAAAAAAAAGGCAACCAAACAGCACCTTTCTACCAACTCATGTTAGTTTTACTTCTTTTCCAGCACTGCTGGCTGTTTCACTGCTTTGCTGCAGTAGGACTTGACCCTGATAGCTGTGATTACCTTACAAACCAAAACACACACCCCACCCTTTTACAATACAAGCAACTTCATAAAGAGTAGGATAAGACTGCCCAAAACATAGCACAATTAGGGGAAAAAAAAGGACAGAAGCATGCTGTTCATGCAGTTCTTTAATGTGTTGTATTTACTCCACTATTTCTTTTTCAATCCCAGCCTTGGTAAAGTGCTAATGTGGAAACTGAGAAGTCCCTTTTTCAGCCTAACAGTACATTACAAGAGCCACACTTCTATTACTTACTGCCTCCAGAACAAAGCCACCCCTGAAGGAAATGCAGATTAACCACAGTCACACTTCACAGTCACAGACAACACTACCACTTACAAGGTTTCATCTTACTCTGCTGGAACGTAGGCTGGCTCAGTCCAGATGTGCTCAGCTTCCTTTGCACGAATGGGTCATTGTTCACTGCAGGAAGGCCCAGGGCTCCAGTTCCTATGCCAGTCAGGCTACCCGTAGTAAGACCACCCACTGGAAAGTTAACAAGGTTTGGTCATCTCAGCTGCATCCTCTGTACTGTGCATGTATCACTTGCATTACCTTACCGTCTCCAACAAATCATCAGAGCTGTAGAGCTTCGTAACTACCCAGTATCAAGCACTTTTACCTCATCCAATCCTCATTTCTACCTCAGCCCAAAATGACGCTGCTAAAATCTGTCAAAAGCAGCCTCTGGACTCTCACATTTTCTATCTATTGTAATTGCAGTATTTTGAAGTGCTGTTTTCAGTAGTGAAAAAAGAACAAGGATGTATAATTCCATCCCACGACAGACAGCTGTCTGTCCAGTGCTTCAAATCACACTAAGAAATGACAGTGTTTTAACCCTGATGTAACAAAAATACAAAATAGTCCTGGTCAGATAGCAGTACCTGGAAGCTGTGAAGAGAGTCCTCCGATGCCACTGAAACCCGTTGTCTGGTTTTGGGTGGAAAGAGGGGGAAATGCTTTTGCTGGTGATTGAGGAGTACTGAATGCAGAACCCAAGTTCGGAGGGAAGCCTTGCATGCTCTGGGTGTGAGGAGCAGCTGAGCCACCTAAACTAAGAGACGCCATTCCCGCAAGTGAGTCGATCTGAATGAAAGAAAAAAGATTATACGCAGGCAGCCACACAATAAAATCAAGCTCACTCTACGCAGGTTTTCTATGAAGACAGCTACACATAAAAAACATTTCTGAATAGAGTTCTCCTGCATGGTCACTTTAAAATCTGAAGTCACACAGGTAACCTCAAAGAGAAATCTGCCTGTAGAAAGCCAGACTGTCTTCCCAAAAGACAACACGACCATAGGCTAACATCTGCTGATCCACTTCTTCACGAGTTATTTACAGCAGGTTGCCACAGTGTTGGGTAAACTCGATGAGCAACTTCCATAAAGTAGGAATTTATAAGGAAACAGCACTCTGTGTTGAGTTTACATCATTTGCTGATGCTCCAGACATCCTTCAACACTGATTTGCCACTGTTTCACGTGAAAAGGTTTTTACCATTTAAAAATTTGCTGCTGAATGCAGTCGCTAGAAGCAAAGCATGTCTGCAATGCACTGCTCCCAGAGAAGGAAGGACAATGAGCAGCAGGGAATAACTTACATGTAGCTTGTTTTTAAAAGAGCAGTTCAGTTGAGAGCTGAAAAGCCCCAGTTATAACAAGTCCTTATGCTCTAGCACTGCTGCTTGGCCCGTGAAGCTACAAACAAGACACACCAGGTTCAAAGGCAGTGCTCCATTCTCAGAAAGCTTTAAGTTTTAGCACTTAAAAAAAAAAAAAAAACCCTCCATTATTTTAAAGTAAACCAAACCTATCACTCTTAGGTATTCCCATCCTGCTATATTTCTGTTTTTTACAGACATCCATGAAGTGAAAGAGAGTTCTGAACTACAACGCTCAGGCATTCTTCTGTTATAAGAAAATTACCTGGACATGCAAGAATAAAAACTAAAGGAGTTGAGCGAGAGCTCAACAAGCACACCAGAATTAACTCTAGCCAACTGTTTCCGACGATGCAGCACGCTTGCTGTCTACCTGCACAGGAGAGATGGCATCCAAGCTGCTTGCACTGGGTGGGCGGCCTTTGGGCATGACTCCAGGCGGTGGCTGTCTGGCCTTGTTCATGACATTACTGCAGTTAGCTACCATGGTGAGGATGGTCTCCGACAGCTCCTGAGAAACACTCCTAGAGCAGAAGAATAAGACGGTGAGGCATGCAACATTCAAGAAACCCAGGCCTCTAACTGACTGTTTTCCTTCAGAAGATGGGGCCACATTTCACACATCTAGGTGGCAAAACAAACCCAAGAGAAACTATACCATTTCTTCTTCACAGCATCAGAATTTCCCTCCCTGAAAGACACAGCCACATTTTAGATGGAAGAATTTCAACTGCAGTTCTAAATTCACCTCCGACATACTCCTCCATCTTTAAGAGCTCAAATACTGTGCTGTACAGTCACTCCTGCAAGTAGTGGCTCATTGAAAGGCAGGATGTGCCTCCGTCTGCATGGCTCCAACAGCCCTAAAAGCCAGCAAAGAAGGCTGCAGATATGGACTACATACAGCATAGCCTCATGAATTCAGACAACAGCTTACGCTGTAATCCCTTGGTCAAATCAGCTACTCAAGGCTTCCCCATTCCCAGGCTTTATCATTCATTATCATTTCCAGTTGAAATTTCCTAACACCCACGGACTCTCCAACAGTTACAACATGCCTATAAAGGCTGGATTACAGATAAGCATTCAGAAGGATGGAGTTAAATGCCACAACAATTCCACTACAGTTCATCTGTACATGAACTAACAGACAGGCTTCATTAACTATTAAAAAACATTTAACACAGACAAGAACTCTCCAACTATTCAAAGAACTTGTGTCAAAACCCAGCAGAAAACTCAAGCTTAGGCCTCATGTCATTGCACAACCAAGGGCAGTCAGCTCCTCTTTCAAAGTATTCCAGGTCTGGCTGCCAGGTTTCCAAAGAGCCCTGCTGCTGACACACCTACCCGCAAGCATGCTCATGCAACTCCATTCCACTCCAGAAAGCATAATCAACTATTTATGGCTTCCCTGACCTTTACTTTGACCTTTATGTAGTGAGTACAACTAAAGCAGCACATTCCTTCTCGCAATGATGCAACTACGTCCAATGCCTCCAGAGATCCCTTATTTTCAACATTTTCACACCATTTCTACTGCACAGATGCTGGGATGCGGGTGAGATGAGTGAGGAACAACCCTGGCAACTAAGGCAGGAAAATGAAGTGCAGGCCAGCCTTCATTTTTTGTCAACTGCCCCACTACAGACTCTGCAGGTTGTTCTCCAAAGCCAGTGCCCTACCACAGAGTGGGAAAAATGCCATCCTGCCACAGGCAGGATTTCTGTTTCAGTCAAGTGCAATCAGACCTGAAGGCAGAGCTCTGAGCACAGCATGGGCACGCTCAGCACACATGGTGTGTGTCTGCCTACACCCCAATTCTGTAATATCACAAGTCCTAAACTTCCAGGCACTTATGACCAATTACAGGTAGGGGAGCTGAGGTTTTTTCATGCAGGAGATGTTTGCAGTGCTGTATGATCCTATTTAACCAGGGAATGGGAGCAGGGCTGATGAGCTCAGGTCAAACACAGTTACCACTCTCAATCCTTTGGCCTGATCTTCTTTTTTTTTTTTTGGCAGCAGCACATCTGCTATGTTTCCACTTAAATATCACAGCATGCTTTAGTAAAACAGATTCCAATCTGCTAGAGGCCACTGACCATATGGCAGCCCACAGCAGTTTAAGATGGGCTTACAATCTCAAGTTCGACTCCTACGGTGACCAGTTAAAGCCATTAGTGCCTTGGAATGAGCCACTAACTTCTAGTCCTGTCACCCACACAGACTGAAAATAGACATTTTTGTGTCAGACTCTGCCACATATCAAGACAGATGCCACAACATTTTTTTAAATAGTACAAAGCTGGGGATTTCCAAAGCTGCACATGAAGCAAATGACTTGAAGCAGTAAGTAGGGGGACACAGGACTACAACTTAATAAAAGCAATTGCTCCTCAATCCTCAATTACCCCCAGTGACAAACTTCAGGTGGTGAAGGCCACTAGCCTTCTGGATATATTTCATGTTTACTGCAATTTTGATCTTCCAGTCTTTATGATGCCTGCTTCCATTTGTGACTGAAACAATCCATGTGATCCCTTCTTGAAAAGAAAACCTGGCGTTTTCTCTTCCACACTCAAAGAGAATAGCTAAAGGAAAATGACTGCAAGTAGGTCACATTCTTGCATAGAAGGGAATGCAGGTTGCTATAAAAAGAAAGCAAAAGCTGAGAGAACTGTGCCAGTAGAGAACTGGTATCTTCTGGATTAACTGAATAAATAAAACTTGGTAACACATTAAGATTCAGGACACAGTGACATTAGGTGAAAGTTAACTATTACATCTCTAGATCTAGACAGGGTAACACAGAAAACGCTGGGCTGGAATGGAATTTACAGTCCTAAAAGATAATGCACTGAGTTCAGAAGTAACAGACATTCTGTCTAAAAGATGGACTAGTGATTAACATTTCAGAAACTGATTCTCATTAGTTTTTGAAGTTTCATGGCATAGGTGCCAACAGAAGACAGGAGAACCCCTTCTAACGTTATACCGAGACCTCAGAAATCCCCTTCCAGTTCAAACACTGACTGTGACAAGTCTGTGCTGGTATTTATTTCCTACTTTTTACCTACTTTACTGTCCCAGTTTGAGAGCTAGGAATCACCTCTGACAGCCATACAGATGTTTCCCGTATCGGTCAAGAAACCACCGCATAAAAACATGACCCCTAGATCAGATAACATCTGGCCATGTCAGCATCTTCAGCTGTCAACACCAAAGCCAGCACCTCCCCCAACATCCAGTCTCTCTGACTCATAGGTCACACTGTGCTACTCCTGGTTACCTGTGAAATACTGCTGCAAACACTAAGCTGACCTGACAGTATTAAGTGACCCACCAATATTTTGCAACATTTTTACCTAAAATTAACACAACATTTAAAAGCTGTGTTGTCATGTTCTCTTTTTGATGCTCCAGGAGGGGTATGTTACAGGTCTCTAGGACCCACACAGTTTCCTTTGAGATTTTAGCTAATCAAACTCATTTGCAGGTCATCTCAGCTATTTCCCCGTCCTTTGACTACTTCAAAACTGCATTTCCAAGGAGACAACAGAAGTCACACGTCTAGTTTCAGCTTCATAACATGACAACCTATACTTCTCTCACACAGGATAGAATTAGCCCTCTCTGCTATTACGTAAAAAGCACACATGGATACATTTACTTAGTGCAATCAAAATCCTTTAAATGGTTTAAATGATGCTGCCCCATCCCACAGTTATGATCCACATTCTTCTGTTCAAACAGCACTGCACCTAGTCACTAATTCAGTATCTCACTAACCAGCCATCCCACAATTACTAAGATCACCCCACCTGTCTGACTATGAAGACAAGATCAATTTCAACTTTCTGTCGTGCAGCCTACAAGAGAAGCTTCAGTGACAAATTAAACACACTACTGAGTCCAGCCATACGTTATATAGTTTCAGTAACACACAGGAAACTCCAAACCAACTGTGAATATGCACAATATAAAGCCAGCAAATGAGTTTCAAGAAGATGCATTCAGCGTAAGCATAACCCTTACCCAGCACAAGCCTGCAGGCATGCCAACATGGTTGCCAAGGTCTCAGGTGGAAGCTGAGCACTTTTGGGTTGATCTTTCTCTGGAGCAAGGCCGCCTAGGATAGATGGACATCTTCTCTTTAAGAAGGTCATGCAGGCTTGGATGAAGGGCTCCTGTGGACAAATAAAGTTACCTTAATCTCCCAACCCACATCCAAGCCACGATTTCAAACTTGGCAATCGCATCATGGAAAGAATTTCACTAAGTAATAACTTAATAGTATAATGCAAGTGTGGAACTATCAGACCATGGATGCTTTCCACAACTTTAAAGCCACTTACAAAATGAAAGCGACTGAAGTTAGTCACTGATAGAGTACAGAAATAAGGAAAATCCTGCTTTACCCCATGCTCCCGAATTTTGTCTGTGAGCCATTTGTCAAGTTTGAGATATTCCCGTCGAGAGGCAAGTGCAGCAAGGTCAATAACAAAGGCAAATGGAGTACCATTTAGCAGCATTGACAAGGCCTAGGGGAAAAAAAAAAAATAAGACTACCAGTAAAGACATAAGGATACCCTTTCTCTCATCTCTTTTCTTTCTAATCCCCATATTCTGACTAACAAAAAAAAAAAATCTAGCAGGCTGCTGTGCTTTATTAGTCAGCCATCTGCATCACATATATAGTTCTGCGCTGTGGCACAAATAAGCAAAAGCTCTTCAGGGTATGGCATCACCTTTAATGAAGTGACTTTGTGCTTCTGCTGTTGAATTCTTCTACATGAAAATCTACCAGCAAATAGCTAAGAGCTACCAAAGTGATACTGTAAAGAAAACAACAAAGAAACCCAGGAGAATATCCTAGCATCTCCCTGCCAACAGATTTCAATCACTTCAGCACTTCTTTTAATACATCTGTTCTGAGCGGTCATCCCTGAACACGGAAAGCAATACAACAAAACTGATTTGAAGCTCTTGCACTTTGTGACACACAATTATTTTGCATCTAACTTCAGGAAGTGATGAAGGTCTCTAAGGTATCAGGCAACCTCTAGTCTTTGGTGAACATGTAAACAGTTGCAAAGTTGTAGTGTTCTTAAGAAACACTAACTCCATCAGTCTCAGAGATGTCACCTTCAAACAAATGCCTGAAGGGTATTTTCTACAACTCCAATTTCAATGGCGTTTGAGGTTAAAACAGTTGAAGCTCTTCCTGGATTTACAGAACATGCACAAAGCTAGCAGTTCTATGATACTGCTTCTCAGCAATCCTTACTAAAGGACTCACATCTAAGTTAGGCTTAGCCTTGGTCACAAGATGAGCAAGTCTGCATAAGACACCAGACAGAAAATAATGACGGTGCTTTGCAAAACTCACCTTCAAGTCTTGAGCCACATCAAGAATACGTGACAACTTTGCCTGGTCATACTGTTCCCCTCGCATGTACCATTCTGCCATTGCATGCATGATAAGCTGGCGAATCGAAGGAGACTGACCCTGAGAAGAATCAGATTAGGATTGTACTTCATGCCTCTAGGAAAAGGATCGACTATTTGACATTTAGTATGATATCTCTAAAGCCTAACACAAACACATCTGCTATTCAGCTATAGAAATTAGTTTCTCTGTTGGACTCTTATCACAAAATTATCCAGGAGCTCAACAAAAAGATGTAGAATGGCTATGAATGATGAGAATCTATATCCTTTTCAGGTTTCCTACGATTGGAGAGGTCTAATTCCTCCCAATTACAGAGACACAGCTTTTGGAATACATGAATTGTTTACAAAAGTGCCATCCCCAACGTGTTTCCAAAGTGAAAAATGCAGAACCACACCCTGACACGGAAAGCCAGTATCTAGCTCCTTGCTCACACAGAAACAATCTTAAACTGCAGTCCAACTAGGCCATTGCTGGCAGGAGGGGTTTTGCTTTAGCTCCCCTCAACTGTGCAAGACAAGTATCCTCAAGCTGTGAGATAGCACCCTGTCACAGGGCAGCTAGCATTCTGTCCTTCATTCTGAAGCCTACCCTGTAGAAAAATTGAATCTTCTGTTATTTAAGGACCTTATGCAAAAGCATCACCTGTATCCTATCTTCAATGTAAGGATGTGTACAAGAAAAAACCTCAAAATATGCATACTGCTTCAGCTAGGGAACAGTCATGACTTTGCAGTAAATGTGGACTAAGACCCACTGAGGTCAAGCTTCTTATAGCTGACACTACCATACCCTAAAGAGTAAAACATTCTTCAATGTAGATTCTCCTCCCACCCCCAGAGGGTTCTGTCTTAAACTTCTTCCTCTGATTTGTGTTTGCTTCACTACCAATAGGCACAACGAGTTAAGTCAAGATGAAAGGGGAAACCACAGAAACAAGCGTATTGTTTGTTCATTAAGAGCGTGGAGTTTGTGTGCACATTTGCCCCCTTCTCTGCAAGGCAGTTCTCTCTGAAAGGCAGCCCTACATTTTCTGAAAACACTCTAAACCTTCAAAAAAAGTCACAGCATATGCTATTTCAAGCACACCAGTGGAAACTACTTGTTTTGAACTTCCTCCCCTTACTGCTTAGAATTCCTAAATACTAAACCTGTGAGCTTCCCTCTCTCAAAAATAAAATAATCAAACTTGAGTTCAAATGTAAAGATTCAGCACCAGTGAAAACACTTACCTGCCCATGCCATGCATAGTGCAAAATGATGGCAGAGTTGGGATGGTTGCCCAGGAAGATTGGCATGAGCGTGGAGATGAGTTCATGGCGCAAGGTATGCCAGGAAGTGTTGATCTGCAGTAAGGCCAATACCAACATATCTGGGCAATGCTTGATGGGAAAACTGAAGAGCTGCTTAACCTGTTCATACTGTCCCACTTCTGCCAACCGTAACAGAGATTCGATCAAATCCAGGCTCTTCCTAACAAAAAGAAAAAGACAGACAGACAAACCCCCCAAAAAGGTCACAAAGAAGTTTGTACCATCAATTGCAAGACTAAGCCCAGTGCAAGCAACCTGAAGCTGTAGCTCCTACTGAATATAATTAAGTCTGCAGGAGCATCTTTATCCATGAAAAATAAAATAGCCAGAATAAAAACAGATATAAATAAACACAAATCAACTTAAGAGCTCCACTTATTCTGTTAAGGAAGATGGAGAACTGAACACTGACATTGAAAAAACTCAGCTAGAAGTGGGTTACTTAAATAAATGAACTTGGAATACACTTTCAGAAGTAAAACACTTCTGCATGTTTTACTGAGATTCCACCTGTGAAACCTGTG
Organism: Callipepla californica brunnescens; assembly: GCA_023055505.1. Lineage (NCBI taxonomy): Eukaryota > Metazoa > Chordata > Aves > Galliformes > Odontophoridae > Callipepla > Callipepla californica. The sequence continues at coordinate 693,441 of JALIRH010000016.1, read as the reverse complement.
GAAGATGTTTTACATTTTTCTCTATTTCACAGAGATATAGCTATTGCCACCTTCACTGACCTTAACCATCTTCCCCATCCTACTATTTGTTATTTCAGGAGCAGATAATATCAGCACTGAAATCAGCCATACAGATATATCAGAAGAAGCTGTAACCATCAGCTCACAGAGTCATACAGTTTTATTGTACAATAACTCAGCAATAGCTCTACAAATTTACTATTGAAATCCCAAGACTTTTTTTTTTTTTTAAGAGAATCTTGCTCCTCCTAGTGTTGTCTTACAAAAGACAGACTTAAGATCTTAACTCCACTATCACACCACCTCCAGTCCTAAGAGTCACCAAAATATATTTGCAGAAACTCTCAAAACAATCAAAAGCAACAGCTAGCAATACATTTTCAGATATTATGGAAATGTACAGGAAGTTCTAATACAAGAATACACTGATCAAACAAAAACAACAGCTCATTTACTGGAATGTACATACAGCTACCAAGATAACATGCTGCACTAAGATGAAGTCACATCTGACCAAATAAGTTGTCTTACTCTAAATCTAGGTAAGAAAAGCAGTTTGGGGAGAGCAGGTTTACCATGTAGCAATTTCTCGATTGTCATCCTCTGGTGGTGCTTTCAGGATGTCTGTGGTAACAGTATGACAAGGGTAGTCAGCAAAACAAAAGATGTCCGGGTTTATGAGGGAATGTTGAATGAAGGAGAGCTGGAAAGAGAAAGGAAAAGCAGTTTGGTCTCTGGAGTGACACACTCCTTCACAGCTGCATTTTGCAAAGCTCTAGCCTTTTTGTGTAACCAGGTTCTTGGCTCAGCTGCATTACGAGCCAGAGCCCTGCTAAAAACAAGCAGTTAGTGACCACCCCCTTCCCAACAAAGCAGACAAGTTCTCAAACTTGGCTTGGCTGAAAATTCAGATCAATCCACATTTGCCATCTGAGAGGTTTGGGAACTTCTTAAAAGATGTACAGGCAGTTAAAATGCTGGTAAGCTTACCTGGCCCTCTGCATGCTTCCAAGGTCTGTATATGGCGTTAACTGGAAAAACTTCCATGCCCAGCCCTCTCTGGATGCCAAACACCACAATATGCAGGCCCTTGCTGTCGCGAATCTGAAATCCTGGGTGGTCCAATTCATAGGTTACTACTTTGAAGTCTAGGCTAGGATTCTGTATGCAAAAAGCAGGAGACGAGTTAGCCTTAAACATCACAAACCTCAGTTACTTGCTGCTAAGAACCCCACTTCAGCACAATATCCACCCAACTTTCAGTTGAAAACAGTTTGTGTTCTTTTTAAATCAAAGTTCAGATAGTTGTACAAACACAATGTAAGCTAGTGTTTGAAGCCAGTCCACGAGTTTTCACTTCCCCCAGTGCTGCAGCCAGTAGCTGTCCATTCTTCCAAACATTAAATTAAAAGCAAAACAAAAACAGCTCATTCCTTCACACTCTAGCTCATTCCTTTTATAAACCTCCATATGCTCTCCAGCAAGAGGCTGAAGGATTTGACCAGCTGCCAAGCAGGACCTGTTCTCTTCTTGAAGAATTTACAATGCAAGCACTTGCAAAACACCCATTAGATTTTCATTAACAGTGTGGAACTTTCATACGAGGGAGTCTAGAAGGAACCTGGGCCATTACAGAATGCAGACCACTCCTTCCAAATGCAGGTGAGCAACAAATGCAAGAACTGATACTGACTGCATATTGGCATCCGTATTTCACTGTGCTAATTAAGATAACACTGCTTAAGAAGTGATGGAAAACCTTCCAAAACATCACACACACTCCCCCAGCATTGGGGGTTTTGGAATGAGTAGCTACAAAAATATTCTGTTTCTCTTTCATTATTAATACCTACAGTGAAGCTTCTCAAAACAAAGTGCCTGATGCACAGAGGTGCTTCACTGTCAGAAATAAGTTACTTGAACTTAAAATACCTTCAGACACATACCAGAACATATGGGAGTGAGCAGTGTGGAACACATCATGAGCTGCACCCACGTTAGCCATTCAGGTCTTTTTTACTTAGCACAGTTCCTCAAAATACTCTTGCTCAAGGGGAAAAACCATCACTGAAGCACAGCAGCACAAATACATTATTGAGATTCAAAGCCACTCAGGCTGCTAGGAGCTCAAAAAGCTTTATATTCACACTGGGACTTGCCCTTCTTTGAACTGTTCTGCACTGAAGATCAAGGCACTCAGAAAACTTACCAGCTCTTTGAGAACATCAATTAAGACCTCCACATTCCAGGTATGGGCTTGTGCTCCATCACTTTTATCTTTCCCGTCGCTCCAAATCCCACTGCCAGGAGCCGAAATAGACTGCAAGTTAAACATACTCAATCAAGTACTGGCTAGAAATACAGAAGTCTCAACACCCCACCAGCCACAGAACTTCTCACTACGAAAGAAAGTGGAGGTTCAGACCAGTAATGACACCACCTGCACACTGCTAAGAATCCTTCACACAAGAAGGTATCACAGATATCTACAGAACTTTAGAATGTAAGCTTTTATTATTTAACATTTGCACTTATTAAAGTTTTTATATCCCAATTTCTGCTTTTTAAAATACAGATAACCCATCCCCTCCCATGCAGCACTCACTTGTAATGGAATACCATCTGTCAATCCTGAATGAGTTCGAGCCATCATCCCCAAAACCCTGGCAACCTGGGCAGCCGTCACCTCCCGAACGCCAAACTGCATGATTATGTTGCGACATTCTTCAACACTAGGATGGGACAAAACAGACAGACCTGAGTAAAGCCCACCTGCCTTTAAATGACACGTGCTTAGCTCTCAGCATGAGCCTAAGCCAGGAACAGCCAAGTGTTTGCAGGCCCCTGCTATCATGGCCAGGTATTAGGGCACCCTCCTTGAGCCCCCAGCATCTGCACTATAACATTCCATTTATGGAAAGGTAACATATACCACATGAAATAAAATATATTCAAAATGCACTCTCAGCAGAAGCATTCTAACTAACACCCAGCTTTTCCTTCTACATTTCTGGTAATTCTGACAACTCATGCACATATAAACAACCAATGGCACACGATGCCTGTGCTAGGTGCAAAGATATACAGTCATGCTCACATCACTCTCAGCAAGCCCACGTGGCTCTGTAATGGCAGCCTGCTTCACACAGCACCAGCAAGTCTGGCTAACAGAGCTGCATATTTAACATTTTAGAGAAGGGGAAGATAGCCAAGAGAATCTGGAACACTCCAAATGAGAATGTGGGTTAAGTACGTACACAAATATACGCACACAGCCAGGGCAAGTTTAAGACAGCTGTATTTCTCCCAAAATAAGTCTAAGCAGGCACAGGCTCTAAAGCAGCTGTGAAGATACTCTGCTTTATCACCAGCAATTCACTATCATAATTACATTCCACGGCTTCAAATAATCTTAATTATAAAGTTAAGGCTTTGATAAGCACGGTACAAACAAGAAGCTGCTGCTGGCCAACTCTCATGAAGAGAGACTACTGTCTTCAGCTCTTCTATAATTCGCTTCATGTGGTCAGTGAGATATCAGGAGTGCGTCACAAGAGCAGAATGGGATTTAGACAAAACTCATGTTTAAAACCATCTTGTTTTTAGGAATGTAACACCATCATCCCTGTTTACAAAACCTCCACAAGGAAGGCAAATGCCTCTAGCTAACAGATTTTACCATGACAACATCATATACAATTTCAACAGCAAAGCTACGCACAACAGAAGAAAGCAAAACCAAACAGGAACCAAAACAGCCTCATAATAGTTCAGGCGTTCTTTTTCTTCACCTTTTCCATCTCAAGAAATAAAGAAAGCCACCAGCACCCAGAATGCTTGATTTCCATATAAGAAATTGTCTTTTCCTACAAACCTTGTACAAAAACCATAGCCAACTTCTTGCATAAAGTCTGCCAGAGAACTCTCCATCATTGTTTTGGCTATCCCTCCAGAATCAGGCAGGATCCTGTCCATTAGAATGTCCCGTTTTTCAGGGTATAGAAGTGGTGCAAGCACCACGGGGCAACGCTCCTGGGGAAAATCTGAAGGCAAACATAACGAAACAAAGTGATGTCAAACATCCAGAACAACAGTAGTTGCATGCAGCTGACTACTCAGAAACAGAGTGCTGTACTGGAATTCCCTTGCTGCTGCAGAAATCTGGATGCTTCTCCAAGTACTCCACCCCACCTACCAGTTCCCAGCTGGCTCTCAGATATTCCTAGAGAACAAGAATGTACAAGAGGCTACATTAACATTTTCACTGCAGCTGCCCATGAAGACTAGCAGCCGTGGTGGGAGCTTTACAACTACAGACTGTCACAAACAGCAGTCACCTCAAAAAAGCACAGAGCAAAAACCAACAGAGTAGTAAAACAAGGTTCTCCTCCATATCAGGAAGTATTAGGAAACAAAGGAGTTGCTATCAAGTCCACAGCCTAAGCCCATCCATCAAACTGAGACACTCAGGGATGGAAGGAGAGAATACTCACTCTTCCTCTCAGGAAAGCAAAATTTAAGGAGGACACAGCACTCAGAAGACAAGTACTGATGGCAGTTCTGTGCACAGCAAAACACAGCAGAGTAAAGACAACTTATGGACAGGCCTTCCTTAGCACTGTCTTCAATATGACACAATACCTCCACATCCTTTGGGGACACTCAGAGAAGAGTTGTAAGTTCCCCAAATTAAAGCAAGGAAAATAACAGAAGCTACTAGACTAATCTTCATTAAAGTAATCATGACTTAAGAAATTATGATTATACCATTTGTTTAACTATTCTGCTCTCCTGTACAACAGATGCATTCCTCTAGCTCTGTGTAGAACCAAGCAGTGAGTTGAGTTAAATGCAGTTAGCTTTTGAGTCCAAGTCCTTATCCTTCTCAAGTGCCTCCAGCGCACAGTTGGCTTTTGGAAAGGAAAGGACTACTTCACATCTCATTAACATTATCCCCTGCCATCACACACTATGCATGGGAGATTCCAGGAATTTAATTAGTTTTACTCAAGCCACATCCCACGCTCTGCTAGTATTTCATAGACCTGCACGTAATAAAAATCACCCAGTGATTACTCTTTCAAGTTAATGATTTTAAAGTTTTGTTGTTGTTGTTGTTTTTTAATGTTAAAGACTACGTTCCTTACCCTATAGAGGAGCTCAGGCTTTTCCAACTACAGTGCTCTGAGATGTGTTAAGTGAAAACCACAAATGCCAGCCCACACAAGCAAATAAGTGGACAGGAATATCACCCTATTTACTTCAGTTATTTATCAAAACCCTTCTCAAAGTAAAAATAAAGCCTTGAGGTTACCTCAAACTACTGCATGCTAAAAGAGAAATGCCATATTATGTCCTGAAGTCAAAACAATAGTATTCATGCCAGTTTTATTAGGAAAACTTACAGCCTGCACTGACAACAGGTTTACAAATGCCTACTGTGAAACTTGCATTTAGTCTGGCTTCCCAAAGAACACCACACTTACCTCTACGTAATGTTTTGAGGAAAGCGTCAATCTGTTCCTGTCCAACCCCAAAGGCTCCCTTCTGCCCAAAAAGGAGATGGGAGAGGAGAAGGTGCAGGACCTCTATTGCAATATCTTGGAAGCCACCTTCTTGATTTCCACTGACGTCCGCGTCAATGTAAGAGCGTAAAAGATCCGGGAGTTTCTGTTTGATAAACTGGGCAGCTTTTGAATGCAAAACAGAACAGAGTCAAAATCTGAAACCTGTTTTCAATATAACAACTTATTTCAGTTGAGTACCATTCTCTTACTCTGTGTTAGTCACAAACTACAGCAGTTCAGACTTAAAAAGCTTTAAGACTTCAGCACCTCCACTGACCACAATATCATGCATGCAAATATCTACTTATTTAGAAAGCTCACTGTTTGAATGAAGAACAATGTCTTTGCTGCAGTGCTTTGGAAGGTTCACTTACCAAAACCTCGTAGATCTGAGCTGAAAGAATTCAGTAAAGCGAGACCAAATATCACCTACAAACAAACAAAACCAAACACAACAGTAAGGAGACATCGACCTTCCCTACAAGCTCAGTCATAAAACACTAAAACAGTTTGAACATAAAAGGATCACCTACCTCTTGAACTTTACTTAATTTGATGACTTTACTCAATTGGGCAAATAAATGGGGTGAAGGCTTTAGACTCTGAAATAAGTAAAAAGATGAGTTAAATGGAGCTGACTTTGTGATTAGTCTCTCCTGTCACAGCAGGCAATCCAGATGCCAGCTTGCAGGTTTTGAATGTTATTAACTGTTCTACTACAGGCTAACACAGCTTATACTGGAAAACTAAGCACCTCTACAACTACATTCGGATGTGTCTAGACCAAAACTTCACTCCCTATACACCCATATTAATTTAATTTCACAATTAAATCCTCATTGTGGCTTTTATATTGAAAGAACAGGAGTACTGATAATTTACTTTGGTACTGTCTGCCACGAAGAAGCCAATAGATAACATGTTAGATTAAGCTATTTTTTTTTTTTTTTTTAAATCTGAACAACTAACTCAATATAACAGAATGGGGAAGTTTGTTGAAGACTTTAGCACAACTAATTTCAGCCATAAAAAAAACCCACAAAGTAGGAAAAGTACAAAAAACCCACTGGGATCCTTTGCACAAACACACCCACCTTCTGATAGTGCAACGGATTGTCAATGGCGTAGGACAGCGTCGAGATAAAGTTTGGTTTTGTAATCAGCGACGCACACTCCTGGATCAGAAATTGAGTCTGGGAAGAGCAAAGCAAGTTAAATATTCATATTGTTTCAACATGGGAAAACAAAACAAAGCTTCTACTTTCCAGTACACACAGAGGCACTAAACACAGCAGTCTCCAAAGTGCCTGAACTTTCTGTCTGGTTTCTCCTCTAAGACTGAAAAAGTGACCAAACGTCCACCATTAAATGGTAAAGAAAACTGATGTGTGAACGTGAGACATTTCACTTCCTGCAAGCACTGTCACACAATCTAACAATATTTAGTTCTAACTTGTGAGTCAGGAAGTCTGCACCAATACTGCTTAAGGATGAAAAACACGAGCTAACACCACAAGTGTCAGTTAGTGAACTGGGACAAAGTTTTTTGGGATAAGGGCTTTCAAGGAGAGCACTGTGTGTAGTGAAAAAAGCAGGTGTATGTAAGCTGTTTTCCCAGATCAAGATACTTTAAGAGTCAGGTATCAGTAGCTTACTGTCTTCAGATTAGAGGACTGGTGAGAGGAATTTGCAATAGTAAAGCCACGTGCCATAACAGAAGTTTGCTTGCATCATCAACCCCTGCATGCTCAGAACAGATCGCACCCTGTTGCAGCTCGTGAACACAAAAACCTAACGGACAACTGCTCACTTTACCTGATGGAAATCTTTGCCACTGCTTTTACCATCGCCACTGAAATCCACGTGCGAGAATAGACAGCGTAGTAAATGCCTGTCTGCCTCGGGACCGTGCCTGTTCACAATCTGGAAGAAAACATCCAAAAATGCCTTGGTAGCAAACAGCAGCAATAAAGCATGAGCCGGGACTAAAACCATGGATACATCAGCACTTCTGGTAGCTCATTCATCTACAGTTTTGGCACAAATGAAAATGTTTCCACCTTTTAATCAGTAACCTAAAAGCCAAGTCATTAAATCTATTTGCAGATTAAAAGTATAAGAGGTGACGGGAAAAGAACCCAGACATAAGTCATCGACACAGAAGCCACGCATTTCACAAGTCATACCCTTAAAGAAAAGCTATGAGAGGTGGTTTTTAAGTCAGGACAGAATGATTTCAAGCTTCTCTGCCACTAAAGCAGCCACGGATCCACATGGTGCCATGCTCCCTCTTCTCTGTACTCTTCTCCTGCATTTTCTGCATCTCAGTCTGCAAAAGCATAGAGCCCTGAGACAGCACGCATCCCTGCAAGACAAGGAATGTAGCCCAGACAGACTGCTGTACTGCAGCTTCACTGAGCTTGCAGCTTCCACTTTGTCTCCTGGTCATGTCTGACTGCCATAATTACTACAGGCTCTTTTAAAACATGAAGGGAACACTACACAGTAAGAGTTTCCTGCCTTCTGACTAAAATAAATAAATAAATAATCTCTAACCTGCTCAATGGCACACTTTAAAAGCAACCAGCACACGCTGAACATCTGTGGCTGAGGCTTCTCCCTTAGAAGCTCATCCAGCCCAATTCTACAGCTCAGCAATAAACAGGTGATCCACATCTGTTAAACACCAATCACACATTTCTAAATCTTCATAAGGCTACACCTTTGCCAGCATCCTGTCATCTGCCTTAAGCTCAACTCCTGACTACAGCCCAGCTCCATCAACTTGTTGTCTGAAGAACTTTCAGGTTGTTTCAGTGTCTATTCATTTCTTATCTACCCGCGTGGCATCACTTGTTTTTTAATAAAATCCATACTGGCAGAAGCTTCAAGTCACTTAATCACCAGCAGCTCGCTTTATTTGGAGAAATAAAGCATCAAATCCAACCTTCACTTATTAGCAAGATGTTGCCACTGCTTCCACGAGACATGGCAGCATGCCCCAGCAGCTCTGCCTGTGCTCCAGCTCCTTCCCTCAAGTTCAGTGTTTCATCTCCCTGTTTGCTGGTGGTTTCCTTGTGCAAAAAGACAAACGGCGCTGCTTCAGGCTGGGTCCACTTCAGCTCTGCTGACTGATGGCTTTCACCTCAATTTCTTTCATTATGTGACCCTACTTTTACCATCCCTTGCTTACGCCAGCGGCTGCCAAGCTTTGTTCTGCTGGAAAGGAACATCCGAGTCAGAGATCGTCCTGCATCCTGGCTGATGGCAAGAACACACGTGCCCATGATACATCAGCCCAGATCAGATAGCCCACTTCAACCACACTGATAGTACTGTCTTCGAGGGCGGTCATCCCCCATGATTTGGAGGAAGCTGCTTAGTCAAGCTCTGAGTTAGTTCAGATCCCAATCAAATGTGTAGACTTAGATGTGGTAACAAGACCAGCATGAAGCTGGATCCATCTTCTAGTGAGCTACGACCACGATTAATTCATCACAGCAGATGGATGCAGAAGAGAGCTGTACACACTGAAGCTATCAGTACATCTCTGCATCAAAATTAGATTCCCTCCTCGTTTAGAAGGAAATTCAGAAGGTTGTGCATTTGAAAATTAAACATGCAGTTGGGGGAATAAAGGCTGGAAGTGCAGTGCAGGCATTTCTCAGCTCTACTACATGGATGTGGAAGTTTTTTTTTTAGGAAATAGAGGAAGGGAATTGCTAGGTTCCCTGCAGGAAGAGCTGAAACAAACCTTAGCATTGCCAGCCTTCCTGCACATTTACAATACAGTGTGCCTGAAGACAAAGCAGTCTGAAGTGTGACAGGCCCAGGAAGAACACCTGTACACCCCGTCTGCTGGTGGACACCGAAGTTTAGAGTAGAACTCCCATTTCAGGAGAGCAGTTCAGCAATGGCAGCGTGTTGCATTATTAAAGCACAAACCCAGCATGGTTTTCAGGAAGAGGGTAAGGCTAATACTGCCCAACTACTGCTACAGCTTCTCTATCACCTTCAACTACACCACCATGTCTCAAGCATCAGCCTTCCAGCAAAAACAGCCTCTTAAAAGCCAAGGACCAGCTCAAGGATTTGAGTATGCCAGCACCTGCTTCTTGGAAGAAACAGGCCTGCTTCTGGCAACTTAAACTGAGCTTCTACAGGTAGTAGAACTAAATTGGATTTATCACACAGACAAGCTGGGTTTTGCTCAGGCAAACAGGCTTAACTCACAAATAACTGCCTTCCAAGATGATTCTGCCCTCAAAGCCCTTCTCACCTCTCATTCAGGAAAAAGGAAACCACCAAAACCATTTTGGAGGAAGTCACTCTTCTGAACTTATCTTTCTGATAAAATGTGTAAAGTTTTTTTTTTCCCTTCAAACACATGTTCAATTTTTTGAAGCAGCCTTAAACCATCACCCACGGTCACTGAAAGCACGTTAAGGCAAAAATCAGCTCTGCCACCTTTATGAGCACAGAGATCTGAAGAACTGAGTCTTGAGTTCTGTGTTACAGTCACATATACTAAAAGCAGCCATTTCCATTTGCAGTCAGGCAACACAGAAAGAGGCCTGTGGTGATAGACAAGGAGGAACCTGTCCCCATTTTAGAGATCTGTAAAGAAGATTGATCACAGTCTCTCAAAACGACAAGTTTATTATGCTTTACATAATTTTTCATGTTAAATCTGCAAGTCACACCTCAGTCACGCCTTGCTTCAGGAGCTACTAACCTGCTGAAACAAGCTGACTTAGAGGACAGCAGGATTTCACACCTCTGCAAGTACTGAACTTGCAAAAACACGCAAACTTCAGTAAAGTTCCAAAAGGTATGTTCCATCTCTCCAGCTTGTGAGATGATACTGAGGACCCAATAGGACAGAAGTTGCCCTCTTATCTCTGGTGGAGAAATGAGTGTGCTTTTAAAGAAGTCCACCTCTGCCACAAATGGACTGTGCTTAAACCCTCTGCCCCCCCATCAGAGTAAGTACAAATGTTTAACTGGCCTAGCTGCATGTTGGGAATCCATCTAAACCAGTTTCTGAAACTTGCTCAGTAGCATTCACTTCTTCCTAAAGGCTTTTTACTGATAGACATTTCCAGCCCATCCTGCAACCAGTGCTGTATTTAAAAAGGTCAGCCAAACCAGAATTCTTGCCCAGATCCACATTTTTTTTTTGTTTCAAGCTACTCTGCCTACAAACCCAAGGCCACAGAAGCTCACCTGTCCTGACAGCATGCTACGCCTCATCAAAGGAGACATCATCAAAGAGCAAAACTATTCCACCTGAGGTAAGTGAAGGTGTTCAGATTAACCATATCCTCTCATTTTCAGAGAAACAACCCTGACAAGGAAATATGGTTCCCTCCCTCTCCCACCTAATGCCCTTATGAAGCATCCAGGAGCTGAAAAACGTAACCTGAAAGAGTTTAGGAAAGCTCTGCATGCCATACTCCACGAGCAGCAGCTAATCCTAACACACAGCCACAGAGTCACACTGCTTTCAGCTCTGAGAATCAACGAGTTGCTGTACTCCACCACCCAGCAGATGAATCCAGCAGGAACACTGGTGGTTTCCAGCTCCCCAGCCTGCAGCACAGAACTGTGCATAGGAGAGCACCACAGAGCACAGTTCAATCGAGGAGAGAAACTGCACGTGACACTCCCATTCTTTCTCTCCAAGGTTCCCTCTTGTCGCATCGCCACTTTACTTACGTGCTGTATTTCCTGCTGGCTGGCTCGGTAGTTTTTCTTGGTTAAATTGTCCACCAGGTAGCTGATTTGAGACAAGGCCAGCGAGAGCGAGTCAAGATTCATTGCTGGTTGGGGCGGAAGCAGGCGGCCGAGCCCGGCGCAAAATCACCATTATTCCCCTTTAGTCACCTCAGAGACAGGTTAATTGTTTTTCCCCCAATTAGCCTGTATCTGGTTGTGTTACTTTCTTCAGCTCTTTCTCAGTTGTCTTCCTCTGTACAGAAACATGGCACCTGCAAGACAAAATTGCATGAGGCTTGAGTTCTGTAGCAGCTTTACAGCTCTGCTCCAGGCACCGCTGGTACTTTAACTGATAAAGTCCTGTGACAAGCTTTCTCTGTTCGCTGTGATGAAAAAGTTGTTCATGTAATATCAAAAAGGTTCATCTGTATTGCGCTTCCACCAGAACACCAGACAGTGAAAAAAGACAGAAAAATTCAGTAATATGCCTCAGAGCTGTTCCATTCCTTTTTCTTGCACATAAGCTAAGCTGCAAAACAAGAAAACTGAAGTTTAACAACGCTGGTAATACAGACACTTTTGAATGCTTAACTTATGTAAAGCATTCAGTGACGTCCACAAGGAAAGCAAAGCATGATTAAGTTTTTGCAACACAAGCTTAGTTGTTTTCACAGCACTCAACCACATTTCTTCCTTTCTGCACTCTGCCAGCCTGAAAGAGCCAGCAAACAGCTCGGCTGGAAGAACGACCGCCCTTTCTGCACTGTGAGAAAGAAGAAAATGAGATGCATAGTAAATGAGGCAGCGCACAGCAACCATTGGAGGTCACCATCACCCCGAGCATCAATCAGGAGTTTGCACAGAAGCGTGCTCTCTGACCACCTCCGTACCATTCTGCCTCACTACTATCAAATTGCATCAGTTCGTGGCACGCAGCAAAACTAAGCGCTTGTGAATGAGCAACACACACAACGAGCTGCAATAAACTAACCCTAACATTTGGCTCCTAGAGAAACAGCTTTCCAGCGAGCGAGAACAGCACAGCGTGCCAGCTTAATAAATTCCTATGACAACACAAATCTCGGCACTTGACACCTCATCTGTTCAATCACAGATTGCCAACGCAGTACAGTTGCATCCCAAAGCAAGTTCTGCACAAGCAGCAGCTGCAGGAGTCCCGAGGAAGTGGCTCTGGGAAGCAGTCCCATCATTTCTCAGGGGTGGAAGCACTGAAGGAAGCGGACAGGGCTGCACCAGGCAGCAACTCCTTCCCCTTCTCCCTCCATACAAGAGGCATTCACTCACACTTTGAGCTGCTCTTTACCATCTGCCTATCAACACTTCCTCCTGCCAGAACCGGAGGGACAGCTCCAGAGAAGGGGCAGCAGTTTGCTTCTTGGGACCGGCAGGTTTCCATCCACCAATTCTCCTCTTGGTCCCCCCAGAGATGACAAACATCATAAGCAATGTGTTTCACCACAGCAAATGAAGACCCTTCTGTTTTTTTTGTTGTTTTTTGAAGAAAAAAGATCAGCCAACTTTTATCACACCACAGAATCCCTGCGTGCTCCTAGGAACTACAGTTCCCATTCACACAACCATCTTCCAACAACAGTTTAAACTAACACTGAAAGCACTCCAGTTGACAAAGGCAAGCTAGAAGTGCAATGAAAGCATTTAAGAACTTGTTGAAAGTCACAACGAGGAGAATCACCGAAAGCTTTCAGACTTTATTTCTGCTCATCTGGCACGCTGTAACTCATTGCCTGCATTCACAGGTTTAAAAACCCACTGACTGCAGAACTTGTGCAGGAAGGGCGGGGGCACAGAGGTTATCAGGACTGGTCAGCAGCATGATAACCAACAGTCTCCTGCAAATGCTAACTGGATTTTAGATGGCATCACTGGGCATTGCAGGCACATGCTTTCCAAGCAGTTCTCACCATGCCACACCAACCTAAAGCTTCTGAAAAGTATTTATTACAAACAGATCATTATTGCCATGGTGATTAGAGCTAGAAACCCTGCAAAGAGCTGACAGGGGAACCCTCTATCACGGCACCAGCAAGCAGCCTGGTACAACTTAGGAGCAGGATCCACACTAGGACCCCAGCTATGACATTGTTCAGTCAGTACCCTCAAGTTTCAGAGGTTCAGAGTTCCACTCTCTGAGCACTAGAAAGAGAAATGGCATTTCTCTGAATATTGCTCCTCAGACTGACACAAATACAACAGCACTCACACCCACCCCACTCCAAATCAGTCTTTATATCCCAGGACTTCAGAGTTGGGCTGAGCCACAGGAGAGCGTGTGTCTATAGCCTGACCCTCCCTGCTGCAGCACAGAGCCCAGTAGAGCACAGACACTGACACCGCCCAGCTGTAGCATGACGGAAAAGCAGAGACCACCAACGTAACAACACAACAGTCAAAGCAGGTCTTTCCTTTCCAAGGAAGCAGAACCAAAGCCTGAGCAGACACAGTGACTCAAGGACAGAACACAATAGCTGTAGGAAGCAGCTGCCTATCTACATTCTAAATATATGGCTTGTGAACCATGTATCCCAATACACAGCCATTGCAGCTCCCACCAGCAGGAGACTAAGGGCACTTCAAGTTTCCAACAGTGCAAACTTATAGCAGCTCCCAAAAACCAGCGCTGCCAGGAAAGCAGAAGGGCACAGGTACCCCTCTGGATGTCATATGCAAGACTAAACTTAATTTCTGCTGGACTGATTAAGGAAGCTATGAATGCTATGCAAGGCAGACTTTATTTTTAGATGCGTATATTCTTAGTGGGAACAAATCTCCCTAGCCTGGCCTCAAGAATTCAAGCAGCTTTGAGTCCCAGTGGCAAACCTTCCTCCTGGACTGGTCCACAGCAACCAGGACTCTGCCAGGAAGAGTTGACCAAAGCATCCGCAGACAAAATTGCTACTTAAAGTTACAGGGCCTACGATACTGTAACTGAAAAAGCTCTCAGACATTGGACTGGGGAGCCCTTACAACACCAGTGTTTTGTATTGTGCAACAGGGCAAACTTTTAAGAGGCAGAAAATGTTTGCTGAAACCTACAGAGCTGTACTGCCTGAACACTTCTTGAGGAAACCGAGCGGTCAGCAACACATCTGGCGGGGGAGAAGCTTCAGAGGATTCTCTTCAAAGCTGCAGAGTTCTGCTGGATTACAACATCACTAGGATACAATAGCAGGCTAGAATCTGAAAGCGCAGGACAGAGAGGACTAATATGTAACCAGTAGTCAGGTGTGGCCAAAACACTCCAACAAGTTCAAACACTCCCTGCTAACCTGAAGCAGATCAAGAGAAACAAACCTCACTGCTGAGGACAACAGAAACAAATCTGAAGCCCTCAGTACACCTTTAGTAACTGCCTTACCAGAAAAGCAACCCCAAATCTACCTGAAGCCAAACTTGTTTTGTTTTTGTTTTTTCCTTTCAGTATTTTTGCAGAGCTAAGGAACTACTCCCGCTGAGTTTCAAGAGCTGCAAAGGCTTTGGGCCGTGAGCTCTCCACGTGGAGGATAAAACAGCTCAAGTGACATAACAGGAGGACACATTCGCTGGTTCTCAACTCCTAACAGAAAACATCTTATAAATAAACCATATAATTAAAACCAAGAGTGCTACGCTAGGTGGATATACAGGATGAACTGTTTCTCCAAAGAGAAGGGACGGGGAGAAAGTGAGTTTGCTGTGAGTCTGCTTTTCAAGAAAGCAAGCCATCAGGATGAATGGCTGATGACAGAAAAGAACACACATAAGGGAAGAATACGCTAAAAAGAGCAAACCACACCGTGTACTCACTACCACCTAAGCATGCTTCCTGTTTACGACAGCCACCTCACTGAGGCTTGGCTCACCTATAATCTCAGTGCTGATGTAGTTACCTTAGAAAGAGGAGGCACTCAAGTTACGTGTGCTACGAGTGACTTATCAGGGCCACACCTGCGTGGCTGCCTGCTTTAAAAGCAAAAAGCCAAGTTCCATCGAGAGCAGATGCCACGCTTCCTTCTAAAAGTTGGACTCGTGAGCAGGCGTAAGCTTGAGATGTAAGAAAAAATTAATCACAGAACCACAGGGGTTGGAAGGGGCCTCTGGAGATCGCAAAGTGCAATCCCTTACTAAAGCAGGTCATGCAGGGAAGCATACGGCGGGGGGGGGGAGGGGGAGGGGTCCTGAATAATACCAGAGAAGGAATCCACAGCCACCCTGGGCAGCCTGTTCTTGTACTGCTGCTCTGTCACCCTCAAGTACGTACTGAGTGATTATAATTTTTCAAGTTACCTCACTTCTGCTGTAAACACAAGCATGAGACGGCCCGAACAAACCGCTCGTGGCCCCCTTGATCGTTCAACAGAAACCCGACCGTCCAAAGCCACAGAGCTACTCCAGCCGGGCCAACACAGCCAACTGTTGCTGCTCCCACTGCTGCACAGCAGCAGCTCCTGGCCGGCAGCTCGGCACCTCGCCCCCACGCGGTGTCACCGCCGCCGGTTCGCTCCGAGCGGAGGATACGGCCCAGGGCCCAACCGAGCCGTCGGGGCCTCACACGGACACCCCCGCGGCGCTGCGGGGAGGGCAGCCCGAGCTCGGCCGGGCCGCGGCTCCGCCTCCGAGCACAGAACGGCTCCTGAGGAAGGCGGCAGGGCGGGATAGGCCGCGGGCCCTCACAGGCCGCGCTCCCCCACCCGGCCCCGCACCTCCGGGATACCCCCCCCCACCCCCCGGCTGCTGCCCCTCCCCCACCCCCGCGGACGGCTCCGGCGCCCCTAGCCCAGCCCACAGCTCTCACCTCAGGGGCGGCGGGGCCGGAGCAAGGCGGCGGGCTGCGGCCGCTCGCGCTTTTCTCCTCTCGTCTCCGCCGTTGCGCTACAAAATGGCGGCCAGGGTCGCGCGCTCACGTCGCGGCCTTTCCCCTCCCCCGTCCCCTCGCGGCACGCCAGCGGGGGGTGGAGGGGGAGGGACGCGCGGAGGTTCCCGCCCACCCGCCCGGCGTCGGGCCAATCGGAGCGCGCCGCCGCGCGCCGCCCGACCAATCGGCGCGGCTCATCCTCACAGAGCTTTCCGCCGTCCTCCCCCCGGCTCTCAGCGCGGAGAGAGAAACGAACGATGATTGGTCGAAGCCGGCCGGACTCCTTCCGAAGCGCTCGGGCCAATGGGAGCCGGCAAAAGTCTCGGCCGGAGCATGCGCACCGGCCATCAACAAGCGTTGGCCGCGTGTGTCGGCCAATCAGCGCGAGGCAGGAAGAGGAAGTGGCGGGGAGCGCCAAAGGGCGCCCGGAGTCGCGGGGCGGGGGGGAGCGCCCCCCCCCTCCCTAGTGGTGCTAACCGCCTCCCCCTGGGCGCAGTGGTGCGGTCCTCCCGACCGCCTCCCCCCTGCACGCAGCAATGGTACGGCCCGCGCGCCGCGCCCCACAGCGGCGGACTGCGGTAGTGCAGCGCCCCTCCCCCCACCTCCCGCCATTTTGTACGGCCCTGAGGGAACGGGCGCGTCAGCCGGAGGAGGGCTGAGGGCAGAGCTCGTGGCTCCGCGACCCTGAGGGGAGCTGGTGGCTTTGGGGGTCCTTCCCCAACGCAGACGTGCAGGAACCACCCGGGGTACGCACCGCAAGTTCACTTTTATTGAGTCAAAGTCATCCCTTTTTCTTTTGCGCTTAAAAATCATCATCATCATCATAGGTAAAAAGTCTGTAGTGTGGAAACGGCCTCAGGAGCGGTGAGGCGGACAGAGAACCAGCCCCATCGCTGCCAGGGCAGGATGCCACCCTGCTTCAGTGAGGAAGGCCGGCATCCCCACGGCGTGCAGGTTACCACACAGGGCCCTGCACCACTGCCTGGGGCCGAGCAGGACAGCGGGAGAGAAAACACAGCAGCATCTCCAGTGTGAACACAAAACACATCTACAGCCTGGCTCCAGCCCACGCCAGTGCTGTGTTGGCTGAGCACAAGCACCCCAAAGTCCCTTGCAGGTACCCTAGCCCTGCGTGCCTGGGCTCTGCTTCCTCTCAGAGCCATGCTGTGGGTGCTGCAAACACAGTGGGTATATCCAGGGTGCTTATCCGTGGATCTTTGTGGGTTTTTTTCTTGCATTTTGGGAGGGGGGAAAAGGAAAAGAAAGAGAGAGAGGAGAAAGAGAGCAAGGGAGAAAGGGAAAGATGGAGAAAGCGAACGTTGAAAGAGGGAAAGAGAGGGAGAGAAAGAAAGGAAAAGAAAGAAGAGATAAGGAAAAGAAGGGAGAAAAAGAGAAAAAAGGAAAAGAAAGGGGAAAGAAAGGAAGGGAGGAAGGAAAAGAAAGAAAGGAAGGGAGGAAGGAAAAGAAAGAAAGGAAGGGAGGAAGGAAAAGAAAGGAAGGAAGGGAGCAAGAAAGAAAAAGGGAAAGAAAGAAAGGGGAAAGAGGGAAAGAAAAAGGGGAAGAAGAAACAGGGAGAAAAGGGAAAGGGGAAAGAAAAGAAAAAAGGGAAAAAGGGAAGGAAAGAGAGGGGGGAAAGGGAAAGAAACGAAAGGGGAATAAAAAAGGGAAAGAAAGAGAGAGAGAGAAGGAGAGAAAAATAGAATGGAGGGAACAAAGGAAAAAGGGGAAGGAAAGTATGGACAAGGAAGCCAGCTCTTTGTCAGGAGCCAGAAGGGGCTTGGAGACAGACCGTGCCTGTGATGTCCGTGCTCCCATGTGCAGCACAGATGGACTGTGTTTATACACAGCACCCATTAACCCCAGGCTCTGGCTGCTCGCATCTCTTGTGCTCATTCTGGGAAAGCACACTGTGTATGCTCACGTACACTGCGCACTTCGTACTCCCTGAAACACGGCCTGATTTCTGGAGAGCCCAGCACACTGACAGCACTCCTCCGTTCCCAGGTGAGCACACGACGGTGATGCAAACAGGAGGTTTGCTGGAGCCTTTTCTTGTGAAAAGCAGAAGGTGCAGAGGCTGGAGCTATCCTGGAGGAGGCTGGAGGGACACAATACTTCACACAGTCCCCCAAAACCATTTATTTGGGATTTCCTTCTCGTTCCCCACCTGGATTTCCCATCTCATCTCAGAGAGATGCAAGGAAGCAGGGGATATTCAAATTACAGAGCAGATTCTGGGAAGAAATGTGGGTTTAGGTGAAAGGCACGTCCCAGAGCTGTGCCAGCACTGCCTGGGAGCTGCAGTCTGTGACAGCCAGGCTGAAGCCACCTTTTGTCAGAGCACAACTGTACACTGCAAGTGCTGTAGGGACAGGATGAATGCCACCAGCAAGCTGTGCCTGTGGGCCGTCCTCCCACACACTGCTGTCTGGTCACAGAGGGAAAGAAACATGGCAAGGACAGCGTCAATGTGTCACAATTCATCTTCCTGCTGCCACGGGCTGGGCCTTGTCCCATGGCTGCCAGGCACTGCTTCGAGACCGTACATGAGGTTACGTGAACACCAGTCTCTCCCTGCCCAGGGGTTTAGAAGACAAAGACCAAGGGACCTTAAAGTCTCAACAAGAGCAGTTGGCTGCTGAGGTTTAACTGCCCCGAGCCTCATCTGCAGCTGGGGGAGCTTCTACACCCAAAGAAAGGACCAAGAAGCAGAAACTGGGGAAGGCTATGGAGGAACATCGCAGAGCAGCACCAACCACAGCACAAATGAGCATGGGAAGAACATAAAATGGATTCATACTGATTGCTTTATCCCCAGAGTGTCCCTTACAACCTACGCCTGGCACACTCCTCGGCCACGCTCTCCAGAAGAACTGCATTCGACATTAAGATCTCAGTTCTACTGTAGCATTTCCAGTAGGAGGATGCACTACACAGCACCTTCTGCAGTGGGTCCACCAGCCCTGAGCCTGGGGCTGGCAATGTAAACTATGCTCCTGCAGTCCTCCCGACCCCAGTTCCCACAAATGGCACGTTAAAATCAGGCTCAGTGTGACACTCCCTAGCAGCAAATGCAGCCTGGTCAGAGGAAAATGGGAGGGGAAATGCCCGCTAACAACGGGATATGGAAGCAGACTGGCAAGACGAGCCGCAGGAAAGCAAACTTAAAACCAAACACTGACACAGAAGAGAACCACGGGGTTGTCACTCTGAGCTTAGGGTGGTGGAGGAACTGCTGTGCTCATGCACAGTAAAACTCACTCACTTTGAGGTGATGGAGATCAGCCGGGGCGCATCGCCCCAGCGCTGCTCAGCGAGGCAGAGCACCCTTTGCTTTCTCCCTTTCTGCAGATGCACCGTTTGTTTTACTCCCTGATCACAGCACGCTCTCGCCACCTATAAATTAAAGCACAACCCCTAATTCCCTTTAAATAAGACACACTGCCTCCCTCCAACACTGTAGTGAGAAAAAGGACTTCAAGCTGTGGAAGTGCTGGAAGGGAGTTCTCCCAGCACTGAGGGATGCAGTGTGCTTTCCTGTGCAAATGCAAACAGGATCCCTTAGTGAAGCCTACCCCGGAGGGGCAGAAAGGATTTGACCTGGATGTCATCACGGAGTGAGTGGGGTTCTCCTCCGCCACCAGGGAGTCAGGACTGAGAAGGCAAGCCTGACTGCCTGGTGTGTTAAGACAACAAAACACAAGTCCCTGCAGGGCTTTTCCAGCAAAGCCCCACATTACAACACTCCTCTTGGACATTCCCAGTGTGCTAAAATGTTTTCTCCCTGTTCTCCCTCAGTCTGATGGGAAATCTGCTTCTCCTCAGCAGCAGCAGGGTCCTGCCTGGAGGAGGGGTCAGGCTGTGAGATCCACGAAGATGGCGTTGGCGGTGGTCTGTCCGAAGATGAAGGCTCCGAGGGTGACCATGAACACCCCGTAGCTGACCTGGGCCCACCAGCTGCAGATGCACAAGGACGGGGTGCACTTAGAGGTGATCTTTATGCCCAAATCTCACAGGGGAAAGCAGGGAGGGGAGGAAGCACGTTACCTGACTGCTCTGGTTTCTTGGATCTCAGAGAGTTTGGCTTGAATCAGGCAGAGCCCTGAGAGGGACAGGAGGCACAATGAACCCAGACAAGGACTGAGCAGACGCCCTGCACGCCAGGGAGCTGAACCGAGCTCTAC
Source organism: Callipepla californica brunnescens (assembly GCA_023055505.1). Classification (NCBI taxonomy): domain Eukaryota; kingdom Metazoa; phylum Chordata; class Aves; order Galliformes; family Odontophoridae; genus Callipepla; species Callipepla californica. The sequence continues at coordinate 673,078 of JALIRH010000016.1, read as the reverse complement.
TGAGGCAAGGACAGGGGGACACGTCCTCTCCTGTTTTTCCTCACCTTCTTCCAGCCCACAGGAGATAGGCTACAGCTCATCCCCAACCACCTCCCATCCTGCTGGCTGATGGGATGACCTTCCCCCAACCCCAGTTCTCACATAACCTGCTGCTTCCCCCACACTCCCAGTTCTGGAGCAGAGACAGCAGTCAAAACCAGTTGGTCCTCCTTCTCTAAAGGTCTCCTAGCTCCCACGTCCCCATCCCACCCCCTCCGTCTTTGCAACACAAGGCCAAGAGACCTCCGCCAACCATGGAGCACCCCAGGACGTACCTGGGAAGACAAAGATGAAGCAGGCAGCCAAGCCTCCAATGACAGAGATGACTTTGCCAATGTCAGGGATGAAGAGAGCCAGCAGGAGAGTCAGGAGGAACCAGCTAATGGTCTGAAGCAGGCGTCTCCTCCGCTCCCGAACCACGTCCTCCTCCACTGTCACTCCGGTGTAGCGGAGCCAGAGGCCTTCCAGCACCGCCCTGTGGGCACAGAACCATGGGAAGGACGGAGGGTTCCCAGCAGTGCCTCCCTGCCTGCGCTGCCCCTCCGCACTCACCGGCCGCAGAAGTGCAGGATGGGGTAGGACGTCAGCACGCACAGGATGATGAAGGCCCGGGCAAGAGCAACGGGGATGTCATTGGAGGGGTAGGAAAGCAACACGTCCTGGTCCACGCTGGCCCCGAAGGTCAGGAAGCCGCAGACGCCTGCCAGGGAAGGGCACACTCAGTGGGGGATGGGAAAAGAGCCTCCTGGACTTGCATTCACGGTACCTCTGCTGACTGGAGCGTCTGTGCTCACAGCTCCTGCAAGGACCACGCAAGCCACCATGGGGTCCCCTCACTTACCAGTGCCGGTATAGACAAAGAGAGCGATCACCATGGCTGCTGTCACCACTGCTCCCCATGTCTTCACCTCTGGCTGCTTCATGCTGTTAAAGACGGGCACGCTGCTCACGTGGCACTGCCGGAGACACGAAGAGAGCGAGGGGACACGTTACGGGATGAGCCGGAGCAGCAGGGAGCTGTGCAGGATCCCATGCGCTGCACGAAGCTACCTGGAATCCGAAGCAGATGGTGGGCATGGCGTTGAACACGGCCATCCAGGTGGAGGGGCTGGGGAGAGAAACGGCCACCGGTCAGAGCGGGGCACGCACACGGGTTTGTTCCTCTGCTCATCTGCCCCGTCCTCAGCCACCAATTCCTCCCACCTGGGGCAGAGCTTTTGCATGGATAAGGGTCTTCCTGGGATCAAAAACAAAAGAATTCCTAAAATAGGGATCTATCTGGGCAGTGATGAAAACTGATCTCAACTCTGCTTGGCCCTGAAATCCCTGGGGCAGCCAGGCCTCCCCCCTGAGAAATAGCCCCACACCGTGAAGGAAATAACCAAAAATCACCCTAAGGGAGACCCAGAGCCCTCACTTCTGGGGTCTGATGCAGCTGTACCAGAGCTAAAAGTGAACTGTTCTCCTCTAATCCTGTTCTGGAGCACTGGAAGCCCACAGATCCAGGAGACTGGTGGGCCACCATCAGCGTCACATCTGAACACACCTGGTGGGGATCTCCACAGGCACAAGCTCCTTGTCAGGCCAGATGTACTTGAAGATGATGACTGCAGTGACGTACCACGTGCCAATCACACTCAGAGAGCTGCAGGAGGGGACAGCAAGCCGTCAGCATCCTGCCTCCCAGTTCCGAGGACATCTGGGGGCCTCCTCCCAACATTTCCAAACCCATCCCCCTGCCTGCACAGCCTGGGTCACCCCAACTCCTCCAAGCAGGATGATCCCCGCTCTCATCTTTCCATAAGGAAGACACCAGGCACTGCCACCCACTCTCCCCAGATCACCCCCAGCCCCGCAGGGCTCTCCCACCCACCTGGCGTATTTCTGGAAGCCGATCTCCTTGGGGATGGAGAGGGGCAAGATGAGGAGGAAGGCGGTGACGCTGATGGTGAACTTGCGGTCCATGTACCAGCGGCTGCTCCCTGCTTCCTCGGGCTCCGTCACCAGAGCAGCGATGACTGCAGGGAGAGAGATGTATCACAGAATCATTTAGGTTGGAAAAGACCTCTAAAGTCACCAGGTCCAATCCCAACCCATCCCTATCAGCCACATCACTCAGTGCCGTGTCTACACAAAGGGTCACATCCTTCCCCCTTTCCAGAGGGTGGGACGCAATCCGTTGCTCCTCAGGGCACTCACTCTTGTCCTGTTGGTCTCCGATGATGATGAGGAAAGCGATGCAGGTGCCAAAGGTGTAGACGGCAATGGCCACCTCGCACAGCACGCCCGGCACCTTCCCGCACACTGCCCACACCACCTCTTGGTACGTCCGCTCGTTGCTGGCCTGCGAGCAGTACGCCAGGATGACCAGTCCTCCGATGATGAAGATCAGCATGCACTGGGTTAACAGAGAGACAGGGAGAGGACCGAGTCAGGCAGCAGCAAGCCGAGCTCCCCAAAGCCACCCCAAAATGCATACAACGTCCCCACCGCCCCTCAGAGGTCCTACCCAAGGGGGCTTCCACTCGGGATCTCCTCCTCCCACAGCCCCTACAGGGATCCCCACACCTCCAGCCCGTCCAGGCGTGGGGCTGTCCCATCTCTCACCATCTGCAGCGCGATGCCCGCGGCCACGCCGCCAGCCATGTTGAAGGCAGCGGGGAAGTTGAGCAGCCCGGCCCCGAGAGCAGCGTTCACCACGATGAACACCGCACCCAGCGCCGACGTGGCCCCGGTGTCGTTCCCTGGGCTCTCCCCGTTCTTTGGTACCGCTTCCACGCTGGGGCTCTGCAGCAGCCTGGCCCGTTCCCCGGCATCGGTGCTCCACTCCCAGTCCCTGTCGTCGGTGTTGATGCTCCCGGCGGCCTGAGCCATCCTCGTGCCGGCAGAGCCCGCTCCTCCGCGTGGGTGCTCGTGTCCCACTAGTGCTCCCACACCGGGTTCAGCTGAATGCAGCGAGGCGGTGTCGGCTCCATCGGGTACGGAGACAGCAAACGGCCAGGCCGGCACCGCTTCTCCGCTCCTACAGAGAGCTGGAGGAGGACACAAGGATGCTGAGGATGCTCCAGTCAGGAGGGACAACGAGCTCCGTGGGTGCCCCCAGGGATGCTGCAGACACGAGCCCCGCCGCCGCTTCTTCGCTTCCTGAATCCCGGCCCCGCTTTCTGCAAGCGCTGCAGAAGCTGCCGCTCACGTGCCGAGGGGGTAAAGGTCAGGGCCGGGCTCGGCGAGACCCGCAACCACCGCGGCAGCGCACACGCAGCCCGGCCCGGCAGCCGGCCCGTCCCCACGCACCGCCCCGCAGCACGGAGAGACGGCCCGCGGGACCCACGGGCACCTCCGGGCCTCCTCCCTGGGCCGCGTTCCGCCCCGAGCCCGCGACTCGGCGGCATCGCGAGGCCCCGCGCCGCACCCCGCGGGTACCCCCAGCCCACCCCGGGCCCCACGGGATCCCCCCGCTCTCACCCGGGCGGGGCACGCTCCCTGCGCTCCGGAGCCGCCTCCCGCGGCAGCGCCCACGCGTGTCCCTCCCCCCGCCGCTCACCGCGCCGGCGCCGCCCGCCCCGCGCCACGCCCCCGGGCCGCGGCTCCGGTTCGGGGCTCGGCGGTGTGGGAATAGCGTCGGACCGCTGCGTGGCTCTGCCGTGCGGTGGCAGCGCCGGGGCTCGATGGGACGCAGAGGCGTCGGGGAGGGCTGGGCCCGCAGCCAGGCTGCGTTTGGGACGCGGGGACGGGAGGAACCCGGCTCGACGCGGTCACGCCTCCGCTCATCTGGATGGAAAAGCAGCGCGGAGCCATCGGGGCAGTGAGGCACTGCTGCCCGGTCCCGGCTGGGCCCTGGGCAGCCCGAGCTGGGTGCAGCCAGCCCGCAGAACCGGGTGGGCTTTGAGGTCCCTTCCAACCTCAGCCGTTCTGCGATGTGCAGAGCCTCCTGTACTCTCCAAAAGGTGAGGGTGGTTTTTGCACAACTCAGACTTGCCCTTGGGATCCTTCTCTCCTGCATTCTACCACCACCAGCCCTTTGGCTGAAGAGGTGGATGCCACTGCAGCTCCAGGTCAGGCTGGACACAGCCCAGCCCACGTCTGGGCTCACGGGGCTGAGGGGATGGGGGGAACGGGGCTTGAGGAAACACAGACCCACACACAGCAGTTTTCAGAGGAGGTTCTTATTGAGGGGCAAGAAATTGTTTGACCTCAGAGCATGGAAGCAGAGGTTTAGGGCAGTGACAGGAGTCTGCCACACACACACACACACCAATGCCACTGTGAATGACACCTGAAAGATTCCCGGATGGAAACAACGGAGCCCACAACGGAGCACATTTCAGCGGTGACAAGTCCTCAGAGCCCTTACACTCATTACATGGCAGCTTCAGCACTGCCCACCTCCAGGCTAAGCCCGAGTCCAGCAGCAGGGAGTGCAGGAGGACAGAGCCTGCAGGCAGCAGGGACAGGCTGAGCAGGGCAGCAGGTGAACCCAAACAGCCCCCACGCAGCCCACTCCGCTCCCCGTCTGCTGCTGCTGGGTGAGCAGCCTGGTACAGCCTTCTCGTGGAGAAACAAGCATGGGATGCCTTTGGTGCGTGTGCTGGTAGGATGCAGAGTGCTAACCTCTTGCTCCCTGCAGCACAGAATGGTGCTGGGGCTGATGGACAAAGGATGAGCAGCAGGAGAGAATGGCTATGACGACTGGAAGCCAGCAATTACGTCCTTGCTCCACAACGCGGTGCAGTTTGGACTAGAGGCTTCTACAACAACTCATCTACAAGATACATTCAGCAGCGGCGTTAAGTGCTGTGGCTGGAAGTGTTCTGCTTCCTTTCCCTCCCCTTCTTTGACCCGTGGGGAAGGCCAGCAGCTCCAGAGCACGCCTCTGTCTTTACTTGGTGACTTGATGGATGGCATGAGCCAGGTAGCCTACATTGCCTGACGCAACTCCCGCCACGGAGATTCGGCCGTCCTTTGTCATATAGATGGAGAACTCCTTCGTCAGCCGCTCCACCTGGGATGAAAGAGCAGAGTCCAGAATTCAGACCCATGTCATTTCTGTTGGTGGAGTGCAAATTATTCGGCTTGCTAGAACTGAAAACAAACTGGGTGCCCGCAGACACATCATCCAACCACCTGCAGAGCTCTGGGACAGCAGCAGCTGCTGCTCAGCTCCTGGGCAATGTGCAAACGCTGCAGATGTTCAGCCAGGAGTCACCTCAGAGGGACTAAGTGACTGCCAGTGAAGCAGGGCAGGTTTGCTTTCAACCTCCACAAGAACAACAGGAAGCAGAGCAAGACACGGGTCCCTGCGATACTCCAGTTCTGCAGGCTGGTAAGATGTTTCTCCTTGAGAAGAACTACCCCCACAGGCTCATTCTGGCACCAGCACTGTGTATCCTCCTGACAAGTACCACCACCAACACCTCGAGACCGGAGGAACTGTGTTTACCTGCTCAGGCTTCAGCCCCGTGAAGCAAAACATGCCAATCTGGTCAGTGATGTGCTGCCAGTTGTGGGAAGATCCCTCTTTCTTGAGGTTGGACACCAGCTGAGACCTCATGCTGATGATCCGGTCGGCCATGCCCTTCACCTCCACGAGCCTGAGAAGTCAACCCGGGTACTGCTCAGAACAGGGTTCAGATGAGCCAATGCGACTCCTTCCCATCTACCCTGGAAGAAAACCCTCTCCAACTGCGGGAGCCCTGCACCCCAAAAGCACCGAGTGTGCCTTCAATCACTATCCACAGCCACGTATTCCCGTGGCATGGTCACACAGCTGTGCCCACAGCTGATGAAAGCCCAGGGACCGTGAACCTCATGCTTTGGTTGGACAACCAGCTATCCGAAGGTGACTGCTACTTATTTATTCCACTGCTGTTGGACACTATCACCAGAATCTTGGCATCTCTCACTTCTAAAAGCTCTGCGAGAGCTGGGGGCTCATGGCAGCACTGCCAAAGCCCACACAGAATACTACCTGGGCAGTGCTAAGGGCACCCCCTAGTGCAGGCAGACAGCGCAGCTAGGTGACATCTCTACTGGATCAGCTGTGGTGTCAGCCTGCCAAAGCAGCATGGCCACAACACACAGCCAGCCTTTGTTCTGCACAGCCAGCTGCTGGAGCAGCACAGGCTGGCACCAGGAAGCAGGCTCAGAGCACCAGGGTGACATTCCTGTGTTTTAATTCCCAGCGGGCTTAAGCTTCTACTCCGCTGGTGTGAAACACGGCCACAATGCCTCAGTTGGCTTTTCTGCACTCCTTCAATTAGCAGCTCTAGCAGCCTTCAGTCCTAGGGAAGCTTTATTTCCCCACACCCTTGGGTGTTTTCTGCCTCAGCAGCACAAGGAAAGCCCTTACATGCCAGGCCAGACTGATGCTGGCTGATGTCAATTAGATCTGGGCAGGGGTTTCCCTGGAGGAAAGCAGTAGCACGTGGCTCTGACTGTAGCCTGAACTAAGAGCTGCCCACAATGCAGCAAGCACAGAGACACTTTGTGCTTTGCTGCTGTGAGCATTAGGAGTCCCCTCTTACCACTCCTTCCGTAGGTCAGGGGTGTTGAGGATGAGGGAGGCGATGCGGGCTCCGTTCACGGGTGGGTTGGAGTACATGGGACGGATGAGGATCTTCAGCTGTGACTCGACCCTCTTGGCCTCCTCCGCATCGCGGCAGATCACCGTGAAGGCGCCCGCACGCTCTCCTGCAACAGAGCCCATCAGGTCCCAGCCTCCGCCCAAGGATACCCTGGGCTGGAGCAGGACTCCTCCACGGAAAGATCTCCACCAGCTCCCAGGGGCTTCCTCCTGCGCCCTGTTCAATGCTGCAGGCTGGGCACAGGGAGCAGCTGGAAGGGGGAGGACACACAGCATCTCCAATGAGACGCCCGCTGCTAATCCAGCCTGGAAGAGAGCCCAACTCACCGTACAGCCCCATGTTCTTGGCGTAGGACTGCGACAGCACGACGTCAATGCCCTGCTCGATGAAGTGCCGCAGAGCCCAGGCATCCCGGTTGATGTCCCCGCTGGCAAAGCCCTGGTAGGCCATGTCGAAGAACACAAGGAGGTTCCTTTTCTGCCAGCAAAGAAACGACAAGAGTCACAAGAGTGCCTGGGTGAAGCAAGCAAGGAGAGAGCAGGCATGTGAGTACTGGGAGGCTCTCGAACTATCACTGCTCTCTCTTCAGCTCTCCCTTCACACAGAAGCTTTAAGGGTGCCCTTGCCTGGCTCCTGCCATCAGCACGGCAACTCCAGGGCAGGGATTTGCCCGTGCCTCAGTGATGATCAGATGTTACTCAAGAAAGTACAGAGATGTGGCTTTCCTGTGAAGGGTACAGCATTCCCAGGGCACCCTCATGCTCACCTTCACCACAGATGCTATCTCCTTCCACTGCTCCTGCCGGGGATCCACTCCGGTGGGGTTGTGAGCACACGCGTGCAGAAGGATGATGCTCTTCTCTGGAATTTTCTAAGAAAGGTATTACAGTGAGTGACGAACAACATCTGAGCGCTCCCCTCAGCTGCTGAGGTGTGACCATTGCCCTGAGATGGCTTAGGTGAGCTCTGCAGAGCTTCCAGCCACAATGTGGCATCATCTGGCTCCTCACCATGTTTAACCCAACATAAGAAGCTCACCCTTCTCCCCGCATCACCTCCCTGCTTCCAGGCAGGGAAAGCAACTCACAGAAATGTCCTCCATGGCACCGGTGAAGTCGAGGCTACACGTTTTGGGGTCGTAGTAGCGGTAAGCCTGAAGCTGCAGGCCAGCATCGCGGAAAATGGGCGTGTGATTGCCCCAGGATGGTTTGGGTAGGTACACATCACGGCTAAATTTGAAGAACCGTTGCTGATCAAGAGAAAGACACAGTGTTCAAACAGAACGGATGGAGACAAGCAGACAGAGAGACCTGAAGATTTGGTTCTTGTCAAAAGATGCTCCTTCCTTCTCCACCCAGCCACTCACCAAAAAATTGGCTCCAATTCGCAGAGATCCAGTCCCAGAAATACCCTGCACAGTAACATACTGCAAGGGAAAAAAAAAATACAAGGATCTGAACAGATACCGCAGGATACAGGGAAAGGCCCAACCATCCCAGCAGCATCAGTGCTGCACAGCCCTGTGGCTGCACACCCACACAGGGCTGAGGGGACAGGCATCAGCAACTCCTGCTGCAGAGCAGGGAGCTGGACCCCTGGCAAGGCTCTGAACCCTCCCTGGGAAGGGCTGCTTGCTGAGGAAGCAGCTCTGCTGGGACCCACACCAGCCCTTCTGCTGGGTGCCCGTATGTGACCACACAGCTCAGTGCTGCCCGCCCACTGCCCCACAGTCTGTTCCGTACCCGGCCGCTCTTGAAGGCCTCGCTGTTTTCACCCAGCGCTAGTTCTGCTGATGCCCGGGTGAAATCCGCCAGCCCCGCAATGGGCAAGTACTCCTTGTCCATCTTCTTAGATGCTATCATGGCCTCTGCCTGGAAAGGAGGGCACACATTCAGCACAGAAAGCATTATCGTGGTGAGGACGGTGGATGAGAGCTCACGGTCGCTTCTCTTCACGTCTGCTCACTCAAAAAGTTTGGCTGACAGGAGCTTCCCACCAGGGACCATAGCCCAGCAAAGCCAGGGGCAGCAGCACATGTGCCTGGTGACACTCAGCTTTTACCATGGGCAACAGATCCCTGGAGGGTGATAGTATCAGACGGGCAGAGCCATGGAACTGGCTGCTACTCCATCCCACCGTGGGTTAATGCTGCTGCACAGCAACACGTGTTTCTTTGCCCAAGCTGGAATTGTTTCTGCTAAACTGGGAAACCCAAATATTACAGAGGAGCAGAAAAAAATAGAGTGATGTCAACGTCTGCTCTGGGAACCCTGCCTGTGCTGCCAGGGCAGCAGGAACAGACACAGCACCAAAAAGCTCCTCCTGTGACACCACCCAGGCTGCCTGCTGTGCCAAGCCAGGAAACGGAGGACAAAGGATGGCTTTAAATCTCAAACCAATGACAACCAAGGACAACACATCCTCTATATGCCACGAGCAGCCAGTGGATGCATGCTTCAGCTGGCAGCTATTCCTAACGGCATGTTTGTACACAAAGAGCCCTGAAAGGCTCTATAATCCCCTCAAGGGCAGTGTCCACAGTCAGCTCCTTGGGCTGGAGTTTTAGACTGGCTTAAGGGCAAGCTGGTAACAAAGGCTCAGCAGAATTTTTAAGACTAATCCAGTAAGGGGACAGCATCAGCTCTTCCATCCTGTGTAGGGCAGCCCAGGGAAGGGCAGTTTATTCAAGAAACACCTTGAGGTTCAGAGGACAGTCGGGTTCAATGGCTACCAGCAGTCAGCAATAAATTACATTTCCCTGAATGGGAACAGGACCCATGGGGTTTATCCCCTACTGTTTCACAGCTGTCTCCAAAGCACTGGCCCTGCTAACAGAGATACCCCTGCTCTGGGACCAGGCTCACCTTGCGAACGCAGTTCAGGACGTAGGGCTTCCCGCTGTCATCCCGGTATGCACCCACACCCAGATTCATCTTCTTGGAGTTGGTGTCGCGCTTGAAAGCTTCGGTCACCCCCAGGATAGGGTCGGGGGGACCCATCTCCACGTGGGACCACCATGAGCTGAAGGGAAAGAAGAAGCTCAGAATCAGGCCGGAGAAGTGGGGACGGTGCTGTGCCCCATGGCTCTCAGGTTTCTGGAACACTGCCCCACCCGGGGCACCTCAGCCAGATGCAGAAAGCAGTTCTTTCAAACTCCTGGAATGGCTCTCGTGTATGGAAACTAACCTGTCTTCCCCACTGCTTTAGGATATTTCCCTTCCCTGTCTAACCGTGCCTCGCTCCAGGATGCCTTCCTCCCCACACAAGGACCGACGTGCTCCAGTGCAAAGCCGCTCTCCCTCACAGCCAAGCACAAGCCCTGCTCACGTCAGCAGGAGTCCCATGAGCCACCTGCCCCACTGGCACAGCATCCTGAAGGCAGAGAGCTTCTCTGAACGTCAACAACAGCACACCAAGCCACGCTATAAAAAGAAATGTGTTACTCTTTGACCACAGTGTCTTCCAGTCCCACATTCAGGCCTGAGGAGTGCGTGAGGGGCGGTGGTTTCACAGCAGCCCCAACCTGGAGGCAGGATTGCTAATAACAGAACGCTTTGGGTTGGAAGGGAGGAGATGACTCCACACAGCTCCATCCTGAGGGGCAGTGTCATGCAGACCCTGTGCCTGGTGGGGGGTGAGGCATGCAGCATGGCACAGCTTGGCTTTTAGCTCTGCTCGGGCAGGATTCTGTCTTGAGAGCTAAAAGAGAAACACAGCGAGCCACCTCCCATTCCTAATGCTGCCCCGTGACAGCTTCACCAAGCTTTCCTGCCTGGAAGGGATAACGTTACACAGGAACTCTGCCCAGGTGGAAGGAGGCAGCTCGGGCAGCAGCGTGACTGGCAGAACTCCCAAAGCCATTTCTCCTCCCATTCAGTCCGTTTCAGGTCTGTCTGACCCAGTCCCATCAGCATGCTCACACACGCAGGTTGCTTCTCATCACAACCCCGAGCTCATCGCCCTGCCCTACCTCCTACCAGCAGCACAGCGCTTCCAAACAAAACGCCTCTGTTTCTATTTCTGACAAGCACTGGGGAAAAAAAGAAGGCAGCGAGCACGTCCAAGGCACAGACACCTCGGGAAGTTTAAAAATTGAAGATGCTAAGACCGCTAAGCATAGAGGTAATTAAGACTTGTAAAGTACAGGAGGATGAGTCAGTGGTGCCATGCGTTGCCCTGCGGTGTGAGCAGGTGGGTACCAGGGCTGTCCTTGACAGAAAGCTCACTGTGTTTATGCTCCTAATTCTGCAAACACTTAAGCATGTCACTGGCTCCAGTGCTGCAATTACCTCTGATCCTGCTGGCATTTACCTAAGCTCCAGCACCCCAGAGTTAAGCGCTTTCACCCTGAGCCTTTCTATCAGCTTAGGGTAGGTTTAGGGCCGATTTTCCCCTTCTTGGCCTGAGGGTTTTAGGGTGAAGGCAGCAAAAGGGCTTTTCTGCGGCTTTCGGGGAGCTGGGCTAGCAGGGAAATGGGGAAACAGGAGGAAACCAGCCCACACTGGATTCTTCAAACACATCAAGACACCCGGGAGATGAGAGTCAAAGCTTTCCCAAGCCCCAGCACACCGCTACCCCCACGTCCCTTTAACGTGCTGTCTCTGCTCCACACTGTACTCCATTTCTGGCAAATAAATGAGCACTGGTCTCAAATAAAGGTCAAAGTTATAAACTGCACAGCCTCTCTGCCCACACACCAGGGCTGGAGGCACTGAGACCAGATGGAAAACAAGCTCAAGCTGTGGTTGCACTACCCGAGGGACGTCCAGCGTGAGCAAAGAGAGTGTCTCCATCTGCTTCTGGACACAAGGGAGTCAGCGCTGGGATGCAGAGCACAGCTCTTGTTCCAGAAGTCTTCTGCTTTTTGGTTTGGTCAACCAGCAGCACCCATTAGAGGTGTATGTGGAGTGCACGGCTCACAGGCTCAGGCAGGCACACAAAGCAGCTTTCCTCTGGGCAAGCAAGCGCTCACAGGTTTCCTTCGTCAGGGGGCCAATCCTCACAGCTCATGGATCCCAAAGCCTCTGCCAAATCCCTGGGGGTTTCTGCAAGCCCAAGCAGGGCAGACAGGCCAAAGGCCAGAGCAAATATTTGCGAGGGAGCAACACCAACAGGCTGCAATCCCAAAGGGCTGTGGCAGGTAGGCTGCCCATCAAATAAAGGCATTCACAGCAGCCGTTTTCTGGTCCAGCAGCGCTGAGCACTGATGCACTTCCGTGTACCAAAGGAGTGCTTTAACTGCTTCGGATCTCACCACCTCTGACCTGATTTCAAAGTGCCTGCATCTGAGCTCATTAGAGTGGAGTTAACAAAGCAAACGGAAAACTGCTGAGCATCCTACATGCTGCACAGAACAGCTGGAGCTGCACGAAGGCTCCTAAGTACTGCACAGCATGGCTTGCATTGCTTTCAAGTGACCCAGATCCAATTTGCTAATCTGCAGGTGTGTAGTGAACCTTAGCAAGGGAAAAGCTATGGCCAGGAGGCTACTACAGGGCAGGCACAGGGCCAAGAGGTCCAAGGGCACAACACACAGGTGCAGCAGCTGTTGATAAGAGCCTGAATTCAGCATCCAGAGGAGCAGGCACTGGCGATTATCACCTCACCAGGCAGCGAAGGGCTGTGCTGGGCAGAATGGGGTAAATGAGCACCTAACAGCCTTCTGCATCTGCTGCAATAGGGAAACCTTGCTCTCCTCAATGCCCCAGGCTGGGAATTACTCCCTGCAGCCCACCAAGGCCAGCACAGACCAGGAGGCTTTGTCCTGAAGAGCAACAAGGCTCAGATCCTCCAGCACACGCTGCTTCTCAGCCACAGGACCACAGCTAAGTGCCTGAACACTCCAGCAGGAGGAGCAGGGCATGCAGCTCTTCACAGGGCTCCAGCTGCATCCTGCATCCTCACGTCCATCCCTATCCAAGCATCTGTCCCTGTCTTCATGCCCATCCGTGGTCGTGTGGCTGTGCCCCTGGGTTCATCCCCAGCCTCTGGTCCACATCCCTGCCCCTATGCCCCCACCCCTGCCCCGTGTCCCTCGGCCCCACGTCCACACCCCCGTCCTTGTGTCCACATCCCAGTCCCCACACCCCCTGTCCTGTTACCCATCCCTGATCCCACGTCCACATCCACGTCCCCGTCCTGCTGTTCCCAAGCCTTACATCCATATCCCTCTCACGTCCCTGCGTCTCCCGGCCTCCAGCCCGTTCCTATCCCCACATCCCCGCCCCACTGCACACCCCAGCCCGGGGTTCTGAAGCTCCCACACACGTACACGCACCCCCACCCCACGCGCCCTCCACGGCGGCTCCTCAAGGGCAGCCGGCGGAGGTGGGGGGGGAAGCCGAACCGCAGCCAATCAGAACGCGCGCCCCCCGACTCGCCTCGCCCGCCCGCCAATCAGCGCGCAGTCGCCACGGCAACCTTCTTCCCGCCCCCGAGCCCCCTCAGAACCGGGACGGGTCCGCCGGCCGCGGGGACGCGCTTTCTCTCCGCTAAAGGCCTTATCTTGGGGCCCTCCCCGCCCGGCTCAGCGGCACGGGAAGCGCTCCCGCGGCTCCGAGCCGCCGTCGGCCCTCACCTGGCGCGGGCAGTAGCGGCGGCGCGGCGCGGGGCGCTGAGGAGGAGACGGCTCTGCAGCAGCGCCATGGCGGCAGCGTGCGGACGGCTCTGAGCGCGGCGCCGGGCCTGCTCGGCTCCGCCCCGCGCATGCGCAGCCCGACAGCTGAGCTTAAGAGCGCCCCCTGGCGGCCGGGAGGGCTCCGTGCACCGGGGCCGTGCTGGGTCGTACTGGGCTGTGCTGGGTCGTACTGGGCTGTGCTGGGGCCAGTGCAGTTCATTACAGGATTGTACTGAGCCGTTCTGGGCTGTACGAGACTGAACTGAGTCGTACTGCGCCACGCTGGGCTGTACAGGGCTGTAGTGCATCGTGCTCGGCCATGCTTGGCTGTACTGTTCTGTGTCATACTGGGATGTACCGGGTCATACTGGGCTGTATTGGGTCATACTGGGCTGTAAAGGGATGTGCACAGCTGCATGCGGCTGTACAGGACTGTGCTGCAGCATGGCGGGTTATGCTGGGCTGTACTTGTGTTGTATCGGACCACATGGGTTCGTATTGCTCCACACAGGGTTATACTTCACCACGGAGTCCATGCAGGGCTGCACTGGTCCATACTGGACTGTGGAGGGCTCTACTGCACCGTGCTGCACTATACGGGTGCATACAAGGCCATACTGGGCGGTAGAGGGTTGTACTGGAACATTCTGGTCTATACTTGTCTCTGTTGTACTATACAGTACTCTACTGGGCCGTGCAGGACTGTGCTTCACTGTACATACGTGGGTTGTACTAGGCAGTGCTGGAACATATGGGAGTGTATGGGTCTGATCTGCAGCACGTTGGCCGTCCTGGGCTGCACTTGTGTTATACTGGGCCATAAAAACTGTGCTACACCATAGGGGAATATACCGGGCCATACTGATCTCTACAGCGCCGTGTTCTGGTCCATGCAGAGCACTGCCCCGTGCAGGAATGCACTGCTCCATGTTGGGCTGTAGAGGGCTTCACTGTACCATACAGAGCTGTACTGGAGCGCATAGAGTCCATACTGGGCTCTACAGGACCAGCCTGGGTCATGCTGGTCTACTGTGGTGTGCGCAGCACCGTACGGGGCTCTAGTGGGCCATGAACCTAACGAGGCTGAGCAGGGCCAAGTGCAAGGTGCTGCACTTGGATTGGGGCAACGTCAGACATGTCTACAGATGGGTTAAAAGCTCACTGAGAGCAGCCCTGCTGAGAAGGACCTGCGGGTCCTGGATGGATGAAAAGTGGGACGTGAGCCGGCAGTGAGTGCCCGCAGCCTGGAAAGCCAACAGCATCCTGGGCTGCACCAACAGAGAGGTGACAACAGGGTGGGGGAGGGGATTGTCCCCTTCTACTCTGCACTCCCGAGGTCCCATCTGGGGTACTGTCTCCAAGGACAAGGGGGAATGGCTTTAAACTAACAGGAGGTGTAGGATGGGTGTCAGGAGGGAATCCTTCCCTCAGAGGGCAGCGAGGCACTGGCACCACTGCCCAGAGCCGTGGGTGCCACATCCCTGGAGGTGCCCCAGGACGTGGATGGGGTGTAGGCAGCCTGAGCTGTGGGGCAGCCAGCCCACGGCAAGGGTTGGGGCTGGGTGGGCTGGAAGGTGCCCCCTGACCCAACCGTGCTGTGAGCCTGTGCTCCACACAGGGCTGCACTGCACCATGCAGTGAGATGGACAGGGCCATACAGTGCCGTATGGGACTGTGCTAACCCACAGTGTGACCCCCACGGGGCTGAAGCCTCCAACAGGCGCAGGAACCCCCGGCTGTCCCACCAAAAAAGCATTCCAGGAAAAAAAAAATAGAGAAAAAAACGCCTCCGAACGTGCAATCACCCTTTTTTTTTTTTCTTTGTTGTTTGTTTTTTGCTCTAAATCTATTGGTTTTGCCCCAACGAGGCGTCCTCGCGCCTTTATTTGCAAATAACTCTTCTTTGGTAAACAGAGAAAAATAAAGAAATCTCAACGACTCGAGAAACGACGACAACGAAAAGAAAGAAAACCAAAGCAAAGCGCTCCCACCTCCAAATAACACCCGGAAATCAGAAAACCAACCGACCCAAAGCAACCGAAAGTGGACGGGGTGAGAAAGAAATAACGTCACACCCAAAGCGGGGATTTTAATGGGAGAACCGCGCCACGGGGCCGGGCCGGGGTGAGGGGGGAAGCCTACACGGGGGGCTCGCTGCACAGCACCACCTCCAGCTCCTTGCGGTACAGCTTGCCGCCGTCCGCCAGGTTCATGATGCTCCGGCGGTAGTTGGTGAGCTGCTGGATGCTCATCTCCTGCGGGGAGGTTTGAGGTGAAGGACGGGTCGCCCTGGACCCCGTGGGTTTGGTAATGCCCCACTCTTCCCCTCTTACTTTCTTGTTCTTCTCATAGAGGTCCTTCAGCAACGCGTCCAGCTCGTGCTCGTCGATGAAGCCGCTGCCGTCCTGGTGGGGTGAGTGGGAATGGGATGTGAGCCTGGAGACCACCCAACTGCTCCCAGACACACTGGGGTGTCCCCAAGGAGACGCCAGCATTCACCCTGACCTTCCGCAAGAGAGATCCCAACCCTCATCTGAACCTTCCCAAGAGAGATCCCAACCCTTGCCTGAACGTTCCCCAAGAGAAATCCCAACCCTTGCCTGAACATTCCCCAAGAGAAATTCCAACCTTCACCTGAACGTTCCCCAAGAGAGATCCCAACCTTCACCTGAATGTTCCCCAAGAGAGATCCCAACCCTTGCCTGAACGTTCCCCAAGAGAGATCCCAACCTTCACCTGAACGTTCCCCAAGAGAGATCCCAACCCTCACCTGAACCTTCCCCAAACCTTCTCAACATCATGGTCTGTCTGGATGCCTACTTGGTCTAGGGAGCTGCTTTGGCAGGGGGGTTGGACTCGATGATCTCTAGAGGTCCCTTCCAACCCCTACAGTTCTGTGATCCTGTGAGGGAGCATGGATCTCCCCAAGGAGACCCCATCCCAAACCCTCCCAGCTGCACAGAGGAAACAAGAGATCTCTATAAGGAGACCCCAGCCTTCATGGGAACCTCCCCAGAACCCTCTCATTCCCATAGAGGGAGCAGAGATTTCTTCCAGGAGACCCCAAAGCCTTCTCCAGAACCTTCCCCAAACCTGTTCAGACATCTCCCCGGAGAGACCCCAACCTTCCCAGCCCCATGGAGGGAAGAGATCTCCATACAGAGACCCCACCCCAAACTCTCTCAACCCTGCGGAGGGAGCAGAGGTGCGCCCAGTGAGAAGCCAGCCTTCACTCAGACCTCCCCAGCATCCTCCCAGCCTCAGCCCAGTGACACAGGGCTGCCCCAAGCCACTCTGTCCTCAGGTCCCTATTCATACTGGGGTTCCCCACGTCCTCCTCTCCCACCAGCCCCATACCTTGTCATAAAAAGCAAAAATTGCGTTGAACTCCTCCGAGGACAGCTTCATCCCCTGGGCAGCAAGAGACGGGGATGTGAAGAAGCAAATTCCAAGCAGGGGGTAGGAATGATAATGATAATAATAATTATTTTCTACCTGAAACTTAAGAAGGAAATTTTCTTGCACAGGCAGCAGTCTGAAAAGCAAAGAGTGGTTGGGGGGCAGTGAGCCGGGCTGCCCGAAAAACATCACGTTGGCCAACGTGCGACCAACGTTCCCAGCCCACCCGCGTCTCTGTGGTGAGGAAGGAACACAATTTGGCCTAAATCAGTCTTTTTTTCCCCCCATTCTTTCCTTTTCCAGGGTCAGTTTGAGCCTCAGGGCAGAGATGGGAAAGGTGGGGGACCTAGAGGAGAAAAGACTGGGCCCCACTTGACTCAGTGGGGTCTGCTCAGAATGGGTGGGCACCCGGAAGCGGCCTTTCCAGAATACAGATTTTTGGCTATTTTCCTTAAAAACAAAACAGTTTAGTGTGGCCACACAGGTAGCAACCTGACTCAGAACACCTCCTGTGGGTGTCTTTGGGGTTTCCTCTTCCTCCCCACCGCTCGTGGCCTTACCGGGACATCTCGGAGAGGCCCAGTTTCCCGTCCCCGTTCATGTCAAACATCCGCAGCTGTTGGGACACAAGTGGGACCGGGTCACCCCCCGCCCCATCCCTCCCTCCTGTTGGCACTGTGGGACCATGGGAGCCCACAAGGCTGTGTGTGGGGCCGGGCCCAATGTCCCCACTGGCTGCCACATACGATGGTCTGCGTGTACTCCTGCAGCTTGGCCTCATCGTACGGCCGGTTCGCTTTCTTCAGCAGGTCCGACAAGAAGCCCTACGAGGACAGTGCCACAGCGTCCCGCTGGCTGTCACCCTGGGTGATAACGGGGACGGCCCCCATGCAGGCAGCCCACCTTCAGCTCGTTGGCTTCGATGTAGCCACTGCGATCCGTGTCGTACCTCCTCCATGCCTGTGAAGGGGCCGCCATGGGCGTCACCACGAGTGGTGCCACGCGGATCCCAACCCTGGTGACGACCCCACAGCATGGAATGGGGACATCCCACCCCTGTCATCAGCCAGCCGCTGTCCATGGTGCTACCTAGCTGGGATACCCGTGGGCTGGATGCTTCCCAGCCCATGTTCAGGTGCCACTGTACTCACTACAACAGACCCTAAATATTTAATTACCCTCCCCAACCGAACTCTGCTTCCAGATGTTGCCTCCAACCTGGGGTCAGCACCCAAGCAGAGCATGACAGCCGTGCATCCTCACTTCATGTCCCCAAAACACATGTGGTACCCCTACAGCAGCCCCGGCGCATCCCTAAAGCACTCAGCACGGAGGCTTGGTGCTCAATGGCCCCAGAACCCACTGCCCACCCCGCTCACCTCCATGAACTCTGAGCTGGAGCCCACATGCTGGCGGAAACACAGCAGGAAGTTCTCCTCCGTGGGCAGGATCTGTGCCAGCTGTGGGGACAGCCGCTTTCAGCAGGGCACCGCAGACGTCCCAGCTCTGCCGTGCATCACCCCACCCACCAGCGACGGCCCCACAGCTCCGTCCTCCTCCCACATCCCTCACCTCCGCCATCTCAATTTTGCCGTCCGCGTTTTTGTCATATTTGTGCATGAACTCCTTCATCTTGTCTCCCAGGCTGTCCCTCTTGGAGTCCTGCCAGCAGCAAGAGGGATCAGGAACGTTTTCCCCATCCCACGCCATCCCATCCCTGTCCTCATTCCCATCCCCATCCCATCCCCGCACCCAATGCCCCTCCCCGACTCCATCCCATCCCCATTCCTGACCCAATCTCATCACCATCTCTGACCACATCCTCATTCTCACTCCCATCTCCATCCATGTCTTCACACTCATCCTACTCCCATCTCCATTCCATCCCCATCCCATCCTTGTCTTCATCCTCATCCCCATCCTATCCCACCCCATCCCAGTCCCTGTCCCCATTCTCATTCTCATACCATCTCCATCTTATCCCATCCCCGTCCCCATTCACGTCCCTATCCCACCCTACAACGTCCCACCCCACTCCCATCTCCACTCCATCCCCCTGTTCCAGGACAGAGGACACAGGACACGTAGCCTGGCTGGGATGACCCCAAATGGCCGAAGTGACACGGCCACCAGCATCCCAGCACGACCTGGACACTGTGAGCCGATGGACGAGCTGCGCCTCAGTTCCATCCCCCCCTTCCAGAAGCCCCGCAGTTCCCCTATTGCCTCCCATTAGGGCTTCCTCATTTAAGGCTGGATGGCCAACGTGTCAGCGTTCACATCCCACCCCGTTGGGGCCACGCAGTGACCTTACCACCCCGCTGCCCTTCCTGGCACTTTCCAGCTCCTGGAAGAAGTTTTCCAGCTCTTTGCCTTCGATGTAGCCATTCCCTGGGGACGGGGAAGGAAGGAAATGAAACACTCGGGGGCACACAGGGCAGGGACGGGGGTGCGTGCAGAGCCCCGGGCACCTCAGCACATCCCTGTGCTCGTCCCCGAGCACCCACAGAGTTTTCTTGGATCTGCCCCAGACTGCAGGGGCTCAGAGCCCGGAGGGGCTGCACGGCGCAGGGCAGCGCTGCGCTTCGCTCCTTCTGCATCTTTTGGATTTCGCATCTTTTGGTGTTTTGTTTATTTTTTTCCCCATTCGCTCTTTTCTGCAGGTTTTGCTGTTGCTTTTTTTTCTCCATCTTTTTAGTTTTGCTTTGCTTTCTCTTTAATTTTTTCCTCTTTTTCTTTTCGCCCCTTTCACCTTTCCTCCTTCGCCCCCCCCCCCCCCCCTTTCGCTTTTTCCTTTCCTCCTCTCTTTTTCCCCCCTTTTCCATCCCTCTCCCTCCCTGCACCCCGCCGCACGGAACACCCCATCCCGGCTCTGCACTCCGCTCCCACCCGGAGTTATCCCCGCCCTGCTGCCCCCCTCCCACCCCGCACCCCTCCATCCACACTTCGGGACCCCCCGCTCCCCCATCCCCTGGCGCTCCCCCCCCCTCCATCCCGGCTCGCACTGACCGTCGGCGTCGAAGTGCCGCCACACGTCGAGGAACTGCGATGCGCTGAGCTCCGCCAGGTGCAGGTGCGGGGCTCGCTGCCCCGCCATCTCCCCGCCGCTGCCCGCCGCCCGCCGCCGCCCCCCGCTTATATACCCGGCCCCGGCCCGCGGCCGCCAGGGGGAGCGCGGCACCGCCACCGCACCGCCACCGGGCGGGGGGGACGCGGCGCGTCACTGCCCGGCTCCAGTGCCACCTGCCCCGGCACGGCGTCACCCGCCCCTGCCCCGTGCTGACCACCCTCGCCCGATGTCACCTGCCCGAAGTCGCTCTCTCTCTCTCTCCCTCCGTCACCAGTCCCTACCGCAGCGCTTTCCCCCCTGCCCCACGTCCCCTCTCCCTTCTCAGTGTCACCCACCCTTGTCCTCTCTCTCCTACACGCTCAGTGCCCCCTATCCCACCCCACGTCACTTACCCCTGCCCTATGTCCCCTATCCCTTCTCAGTACCCGTGCCGCCTACCCCTGCCATATCTCACCTGCCCTAGTCCACCCACCCCCCCCACGGGGAGAATTTCTGCTCCCTCCCGTGCAGGGACAGTCCCCAGGGCCCGGCACGCAGCATCCCGGGGGCTTCGGGCGCTGCTGTCCGGCGGGAAGCGTTACCATGGCTACGGGGCAGCTAAAAGATAATTCACATCCAGAGCTCCGGGCTGATGGACGTGATTAATTAACGACAGGGAGAACACGGGGATGCTCAGCACAGGGCAGAGACGCAGCCCCGGAGCCCATAGGATGCAAAGGAATGTGGGGGGGATGAGGTTTGGGAGCTCAGAGCAACGGGTCCGGCCCCACTGCTCTTCCTTCCCCCTCCCTTCAAAGTTTCCGCACCGATAGATGTGGCCAAGAGAAACAAAGCCTCGCTGCTAAGACCTGGAGCTCACAGGAAAAACCAGAAGGCCCTCTGTGCCAAAGCAGAATTTTGGTAAAGAGAAACATCAGAGGGAGACCCGATAACTTGAGGGTTTTTTTGGGCATTCACCCATCCCATAACAGATCCCACTCGGGTCTGGCTGGGTACCTCACTAACCCCCAGCACCAGAACAGCAAACACGAGAGCCCCATTTCCAGCACGGCAGAAGCTTTATTTCCACCCCAAAGCGGTCACGGGCAGCAGTGGGCTCAACGCAGAGCTCCAAGATAAACGGATGTAAAAAGTCACCTCAAAATCACAGCTCCTGCTTCGCACTCGGACCTGTGGGGGATAACGAATAACGCACTGCTGTGGGCAGCAGTCACCTTTTCATGGCAGCCCAGCAGCACTGCTGGTAAACTGAGCACGGTGGCTCCCGACATGTGCGTCCTGGGGCATTCAGTTTCTTCACAGAACGCTCAATCTTCCCACAGAGCAGCAGAGGACGTTCCTTGGCCAACAGGGGAGCTGGGTACCAAAAAGGGGATCACTGCGGCAAGATTCAAAGCAAACCTCAGCACCCAACTAGCTAAAGCACAGGGACAAAACTCAACCACCTCCTCCCAGTTGGGACATCAGAGTGGGACCACCCCAAACCAGCAAGAGAAACCAACAGTCTGTCCCAAGCTGGAACAGCAGAACAGGGCCATCTCAGCAGGGCTCTGCCTCGGCACGTCCTAGCATCCACGTGCTGTGGTTTGGATGCTAAAGGATTGAGGTCACGGGGAATTGGGGCTGAGCTTGCTGACGAGGTGCACCACCAGCTTCTGCAGGGCTTTGGCCTGGCTCGCCGAGACGCGCAGCACGTCCTCGTGGCTGGCCTTCTCCTGGCTGCCGTAGCTCGTCACCACCGTGTTGGTGATGAGGGACAGCCCAAGGATGCTGAGCCCACAGTGCCGGGCCACGATCACCTCTGGCACAGTGCTCATACCTACGGGGTGGGGAGAGGAACAGGGTGAGTGGAGGCGGTCTGGATTCACAGTAAAATGGCTCTCTGAAAAGAGGTCGTGCCAGGGGAGGCTCTGGTTGGGTATTAGGAACAATTACAGCTCTGAAAGAGCAGGGAGGCCCTGCCACAGCTGCACCAAGAGAGGGCAGGGAGTCACTGCGCCTGGAGGTGCCCCAGAGCCGTGGGGATGTGGCACTGAGGGATGTGGGCAGCACCATTATTTCGGATTGGGTCCCACTGAAGTGGAGCCACCTGAGCACGGGAGATGTAGGATTTGGAAAATAAGCAAAACATTGTGCTCGGCTCCTCATTCTAGACAGCCATAAGCACACAGACTCGTTCTGCAGATCCATCCTAGCAGCCTCGTGCAGGACAAGTTGTTTTACACAGTGCTAAGCGCCCCACGAGCCCAACCCCACGCAGCTCACCCACAGCATCCGCACCCAGGGCCCGCAGCACGCGGCACTCAGCGATGGTCTCGTAGCAGGGACCTGCCATCATGCAGTACACCCCGTCACGGGTGAAGCCCAGGAAGCCCAGCTCCTGCGAGCTCTCCATCGCCAGGCTGAGCAGGTCCTGGTCGTAGGCATCAGACATGCAGGGGAACCTCACGCCAAACCTGCAGGACACAGAAGGGCACAGCCACACTGATATTGCAGCTGCTGCCTCCAACAGAGCCCCACAACGCTCAGCCTTTGGAGGAAGAGGGAATGGTCGGGATGCCAGGCCGGGTCAGGTCCCTCACGCATGCTATCAGAGCTCCTGGATGGCTCTCATATTCCCCCTATGAATGCTCAGGGCAGGAGCAGCTTATTTTATGCTCATAAGCACTAAAATATTACAAACAACTTTCCAGCCTGGTCTAAAGGAATAAGTACTCATCAGCATGAAAATCGCTTCTTTCCTGAAGGATGCTCAGCAACGCGCTCAGGCCAATCTCTAATTTATTAAATCAAATCTGCAGATTCTTGCCTATATTCCTTTTCCACATCATTTCATTGCCTCCAGATTTTCCTAGCTATGCTTAGATTAATCCTTCCTGGTGGCTGAGTGGGACTGGCTTTTAGAAAGAGTTTGCTCAACTGAAGCTTGTATGAATCAGCTTGCAAAGTCTTGTCGGACCTTTTGCCCATTTGGTGCCTCCATCAGCACTACAGAACTCCCCAGGCACTGCAGTCTGCACTGAGAAATTGCATCTGGGAGGCAATGAGACAGACACACTGCCTTTGAATTCTGCCCAGATGAAGCTATTGCTTGGCTGGTGCTTTCTCCTCCTATCCCCTAGTGATTCGGAAGGTCCAGAGAGCTTCAAGCACTCCTCCACGTGGCTTCTTTGCTTTTGGTCATCCTTTCCTCCCACCCACGCCAATGCCTATGAAGATTTGAAAGGAACTAACGTTAACATGAAACCACGCAGATCATCGTGCTCTCTGCCAGAACTTGCTTTTTGTAAGGATCCCAGGTGCCTGCCCTGCAAACATACCCCCTTCATCAAGGAGAAGGTCCCAACCCAATGATGCATTCAACCCGCCCTGTTAACCAAACCCACTCTTTGTTCATAAGCCATCACCACCTTCACCATCTCCAATCCACCCTCTGGCTGTAGATAACTGCTTTTCATCCCACTTCCCTCCTACCCACTTGGTTAGGAGATCCTTCTTGTTGCTGTTATCTCCTTTTCACCACAATCCACCCTCTTTCTTTTTCTGACCTGGACCTCTCCTCTTCTTATTTTTTACTGCACTGACATCTCATGCTCCCTTCTGTGCTCAGCCCAAGCCTTCCATGAACACATCCAGCAAAAACCCTGGCCTGGGACCATTACAGCACTCCTAGAGCCAGAGAATCATTACAATTGGAAAAGACCACTCAGATTCCCAAGCCTGACCCCACCATTCCCACTGACCACGTCCCTCAGAGTCATATCCCCACAGTTCTTGATCACCTCCAGAGATCATAACTCCCCACCTCCCTGGGCAGCTGTGCCAGTGCCTCACTGAGTAGAAATTGTTCCCAACCTGTAACCACCTTGAAGTCCAATCCCTTACACTCTTTTCAACCCCACTCGGTAGCCAAGTGGGCACAAGTAGGATATCTGGCACATCCCCTCTGGTGCTGTGACCATACAGTGCTCTGGGAGGGATTCAGGATCATAGATGACTGCTATGAGAGATAATGGCTTCATGCTGTGGCAAAGAAGGCTCTCAGTTTAACGAGCTGGTTGCTTCCCTTGGGGCAGCTCTCAGTACTTGGGGTAGAGGAGACATCTAGGGACTAGGAAAAATGTAATCAGCTACAGGACAGCTTGGATGTCACTGTGAAGGAGATGAACGAGGACAGAAGCTCTGTTGGAGCCTGCAAACAACACTTCATGGAGAGAGTGGTTTGGTGCTAGCACTGAGAAGTGTGGGTGCCCCATCAAGGTGCTCAAGGCCAGGCTGGATGGGGCACTGTTTCAAGGCAGTAATGTTAAACCTCCATCAAAGAACCATTGTTTGAATTACTATTTTTTTTGTGTTGCCCACTGTAGGAATGGGAAGCCTCCTTACCTCTCGTCATTTGGTCCACGCAGCGGGTTCTGCCCTCCCATGCCAAACATACCAATGTGATCCCTAATGAGCATGATGTCCCCCACCTGGAAGTGGGGGTTCAGCCCCCCAGCAGCATTGGTGACGATCAAGATCTCCACCCCCAGGAGAAAGAAAACCCTGATGGGAAAGGTGACCTGCAGGAAGCAAAGAGACACATCCAATGAGCGACACGAGCCTCAGCTCAAGTGTTTGGCACTCTAGGCACATGGTCTGCCAGTAAACTGAGAAGATCCAAGAATGGAAAGATGAGATCACAGTGGCCCAGCAGTGCAAACAAAGCTGAAAGAAGCATTATGTAGCTGGTTAATTGCCCCTGTTCAACTGAATGTTACAGCAGCAGAAAAAGACACGACGACTGTGACCGAGAGCATTGGGAGTCCATGAAGGACAGGGAGACAGGGCATGGAGCTGCCTGCAGCAGCCTTCCTGGGGAGAAGGGGAGGCTGTAGGAAGCACATGCTATGCAGAGAGGGGCCTCTGGGAGCCCACAAGAAGACAGGCCAATCTTTTTTTCCCTAATTTTAAATTTCTCTCTCATTTAAATAGTTTTAATGTTTTTAAACATATTAAAAAGCTAATTTTGAGAAGAATCCCATTAAAACGCAAGCCCACATTTATTATGGTTGCTCTAAGGTTAAGTAAATGCAGCACAAATAGAATATGCAGATAATTTTTTTCCTCTTTGTCAAGGTCTTGCAGAGATCAAACCTCTGTGCTGATTGGAGAGACTACTTATGCACACGGGCCTGGAGTTTAATTGATACACGAGCTCCTTACAGCAACGATGCGTTCTGCAGAAGCACACAGATTGCTTTCTTAATTTCAGTTCATTCACATTAGTTTGCTTCAGCAACCTCATCTGAGGTTAGGGAACTGCTGGGAATGGAAAAAAACAATCCACAGAAATTCAGTTTTGAGGAGTCAGGATGGAAGTAGGATGGTTTGGAACTCCTGAAATGCTGAACAATGTTAATACTTGAATGTTCGCATACGTGAGCTGGGAGAGTACATCAACTTATTACAGCCAATGGAAAATAAAACAACCCACAAAAAAACCCACTAAACTATACAAATGCAAAAGAAGATTAAAATGGATTATTTCTATCACTCATAGTTTTGCGGTTGCAGTTTCAAACCGTGATTAAAATGACTGAAGCAAACCATGAAGATAATCTGCCTCGTACGATGTATGATTCTGCCCTAAGAGCATGGCAGAGCTATCCACAAAATAGCTGACTGCCTCTCCCTCTGACTTCCGAATTTTATTTCATTCTGCAGGGAGAAAGCCATTTGTACGCTCATTGCCAGAGCTACCCTCCCGCAGCTAGGTGCCAAAGCACACACGTTGCTTTTATCTCTTGGTAAGGATCTCTTTGGTGCATGAATGATCTTCAGAACTCACTGTGCTGATGGAGTATCCCTCATAGAAGTGGAAGCGTCCCTGCATGCAGACACACGGCCGCCCGCTCAGCTCCCCGAACACCAGCCTGCCCGCGTGCCCTGACACTGTAAGGGAACAGCAGCATCATCTGGGGCTCATCTGTTTTAGAGGGACGCATAGTTAACAGAATGAACGGTTCCAAGAAGTATTGCAGTTAGGATGGTATTTTACAGATTGTATAACTGGAAAGATTATCGCAGTCGAAAGAGATAATCAAAAATAAAGGCTCACCCATACCCTAGGCTTGCAGCTAAAAAAAAACTCCAAAGGAGCAATCACCAGAAAGAGCTCCTTCCCCAGTGGTGGTCAGCCCTTAAATGGGGTCTGGGAGAGGTGGATTCAGACTCCACCCCTCCTGGTCACACAGGTGCATTGCCTTCACCTGTGCTCCTGCAGCTGATTCAGTGCTCGCCTCAGGTGATCCATCAGTGGTTCAGGCTGTGATTCAGCAGTTCCCATACAAGGGAATTCTCAGCTGGCTGTACATCCCACCTGAAATGTGGATTTCTGCTTACTATCAGGGGAACCAAGAACATAACATCCCTCACTGGACCCTGAAGGGTCAGGAGATGTTAAGAACAAGCAGTCAGAGATGAATTTGCACTGACAGCCTGCAGGGGAACACCAGTTCAGGATGTTACCATTTCTTGAGTTTCCCCCTGTCTAAGAAGCCCAACTATTCATCAAACCAATCTGCTGAACCCCACCGCTAAACCACATTCCTGGGTGCTACAACCACACCTCAGGGATGGAGAATTTACCACTGCCCTGAGCAGCCTGTTCCAATGCTGAACCACTCTGTTCACAAACAAATTCTTCCTAATGTCCCGAACATCTTCTGGTACAACTCCAGGGAATTTATGTTCATAGATTCATATATACATTAGGTTGGAAAGGACCTACAAGATCATCTAGTCTAACCCTGTGCCCAAAGCCAAGCCACGTGGTGGATCCTGGCTGAAGATACCCCCATCTCTGTTGCTGCTGATGGATGGGCTGCTGTGCTAACCTGTGCTCCGTGGGAAGTGAGGGATATCCTCATAGGGAAAAACCACCTTGTGCTCAAGCATATCTGCCAGGTCTCCCAGCCCGGATCCACAGATGATGGCAATCTTTGGGCACAGAGCAGTGCGGGCACGTAACCAGTCTGCTGTTTCCTTGTACACCTCATAGCTGTTTCTGCAGGAGGAGAAGAGGTCGGTGAACCCATAACCCCATCCAAAGAATAAACTTCAAAAGATAGCAGCCCTGAAAAAAGTGCAGAGAAAAAAAAGATTTATTAAGACTAAAAGGGTAGGAACTTCACTGCTATTACAGAAGATGTTTCTCTATAGCAATCACTTTTAATCTCATTTTACCCCTGGCCACAGGCAAGTTATTTGAATCCTCTCTGCCAGACTTATTTTATAGTGGAAACTGGCTAATGATACCTATATCACCCAGATGTCACAAGGCATAACAGTTCATGCTTCTGATGTGCTCTAGCCTCTCCTCAGTAAGTGAAGGAATGGAAAAGCACAGTTAGCTTGAAAAACCTCAACCTGTGTGTGTGTACATGAGGATGTCTAACCCAGGCTGGGGAAGTACAAGGGAGAAAGGTGCAGGATCAAGGAGCACCAGCAGAGATGGGGAACCCGACTTCATCAGCACTGAGTGCCCGCAGCTCTCAGGGCTTTCTTCCACAGCCAGGAACACCTTGCAGACATCCCACACATTGTGTTTTCAGTAAGGATGCTAAATGTGGATGCCTGGTTCTTCCTCTCCTCCCCCATGCAGCAGGTTACACTCACAGTCCAGTCCTGAGCAAAAAGTTCAGTAACACATCTATATGAAAATATAAATTAATAAATATAAATTAAACCCATTTAGATTGGGACTTTTTTTCCTGTTTTAAAGGGGTATGCTCAGTTACTTTGCCAAAAATAGATCTTATTCAATGCTGGCATTACTTTGCCTGCTTTGAACTTGTCTTTTCAGCAGAGAGACAGCTTCAATATTCAGGCGTGACAGTCCAGTATTCTTCAAACACATTAATCACAGTTTCGAAACTCAATCAATAGAAGAAGAATCCCGTAATCCTTCTTCCAATAGGACAACAAAGATACTTTCTGAAAGTCAATATCGAGGTTGATTGGAGAGTCTCTTCAAACGCAAGGTTGTTGATGGCATTTCTTGATAGCTATCTGCTCACTGCCACCACCGAGCAGCACTGGTGGCCGTACGCAGGGGAGGACTTGGAGCTGGAGTGAACCAGCACAGCCATGGGCAGCACGCTCTGCCTAGCAAGAGGTAACAAGATCAGAAACACCCAAGCATGTTACAAACTTGAGGCACCGTGGGAGAAAGATCTTCTGCAGTCTTGAATTAAAGTGCAGTCGTTTAGATGAGACGCTTTTCAAAGGAGAAGTCAGGAAACGAGAAATCTACCGTAGCACGTTGAATTTTCCGAGTGCACCATAAAGTGCTGCAATAAGCAGAAGGTTTGAAAACCTCAGGCCTACGCTTGACTGGTGGTACTATTATCCCTTGCCCAACAACAGCTGTCCCAGGCAAAAATTTAGAGTACCAAAGAAAAAAAACTCAAATATTCCTCTGTTGGGTAACTGTAATACTTACTTAGCAAAACTGCTGAATAATTGAAAGCCTGATTTAGAGGGAACAAAGAGACCTTAAACACAATACCCAAATGGATGATGTACCTGTGGCAGGCATAAGAAAACAATGAGGTCACCAGTGTCTGCTCTTTCACTTCACCCACCAGTCCCTTATCTCTTTATTTTTACACATACGTACATATGTTAAAAAAAAAAAAAAAAAAAAAGAACATGTACACACCCTTGAAAGATAACATAAAAAATCGTCCATTATCCCCAAAGCCCCAGAAATTTGGGGATGGAGTGAATCCAGTTCACTGGCAGCTGAAGACAACAGGACTGACTGAGCTGTATAGAGTTTCAGAGGGACTTTTTTTTCCCCTTCTGAGCAGAAGATTAGAACACTTCTATCCCAATGTGTTGGAGATGCAGAGCACTGCAACGCCCAAATTCATTTGCTGTGCCCACTCCAAGCATCTCCTGGGTCCCCATTACTATGACCCAGCAAACGTAGCCCGTACCCTGGATGTGCACGAGGTCTAGGCAAGCTCCTTGACAGCCTGAATTAGCAAAGAGCACCGAGCCCCCTGTAGCTATTCCTTCTCACACAGTGCCTGCCTAATAATAGTGCTCGGTAGCATCGCTTTGGATTAAATCACAGGATCAGCTGAAAGCACAATCCCCTTCATTGTGAGGGCTGTCATCTGCTGGAGGAACGCATCTGCTGCAGAGCGCAGGATTGCCATTGATGACATCTTTTGTGGCATGAAAAAAAGTCCTCATTCTACTTCTGGCTTGGTTGAAAGCAAATCCATGTAAAATGCAGACATCCCACAACAAATAGATGGGTTATATTTCAGAGAGGGTCACACTTATATGCAGCGTACGCCCATCTCTGGTCCCACAGCCTCTCCAAGGTCAGCTGCTCGCTGCCATATTTCATAATAGCAGCACCTGACGTGGGCAGATGGCCAGACCCCTCTTCGGTAATAAGACATTTACTCCAGAGCAGCCTCTGCCTGACATTTATTGAGTACCCAGTGAGGAAAAGAAGAAAGCAGGGCAATGCGTTTCTCCGTTCCCTTCCATCTCTGACATCGGTGTATCTCCTATTGCAAGCACCTTACCTGTCCTCTTCTGCATAGGCCATCCTCCTCCTGCTCAGCCCAAGAAAGGAACAGCTGCTGGAAGTGGAGCCACAGCTTTTTTGTCCAGCCCAGGAGCAGAACCCAAGAGTAGGTAGGTGCCCACGGAGCTGCTGCCGGCCCCAGCTGGGCTCTGCAGTCCCTAATCCCCAAAGAGGAGGGGCACGTCGGGACAGCGGCTTTTCTGGTCTCACTCCACGACACGCCAGCTCCAGAGCTCGGCGGAAAGCCCCACACATGCTTTTATCATGCAGATGGAGCCTATGGAAAGTTCACGTGCAACTTTTCAGCGACCTCTCAGAGCAGCTGACAGCGAAGCCGCGTCAACACGCACGCGCTTGTGTCAACCTGCAGAGTCTGCAGGTCAACCCGTGCCACCCAGCGCCGTGACAATGAGATGTTTCCACGTCTCACATCATCTTCCCATTCATTCGAGCCTGCCCTGCTAGCTCCCTGCAGTTCTCCATTCATTTAATTGCTCCACTCACCTCAAAGGGAAATAATACCTTGAGTCTGAGGGTCACAACATCCACAAAGGCCACGTGGGACTGAAGTTTATAAATATCCCAAGCTGGGAGAAAGACTTGATGGGAGCTTGTAAACTTCAAGGCAAATCAGCCTGACACAAAGAAATGTAGAAAACTGAGCTAGACAAGCTTCAGATCTCAAAGCATTTCATAGTGCTTCCATCCATGTTTGCTTGTTGGCATCAAAGACACAACAAACTCATCACTTTATCAGGAAAGACCGTGATAAAGACGGCTTTCCCTCACACAAAACCCATCAGGCTGAGAGCAGAGACGGCTTCAGGCAGCACTGCACCAAACCCTGTGCCCAAAGAGGCCTCGTACTGCTCACCTTTCTGCATGAGCTCATGTGCCTCAGTTGCTGTCACCTGCCTCAAGTCCTGGGGCCACCTCTCTCTGTCCTTTGTGCCCTCTGGAGCCTGTGCACTGGCACTCAGCACATCCCTGAAGGCCACAACCTCCTCCTACTAAACTAATGAGTGGAGCAAAGCTGGGCCCTAAGCATTCACTTTCCATACAGCTCTTCAGTATCGGAGCTCTGATGCCCCCCAGATATGTTCCCTTGTTATAGCCTTAATCTGATTACACTCATTAATCTGATCTTTTTGCAAAGCAGACAAGAGATCAGACAGCCTGAGAGCTCTTCCCAATTTGTTCGTGCCTAGGACAATCTCCTCCCCAGTTCAGATTTACATGGAAAACAGGATTACCAAACAGGACCATTTTATCTACCTTCCTGCAGCACCCATTATTTAACAACAACTACTGAGGTTTACGTTGCAGTGGCCTGGACAGCTACGAGATAAAGGCTCACCCTGCTAGAAAAAAAAAAAAGAAAAAGATTTTGGCATTGAGGGCATTCACGCCAGTAACACTCCAGAGAGGAAAAAAACTAATTAAACTTCTGCTCCTATACAAATACTCCAAAGAAGATCCATCTAAAGTTAGTGAATAGCTTGCATAATTCTTAAGAAAAAGTATTCAAAGTCTTTCGTTGTGCATTTCAGCCCTCTGTGTGTGTCTACAGAAAATTATATCTACAATCCAGATCTGATTGACTTGGGTGCCATTCAAGCCTCATTTCTGCAGCCAGAACTTCCACAGCTCCAGGATGCAGATACAATCACCTGAAATAACTTCCTAACGACGCTCTGCCTTCCTGCAGCAAATTTCTATCTAAAGAAGCGTCGTGAAGTGTTTTTCCAAGTGTTTCATCAAAACATTTAATTAATGCTTTAGGGTACGTCTCCCACTTTCCCCGCGCTATCGCAGCATCGCATTATCACGCAGTCTTCTCACGTGTGCTGCACATCGTGCTCCTGGGAAAGAGCTGCACAAGCTGCAAGATCAGCTCAAGAATTACTAAGCGAACTCCAAGAACTAACCAGGATTTTCACAGTAATTTGTCAACTCATTGCTTAGGATGCTCACTTGCTTGGCTATCCCACAAGGAAGGCAAACGAGAGCTAATTATTTATCAGGAAAGCTATTCCCCTCGAGATGGCCTTAATCTATTGGAAGATCTGAAACAGTGCATGTGCTGCCATCATATATCTATAGGAAGGAAACTACAGCGACGGACTACAGGAAAGAGGTGGCCAGGGGAACAGAGTGCTGGGAACTAACAGGGCTCGTCACAGCTAGCTGAGCAAAATGAAAACTGAGCAGTGCCCTGATGGCAGTCTGAAAATGTTGCCATGGAGGCAGGGGAGAGAAACTTTGCTTAGGCACCACAGCACAGGGGAGACGTGTGTGCAATTGAGCTAGGCATTAGGAAAAAAACCTAGCTACCCAAAGCACAGAGCTCCAAGCAGCCCCACTGCAAGGGCAATGGGGGTAAAGATACAATCGTTAAGGTTGGAAAGGACCACTCAAATCAACTGTCAACACATCCCACTCTGCACACTGAGCCACGTCCCTCAGGTAGGTTTGTGTAAAGGGTGGCACAAGCAACGAAGCAGACATCATTCAGAAACCATGCTGTCTCTAAAAGAGTCACCTCTTCTTTTGGAGTTTAATAAGGTTGAGAGCTTGTCCAAATCTGTGAATCAAGTCCTTATCCTGGCATCACAACAGAGCTGTTGGCTCTGGGCATGCTTCTGCACGGTAAGAAAATGACTTCTCCATGGGTAAAGTAAGGACACTTTCCCATGCCAGGGCCAATGTTGATTACATTTTCTGACCAGATTATCTCTCAATAGGCAATCACACCTTCACACAGCCAACAGGCTCCTGTACACTGTGCTCCTCTTTGGGGAAACACCACTTCTTGGAGGTGAACACACCTTTGCGACCACAACCTGGAGGATGTATTTATGCTGTCCCAACAAAATCAATACTTTCTTCACTATCTCACTGAGTAGTCTGTAGGACTTCCTCTTAACTTCCAGTTCAGTGATTGTTGCTTAAAGAAGTAAAGGCTGGAAACTACAGATCATTTTACTCATCATCAATATTAGACATCGTTTATCAAAATCTCACCGTTTACTTTCATCGTAACAGCAGTCTGGCCAGAAATCCTTTGGCAAAGGAAGCAAAATGCAAACCTGCTTGACTTCAGACTGCAAATCAGAAGAGCACTTCTGCAAAGGAGATAGAGGCTGTTATTTGCCAGCCTTCAAAGAAAGCCATGCTGCCCCCCCCCCCCCCCCCCCCAAACGACAAGCACCTTGCAACCTCATATGCAAAGTGAAAGCAAAATATGATAAACCTTGATCCACAAATACACACTTTGGGGCCTGACCTAGCAGTGCTGCAGAAGTGGGGCAGATCCAAAATGAAAGTATTGCATTTGCACATGGAGAAGACTGTGAGTAGTAAGATAGAGGAAACTACTCAACCTTCTGCCTTAACTTCAAGAGCTATAGTGGGACACAAGCTTGAGTTCACAGGGAAACTGAGTTTACGGTGAGTTGTGTAACTCACAAAAGAGTTAAGAGTTTAGTTACAGAGTCAGAAAAAGCAGCATTTTTTTTATTAATGCTATTCATCTGTACTGCCTCTAGCTATGATCTTGATAACACTGTAAGCTCAGCCCTTTCCTGCAATTCTGAGTTCTCCTCCTCAGTCCAACAGGTTGTGGTACAGAGGTGTTACAAGCTCCAGTAAAGCCCAGCAGAACAGAACAGAGAAGGCAGCAGTTTCTCTTCCACAGCACTAACCCTCATGCACAGAATTGTTTACACTCTCTTTTTTCGCGTTTCCAAAACACTTACAAGTCAACATCGGGTGAAGAAACAACCAAAGCACCTGAAGAAATGCCAACTCAAAAATCAAGTGATGCATATAGCGTACTGTACATTAATGACTTCAACTCTAGTTGAAAGGAATAGCAAAAGGAGTAACAGAATATTACAGTATTACCACACTCACAACAGAGGAAGAAACAGAAGTAAAATCATACCCTATCTTTAGTTCACAATTATAAACGCAAGGAAGAAAATGAAAACAAAATGCTTGAAACTCAAGCATACATGCTATAGCCTCAATAGGTCTAAGGTCTCCCAAAGCAAGGGAAGAAGAAAATTTTAGCAACACTATTAGAACATTCCCTGCACAGCAAAACTGAAAGAATTACAGCAGCCCCTAAACACCCAGCAATATCTTCCCCCCTCCCCACCCCTTAACCACCACAGCACCACTTTAACCTGCTTTTGCTTTCCCCCTTTTAAGTACCCAGATATGTTGAAGACTGATTTTAATCCAATCACAGGGAGAAGAGGCACAGCACCCATGCACATAAATCTTCCATCCACAGCTGCTGTTCCTTCTCTTTGTATAAAACTCCTCTCAAAAAGGTAGAAAATTGCATATTTGTATTATATGGCATTTACTACATTTGGTTTTATTTTTATGCATTAACTCTCTCATAAGAATCAACTCATTTGTTTCTAGGAACTTCAGAGAGTGAAAATTTAACCTGCGTATTTGTATTTACAAGTTGTATGTATATTTTTAATATGTATACTTAATTCTCTTTCTATTTTTCAGTAGTGTTCTTCCACTTTAGAAAGCAAATCTCCCCAAAGGGAGAAGGGAGGCTTATATATTTCATTGTGACTTTAACTCATAATTTCTCTGATTGTGATGCTTATATCCTTTTTCATAGAGCAGGAGAAAGGACGAACTTCTGTATTACAGCTATATTCCTAACAGAAATACGTTGTTATTGTTTTTTTTTTTGCTAGCTATTTTGCTCCTAGAAAAACTTCCTGTGGTTATACAAACTTTGGAATCCCTTGTACTCATAGCACTGTCTCTTTGTGCTGAAGTGTGTTCTGGATTAAGGGTAGATTCTACTTCATCAATGGGAAACAAATGAAAGTACAGCAAAGCGAAATAATTATTGCTAATTCACACTGTGTGTTTGTTCCCAATTCAACGAGTAGCTGTCGCATTTCCTAACCTGCATTCGGCAAAGCCCCGTTCAAAGCACTGGGAGCAGCCTGCACGAAGTGCTCAGCACCTGAGCTGTGTAACATTGATAAACGCTTATCACTTCCTCCTATAACGAGATGCCCTTTGGGGCTGTGTTACAGCTGGGAGGTGGCCCTGAAGAAACGAGCCAGGCGTGCGTGAGGCTTTCTGTCCGAAAGCCTGCCGCTGCTCCCCGTGCTCCGCTCTCCCTCACGATCCTTGCTAATTGAGGGTAAGGTAGAGAGAGACAGAGAGCCAGCGGCTCGGCTCGGCTGCGGGGCCGGGCGCTGGAGCGAGAGGGGCGGTGCGGTGCTCGCAGCCCGCCCCGCCGCCGGGCCTGCCTTGCCGCTGCGCCGCCGGGGTAAGAGCGGGGCCTGTGCACTAGGCCGCGCGGGAGCCGCGGCCTCGCGTAGTGGCGTGCCCGCGCGGGGCGCGACCTCGACGGGGGGCGCCTCTGCGAAAGGCCGGGGATGGGCGGATGCGGCTAGGCCGCGCCGTGTGAGGGGAGGCGGGCCGTGAGCGGGTGGGGAGGGGAGAGCTGGTGTACGGCGTTGGGATGCGGCTGCTTGCGAAAAGGAGGCTGTCCAAACGAGAAGCGGGTGGGTGGCTTCCCTAGCCTGCCCTGAGTGAGGGCTGTGAGCAGGGCCAGCGCTGAGGTGTGCAGAAGGCTGGAACTGAGGCCCAGGCCAGCTCAGGTAATGCCAGCTGGCTTCTTGGGGCATTGGCAAGCTTGTGTCAGGGTTTGATGTTGTGAGCGTTAATTAAAAGGCTGTGTCCAGCATTTGTGATAAAAATGAGGTGAAACTAGTTTAGGGTGCAGTGCTTGCCCATGCTGAGGTCTGTAAAACTTTCTAACTAGGAGGGGTGAGATTTAAACAGGATATAAGGAAAAAGGTTTTTACAGTAAGGACAGTGAAGCACTGGCACAGGCTGCCCAGAGAGGTGGTGCTGCCCCAGCCCTTCAGACAGCTAAGGTCAGGGAACAGGGCTCTAAGTGCTGATGGAGCTGTGGGTGTCCCTGCCCACTGCAGGGAGTGGGAGCAGTTGGCTGTAAGGGTGCCTTCCTACTCAACCATTCTATGATTTACCTTTTCTCTATGGTGTGTATTGAGGTATAGAGCACTGCTGAGGACGAAACAAGTGCAAAAGTGAAACTAGGTGCTTTATGCTTACTGAAAGGCGTCCAAAGTGGGGAAACAAGTGGAAATATCACACTGATGCTTCACCATGTGCTGCCTGTAGTGAGCTGATATACAGTTGGGTTGGCTTGAGGCTGTTGCTTGGGTGGAGGGGGTTTTGCCATTCTTTCTGTTTGCTTCGTAAGTTTCTCATCCCTTTTGAATTTAATCCAGTAGTTCTTAGCAAACTGTTTTATGACTCTCTACCATGATATTTTGTTGTATTTTGCTTCTGAAGTAATGAAATGGATTTGAGGATGGTTGAAATCACATGGTAAAGGATTTCCTGTCTTCTGTATTTACGCTGAATAAATAATGTTGCTTACATGAGAAATCTTAAGTTTTTGAGTAGACTGGCTGGTTTCTGGTTCATGAACCTAAATTCTCCTTTGCTGGCTTCGTGCTGTGTACTGGAGCAGATGGCAGAAGACTTGGCAGTTTTGTGCAGCTGTGGTTATGGTGCCTTGGTTCATTCAGAGCACAACTTTGCCATACTTTCTTCTTCAGCATCAAGCACAAGTGACCACAGATGCAAGAAAACCTTTTCTCACTTCATATTTTTCACCCTTTTCCTAGCAATCTGTAAGAACTTGCCAGGGCCTGGTCAAAATGATGTGAGGTTGTAACACAGAGAATGTGTTTTGGCTACAGGTGTGGCTACAGGGAGTGGCTGTGAGGAGCTCTGCAAACATCACATTTGTTTTGATGGAGGGGTGATGCGTATTAGTTGTGATCAGCTGAGAGAAAATGGAGGAACAGCAGTGCTCCTTTCCTAAGGGTAGTTGCTGTTGTTTGTCTCTCCTAACTCTTCATATTCTGAGCATACTCTGAGCACTTGGATAAATATTGTTGTAATTGGATGAGAAGATTTGTGGCCCATCTGGTTAATTTGTATAGCTCTTGGCACATTCTGTTTTGAGCCAGAGGTCTGAACACTTAAATATAAATACCTGTGTAGTGAGTAGAGTATTCAGCGTTCAGTGAAGGGCTGTAGTAGCAGACAGCCCTTCTTTACTTCCTGTGTAAAGGGTAATGGAACTGATGACCCTTTTGATTTTCAGATGGCTTTATTCACTATAACCCTTGTCTATTTTATTTATCTCACACAAGAGTACCCTTTAAAAAAATACAGAACAAAAAAAAACCCTCTTTGTCTATTTATAAATGCTTATGATTGGAATTGTTTCTCTGCTTTTGTCTTTCAGGTTGTCAGTCAGTCCGAGAATGAGCACATGTAAGAAACCTTGCGTTGAGCAGACGACAAATCTTGAAAAGTTTGACCCTGAAATTCTCTCTGAAATTGAGCAGCTCTTTGCAAAGAAGTTTTCTTACACTAAGCCACTTAATAATGAGTGGCAGCTCCCAGATCCTAGCTATGCCTTCACGTGTGACCACAAGGAATTCAACTCGCTTCTTGATCTGAAGAACTCGATGAATGAAGTGAAGAATCAGCTTAGTGATAAGAATCTTATTGAGTGGCATCAGCACACTTCGTTTACCAATAAAGCGGGAAAAATAATTCCTCACGTGAAGAAATCTGTGAATGCTGAGCTGTGCACCCAGGCCTGGTGCAAGTTTCATGAGATCCTGTGCAGTTTCCCTCTTCTCCCTGCAGATGCTCTTCAAGAGGGACAGCTGAATTCTGTTCACCTCTGTGAAGCACCGGGAGCTTTTATAGCCAGCCTCAATCACTACTTGAAATCCCACCACATCCACTGCGACTGGAATTGGGTGGCTAACACTCTAAACCCGTATCATGAAGCGAATGATACCCTTATGATGATTATGGACGACCGTCTTATAGCAAATACGCTGCCGTGGTGGCACTTTGGCCCAGACAATACCGGTGATGTGATGTCACTGAAACATCTGACAGGACTTCAGAGCTTTGTAAGTCACATGGCCACAGTTCACTTAGTAACTGCTGATGGCAGTTTTGATTGCCAGGGAAATCCAGGCGAACAGGAAGCTCTCGTCTCACCCCTCCATTACTGTGAAACAGTCACTGCTTTAATGATCCTGGGTGCTGGAGGATCCTTTGTTTTGAAGATGTTTACCCTGTTTGAGCACTGTTCTACCAATCTTCTCTTTCTGCTAAACTGCTGTTTTGAAGAGGTCCATGTCTTTAAGCCAGCCACTAGCAAAGCTGGAAACTCAGAGGCCTATGTAATTTGTCTTGGTTACATGGGCAGAGAGAGCATTCATCTGCTGCTCTCAAAGATGATGCAGAACTTTGGTACAGATATGGTCAACAAAGCTCTTTTCCCTCAGCATGTGATCCCAGAATCTTTTCTTAAAATACATGAAGAGTGTTGCATGTTCTTCCACAAGTGCCAGGTAGAGACTATCTGTGAGAACATCCATCTCTTTGAGCACATGGAAGAAGCGGAGCAGACGAAGCTGAACAAGTTAAGGGATTGTGCTGTAGAGTTCTTCATGCAAAGATTCTGTATGAAACCCATTGCTAGAAATAACTGGCTTGTCAAGAAATCTCAGACTGGTTGCAGCATGAATGCCAAGTGGTTTGGGCAAAGGAACAAATATTTTAGTACGTACAATGAAAGAAAGATGCTGGAAACCCTTACGTGGAATGATAAAGTGGCAAAGGGCTACTTAAACCAC
Organism: Callipepla californica brunnescens; assembly: GCA_023055505.1. Taxonomy (NCBI): domain Eukaryota; kingdom Metazoa; phylum Chordata; class Aves; order Galliformes; family Odontophoridae; genus Callipepla; species Callipepla californica. Next base: position 635,019 of record JALIRH010000016.1, on the reverse strand, counting down.
GTGGCTGAAGAACACAGTGTAAATAATGCTGGTAAAATGTGTATTTTGGAAGGATTGTCTTCTAACCTGAAGTGCAACTTGTGGTACATTTTGGAAGGAAAGAGGCTACCAGCAGTGAAATGTTCTCCATTTTGTGATGGACAAGTCTTGGAGAATCTTAATGAAGCTATGAATGAACTGGTGGGGAGGCCGAGAAGCAGCCAGGTGCCACAGCTTTGTCACTCCTGTGAGGTGCTTACTGGGGAGCAGGTACTGGCAGAAGTGTCTGATCTTTCCCAGTCTTACCAGGAGGTCCAGAATGGAAGATGTGGGGTCAAATTCAAGTGCCTTGTGGTGGACTTCCCATCCCTTTACGATACTGGAAGCCAGCCCAGTATGGAAATAAAGTGCCTAGACTCAGCCACACTGCTGACTTTTAGCTTCTCTTTGCTTTATGATGGAGAACCAAAATACCAACAGCAGCTTTTGGAGTGTGTTCTGCATTCCCTGAGTCAGCTTGCAAAGGGAGATGCACTGATTCTGCCTATTCTTTCTTGTTTTACACGTTTCACAGCTGGCCTGGTGTTTGTACTGCACTGCTGTTTCAGATGCCTCACGTTTGCTTGTCCGACGTCCCACGATCCACTGAAGACCTGCACTGTTTTGCTGTGTGTTGGTTATCAGGGCCTCCCAAATCCAGTTATTGAATACCTGCAACATCTTCATAAACTAATGAGCTCTCTGCTAGACTCAGACTCTCCCAAGCAAGTTTTGCAGTTTGTGCCAATGGAGAGTCTCCTCCAGGGCAAACTGTTAGAGTTCTTGTGGGATTTGAACACAGCCATTGCAAAGAGACAGCTCCACTTGCTTGTGCAAGCGAAGCAACTACAAATGACTGGCTATATTTCACCGTAAAATAACTCTAGAATTGAGCAAGTTGCTGCTATACCTTGTTTCTCAGGCAGGTAGAAAAAGGCATTGATGTGCAGGTAATGTCAGTGCCGTGCCTAAGTTTTACAGTCATAGCATTGGGAGAATGTTTTGGGCTACCAGCCCTACTTGTGGTGTACTGGGCTGTAGAAACCCCTGGCTTAAATCTCGGGTGTGGGGAAGTTGGGGCAGTGATTGAAGCAGACAAACTGTTTCTTCTGTCACTGTTATCTGTTCAAATTTCCTCGTGTTCCACCTAGATCAGTGTTGTGGCCTTTGTGATGAGAGGTGTTGTGGTGCCTTACCTGTTTCTTCTGGCCACACTGTGGTGGGCTCTGTTTTATGACATTATCCCTCTTCCGCTGAGCTAAACGTGAGAGTTCTGACACCACTGCCTTCTCTTACAGAGTTTGTGGGACGCAGAAGTTGATGCTGGGGCCAGAACACCCAGCAGTATGCAAGCCTGGTATACAGCTTGAGGGATGAGTGTTCTGGGAGCAGGCAACTGGCTTGCAGGGGTTGGATTGAAAACAACTGCCTTTAAGCAGCAGCAGAGGTGTCCAGGGAAAGATTAACTTTAAATGTGTTCTGTGGCATAGGACAGGTGATTGGCTTCATCTCCCTGCCCCATCAACGGATGGAGTGTTTTAACTTCATATATATATATTTTTTATGGACACCTCCTTAATGTGATTTGATTGAAGTGCTATTAAGGAGGAAATGCAAATGTTTTTCAGGGTAGGATCGTGGTCACGTAAAGCTCCGTGTTCCAAGAAATGCTTGGGAGGAGTGCTAAGCTGAAGAAATGTGATACTTTCTTTGGGTTAAGATTTCATTTGGTTCTCCTTAGAGATAAAAATGATGAAATTGCTGACTGACTGCTCCTTTAAGGGAGTCAAATTTCGTTTTTCGTATTGCTCCTTTGAGAGCTGCATTTTGAAGCCTAGCTCGTATATTAACATTTAGTTTTAAGTTTGTAGTTTACATGGGAAAACTTGCTCAGAGGGAGAAATGATGTTTGGAAGGAAAAATGATTTACTGCTGATATGTACAGGATCTCTTAGAAAAAAGTCAGAAATGTGGAGCTGGAAGGAAAATAGTCTCCTGATTAATTACCAGTCACCTTCTGGAAGCACCTCTAATTATGTAATATGGGAGCTTGAAGGGTAATTGATTACTGGTAAGGATTAAAAGCACTGCTGAAAAACTGTTTTGTCTGGAGGTGCTGCACATTTAATAAGCTTTTTTGCCACGTCGATTGGGGCAGAATTTCTTACATTTAACAGCTCATTTTTTATTTAAGGACTTGATATGAATGAGTTGGTGGCTCAGGTCTGACTAATTCGTAGCATTTTCTAAAAGTCATGGTTTTTTTTTTTGTTTTTTTTTTTTACAGCTGCATGTAAGTAGAAACAGAGAAACCTTGCTAACAAAAGCTTCGGGGGTTGGTCCTTGTCCCCTTTCATTTATTTAAATGATCTTGCTCTGCTGTGAGCTGAGTCATGCTTCCTCCCTCGGACCAGGATTCGGGATTTCTTTTAATAAAGAAACACTGAAAATGGGAGAAAAAATAAAAGCAGGAGAGAAATATTACAGGAGAATGAATGACAAGATGGGATCAAGGACCACCTGTAAAAGTCTCCTTTGTCTGAGTGAAAGCAGGATGAAGGTATAGTCCACCAAAGACACCTCTGTGTCTCTGCCACTGTTTCGGAGGTGATTTATGCATCTGAGGCTTGCACTGAGCGAATGAAAAGGCTTCTCTCTTCTGGCAGGGGCAAATGAGATTTCTAGTGCATGGATGCTCTTGCACTGTGGTATTCTGATGTGAAGGCATGGGTAGCAGAAATGTCCCAACCAGCAGATGAACGATGTGAGGTTTTTTTTCCAAATGTCAGTCTGATGTCTTTGAATTCTTATTGTAAAGTAACATCTGAGGTGACCACCACTCAGGATGTGTTTATCAGAATTCAGTTTTCAAGCTTTCCTCGGTCTGCTTTGCACATCTGACAAACTATGCAGACTTCTTGGAGATTACTTTAGTCCCACCTTTCCTCACAGTTTTCTGTTTCCCTCTTTTCTTTTTTTTTGCTCAGTTTTTAAGAGAAAGCATTTTGAATAACTACAGAACTGTATGAGAAGCCAGATCCCTTAAAACATCGGAAATCCAATGTCACATGCATCCTAGTGCCGCGTTTGCTCTGGACCTTTTCTTCTGGCAGCTGTCAGGAGGTGATGGGACAAATCCTTTGGCAGCAGCTGCTCCTTCTGTTAAGGAAAATGTATGGCCTGGGAGCTCTTCTTTTGTTGTTGTTGTCTCAATGGCAGCGGTTTCAAAGTTAGGAATGACGCTTGTCTTTTTAATTACGAGAGTCCTACATTGCCCTAGCTGTCTCTAGACCAAAATTTTCTTTGAGAAGTGACACTTAATTTCACTGGTGACTTTTGGGATATGTAAGAATGCATGGGGAGAATGCATTAACCTTTTGCAGAGAGGGGCTGCTGGCTCCCGCGTTGGTCGGTGCTGTCAGTCCCTTTGGCCGACTGGGTTTTGGGTGATGGTTGATGAAGTGTCTCAACGTCCTGGCTGCCTTTTTGCTGGCCCTTTATTATTTTTTTTCCCTTTGACCTTTTTGAATATGAATTGAATATTGGCTCTCATTTGTAGGAGCTTCAACTTTCATGCAGGGAAGATCGTGGGGGGGACAGATTGGTAGATTCAATCAAGGTGTGTGAAAACTTGTAACACATTTAGTTTTGCAGTTCTGCTGCTGTGTGTTTCCAATGGAGGACCAATATCTATGCCCAATTGTTTTGTTCTGAATGTCTGGATTGCCATTTTAAGGCATCATAGTGGTTGTGTGGAGGTTGAGTGAATTGGATACCTCACCAAATGAAAAAGTTGCTTTTCCCTTTTTAGCTGAGTTGCATTGAGACTTGCCAGTTATTTTCATATGATCTTTTGTGGATGTATTTGGATGTGCACAGATTGTGTTTTTGCCACTGGCTCTCCAATTTAATTTCTGCAAGACATAATGAGATTTATAGTATGAAATCCGGTAGCTTATTAAAATGGTACTAATTGGCGTCTATTCATCTTAATTTAAGCTGATCTATCAAATTACTGGTGGTAAAAGTAGAATATTTAGCAGATTTACAGTTCATTAAAAGCACAACTTGGGATTTAACAAGGAGGGTTTCATGTTGCTTAGATTGAAAGTGGGAGAAGAAAAGAAGAAACCCCACACCTTGATTTCAGACCGCTGTAACTGGATGCTTTAGGATGCCACGATGAAAGTTGACCAGCAAGCTGAAGCCTCAGAGCCTTACCATCTCTTACTGTTCCTAAAACCCATCTTTTGGCATCTGTTTCATTTACAGATGATTTTCAGCACGTTAATTCTTCACGGTGAAGTGGAAGAAACCCTACTTTAATTTGGCTTGCCGTTTTGGGTGGTGTGAAATGCTTTTGTTTAACAGTGCACGTCCCTGTTCCTCAGCTTTAAACAAGAGCCTCCATCTCAGCTGCAGCCTTTGAATATCTCTCTCTTATTTTTGAGCGCTTTGAAGGCAGGGAGATTAAAATTTCCTCCCAGAAGTCTGATAATGGTTTCTCCATCTCATTCTTGATACCGTTTTCGTGAATGCCATACTGATATCCTCAGCTCCAGTTGTTTGTGTTGCGTTCACCTGACAAAGATCAAGCGGGGCTGTTTATGCCAGCGACGCGTTCAGCCTGTGGCTGCTCATTTCTTACTCTTCAGGGAATAATTTGGGTTGCTGTTGAGCCCTCCTGTGCGATTTGTGGGGGTCCGGAGCTGAATGTAAGTCTGAACAATGGAATTTGCTGGAAGAATTAGCTGGCGGCTGTAGGGACATAAAGAAGCAGGACTGTTATGAGACATTGAAATGCAGGGCATTTTCCCACCAGCAACGAGAGGCTTTTCCCTGCTAAAAATTCAGTTCTAAAGAAACTCTGAGGTGTCAGCACCTGTGCAAATGGTTTACCACGCTGCCTTTCCTGTACGCACACAGTGTGTTTGAGCACTGCATGTATGGAAACCCCCAGGATGGTACAGCGAGGAAGAATTTTCTTTTTATAACACATCGATGTGTGCTTTTGTTCTGAGGGATGTGTATGTTTTTTTGTTTGTTTGTTTTGGTTTTTTTTTAATGTAGATGAAGGGATGTTGGTTTATATGGCTATTGTGTGTTTCCGTTTGGTCCTCGAATGTGTGTTGGAAGAGCTTTCCTAAACGGAAGGAAAGCAAAATGTATGCAGAGAAAATAAAATCTCTCCTGTTTTAGTTTTGAAATGTTGCTGTTCATTTCTCTGCCTGAACGTGGAAGAAGATGACCAAGTGCAGGAGGGGGGACCTGCCACACGGGCCCATGGTTGGTGAATGAAGGACACAGGGCGACCTGCTGAGCGTGGAGTGTCTGCTGCTCACTTCAACCCTTTTTCTTTGCAGTTTTCTGTTTCAAAGAGACATCAGTGACAGAAGTGGTGCGAGCAGTGTGTAGGAGCTCCCTACCCTTGTTAGCCAAGTGCTGTGCGTGGAGCCTGCTCGCACAGCAAGAGCTGTCCTGTGGATCTTCAGTTCCTCCCAACTGTGACAGCCGCTCTGGTAGGAAACCACGCTACGGTATTGTCTGTGAAGTCTTTTTATTAACCCTTATCCAAACGCTTTCATTCAAAGTGCTCGCCTTCACTGAAAGGTGTTACTAAACAAAGAAGAGCTGTGTGCCTTATTTCTCTGCTGTACTGACAAGGGTTCCAACTGGTTGTCTTTGGCTTGGTTATCGGGTTTGTCACGAGGCTTTGCGCTAACTGGTTCTGATCACAGTTATGAATGCTGACACTTCTCATTGCCTCTCTCCTTTGGAAGTGGAGGAGAACCTCAGATAAGGGAGCTGGCCAAACCACGTCGCATCCTAGAGGTAGGAGGTGTAGTTTTCTGGTACCTTAATTTTTGTACAGCTGACAGATACTGGGGGCAATCTGTAAATTAGAAGTGCTGTTGAATGCCTGCTGAAATGCAGGCCAAAGTTGTCTCACTTGGTTTTAACTCTGGACTCAGGTGTTGGCAGTGAACATCAAAATGTGCTTCAGGAGACGTGAGCTTAGAAGTGAACGGTCATTGAAATGGGGACTGCGTTGGAGGAGCCTGAAGGACTGTGTTGGATTCGGTGGAATTATGGTTTAGTGTGGCTGTACTGAATTACAGCCAAATGTTAATGCCTGTAATTGTATTTAAGCTACTAAACAGTTCTTTGAAATATTTACTTTTCACAGTACTGCGGTATAAAAATATTGCTTGAAAACACATGAGATGGCAGATTAGAAACAGAAGGGAAAGCTTGGCTGTCTTTGTTTTGCTGTTAGAAACCTTAAAAACCGCATATGTGATTTCTTCAGTCTTTAAAAGTCACTTTATATGCTACATTATGTTGATTATAAATCTTATTTCAGTTTTGATAGCTCTCATGCAAGCTTGCCTGCCAGCTCTTGATTTTTAGGTGTTGTCAAAGCTAAGCTGAATCACTGAACACAGAGCAGAGGAGCTCTCTCTTTTAGGCTGAGCAGAATGATTGAGCAAATTCTTCCACTGTGTTCTATCACATTCTTGGTGTCTCCTGGCAAGGGAGGGAGGATGAAATTCTGCCTGTAACACAGTCCTATTTGGAGGCAACTGCTGCACCACGCTTGGTGGTCCCTTTTAAAGGATGTTTTTCTTCTGTAGGAAACCTGAACACGTTTATCAAAGTCATCTTCGGTATTTTATTAAATGAAGATGACTGCTGCTTGTTAACAAATTGATTTATCTAAATCGACGGGGAGCAGAGAGACGCGCCTGTCGTTTATTGACAAATTGATTTATCTAATTTGGTGGGTGCTGGGGAGAAGTGAATCAATATTCAAAACTTATTTGTTGCTGAAGTCGGAGATCATTATCTGTACAGCTGAGAGACGTGGATGGATGGATGAAGACTGCCTGACACAAATGAAAGCTTGCACTGCTGTACCCCGAGGTCCTAAGCTGTCAGGTACCTGTGCCTCAAAACAATGACCTGGTGGCCAGGCAGTAATGAAACCTCAATTAGACGGAGGAACGAAGGGGCTGTGGTGGTGAAGTGCCTTAATTTAAGTCTCTAGAGGGTTAAGGTGATTAAATACTTTCTTTATAATCAGTTGACCGATTATAAAAGGTTGATGACGGTGTACTCTATAGCTGTTGAGTTGAGAAGTAATGAAATCTATCTTAGGGTCATAATTAAATTTGCTTCCAAGGTGGCCTGCAATAATGATGCTCTTTGGCAGAGGAGTGTGGGTGTGGGGCAGGAGGATGGTTGCTGCTGGGGACATCTGAATCACAGGAGCAGCGTGAGTTCCCTGCCTCCCTTCTGTACTGCAACAGCGCTGATGGAAGGTCCCAACTGCACGAGCCTGAGAAACGCACACTGCAAGGTGAGCTCAGAGCCCTGCATGGACTGTAGTGCATGCAGGGTGTCAGGGTCCATTCCTCCTAGGTTGGAATTCTTGCAAGATTCCTCACAGGAAGCAGTGATGCTGCTCAGCACTGGGGGCTTGCTGTCACACAGCTCTTAGAGCTGGCACTGAATGTGTTAGTGCAAGCTGGAAGGGATCTGGATTGGCTAATGCAGTGAGCTTGAGAGAGCAGGTCGATCTCAGCCAGCTGGAAAGCTTGCCTAACCCTCAGTGACTGTGAGCTCGCTCTTTCTGTGGAAGCACTGGAGTAGCTGGGTGCTTAATAGCTGTCAGTGCTGTAACCTTAACTATAAATCACCGAGTAATTGATTTCAGGGTGTTAATGAAATGTAGATTTACAGAGAAGTACAATTGTGCCTGAGATGCACAGTTAATAGCACTGGTACTGAACAAACCCTAAATTGGCTCTGTGCTTCCATTATGAAACGGGGTAGCATTAGCCCATAGACTTACGTAGTTTGCTTTGCTCTTAAATACAAGACCAGCTTTACCAAAGTGAACGAGCTCACGTACTTAAACACAGGTTTTGAATTTGGAAAGCTGTTCAGAGCTCTGGCTGTTGTCCAGCTTTTGTTCCCTCACCTGCAGGGAGTGAGCGAGACTCCAGGCTGAAGATGGGATGTTCTGTCTGATCCAACTTCTATGGGGACTGTGCACAGGAAGAGGATCAGGTCCAAGTGTGAAGTTCCCCTGCAGGTGGGGATGGACCTGCACACACGCAGTGCTTGGGAGCACCTCCCTGCTTCTCACTAACTACTTGAATCATCTCATCACTCTTAGCAGTTTTGAAGGGACCTGAACCTCTTCCCAGAGGAAATAGTGACAGCGGCAGTCTTGGGAGCAGGAGTGGAAGTAATGAAACAGTAATTAGCAATTAACGAAGTGTGGTGAAACTTACAGTTTCAATAACTGCACTGGCCTAGAGGTTTGATGCTGAAGTGTAGCAGTCTCTTGGAAGCATGCAGCTCTGAAGCTTAATTATCATAATTTCCTTTAGACACCATCTGCTCTTAGAGCCAACTTGTGTGTTTATTCCTTCTCCTGAAGGCGGCTGAGGTTCTAAGGACTGCACTTCTGTGGCTTTTCACAGCAGAGAGCACTGGGGGGAGAGGAGGTGGTCTTTGTGACTTATCAGACAGAGTTTGGAAGGCAAGGTTGTGTTAAAATACACCGTTTGGGTGTGGAAAGAACTGGGGAAAACCAGTCAGAGCTTCCTCTGTACTTTGTAGTGAGTTCAGTCTTGTTTTCCACGGGAATACAAGTGGGCAGCATTCCCTTCTGAATCTACTGAGCAGTGTCAGGAAGGTCATAACTCCTTACAAATGCTATGGTATAATGAAAGGCAGTGATTGCTAAGTCACCCCTCAACTGAAGTTAACATTGTGTTGCTAACACCAGGCAAACCCCAGTCACCCTGTTCTGGGGAGGAGGAACTTGGTCCCATGGCAGTGGTGGTACATGCAGCAAGGCTTCTTGTGCCTCACATCTGTAGTTCTGCTTTGCTTTAGCAGTCATGTGCTGTTTTATGCCTTGCTGAGCACTAAGGGCAGCTCGGGTTAAGGCCACCTCACTGCTCTCCTCTCTTAAGGGTGAGCCTGGAAATTCTGAAATCCCTGGTGACTGGAAAAAGGGAAACACAACTCCCATTTTTAAGAAAGGGAGAAAGGATGACCTGGGGAATTACAGGCTGCTGAGCTCACCTCTGTGCCTGGGAAGATTGTGGAGCAGATCTTCCTGGTTACCACGTTAAGGCACATAGGAGATGAAGAGGTGATCCTATCTGAGGCAGCCAGCATGGCTGCACCAAGGGGTGGCCAGCAGGGAGAGGGAGGGGGTTGTCCCCCTCTACTCAGCTCTTATGAATCCCCATCTGCAGTACTGTGTCCAGGCCTGGGGCCCCCAGCACAAGAAAGATGCAGAGCTCTTAGAACAGGTCCAAAGGAGGGGCACTAAGATGATCAGAGGGCTGGAGCACCTCTCCTATGAGGAAAGGTTGAGGGAACTGGGCTTGTTTAGCTTGGAGAAGAGAAGGCTCTGGGTGGCCTTCCAGTACTTGATGGGAGCATGTAAACAGGAGGTTGAACGACTTTTCATGGGTTAATGGCAATAGGACAAGAGGGAATGGTTTTAAACTGAGGCAAGGGAGATTTAGGTTGGATGTTAGGAGGAAGTTTTTCTCTCAGAGGGTGGTGACTGGACCAGATTGCCCAGAGAGGTTGTGGGTGCCCCATCCTTGGAGGCATTCAGGGCAAGGCTGGATGTGGCTCCAGGCATTCTGATCCTGCCCATGGCAGGGGGGTTGAAACTAGATGATCTTGAAGGTCCTTTTCAACCCAGGCTGTTGTATGATTGTATGAAATTGCTTGGATCATGAAAACAAACAGCCAAACAGCCCTTGCCTTCCCCTGAGTCCTCATGTAATCACCGATGGTGGGAGTGAAGGGCCGGTCAGCCAGGAGCAGTGGATTAAGCTGAGTCTTTTCTTCCTTGTCTACTGCAGAAATACCCAATGGACTTCAACAAAACAAAACACTTCTCAAGCAGCAAAGGTGAGAAAATGGGACATGGGAATTTTGAAAGATGCAAGTGCCGTTCTAGACGTCATCCTTTCCCGCTGAAGGGCTGTGTTAAGGATTCAATTTTGTCTTGTGTAAATCAGTTTTAATTAATAGAGCAGATGTACCAACAATGCATCTGGAAATGAAATGGATGGGAAAGAAAAGAGGCAGCTGGTGCTGGTGGATGTAAATATTTGCTTTTTGGGAAGTGAAGCTCTGCTTCTGAAACTTCAGAGACTCCATTTCAGTTTCAGGAGAATGCTTCTTTGCCTGTGGAGATATATGGAGCAGAAAAAATCAGCTGAACCGTGATGCTTTGTTTGATTTCTAGCACATGTGATGTAAGAAGCATAAGGTTTTGGAGCAGGGCCAACGCGTGAAGTTTTGATTCCTACTAAAATATTAAGGCTCGGCCCCCAGGTTGGTATAGCATGCAGTGATTTCAGAGGAGCTGACTGAAACAGAAAGCCTTCTCCTGGCCTCTGCGTCATAGTCTGATGGTGTAAAGCATGGGCAAATGGAGATGCTAGTTTTGGCCCCCTGGTGCAGGGCAGGGGATGGTGGTGCCGCTAAATAAGGCCTTGCTGGCAGGCAGAGTGGAAGAGCTGCATGTATGTGAAAGCCTCTGCTGGAGAGGTATGACAGCTATGGCTATGGACTCTGGTCTTCGTGTAATGCTGAGGGTTTCAGGAAAAAAATAGGCACTGTGTCCGTTAGAACTTGGAGTGCTTTGGGGCCCTCTTCATTTCTGCTTGAGGTACTGAAGGACAGTGCCCCACTGGAGCAAATATTTCTAGATCTGAAGTCACTTGCCCTGGCTGTATTGTATTTGCATTGTGAAACACTATCTGTCACTTCTGTTTCAGAGCTCTGCTGCCAGTTGTTTGATACCCTGCTCTGGTTGCTCCTGTTTGCTGTGCTTTGTTGGTCTTGGGGAGCAGCGCACATCTTGAAGGTGAGGATGAGAATGTAATGGATTGGAAGAGGCAGTGGGACCATTTGCAGGGAGGGTTTTGACAGGTCCTCAGCACCTCAGGTGAAGCAGCTGAGCATCTTCTAGGATGGCTCATGCAGTTGCCAGGATGCTATGGGGCCTAATGTTACGTTGTAAAGGGGTCTTGAACTCAAATCTCAAGCAAGTAATTTCTTGCTATTAGAAAAAAGTCAAGAGTCTCTGCTATTCCATTTGTCATTACCAGATGTTGAATTAGCAGCAGCCAAACAGTGGCCTTACTTCTATCTCTGCATCCTCCAAGTGATGTTTTCTATCCTTGTGTATTGAGGCTGTGTGCATTTATGAACTTTCTGTGCCTGTTCTGCTTTGTCCCAGTAACTGATTTGGAAAAACTGAATTGCTAACAGTCAGTGTTTTCAAGATCCCATTCTCAGCAAGGAGTGGGATATTCCTGAAACAGCAGCTTTGACCGTATTGGGGAATTTTTGCAGAGCCACATCTTGAGGCTTAAAAGTCAGAATGTTTCAACAGCAGTGAGGTAGTAAAGCGTGAAGAGGTTGCAGAGCTCTCAGCTGAGTGTGCGTGGACTCAAATGCAGCACTGTGCTGCCCCAAACTGCAGAAGTGACTGTGAAGAAAAGCAGTTAAAGGTTGTATCATTCTCTGAGGATTTCCGAAAACTTAATGAAAGTAGTGTTGTTCCTGACTTTTTATTCTCTTGAGTCCCAGTGCAGCCGTGCTCGTTCTGTATCCTTAGGGTGTTCCTTTCTATTCCTGCTGTGAAGAGTTGGTCTACTTCATGTCTGTGCTCGTTAATAAGATTATGGCGAAAACCAGGTGCCTGCATCCAGGATCACGAGGCTGTGCCTAAAGAAAGGAGTTCATGGCTTTCTTTATAATGCATTCTGGAGCCTTTCTATTTAGTTTCAATGCTCAGATGTTTAACCTAGCCAGATAACCACTCCTGGCCAAAAACCTTGCTAATTGTTATTCCTCTCTATGATTGTATGAAATTGCTTGGATCATGAAACAACAGCACGGTGTGGCAGGTGAGTTCTGTGGTTGCACGTTGCTCTTTGTCTTACCTGGGCTGCTGTTTGTAAAATGCTGGGCACCTTGTCTTCAAATCTAACAGTGAACAGATCTTCTATAAAGGTCTGAGCGCTCAGCAGTGATGCTGAGCCATTGGGAGAGGGGCCTGGTGTGCCCTCAAGTTTCATTATTTCCAATAACAATGAGTTGTCCAGGGTTTGATCTGTACTTCAGCTGACTGTAAAGCAGCAGGCAAACCTGTTGTCTAATGTTTAAATGCTTGGGCAGCCTGCCCTGCTCTGTAGGGGAACTGGGAACCTTTGGAAGCAGTTCGGTGACAACTACAGTGCTGTAAAGCAATGAGAGGAAGAAGTTGGTTGAATTCTGCCATCAGACGCTGCAGGCCTTTTTCTGACAAAAGGGCTTGCAAGAATGCAGGGCAGAGGGCAAGAAAAGCTGTCCTAGGTGGGCAGTTGGGAAAGAGTGATGCTTTGTCAAGGACTCAACTAGCCAGCTTCCCACTGAGCTGTAAGATGCAGATCTCAAAGCTGCCTCAATTTAGATGGAGTTCTTGCTTCAGAGCTGCACTTCAAAACCTGGTGGAGAATGTCCCTGCAGGGGGGACTGTAATTGCCACGTACTGTGACCATAATGATATGGGGGAAAGAATAGGGGCAGCTGTAAGGAATAAATGATATGGCGTGTCTGATGACTTCCAGATCTCATTTTTCATGGGTGTTAGATCTGCTTGGAAAGCAGGAGGAGGGAACCTGGGTCTCCTCAGCTGTGTGCACGCCCTCATTTCAGCCTGGCTCAGCATCTGTTCGAAAGCAGGATGGAGAAGGGAGACCTGGGCCGAGCTCTCAGCTAGCAGAGCATCATTTCTGCTCTGGTTTTGTACAGGTAGAAGGTTGGGGTTGGCTGAGCTTTGGGTTTAACTTCCTCTGTGGCTGTCTGTGCTGCTCTCCCCAGCTGCCCATCACTGACACTCATGTTTTCGTGTCTGCTCAAACAGTTGGGTAAAGAAGGCCTTGGTTATTTTCTTTCCTTTTTTTCCTCTTGGAGAAGTGTCTCATTTACTTTTTGCAGCTGTCCTGACTCTCTCGCACTATCATTACAGTGAAGCAATGTGGCAATTACAGGGCTAGCCACCCCCAGGGGGAGGGTGTGCTCCGCTGGCTTTTAAAGAGTGTGCAGCACTGCACTTTGTGCTCTGCTCCTGAAATGGGTTTTAATGCTCTGCCATTCCAAGCATCTGTACAGACAGAAAATGTCTAGATTATGGGTTGGTTTCAGGAAACTTCAGTTCTTTGAGTCTCCTTTGTTGCCCCACGCTCTCTCCCTTCCCTCTTCTTAACTGAGTGTATCAGAGGTGGTGTAAAGGCGTTGATTGCTTTGATGTCAGAGTACTGAGTGAGGACAGAGGAGCAACAGATGTTTTTGTTCTTCTTGGAGATTTGACCCTATGGAAGACTGCCTCTTCAGAAGGGATAGTGGCACTGGGGTCTGAGTGCTGCCAGCCCTTGGCCATGTCCTGGGTTTGTCAGGCCATGTCATATCTGGCTTTCCTCCCCCCAGCCAGACTCTGGTGCTGGGTTGCTGCAGGGCATCCAGCTGGTCAGACAGCGGGGCCTGAGCTCACGAGGAAGGAAGGGTTTGTGGTCCAGCTCTGATCCTGCTGAAACCACTTACGTGGCCCGTTCAAAACCCAGCCTGAATGCTGGGGTGGAATCAGAGCTGCAGGCTTTCACTGCGCAGAGCAGGGTGTTTATGGGCTAATGCCTAATCCTATAGGCAACCTCAGAGCTGCTTCTTTGGTAGCTCCTGAAAGTATTCTGTTTTGGGTTTTGTGTAAGGTGGTATTAAGCAATCCAGCTGGAGGCTGGAAGGAAGGGTGTTTCAGGGCTTTGAAGAGCTCAGCTCCAGTGGGCAGCTGTCTCACTGCTGTAGCAATGGATTCCATTTCTGTATTTTGTTTCGGAACAGTAACAAAAACGTTCCTTGTATTTCCTTTCCTCTGAGGTGAGAGAATTCCTGGAAACATTAGGTCCTGATGGAACCGAGGAGCATTTTGTCAGTCTTTTTCCGTGAACTGGGTTGAGTGCAGCTCACAGAACGCTTGGTCCTGGGGGCACCGACACAGCGAGTCTGGGAGGACCCCTGGCACTGGGGCTGGGCTGCAAACTCAGTGCAGGTGCTGGAGGGAGATGCTGGTTATTGGGGTGGGCTGACCCCGCAGTGGTTCTGTGCTCTGCCTACCAACTAACAAGCTGTTTTCTGTTGGCAGAGCTGGTGGTGCATCCGCCCGTGCTCTCAGATGAACCCATAGGAGCCCCTTGCTATGGGCTGCAGTGAGCTCTGCTGTATTTTGACAGTGTTTGACATTTCCCAGACAATTATTAAATCTGCCAATTGGCGATATTTAACGCTCTCCTTCCAGCCTTCCAGCAGTGCTGCCTACAAACCTTGGTTTGCCCTTCAAAGAACTGTTAGCTGAAGCTTCTGCATTTTGTCACTTGCCAAATGCCACCAGTGAAGCTCTGCTTTCGTTGCTTTGGGCTTTTACACGTTGCCTTTAATTAGGACATGTGCTTTTTCTGGCCAGGGGCTGATTGGCAGCTCTGTGCTGACAAAGTCCAGGAGAAAAATAGATGGTGTACTGTATTATTTGTTATACTTGAAGGAATAGGTTTTTTAGCCCAAGTGTCTTAGTACACATCCTTTGGGATGGGGGAGGTACAAGGCCTCAGAGTCCAGCTTCCTTCACAAGTTTTTTTTAAAGCATGAACTCTTAAAAGGTTAAAATACCTCTGGCAATACGGATCAATACGTGGGGATTTAAGAGTGCTCTAAATTAAGCAGACAAATGAGTTAAACTGCATTTAGCTAATTCCCTGGCTGTGAATAACCCAGCCAATCCTGAGCCTCAGCTGGAGACATCTGAGGCTGTCTGGTATTTATAGCAGAGATCTCAGACTTTCTTGGACGTGGTTGGTCTGTGAGTTATGGCTTTACTGACCAGAAGGTAGGAGGCACTTTTAAGTGACCTCTTTTAATGCAGCTCTGAGACTTTTACTTCTGTCCTAGACATCAGACAGTAGCTTTCACAGGGGTCCCATCTCAGGTTTGCTTTTTCCCCTTAGGGCACAGCTTTGTTTTGCCAAGGCTCAGTGAATTAGGCCAACCTTTACTGTGGATCTGCAGATGCATCCCTCTAGGAAGCTGTGTTCTATGAGGATACAGGGCAGCCTTAAAAATAGTTCCACCTCCCATTAATTACTCAGTAGGAAAGCAGCTGTGTGAGTAGCCAGGCAGCAGCTCTGGTTAAACCTGCATTGGCCCTACAAGGAATGCCTGTTGTTTAATCTGAGGGGCTGCTACAGCAATCTCCCTGCAAGCGAGAATCCTCTGAGTGGCTGAGCTGAGGTCTCCAGATTCCTAATCAGAGGAAAGGCTGTCCCAGCCAAATCAGAGCTGGACTCCTGATTGCACCCTGATAGAAAAGATTACTCATTCAGTGGAAAAGAGCTACTGTTTTATTGAGGGTTTTGGCGTATGTTAGCTGAGCATCTCTTGGCATTCAGTAGTGCTTCAGCTCTGCTTTTCAGAGCCTGTGAGTTGGGCTTGCCTGACTAAGGAACATTACCTGCTTTCTAATGGGGATGAACTTGGATTGATGTAATCCCAGATAGTGAGCTTTTTCTATCAGTCCGTACACCTGAGAACATCCCTGTGGAGAAGTACTTGGGGTCCTGGAGGGTGAAAAGCGGGATGTGAGCCAGCAGTGTGCACTTGCAGCCTGGAAAGCCAGCAGCATCTTGGACTACATCAGCAGAGGAGTGGCAGTGGACAGGGAGCAGATTGTCCCATCTCATTCTGCCCTCGTGAGTCCCCATCTGGAGTCCCGTGTCCAAGCCTGGGACCTCCAGTACAAGAGGGATTTGGGGCTGTTGGAGCAGGTCCAGGGAAGGCCATGCATATGCTCGTAGAGCTGGAGTTCCTCTCCTGTGAAGAAAGGCTGAGGGGTTGGGCTTAGCTTGGAGAAGAGAAGGCTCTGGGGACACCTCGCTGCTGCTTTCCTGTACTTGAGGGGAGCTTACAAGCCAGAGTAGGACTGACTTATTGCACAGTATCACCGTGACAGGAGAAGGGAGAATGGCTTTGAACTAACAGAGGGGAGATTTAGTTTAGATGTCCTTTGAGGGCAGTGAGGGCCTGGAACAACTGTCCGGAGAACTGGAAGTGCCCAAGGCCATGGATGGGATCCTGGGCAGCCTGAGCTGATGGTGACATCCAGGCTATGGCAGGGGTTTGAACTGGATGATCCTGAAGTACCCCTCCAACCTAAGCCATTCTGTGGCATGATTCTTTGATTTCTGCTTTTTCTTCCCTTGTTTGGCTTGGGTGCTTCAGGAAGCCCTTACCCTCTTTCAGCCAATTTAACAATTTACTTCTTACCAATTTTACCAGGGGTTGGAAGGGACCGTTAGAGATCATCTAATCCAATCCCCAAGTCCTGCAACACAGGTAAGTGTCTTGAACTGGGATTTGCCCTTTATGTTCCTGCTGTGAGGATCACCTTTATTTTTCTTGGTAAAGAGAACAAACTCAAAGATATACCTCAACATAGAAAAAATAAAAATCAAATTTTTCCTCTTGAGCTTGTTACAAGAGGCAATTAAGTCTGAATCACTGACATGCTGGACCTTCGTCCTCTCACTGGGACACACTTTGTGGTTGCAGCCAGCTCCTTCAGGGCAAGGGGAACAGTTTGCCATGAGAGTGCATCGGGTAAGCTAACCCATACTGTGCCTGCTGCTGCTAATTCAAGTTCTAGCTCTTCCTCTGAACAGTAGTGCTCGCTGTTCTTTTACTGACTATAGGTTGTTCTTAGCTATCAGAGCCTTGGTTGTTCTTCCATCTTAGCACCCAGCTTCTTTGACAGGTACATAACTGATGCCTTCTTTGCTCATCATTCTCTGACGTACTCTGTGTGCAGAGTGCTGTGCTGTCAATCCAGCCGTGCCCCTGAAGACAGACCGTAGTGCTATTCGATTGCATGGCTATGAAGAAGAAGTAGATACTCTGTTCCACTGCAGGGCCTAAGATATGTCACAGTCTAGAGTTTTTCACTTGGTAGGCACACAAAAACTCTGTGGCTGCATATCCTGATGTAGCTTGCTCAGCAGAGGAGGAACAGTGAGAAAAATCCACTTGGACCAGCCAGCCTTGGTCTGACTTGGGCCAGGGGTGCCCTGCATACTGTGGGCTCAGATATTCACCTTCTCATAGCTGTGGGGCAGGCTGTAGGTTCTTGGGCAGCTCCAGACTGCAGAAGTGCAGAGACGAGTTGGTGCAGTACCCAGGGCTGTGCTGCTGCCCTGGATTCAGCTGATGTCTGTACTCTACCTGGAATAAGATTCAACCTCTGTGCCTGTCCCAGCTTCCAAAAATGCTCCTCTTTCTGTGGGGTTCACTGCTCACATGCATGAGGTGGATGCTCTCAATGCCTTTCAGCTAAACACAGGCTTCCCTCTTCGGTATAGAGCAGCTGGCATTTTTCTCTCAGCTGATTGTTCAACAGATGGCTGCTTAAAAAACAGAAAGCAATCAAAACAAGAGACTTTCTTCTCTTCAAGTTCTGTGCTGAGGTTCAGCTTCCAGGACAATGAGGGATGTGTCTGCTATGGCATGGGGTCCAAAAGGACAAATTGCATGTATCTGGAAATTTTAGAGGCAGATAGAGGCTTATGTGACCTGAAAGTTAGGGAATTTCCATCCTGGAAGATACTTAATATTGTATGCAGTTGTATTTAACTTTGAAACTGGCCCTCCTTCTAACAGGGGATGCAGTGATCGTTGGACTTTGAGGTCTTTTCCAACCTTAACGATTCTCCCAAAGAGCAGTTGTTTCAGGCTCACCTGGATTATCATCATAACAGTAGGGTTTCTTTTGGGAAAACATCCCCAGGAGAGATTGTGTTTGCTATCTGACCCTTGTTTGCATTTTGTGCCAGCTGTTTGTTCCAGGAGCCTTGAAATTTTGCTGTGGGCTCAAAGGGACAGTTAAATCAAGGAGGATGAGTGTGGGATTAGTTCCCAGGGTGACAGGATGTGTGCTAAGATGTGTTATGTTCCCTCAGCTTTTTCTTTTTTTTTTTCAGAAAACAAACGAGCTTTGTTGTGAGCCAAGAATAGCAGAATGAACGATGGATGCTTCTGGAAGGTGATGTGCCTTCAGAGCTCTCTGCAAATGCTTCCAGTTTGTCTCCTGCCCTGCAAACACTGCTGGTTGGGAAGGAGCAATGCTGCTGTCCTGGAGGAATCCTCAGCACTGAGTGCCTTTCATCTGGCTGTGCTGGTGAGACAAAAAGGGGCAGCCCCAAGTGCAGGAACTGTGCCTTGTAAGGGAGAGAAGCATGGTATGGAAGGGCTTCTCTCTGGGGTCCTCTTTAGTTCAGGGAGGGGGGAGGGGGTGAGCAGTGTGTGTCCAATGAGGCAGAAAGGCTTCCTGAGCAGTAGAGAGGAGCGAAGCTCAGCCCAGGGACCACAGCTGCCATCCTAGATTGTGATGTCCTGTCTGAAAGGAGGCTTGTTATCTAATCCCTCTGTCTGGGAGGGAGGGCTTGCAAGCTAGTGGAGGAGGGAGCTAAGCTCTACACACAGCTGGAGCCTTCCAGAGTCAGCCCTCAGAGCTGTCACTGCTTCTGCTGCTTGTATGCTGGCTCCCTGACCAGTCTCGTTGCTGCCCAGACCTCCTTAAGGAGGTTCATCAGCTCCCCTTGCAGCCCAGCTATCCTTATGAAGGTTTAGTGTAACTAACTTGGTTAATTCCAGATGTCTCTTTAATGAGAGTAAGTTAAAGGACTTCTGGTGAGACCAGCCAGGAAAAAAAAATGATTTCCAAGCAGATTTGGAAACTGCCTTCCATAGGAAAATCAAGCTTAAACCATCTTTTTATGAATAGCCCAGCAATGTGAACCTGGCTGGGAGACATTAGCATTCAGATCTTAATTAAAGGGGCAACAGCAGCTGGGGAGGGTTTAAAAAACAGCATCTGCCTTAAGGCTGTGCTAAAGGAAAACTGTAGACCTGTGTTTCCCTAAGTTCATCAGAGGACTTCTCTAGGAGGTCTTGGTGCTTGGGTGTAATTTTAATTTACCCTGTTGTGTTTTAGAGGAGGTGCTGGGGGCTGAACACAGCAGCTGGATGCTCAGTGCCATTCCCTTGCCCTTTCCTTCGAGGCTTTTGGGTGAGTGTACAAGGCAGGAGGCGAGCAGCTGGGATTCTCACCCCCCGCATCATACCTCAAACCCGGAGTATGACTCCTTGTGTGCCCTGTGGGGCAGGAACCTGCATGTAGGTAGCTGAGAAAAGCCAGAGAAAAGCTGATGCCTGGTGAGCTTGGATCTTAATTTTCCTACACAATACAGTGAGCATCTCAACTCTATTCAGGACTGCAGCAAGCGTGTTCCAATAGGTTGATAGAGTCAGTACGCTTTAAGTGTATGGACAAGATAAGGAGTCTCAGTATTACCTATTGTTCCCCATCAGTTAGCCTGATGAAAGGCAGCATTTGCTATGAAGAAAGTTTATTCCATATGTTGCAAAGCACAAAGCTGCTTGGGAGAAAGGAGAGGGGAGATGAGCTCTGTAGCGTTCACAGAGGGTGAGCGTGAATTGTTCACTAGCCCTTGTGACTTTGCCTTTTCTCTAATAACTGTGGCAGGGCTTACCTCCCGAGGAAATTGAGTCCCTGTGAGATCAGTCAGGTTGCCTGGTCCTTGGCACAGCTGTAATTAGATCAGTTCAAAATTCTGACATTTGCTGTCATCCTTGGTCTGTCGTACATGCTGCACTGCCTTTGGCATGGGAGAGAATTTTTTCCTGTAAGGAAGAGGGAAAGATTTTCTACTGAGTATGGAAATGGGTATTTTTCCTTCTGTGGGTATTAGGAATGAAGTCCTGGGGTAGGTCTGGGGGAGATGAAGACCCCCCCACCCCCCCAAGGTGTGAAGCTGTTGTTTGGGCTTGTTTTGGCTTCTTGCTATGGGGGAATGATTGTGATTAATTGTGATTGAACTTGTTAGACCTGCTGTAGGGATGTTCAGCGCTGATGTGATAGAACTTGCTATCAGGTTCCCTCTCAGCTTTATCATGTGAGTGGTGTTTTTCTGCAGTGAGACTCAAGATGCTCAGAAAGGCCAGATTTCCAGGCTGTGTGGCCAGGAATGAAGCAGACACCTGGAGAAAGGGGGGTGGTAGACACCTGCCTTGTATTGTGCTCTTGAATGTGTGTCAGGAGCTGAGTCTGTGGCAGCTTACTAGAGCTCTCCAGTACCCACAATGTAGGCTTCCTGCAGGCCCTACTGGAGATCCCTTCTTGCACAGTGGGACTTTGCTCCTGGGTTTGCTGGTACCTCAGAGACAGAGGAGTGCTGGAAGGGCTTCAGACATGGCAGCTGTTCCAGTTGACCCACTGTTTCTTGTTGTTTGCAGGGACAGAAGCATTCTTGGATGTGCACAGACCTCATTCATCTTTCCTGACTGGAGATGAATTTCTTCCTGATGAGCGGTGCTCTTATTTACCATGGCTTCTGCTTATTTCCCACCTAAAATCCTTCTTGTTTCCTGCTGGCCTTATTGTCCTTCCAAGAGCAGGCAATCACACTCCTGCTGCAGCAGGAAGAGGGATAGGGTCAGTGGCTCTTAGATGACAGCTCCTTTTTATGTCCCCATCTGTTCCCTCTCTTCCCTTCTAATGAGATCAGGTGCTGGAGCACACTGGGAAGACTTTTCAGTGTGAGAGGAAGTCACAAATGAGGTACTTAGGTCCTTGCTTTCATCTTTGCTAGTGAGAGGCTGCTCAAATCAAACCTGCAGCCTCTTGAGCTGCTCCTAGAACAGATCCAATAAAAAGAGACCAAAACTGTGTAGCGAGGCTGGCAGCCCTGGATCAGGTAAGTATTGCAATGCTGAGCCTTGCCTTGCAGAGATGCAAATCTGGCTGTTCTGAGGCTATTTTAAAACCTCACTGTTTTTTTTTTTTTATGTGGCTACTGTCTTGTCCTCTAAAACCTCAGCTAATTTAAATGGTGTTAGTGTTCTTCACTCCTTAGGGTGTTGGTGCTTTCCAGAGTCCTCTCAGCCTTTCTGGTTGACCTTTCTTTTGTGTCACAAGTGATTCTACTCCTGTTTTGTTTTGAGGAGCTTTCCCCTCTGCTTTTGAGGAGACGTGTTTGTGACAGTGCTGGTTTTCCATGGGTGGGAATGTTTCTCTCAAGGAGAAACTGGAGCAGCATTTTGAGGCTGTTTTCATTTTTGGCTGCTTCATTTTATGGCTGTTTTGGGGATGTGTGAAGTTTGGAAGAGGTCTGAAGGAGAACTTGCCAAACCCACTTAATTATTCAGCTTGGTCAGTCTCTACGTGGATAATAAGTTGCCCCTCTGCTCCCATTGCTGAAATGTACCCTCACAGCATAGGGCAAGGGCTCTTTTTAGGGATGTACTAGGTGTTAGGAGTTAGTAAGCACTGGATCAAATCCAGCCCAGGACAGCCTCCCTGTAGCTGCTCATTAACAAAAGCTCCCAGTTGATTTGGCAGAAGGTTGGCAGCTCTCGTGGTCATCGTGGTGCTTGCAGGCTGCCCCAGCAGCTTCTCTCAGAGCTGAGCTGTGCTGCAGGGAGCTGCACCAGCTGGCCTGACAGCGGCAAGGAAACCAGCTCTTCACAAGCGATAAGTAAAACAAGCTACTCCCTTCACAGCACTGCTTCTGGGGCTTAGTAGCTGCTGTAATTTCTGTAATGGTGCCAGATGATTTAGGTTGAAATGTATGTCACAGGTTGGGTTTGTCCTTTCCATGTGTCCCACTTAAAACTGTTGTGTTGGGTTTTTTTCTTGCTTCAAATCACAGAACCAGATGCTGGTGTTTAAAAATGCTCTGCGGGAGAGAGAGGTACTTGTCTTGGTGGCAGTGGGTGACAGACTTGCTGCAGAGCCAGGGAGACCCTTTCCATGGGCTTGGGACACATCCTGCCACAAATGCAGCTGCCAAGGGATGCTGGAAACTGCAAGTGCTGAGCAGGCTGGTGTACCCAGGTTAGGCAAGAGTGGGTTTTTTCCTTTCCCTGGTGAAGCTGGATGAAGGAGTGCTTGTGGCATCCAGCGTGGTCCTTGTAGCTGATGATTAGAGCACACTAACGGGATGTGGGTGCTCAGGTGTGGGCATGGATAGGATGCCAAGGAGTACCCAGGTTTCTGGTGGCCAGTTTCCTCGTGGAGTTACTGCCTGCATCTCTTCCTGCCCAGCACTTGTTTAAGGAGCAGGGATACTTGAAGCATCTCCCCCAGCTGTGAGGAGAGGGTTTGGGGAAAGGACTGATGTCCTCTTCCCATTGTCCTGTCTGGTACCACTGTTTCTGCCCTCCAGCAGAGAGGAGGAGAGATGCTCCTGTACCTCTGGTGGGGTTGAAGGCCTGGTACTCCCCAACCTGTGGTGCCAGGTGGCACAGGATGGGGTGGAGAAGCTTCTGGCAGGGTCCTGCCAGCTGCTGGGAAGAGTCACACGTGAGGGAAGTGAGGTTTTCCACTGCTTTGCCTCGATGGCCAGAAAAGACCACTCACACATCAGAAACTCCCCTGGGAACTGTGAATAACTTCTTGAGTTGTATATATATATTTTCTTGTGCCTTTACCCACTGAGACAGCTGGCTGGATTAAGTGGTGCCATGGTATAAAAGAAAACCTAGAGGGCATTCACTTGCAGGGGCCGTGGTCTTTGCTTTGTTTTGAAGAGCTGTGGAGAGAAAACAATTTACTCTTTTCAAATTTGATGGCTGCACAGGCAGTGTCAGGGTCTCCAAAGCATATGCGTTTGAAATATTGTCTTGACTTTAGCAGACAGGGAGAAGAGGGCTCAGGTTTTGTAAATGAGATGGAAAACAAGCCAAAAGTGAGGAAAGGGTTGATTGCCACGGTGGGAATCAGAAGGCAGAAAAGCAAACCCAGGGCTGTACTACCAAAAAAATCAATGTTTTCTCCTGCAACGTGGGATTGTATTGCTCAGAGGAAGGCGGAGGGAGATGTGGCTGAAAGGAGCCAAGTTAATTTCCCTTCTTTCTCTTGGGGGGGGGGGGGGGGGGGGGGAAATATGGATCCTGCTTAAACTGAAGAGGATCATTTGTGACTTCATGAAGTTGCAGTTGGGTAAGTGATTTCAGTGAGGTTATTGTTCAGTAGGAAATGTTTTGATGGCACTGCAGGTGCTGTGGGTTTGGTGTAGCTTGTGCAGTACTGACACCAGGAAATGTGTGATCGTTCTGAGATGCCTGGTGCAAAATGACACGGAGACCCTGCTTTTGGTGTTTGCAGTGCCAGCATCATTGGGCCTCTCTAATTAGGCCAACTAATCAAGTATGGGGGAGAAGGGAGGTGGACTAGTGGAAAATCTTGCTCCTTCAAGTCAGAAATGTAGGCAGCCAAATGGGGAGTGAGTGTGAATCAGAAGTGATTCTCTGAGTTGCTCTTGATGGCAGCAGTGGGGTACTGCGGCAGAAAACAGTTGTGAGCTCATGGAGCAGAGAGGGAATGGAGGGCTTGGTGCTCTCTTGAGAGCAGAGAGATGGGGTGGTGGTTCCTGGTGATGAAAGGGAGCAAGGAGGGTGTGAGTAGCCAGCATTTCTCCCTTGATCCTGGACTGCACTTACCACTGTGACATTTGGCCCTGTTGCAGCTGCGTCTCACCCAGATCCTTGCAGCCTCAGTGTACCACCTCTGTGCTCTCCCATGAACCAACTTTGACTGCAGGGGGAGGATTCACATCTCACGTGTGAGGTCTTGGATCCGAAATTGGTTTCAGAAACAGCTTCACTAGCTTGAGCACTGGGCTTAGGATCCTGGGGGCTGGGCCCAGCTCCTCTCCATGCTTTCTGTGTGCCCACAAACAGTTCTTCCTCTGCTTTCACATTTGTATCTGGACAGCATGCTCTGAGGAGATGCTCTTAATTAAGATTTCTACAGCTTCAAGCACGGTGAAGCCTGGGGCTCAGGTGAGAAGGCAGTGGCAGCAGTCCGTTGCATCCTACAGTGTCTTAAACCATGTGTATTTGTGCAATGTGTGGCTTTAATTTCAAGTTCTTTGCAGGGTTGTCTGCTGTCTGTAGAACCCCGGCTGTGGTGAAGAAGCTGCAGGAGGAGCTGGCTGTAGCCTTCCTCTGCTCCACTGCCAGCTGTGAAGTGCAGTCCAGCTGATGGTGTGCACATACAGCGACGTTTCCCTGCTGTCCACTGGGCTGTCTGTTGGGGATGCAGTGTATTCATTTCCTTCCAAGTCCCTGCTAGCTAGGAAAAGTAATAATCTGCAGTGTTTACCTTCCCTGTCCTCAGAAATTAAGTAGCTTTGGCAGAACACATGTGTTTTGCAAAACGCTGGAGCCCCCCGAGGGTTTTGTGTGCAAAAGCTGAGAGAGTCAAATAAAGCAGTGTTTTGCACAGGGAGCACGCATTCCTGCTCCATCACCACACTCTCTGCAGCACTCTTGCAGTATCAGCTGGCCCCTGCTTCCTGCAAAGGTTTGGGGGTGCTGAAGGGGTGTAAAGGGAGTAGTCAGCCCAGAGACGCATCTGCAGGTTTAGCAGGGGTTACCCAGGACAGAGAGGGCAGCTGTGTGGCTGAAGTGGTGGCTTTGGAATCAAGGTCATTGCAGAGAAAAACTCTTAGGACGTATTTTTCCCCATCCAGCATGTTTGAGCTCCCCTGTCCCAGGCTTCTCCTGTGCTGTTAACTCTGCTTTGTGAATAACTTGTCTAGGAAGAGGAACAACTGCTTCAACTTGACAAAACCTTAATCTAACGTGGACCAAAAAAAATAACCAGACTACCATAGAATGGTTTCAAGTTGGAAGGGACCCTTGAAAACCATCTGCTCCTCCTCCCTGCAATGAGAAGGGTCACCCACAGCTCCATCAGTGCTCAGAGTGCAGCCTGACCTTGGCTATCTGCAGGGACAGGGCAGCACCACCTCTCTGTGCGCTGTGGTATCCTTAGCACAGCGTCCATCTGGCTCAGTGTGCTGATGGTAAGTAAACTGACCCACACCTGCTGCCCTGGGGCTGGGAAAAGCTGCAGGTCACGTCTTCACACTGAATTCACTGTGTTCCCCACACAGCCCCTGGGCTGTGGCCACAGGAGCATGATGCACAGGCTCCCAGGTGAATGCACTAATGGCTGCAGTTCCAGCTATTTAAGCAGCAGCATTTTTGTCTGAGAGTGTTTGGGGAAGATGAAGCAACGACACGTTATTTTAGGTAATTATTTCACACTTTTCAGTCCCGTGGCATTAGCCCAAGGCTCAGACTGAGGTGTGGGGGACTGATTCTTAATGAAATAAGCTCATGCTTGCTACAGAGGACAAATTAATCTCTGGATGTCTGATTTGGAAGTGCTCTCATTTGCCATCTTGTGCAAGTTTGCTGCCGCGGTCTTGTCAACCAGTGAATCAGTTGTGTTTCTTTATTTGCAGAGGCATCTGTGGCTTGGATTGAGGGATTCAAGCAGAATTTGGCAAGCTGTAATGTCTCTCGAGCCCTGTGTTTGACCCTGCACAAGCGTGTGGAGCAGAGGCACTTGGGTGAAATGCATCTGTTAGAGTGGACTGCGGGGATCTGGAGCTCAGAGCCACCTGGAGCTCCTCGTGACAGCATCTGTGGTCCTTTGGGTTCAGTGAAGAGTTGGCAGTTCTTAGGCTGTGCTTATGGGAGAGGGCTGTATGGTAGCCGTGGAATATCCCCATCTGGAAGGGACCTCTGTGGACCGTTGAGTTGGACCCCTGAGTGTGTGTAGGACCACCCAAAATTCAAATCTGGGTGCTGTCCAAAGCTGCTTCTCTTAGACCTGACCCAGGTGGTAGAGCTGGGAGAAATGCTTTGTGTTCTGCCATGTGTTTCCCAAACTGCAGCTCTGCCTTAGGACAAACACAGGGATGCACTGTTTGGGGAAGTTTCCCTGCGTGCTCGCTGTGCTCGTGAGCTGCTTTCTTTGAGCCTTTGTTATTACTTTGAGAGAAGAAGGTACTGCTCAGCAGACGTCTCTACCGTCTGTGCCTTTATTTTGCTACGAATAAAACAGGAATAAAGGGAGAAGTGCAGCTGGGTTGTTGAGCAGTGGGGTGGTGAGTGCTGAGCGTCCCACACCCAGCCCTGTCCCATGGCCACCTCCTCCCCAAGGCAGTGACGTGGGCCCCGTTGGGCGGCCCCGTTGCTTTGGGAACCAGAATAGCAACAACCTGGCAGTGCTGAGTGCTGCAGTGGGGACTGGAGCGTGAGTCCGTCCACAGAGAGGGGAGGGAGGGTGGTCCTGGGGGGCTGCGGCCACGCTGCAGCAAGGTGGTGGTAGGTAGGTAGCTGTGTCCCCTCCTTCCCCAAAGGGATGGGGGGATAGCAGGTGAAATGGGGTGGCTTTTGGTGCTGGGGGTTGAGGGGGCAGGGGCCTTCGTGGGGAGATTAACCCTGTGTGGTCACGCAGGGTGGTGCTGGGGTCCCTCTGAATAATCCACAGTGGGAAGGCTGGTGGGGATTGGTGGAGGCGACTGCAAAACTCTGTCTGTCCTCTCCTGGTGCTTTGATTGCATGGGTGGATTCCTGAGAGGCTGCTGCTGTGTACAGCTAGGGAAAATAGGAGGCTTGGCTTCACCACGTGCCCAGGAGGGTATGGATCACAGGGTCGTTAAGGTTGGGAAAGATCACAAAGATCCCTAATTTCAGCCCCATCTCACTGTGCCCGCTGACCACATCCTTTGGTGCCCCATCTCTGTGGTTCTTGCACACCTCCAGCGTGTTTCGTCTGACCAATACCTGGAGCCTCTGTCTGTCGTGTGAGGACAGGAATCACTGGAACCAAGGACATGGCGCAAGGCTCAGTGCAGCCAAGGTGGGGTTGAGGGGGTTTATTCCTCTGCCTTTAGTTACCAGCTTGTCTCCAGTTTGGCATCTGAGTTGAATTCACACTTGTGTTCTTCCACAGATGAAAGCAGAGCAGTGAGAGCTGGGAATGAATATATGTACAGCTCTGTTTCATGGGAAGGCTTTTGAAGACAGATCAGAACAGCTGGGAAGCTTGCAGGGTTGGAGCTTCTGGTACCACTCAGCTGCTACCCGCTCCTCCAGGGTCACTGCTCAGGGTGTGTTCTGCACTGCAAACTGGGGCTGTGGAAGCTGAGGTGGTTCAGGAAAGGAGACTGTGTGTCCTAGGAATGCTGTCAGTTTCCCTTCTTCCTGCTTGGACGTGCAGTTAGGTGATTAATGAATTAGCTGTTGTAGGATAGTGTGAGTTGTGTGCTCAGCACTTGTTCAAGGGTAAGTAATAACATGTGGACACAACCTGGTTATCCATAGGAGTTGTTCTATGCTTTCCAGGAGCTTGGGATCGGGTTCTGGTGTAGCTAAGCACTGGTGCTGCTTTACTAACTCTGGATTTGCTGTTACAGAGGCAGCCATGTAGAGCTGCAGGCCTGAGCATCCATAGTAGTCATTTGGTTTCTGCATCTTCATCCCAAAGCCATCAGCTGCTTGGAAGCTTCAGCGTGTTACAAAGCAAAACGCAATGTTTTCGTGTGCCAAAAGATAAGTAAGCAAAAAGGGAGAGCTGGTGCAGGCTGCAAAGTCAGGGTGCTGGGAGAGGCAGCTGGAAAGGGCTGGCAACACCGTAAGTGCCGGAGGCAAGAGCTGAAATTGTAAATAGTAATTTATGGAGCTGAGGAGCCTCCAGAAGGCCTCGTAGAGGAGTTCGGGCCACCTTCTGGCCAGCTGAGAGCTGAAGTTTAGTCAAATGGGAGGCATAAAACCAGCCTACTATTAATTATCTCAGCCGTGGTAGAGCTTTTGTGATAAATTGTAGGGTGACAGTACCTAAGTGATAAAATATGGAGGGAGTGGAATGTAAAGGTGGCAGGTGAGGCTTCCTGGGTAGTGTGACTTGATTTAGAAAGCACTCAGCCACTTAGCAGTGGGCTGGAGGAGAAGGAGATTAGTTCTGGAAGCTCTGCTTCTCCTTTCTTGGCTTTCTTGAGATGCTGTTTATATGGTAATTATGGCTAAGCAGGTGATTTCTAGGCAAGAAATGTGATCTTCCTACTTAAGCCTGAATGGGGCAAGATGATTTAGACGAACAAAATGGTTCAATAGCATCCTGATGCTCCGTTTTAACAGATCTCCTGTCTCGCTCTTCCAGCAAAGCGTAATAGAAAGGCCAATTATCCAATTACTCCAGAGAGATGCTTTGTCTTTGCAGAAGGAAGGAGAAAGAAGATTTACAGTGTATACCAAAGGAGAATTCAGCCACAGATGGGTCTGTGCTACAAGAAGAGCTGGGTTCCACATACTGCAGTGCAGTGTGCTGATGAACAGGGAAGGGCCGTGGGCCAGTGAGGAACCAGCTCCCAGCCTGCGCTCACAGCATGTACAGACCCAAAACTGCCCTCGTCCTAACCCCTTCTTTATTCCTTAAATAACAAATTCCTTTAGAAATTATTTCTCACTTGGTTTGACTTCATGTGCTGGTAATGTGCACGCAGCCCTGGCTGCTGCCTACAGGTCCACGTGGCTGGTTTGGCTGTGTGACCCCAGCCCATGTTATGAGCTAAGCAGTGGCTGAGACTTGCTTTTATTGCCCCCCCTCCCCCCCCTGTCATGGAGCTCATGGCTGCAAAGGCTCACCTGGGAGCCAGGAGATGCTCTGCACACCCTTCTTTGTTGCAAGGACTAGCTGCAGCAGCTGTGAGCCCACATCATGAGGAAGACCCTTTTCCTTCCCTCTGAAGATGATCCTGGTCCTTGATAGTGAGGAAACAGGCATCCAAGCAGAAAGTTGCTTTGGTCTCCTGAATCCAGAGCTCAAATCCTGGTTGATTCTCCATACTTTTAATCTGTGGCTATTTTGATGACTTGTTTGCTATTGCCCAGTACTTGGGAGTGAAGCACCCGTGCAAGGCAGCTGCTCGTGATAACTCAAACTCTTACCTGGCAGCACTGAGGAATTTGGCTTCCTGGTGGAGCAGGAAGGTTTGGGCTGGAAACGGGTGGTGAGTTCAATAGCAGGAGCAAAACCAAGCGTGGAGCTGGGTCACTGAGGCTGAGGACAGCTGATGGAGCATGAAGGCTTACTCCATGTGTGCCATTTGCCTGCAGTAGGCCAGAATCACATCTGTGCAGGTTCAGGGAGGCTCTAACATTGCTCTGGGAGCTGCTGGGAAGAAGCACAGTGTGCTGGTGAGTGCATCTCCGGCCAGGTGTGAGAGGCTTGATGGCTTCTACTATGACATCTGTCTCTTAAGCTGTGCCTGCTGAGATGAAGCTATAAGCATGGGTGGTGCTCCCCCTCACCTTACAGCACATCTGTTGGTGCCTTGAGCATGTGAAGCTGTTATATCTGAGGCTCCTTTGCCCTGGCTCTTGGGTCTGTGGCTGAGCACCGGATGAGAGCTGTTCTGGTATGAGTTTCTGCACTTGTTTCCAGGGCTGAGACCTCCCTGACTCCCAGATACTGAATGTTGGCTTCCAAGCTGAGATCTCCTTGTTCCCTCCCAAAAGGATGTGGAGATTTGGTTCACCTGGGGCTGAG
Source organism: Callipepla californica brunnescens (assembly GCA_023055505.1). Taxonomy (NCBI): domain Eukaryota; kingdom Metazoa; phylum Chordata; class Aves; order Galliformes; family Odontophoridae; genus Callipepla; species Callipepla californica. The sequence goes on along the minus strand of JALIRH010000016.1, from coordinate 605,441 downwards.
CAGCTCACGGAAAGCTGTTCTTCATAACACGTGCTGTACCAAAAATGCATGAAGCTCCGTGGAGCCCAGATCCTCCTGTGAGATAGGTAGCCTTGACTGGCACACCTATGGGTGCCTCTCATCAGAGGGGCATTCAGCACATGCAGCAACGAGGTGCTCTGCCTTGTGCCTGGGGTCCTCCCTTGGTGAACAGCACAGAAGTTAAATCCTTGCTTTGTAAGCCAGCGTGGAAATGTTGTCTTTCCTCTTAAAGAAATGATTGCCTTGTCTGTGGCATCTGAATTCATTTGTCTGCTGTTCCAGCACCGTTAACAAATGCGACTCCGAGGCGTGCTTTCTGACGCCGCCGCAATCACTCACTGCGCAGTGAGATGGTTAAGAAATAGATGGGCTGTGGTGATTTGCAAGGCTGTAATTTTTGTCTGGGTGACACTGCAAACCACGCGGCCCGAGTCACCCCACTTGGGACACTGAGAAAAGTCCATGGCAGAAGGCGATCTCCTCTCCAACGTGGAGCTGAAGAGGGGCACCCAAGCAGCCCAACATCCAGGCCCTGGCAGTTGCCCTCCAGGTTCCGTTGGGCTCCCAACGGTTCCCTGTCCCACTGCCTCATCCAGAGCTGCCGTTCAGGCAGCAGGACTGGGTGCTGCGTGGAGTGAATCCTGAGGAGCACTAATTACCTGCCCTGAGGTAGGGTCTGAGCACCGAATGGGGGTGAGGAGGTCTGATCTGTTGACTGGAGGACCAGCTGATGTGTGATGCTCAGCAGGGGCGAACTCCCCTAGGAGAACATCTGTGGGAGATGGAAGGATGTCAGGGGGTTGTGAAGTTGCTGTGCAGCTTGCGGTGGTGGCAGTGACAACTGGTTCAGCTGTGGGTTAAAGGAAGCCTCGGGGGAGAGTGAAGGTTGCATGTCCTTGGTGACCTTCATGTTAGCATTTTCTGCTCTGGTGTATGAGGTTTTTGGGGACATATTAGGAGCTTCCACTCAAAACCTGCTTAGAGTTCTCCTGGACTGATGACCAGCTCAGGGGCATGCGTGCTCAGCCCAAAACTGAGGTGCCAGGATTGGAGGCATCACCCATTAATAGTCCTTTGGACCAACAGACCTGGAGCACAAAAGGAATTTTGCCCCACCAAAACTCAGTGGGGCCATGACTTCCTTCTGTCCAGTGAGGCTCGTTTCTTTATCCTGCTCATCTCCTAATGCTGGAGCACAGCAAGGCCCTGGGCTGCAGCTGTGCCCTGCTGGAGGTGGGGGAAATGGGATGGGGGATGGAAGTAGACGTCGTGGGCATGATGAACAGGATTAATTTCGAGCGAAGTTAAATTACAGCTTGAAAATTGTAACAGATAATCCAGTTATTCTCAAGACCCAGTAATAAAGCGCAGAAATCCAGATTAATGTTGTATCATCCCCATTACATCTCTCTTGAAATAGTTATTTCCAGCTTGAAATCCTGTCTCTTGCTGCGGCATGTCCTTGTGCCTGCAGGGTAGGGCTGTGCTCCCTCGTTTCTCCCACAACAACAGAGGGAGACAGCTGCCTTGTGTACCTGTCTGCGCCTTTTGGGTCGAGGACTGTCCTTTATTCCTACACTTGTCCTTTCCTAGCACTGCGTGAGGAGTCTGGTACCACAAATGTGTACAGCACTGCTTGCGGAGCAAAGAAATGAAGTGATGAACTTCCTGGGGATGCTGATGGAGGACTTGTCAGTGGGCCCCAGTTTCACGTGTTGCGTTTACCTTACAACTTGTGTTCTTTAAAGGGTTTTGTGCTCTTGCTGCTGTTAGAGCCTTATGATGCCCACAGGGAGCTTTGAGTTTGGGTATTAGTAAGGGGAAATTAGGGCCCTTGTTCTCCATGGAGAAATGCTCTTGGGCACCGGGGTAATTTCATGCCTGGAAGGAACCATATTTACTGGATAATATTTGTAACTTAAACCAACCAAATCAGCCTTGAGAAATGATAATTGCTCATCAGAGTACTGAACTGGATGCTCCGTTCCTTAGAAGCATTACGAGGCTCTTGGCACAAAGGGTAGAAACTTGCCTGGCAAGGCAGGAAAGTGGTGTGCCATCATGATCCCAAGAGGTGTGAGGTTGTTGGTGATACTCTGAGTGCCAATGGGTGCGAGGTTGTACCAGGATGGCACTGCTGTGTTGCTTCCTCCTGTGCCAATTGCATGGAAATGCTCCTGTCCAGGCACCTGACTGCAGCCTGGATGTGAATCTCGGTGTGTCTGTGTCGGCACTGAGACTTTACAATCCGAGTTCTCTTCTGGATTTTAAAAGTTCCATTTCTGCTTCTTGCAGGTCGGCTGAGACATGGCTACCAGCAAGCTCCACCAGTCTGTGGGATCCTCCAAAAGCCCCAATGGGTTCCAGAATAAAGTGGGGGCACCTCGTAACCCAAAGCTGGTCACTGAGGAGGAGAAGCCTGTAACAGTAAGTACCAACTGTGGCCAGGTGGGAGATGTTCAGGTTGGAAATGTCCCCAGATCCATCCTCCGTTTCCCCTCCTTGCTGCCTTGTTTCTCTGTTGGAGGTTGTTGCTGCAGTGCCTTGGGGAAGGCTGTGTGTTGCTTTAGGGAGGGTCCAGGTTCTTGCCTTGTGAGCACCTATGAGCTGAGCCCACAAGGTGTTGCACAAGGACAGCTGGAGCTCCAGCACGTGCTCCTTGCTGTCCCCATGGTGTGAGGCAGGGACACCTCCAGCCACAAGCTCTGATGGTACCTGTGGCTGCTGAGCTGCAAACACTCTGCCTGAGGGTTTGACAGAACGTGGCCAAGAAAAGCTCCAAAACAGTTCTCATGCTGCTTTTGAGCATGCCACAATGGAGCAAGGCCAGTCCCTCTTCCTCATCCCAGATGTCCCCTCTGCTGACTGGAGCTGACCTGATGCTGAGCTTCTGTTGAGGAGATATCCGTGCAGACCTCTGCACAGGGTTTGTGAGGCCAGCCCGAAGAAGACAGGCAGTTAGAACAAGGTAAATGAGGACTCGAAACTCCAGCTCAGTTCTGGCACTGTGCTGCTCTCCAGTGACTTGCCCAATGGTGACATCTCTGCACGTGTTGTGCAGAGCTGGGGGGCTTTGGGTGGCTCCTCCCCACTCTCCTCAAAGGTCACCAACTCCATGCAGCAAAACTGAAGAGGAAACAAATGCCCAAAGAGCAGAAATCCCCAAACATGTCACTTCAAATCACGGAGGAGAGGCTAATGGGACAGAGCTGCTCTGTTGGAGCATGTGTATTCCGCTCTATATAATTAATTTACTGGCGATGAATATTTCAGCAGGTAACTTACGGGACTTCCAGGACTGTCCTAGTGGCTGCAGTCATAAATGATTCATCAGTGGGGCTTGAACAAGAAAAGCCTTTCAGGAGGAAGGCCTTTCTGCAACCCTGGCTGGGTTTTGCCTTGCAGCTGACTCCTTCTGCCTTCCTGAAGGAGATGTCCCTCACCACGGAGCAGCGGCTGGCCAGCACCCACAGCACGCAGCGGCCCCGCGTTGTCCATCTCCTGGACATGAGCGACACCTCCCATCAAAAGGTAGCATTTTCCTGCCCTTTTTCTTTGCTATTTGACACGACATTTCAGGAGCGCGTGTGTCAGGCTTGCCCCCAGCTTCTTTCAGTAGCAGGGTGAGAAGGTCCTGCTGCCCTCTGAAAGCGCTGATGGTGCTGGAGTTCCTCGTGCTCAGAGAAGGACAAAATGTTTTTGCACCGCTGGGATCTTTTTAACGCTGAAGCCAATGGAAATGAACTGCTGAAATCAGTAGGTTCTGCTGGAGTTTAGCTACCCCTGCTAAAGCATAGTACAGGGGAAGGATGGAGCAGGGCACAAGCTGCCCTCTCCCATCCTCGCCCCCAAATGACCCTCCCAGTGGGGTTAGGGTCATGGCTCTATTGCTGGTGGCACTGTGAGCCCTTGAAGACTGGGTGCCCTATGGCTCAAGGTTGGCTAACAGAAGTAATCTCATTAATGCTTTGAGTTGGGACACTTATAGGGTGTCGGATTTGCCAGCTGTGTGGTCCTGCTGGGTACCTATTCCTGGCATAGTGAGCAAATGTGCTTTATCTCAGAGGATTGCTCAGTATGTAACACAGGGTAGGTTGCTGAGCAGGAACTTGCCAGCCAGAGACCTGTAACAGGTTGGTGCAGAGCACAGCTCAGGAGTTGGGAGCGCATTGGACGAGTGCCCAGTGCATAAAATAAATCATTACTCCACATAAAGCTCATGGGAGAAGGAGATGCCAGGTCCAGAAATGCTTAATGAGAGGCAAACTTTGTCACCATCCAGCACTCGTGCCTTTGTCCTGCTGTATTGCTTTCCTTTTGGCCTTCCCACCTATGACACTGTTCTGTGCTTGCTGGTTTCTGTGCATCCAAACAAGATACGTGAGGACCTGTGGGGCTTAATCTCTGTCTCAGAGCAAAGCTCATCCCAAGGGTTGGTCTCAGTGCCCTACACAAACACAAGGCTTTCTGCTCCTCCCTGAGTGCTCTTGGGTCTTCTGATGAGCCCTTTGGCACTGTGTGATCATGTTGGCTCCTCTCACTGCTGTCTCGTATCTCCAGTTCTCCTCGGTTGATCTGGATCAGACCTTGTTCCAGCCTTTCCCATCTGAGGTGGTGTTCCAGAGCTACGTTCCCTGCGAGGTCTACGAGGTACCCCTGGTTCTGAGGAACAACGACAGGGTAAGTGCTGGGCTGTGTGGCTTCAACACTGTGCTGGGAGAGGAGGGTGGCACAGTGCCCATGAAATGCAGCATGCCATGTTTGGAACAAAGTCTCTCGCTTTCTTCCTTTCACAAGGATGTGGAGGTTTTCCTGTGACATTAGTGTTTTTCCCACTGGTTTTGATCACATGTGGGTGAGTTCAAAGCCAAAGGAGCTTTCTGGGACAGCGTCCTTCCTCTCAAAAGCTCTGGACAGGTGGGCATGTTGAGGGCTGCACAGTTCTTACCTTCCTTAATTGTGCTTCACCTCCAGAGCTGCATTTTTTAGGTTCCTGCTCAGCTTAATTTGGTTCTGCTCTGGGTTTTCTAAGATAATGTGGCTTTCTGCTTTCCCTTTGGAGAGCCACAGCACACCCAGAGTAATGGGCTTTTGAAGGTCTCTGCCTTTACTTGAAATAATTTTGTGAGCATTTTGAGATTTCCCAAGAAAGCCGAGAAGGGAAAAGTTGAAAAATGTCAGCAATTTTGCTTCCAGTTTAAAGGGGAAATTTGAGACCTTTTCAGTTTCAGCAGGGGAAACGTTTGCTCAAATGAGGCATGTGCCAAATGCGTGCTGGTGAGAGCAGACAGGAGGGAGGAAAGGAGCCGAGCTGGGAGGCACTCTGGGGAGAGCATCATGTATGCAGGGGTTTCTCTTGGCACGTAGAAATAAACATACTGGAAGCAGAGGAAGGTCAGTAAAAGAGAGACGTAATCAAAAACATGGATCTTAGAGGCATGGACAGTGGAATCATTAAGGTTGGAAAAGACCTCTCAGATCCCCAGAGTCCACCCCCAACGCACCCCACCTCAGGTCACATCCCTCAGTGCCACATTCCCACTGTTCTTGACCACCTCCAGGGATGGTGACTCCCCTACCTCCCTAGGCAGCTGTGCCAGTGCCTCGCTGCTCTTTCTGAGAAGAAATCATTCCTGATACGTGGCACATCTTCAGGCCATTCCCTCTCACCATATACAAGCAGCGGGATGTATGTATAGGGAAAGTGGGTGCATGAAGCCCTCTCCAGTTCTAGCTGCTGGGCTTAGACAGGTGGACAAAAAGCTCTTGGGGTGTGTAGTAGGTTGAGGAACAGCAAGAAGGAGCCAAGTAGACCGCAGATTGGGAACGGAAGACTAAAGTAGCCAAGTAGACAACAGGTTGGAAATGGAAGATCCTTTGGCAAAGACGGATGCAGTGTCGTGTCTCAGTAACTTTTAGGGAGCTCTGCTGTGTTCCTTGTCTAGCACTAAGCTTGGGAATCTTGGGAAGATGCAGCAGGAGCACCCAAGGAGTAATATTTGTGCAGTCTGCGTGGATCTTTTGCTGTAGGAATTTTTTTTTTTCCTGTTTAAGACTTGCCTCAGTTTCTCTTCTGCTACAGCCCTTTGGCTTCAGCTGCTCTGTTATCCACGTGGCACTCCATGATGTTTGTCTTTGCCAGGTGCCAGCCAACAGGCAAGCAGTTCATTTGCTCTATTCATGCTTCCTCAAGTGGAAAAGAACATCTGCATCAACATCTCTGCCGTTCCCAGTAAAAAATCATAAACTCCTACAGCTGCACCCTGGGATTTGTATGCCCAGCAAGGGGGAGAGAAAGTGTGAACTGTTAATTTTTTTTTCCAAAATGAATTTGTTTTTGAAGCTATGAAGACCTTAGCTATTGGACAGCTCTGTAAAAGTAAGATCAGCTCTGAGGAAAATCCACGGTATATTTTGCTATATGGAGATAATAATCCCAAGAGGGGTTGTTATATTCTAATTTAATTGGCTTTCAGTTGTGTGCGCTCTCATAAAGTTTTCTCCCAGTTTCCCAGATCCCTCTGAATCATACTGACTTATATTGCACAGTAGCTTGAGGTTGTCTGCTCCATAAAATCCCGAGAAGTGTGGTGCAGATAGAGGCTCTGTGATGATTCAGACAGGGCTTTGATATACGTACTGCTCATGTCTCTTGTGAAGTTGCTTTTCTGCCTTCAGGCTGCTCCTTTCTCCCTTCTGAGGTGTTGTAGGTGGCTTTTGTTTAAGGTGCTCATCTTCAAGGGGACTCAGCGACCAAAGCATCCATGTGCAGAGGGTGGGTTTGTGGATTGGTGAAGCTGCCCATTGGTAATGGCCTGTTGGAGGCTTTGAGTTGAGACTCAGAGCTCTGGGGTTGGTATCTGTGCCCCTGGAAACACCAGCTTGCTCGTCTGCAGCTGAGAATGGCTTTTAATGAACAACCCACATGGCAAGTCAGTGCTGGTCACATATCTCAAGGCAGAAGATGCCATTCAAGATCATATTTAGTATGCACAGCCCACAGCCTAGGGGGTAGAAGGCAGGGGCAGTCCAGCTCTCCATCATTTTGGCAAGTTGGCTGCTCTCATCTTCTAGATCAGCTCCACATGGAGTGTTGTGCTCCTTTGCTTCTTCACAATCCCCTTTAACAGTTCTTAGCCACCTCCTTTTTCTTCTGGAGTTGTCTCTGTCTTCCTACGTTCTGAACTTTGCTTTTGCTTATTCTCCAAGTGTATTGTATGCGTGTACCTCTGGGGCTAAAAATGCTTTGTAAAGGCAGTTGAGGAAGGATGTAACCTGCACAGGGTCATGTCTTTGCAACCTAGGTAGAAATAGAGAAAAAATCCAATACCTTCATGTCTTTCCTGCAGGTTCCTCGGCTGGTGAAGGTTGTCTTGGAGAGCTCACCTTACTTCAAGCTGATCAGCCCCGGTGACGCATGCCGTAAGGTAGCACCTGGCATGCCTTTGACTTTCCGCATCCTTTTCACCCCTCAGGAGAACAAGGTGAGACTGGAGGTCGCAGGAGGTTGTTGTCTCGGTTTGGCATCAAATCCCAATCGCTCAGGCCTGGATTTGAACCAGAGGGTGAAGTGTGGCTTTTGGGGAACAGCCCTGATGTCAGTGGGGTTGTGCTGGATCCAGAGCTGGGGGTAACTCTTCAACCTGGGCAGAGATTGTGCTCTCGTAGGCTGGAGGCTCTTGTTTCAAACCTCACACGTTTCATAAAATCATCTGTCGTAGAGGCATGTAGAATCACTGAATCATTGAGCTTGGAAAAGACACCTAAGATTTCCAACTCTCACCTCAGCCCACCCCCATCGTGCCAACTAAACATGCCCTTCAGTGCCACATCTCTACAGTTTCTTGAATACCTGTGGGAACAGTGATGCTCCACCTCTCTGGGCAGCTGTGCTGCTGCCTCGCTGCTCTTTTGGGCAAGAAATAGTTCTTGATATCCAGCCTGGATATTTAATGTAATCGTCTGTTGGGTTCCAGGGTGGGGAACTCCTCTTTTTGTGGTGGGGTGGCTTCACAGAGAAAGGGCACACAAGTGTAGGAAAACAAAGAAAATGGCAGGGGGGAGAGATGATAAGTTCTCTTTCTTTTCTAAGAGAACGGTGTAATTATTATGAAAAATGCTACAGGAGCGAATGGATCCAGAAAGAGCTTCTCTCTCTCATCTGGCAACTACTTCCCTGCCTCACCCAGGGCTGGAGCGAAGATGGTACTCATTCATCCCTTCTGCTTCTCAGCTGTGCCATCCCCAGGGATGCTTGGCCATTGTCCAGCTGTGAGCCTGGATGGGAGGAAGCTCTGCATGTGCCTGAGACAGCCTGGCAGAGGCTGTGGACGTTCCTCACCCAGCAGGAGTCTGGTGTGATGCAAAGGACAAGGCATGAATAAGTGGGCAGACTCCATCTGCCCTGTTCTTGCATGTGGAGATGTCCCACACTTGTGGGTTGTGATCTTGATGTGGCTGTGTCCTTGCGTGTGTTATCATGGTGATGTCTCTCTCAATGGGCGCCCATTCCATGCCACTGCATCCATTTCTGTACTGGGGCAGAGGTAGTGTATCTCTTTGGGTGTTGCTGCCTTCTCTTCTTTTTTTCACTTGATTTATTTAGTTTAATGCCTTTGTTCTTTTCTCAAACAGCAGATAGAGAAAACTAAAGAGGAAATGCCCTGTGGTCCCTAGCTCCCCAAGCCTGGGGAATAATCTGTTCCTTTGGAGGGTCTGAGAAATTATTTAACATCATTAATATTTAGGGTAAAAATTAGGCTGGCCTAGGGCAGTTCTCCAAACTACCCAATAGCTTAATCTCACTGATGGAGGCTTTGGAAAGTACACTGGTCACTTTAAAATGTAATTTATCTGTACTAATTACTGAGCGTCCATTTTTGGGGGTGGAGAGGGAAATTTGGTGCCCACAGAGGGCAGAGTGCCACTCTTCAAGGTTAGAGAGTCAGCAGGGCAGCATGGGGACATCACCAGAAGCAGAGGGAGAACCCAGAGTGTGTGAAGGACTAGTGCTTTAGGAATGCATCAGTAGCATCGTCAGGAGACATTCCCTATGGATGTGACCCTACTGGAGAGGTGTGGCACTTGGTGACCCTAGGGTCCCTGCCAACCCCAGGCACTCCAGCTGTGCACCTCTGCTGCCTCTTGAATGCTCCGTGACCCAATGGATGACACACAATTGGGATATGGGCAGCAACCCCTCCAACTGTAAGGATTGGTTGGGGGTCTCTTGCTTTGGCTCTCACTGCGAATTCACGAGAGTGAAGCACAGAGCTGGGCTGTGCTGAGCCCTAAATAAGCGGAGCACACAAGTGGTCTGTGGCTGAAATGCCACGTGCCATGTAAGCCCTTTCTGAAAAATGAGCAGCTTCTTGCTGCCTTGCAGCCATCTGGTAACGTGCCACATAGCTGGGCTGTCAAAGCCAGCGTGCAGCCGACACATCGTGTATTGGCACCCACATTATAAATACAAACTGTTAATTCTTCTGCTAGGCAACATTTCCAATTAGTTACTCTTGCTGCCTCTGATTTATATGTCTCTGTGTTCCGGCCGTGCAGTGTGGGTGCACTCACACCACATGTCCTGCCGTTATGGGCTGCGGAGCAAACAAGCAGTGGGCAGGAGTACGCACCGTGTCCTTCAGCTTTGTTATAGATTATCTGAAAGGAAGGAGGTGAGAAGTGCCCAGAAACATAGCACAGCTCAATCTGTTGTGTGTTTGGTTTTTTCCCTCGTTCTTTTTGCCATAGCAAAAAAGTACAGTGTTTGCAGGCAACGCGAGTTCAGTCTGAGGTTTGCAAAATTCATTCCTGATGCTCAGCGGAGGCTGCATTAATGCTCATTGATAATATAAAGTATGACAGGATGTTGAGTTATTGGGTTGCTGAGATTAACTCCCTGAAAATTCAGGCCAGCCCTGCTAGAGGTGTTCTGCTATTCCTTCTGCGGAGACTTGTAGGGGGAAGAGAAGGGACAGAAAATTGAGGCAGTGAACCTGGGACCAGAGGACCCATGGGGAAGCATCCTGTGAGCCTGAGGCTGAGGAAGGGAGTAGAAGGGGAAGTCATCCTCCTGCAGTGCTGTCATTGCCCTCCAGCCTCTCCTCTCATTAAATGGCCCTTTATAGTAGCGTGGTTCCAGCAGGGAGCTTCCCTTTTAAACTTCTCGTGTGACCCCACCCTACTTGGTTATCTGCTGCAAGGAATTCAGCAAAGTATTAACCAGTTATGCAGCTCAACTGACACCTGAGTTTGCTGGTTTATTGGGCAGTTAATTATTGTCATACTGACATCAACTTTAATGTGAGTGTGAGTTTGCAGAGAGCCTGGAATGACAGCTCTGATGCGAGCAGTTGCTTTAATTTCAGTGGGCACTAATGCAAATGCCAGCAGTCATATTTTGAAGGCTGGGGCTTGTAACTTATTGCTTGTCAGAGGTGAGTAAGGGAAAGGGCTGCATTGTGGGGTGATTTCTATTTTCCCTGTAACGGAGGAGTCGTATGAAGGGTGAAGTCATATTTCTGTGGAAATCTATAGCCTAAAGCTAGCTCTAAACAACCTTTAAAGCATGTAAGTGATGCAGTCCCTCCCTCTCCCAGGCATGTTTGTTTAGGAAGCTGCTTTGAAATGGTCTGCTGGGGGTTTGCAGTTGCAAAGATTGGTTTTGGCAATACCTCTGGACCGTGACCGAGTGCATAGTGGAGCTGCTGTCCTGGCAACACGACAGAGGATTGCAGCCGTCGTTTTCCTCTCTCTGCAGCAAACCTCATGCTGCACTGTGCGAGCAGCCCCAGTGCTTGTGCACGGTGCCCTGTGCTTGCTTTGGGATTTCAGCTGGGGCAGGTATTAATTCCTCGGGCTCTCATTGACATGGCTGCTGATCTGCTCCCTCCTTCACAATAACGACTTGAAAACGAGTTCCCGTTATTTCCCTCCAGTAGCTCTGGTTGCTGAAGTTTCTTTCCTTCTTATCCTGCTGCTGATCTGAACTCCCTGTGTCCTCCTCTGTTACCTGGCTTCTGCAGGGCAGAGATAAGGAAAGATGTTGTGCCAGGGCTTAACGAGGCATGAGACTTTTGGCTACATTCACAATGCCCGCGTTACAGTAGGGTGGCCGAAACAACAACAACAACAAGAAGTAAATTGCTTTTCTCATTTCCTAATGTGGTTTCTGAAGATCTGAACGGTCCAGAGCATGAAATACCAAGATAACAGATACTTTGAAGTCACAGGAGCTGTCCTTCTCTTTTATTTTAGAGGACTTAGACTGCGAGATTGAGAACCAAATTGCTAATTCAGAAATACTTGCCGAAGATGAAACTCTCTCGAAACGTGATATTCAATTCCGTAGGCATTGCTGCACTTCCCTTCCTGGCGTTTTACCTTCTAAAGATGAGAAACCAAAACCCTCCTGCAGGGTTTCCAATGTGAATTTGAGACGCATCTAGAAAACAAGACCTTTCTTTATTCCTTTTAACGTCTTGGATGCGACAGCATCTGTTACTGCAACCCTAACCACAGTGGAGCAGGTGGTGAGCGCGCTGGGACAGCGGGTGCTGCTGGGGCCGGGTCCCAGCCCAGTTCTGTGCCTCAGTGCCCTGCCAAGCTCAGGGAGCCTGGGGCAGGAGAGGGAGCCTGGGCACAAAGGGATTTGAACAGGTTCTGGCTAAGGAAGGTTGATGCTAAGCGCGATTTCTACTGCAGTTTTGTATTATTGTGTACTTGGAGCAGCAAGGAGATGATCTCAAGGGAGTTCAAAGTGCCCAGGGAAAATAATCAGAAACAGCATGAAAGCAATAAGAGGTGAAGCCTGTATCGACATGGCCATAACCACTGGTTGGTTTGTGGTGGGGCAAGGTGATGCCTCCAGCTGGTGCTGTCCTTGGTGCTGTCCTTAGTGCTGCCCCGTTGTAAGCATGGAGATCCATCTGCTCAGCCCTATGATGGGGTGTTTGGATTCTCCTTCCCACTGCTGAATGGCAGGCAGCTGGGAGGGGGGCTTAGGCTTCTGACTGAGCTAAAGGCTTGAGGTGCTGGCTGTAGCAGAGGTGGATGTTCATCACACTTCCAACAGGGCACCGAGGCATTTGTTCCATAGGAGCTACATGGGAGATGTAATTAGGGCATCAACCGTGCCAGAACGTGCAGCAGAGAGGAAACAGAGCTATCTTTGCTGCTTCCTCCAAGTCTAGGATGAGATGTGGAGTGAAACAGAGATGAGACACAAAGAGAACTTCATAGGACTGTGGTATGATGGGAATGGGCTGGTGGGAGTTGTCCCAAGCTTTGTCATTGGTGACACTGTTAGGGTGATGATGGGGAGCAAACACCCCACTTGCTAACCTGCTACTGAAATAGGTGCTGTGTTCAGCTTGTTACATCCTTTATCCCAATCTGGTTGTTAATTGTGTGTGTGGCCAGGTTCTTTTGAAGATGTACCTGAGCAGCCCTTGCCAAGCCACGTCACTGCTTGGCTGGGCTTAGCAGTGTGTAACTAGGTTACTTGCTGTGCTTTGGAGTTCAGAGCAGGTTCTTGTTCATGCTCTAATCCCTCCTGTGTAATCATTGCATTGGTTGTTCAGAACCCAGCTATCAGGTAATTTTGTCCTCCCATGGCATGAAGCTGGCTGTCAGCTCGCTGGGAAAGCAGGCAAAGCAATGGAGCTGCTTCCTCTTGGCAAGCTAACAAACCTCTACCAGTCATTCTACTGGAATTAAAAGTCATTAAATAAAAAGCACTACTGCATTATTGAATGAACGCGTAGCAAGTGGCTTTCCTTCTACAATGGCACTAAATTCATTTCTGATGATCCTGTTTCCTTCCCACAGGACTACTTCCACCAGCTCACCTGCATCACAGAGAGGGAGAAGTTTGTGGTGCCCATCCGAGCCATAGGAGCCCGAGCTGTCCTGGACTTCCCTGACCAGCTCAACTTCTCAGTCTGCCCAGTCAAGCACAACACCCAGAGAACTCTGCTGGTTCGCAATGTTGGCAGCCGAGAGGCTCATTACCACATCAGCACCCAGAGGTAGGGGCTGCCAGGCTGTGCCTTTCAAGGTTCTGAAGCCCTGAAAACAGCACTGTGTGGTTGGGGAACTTTGGGTTTGGACTGAGCCCCATGATCCAGTGTTAGGTGCAATGAGCTCTGAAGTGGGGTTGAGTGGACCCTGATTTCAGAGCTGCTCTACAGCCCCAAAACAGTGATAATGGGGGGAGGAGGTGCACCGATTACCTTATGTATGGGATATGGAGCCCAAGAGGAGCTCCCAGAAAGCCTGGGGGGACTGGGTGAGCAGAGGCCTGGGATTTGCTTCTCCTTCTCTGTTGACTTCCCAGGGGTGCGCCAGTTTGGCCAGCAAGTTAAATGGGAAAGAGCGTGTCATCCTTCATGGGGGAAGGGGGTGCTTCCTACTAGAAATGCCCTTTTCTGAAGCCTTGCAGCAGGGGAAAAAAGACAGAATGCATGGACAGAGGAGCTGGTAAACAACTGAGTGGGTTCAAGGGTTGTGCTCTGCATTGCAGGAAGGCAGCCTTTGCGTTGTGGAAAACATGTAGGCAGGAACTTCTAAGTCACTATAGTTTTCCTCAGGGATTTCTAGGTCAAGCTGTCAGAATCTAAATAGAGATTGACTAGGTGTTTAGCATTTTTCAATACTCTTAGCAACTATTCTATCAACTGATACAGCATATATTGAGTTCTGCTTGCTATGGATATTAAAAGTTGAAGTTTGGCAATCAAACCCTTCAGTCCAGATTTGCAATAAAGAAATGGGAAATGTTAGAAAAGCTTTATCTCAAAATGCACAAAAAAGCAGAGCTCTGGATAAGTGGATTGTGTGCATTCAAAGATCAAAAGCTGATATGATTTCTCTTGCCCGTTGAGGGCATCTGTCATCTCTTCCATTTCATTACGAACTTTTGAAAACCAGTTCGAAATTTCAAGCAGATGATTTAAATCTTTGACTATAAGCAGCATTTTATTCTAATTAAGAGTGGCACTCGCTTTCCTTCAGATTCCTTCTTAACTACTCAGAAGTTCCTGTGTTCCTGCCTTTTTATTTCTGTTTTTGTTCAGTGAAATGTCAGAGAGAGTTCTTCAGTGGGAACCTCTAAAAAGGCTGAGTGCCTCTAATGCCTGTCTGTCTGTCTGCCTTGTGCCATTGTGTATGTGCACTGATGTATGGGAAGTATGGGAAATTTGAGGAGCGTGTGAAATGGAAATGGGATGGTTAGAATTGTCAGAGCGACAGAATAATTCAGGATGGAAGGGATCTCTTGGAGATCATCAAGCAAAACACCCTGCTTGGAAGATCACAGCTTTGGAGTTTTATCAGGTTTTTCTTTTGACCTCTGAATGTCTTCAACACTGAAGGTTCCCTCACTTCTCTGGTGTTCATGTGCTGGGCTTGGTCAGCAGGAAAGCAATGAGCTCTGGGCTAAAGTGCCAAGGAGATGTGAGAGTCAGACCTGTGCGCTGCTCTGCAGGCTAATAGATCGTTAGCTGGCAATTGTCTTTGAACAAATATATTTACACAGCCTTTCAAGGAAAGAGGCCATTCTCCTGCTAATGTTGGGGGATTAATTTCCCTGTTAGAGAGGGGTAGAACAAAGGCTGTATCATTATTAGTGAAGATTTAGTTGAATGTGTCGCTGGTTCTTCTGAATAACTTCCATAACAACTTGATGATTAATTATAGTTACAGAGCATTTAAAATTGTGCTGGGAGCTTTGGAAACGAATGACTTATGTTCCCTGTCCTGGAGAGCTCAGTGTAAATATGAGATGCGGTAATCGAGAGTTATGGCATAGGTGCTCTGGGAGAGGAGTGCTGTCCTTACCGGCTTATATTTGAGGCAATTTCAGTCTCTTCTTATTTGGAAAAGAATTTAAGGAGCTTAAGTTGAACGTGTTTAATTTTTGGTGAATAAAGGAAGCGAATCCATGGAGGTAAATTCAGTGTCCTTCAGCTGCTCCCTGCTCAGAGGTCTCTCTTACCGTGGCATCTACCAGAAGACATGGCTGAGTTTGGACCACTGGTGAACAGAGCACTCCCTTTGTGCTGTCTGGCACTGTATTAAGTGTGTTCCCTCTTCTTGCAAAGCTTGATAACAAGTAATACCAGTATAAGCCCCTCTCCCTCTCCTCGTCATTAAGGCACGGTAATGATAATGCTCTCTGATATTCAGGAATATAAATGTCATTCCACTACATTTGAGTTGAAAATGATGTGCAGAAGCAGATTATAGGCTATGCGTATATACGTACATGTATGGATGTATATTGTAGGCTACGAAGACCATGGAAGGACACAAAAATGGAGGATAGAAGCAGTGAAAGAGCAGGAAGATGGAGCTGTGAGCTGCTGACCCTGCGCAAGACTTCTCAGCACTGAGAAGTTGTCTTCTTCTCAGACTCAGCTTGATGGAACAGCTACAAGCTTGACTTCAGCTGCTATACTATTACTAAAATTAATGTGTTCTGACGTGAACTGATCTTTGTTTTTCCTGCAAAAGATCTTAATGGACAGATGAGGCAGTTCAACCACCTGTAGATGTGACTGTTCTCTTTGGAGCATCAGACAGCTTTTTTTTCCCAAATCAGATGTTCTTAAAATACAGGTTAAGGCATCAGTAAACTAAAGAGGAAGTTTGGTTGTATGAGAGGAGCATGCCATGAAGGAGCTCCTTGCACAGCGCCTGGTTGTAGGAGAAAAGTGGACCTGAGTCATGCAATTGTGACAGCTTTTCTATAGGGTCAGTCCCTTTCCAAAGGGTAATAATAGACGAGATCTGAGCAGGTTCTGGTGAGAAGACCTCTTCCAAATCAGCGTGGCTGGCTAACGTGTGAGCTGGGGATCTGGCTGTGATTGCAAGTCACCGTTGGGATATTAAAGAGCAGGACCTGCGGAAGTCTTGATGTCGTACACCAAAGCAAACATCGTTTTAAGAAGGATGTCAGAAGAAAACGAGCTATTAAAAAAGAAACCACAAAGCTTATCTTCTGAAAGATTTCCCGTCTTTTGGGAGCGGTGGTGATTCATTAGAAGGGCAGATCTAGCAGGGCCAGAATTATCTTTAAAGAACAGCTCACAATTAAATGACAATTAATGGATAAAAGGCCAAGGTTTAGGCTGCCAGCTTCCGCACTTGGCAGTGGTTTTCACTTGGTTATTGCAGTGCGTCAGGGATGTCTCCTACCATTCCTTATCTGGGGGCTGCAGGGAGCAGCTTAGCTGTGTTAACAGAAGTTTGGGGGAACTAAGTTTAGCTTTTGCATCTTTGTGTCCTGACATAGTGAGGATGGTGGGAGGGTTTGGAGTAGGATGTGGGAGGTGCAGGGTTACTCCATCCTGGCCAGCACTGGAGAGGAGTGGGGAGACAGAGCAGGAGGTGGTACTGAAGTGTGGGGAATTTTTCTTTGCTATGCTGGGGGTCCCACCCAAGCACCAACTCTGCCCCAGGCAGCCTGGAGATGTTGAAGACCCTGGAGATGTGGCACTGAGGGATGTGATCAGTGGGCATGGTGGGGGTGGGCTAGGGTTGGGCTTGGGGATCTGAGAGGTCCTTTCCAACCTTAATGATCCTATGATTGTATAACTTCTCAGCAGTGCTGGTAACTGAATCCCTTCCCTAGCAGGCAGCTAGGGCTTGAGGAGCTGATCTGTGTGTTTTGGTGGAAGGAACAAAATGTGTCCTTGAGGAACCCCTTGGGGTGACTGGGAACATCTTATTGGAGATATGTGAGAGCCTCCTGCTCAGCTGCAACAAAGTGAGCTCTGCCCTGTGGAGAGACTGAGGTCTCCTGTCAGTGTACAAATGCTGTGGGCTCACTGCTGCTCCTGCTAGAGCCAGCAGCAATGCTCCAAGCGTAATGGGAACAGGTCAGACCACTAATTGCTGCCATATCTCATTAATGAGCAAAAACTCCAGCAATTTTATCAGCTGTCGCTACTCAAATGAACAAAGTTCAGCTTGTGCGTGTCTACAGTTCTCATTATTTTCGAGTGGATTGCATTTCTCTAATCATGGTTAAAGCTCAGCAGAGCAAATTTTGGAGGTGATAATTTGATGACCAGCAAAGTGCTGAGCACAAAACTTCTGTCATTTGATTGGGGTGGTACAGAAACCATGAAGCCACACTTCCTCTGGCTCCTCCCTTTACATGAAGGTAGAGCTCTACATCTGGCAGCCAAGAACTGTTTACCTGGTGACACAGTTGTTTGTAGCAATCCCAAAGTGCAGCAGCACACTTTGATAATTATTTTCAGCCCGTTTGTGGAATTTGAGTGTTGACATTGGCTGCTCAGAGAGGTGGGGGAGTCACCATCCCTGGGGGTGTTTGAGAGCCTTGGAGATGTGGCACTCTGGGACATGATCAGCAGGCATAGTGGGGGTGGGTTGGGTCAGACATGGTGATCCAGGAGGTCTTTTCCAACATTAATTATTCTGTGGTTCTGTGAATTTATCTCGTGGGCCAAGCAAATGGTTACCAAACTCAGATTACAACCCAGAGTCACAGACTACATGCCTTGTAGTCTGTTAAATACCCACTGATACTCTCCTGTTGCTGATGCTCGATGGAATCCTTCAGGCTGAAAATGGGATGATCCTTTTGCTGCTGTCTTGTTCCTGTGGCTTCATTCTAATCTGCATTTGTGCCCGTACTTTTCTGGTTGTTCTTTTTCTTAAAGCAGCTTTCATTGAGTGGCCGATATAATGTGCCCTTCCTTAGGTTAAGACAGGTTATTTTCAAAGTAAAAAGACTGAGTTCTGCAAGTTAATGAATAATTATTCTCTGGTCTTATAGGAGGACTTATTCCTCTGTGTGATTCTAGGCTGTAATCTCCTTGGAACAGGCCTCGCTTTGACATTTGCTTCTCTTGAGGTGAAGTTTATAGGTGGCTGAGTGAGACAGACTTGAGGAAATTGGGGTCAGCTTTGCATGCAAATAGCAGTTAGGGGCTCTGCTGTTCAGAAACAGCTCTCTGATTGTGTTGCTAGCAGTCTGACTCCTGAGACGCTGCAGAGAGCTGGATGCAGAATATGGGGGAGAAGAGGTCACTTCGCACCATGTGGTCTTCTGAGGGCTGAATCTCTTCAGAAGTGGGAGAAAGTAACTGCGTGTCTGATCCTCTGTATTCTGTTCTTACTCTGCCGTGTTTATCTGCTTGGTGAGGTGAAGTGGAATAGCCTTAGACCCTGGAAGGGATTATCATCTCCAAATCTTCTGTGATATCTCTGATGCCTGTCTTTGCATTGCAGCCCTTTCTCTGTTGATCCCTCCGTTGGGACCCTTGGGATCGGTGACACCATGCAAGTAACAGTGGACTTCCACCCATTGAAGACTGGGGACCATTCTGGGTCCCTTGTGGTTCACTATGACACAGGTGAGTGCTGGGCAGTGTGCAGTGCACACCTGCTGCTGCCTTCTAAACAGAATGACGTGAAGCTTCCCTTACATGCAACTTCTGAACCTTTTTCTCTGAAACTCCAGATTCAGAGAAATATGGATGTTTCAGTTTTTGGAGATGTTCAAGGTCAGGCTGGACTGGCTCTGAGTGCCTGATGGAGCTGTTGGTTTTCCTGTTCATTGCAGAGGAGTTGGACCAGATGACCTTTATGGGTCCCTTCCAACTCAAATGATTGTATGATTTTATTCTGTGAAATAAGGACGTGAGCTGAGTCTGTCCTTCCTCACGTCCCGTGTCACCAAGGTTAGAAAAGACCTGGTGCATCCCTTGGAGACCCACATGTTCCCCACATACCATGGTGATTCCATCATTCCTCTTTGTCCTAGCAGCTTGCTTCCCTTTCCAGATGGAGAAAGACAAAAAGATTTTCATGGTCTGCTCTGAAACCCTCAGTTTTTTTTTCTTACTTTGGCCCCAGAGTGGTTGATTGACCAACCCCAAAGTGGTTGACCTGTGTGCAGCTGCTTGCTGTGGGATGGGTGACATCCTGGGGCCACATGCCACCTGCCTGGGGATGAGCCCATGATCTCACTCCTGCTTCTCAGCACAGTGCTACAGTTATTTTTAAGTAAACTACAGATCGAGGAGGCGAGCAAAGGAATAATAAAGAGATTATCTGCCTAGCTTGGCAGCATACAAACAAGTAAAATGCTGCAGAGTTGAACTGTTGAAGTGAAACTGAAACGTTTAATGATTCATTCTCCAAAGCTGCTCATTGCAGGGGTAGTGCAGAGTTCCAGCCTCACGGTGGGGCTGGGCTGATTTGGCCATCACCATGACCTGCATACAGAAAGCATCTGTGCTGTTCCTGCAGAGCTGCCACCAGACTTGGTTATGAAATGAGCACTAAGAGCAAAATAGCAGCTTAGGACTCCAGGAGGCCCTTTGCTGGCGTGGCTGTGTCTGTATTGCCCTGCTGGCTTGTGAGTGGCAGTGGTTCTCCGTAGGTCAGTTGGTTGATTCGTAGGGTTGGGTGCATGCTGTGTGGTTTTTGCAGAGGTTGTGTAGTCCTTTTGTTAGGAACATTTCAGTTGAGTGCAATGGAAATGTGTATGTAGTGAAAATCTGGCCATGATGCTCTGCTTATCCATCCTGCTCCACATTCCTGTATTCCTGCTGGAAAGGGTCCTGCATGGGGCACCACAAAGAGTCTCACTGCTGGCTTCCCAGGTGACTCCCAGCCCTCACACCATGTGGATATGGGAAAATGAGGTTAATGGATTTTGTCTCATCCAGGTCCCTACCTGTAAAGCTTAGCTATTATTTTAGCTCTCAGGCAGTTCTCAAGTGAGATGCCCAGGAAGCACATGAGCAACGTAGCACGAGATCAGTGAGAGGATGCTCAGGTTGAGGAGATGCACGACAAAGTTCCCAAAGCTGTGCCAGAGGTAGAAAACCAATTCACCCATCCCATAGCACCAAGGAATGATGTCTTTGTCAGATGCCCCATTGCAGTGACCAGAGATGGGCCAGCTGTGGAAAGGAGGTGATGGAGAAGCACTGGAAGGTGGGAAGGAGCAGCCCTTCTCTGCTCTCTACAGTCCTGCCTCTTGTTGAACTCCAAGAAGCACTGCAGTATGACTCAAGGGGTGATCTCTAAGCTATGGTACCCAGTTCTGGGTTTCTGTGTGGCTGCTTGTAGCTCCTGTGGGCCTTAGTGGACTCATACAGCTCTGAAATGACTCTGTACGTTCTATTTTTTTATTTTCCCGTTGGCCACCGCGTCCCTTGGGATCCTTTTGTCAGCACAGGAAGCTTCAGTAATTAGCAAAGCCCCACTGAGCTTGTGCAGAGCTGACAGACACTATATACAGAGATGCTGTTATTGCTGTCAGTGATAAAAGTAATTTGCAGATCGTTTTTCCTTCCTCCGCGAGACTGTGATGCAGAAGCAAAAGCCTGGGGGCAGGATGTTTGAGGGGAGAGATCAGAGGTGGTGAATTTTAGGAGACGTATCCAAGCAGAGCCAGCCCTCAAGCAAGAACGTCTGCTCTGTTCTTGTCCTGCCTGCTCGTGGTGCAGAGCTCCAGCAAGCAGCTCTGTGGGACGAGGTTGTGGGATGGCATCCCTGAGCAAGGGCCCCCTCCTAAGGCAAGTCTCAGCTTGTTTGCTGTGGGCCAGACCCAGGCTCGCCATGCTCCCTGGGCTCTGTGTACTCAGAGTAAGGAGGGGAGAGCTCAGCTCATTGAGTAATTGCTTCAAGGGCAGGTGGAAAGTGTCAGCAGCATCCACCTCCAGTTCTGCAGTTGTCGACCAGGTTGGGTGAGTTTTTTGCTGCGTTGGGTTGTTGTGGCCTGTGGGTTTTCCCCATTGGAAGTGGATGAAGTGACATGCAGATGGGCCTCTGGAGCCCCATGTCCTAACTGGCAGCTTGAGGAAAAGCTTCATCTCAAATGGGAAAAATGAGGCATGAGATCAGAGGGGAAATTAAAGATGCGTTTAACCATAACTAATTAAGGAGCTGACGTGGAGCACTTCAGTCACCCATGGGGTGACAGTGAGTTGGATGTGGTGTAATAGAGTTGTTGGGGTCCGGTGGGGATGACAGGTGACTGCAGAGAGCAGTGGCAGTGAGGAAGCAAAGTGTGCATCAGTGTTGGAGAGGCCACATCCTGCCATTGATGGGCAAGGAGAAGCTTTGGGCTGCAGCTATGGTTACTCTGCTCTTGCATGGGGAGGAGAGGATTGTGCGCCAGGAATGTCAGTGCTCTGTGATGCTAAAACACTTTATCCAGCACCAGTTTTACCTGTGCTGGTAAGTGTACAACGAGGGCACCCATGCAAGGGCTTGGCAGTGCGTTGGCAGTGGCTGTACCCATGCAGGAAACTCACAGAGTCCCAGCCTACTTTCTTTTAATCATCATTTGAGGTTAAACAAGTGAATGTGTCTGCCAGCACCCCCTGGTGTCACAGCTACCAGCAAGGGTAAAGCATCAGGTAACAGCACTGCCCTGCTGTGATCTCCTGTAGGCTTCAGAGGGGTCAGCTGCCTCTGCACAGCTGATTTCCTTCCTTAAAAACCCCCTTTCCACCGAGGGCCTTGTCATCTGTCTTGGAATTGCAGTTGTTGGCTTCCAGGAACTTGTTTGAGAACAAAATGAAAATCCTATTGATTCAGTCTGTAGAGCAAACCTTTGCCTTTCTCTCCCTTTTTTCCATCCTCTGGTGGATGTGAACAGGCAGTGTGGTTTTGTTGGGGTTCAGCCCTCGCTGTGCTTCACATTCCTGACATCACTCAAGGCACTCCAGCGAGCACAGAACGCTCTCGTTTGTCCTAACTGCAGCCAGGATGGAGCAAGTGTGCTCCTTCCCTGAGCAAACTCACTGCCTCTTATACAGGACTTACTTTTTGGTCCCTTGGGAAGTTCCTTTGTCCTCAGAAGGGTTTGGGATCCATCCAGGTTCAAGCAGGCATGAGTTGTGATCATCCCAGGTAACCCGTGTGGGGAGCGTGGGCTGCTGGATGGAGAAGCTGGTGTGGCATGCGATGCTTTCCTTCCTCCACTGCAGAGAATTCCCAGCAGTTTGCCTGGTTTCTGCCTGATTTATATCCTTGCCTGCCTGCCTCGGGTGTTAGGTAAGTGGAGGGAGGCGAATTTTGGAGGCAAATGAGGTGTAGAGTCAGCACAGCTCCATGTTGACTTTTTGTCTTGATAGTGGCAGCACTGCAACTAAGGCAGAGGACTGTTAACTAATACCCCGTAGAGCTGCACGGTTATGGGCTTTTTTATAGCCCTGATCAATGAGAGTGAGGGGGTCTAATTGCTCCCCAGAGCGCTTCTTTATGTTGAAACAGCTAACAAATGGTTCCTGTGGTCCTTACCCTTTTCTAGATCTGCTCTCAATAATGTCTTTTTTTTTTATACTGATTCAGATAAGGGTCTGCCTCTTGCAAACCTTTGCCCCCCTCCTTGTGAGGACTTTGTGAGTGGGGACCGATGGTCTCTCACTTGGCAGGAAAAGGGCTCCCAACATTTGTGCTGCATCCCTGCTCAAACACCCCCCAACAAAGCCCTGCTATTGCAACCCTGGTGTTGGTCCAAGACAAGCACAGCTTCCTAGGCTTGGTGCAGGGAGATAGTTTAGGAAATGGCCTCAAGTTGCTTGGGGGAGTGGGGGTCAGGTTGGATATTAAGAACAATTCCTTCTCTGAAAAAGCATTGAGGCAGTGGCACAGCTGCCCAGGGAGGGGGTGGGAGTTGCTGCCCCTGGAGGTGCCCCAAAGCTGTGGGAATGTGGCACTGTGGGACATGGACAGTGGTGCAGTGGGGGTGGTCTGGGGTTGGCTTTGGTGGTCTTAGAAGTCTTTTCCAATTTTAATGCAGGAAGAGCCCGTTCTGCTTAGTGGAGAGGTCCCAACCTGCCACCATGTTGACTGTTGCCAGGCAGTCATTGCTTTCCATCTGTTTGCCCCCATTTCTGTCTCAGAGCTGCTTGCATTTTGGGGCAGAAGCCCTCTAGTTGCTGTGGGCTGGCTGGAAGGAACAGGATTATGCTGTCCGTGTGACAACAGCAGAAGAATTATTTATCCCAGATCAATCCAGAGCTACAATAACACCTTCTGAGCAAAGAGCTCTGCTTTTGTTTTTCGTGTGTTTCCAGTGACATATTGGCAGGATCTGTCTCCTTGGCTGTGTTTATAGGAGAGATGAGAGCAAGACAACCGTCTGACAAGCTGAGTGAATGAAAATAAACTCACTTTCTGTGCTACCCAGGTATCCCAGGGTTAGCCGTGGGCTCTCCTAGAAGAGGTGGGGGGATGAGGCAAGAATATTTCTGTTCAGTCTGGTTTCCAGCTTCCTTAATAGAGCAGTGATCAACGAAGAGGAAAGTGCCAGCTGTTGATTGGTAGGAAAGCATTCTTCATAAAACCGTAAATTTGTTTTGAAATCTTGTTTAAGAATTCCCTCATCCATTCATTGAGATGTACTTCCAGGCTAAACAAAACTTGTCATTCTATTTCAGAGCAATTTGTGCTTCTCTGGAAATGATTCCCTCTTGCACTATGAAGCTCATGTAGTATGAGGAGCATTCTGAAAGGCGCTTTAACTCTTCTAAATCTCTTCTTCTTGACCCTTTCCTGCAGAATAGGGCCCAAGGCCCAAGAAGGATGACCCACTACTAGATGTCTGACTTGAGATTACAAAAGCTTATGATGTTTGAAAATGCCTGCAGATGAATGCTGGAATGAAGCAGCTGTGTTTCTGTTGTTTCAGGAGTGCACAAAGCATCTCCTATAAGGCTGCATTAGCCCAGCTCTCCATTTCCATTTCAAGCATTGCTTTCTTGAGGTTGCAAAACAAGAGCTATTTTGGTTTTTTTTTCTGTTGGAAATGTACCCAGAGCACACAAGGAGGAGGGAATTGACAGCCTGGAATAAGGCAGTGTTCTGTAAATAATGGTAGGCCAGTGAGTCTGGGTCCAGGTGATGTTGCAGTAGAGCACGAGTGGCTTGGCCCCAAGAGCAGCAAGCAGGGGATGCTGAGCAGAGCGTGGAAGTGTGCATATGCCATGTTCCCAGTGGGCCCTGGGGATGGCAGTTCTCAGGGCTGGAGGCTTTGGTCTCATGGTTGTTCAGAAGCTGCTGATGATTTTGTCTCCTGAGGACGTGTCCGGGTGCTGTCTGTATGTAGAGCTGTGAGCCTCTATCCTATGGTGATGTGCTCTGAACGAACGAGCGTTCCTTGGAAAAAACACTGCTGTTTGTTCAGTGTAACCTCTGAGAACGTTACCTTGGATTCCCACCTTATGAAAAATGACCATTTTTGTCCTTATTTGCATGCTTTACGCCATTCACTATTTCACAAACCCCTCTCTTCTGCCTCCCCTGTGTGTTCTCCATATAGAGGAATCCTCTTCAGTCCCTCTTCATACACGAGCTGCTCCATGCTTTTTAACGGTTCTTTCTTCCCTCCTCTGTTTCAACCTGTGTTTTGAGATTAGAACTGTACCTTGTATATCAAGACCCATGTAATCATAGCTTTGCACAGCAGAATTGTAGTTTTCATGGTGTTTATGTTGTAATAGTTCCTAATACTGCTGTCTGATTGCTTGTGCTGCCTTGAGCCTGAGCTCTGTGTTCTCCAAGTGCTGTGCACTCCCATTTCTTTTTGTCTGCTTTTTGATATCTAAAAGGGGGCTTCAAGAGAGAAGGGGACAGACTCCTTAGCAGGGGCAGATGTGGTAGGGCAAGGGGAGATGGTTCAAAGTAAAAGAGGGCAGATTTAGTTTGGAGATAAGGAAGATCTTTACACTGAGGGCACAGGCTGCCTGGAGAGGTGGTGCTGCCCCGTCCCTGCAGACAGCCAAGGTCAGGGAACGGAGCTCTGAGCACTGATGGAGCTGTGGGTGTCCACGCTCACTGCAGGGACTGGGAGCAGATGGCCTTTATGGTCCCTTCCAACTCAATCCATCTTACGATTTCTTGGGTCAGGGTTCTTCTGCTTGACCCCATGCCAGTTACTCACCAAAGGGGAAGGGCAGTGATCTCTGATGCTTGTCAACTTCTTTTTTTACATAATAAATCATCCATTGCATAATCCCTTATACAAAAAGGATTGTCCTTTCCTTGGAAAAATTACTGGTTCTCTTGGAATGTAAACTTGACTTGAATGCCCACCACTGCAACTCCCTTGAAAGACATGAAGACTGAATTCCTCACATGTGGGGAAGAGTGGCTGGCTGGCTGCAGAGGTTTGCTATTTTAAGGATGAATCTGGCTCCATTTCCTAAAAAGAAAAAGGTGTCTCTTTTCTCAGAACCAACACTATTCTACTGTGTCAAGGCTGGATGTGTGGTTGATAATCGTGGCTGTGTTATGTTAGGATTTACTGAGTCCATCCAGCACGTGTCCAGCTCTCTCCTTGTGTTATTGCATGGCAGCCTTTGAGACGTCTTCACAAAACACAACAAAGGTGGGCACTGCTTCTGCAGCTCTGTTCTCACCTGCATCTCACTCTGCTGTAGGCTTGTTCCTCTGACCATCCCTTTGGCTTCCAGGCCTCCATGTGTCTTTCTTGTCAGAAGGGGACCAGGAACAGCTAAAAGCTGTTGCTAATTGTTGTTAGCTGAGTTTTGTTCAGTTCCTTGTGCTTCCCCCAGCAAATGTGTTGAATGGAGACTCTCCTTTCTTTCATTCCAGGTGAAGATGTTCTCACAAGCCTCTACGGAGCAGCGGTGGATGTCAACATCAGGCTGGACAGGAACTCTTTGATGATTGCAAAGACTTACCTCACGCTGGCAAACCACAGATCTGTAGTCATCCACAACCGGAGTGAGATCATAGCCCACTTCCAGTGGAAGGCTTTTGTTTCTCAGGAAGAGGAAGATCAGCAGAAGCTAAGGTTGGTGGCACAGATTCATTTCAGATGGTGCTCTGCCTAGTGTACAGCTCATGCGCGGTTTCAAGTATCGTTGGTGGTTTTGAATGTCTTAGGATGAATAAACCATTGAAAGCATCAAGATGGGTGAACTTCTGGGTAATGCAGCTCAGTTCTTCCTGTTCCATTTTTGCCTTTGCTCCATTTGGGGATGATCATTTGGGAGGAGATTGCAGCAACTGCATTCCCTCACGTCATAAATCCATGCTGTATGGGAGTGCAAACCCATGAGATCTTGGGATCCTGATGATACAGAGGGTCCACAAGGCTGAGGACTGCACTGAGAAGCAGCACTTAGCTATGCTGTATGCAGCAACGTTATTATAAATCCACTGCAGTGCCTTCAGTCCAGCTTTAATGGGAAGGCATTGCAGAGCTCTTTGCTGGCCCAGAAGGTTCCTGCTGTGGGACATAGAGTAGCTTTGCCCTACCCAGGTTTCCAGCACATGGAGATTCTTCTGCCTGTCTTTAGAGGCTGGAGGAAGCTTGGAGGAGGAGGGAAGGTAGGGCTTGGAAGTGCCTTTGAGCTCCAGCTCCTAAGCATCTTCATGGCAGTGAGAGATGGGGCAGGTAGCGACAGTGATGTTGGAAGGGCCAACAGGTCCTTCAAGAAGTGTCTTTGGTGAAGCTGCCAGATTTCAGTTTCAGACAGCAAAGAAACACAGCCTGGGGGGTGATGAATTTGAAATTACACTTAAAAGCTTGAGCGATATAGGGAATTGTGTGGCTTTTTAGACTTGGATGGATGTAGGTACATCAGAGTTACTCTGAACCCATAGCTGATCAGGAAACTGCCTTAAACTGGAACATTTTTTAAGGGCTTCTGAGCAAATAAAGTTCAACATAATTAGGTCAGAAATGCCTTGAAGGCCAAAGCTAGTTTTCCACTGTTCTCTATTTTTAATTACACAGCGTGTGACTTCCGTGCAAGCTCAATGTGTTAAAAGAAAACCTCATGACCTTCTCTTGGTGCTTCCCCAAACTATTCCTTCAGCATCTCTTCCCACCTGCCTGTCTCACACTGGGCCCTGAATCATCAGAAGTGACCAGGTTTCCTCATAGTTAACTACCACCTGATTTTTTTATTTTTTTTTTCCCCCAGTCACATTTGATGTCATGCCAGTTTGTATTCTGGGCTTTGGCCAGAGCCTTCTGATCTTCTTTGCTGTAGGCCTTCGGGAGAGTCCTAGCTCTGTTGCTACAGCCCTGCTGTCACCCTCTAGATGCACACAGCATCTTATGTTCCTTCTTGCTGGACCTGCCCATCCTGGGGGTGTGAATCTGAACCCTCCACAATTCCCAGAGCTCTGTACTTCTGTCCAGGAATCAGTCACCTTCATCCACAAGGAACAGGCTTGGTTCCTTGAGGCAGCAGGATCTGTGTAGATCTGCTGAGCTTTGCACAGGAAGCTCCAGAACTGAACCTGCAAACTCAGAGTGCTGCAGTGCTGGAGTTAGGGCTAGGATGACCTCCTGTTCTCATGATTCATTTGGGCTTGAAATTATGGGAAGCCAGTAACTCTGCTGCCTCTCTGTGCCTTGTGTGCCTGCATCTGCTGCTTTGCCTTGCAGCTTGGTGGGCACTCATAGGAACCTACAGAGTGTTTCTTCTTGGTTTCTGGGTGAGTAGACAGATAAAGGAATCTCCATAATAAACATGAGTGGACTCAGATTGTGCATGCATGCTTGGATGCCCCAAGGTGTTCAGCTTGGAGCCCACACCTGGTAAATCTGCATTTTGCACTGTTTCGCTGCAGTCAAGGAAGAGAGATCCTAACATAAGAAAAGCTCTTGAGGCCTCAGAGCGTTTCATCATGGGGTGAGGCAGTGCAAGACCCTGCACCTAAATGTGACCCTAAAAGCCATAGGTTGTTAGGACTGTCGGGGGTTTGCTCTGTCCCCCTCCTGGAGGACTCTCTGGGATCCCATGGTGGAATCACTGCCCATGGATGGAGACTGGGTTCAGCTTTGCTCACCTCAGTGACTTCTCCTAATCCACAGCTTTGTAGGTCAGCCATGGAGAAAGATTTCCTATTACACTATGGGGAGCTAGCCAAAGCAAGTATTTTTGGTACTGGTGACAGCATTTGCCTGAGGCTCTGTCTGTGTGGAGCTAGTAACGGCTGTGGCTGTATTTCCTTTCTAATTGCATTTGAATTTAGCTGGGTGATGACTGCTATCCTTTTTCTTCTACGTCACCTCAATTTACTGCATATGGAGCCTTCCACCTACTCCCCGGGAGCTGTCAGCTGTTGGGTCTTTGTGGCTGAGGACTGGAGTGTGAAGGGGCAAAGCAACACACCAGGCCACAGTGCTCTCCTCTCATCACTTGGTTGTGATCTTTGAGCATTAGAATGATTTCTGCTGTGGCTGCTAGTGTAGGGAGAGAGAACTGAGGCTCTGCAGAGAGAGCCCAGAAGAAGGGAGAAGATGAGGTTGTTCAAGTCTAGAGTCAAGGGTCTGAATTTGGAGATACTGGTTCTGACTTATTTATTGAGTGATACTCAGTGAAATCTCCTCCACTCTGTTTTTATGGGCATAAAACCACCAATTTCACTGAAGTGATGTGAGGCCTGATAAGTTTCCTTTTAAAACATTCTGGGATCTATCGTGGAAAGACCTACGGGGAACAGAAGCAGACGCTGTGCCCTAGTCCAGCAGGGGAAGAAAAAGGCTGATGCAAGGAAAATGCAGCTGAGGTCCAACCTCTTCCCCCCCCCAACCTTTCCAGGGGAAAGCAGTGCAGTGGTTGTCCCTTGATATTTCTGTTCTCTGCCTCCCCTTGAGCAGCTCTGTGGGTAGGAGAAGCCATCTGAGGTGGTAAGCGTGTGCTCCATTGGTTGGCAGCTTTTGGCCAGGAGCTCTTTTGAGGGATGCTAGCTTTCAAAAACACATTCTTAGCTTGTAAGCACAGAGCAAAGCACCCTGCCATGCTGGTGAATGGGCACTGATGGGACCCTGGGCTCTGGGTGAGCCCCTTGCTGTGCTGCAGCTGCTGCTCCCTGCTGTGAGCACGTTGCTGGCCCTCTTTTTACACGGCAGCCTCTGCAAATGTGTTGCTTAACCAATTATCCGCTTGGTTTGTCTCTCCCCGTGGCTCCAGGCTGTGTCACAGGCTGCGGAGGCAGGAGGAGGACGAGATGGATCGCTTTATTGATGAGTGCGTGGCGGACCCCTCTCTGCGGGAACGCCTTTCCGTTCTCTCCCGTGTCTTCCAAAACCACCGTGCAAAAGTGCAGGGAGACTCCATGCTCTTCTCCGATGACATCTTTGCCATCGAGCCAGTGGTAAGCAACAGCTGGGCCCCTTCCTCTTCTTCCTCCTCCAATGCAGGCTGCATTGCCCCACAGCACCGTTTGGCTTTTCCTACTTGGAAATGGGGATGGGAGTAACTGCTACTCAGCCCTGTGATCTCTGATAGCGTACGAGCCACATGTGATCAGCTGTTGTTTGCTGAGTGTGAGTGCCTCTCCTCTGTGCACCTGTCTGAAATGTGCTTGGAGCTCGCAGTGCCCAGGGAATATCAGTTTGGGCACAGCTTACATATGAGGGTTAAGAAAGGATGTTGTAATGCTGTCAGTTCACACATTAACCCTGCCCCAAAGAAACAAAAGGAGGCCAAATTCAGGTTTAATGAGTAAATGTTATTTTCAGTCAACCTGAGCACCCTGTGGTGCACAGGGCAGTGTTTGGCTCAGGTCTGGAGGGAGGTGCTTCCTAGCTGCCTCTCTGAACACTTTGCTCAGGGACTGGGAGTACGTGGACTTGCACGTGAGTCCACCCCCTTCTGTCTTCTTCAGCATCACCGACCTCTTTACATTCTTTCGTTCCATTAGTTATGGAACAATCAGTTCCACATCCAGAGTTGTGCTCATGTCTTTCTTTCCCCCTGCCCAGCATATGAGTTTCTTTTCAGCAAATAAATGCATTCTCCCCTTTATCAAATGGCAGAATCTGAAAAGCCATCACCACTCACTTCTGTAAGCTTCTCTCCAGTGATGGCCCCACACCCTTCTGCTTTGACAGATGCCCTCAGTGCACTGCTGTGTAAATCCCAACCAAAGATGGGACCTCGCTGCCTTGGCTGACCTCCTGGCCAACAGTGGTGGCTGCTCCCTTCCTCCCATACGTCCTCTGTGGTGCTTGAGAGCACCCAATGGAAATGATCAGACCCTTGTGACAAGGGACTGGAGGACGGATGGGTTTGTGTTCATCACCCTCAGATTGCTTGCAGAGGTCAGGAAGCTGCTGGTGTGACCTTTCTGGGCAGGATGGCTCTGCAGGCTGTGCAGAAGATTTGCTGCCTTCAGCGGTCGACATTTTCAGGTGTTGCCATCTGTAGAGGCTGCAGCAGATCGCTTCAGTCCGCACAGGGTTAACTCGCTGATGAAAATAATAGCAAAAAAGAAGAGAAGGCAGTGATTGTGGAGCTACCACGTGACCATAAACATTTTGAGCAGCCGTCCAAGCCTGTGGGAAACAAGCTGTTATGCAACTCTGACTTTCTAAGCGCATCTCCGAGTCAGTTTAATTTATTTTTGCAAATGCATAGGGTCTGTCAGCAGAAGCAGCTGTGCTGGAAGCCCAGGTGGCTACCACAGGACACAGCCCTTGCTTTTTGCTGCATCCTCTCCACCACAGCCTAGCTGTAAACACTTGGGAGCTGACTCTTTGGAAATGGAAACCCACGGACAGGGAGGATGCAAATGTGTTGCTGTCCCACTGCCCTTGACAAGTCATCACTGTGCTGGCATTGGCAACGATTCCTTGCTGTTGCGTGTGAGCTCTGAGATCTGTGAGATCCCCAGGTCACGGAGCTGCTCCTGTTGTGGGTGTGGGATCCTGCAGCTCAGGTGGGAACCACGCTGGTGCCCATCCACAGCAGAGCCCACTGCACAGCACTCCTGTGTTTGGCAGAAGGCACCATCCCAGCTGGCAGCACCTGTCCATCCCACAGCTCAGCATGGGTTTGGTTATTTATGGGCTGAGGCAGATGTGAGCGATGGCACAACTGTTCCTGTGAGTGCACTGAAGTAGCAGAGTGCACCGTGGGCATCGTTTCACCAGCAACTGAACAAGAGGGGATGGCCTCAAGTTTTGCCAGGGTTGGATAATGGGAAAGGTTATTCTCTTAAAGAGTAGTGGGGCACTAATGCAGCTGCCCAGGAAAGAGAGGTTGTCCCTGACATTCGAAATGGTCAAGAACTGGAGGGACGTGGCACTGAAGAATGTGATCTAGAGTGCTCACAGGCACAGGTGGATGGTGGGACTAGATGACCTTGGTGGTCTTTCCAACCATAGTGCCACTGTTTCCAAGCTCTTTGGTTCAATGTCTGCTGCACCTTTTGTGCTGTGGCATTGTGCATCTAGCTGACCCTTGCAGCCTGCCCAGGGCTGATGTAAAGCCAGCAGTGTTGCTGTATCATGTTCCCAGCAGCCTATGTTGGGTTTCTCTCCCAGACAGCATCCATGGCAGTTCTCCCTGCCCTGTCTTGGTGGCTGCTCGCTGCTGGAGGCTTGAGCCTTGCACACCAACCTCAAAGGGTGGGTAATGAAGCATATCCTTTTAACCAGCAGCCGTTCTTCTCCCCTGGGGCAGCAGGAACGTGGTGAGGAACCTCTTCCACAGCCTACTTTAATTTCCCAGGAGGAATAACTCATAATATTTTCTAGCTTTATAGTCTGACATACAGCAGTAATGAAGGGAGAAATGACCAGAATTTCCCAGAATAGTTATGCCTGTCTTAAAGGGATTTGTTTTAGTCATGGAACAGTAGAATAAAATGTAACTGATAATTTCTTCTTGCCCTCCAACCTTTGAATCGAGCTGCCCAGCTGACAGGGAAGCTGCCTGTGGACAGAGTGCCAAAAATTTTCCATGCAAATGCCTGGAATCCTGTGGAAGGGTGATTTCACATCAGCTCAGGAGACTGAGTCTGTTAATAGCTGGTGCTGGCTTTCTAGTGCTGGAGGAGTGCAAGGCTCCACTGGCAACACTGCATTAGAACTATTGTAGAGCTGTGGTGGTACACAGAGGTGGTATCTAACCCACAGGAGTTGGAATCAGACCCCCTGCAGTCTGTGGCTTGGCTTCTAGGATGCCTTTTAGAGAGTTCCCACTGCTGTAGCTGCAATGGCTCCCAGCAGTGATACAGGAATAAGGCAGTTTCCTTCTCTAGCATGGCTCCTACCCACCCCCATGTGGTTGGGTTCTTTTTCCTGTTTGGGACAAGAGAAAATGAGCCCTACAGAATGGTATGCACCTGTGCTTTCCAGGGCCAGCACTCCTCCTGTGTGCTGCAGGGACCTCAAAGAGAAGGAAGGGCTGTCCTTATTGCATACCTTTAATGCAAAGGTCAGGGTTTAGGATTGGTGGAGAGCACTGGGTGGTAGCCTGGTGCTTCCTGTAGATTATCCTATGTGTTAAGGGTGCGGTTTGGTGTGGATGGTGGGGACAGGTTGATGGTTGGACTTCAGATCTCCAGCTCGAATAGAATCAGTAAGGTTGGAAAAGATCACTGAGTTCAACCATCAATCCATCCCCAAGATGTGCACTAAACCACGTCCTTAAGACAGGACAACCTATAGGAAGCCTCATGCTACCACCCAGCGTTCTCCTAAATACTTGGGCACTCCAGCCTTGAGAAATTAGTGATGTTAAGCTCTCCATGAGCTCTTCCCTTCTGTAGCTCCCAGCACTGTTTCTGAGCTGTCCCTGACTCCTGTCCTTACTTGCTGGCTGGAGCTCAGGTCCCCATGCACTGTCATGCTTTCCCTACTGCTGCCTCTGTGCAGTATTGCTGGGGCCGTGTTCCAGCCCTGTGCCAGCTCTATTTCTATCACAGATGTACTCGCAGTAGAGTTCCTCAAATCCCAAAGTCAGCTAAACTTGCTCAGCTAGAAAACTGCACCGTTGGTAGCAGATACATATTCATCAGTCCAATGGCTTTTTAATTTTCTTCCTTTCCTGCTTAGGTTCATTTTTTTGCTTATGAATTGTATTGTGCTTACTTCCATTAACGGGAGATGTATTGCCCCTGTCAACCTTTGAGTAATAACGCAAATGCCCCCAAGAGTCCACAGGGCCAGTAAGTCTGGCTGCGGTGCACAGAGCAAAGCAGTGAGTACCATCAAGAAGCCATCTGCTGCCTTACACTGGGAGACCCTTGGCTGGTCTGGGTGGAAGGAGAGATGCCCTCTGATCTTCCCAGGTAGGGCTGGGCTCAGTGAGAGCTTGTTCTGCCCTGCTAGAAGCAGTACAACCAGTAATGATGGCATGGTATAAAATCTCACCCTGCTTTTCTAGGTTTGTATTAAAACTGGGAAAGGCACTGCAGTACAGAGTAGCTTGGCTGTCATCTTGGTGTTGGTACTTTGATCCTTGAGAGAAGAAAGAACAGCAGTAGGGAAGGAAAGCTTGAGCTAGCTTTCCTAATATCCAACCTGAACAGGGGACTTTTACTTGGATTGCCCTGAGCAACTCTACAATGGGTTCATCCCACTAACTACTGAGCATCCCACCCTGTGCTCCAGTTACAAGGCTCTGGGTGTGCCATCCTTCCTGCTTTATGCCCCTACACCTTATGAAGACCTCAAGCTTCCCAACCACTCTCACTGCATCAACAACATCCTTTCTCAGCTCGAGTGTGGGTGATGGTGCTACATGAAGATCTGCTATGATATCCTAATGGCACTGTGGGGCTTTATCTTCATTCTATTTCTTGCTGGAGAGAAACATTGCAGCAGGGGAGGTTCAGGTGGGATATTGTGGACAATTTCTCCTTGGAAAAAGCAGTGAGGCAGTGGCACAGCTGCCCAGGGAGGTGGCATGTCACCATCCCTGGAGAAGTCCCAGAGCCGTGGGGATGTGGCACTGAGGGATGTGGTCTAGAGTGGTCACAGATGTGGGCCGATGATCGTAGATGATCATAGCAGTCTTTCCAACCTTAACAATTCAAAGGTGTGGCACTTGTTTTTGTTCTAGCTCTCAGAGAAGACATTCTCTTCTTTCAGACCTTTCTTCTGGTGTTGGAAGCCCTCCCCTCTGCTCTGCTGTTCCTGAGCAGGCAGTGTACAGAGGAGCTGCTTGCAGCTGCAGCCCAATAAATCACCGTGTCTCTTTAATTTCTGTGGGAACTGTCCTCTGAGCTGTAAGCACCGAGCCGATGGGAAGTGTTACAGTTATTTAATATTTATGCCTCAGGAGCGCCGGAGGCTCCCATCAGTTCAAGGCTCATCTGGACAAAGCACTGAGGATGCCCAGCAGCCAGCAGAATCGCAGCCCCGCTTTGTTGATAGAAAATAACTCTGCTCCCTGTCTCCTTCTATAAGCTGCATTTTTCATTCCTTGCAGAGTATCACTACAGTTAACAAAACGCCTCTGTCGGGTGCCAGTAAAGGTATGGGGCTGGGCATGGTTTTTTTCTGACAATACCAAGCTCATAAATTTTGTTGATGAGTGTTCACTTGCTCCTTGCTCTTTGCTGATGCCCAGGTGCTGTGGTTGAAACCAAGAAGCGTGATGTTTGGAGGTAAACAGTTTGCTGTCTGCTTCTGTTTTAGGAGGGAGACGTCTGGCCAAATTCTTCAGCTGAAATTAATGTCATCTTTAAACCCCGAGAAGCCAGGCTCTATCAGCAGAACGTCTACTGTGACATCTCAGGTGGGACTCCCTGTCCCTCTTTCCTTGCCCCCAGCCGTGGTGGGGCACCAGCACTCCATGCCAACCTGCTTCTGGTGCACTGGGAGGGTGGTGGTGAAGGGGTGAGATATCAAGCCATAGGTTGTTATCCCTACAAGAACAAAGAACTCCATGCCAGGATGGCTTCAGGAGATGGGCACTGTGAGCATCTAGGTGCTGGGAGCTGATGTGACCAGCTCACCCCAGATCACTCCATGCCCTTGCAGAGGTGGCAGCTTTGCTGTGCTGGCACGGGTGGGGAGTGCTCACAGCAAGCTGCATGGTTCAGGTTACCTTGCCCGCCCTATGGGGCTCCACAAAGTGCTAGTCAAGATGTTTACCTAGGAGGGAAAGAGAATGTTGTGTTTTTCCCCATCAGAGAGGAAAAGGGGAGGCAGTGGTCCTCCAGTTCTGAAGGACACAGCCACTAGTGTGGCTGCATTGTGCCTTCCCTCTTCTCAACACTCGGAGCTGGCGGATACAAATGTCATGAAACAGATTTTATTTATACAGTAATTGCACTGGGTTTGCTTGGCAAATGCCACCTCCAGTAATTACACAGGGCTTGTGTTAACAAACCATCTTCCTGCCCGCCAGCTGCGGTTGTTAGAGATGTGGAAGGGAAGGATTTACTTAAAATGTTGTTCCCGAGGGATGTTTCTGGCCGTGGGATCAGTGCTCTGGTGTCCATTGCTTTGCTGGAGCATCCTCAGAGGTTCTCCCCGTGAGGGCTGATCTGTGGCTGAGAGGTGGGGAAGCAAGCTGCTCATGTGTGGCCCTGGAACCAGCCTGGGAGTTATGGGAACAGAGCTGGGCAGATGGTTCTGCTTTTGGAACAAGGACCTGGCTCCTTGAAGCCTCTATGGGGCCCGTGGGAGAGCTCAGCCCTTACACTGGCTCCCTGAAGGAGGACCTTGGGGTCATTTAAATTATGTGCCTCCACCCATTCCTCCTAAAATGGAGCTTTATCAAGACAAACTGTCAGAGTCAAGGTCCCTTGGTGCAGAAGGAATCCGGAGAAGCAACAGCAATGTTCAACGGGGGAGTCAATTAATTTTGCTTCTCGTTTCCTCTAAGAAGCGTGACTGTTCCGTGTGCATTTGCATGCCATCACAAGTCCCCTTGGAGTGTGGTGTGCAGATGCTTGATGCATCCCTTGCTGGGCATATTTGGAAGCTTGGCCCCAGTGCAGCCCCATGCATGGCACAAGCAAATCTTACATGCCTCCGTGGGTCGTGGAGTGAGCACTGGTGGGTCAGGAGATTCACAGAACCCGGCAGCACACACAGCCTGCAAATCTGGCAGTAAAGAAGTGGGTTGAAATTTGCTCTCGGCAAATATTTAAGCTCAGAATGAACTTTTAGTTGTTCATGCAAATAAAACTGTGGTTCTTGAGCTGCTGGAAGGAAGTACACAGAAGGGGAGGTGGTGCTCAGACACACAAATTTTGGTTTTAGATTAGTCTGCGTTCAGAAGCATATTGTGTTGCAACTGATTTATGCCAAAAGCTCCAAGCCATCGCAGACCTGGACCTCGATAGCTGGAGGAGCCAAGTCCAAAATGATGGATGCTCCCTTGCCATGTGGCAGAGCTGTCCTGCTTAATGTCAAGCTGTCATACTAAGATCCAAGCCCTCAATGCACAGTATTGGGTGTGTATTTGGGACTCGTGCCCTTGGACTGTGTGCTCCAGGACATGGTTTCTGTGGTGGGAGGACTGCAGCCCACCTGCACCGTGGGCACAGGCTGGGTACATATAGAAAGGAGGGTCTCTGTGGGCCTTGAGGAGAGGCTGAGGATGTTCTGCAGAAGGAGAGGGATCACCATTGTTTGGTTTGCTTACGATGGCCATGGGATACATCTCTCAGGTGTATGAACTGAAGCTTCACAGCTTCATGGACAAAAGCTCATTGCTTGAACTCATTTTCTGTTTCCGAAGAGCTTTGGTGGGTTCAGCTCTAGAGGTTTTAATGAAGGTGAAGCCACGCGTGATGCCAGATGGATAAATCTCTTGGCAGTGAATACCCAGTGCTGTGTCTTGTACAGTGTCTGTGAAATAGAAATCCACAGCCCTCCAATTAATGTCTGAGCTGCGAAATGTAACTCTCATCTCTGCCATCAGCTGGCCTTTGGCTGTATCCATTTGAAAGACATCGAATTCAACAAAGCTCCATAGCTCTTGCTTTCTGGCTTTGGGCTTTTATCCAACATCCTCATCTCATGGCTTCAAGATCAAAAAGTCAGTTGTCACTCAAAAGGCTGTTCTAGGAGCCACGTTGTCACATCTGGGCTCATCTTTCCCACTGGAAATCATCTTGGATGTTCTGAATAACTATCTAGCCCTACCCCAGAGCTAGGGGTGCCCCATCCCTGGAGGTGTCCCAGGCCATGGGTGGGCCTGAGCTGGTGGGGGCAGCCAGCCCATGGCAGGGGTTGGGGCTGGGTGGACTTTAAGGTCCCTTCCAACCCGACCACACAGTGATTCTATGATAAAGAAATTTCTTTCAAAGGAAAGAAAGATTTTAATATGAAGCTACGACTTCTGGACTTTCTTCTTGTGCACCTCGCCTTCCATACAGAGCAGAATGGGATGGCAGGGAGCCCCAGGCCAGCACGGGGATGGGGATTGGAACTGAGTTACTGGGGCAACAGAGGGAATCATTGCACTGAGATGGAAATTCCCCCCAGGTCGCGAGACCAGGCTGCCCCTGCGCATCAGAGGGGAAGGTGAAGGCCCCCGGCTGTGCTTCAGCTTTGACCAGCTGGACATCGGGAAGGTGTTTGTGGGCTCAGCCCACAGCTACGAGGTGAGTGGAGGAAACCCATCTGAGATCTGCTCCGTGCAGAGAAGCTGGTAGCACTCCGTGGTGCTCCCTGTGCTTCGCTGGGTGCTCCGCTGGTTGCACAAACAGCAAAGCATTCCTGCAAACGAGGCTGGGGAACTTTCAGTATATTTGCTGTTCAGACCTTTGTAAAAAGAAGAAATAAAGCAGAGCAACCAAAGAGAGGTAGTAAATGAGGCAATGCATCATGCCAGACATTTTCAAAAGCGTCAGTGTGGCAGGGAAGGACACATGGAGGTGTTTTTCTTACCAAAATATTTTGCTCTCTATGCATTTTTAATGCTGATACCTTATTGCTTCTTGCTATATTAATTTATAATTTCCATTACTTGAGAAGAGATGAATAAGTCGATGATGCTGTTAGTCAGTGCTGTCCTAAGCAGCTGGACTGGAGATAAACCTCAGTTCAAGGCAGGCTCACTAAGAGTTCACTTTACCATTGTGCAATCTGAATACCTGAATATTTCTAGCAGCAGCTGCAAAATTAAAAAGCAAAGGGCATTTCTATGCTTCTGTCTCAGCTCTTCTGGCAGATTTTGCAAGGGCAAAAGGTAGGGAAAATAAATCCAAAATGCATAGATAAGGCCCCAGAAATGGCAGGGTTTCTCCTAGCAGCAATTGATAGCTTAATTTGCTGCAGGTGGGTTTGGTGGCGGAGCACTGCTGCTCGTGGGCACATTGTGGCCAACCTAACAGAGCTGGAGCTCAACAAGCTTTGCAATTATTTTTTTACATAATGGTAAGCGCTTTGATGATGGCTGTGGCTGTTCATAAAAAGAAACCCTTCAGAGCAGGTGGAACTGCTCTGCACCTCGCTCCCACCCCATCCTGACATTGCTGGTTGGGCAGAGTTCAAGGAACTGGTGGACTAAAGAAAATAGAAGCATAGAATCACTCTGTTTCTATGGAACTATCACTGCTTTGCAAGAAGAAACAGAAAGGTGGAGTTTGTTGTATTTTCTTTGTCTTCCACTGGGCAGCAGTGCACAGCATCTTCTACCTCTTTCTGATGTTAATCGTTGAATTAGGAAACACATCCTTTTGTAGGAGGGTTCTGTGCATTTCCCTTTTTCTCTCTGCTGCAGGCAATCCTGTTTAACAAAGGACCCATCGATGCTCTCTTCCACATGGTGCCTCCAACCACAGCTCTGGGCTCCTGCTTCTCCTTCACTCCCCGTGAAGGCCTGGTCCCACCAGGCGGCCTTCAGCACATCCACATCTCCTTCTGCTCCACCATCCTGGGGCAGTTCACCGAGGAGTTCAGGGTCAGCGTGCACAGCTCACCCCAACCTGTCACCTTGACTGTCAGGTGAGGTGGTGACTTGCTGCCTTGGGGCGATCCCACAGTCCCTGTAGTTGTTAAAGAGCCTTGGAGATGTGGCACTGAGGGATGTGGGCAGTATTGGTGGTAGGTTGGTTGGGCTGGATGGCCTTTTCCAACCATAAGGATTCTGTGATGTGCAAGCATTGTGCCAGGTGGTCCTTCCCATCAGCTGGTGGGACGTGGTGCTGGAGGCAGGAAAGTTGATGCTTGGTGTTGAAGAACTTTGGGTCAAAGAGCTTTCTGTACCTCTTCAACAGCTCTCGGGGGGTACGAGACCAAGCACTGGGCCAGGTAGTGAAGGAATGAAAGGAATCTGCAGTCGATTTATCAATAAACTAAGGGAAAATTGATTAAAAAAAAAAAAAAAAGCAAGGTTATTGCTTTGCAAGAGTGGTGAGTAGGTCTGTTGACCTCTGGTAGAGAAACAATTATGTTGGCTTTGTGTTTGGAGGGAAAGTGCTGCTTTTTTTGGAAATGGAGAGGGAACATTTCACAATCAAATAATTTATTCTCCTCTGTCCTCCCCCCAAAATTGGTCATGGGATGTTGTTGCATAAGCATCTTTCTCCTTGAGCAAGGGCAAGCTTTGCTTGGGAAGATGTGCTTATCACAGGTAGAATACAGTGCCCTTGTCTCATGCCCACTGCCTCTGCCCTGTCATGTTCCTCAAGGAGGTGGTTCGTTGTCTTCTGGTTTTCCCCAAACAAATGACGTGGTTCTAGTTTCTCCACTGGCTCCCAGATCTGACTCCCAGTGCCAGCTCTTTGTGGTCCCGTCCTCAGCTTGTTGCAGTCCTTGTTTCTCAGTGAAACAGGGTTGCTCTCCCTTGTTTAGATCCCTCCCCATCCTTCAACTCCTGATTCCTGGATGTGGCTCCTTTGCAGCCCATCTGACTTTACATCCCCATCTGCAGTGATATTCCCACTGCAGTCTACTCCTTGGAGATAGCATCTGCCTCCTTGATTCCCCTTTGTTTCAAAGCTCCCTCTCCAGCCCTTACGTTTCATCCTTCAGCCCCACAACTCCTTTGAAGAGCTGGCTGAAGGTGTGCCCCGGCCTCAGGAGGGGCTGTGGCCTGGATTTAGTCCTTTACGGTGAAAATTCCCAATTCTGGGAGGAGTTCTACCTGGTGGGACATGGGGCCACTAGAGAAGGAACAGGGCTGAGAGCTCACATGGTTCCTCTCCCACCTGTTATCTGCTCTGCAGTGACCCCACTCTCCTTATGCACGTGCATTGAATAGTGCTACTGTAAGGCAAAATGTGGCCAAAACCACTGCCTCCCTCTATTTCCTGCAGGCTGTACTGTTATCAGCTGTTGCCTGAGGAGCTCGGGGTTGGCTGTTTGCCTGAACCTTCTGGGCAGATGCTCAGGTTTAGCTTGAGCACAGGCACAGCTCACTCAGCAGGAATGGAAGCCTGGCAAGGCTCATCCCTGGCAGCTCCCAGCATCATCCCCAGCTGTGCCTGGCTTGGGGGTAGTTTTCCATCGTCTCCTGGCATGGGGGTAGTTTTCCATCGTCTCCTGGCATGGGCTGCAATGGGAAGCACATCTATTCCAAGTAACTGTGCTGGCTTGAGGGGTTAGGGCTGATTTTGTGAGGTCCTTGGGGAGGGTCCTTCAGCAGCATCAGGGATTTGGACCTGGCTTATTCTCAGAATCTGACTCAGTTCCAAGGAATGCTTGGGAGTCTGTTCTTTTTGATTACCTGATCAGGAGAGGCCTAAACCACAGGAGGTTCTTACTTGGGTGCCAAGCTGAGCACTTAATTTTGCTGTTTTAGAAAGGGTTGGGGAGAATGGGGGACCAGTGATGCAGGCAGATCCCTCCTCTTGGGTTTGTGTACAGCACAGGCATGTTGACAGTCCTGTGGATAAAACTAGAAGGCACTGTTCACTGCAGTATAATTAAAAGACAGCAGGTCTTGATTGGCTCCAGCCATGACATAAATGAATGGATGTGGTACATCTCCAGATGTTGACTTCAGTGGGTGGGGTTTGAAGTTTGAGGCCCAGTTGCTGGAATGTGAAGGCAGGGAAGAAGGTGAGCTGGGCTCAGGACACCCATGCTTGGTGGTGAAAGATGGACATTGCTTGTGGATGTGTCTGCTGCTGCACTGGTGATGAGCTGATGCTGTCCAGAGCACAGAACGTTTTCTCTTCTGGAGGTGGTCAGTGAGTGCTTGGGGTTTCATGGCTCGAAATCCCATGTTGCGTGGTCCCTTAAAGGCCACCTGGCCCCTCTCTCTGCAGCAAACAGGGACACTCACAGCCCCACCAGGTGCTCAGAGCCCTGTGCAGCCTGACCTTGGCTGTCTGCAGGGATGGGGCACCCAGCGCAGAGGCCACGCTGAGCACAGGGCTGATGAGAACCAAACACTTCGCCCTTCTCTTTAACCAACCAATGCCCTCTGCCTGTTCCTTGTCCCCACAGGGGCTGTGTCATTGGACCAACTTTCCACTTTGATGTTCCTTTCCTCCGCTTCGGCAACGTCTCCTTTGGTGAGTGCACCCTGGGTTTGGTTTGCCAGCCTGCATGTTGCAGGCTAATGCAAGAGCATCTGTCAGGTTCCTCCCTTGGGGTGTTAAAACCAGGGCAGCGATCACACACGTGGTCACTGGGAAGAGCTCCTGGGAAGAAGCACGGATGCACTGTTGTGTGAGAGCTGGTTTAACCCAAAGCTCCCAGTCCTCAGCAACAGAACGAACATGCTGGGATTGCCCAGGAGGTAGGAGCTGGGACCCTGTGCCAGCTCTTCCGCACCACTTTTGTGCAAGAAATCAGTGTGCTGTGAGGATGCCTTGCTGTCCTAGTGGTCCCGTGTCACCCGGCGTTCCCAGGGATGGGGATCCTGCCCCTGTGCTGGCACAGCCTGTGCCTGAGCATCCAGAGCTCCCATTGAAATGCAGATTCTGACTCTGCAGCTCAACCTCACAAAAGGCTTTTTACCGAGAGGATCTGAAGTTTAAATGTGAAATCAATTGTGGATTGATTGAAGGGCCATTATCATTCTGTGCCCAGGATGCCTCTGTTGGTTTTTGTGTGTTTTTTGTTTTTTTTTGTTTTGTTTTTCTTGTGGACTTTTTAAGAAAACCCCTTACATTTTCTGAGCTGCTTCCTCCTCTTCCTTCATCACCATCTCTCACTTTATTTCCTTTGGAGCAAACAAAACACGAAGTGCACCCAGCAGATATGTGGTTATATAATACAGAGTTCACCCTATGTATTCTGAGTTTATTAATGCGGTCTTTCTGACTGAAGAAAGCAGCTTTTGTGAGCACTTGGCACTGCTGATAGACACACGCTCTGTTCTCCCTGCATTTGATCTTTCTTCCCTGCCTGGACTTACTGCACCATTGCAGACAGACAGCACTAAGCTGCCCGTGTGAACCTTCACAGGTAGCAATCAAAGCCAGCGTGGGTACCAGGTCTGTATTTGTTAGCTGAGGCAAAACATGTTTCCTGATCAGTTTTAAGCATCAGGCTTAAACCAGGCTGGGGATTATCGTGGTACTCGGTCTGCTTCCTCCAAAATAGGAGATGCTTTAATAGGAGCTCCTGCTCAAGATGCACAAGGGTGTCCTGTAAGACCTGTGCTGCCTTTTCCAGCCCTGTGTGAATGCAGCTAAGCCCAGAGTTCCTGCTGGCAGGAGCCTCAGTTGCTAACAGAAAGGAAACGCCGCAGGAGTGTTGCATTTGCAGTGATTAGCTACGGGAACCTTGCTTCTGTCCTTGAGACTGCACGGCACAATGTGTGCACTGAGCACATTATATATGCAGGAGCTGCAGTAGGCAGCAGTGTGACAGCACGGGCACGACCACGTGGAGGAAGGTGTAGTTTGCAGTGTGTAACTGGAATGCTGCTTTGCACAGTGCCGTAGTTCCCAGTTGAATCTTTTCCCTTACGTATCTTTATTCTTACTGCAGACGCTCCTCAGTGGCAGCACGCCGCTTTGATGGGTTGGAGGTGGTGGGATGTTTGCACAGACTCAGCATTCAGTCTGAGTTGTTGAATTCCATTGCTTGGATTTGCAGAATAAATAGCTCAGTCTGTACGGATGCATGTGCATAAGTGAGAAGCCATGGGCACTGCTTAAGGACAGGGGCAGAGCTCCTTGCAGTTAGAGAAGGAGAAGCCCACAGTGATGGGCAGCCTGATTCCAAGCCCAAGCTTTTCGAACAGGATATTCCCAGCAGGAGTTGAGGTGTAATCAGGCATAAATTCATCCTTCCACAGGCTTCCCCCACACCTTGTCGTGCCGCCTCAGTAACACCTCCTTGGTGCCCATGACGTTCAGCCTCCGCATTCCCGGGGACGGCTCCGGAGCCCCCAGCGTGAGCAGCTCTGCCCAGGTGTCAGACAACACTCACCTCTCCTGGAGAAGGGGGCTTCCAGCCCACCCCAAGCCCACCGAATTCACTGTGACACCCAGCAGAGGGACCATACGTGCCCAGGGGACGCTGGATGTGCAGGTACGGAGCGTGCTGCTGTGCTGATCACGAGAGGGTTTAGCACTGCTGTTGTTACAGTCG
Organism: Callipepla californica brunnescens; assembly: GCA_023055505.1. NCBI lineage: Eukaryota > Metazoa > Chordata > Aves > Galliformes > Odontophoridae > Callipepla > Callipepla californica. The sequence goes on along the minus strand of JALIRH010000016.1, from coordinate 562,192 downwards.
TAGGGTGGACGTGTTTGGAAGGGACTTCAAAGCCCATCCAGTTCCAGCCCCGTGCTGGGTGCCCCCACACCAACTCAGGCTGCCTCTGAGAATCTCTGTAGCCCTCCTTTGGACCCACTCCAACAGCTCCTTCTTGAGAGCTCCTTAGAACCATTTCTTTGATATACAGTGGGCTGTTAAAGAGATGTCGTCGCATAAAAGCTGGCTGTTCTTAGCTTTGTTTCTTCTCCCCTACCAAGTAGGAGCTGCACTGACTGCACTGATCTCTAATGGGGACAGGAGGATCTGTGGCAGCCACAGACTGTGCAGCACCTGCTGGGCCACGCTTTGCCCTTGTAAAACTGCACTCCATCTGTTAAAGCCAGCAGATTTCCTCTGGATTTATTCTATTGTAGATATGGTTCAAAATTAAGGGGCTGAATTTTGTGCAGTGATGAGTAGAGGGGGAATAGCCGCAGTTATTCTGTTTGTGCTTTAACTCAGTTTGCACAAGCCTTGATAGCTGCAAGGTATATTTAACGTCTTGGCCATCATCAGAAGATTTGTGCTAGTCCTCTGTACATGGACCAGCATAAAATTAGGCCTGAATCCTGTCTTTCCTTACTGTGGAATGGAGGACCTTGTGCCCAGTGCCATGTCTCGCTCCCCGTCTGGGATTAGCTGCCCTGTGTGTTATTCCAGACTGTCTTTCTTGCCCTGTGGGTTGCTAAAACCTGGATCACCTTAAAGAGAATTCCTTGGGAGGGCACCTTTGTTGTCCTCAGATTCTGCACCCTTGCCCCTTTGGTCCCCAATGGGACGTTCCTGGACCAGAAATGTCCACAGCTCCTTAGGAGTTTTGACTTCCCAGGCTGGTGGAGCATCCATCAGAGATGTTCTTTCCCACCCATTGATCCCAGCTGGTGCATCTTGTCTCACACGCTGACATAGGCCTTTGGGAGTGATAAAGTGATGCTGATGTTCAGTGTCGTGGATGCTCTTTCCCTGGAGGTGTTCAGGTTGGATGGGACCCTGGGCAACCTGGTCAAGTACCCAGTCTGGAGATTGGCGGCCCTGCCTGTGGCAGGAGGGTTGGAACTTGATGATGCTTGGGGTCCTTTCCAACAGAAGCCATTATATGATTTTGTGTTATTTCCTTCTGCCAGGTCACTCTTTGTTCCAACACAGTGAGGCGGTATGAGCTGGCGCTGGTGGTGGATGTGGACGGCGTTGGCAAGGAGTTGCTGGCCCTCCTCCTTACAGCCAGGTATTGGGGCTTCCCTTGCAGCTCATCTTCTGTCCTGGGGTTTCCACCACCTGTTGGGTCAAGCTCCAAACAAGAAGTAGAACTTAATGAGCTTGTTCTGCCCAGCTGGAGCTAAATCAGCTGTGAAAACAGCAGGGCTTTCAGAGCATTTTGTATGGAAAAGCACCTGTGCTCAGCAGACAGGCACTGCCCTGGGTGTTTCTCTAAAGGGAGCAGTGATTATGGTCATGATTGGTTTGGTCTGAGGTTCTTGAGGAGCATTTCCGAAGAGTCATCTTCCTGCAAGGGGAGGATAGGTTTGTGCTGAGTGGTGTCCAACAGGCATCACTTGGGACCTGCTGCCAGCTGGTGTCTGCTCTGGGTCATGAATGCATAATGAAATGGGGAAGGGCTCATGGCAGAATTGGTGAGCGAGATGAGAGGGGAGGAGGAAAGTAATCCCTGATTTGAAGGAAGAGCTCAGATTTTTCTGCTCTCCTGTTCTTCTGACCAGGCTCTGAGCACTTGATGGAGCTGTGGGTGTCCCTGCTCATTGCAGGGGAGTTGGACCAGATGGCCTTTAAGGGTCCCCCCCTACTCAAAGCATTCTGTGTTTCTGTGTTTAGAGCCAAAAGTAGTTGCTGCCTCAGCCAAATTCAATCCTGGTGTGCTATGCCAGATGTTGGCTGAATTACAGCAAGGATGTAGCTAACCCTTTGTGTCTCGTTGATTACAAGTACTCAACAGCCATAATGATGTTATCTTCATAAGCCATTGGCACTTCAGGATGATGCCCCTGGAAATAGCCAGGTGGGTTTGCGGTATTTTTGAGACTGTTGATCAGAAATTCCCCCTTCATGCTTTGATCTCTCACCAACCTCTCCCCTCTCCTGTAAAATGAGTGCAGATGGGAACAGAATGAGGAGCAAGGTAGCCACAGAAGCTAGGCGAGGACACAAAACAGGATGGCTTCTGCCCTCAGTAGCTGTGACAGATGTCCAGATTTTGGGGCAAAGGAGACATGGTATGGAAGGAGAGGGAGTTGTATTTTACCAGAGTGCATGGGTGTTACGTGCCATGCACCCTTGTGAGCTTCCTGAGCAGGAGGTGCTCCCGAGGACTCAGAGAATAAACCATCTCTGCCTTCTCCTAGTGTCCCTGACTTGCTTCTGGCCGTCTCTGTCCTAGATGCGTGGTTCCCTCACTGCGGGTGCTCAGCCCTGTGGTGTCATTCGGGCGCTGCTTCCTCCACCACCCCTACCAGCGGGCGCTGACCCTGGTGAATGACAGCGACGTTCCCGGCTGCTACGGGCTCCTGCCCCAGGTCTGCCTCTGCTCCTCCTCTTCCCAAACCCTTCCAGAGGGCTCTGCCTCTCATGCTTTGTCCCTTTCTGCTTTCTCTTACTGGGGGAAGAAAGCTGCTGGGCTCAATGACTCAAGCATGTCGAAGATCCGTCCAAAATGGTTAGAAGTTGTTTGTCCCATCTAGGAGCACCAGGAGGGTGCTGCTGTGCTGTACTCCAGCCCCGCACCGTGCGGGATCATCCAGCCCCACAGCTCGGTGGAGGTGCCAGTGACCCTACAGGCCCAGGTGACGGGAGAGCAGCTGATGGTGGCTTCGGTTGCGGTGTTTGGGAGAGAGGGATCCCCGCTGGTGAGTCCCAGAGGTGCCCATTGTGTGGCTGAGTTTGCTGGGGTGCTACTTCCAAGGATTTTCCTGGGTGAATGAGCGATGATGGCTGGGGTGGCAGGAAGGTGAGTCTTGCTTTGCTGGCTGCTCGTTGGCTGCATGTGATGCTGAAATCAACACAGCAGCCTGGGATGGGTTGAGCATGGGCATGGGCCAGATGCTGCCATATGCCTGGAAGAGTTTGTTTGTCCTGGGAGCAAAGGAGGTGAGAGAAGCTCCGCATTGCACCAGGCTGTGTCCCCAGAGATGGTGCATTTACATGAAGCAATGCAGGAAAAAGTGAGCTGGATGTGTTTGCGTGCCTTCTGCCATAGCTCAGGCCCAAAGGAGCACAGGAATGATACAGCAAAGGGACAGCACCGACCCTGTCCATGTTTCTGATGACCCTTCCCCGGGTACTTCCAATGACCCTCCTACACCTTTCCATCATGGAACTCACTGCTTCAAACCCAGCAATGGGCAGGCTTGCCACATTGAACTGATGTGAGCATGGAATGAAAGGTTCATGGTATTGCTCATGGCATCTGCGCTCCTCACATCTCGAGCACAGAGAGGTGTTTTTCTGCCAAGCTTGGAAATGGATGAGGCAAACCATTCCTGGACTAAAACCTCCTAAAACATGTTGTTTGTAGCTACACATGTGCAAGGGAAATAACAAAATATAGGCAAAAAAAAATCTTGCATAGAGTCCTGGCTTCATCTAGTTGGGATCTAGAACAAATTTAGCTAATTAAAGTTTAATTTTAAATGATATTAACTTTGAAGTAGCTACGCTAAAGTGTCTTGTCATCCCTCTGAGCATGGAGGGTGTCAGAGGGTTGCTGGGAACCTTAAGCTTTCTGTAACAGAAAGGAAGGTTGACATTTTGAAAGCTGTTCGAGGGATTTAAGCTCTCATTAAAATGAATGGAAGTGATGCTGCTAAATCCCCTGGATGCTGCTGAACGTCTCAACCCGGGTGTTTTGTGGGTCTCAGTGTAAACCAGTCAACAGCAAGGCCAGGCAGTGCAGGAAGGCAAATTTTGCAGCAAAACCTGACATTTGGCAGAACGTTTTCTTGTAAATATAAGGCATGCTTCCCTAAAAGATGAGGGTTTCTCCCTGTTGAACAACTCGGTGGTTTTGCTGTTAGTTTGTTTTTTAGCTACAGTGTTCTTGCAGAGTTTCTACCTGTGGGTTAGCAATTTGTTTCAACCCTTACCTTAATTTTTAAGTTTTTGCTTGAAGATGAATTTGTCATTCTTTTGCCCAGACAGTGAGATTTTCATCTGGAGAACCCCAGCTGACCCTAAAGCAACAGTTGGCACAGGACTGAACTCATGTGTGCCCATTAAGTTAGTCTGTGTTGTGCAGTGTTTGTGCTCCAATTGTTGAATAAGAAGTGAGCTTCTTGCTGTCAGGATAGGTTCTTACATTTTCTGTAGGACTGCCCCATACTTTGGGTGTGGATTCACTATTCCAGACAGTGACGTGGGCTGGAAGGGATCTTGCAGATCACCAGGTTCCATTTCTCTGCATACATGCTGCACTGATCCTAGCCCAGTGGACCACATAATATAAATCTGACCTCAGTAGAGCAACTACAATGTGTTCCCATGAAACCAAAAAGGAACTTTCTCTTGCCATCTTGAGTAATGACTTCTGGTGTTGGTACCAAGTCCTTACAGCCTTATCTGGAACCTCGGACAGCTCCCTCTGCCTGTGCCATGATGCTTCCTGCTCTACTGAACTGGGATTTTCTTGCCTCTTCCAAGAAGTCTGTGGATGAAGGGTTGTTTTTTTTTAATACGAGCCCTCTGTTGGTGGGGGCGTATCATGGTAGAACACACTCTAATTGGAGCCAAACAGGTTTCCAGCTCCTCCTTCTTCACCAGCCCCTGGTTTTGAGGTACAGCCTCCATGCATGATTTCTGGTTCTTATTGCATGCAGTCACGTCCTATCAAGAGGACAGGGCTGGCTGAGCTGGGTGAGCAGTTCTGACAGCTGTCAATGCCATTTCCCCCTGTCAGGCATCATTAAAGGTTTTACATTATGGTTTTTTGTGGCTGAATCCTGCTCTGCGCCTTCTGGTGAATCACACAGCATCTTGTCAGCGTGGGAGTTTTGTGCATTTGAGTCTTGTTGGGGTATTTGGGATGGGTAAAAGCCAGCAAGACTGGGTAAATTCTCATTGTTTTAATGATGTGAGAAGGCAGAGTGGCAGGCTCTGCCTACCAAGAGGATCTGCATTCCTCTTCCAGTAGGCTGTACCAGTTCTGCAGGAACAGAACTGTCAGGTCACAGACTGGCAAAGGAGAAAAATGCTGAATGATGTAATTAATAATTAACGACTGCTATTCCTATAGTACCAGGAGTAAACATAAATAAATTCAAAGGCAAGCGTGAGCAAAGTGGGAGAAGCTGGCTTTCTTCACCCCACTAAAGCTCTCTTCTGTCTTTCAGTTGGGATCACCCCGGATTCTACACTTGCTTTGGGTTTTTTGTGCCATTGTTACAGCACTAAAAGCTTTGAACAGCTGTAATTATCCCTCAGTCTAGGAGCACTCTGAGCGCCGTCTCATCTTTTTAACCTTTCTTTCTTTTTTGGGGTCTTTTCTACATGCTTCCTGGAGCAGGAAATCCATTTAGTGAGCACTGGAGAAGGCCCAGTTGTCTATGTGCATCCAAGTAAGCTCAATTTCGGCCGTATCCCAGTTCTGCAAGATGCTTCCCAAACTCTGCATCTCTTCAACCAGGCTGTCATCCCTGCATCGTTCTGGACTGAGATGGTAAGTGTTTTCAGGGCTGTTTTCCAACCTGTTGTGACTGATCTACAGCAGTCTGGGACTTGGTCTCATTTCCGATATTTCCATGTCATCATCTCAGAGAGAAAGCAAAATATTCTGTGACCTCAGATGGCTGGCACTGGTTTATAAATGATGTTGATGTTTTTTGGAGGGTTTTGCATGCTATTTTGCTATAGCTTGTGCCTATGGCTGCAATTCCATTGCAATTCCTTCCTTCATCGTGGGGCTTACAGGGGGTATCTGCCTCTCAGAGCCCTGATTTATGGGGTTGGGTGATAAATCCACCAGCCTCGTGTTCTCCAAGATGCTAAAGCTGCTGTTCTGGTCTCCTGCTGTCAGACTGCACAGGACAGCGAGCTGTCCTTTCCCCACCTCCCACGTGATGGCTCATCTTGAAGCTGTGGTTGCTAGCACTTAGGCTTATAGATCACGGACCCCACTCGAAAGAATGAGCTATTGATTGAAAATTTCACAACAGCGATGTTACGGACTGGCAGCTCAACAAACTGAACGAGATTAAATTAAGGGGCAGCGACAGTGAAGGTATAAGGCAAGTGTCTTGTTCAGAGTGGAAAAGGAAAGTGCTGTAATGGAAATGGCCACGTCGCCCATTTGATGGTAGCCATCGTGTGCAAATTACTGTTCCTGTCGAGTCATGCTTAGTTCTTGATTTATGGGTGAAAAGTGCAGGCTGAGATGCAGATGAGCTACGTCTCTGCTTTGGGGTCAAGTTTGGAGTCAGCCAGAATGGAGGCAAGCCAGGCTAGAACTGAAAGATCTCCAAAGCTGTGCATTGATGTGGACAACTCTGTTTCCTTGTGTTTTAGTTTCAGCGGGGATGGAATTGTTTTCTTCAGACTGTTTGGTATGATGCCAAGTTTTGGGTCTAGGGGAAGAACGATGTTGGTAACACACTGATGTTTCTAGTTTCTGCTAAGCAGTGTTGTACAGAGCTGGGGCCATTCACAGCGAAGGGTCCAAGGAGCTGGGAGGGAACAGAATTGGGGCAGTTGACTTAAACTGGCCAAAGGGGTATTCCATAAAAAGGAGTTTTGAAGGGGATGTAAGCTCACCTCACTCTTTTGCTGTGTAGGAGGCTGTCTGGGCTCTGGGCTTGGATTTTGGTCTTGACAAAGCTGGAGGGACCATCTCCATGTAGCATACCGTGCCTTGAAATGTGGCATCAGTCACAAATGTGGGCTGTGGCCGGGAATTTACGGCCTTATGCTGGCAATGGGTTGCACCAAAGTCTGAGGATGGCAGAAAGCTGTGTCCTCCCCAGGGTGAGGGTCGTGTGTGGCTTTTAGAAAGGGCAGGAAAGGGTTGGAGGGAGCTTTGGGAAGGGTACCTGAAACCCATCTGTATGGAAAAGTTTTTATCGCATCAGTGTCTTCCATGAATCCATGCCCTCTCAAAATTGCTGTATTTCGGTAAACAAAGAAATTGTCATTCTATTCATCTAGGGAAACTAAACTCATAGTATTCTCCTGCACTCATTGGCCAACCAAATTAAAGAAGTGGAGAAGTCTTCGAGGCAATTACACTCCTACAAGCAAGAGTGACTCAGCTGTGTGCTTTTCCCAGAGGACAATAGAGAGGGGTTGGTTATTAAATGTTCTGCTTGGCAGCCAGCAGCCGGGCTGCGGCTGTGTCCTGGCTGGCGAGCCCCAAGGCTGAGTGCTGGTGGGGTGAGCTGGGACAGGGGAAGCAGATGGAGGCAAGCAGCTGAACCAACCGTGACAAATTAGGCTCCGCTGTCGGTGGCAGCAAGTCCCACACATCAGTTTTGATTTATTTATTGTAGAACATCCCCTTGGTGGTGCACTGAGGCTGAAGCGGGACCTGAGCGGTCCACCAGCCGTCTCTCTGCTGCTCTTTGCAGAGTTGGGGCAAAGCTGGAGGATTTCTGGCTGCTGGGAGGGATGGGGGGGTTCCTGGTGCTTTTGCTGGGAAGATGGTGTTGCTGTGGTGCCAGGAGCCCTGCTGCCTGTGGAAATTGGTTGCCCCCTTCAGTTCCAGGACGTCAGACATCTCCAAGCAGTCAGACCCCACATAGAGGTCAGGGGTCACAGAGTCATAATGTTGGAAAAGACCTCTCAGGTCACGAGGTCCAAGCCAAGCCCAGCCCACCCCCACAGTGCCCACTGACCAGGACCCTCAGTGCCACATCCCCATGGTTCTTGGATACCTCCAGGGATGGGAACTCCAACACTTCCCTGTTCCAATGCCTGACCTGATCATTGGAGGCAACAGTGACTGTTCTGCAGCATCACAGCTCCTGTCTACCTTCCCTGTTACCCAGACAGCACTGATTTCCCAGAGACACTTTTTTCCTTTTTATGTACATAGAGACAGAAAACAAAATTGATATCTTTTTTTTGAAACTTCCTCTGCCTGGCAGAGATCCCAGGTAAAGCATCAGACTTGTCTCTGCTCGGCTGACTGGTCTTAAAGAAATGTGGCTTGGGAAGGAGGACACTGCATTCTGACTATTGAGTTCTGCTTCCCCTTGGACTTGTGCAAGGCCAGAAGGACCAGAACCCTTAATTAACTGACTGTACGTAGCGTGGTGGCTCCCCTGTCGTTCCTTGAGAGCTGTCATCCATCTCCCACGCTCTCAGGTGCTCATTACAGCCAGATTTTGGCAGCTCTTACTCTCAATGGAAGTCTGTCCTGCGAGGAGCTAATGATCTCTGTGCTAAGCTTCTTGATTAAATGATTGATCCCAACCCTTGCTTAGCACTCAGGAACTCTGATGTCCAATAGTGAAAGCTCCTGGAGGAACAAAAATAGCCACTGTCTTTGTCTGTTCAGTGCATTACAGCAATTGCATCGTTTCCCAGAGCATTTAGGGATAAGCAAGAAGCAGGGAAGTTATCAGAAGTCAGACCATAGGCTGGGGGTTCCTATAGATGGAATATGTGGGACCACTCACTTCCAGCTCCTAGAGACTTGGAGCTCCAAGGGATTTCTCCTCCATGGGAGAAATATGGATGGTGAGGGCAGTAGTTTCCCTACAAACCCAGCACAGCCTGTTGGTCCTGGTAGGTCTCCTGCTGGTTGCTGCCCCTCACATCGAAGCTCTAATGCAGGAATGAAGGCATGCTGCAAATCCTCTTCCCCCTGAGGAGCACAGTGGGTCTGCACTGGGAATTCAGAGCCTGTCTCCATCCAGACAGCCTATCACTATTCCTCAGCAATAGTTTCTTGGGCACAATTTACTGCCCGACTTGCTGCCAAGCTTTGATAAATGAGCTTTGTCATGTAGCAAACTTGCAGATTCACCTCTGAAGCAGAGCTATCAGGTCTCCTTTTCAAGTGAGCTACCCTATGTCAGCACAAATCAGAGGAAAAGCTGCACCTTAATGTCAATGAAGATCTCACACCCACTGGTTGGTTTGGACATGTTCTATGGCTGGTGGCAGTGCAGCAGGAAGGGATGTGGGGGCAGGAAGGTTTGTGGTGTCACCCAAGTGAGGGTGGAACAGGTTGCCCAGAGAAGCTGTGGATGCTCCATCCCTGGAGGCATTCAAGGTTGGATTGTTTGGCATCCCTTGGATTGGTCAAAGTTGGGTGAGTGAAGGGGGGTCCTCTACCACAGAGGTAAAATACAAGTTCCACAAGCCCCTGCCTAGTTGGTGTTTCCAGATGTCATAGCTTAGATTTTGTGAAATATACTCTTTTTCCTTTGTACCTTCAGCCTTCCCTTTCCCTGCACTCACAAATCTCCATCGCTCCCACCCTGAGCTGATCCCGCTCCTCTTTCAGGATGGCAAAGATTCGCGCTGGAGGGTTGAACCCAGTCAAGGTGTCATCCCCCCTGAGGCAGAGGTGTCTGTGGCTGTCATAGCCAACCTGGACGACACCAAGAAATTCCAGGACAACGTGAACCTCTTCATAGAGAACAGCAGCACCTATGTGATCCCTGTCCAGGCTGTTGGCATCGGCACCACCATCGTCACCGATAAACCCTTTGCACCACAGCTCAACCTTGGGCCCCACTTCAGGTAGGGGCTCTTGCATTTGGGATGTGTTGCATTCCTCTTGAGATCCCAGCAACACTTCACTGATGGGAATTCCTTTAGAAACACCTCGCAGACGTTTGAAAGGCATTAAGCACTCACCCTCAAAAGCCACCACAATGGAAACCAGTTGCTAACGTGTCACTGAATTGCCTTTAGTTATAATGCATTTATTTCCTCACTTTGTCATATAGAGATCTGGAGCAAAACAGCAGGTCCCGGAAGCCTCTGGCTGAAAAACACTACGTTACCAGTATAAACATATTTCCTTTTGCAATAACGTTGCTTGCTTTCTCACTCAGTATGGAGTATTAGCTCACAACAGCGTAAAACCTAGTGGTAGCTTGTTAGCAACTCCTTGACGAAATTAATGATGCTGTTTTATTTCTCCTCTGCCTGGCAGTGCTGGAGGAGCAATAGAATTTCTCTGCCCTTGATCAGCTCACTTGCCTTTCCCTGCTGAGCTTCTCGTTATTAGGTGTAGTTTTCCCTTGTTTCTCCTGCCTGGATTTTTGTATTTGTTGTTATTTTTCCTGCTGTCTTTTCCATCACAGCCATGGAATCCCAGGGCGTGGGGTGGTGACTGGGGACAGGCATGGGGGATACTTTCTATGACCCAGCCTGAAAGTGAGAGGAGGATAAGTCTGCTGAGGTTTGGGCAGAATAAATCAGGAGTGTTAATTGAGAGGGCTCATCTCAAAGAAGAGGTTCTGTGTCTTAGAAGCAGGGGAGGAAGGTAGGTCCTTACTTACAGCTTCTCAGAGCTGTGGTCCTGCATCTGGCGTGACTGTTCAGAGTTCTCTGTGAGATACAGTGTCTCCTGCTGAGTCCTTACACAGCAAACATTTCTGCAGTCTGTTTCAAAGACTCATTGCCTTCTGTGTTTGCATTTAGCTCCTTACGGCAGGCACATGTTTTGTGCTGGTTTTGGACTCTTCCTGGAACCATTCATTCCCTGCCTAAGCTGAGATTTATAATGGGTAAAATAAAGGGTAAAATAGTTACTCCAGCCTCGCCTGCACTTAGTGTTTCTTTACATGAAAGAATCAATTTCCATTGAATGCTCGTTTAGGTTTTTGTCTCACTCTAGTCTAGGGGACCCTGCTGGTCCCTCTGCAGACAGACCTGCTCTTGCTGCTGTGTTCATGCTGGGAGAACATCCATTGATCCCTTGTACCCACATCCCATTTATCTTCCCAAAACACAGCAGCAGAGCACAGGTGTTGGGGGCAGCAAGGGAAGCACCTTGGAAAAATACAGTGTGGAGCCCCAAAGTTTGTGGGCATGGTGGTGATGGGTCAGCAGTGGAATTAGGAGATTGTAGTGGTCTTTTCCAACCCTAATGCTTCTATGAAAATCGTTCCTTGCAAGCAGACCAAATGTTGCATGCTGATAAACTTGGGGCAACCATGGTCTGGCTTCTGCTGTAGCCCACAGAGTGCTGAAGCTGGGTGGCTGCTGGGAAATCCCAGCTACCCTGACACTCTTCATCTCTGCTTCTCTTCCAGCCTGAGTCCTTGCTCCTATCATTTCAAGATAACAAACAAGGGAAGGCGCACCCACCAGCTCTACTGGACCACAGAAGGCTTTGCCCCTTTCCGCCAGCGCGATCCCCTCCCAGCCATGGGTGGCACCAAGGACAGCTCCCCCCAGGGCCCCGTGTTTAGACTTTGGCCGCTGAGGATGGAGCTGATGCCGGGCAGGACGATGGAGATGACACTGGAAGGCTTCTCCAGCACTCCAAGGGTAAGGCTGGGTTTTGGGCCGAGCCCTTCTCATCGCTTTACATCTATGGGGGAGACCTCAATGCCCCTTGGCTCTTACCAGAGAAAATGAGCGTTTGCCTTCAGGAAGTGTTTAAATGCCACAAGTTACCATGGTAGCACCGGTTGCTTTCTTTGCTGGCCACCATCAGTTGCTAAGGCTTTTCTTGTTTCTATAGCTACCATAAAGCCATCTTGCTGATATCAAAATATTGGCTGCATTAGGGGGCGAGCGGCGGGTGATAAGGTGATAAGGCATCCCATGCTGAGGCAGAAGGGAAGGGCAGAGAGAAGAGTTAAGCTCAGAGAGATTAGGAAGTAAATAAATAATAATTAAACAACAGCAGCATGGAAAAGCAAGGCAGTATATGTGAGGAAGCATCCACAACACCTGCGGAGGGGGCAATGTCTGGGAGCAGCAGCATTTTTCCTCTGTGCACAAACACAGGCAGAGGGCTCGTCTGGCACCGAGCTGCAGAGGAGAGAAATGAACACAGCACGTCAGCTCTGACCACCACAGGAGGATGTGCTCCATGTGGGGAACTGCTCCCAGAGATCGTTACCATTGACAGCTGGGGCTCTTGTCAATATTTCCACACCAGCCCCGCTGTCCTGAGGGCAGTTGGTCTGGCAGTTGGGCTGTGCACCCGTGAGCTGCAGCCTGAGGTGTTAATGGGATCACTGCATGAGCTCCTTTTGCCAGAGGAAGGCCAATTCAGAGGACTGCAGTCTTGGGTTGGAAGGGAATCATGCAGTGCCCCCAGTGATAGCAGTTTTGAATGGTGTTTGAGAGTAGTAGTGGAGGAAGACGTGGTAACTCATGTGGTGGGACTCACCAGGCATATCACTTTGCAGTTCTGAGCTCTGAGGGGATTGCTGGAGTGAGGAACCACGGAGGAAATACAAACATCAGTGCACTGGATAGGGTGTTGTGCTAGGAAAGCTGAACAGGGATCTGTGAGCTTGGCTAGGGATCCTGGGGCCAAAGCCCCTGGGAAGGCTCTCGCCTTGCTTGTGTGGAGCTGTGTTGTGGGGCTGCAATGGGGATGGGAGGGAGGTGCAGAGAAGTGATACCACAAGAGGAACCAGGAGAAGTCAGAGTGTAAGAGCACTTGGGCAGAGGACTGCCACCTGAGATGCTCTGTTACATGGGTTTCTCCCCTGTATCCTTTCCTCTAAGCTTCCAAGGGAAGGCTTGTTGCTTCTGGGCCCTCTTGTCACCTATTCTCTTTAATGCAGTTACTTTTGCAGTGATGTCCTACTGCTTTCTGTAAGGATTGTGTTCAACAGTGGGGCACATGGGGGGAATGTGGTATTGCAGGTGGTGACGGAGCGACTGCTGTGCCACGCCATCATAGGCAGCAAGGCAGGGAAGACCCAGATCATGCAGGTGGACGTCACATGTGAGTTCGTTGCCCCTGTCCTGCAGATCTCCACCAGGGAAATCACTTTCCGGGTGGAGAAGGTAAGTGGCTGGCTTGTGTCCTCAACAGTAAGGCTGCTGACCTTCAGGGTGCTTATGTTAACATAGCTAAGTCCTCTCCAAGTCTGTGGAGCTTTGGTTATTGATTTGAGCAGGACCATCCCTTGCTTCCTCACCTACGTAATGCTGGGATTACAGCTCCCTGACAGAGGCAGATTGGGGCTGCTTCTAGAGCAGTATCAATTTCTGTACTCGGTGTAAAGGAGGGTTCTGAGGATCCCCCAAGGCACACTGAAGTCTGAGCACCAGTCCTATAGGGAAGCTGAGGAAACCGAGAGTGCTGTGAGCAGCTCAGATTAACAAGGAAAGGCTGTCATGGTCTCTTGTCTCTCTGCCACTCTCTCTGCTGTTGGTGGAGATGTTGGCTCTTTGCATTTCCCCCTCACATTCTTCAAACGAGCTGCAGACGTCCTTCAGTTGCACTGATGATAACAGCAACGCAAAGCAGGTGCCCTTTGGTCTCTTAACTCCTGCTTCCTGCATCATCCCTCCCTCCCCCACGAGTTGTCTGAAAAAGAGAAAATAGTTCATTATTTAGTGTTGGTATTTCCAGGTCTCTTCTCCAGCTCCCTGGCTCCCAGCATAGCCCACAATCCTCTGAGCAGCTCAGATTTAATGAGAAGCTCTTGGCTCTTCCCTGGTGCCCACGCTCTGCTCAATGTGTGCTCCCCTTTACTGGATATGATGGCATGGCAGATGTCTGAGAGCAATGCGTGTAGAGCTCTTTTCCCAATCACTCTAACTTACACAAGTGGAAATGAGCTTTGCATCTCTCAGCCCAAAGCTGGAGTTGTATGATGTGGGTTCGCTTTGTTTCAGCCTCGTAGAAGCAGCTGCCTCCTCTTGGGTCCCATTGCTTCCTCTGTAAGAGGCAGTGATGTCTCCAGTCCCCTGCAGGATGCTGTGGCTTCTGAAAAGGAAAAGGGTTTGATGAACGTTGAGAAAACCTCTCTAAAAGAGTGAAAAGCAATTAGAATGGTCAATAGGGAGATCTGCAATTTAGAGGTTGAAAGATGTGAAATGCAGCAGAATGGGAAGGGGGCCTATGGCCGCTCCTTCTCCATTTGTTGTCTCCTGTCTCTGTAGCGACCCAGTGATGTCCTAACTGCTCAGCACAAACCTCTGCACTTGAAGAACATCTCCTCCCTGCCACTGAGCGTGGTGCTGCTCACGGAGCAGCCCTTCTCACTCTGTGATGCAGAGCAACGGCCTCTCTCTGCTGACACCCAGGTGAGCAACCTGAGCTTCGTGGTGCAGCTGCAGGAGCTGGAGGTGTTTGGTCTATGGGTCAGCAGCAGCCTGGCCTGAGCTAAACCACGTTTGAAATGAGCTGCTGAAGGAAACAAGCCACATTTCATATGAGTACATTTGCATTTTCCCTTTCCTGCTGCAAGCCTGAGGCTGCAGTGCCGTTGCCCACATTCTGAGTGCAAGGATGAAGGAACTCTTCAGGAGTCGAGGCTTACCATGGTGCTGATGTGGTTATGTTTCAGGCATGTAGCTTTCTCAGGTCCAGCATTCAGCAGGCCAGGACTTGTTTCTCTCTCGTGTAGAGCAGAAATGTGAGCCTGAGATGGCTGTTTGGTGGCCTGGTTCCAACCCCTGCCATGGGCAGGGCTGCCAACTGCTGGATTAAGCACTAGGTCAGGTTGGCCAGGGCCCCATCCAGCCTGGCTTTAACATCTCATCTCCTTGCAGCCACTAAAGCTGGAGACTGGGGAGGAACTTCACCTCTCTGTCAGATTTAACCCTGCTTACAAGGAGGATTTGAACATCCGGGTAGCAGAGCGGGCCCTGAAAATCCAGTTTCTTGAGCACCCTCTTGAGGAGCAGGTTGCCATTCGGGGAGAAGTCTGCTTCCCAAATCTTCACATGGAGACCACGGACGTGGACTTTGGCTGCATCTTGAATAACACTGAGGACGTGCGTTATGTTGAGATGACCAACTGCAGCCCGCTGCTCGTCCGGTACCGCTGGTTGTTCCTGGAAGGCAGCCACGTGAGCCAGATGAGGTACGTGCCTTGCCCTTTGCTCCTTCCTTGTGTCCTGAGTGTAATTTGTAGAGCCCAAGGCTGTCTGCTTGCAGTCTGACAAATTGCTTTCAGCTCCCCCGTCTGGAAATGTCACCTACAGGCCATGGTCAGGGTGAGTGCTCAGGGAGGAGGTGACCTCCACCAGTCTGAAGCTGAGAGGGACATGACGTGTCCTGCAGCTGTGACTGTAGGCTGTAGGAGCCTACATCACTTCAACCTTAATCCATAGCCCAGAATCTCACTCTCTTACCTCTGAATCGTAAGGTTGAAAAAGACCACTGTCAAGTCCAGGCCTCCAGCTACCACCCATGCTGCCCACTGAGCCACTGTCCCTGGAGAGCAGAGCTGCCCCATGGATTCCAAACCCAAGAGCCATTTTGCAGTCACGCTGGAGCACATCTATAAGCACATTTCCAGCCATTCTTCCCGCTGTGGCCTCTGTGCATAGTACAAAAGTCTAGTCTGGATGGTTTTAATTACAGCAGCAAATGGTTTTTCCATAATGCCCTAGGAAAGTTAACCACTGTGCATTGAAGTGCTGCTCTTCTAAATAATACAGATCATCAATAAGCAGCTTTGTTTGGGGAATTGGATCTGGCTCACAGCAGGAGACCTGCTGGGGACTGGAAATTAGCTGTGGCTGTGTTGAGGGCTCAGGGGAGGATCTGGGCTCTGGGCAGCCCGTTCTCAGCTTGGTCTGACCAAGTAACAGGGGACCTTCTTGATGCATGGCACCTTCAGGAATGGACCCTAAAGGTTTCCAGTCACGCAGAGGGAGGTAGGCATGCAGGAGGGGAGCAGGGCTGTGTAATCATTGCTTGGAGGCCACTGTCATCTCCTAGTAAATTAGATTAGGGTTTAATTACAAGCTAAAGGGAGAATATAATTTTGATGATAGAACAATGCTTATATTTTATAATAACAGAGAAACAAGCACATTACACCAAAGCCTGTGTGGAATTAATTTCCTCTGGGGCCACTTGTTGGCCGGTTGCCTGTTTATCTTTACCCTTATTTAAAACCTCTTTGAGTTTTTGGAACTGTGAGAGCTGAGTTGTTGGGTTTTTTGGCTTTTAATCACCCTGTCCCCACCTAAATTGGCTTTGCTGGACCTGAGCCTGCAGGCAGTGGTTCCTGCAGAGGATGCTGAGTCACCCAGCTCCATTGGCTGGGCAGCACTAAGGAGTTCCAGCACTGGGCAGCATGGCAGCCCTTGCTCCATTGGTCTTGAGCATAGACCCTTTGCTGGCGTGTTAGCAAGGAGGACGTTACGACAGCTCCCATTTCTGCTCTGCATCTTAATTAAGCATTAATATACTCTCCCTGGGTCCTTCAGCAGACACCATGTGATTCTCCGTGGCAGAGCTGGAAATGAAGACAGTCTCCAAGCTATTAACACCTCAAATTGCTCATTAAGAGCCCAGCAGAAGGGCAGCATGTCAGATATTATTTCTGGTCCGCATTAAGCACTGTTGGTATTCTAAATTATCGGATCAAACTAACTCAGTCTGACATGGAGGGAATCAAACATCGGGTCCCATGAAGGTGAGATTGATGAAATGTAGCCGTCCATATATCTAACCTTGCTGGAGCCCGTCATCAGAGGCTCCCAGCATCTATCAGACACACATATTTGTTTTGACCAGGAGAGAAAAATGTTGCTTGTCTGTCTGGACAACACTGTGCCTAGGTGTTGTTTTTTAATTCTAACTGTAGAATGCATTATTTTCCTCCTCCATCTTTAGTTCTTCAAGCAGCGCCCAAGCATTGCAGTGGTTGGATGTGCCCAGGTCACGCCAACAATGCCTCTTTTCCATCACTGCTGAGCCATGAATCTGTTGTGGTTCCTCTTCCCCTAGAGTACGTGAGCAGGGACAGGCTGAGCTCAGTCTCTCCCCTTCCTTTGCACCTCTGATGACTCCAAGCTGAATTAAGCACTGCACCACAATGTTTTCTGCTGCATTGGGATGAATGTCCAGAATCACCCAGCAGGAGGTGGAGCAAAACTCAAGCACCATGTTTCTTATCTTTTAAGATATCTTATCTTCAAGGTTTCCTCCACGAAGACTGACTTGTGCCCCTTTCCTAAGGGAACCACATAGCTCCTCGGTGTGACTCGAGATTCCCATCGAGAAGGAAAGCATTATATCCACAGATTGCACCTATCAGACCTTGGTCTGGTGCCTCTGTGATGGGAACTTCGTGGCTACAAACCCAGAGCAATGCATTGCCTGCAAACCCTTCACAGAAAGGGTTTGTTGAGCTAAACAGTTAGGAAACATCTCTCTCTTTTCTACCTGGGATTTTCTCTGCCAGTTTACTTTGAACGAATAAGGAATCCTTCTCCTCCCAAGTGGGTCTTCTATGGCATTAATAATTTCTTGTTCCTCTGCCCTCTCTCCTGCCACGTCCCCCGGCAGGCTGCACTGCAGGGACCCTGCCAGCCAGGTTCCTGCCTCGTTACTGACAAAAACAATCTCTTGTTGTACTTGATGGGGCCTTTGTTTTTGGTGGTTTTATAACAAGAAAGAAATGGAAAACAGAGACAGTGAAAAACAGTGCAAGGCAAAAATCTGACAGCAGTGCTCTGTCAGCTGCCAGAGGAGAGAGGTAGCAAAAAGTTCTATCTGAAATGCGTGTTTGCCGTGCCCTGGTGCTGGGGGGGTCTCACATGAAGAGCAGGAGCATGTACCCCTTTCCCCCCAGTGCTATTATGAGCCTGCTGTGTATCAGAGAGCTTACAACAAGCCCCTTGGGGCAGCAGATCTGGGACTTAGGTAGCTCCAAGATCACTGGAGCTGTGGTCCCTTAGTTTGGAGTGCTGCAATTCCTGCTTGGGATGCAGGCCAGCTCTCACTTGTGGGCAGAGATGCTGAGGAGATGAAATGAGGGAAAATCCTGGAACTTTATTCCCAGTTCCCCCTTGGGAATCTGACAGTGGGTTTGAGACATCCCAGAACTTCTGACCATCTGCTCCTCACCCCTCTTGCAGCATTTTCATCCTTCCCTCCATTCATCCCCCTATTTGGGACAGCAGCCCTATACTGCTCAGCTTTCCACACCCCTGAGCACCTCCTGGCTTCACCCTTGTGACACCCTTCACTCTCCCTTCCCTGCCTCCATCATCCCATACTCATCCTTGTTTGCCCCTGGGCCAGGCCGTCCCTTGGGTCATCCCTTGCCCCCATCTCACATGGGGCTGTGCTCGTGTGTGCGTTTCCTGAGAGTGTGTCTATGTCTCTCATGGTGGAACAGTGCAGTCACCTGGATCTGAAAGGAGAGTGGTGCTGCATGGGTTGACATCCTCCAGAGACCTCTTCTGCATCCCGCTGTGCCTATGAGCAGGCTGAGAAGTGCAGGTGCCCGTGGCACCTGGCCCTGCCACAGCCTCTGGTGGCTGGGGAGCTGCAGTGCCAGGTCCCATGGAAATGCTCTGAGAGAGGCAGAAGCTATGGCAGGAAGAGCTTTCCAAGACCCTCTCTGATTTTTCTGTTGGAAAGTGATGGATCAGTTGAGGTTTCAGGTGATTTCACATGCAGGAGATGAATGTGGGAGCAGCATCCTGACTCTTTGGGGCCAGGTCTCCTCTCTTGCTGCTGCAGTGCCCTGTGAGGAGAAGGAGTGCTCTTTCTGAAAGCAGGAGTGCTCTTTCTGAAAGCAGAGGCTGCTTGCATCCAGCAAGATGCAGTTTGGGTGACCATCCCAGTGCTGATGGCTCTTGCACAGCCATGTCATGCTGCCTGCATCGTCACATCGGGTTGGCAGCAGCAGTGTGATTTCTAGCTCCTCTATTTTGGGAGGAGGGTGTGGGAAGTGGTGTGAAGCTGTGTCCCCAGCAGGCTCACAGGCAGGCTTATTTCTGGCATCTCAGAGGCTGGGGATGGCAGGGCCTCTTCCCTCCCCGGCGGCCATCCAACCTCACTCCCATTCCATCCCCACTCTTCACTCCGTGGAGGTTTGGGCTGCACTCTGTACACACGAAGTGGAAGACCCCAGACAGTGGAGGGCAGCTGGGGCTGGCTGAGATGGACCCCGAGGTTACCTCTCCCTTCCTCCTGCTTTTCTAAGACATCTCAGGAAGACTTCACATCCCAGGAAGCAGAAGCACGCCAGCTCTCATGGACCCATGGGCTTGTTGGGGTTCCTTTTCTTTCATCTTGCACTTATTGCTTGCTTTGGCTTTCCCCCTGGAGGTGGTCCCTGGCTGCTTCACAGCAGTGCTCTGTGATCACATCACCTCCTGCAGTCCCAGAGAGCTCCTACTTCAGCGTTAGAAATATTGTTGTTGTCGAGGTGCCGTGAAGTTGCCTCAAACCATTCTAGAGAAACAGGGGTAATTTAATAAATGGTTATGGATTTTCCATCTCAGGGCTTTTCCTCTCCTCAGGAGTTATTAACCCTGTAGTATTTAACTCACACAGCACCAAGCTCTGGTTATTTTTCCCTCGCTAGGATGGATGCTGGCTGGAGGCTTGGTGAGCCATGAGTACCCACTGGGGGAGTGTATCGTTAAGAGAAGGCACCAAATTCCCAGCTAAGAGTGAAGCACACAAGTCTGCTGCAAAAGCTGGTGCTTGACTCTTGGCTAAAAACAGCCAAGACATCCTTCCCCTGAAGTATTCAGCACTGCTGTTTGCCTCCATCCTCATTCCAGGCACGCAGCCCAGTGGCTTCCATTGGCCTCATCCTGCTGTGGGGCCACACAGCTCATCCATCCCACGCAGGATTCCCACTGTAGGTCCCTGTTCATACATATTCTCTTTCCTAGATTCAGCCCTCCAGTACCTAAATATTTAGTCAATCCCCAACCAAAAGAAGAAGAGGGAGCTCCAATGGAGCCTTTGGCATCAGCAGAGAGCAGCAACGAGGATGTGAGCATGAAGGAACCAGCCCAAGCAGTGAGAGCAGCAGGAGAACCTGCCCCAGAGCCAGCAGATGCAGATGGACCTCTGGAGACACAGGTAGAATCTTCTATAGACACAGTGCTTGGATATTGCATTGACAGCCATAGAGCAGATGGGTGCTTTCCCAGAACAAGGGGTGCCAGACAGTGTGCTGTCACCTGGCTTTGAGAATGGCTTTGCTGGCTGCTGGCATGCTGTGGTGGTTGATCCTGGTGCTGATGAGGTCAGGAAACGCCAAAATGAGAGTGAGTTTCAAGGAGGAGGGCTGCACCTGCTTGCATCCTAATATCAGCTGCATTGACATTGCGAGTCCGCGTGGTTTTTTTCTTAGCCAGAAGCAGTGGTACCCTGTGGCTGCACTGAACAGCGTGGCTAAATGCTGAGTTAGGAGCGTGAAGTCTTTTTGATTTCCTGCTTTGTTGTCATGTATACACAAGTAAACCAGGGAAATCCAAGTGGATGTGTCTAAGCAGGATCCAGAAGTGCCTCAAATCTGTGCTGCAGTTTGATCTGCTTATGTCGCTGTATTTGGGCAATGTCTGTCTAACTTTCCTGGGCAGAAGGAAGGCTGTAAGCTTAGGACAGCTTGGCTAACGTGTTTTGGAATGCATGCTGTGCTAGTTTTGAAAACTGAGAGATGACAAAATGGCGCTGAAAACAGGGAGCTTATGTGCAGTGCAGAAGGACTTAGAGGATGGTGGGTTTGGAGAGGTGCTGTTGGGGCTGGAATGGAAGTAATCCCCTCGATGGCTCCTTTTGTAGGCTAGGAAGGAGGGCAGGGAGTTGTGCTCCGAGTCTTACATTGCTGAAGTGAGCAGCAGTGGTTGTTACCTGAAAGATCTTGGACTTGTTGGCCCAAGAATAGATTATATAAGGTCAAAAATCCCTTTTGCAAAGCATGTTGAGGATGGCCAAGATTTGCCATTTCTTCCTGAGAAGAAAGGGGAGTGTGAGAAAACTCAGCCCTCCCCTGTGTTTTATCTGCTGGGGGAGATTGAGCCTCTAATTGGGACTAAGGATGTCCCCTAAATACTCTTGTAGCTACTGCTGAAGTCAAGACCACAGCATGAAACGCTTCTTCTAATTAAGAATAAGCACATATAACTGCTCTTAGAACTGAAGAATAAATCCTTCCTGTATAAATAGGGATCAAAACCCCCAAGGACAACTTCCCTTCTTTGAGGGCACTTTTGAAGTTAAATACCACCAACCAGCATCTCAGCTGCCTTGCCCAGGATGGGGCTGTTGAAGAAGATAACTTCAGTGGAGACCTTCAGCTCTCTGGCACTGGGGAGCAGATGAGGTGAAAGCTAAGCAGCACCTGAAAGTCTGCCAGTCGCTTCCAAGTCCTTATTTTTCAGTTTTTTATATTCTTCTCTTGTAGCTGGGTCCCTTCTGTCATCATGGAGGACCTCACCTGTCCAGGTTTGGGGCACCAGCTGTGGATGGGCTCAGAGCCACACTAAACTGATGGCAGGGATATCCCGTGTTTGATTTGTGGCTGGGTAATGTCTCAGCTGCATCTAGCTTGACAAGGTTCTTCCTTATCAATTGAAACAATCATAGGAGTTCATCACTGTTGTTTCATAGAATATATCGACTTGGAAGGGACCCATAAGGGTCATCAGGTTTACCTGCTGGCTCTGTGATCTTTATGGATCCCTTCCAACTTGGAATATTCTCTGATTCTCCAAACCAACAGAGAAGAGCCCACATAGGTGGGATATGGATGTGGCAGCAGACAGAATCGTAGAGTAATAGAATACCCCAAGTTGGAAGGGACTCAACAAGGATCGTTGAGTCCAGCTCCTAAGATAGGTCCCCCCCTGAGCAGCCAGCTCCTGCTGCAGTTCCCGGTGCTGTTTTCCCAGCTGCTACCACCTGCTGCCAAGGAACTGGAGAGTGCTGCAGAGACTCAGAGCCTGGTGGAGACCAAGGAACCAGTGGAGCTTGTGGAGAATGAGCCCCTTGCCATGGGTGTGGAGGAGGTAAGAGCTATCTTCTTGGTCTGACTTCCACACTTCTAGTGTGGCATGCAGTTGCCTGTCCCCTGCCTGTGCTGATGCCCTTGGTGCTGCTCGGTGGCCTCACATCCCTCTGAGCACAGCATCGTGCAGTGCTGCTGAAGCAACCAGCCCTGGGAGAGGCCACGCAGGACATGTAGGGCTGAGCAAGGACCACAGCTGTGGGCATTATTCACCCTGCTGGCATTAATCAAGTAGACAGTAGGAAGTTTCTGCAGCAGGTTTTGCTGTGGTATCTACAGAGTGAGCAGCACATTTGTGCCCAGGAGTGAAAAGGACGAGGAGCCATGGGGGCTGAGCTGAAGTCTTCCCCCAGCTCCAGGACTCTCATCTCCAAGTCTCGTGTTTCTCCAAAGGCAGTTAAAGCTTCTGAAGGTGTGATCTGCTACGGAGAGAATGCACTGCTGCCAGGAGACCTCCCAAATTATGCTAATGTAATGAATTAATGAAAGCATTAATTAGTGAGTATGGGAGAGAAGATTTCCCCGTGGTCCCTCCGCTGAAAAGCGGAATGGCTGCAGAAGAGGTTAGGATGATTCTGTGTGCCCCTGCAGCCACATCCTTCACTCCACACCAGAGTTCCAGCCCCACCCCAGAGCCAGGTGACTCTTCTGCATTGACCTTGATGCTCTCTACCCCAATCTCCCTCCAGGTTTTCAACATCCTGCCACTGTACGGCGAGCTGCAGCCGGGTGAGAGCCAGCAGGTCACCTTCACCTTCTTTGGCCACGCCAACCTGGTGGCCCATGTCACAGCTCTGTGTGAGGTGCAGGGGGGTCCAACCTACGAGGTGATGCTCAGCGGGGAGGCCTCAGTCATCAGCTACCTCCTCAGTGTCACGGAGATTGACTGGGGGCTGCAGGTACCACAGCTTCTCTTGGGGCTGGTCCTCATCTTGATTAGGGTGCAGGACTCTTTCCAGCAACTTTGCTGGGTGGACAGCTTTCCCTGCTCTTCCTCCAGCATCTGTGTAATACGTCTTGCATCCCAACTGTTGTCCTTATGACTCCAGAGCTGGGAGTTCCTCCTGGTCGAGGTCTCTAGCGCTGTTTCCCTGGGCAGGAAGATGATGATCTGCAGAGGAACGTGTCCTTAGGACATCCAGCTCCTACAGGCTGAGACCCAAGGAGATGCTCTTGACTACTGCTTTTGATTAAGCAGCAAAATAAACCAGGAGAGAAGTTGACTTGGGCTCCCCAGTCTGTAGGTGGAGAGAATTCCCCAAAGTAACCCTCCTTTCCCTATTTTCAACTAAAAGCCATTCAGATATTTCTAGCTACGTGCAGAGCCATCTCCCTTTCTGCTGCTAGCTCCACCAGTGCTTCCAGACAGACTGTTGCAACACACATGCCACTTTGCAAGTATAAATAATGTCTTAGAGATGAGGAGTGGTGGGATGATGACCCAGAAGTGGCTGCTAGACTTTGGCACTGCTGAGCAGGGCAGCTGTCCTGGCGTATCTTTGATTTTGGTGGTGTTTGGCCCTCTTTATGTAGTTGGTTTTGCACCTCTACAAGCCACCATAGCTGCTACTATGCCCTGCAGCTGTGGGCTCACCCACGTTAACGTTGTCCCATCTTCTGTCCCCCTACAGCTGTTTAATGAAGTTGCTGAAGCGGAGCTCACCCTGCAGAACAGAGGCAAGGTGGGATTCCAGTACCAGGTGCTGAGCCCCAGCGATGGCCCTCTGCCTGGCGTGCCCCTGGTGCTGCCCAGCATGGTGAGTACAGGGCAGCGCAAGCAACAAACCTCAGCCCTGTGGGGCAGAGAAGAGCTGCTCTTGCTCTCTGGCTAGAGTGTGAGGTTTCTTTGCCAGAAACAAGCAGCCCTGGTGCGGGTCCTCTGCTCCTGCAGAGCTTTGTGGGGCAGTGAGGGGGGCAAGGAGGAGAGTGCCTGACATCCTACAAGGATGACACACTGATGCCCTCTTGCTGTGAGCTTCTGAAGTCACAGCTGAGACATGGAACAGCGTCAGCCCTGGCTCTTCTTTTCCCTCTCTGCTCCTGTGTGATGCTCACCATCTGTCCACTCAACTTTCTTTGGTGCCTTCCCCCTTTCTTCTCCCACTCTGTGCAGGGTTACATTGGACCTGGCCAGGAACAGGTGCTGAAGGTCTCCTACCTGCCAGGAGTGCCTGGAACCTTCTGCAGGACTTTCCAGATCCAAGTGGGGCACCTGGAGCCAGCAACCATCACTCTGAAAGGGGAGGGGAGCTTTCCCAGGATCTGCTTGGATCTGCCCAGGAGTATCAGAGGTGAGCTCTGCCTCTCTGTCCCCAGGAAGGTCCCCTGGTTTCCTCCTTTGCCCATAGGGTGGCTGTCACCCACCTGGAGACTTGAGGGGTGTCACACCCCAACACCCAGCCCTCCAGCAGCAGCTTTTTGAGCTCCCAGTAAGGGAACACATATGGGTTTTGCCCCAGGAAGCATCCTGCAGGGCTTGCCAGTGTGTCTGCCAGATGGAAAGATTATGGTCTACGTGACCAGCAATGCAGTTGGCAAGGACAGATTTGCATCACACTGCAGGGGATGAGGTGTTCCTCTGTGTGGTGGAAGATGGGTGGAAGCAAGCATCCAGTTTCAGAGGAAAAGCAGCACCTGCTTGCCATGGGCTGCTTGCAGAGCGTTGCTGGGAGAGGACAAAGTTGGGGGAAAGGGCTTCCCAGCTTACCTGAGACCAGTGCTGCACTTCTATTTTTGGATATTTTTTTCCTTCAGGAAATGAAAAATATGAGAAGATCCTTCAGGAGGCAAGAGAAGAGATGAAAAAAGAGAGCCAGAGAGATGAAGTGACTGTTCTGGGGGAGACCACGGCCACTGAGACACCGGTGGATGACCTGGACACCATGGTGAGAGTGTGGTGCTGCCCTATTCAGTGTGTCACCCTTCTGCAGTGGGGTTGGGTGCGCCCTGCTGTCACCTGGGACCTCTTGCCCATGATCATCCTTCCTCCCTGCACCATCTTTGAGTTTGTGGCACTTTGTGATTGAGATGCAAAGGCATCGCTGGGATGCTTGCTCACAAATTCTGCCATGTTTATGGAACTTAATAGCAGAATGTGGATGCTCCATCCCTGGGAATGCCCAAGGCCAGGTCGGATGGAGCCCTGGGCAACCTGATCTGGTAAGTGGCAACTAGCCCGCTGACTTTGCTCTCCACAGTTGGATGTTTGTCTGCAGATGAAGATGGAGGAGATGCTGGTAGAGGAACACGCCTTGGAGCAGCAGAAGCTCCTGGCCTCCAGTCCCCCAGAGGATGCAGTCTTTGACCAGCGAGCTCGTCGGAGGCTTGTCAGGTTGGTGGGGACTCTGCCTCCAGGTGCCCCAAGGATAACACCCAGCTCCTGAGAGCTCCTGCAGAGCTGGGACTGGCCAGGGCCTTGAGAAGGACCTGATCTGGAGGGATGTGCTATGCTGTCTGTGAGCAGCTGGGTGCCCTCCCCTCTGTGGGGTCACTCACAAGCTTTGGGGGTGCCCAACTTCCCGCCTGCCCCATTCCAGTGCAAACCATGAAGCCCATCCAGCAGCATGGGCACTTCTAACTAGCTCTGGAAGAGGCAACTCACAGCTGGCCTTTTTGTTCCAACAAGTGACCGAGGAAGACAACACTCTGCAAAACAGGTGCTCTGTGTGTTTTGCTGAGTGGGTTTCCTCTGGAAGGAGACCTTCCCGTGAATCTCATGGGTGTTGGTTGCTGCCTTTGCCAGTGCTCTTTTAGGGGTGGATCCAGATCATCATGGGTCTGGTAGACTACAGCAGATTTCCATAGCAAAGGAGCTACGATCTGTGGACTCTACTGTCTGTGGACCAGTAGCCACGCACACTTACACCATATAAAACGAATCTGGTTTTCACTGCTAGCTGAGAAATGGTTTAAAAATTCTCCTTATTCCTACTTTCAGGGTGCAGCTGCCTGAGTACATCCTGGATTTTGGCTATGTCATTCTCGGTAACATCCGTGCACACATTGTGAAGATCACCAACACTGGGCAGCTGCCCGTGTCCTTCTGCATGGATGGACGGGTTCTGCGTGACACAGGTAACTGGGATGGAGTGCTTCTCACCATTTCTGATGGTGTGTGCCACTGGACACCTGGAGAGTTTTAAGTGCTTTTATGTGCAGCTTGTTCCTCCTCAGGACCCCATGCTCGGTGCTATAGAGCGTGAGTTCTTCTAGCCAGAGTCCTGGCACACCTGTGGCTGTCCTAATGCTTGGCTGCAGGGCTGAAGTGGCCCAGTCACCTGGGAGACCTCTCAGCATCTCCTTTTCTTGGCTGCCAAGAGGTTTTGTGCACTCCGTGGGCTTGCATTGCAAACAGAGGGACCCTTTGTGGCTGAGGAGTGCTTTGTCTCATAGTGGAGTGCTTGTGGGGTCTCCCTTTGCATCAAAATAGGCTTCCAAAACAGGCTTTGAGATAAGGCTTGTCATCCCATGAGTCGCCATGTTGAGTCAGCGTGAGATGGATGGATGCCTCCTCCAAGTTCTTGTTTCTCCACTAAATAAGGGAACGTTAGCTGGAGATCCCTTCTGGAGAGGTCCCCACCATCCCTGGGGTGCCTGGTGAAGGGTTCCTTTTAACACAGGGCAGCAAGTCCTCTCTGGAGGTGAACGGGACTTCACAGAACAGCCACACCTGTATGAGGTTGGTAACTCATCTCAGCTGCCCCGTTGTCATCCTTGAAGGTTTCACCGTGGAGCTGGACCGCGTGTTGAACCTGCCATACTGTGAGACTGAGATGTTCGAGGTGCGCTTCGACCCGCAGAGCGCTAACGTGCCGCTGGGAACAGCAGATGTGCTGCTGCCCATCAAGGTACCACCTTCTGTCCCCCGTGTCAGGCAGGACACAGCAGCAGGACCCACCTGGGCTCTCAGCTGGACACTCTGCTCTTCACCAGGTCACAGGAGGCCCCACGTTTCAGCTCTGCCTTCGTGCCACCGTGACTGTGCCATCCCTCTGTGTCTCCAGGGACAGCCTGGAGTTCTCCACTGTCCAGTGTGGGCAGTGTCAGGAGGAAACCATCCAGCTCTACAATCAGTTCCAGGTGCCCTGTAAATGGTTCGTCACCATGAAGGAGCCTGTGAAGAAGGTAATGTTTGGTGGGGATGGATTGGTGGTTGGACTAGGTGGTCAAGGAGGTCTTTTCCAAACGTAATGATTCTGTGTGTTAGTGGGGATAGCGATGATGGATTGGTAGCTCGGCTAGATGATCCTTAGAGGTCTTTTCCAACCTTAATGACTCTATGATTCTATAAAGCAAGGACAGCATGTGGCTTCTCAGTTGGTTTCCTTGGCCTCTATTGACTTTTTTTTGCCCCTATCACTGTCTGAGCACTTAGGCCACAGCTCATGAAGCTTTTGAAGGGTACAGGGCAAGGCTGGTTCATGTGGACCTGTTTGCTATCTGCACCCATGCCTCCCTGTCCCCAGCACTGTGTCTGAAGGAATGGAGGGTCTGTCGTTGCAGGCCAAAGAGGCCTCATGTGCTGGTTTCTGTGCCCAGGTGGATAAACATTTGCCAGCAAGCATGCGACGGAAGCTGCAGCAGGAGCTGAAGGCCAAGCCCTGTGTCTTCAAAGTGCTGCCCTCAGCTGGGGACCTTGCTCCAGGGCAGCGATGCAACGTGCGGGTCAGGTTCACACCCACTGAAGAGGTGAGATGGGCAGAGCTATAACAGAGCACAGGGAGAAGGAGATGAAGTCAGCATCCCCTGCCATCATTGCCTCCACATGCAGCTCTCTACAAGCTCCCTGTGCCTCACTTTCCACTACAGCACCCTCTTCTTTGAGGCACTTTGAGATGTCGGTGGGAAATGGTACACTGCAGTGTGGCTACACTGCAGGAGGAGTCTACCCCTCACCCCTCCACTCTTCCCCCATGCAGGAGCATGATGCAGGCTGAGCCCTGGAAGGGCTGCTCTGGGCTGATCCTGCTGGTACAGCAGACTGAGCAGAGATCAGACACATTCCAGGTCATGGCAGCTCAGACACCTTTACTGGTGTGTTGCCAGTGATCCCTGTAATGTGGCCCTGGCACTTTGGGACACACCATAAGTGAGGAAACCTTCCCAAAACATAGGTTATGTCTGACAGAGCCCGTCAGCATGTGGCAGTATGGACACAGGTGCTTATATGCGTAGAGCTGTCCCTGTGATGTTTGAATTGCTAGCTGAGGTGTAACCATCTTATCTGTGGCTTTTACCAGAGTCAGACATGTTTTGACCAGAGCAGAGTTGTTTCTAGCTAGTGAGAGCTCATCTGCCTCTACCTGATACTGCTGCTTGACAGAGCAGTGCCAGAGCTGTGTCTGAGCAACATAACCTTATTTTCAGAGATCCTACAGAAGCGAGCTGAAGATTAACATTTGCCAGAGCAGCCAGCCCCTCCAGCTGCAAGTCTCGGGGCGTGGGCTTGAGCCACAACTGCAATTCAACCCCCCAGTGCTTGAGCTGGGACCACTGCTGCCATACAGCAGTGGGACAGCAGGGACAGTGGTGGTGAAGAACCCGTGCGAGTTCCCCATTGAGTTTTACTCTCTGGAGTTTGACCAGCAGTACCTTGCTGAGGAGCAGGTGAGGAGGTCTGGTCCCCATACCATGGCTTCATGGTACTTCAGCTCCTTGGGGCAATATAGGCAGTCCCCAAGGCAAAGTCTGGTGGCCTTTCATAGTCAAGTCTCCTCTTCTTCATGTGCTGGTTGGTTTCTCTTATGCGTGCAGATCCTGCGGATGCTGAAGGACTATGATTGCCACAATACCCTACTGCTGCCTGCACGTGCCCCGGGTGAGAAGCTGCCCCCAGAGGTGCTGGAGTACTACCAGGACCAGAAGAGGCTGCAGGATGAGCAGACAAAATCCAGGACTGGAGATTTGGCAGGCCAGGACAACGGTAAGGCTCTGACATTGGCTGTCCTGAATGTGTCTCACCCACAGACCCAGTAGGACCAAGTCTAACATCATCATTATTTTAAATTTCCTCCTTCCAAACAACAGAAGCACAAACTCAAAGCTTTCCTCAAGGCAGAGACAGGTTTCTGAGTGCCTTGGGCATCTCGTTTTGTGGGGAGTTCTCTGTCTTTTTGCATATAGCCATGGAAAGTGACGTACGGCAAAGAGCAAGTTGCCTGTCCGTGTTCACCATCTACTGCCCTCCCCTTGTCCTTCCTCCGCAGCCAGTGGTGGAGATGTCCGGTCTCTCTCGGATCGAGGAGGGAAGCGCTCTGCTGGGGTCGTTCGCACAATCTCGTCTCATTCTTCAGTCATTCCTCTCTCCACTTGTGGTGAAAGCCAGTCCTACAAGGTGGACTCTAAATCTGAATGGGGAGAAGAGGAGGAAGAAGATCTTGAGAAAGGACACGGGACAGGTCAGAACCCTATGATTTTTGCCTCTTCTGTGTTCGCTGTGGCAGAAGGGCCTTTAGGCATTTCTGGGTGCCTGTGCTTTCCCCTTTTTGCTACTCCATTCACTGCACTCTGAATGGGACCCATCATCAACATTTAAGGCAGACCCTAAATGCAAGCCTCAGGGGGAGAAGCATGAGGAAGCCTCAGGTGTGACACTGGAGTTAGCAGGATCTCCTCTCCCAGGATCTGAGGGGATGGGGAAGAAGCTGAGAATTGCTGGTGTTCAGGAGGCTGATTTTTGTACCCGGTTCTGCCTGACAGAGCATCAGCAGAGCACCAGCAGCAGCAAGGAGGCTGCAGGAGAGCTGGATGACAGCCCTGTCCTTCGGGCCATCGCCCGCCACCTGGGCGTCGATCTCTCTCCTGAAAGTCGTGCAGCCCAAAACCGACGAGGGATCACCATCATCATCCACGGGGCACCCCTGACAGGTGTGTGTGCTGCACTGAGAGCACAGCAGCGGGGTGAGAGGCATCCTGGTGGGCCGAGGTGTGTGGCTGACCGCTTGAAGTCAGGTGTCTGTGGGTCTGCAAGGGTGTGAAGCAGCCCCAGGCCTTCTTGCTGGTGCAAGTGACTCATCTTGTGTCTGTACAACTGGGCTTATGTCCCCTGAAACTAGGTGGCCTCAGCCACATTGCCTCGTGGGAGTGTGTTGTGGCCACGTTGCCATGTGAGATCAAGACTCCAGAAGGCCTGACCCCCATAAACATGCCTTGTTTGGTGGTGGGACAGGACTCAAGCATTGAGGCAGCAGCATGGGACAAAGTGGCAATGAGCTGGAGATGATTTCCCTCTCTCTATGACAGCATTTCTAACCATGTTCAGGCTGCCTCTCTTAGTTTTCCATGCCAGTGTCACCATGTAGGCCTTCTTCTCCCTCAAGGAAAGACATCGGCTGCAGTCGCCCTCTCCAGACACTATGGTGCAGCCTGCTTGTCCATCGACTCGCTGGTGATAGAGGCCATCTCTGACAGGAGCAGCTCAGCTGGGCTCTGCGCACGGGATCTGTGCCTCAGGGCTGCCATAGAGCAGAGCCACAAGGAGATGGAGGATGCTGGTATGTCAGGATGTGGCCAGAGCCATCCCAAGCACCCACGTCTACTTACTCCACGTGAGCAGAAGTTTGCCAGCCCCTGATAGGAAGGAGTGGGTTTAACCTAACAGAGGGAAGGTATAGGTTAGAAGTTAGGAAGAAACTCTTTACCCAGAGGGTGGTGAGGTGCTGGCACTGCTGCCCAAAGCTGTGGGTGCCTCATCCCTGGGGGTGTCCCAGGACATGGATGGGGGGGCCCTGTGCAGCCTGATTTAGTGATTGGCAACCCTGACCACGACAGGAGGTTAGAACTAGATGATCTCTCCAACCTAAGCCATTCTGTCTTTCTATGGCTCTGTTATTTAGCAGCGTGTAGAAGTGCAAAGCCAGCTCACAAACCCTCTCTGATTGTTTGAAATCTCTTCATTTTAAGGGCTCACACAGGGATGCTTCCTGCTGCCTGCAGGCTGCTTAGCACATGTCCCTATCCCTGAGAGTGGTGAAGCACACCTGCATATTTCTCAGGGTTTTTAT
Organism: Callipepla californica brunnescens; assembly: GCA_023055505.1. Lineage (NCBI taxonomy): Eukaryota > Metazoa > Chordata > Aves > Galliformes > Odontophoridae > Callipepla > Callipepla californica. The sequence continues at coordinate 531,297 of JALIRH010000016.1, read as the reverse complement.
TATTCCCTCAAAGCTAAATTCAGCCATCTTCGTGGCCATCAGGCAGAACTGCTGCCCATTTTAACGAGGAAAGAGCCCTCTGAAGTGGCTCATTAAGCACTAGATGCCTGACTTAGAGAGTGATTTCACAGATATGAGAGAAAGGGACGAATAGCCTCCCTGAGGAGCTTCAGATGAGAGACATGCTGTAGATTGACTCTTTTCTCCACAGATTTTTCCTACATAAGCCATCAGATAGCCCAGCTCATGGATGTTTTGTTGTTCTCAGTGACTTTTAAGGTGTTCTGTTGGACAGCTGGTGCTCCTAGCGGTGCAGATTGAGGGCAGACATCAGCTCTAAAGGGAGGATTTGCATTGCCAAGCCTTGAGCTTGGTAGGGTTGGGAGAAGATGGGATGTGCTGGAATATCCAGCATGGAATATGTCGCTCTAGTGGAGACTGGTGATGGCAGCTGGGGGAAGGCTGAGCATTAGAGCATCTGTAGGGTGTAGAAACAACGGTCCTGAAGGGTGAACCCTTGGCTTGATCTCTAGGGGGGTGTACCATTCAACTTTTAACCCACAAAGGTTGTAAAAGCAAAAAGACCAGCATGAACAAGGAGGTGTTACGAAAGAAGGAAAATGAGTGCTCACCCATCTTCACAGAGATCTAGGTTTACAGGGAAGGAATTCCACAAAGGAGGGATCTCCAACAAGAGATCCTTCCTCAGTGGCAGTCAGCCCTTAAATGAGGTCTAAAGGGGTTGGAGTTTCTGGTCACACTGGTGAGTCACCTTCACCTGTGCTTTCAGGGCTGACCACATCTTTCCTTCAGGTGCTCATTCAGTGGTTCAGGCTGTGACTCAACAATTCCCATATAGTTGTGGATGGTTGGACTAGATGATCTTAGAGGCCTTTTCCATCCTTAATGATCCTATGATTTTATGTCCGATCGGTGCTGCCCATGTGTTAGGAAGGACACAGGGTTGTACATTGTGTCTTGATAACCCATTACCTAGTGGTGTGCTCACCCAGCAGTGCCCATCACTAGGCCATGCTGGGCTCTGTCTCCTCTGCAGGTCAGAGTACAGACCCATCCGCCCCTCAGCTCAGCAGTGAGCCCAGGCACAGCCTGGACATGAGCCAGTCCAGCTCTGGGGAGAAGACCAGCCTGCATTCCACCAGCGCCCATAGCCGGGCAAGTGCAGCCACAGGAAAGAGGAGATCAGATAACCACACATCCCAGAAACAGCAGTGCACAGACTCGATAGGATCGCAGGTGAAGACGGATTGCTCTGGTGATTTGTGTCACCTTTCAAATGTCTTCGAGCTGTGCTGGGTATGGTTTGGAGTGGGAACAAAACCTCTGCTGGGCCATATGGTTGGTTGGCAAGGCGCAGCCCTGGTCAGCGTGGCAGCTTGCGGGATGCTGTGTTACAAGCTTGTGTCTCCACTGGCCCGGGGATGAGCCCTCCAGGGTTCTCTCCTGGAGCCCCCACCTTCCAGCTTTGTTCTATCTCAGACCTTATCTCCAATTGCCTGGAGTTCTTCCAAGGGGTTTCACTTGTCTTGTGGTGTCCGATGCTGCAGGGTTCCTCCAGCTCTCATCACCTCTCACTGCTTCCCTGCGTCCCCATGCAGCAACGGCTGAGCATCGGAGGCAGCACAGGAGGAGAGACGGCCTTGATGAGCTGTGTGCTGCCTGAGGACGTGCTGGGGACCATCCTCTCAGAGAGGCTGCAGGTATGGCACATTCTCTGCCTTTAGGGTCAGGAGGCACTAAGTGGCATCAGGAGGGAGGGCTGGCTGCCAGCATCTTGGTGAAGATTTAGATGCCATCAGTTGGCAGAGCGCAGGAGCTCATCTGAGCTGATTCATCTCTGAAGGAGCAGTGAGGTGCTGGCACAGCTGCTCAGGGAGGTGGGGGAGATAACCTGGAGGTATTCAAGAAAAGGGTGGATGCAGCACCAAGGGACGTGGCATAGAGCAGTTACGGACATGGGAGGGTGGTTGGACTGGATGATCGTTGTGGTCTTTCCAACCTTTATGATTCCATGATTTGAAGTACTGCCTCCAAGCTGATGGACAAGAAGATAGCTTGTATACTTGGATGTTTGGCTATATTAGCAAGCTGAAAGGCTAGTGCATGCTGTTGCTGGTTCTCCTTCTTCCTTTTTGGCTTTATTCCCAGCTGAGTGACTGCTACCAGGGAGTGGTGTTCGATGGCCTGGAGACCCTCTTTGCACGCAGCATGGCATCTGCTCTCCTCTGCCTGCTCAAAGCTGTCAACAACAGGCCTTACATCTATTTCATCAACCTGTTCCAGGACTATGCCTCTTGGAAAGCCAAAGAGGTGGCTGCAAAAGAGCAGGAAGGTGAGAATCATCTCCATACCTCTCAAATGTCCTCTCAAGCCCTCGGCCTTACCCATGTGTCCATCAGGACATAACCAGCAGAACTTGTAAGAAATGTTTTGTTGGTTTTTTTTAACCCTTCCACCTTAGAATCAAAGAAGCATCGAATTATTGAGGTCGGAAAAGATTTCCAAGGTCATCTATTCCAACCATCCACCTAACACAAATATTGCTTACTGACCTATGTCCCTCAGAGCCACATCCCCATGGCTCTTGGGCACCTTCAGGGACGGTGACTCCCTCACTGTGCCAGTGCCCAAGCACTCTTTTAGTGAAGTTTTTCCTATATCCAACCTTCTGCCTCAGCAAAGCTAGCACTCACCTCACGGTATGAAGTTATAGCATCATGGTATGCATAACACTTAACTTACAGTGCGTGTCTTTAAAGCTTGGACACAAGTGCAAGCTCTCATGGCATGGTACCACTCCTCCATGATGGGATATGGTTATTGCAAAGCAGCACTTTGGGGATTATCAAACCACAGCAGGGATTGGGGCTCACTGCTATCCTGCAGGGGCTGGGCAGATATGTGTGCTCGCCCCCAGCACTGAGCCCTGTGTGTATCTGCTAATGATTTCTCCTCTGGTGTACATGGAAGAGAGGGAGCAGGAAGAAGTTGCCAGGAGGGAGAAAGCACGCCTTCAGGAGATGGATGAGGAAGATTATGATGCCCTCACTGAGGAACAGAAAGCTCAATTTGATGACAATATACTACAAGTCCAGCGTGAGAGGAAGAGGAGGTCTGTAAGCCTTATGTGGGCAGCTCTCCGGTATGGCGTCCCTGAAAGGTTCCCCCATTCCCATCCCACGTGGGACTTCTGAGCACCCATGTGCTGCCCTCTTCCCTTCTCCAGCAGGCAGGCTGCTGGAGACTTGGTTGAGTGACACCACAGCAAGTCTCAGCACTTTGTTCTGTCAATGCTGAAGCTTGTTTCCCCAGGGGATGACTAGGACTGCTTCAAATTGCTCTGATTTCCGTGACAGACAGCACAAGTTTCCTAGGGCAATAGCTAGGTAAAATGTAGTTGTTCAGAGCTTGTTTTGCAGAAGGGGAATTACTGCAGCTTTTGCTTTCTGATTTAATGGCTGTCCTGTTGCTGGGCACCACTGAAAAGAGCCTGGCCCCATTCACCTGACTCCCAGGGCTTTCAGCCTTTCCTCAAAATGGGAGATGCTCCAGAGCTGGGCTCTCCCCAGCAGTTCCTAGTCTGCCTTGAACTGGGCAGCCCAGAACTGGGCCTAGTGCTCCAGCTATGCCAGCCCCCCCACCTCTCCCCAGGGCAGAGCACAGGAGGAGAACATGTAAGCTTCTTTCCTGGCAGAACTTATCAGTGGAGGTGCACAATTTAGAAGTGTAGAATCTTTCAGGTTGGATAAGACCTTTCAGGTCCCCAAGTCCAATCCCAGTCCATCTCTACCATGTCCACTGGCCCCCTCCATCAGTGCCACATCCCTGTGGTTATTGAACATCTCCAGGAGAGGAGACAGCCTGTGCCAGTGCCTCACCACTCTTTAGGAGGATAAATTCTTCCTAGTATCCAATGTGAACCTCCCCTGATGCATCATGAGGCTGCCACCTCTCATCCTATCACTGTTACCTGGGAGATGAGGTCATGGGCAGGCACGATCCACATCACCCTGTGGTGACTCTTGGGAATGTTTTCTGTTTGACTTGCTGAAGGAGGATGGAGCAGCTGGCTCGAGAGCTTGAGGAAAGGCAGAGGCAGGAACTTGAGCGCTTGAAGGAGGAAGAAGAGCTGAAGAAGAAGTCTAGGCGGGGGAGAAAAGAGCTTGGAAAAGAGAAGGACAGCACCTTGGGGAAGAAAAGCCAGCATGGGGGCAGACAGGTGGGTGGTTGTGCTATTGCAGTGATCACCACCATCCTGCGAGGACTGATTCAGTGCTTTGAGATACTCACTTCTTTTCCCATCTCCTGCCCAGAATACCATCACTTCCACCAGCAACACCAACGCATCCGTCAACAACCGCTCAGACACCAGCGATGGGGTGGACAAACAGGGGACTGCAAAGGAGCACCCAGAGGCTGCTGTAGGTGACAAGGGTGAGAAGAAAAAGTGGAATAAGGTTCCCCTGACAAACACCAGCCCAGCAGTGCCCGTGCAACCCAGCACCACAGAGCACGAGGAAGCCAAGGAGAAGACACTGAGCGACAGCGAGAAGATCTTGGCCATGAGATTTAAGATCTATGAGGAATCACAGAAAGATATTGCACACATTTTGTCCAAGTGGGACAGGGCTCATGGTGTTCTCGTGTCCTCTGGGAACCAGGAGCAGGTGTGGCAGCAGGCAGAAGAGCACAGCACGCATTTATCCAGCTGCAGGAGCAAGAAGGACAGGGAGAAGGACTGGCAGGAGAAGGAGCACCGGGAAAAACAGAAGGAATCCCAAGGGCAGGAAAGGGAAGGTGCACAAGGGTCGACAAAAGGCCAGGACGTTGGGGTGCCTTGTTTGGATATCCAGGTGCTGGGCGTAGATGATGCTATTGGGAAGATCCTGGAGAGTGGCAAGCTGCCCCCAGCAGAGCAGGTAAAGCTCCGTGGGGCTCAAATGGTGAGGTCTGAGCCCTAGTACTTTGTGTCCCACCATGGCACAGAGCCTTGTCCCATGCTGTGCTGTTGTTCCACTGCAGCTCCATGGCACCTATAGGGCTGGGAAGGTTCGCAGTTCCTCTCATATGATGGAAAGAGAGAATGCCATCCTGGCACTGCTCTGGATCCTGTCCACCCCACTGGGCATAAAAAAGCACAGCACCCCATGTAAAAGCATTGCCAAACATTCAGTAACTGAAAGGGAAGACTGTGAGGATGAATGTGTCTAAGAATTAATGGACTTTTCTCTGATCTTTTAGATCTTGGATAGCCTGGGACTGGGTCCCTCAGGGCCTCCCATTCCTCCCACTGCATTTTACTCTGTGATCCACTACCCAGAGAAGCGGGTGGCCCCAACAGGAGAAGCCCTCAAGCACTTCATCTTCGTAGTGCCAGAAGGTGCGATGGCAGAAGAAGAAAAGAAGGAATCTGAAAGCCTTGTGGATGCCCCCATCACGCCTACCATAAAGGTGTCAGGGCAAAGGGATGGGGTGGGAGAGGTGGAAAAGAACCCCTGCAGAGAAGGGCAGTGATGTGCTTGTGTTCCTGCAGATATGGGGCCCATCTCTAGCCTGATTCAACTGAACAAACCTCATCTGGGGGAAGGGTGAGGCTTTGTTGCAACCAGAAAAGAGGTTTCATGGGTATAACGAAGCCCAGCAAGGGAGAGCAAGGCACTGGGCAGATATGAAACCAGCAGAAATTGGTTATTTATTTGTTCTCTTGTGTGTTTGTCTACAAACCTGCAGCTTTCTTTCCAGGATGGGGATGAATTAGGGCATGTCTCACCTTACTCTTCCTTTTCTTCCTCATCTGGTGCTCAGGTGTCAGAGGAGCAGCTCACCCCCACCAGAGGGAAAGCAAGGAAGGAAAAAGCTGATGGCAGAAGAGAGGTCAAGAAAGAGAAGCAGAGCTCTGCCAGAAGCAAGAAAAATCTCCAGGGCATGGGAACATCAACGTATCCCACTGATGTGGAACGAGGCAGCATGGACATGGGCTCTCCTCTGGGGAAGCCCATCAGGTGAGAGCAGAGGGAAAGCCACCACCAAACGGGTGGCTGTTCCCATGGGCTGTGGGGTGCTGAGTCCCCAGCCCTCCTCGTCACCTGGTTGGCTTGTTCCCAACATCTGAAGCATCCTCTGTAACTGCCAGGCTGAGCAGCTGCCGGTGGATCGTGCCTGCCCATGGCCAGGTTGAGCTGAAGGTGCACTTTACCTCCACGGTGCCAGGCCAGTTTGACCAGACAATGAATTTTGAGGTGCTGGGAACAAAGCGACTGTACCAGCTGCACTGCAGGGGCACCTGCACGTATCCCACCATCAGCCAGGACCCACGGTAAGGCTGCTCTGTCACTGCCCCCACTCTGCCTCCCTCTGTACTTGGAGCAGGGGCTGCCTGTTGTACCCTAGGTGACTACTTTCCACCACCTCACGTCACCTTTGACATGAATCTACTTGAGCACTCTCACCCATACTCGGAGCTGAGAACCTCTGCTGCTGAGGGTTATGGCTTCCCAGCCAGGTTGGAGCATCTCATAGCTCCTCACCTTCCTGTTTTCTCTTTCCTAGAGTGGTGTTTCCTCACCGAAGGAAGAGCAAAGCAGACGACGAGATCATCTTTAAGCAGTATGTCATGAGCACGGGTGTGTTCCACTTTGGGCCACTGCTCTGTGGGAAGTCCAGAGACTGGTACGTACTGGTGGGCTGGCAGCTGGTGCCATGGCTGCTCCCAGGTAGACTGGGGGTCACCCAGTTTACGTCCCAATGGCCCAAGGTGACTTAGAGCAACTTACGTCCTCCCTCCACCTCTCAGCTTCTCCACTGTTGGAAATGAATGTAATGGTGCTTTTTAAAGTGCTTTGAGCTGTATGGGCAGACTGACCGAGCCATTATTCTGCCTATGGCATTATAAAATGTTGATTAATCTGTTATATTAGGCAGACTTTATGGTTTGGCCTGCCAGCATGTGTGTGTGACCCGTGGAGGAGTAACAGTGGGATTTATGAACCTTACTGCTGGATGAAGTCTGCCTTGAAAGCTGTCACTGTCACTGTTGGTGTGGTTCTATTTTTAATTTTGCTCCTCTTTAATATCAGAAACGAAGCCCTTGCCTTCGTGGGAGATCCAGTGCTATTTTACAAGCCTGGGAAACGAAATAAAAACCCTTTAACAACAAAAGGGCATCTTCAGGCAGCCTGATGAATGGGCTCAGGTTTCAGTTTCCTTTTTATTTTGCAGAAGCCTTTCTTTACACCCTGCAGGGAAAGGACCAGAGATGTGGGAAGGGCCCATGTGCCCAGTTGCTTTTATTCTCGCAGGGACCCTTGAATTTTGGTTTAGCACTGTGCTCTTTCTTTAAGCACTTGTGCCTTGCCACTCTGATGGGATGGGGCAGGGTGCAGGCGTAGAAGGAAGGCTGAACACACTGTGCAGTGTGCTCCTTTTTCCTAACCTGCTCGTTAGACCGTGGTGAGAGCAGCCTCTTGCTGCCAGCATGCAGTCCTTGCCTCAGTGGGTGATAAACGCAGCAGTCCCAGCACTGCTGAAGCCTCCTCCCTTTGTGGATAGGTACAAGGCACTGCCCTACCCTGGCAACTATGAGAAGATAACCATCCTCAACGTCACCCCCTTGGAAGCAGAGGTGCGTTTCTTCTTCGAGCACGATCTCAAAGCAGACACATTCATATTAGATCCTCCCAGCATGACACTGAAACCCAACGAGAAGCAGGTAGGTGGCAGGCATGCAGTGGTGCAGAAGCCAGGAGCTGCTCTTCCTGCTCACCAGTCCTTTTCTCTGTCTCTTTTTGGGGCTAGGAGCTGAGCATTTGGGCCTATCCCACTTCGGCTGGCCTCGTGGAAGACAAGCTTGTGTGCTGCATTAAGGAGAACCCAGAGCCAGTCATGTTCCGCCTGTGTTGCCAAGGGGTGCGAGTGGAGCTGGGGGTCAGCCCCAAGCACGTGCACTTTGGGAAGCTGCTGCTGCACAGGTCAGCCCCCAGCTGCTCTGCTGGAAGCACAAGCCATCAGCCAGGTCCCCTTCAGCTTCTTTGGGTTATAGAGTCACAGATTCATTGAGGTTGGAAGGACCTGTACGATTATCAAACCCAACCATGAACCCATCTTCGCCAACCTCCACTCAGAATCATACAGTCATAGCATCTCTGAGTCTGGAAAAGATAACCAGGTCCAACCCCAGCCCACCTCAGAGATTTTTCCTAATATCCAACCTAACTTCCCCTGACCCAGCTTAGGACCATTACCTCTCATCATTTCACCCTTTACTCATATAAGCTGGTCTCTAGAGAGAGGGAGACCGATCTTTTGTAGGAGTCATTGACCAAATGGGATGGATAGGGCTGCCCCACGGTGCAAGGCTCGTGCCAGTGCTGAGCATCTTGGTGTGCCTGCAGGAGGGACAGCAAGCAGCTGGTGCTGCACAACCCTACCCTGCTGCCTGCAGCCTGGAGGCTCAGCGGGCTGGAGAACCTCGGCGAGGACTTCTCCGTGTCGCAAAGGGAAGGCACTGTGGGGCCCTGTGCAGAACTGCCTATCTATCTGTATTTCAAAGCCACGAAGGCTCTCAGCGTTAAGAAGACCATCCGACTGGAGGTGAGGGGATGTTCCTGTCCTGGGTGGAGCAGGACAAGGCAACCAAGGGGGATGGAGGTTGTGCTGGAAGGGCAGAAGGATGAGCATTTGTGAACTTCCTTTTGCTTTCGGGCCCTTGGCAGCGAGGGGCTCCCAATGAAGGATGGCTTTGTGGCCTCTGGGATTTAGTGCTCCATGATTTGAATCATTGGTAGCACACGAAGCAGGGGATGCCATGGTGGAACCAGCCAGCAGAGACAAAGACCGTCATCATCTACTGATATAATTTAGGAGAGTTGTCCAAACAGTGTTTATTTCTTCCTGCCTCAGGTTTCAGATGCAGAAAACATCCTGGGGATTGTTCAGATAGAAAATATCCAAATCCAAGCAGAAGCCTATGATGTTGCCCTGAGCATCACCATTTCCAAAGGTCAGTGGATGCCCCAAAACAAAGTAATCCAGGTGCATTGCATTGCACACAACCAAAACACTTGGGAGGGCTTGGGGTAGAATCATTAAGGTTTCAAAAGATCTTTAAGGTCATCTTGTCCAACCATCCACATGCCACCACCATCCCTCAGAGCCAAATTTCCAGTTTTTTAACAACTCCAGGGACAGTGACTTCACCGCCTCCCCAGGCAGCGTGCTGCAGTGTCTCACTACGCTTTCAGAGAACTTTTCCTAATACAGGCAAGTGAACGTGGCCATAAAGCACGTGTCCTTCAAGCTGCATGGCCTGGATCACTGTCAGGGCAGGGAGAGCCTTGAGCCTCCTGTGTCCCAGCTTTGAAGTGTGTCACCTCCTATGCAGATTGAGTTGGGTTTGCTGAAATGACAGCAATGTGAAAAAGCAGTCTGCTAAACCCTGCAGATAAGGGTGCCTCTAAGCAAGAGAAAACTACTTTGCTGCCCTAAACCTCCAGGCTGGGGAGGGTGCTGATGACTTTGTGGCCCTCAAGAAGCTCAGATAGGCATCTTGTCACTTGGGAGCAGCTCACAGAAACTCAGATATTGTCTGTCTCTTACCCCTTATGGGATTTCTGCAGGTATGGATGGCAACGTGGATTTTGGAGTCCTCAGGGTACAGGACAATGTAAAGCAGGTGCTGACCTTGAGGAACAAAGGGAAGTATGAGATTGCATACAGGTGAGTGACTGCTCCAGCTGCCTGTCCTTAATTTTAGGGTGTGTTCATTTCTCTTTATGGAACTCTTTAAATGAGGGAGTAAGAAAAATCAGTGTTGAAGTGAGATTGCAGTACTTCTGTCTGTGCCAAAATCTAGGAATTTCCCAAGCAGAGATGGACTTTTTTTTTTTCTTTTTTAAGGTCCTGGCTGTGCTACTGCTACCCAGTACCTATAACCACAGAGCTCTTTTTCCCTTCTATTGTCACCAGCTTCATGATGGAGAATGCAGACACTGATATCCCGGACTTGGCATCTCACTTTGCCATTCAGCCTCAGAGAGGGGCCCTGGCCGCCTCCGAGCGCCCTGTACACGTCCATCTGGACTTCCACCCCAAGGCAGAAATAAATATCAAGGACAAACCCATCCTGAAGTGCCAGGTGAGCTGCCCCAGGCAGACAGATGGGTGTTAGGAGGATGTATGTCCTCTGGAAGGAGAGGTTTAGCTGGGGAATCCTATCTTAGACACATACAGTATGGTCTTTAGAAGCTGTTGGTGATGCAGAGCGGAAAATCTGGCTCTGGAGAAGGCACTGAGACAGTGCTGGAAGTAACATTAGGGGACATGAGTGTCCTTGCTGTATTACCAAACTCTCCTCTGGCTACAGGTGATTGAGCCCAGCCTCTGTGAAGGAGGGGAGGCCATCGCCATCATCCCAGTGAGGGTGTCTGCCAAGGCCGTGTTCAGCAAGTACAGCATCAGCCCAGCCTCGCTCATTGACTTTGGGACTGTGGTGAATGGCACCAAGAAAACCTGCAGCTTCATCCTGGAGAACAGAGGCAGCCTTGACTTCAAATTCCTCATCTACAAAGCAGAGCAGGATGCATCTGGGCTGAGGAGGAAAAGGTGGGTGAAGCTCTGCAGTGCCAAGTCATGAGAGTGACCCAAGGGTACCCAAAAACCCCTCAGTTGCTCCATAAGTAGGACAGTGTTGGTGGTAGAGCTGATCTGTCCATAACCACCACCAGGCAACCCTTGTGGATCCATCAGGAACATGAGAGTAGGAAAGCTTTCCTCCATGGGAAGAAGGATTCTGGCCTTGGAGGATGGCAGGGAGCTCAGCATGATGGATAATTCCGCTTTTTCCTCTCAGTTTCAGCTATGGGAAGTCCAGCCACTCCCATGAGAATGAAAACATTGACAGAGTGCCCAACTCCGGGAAGCAAAACAAGCAGTCTCTGCAGGACATGAGCCCCTTCATGCAGGTGGGTGGCCGTGGGATGGGATATGGTTATGCTGTGGGGCTGCCTGAGGGCCATGGGTCACTCCTCACTGACTGCAGGCCAGAGGGTGGCATGCTCCTTGCTGGGGACACCCAAGGCAAGGCTGGGAGTCATCAGCCTCTGTGGGGCTCTCTCTGCAGGCACACCTCACTCTTGGCATGTTCACGGTGTACCCCAGCTTTGGCTCCATCCATCCTGGCGGCCAGCAGATCATCATGGTGGATTGCCAGGCAGAGCCAGTGGGGACATGTGAGGAGCACCTATCAATCGATATTAGTGACAGAGACCCCAAGGACAATCCCCTTGGCATCCCCTATACCCTGCTGGCTGAGTCCTGCCTTCCAGGTATACACCACCCACAGGTTGCTAGTCTAACTGTAGGGAGAGACAGGGAAGGGCAAAGAGAAAGTAGTGTCCTTTAGCACTGACAGTGCCTGGGCTCCTAGGCTGAGTTTTACAGCCTTCTGGGTCCACATCAGCTATGAAGGAAGGCTTCTCAGCCCTCTTTTCTTCTCGCAGCGTTTGCGGTTGATGACATAGGTTCCATCTTTGAGGAGCATCGTATCTGCAGCAATGCCAACCTCTGCCACATCCTGCAGACCGTGCAGGACAAGGGTGTGTTCATCACGGATGAGAACAAGTTCATCTTCACCAATGTTCTGGTTGGGCAGCGGGCCACAGCCCGCTTCAAGATCCGCAATGTGGGCAAAGTCCCTTGCGACGTGGTCCTCTCCATCAAACCCATCTCCTCTAAGGTAAGAAGAGGAGGGTGACGTGACTGCTGTTCTCCCAAGGTGCTCCAGATTCACCTTGCCTGCTCTGGTCTAGCTCAGTGCAGACAAAGCTACAGGGGCGAGCAGCAGCCCCTGGGTTGCATTCAGCATGTCTCAAGGTTTTGGCTCATTCCTCCGGATCTGTGGAAGGAGACCTGAACCCTTCTGATCTGGGCTCCAAGGAGGCGATTTCATCAGCCTCGCTGGTCTTTTTCTTCTCTTTAAAGGTCAATCCTAGATTATTTGCAGGGTTTTCCATGCACCTCCTGCATTAAACTCTTGCCCTCCTGGGCTTTATGGCAGCTCCCTGTCCAAAGCCAGCATGACTTTGGTGCCTTCCCTCGAGATGGAGGTGTCCTGTCCCCTGATGCATGTGTGGATTGGGCTGCACAGCGTGGAAGGTTTTCTATCCTAACACCAATCCGTGTGCTGCCCTCCAGCACAACAACCGCATCAGCGATGTCTTCGAGGTGGATCCCGTCCAGATGTGTGTGCCCAGTCGCTCCCATGCCTTCGCTACAGTGACCTTCACTCCGCAAACGATGAAGAGCTACCAGTGCACTTTTGAGGCTTCCCTTGAAACCCAGGCAAGGTAACGCACCCTGTGAGATTGCAGGGTCTGTGATAGCTGCCTCTCCTCTGGAGGGATGCAGACCTGTCATGGAATTATGGAATCAGTAAGGTTGGGAAGGACCTCTTAGATCACTTAGTCCAACCCCAGCCCATCCCCACTATGCCCATGAACCAGGACCCTGAGCAGAGATGGACACAAGGCTGAGAGTTGGATGAAGTGGTTTATGTGCCATGTTGTTTCCTCCTGGATCCTGTGCTAAGGATGTGGGAGGAGAGGGATGATGGGGGGTTGTCCATTGGGGTGAGGAGCATGCAACCCCACCAGCTGGGAAAACGTGGTGGGTAGTGCTGCTTTAGCTCTTAGCAAGTAGGAAATGAATAAATGCCATCCAATAGTGATTTCTCCTCTGCCTCTCCTGCAGCCCAGTGGTAGTTAAGACTCAAAGCCTGGTATTTGATATCAGTGGGGAGGGGAACCTCCCTCGGGTGACGGTCCTGCGCCCAGTGCTTCGGAACAAGAGGGGGAACCCTCTGCTCCTCTTCAAGAAACTGTTGCTTGGTGATTCAGAAAAGCTCCCTCTGGTCCTTCAGAACGACGGCATCTTACCTGTCCAGGTGAGGGGCTGCTGGGGGAATGCATCAGCTGCTCTGGGAACAAGTCCTTGTCCCAGGGAGGGGAAAGCATGTCCTCCCCTTTCCGTTCCCCTCCTGTCTGATACGTGGAAATGAACGACATCCTACTTAAATGATATTCTATTTGATCACATCTTACCGCAGTTTAATTAAACGTGGCTGTAGGTTGATTCCATCCTGCTCATCATTTACTTGGTCCCAGTGGGGCCCAGCAGCAGCTCAGTGCTGGTCCTTGGGCCGTCCTGCATCCTCACGGGTGCGGCAGTGCTCTGTGTTCCCTTTTCTCAGTTGCTGATAGATCTGTTGGACGAAGCAGGAGTTTTCTTCCTGAAGGCCAGGCCCACCACGCACTGCATCTACCAGGCTGCAGATATGCAGGAGGATTCTGATGGAGAAGGTAAGTACATCAAACATGAAGGGTGGGCATCCACACAGGTTGGATATTAGGATAAAATTCTTCCACAAAGGAGTGGTGAGGAGAGCCATAGGCAGGAGAGCCCGTGCTTAGAGACAGCTGGGTTTCAACCACTTCTTCCTATTATATCCCAAGGAAGTATTTCCTCTAAACAGATCTGTCACTGACCAATTTCATTGGTGCAGGGAGAAAGGTCCACACTGCTTCCTTGGTCCTACACCACGGGGAATCAGCCGAGTTCGACGTGCTTTTCAAACCCAGCCTGCCCCAGCGTGTGGAAGGGAAGATCCACCTGTCTGTGGTGGACAATCCCTATGAGGACACCAACATCCAGCTGGTGGGTGAGGGCTACGAGGATGATTTCACATTGGATAACATCCACGGACTTGTGGCAGGCAGCTTTGTGGAGAGCACTGAAGGCAATCTGGAGGAGAACTTAATTAAAGGTAAGAGAATTCAAATGGACATCTGTGGCAGGGCCACAGGAAGTCCATCTGCATGTGATACACTATGGAGATGAAGGCCACGTGTGAGCATGTGTCCTCTGTGTAAGCAATCCTGTGCTGTCACCACCAGATTTGGTGGTCTGTGAGCATACCTGCCATGTACATACTATACTACATGTCCACCTGCACCTAGTCAGCCACACTGAGGACTTGTTAGAGTTACATCTCTGAAGGGCGATGAGAGAATGGGGAATTGCATCTCCCAGAGGTAGGAAGGCTTGGAGCAAGGCAAGGAGTCGGACCGGGTGGATGGACATCTCTCACTCTCCTCCTTAACAGCTGCCAGTGTGGATCACATCCAGTTTGGAGACTGCCACGTTGGGAAGCCCTACCAGGTGACCTTCACCATCACCAACCGCAGCAGGACGGAGGCGATGCGGTTCGAGTGGCTGGCGGGCACCCCCTTCCGCTTCTCCCCCCAGGTGAGCTCTGGCAGCTCTGCCTTCCCCATGCTGCCCAGGTGAGCTCTGGCAGCTCTGTCTTCCCCATGCTGCCCAGATAGATTTCTGGGAGCTACCAGCAATTTTCCACCCACTGATGCTGCTTTTCAGTGCCAGGACGTGCAGACCACCAGCACTGCCAGATACAGAGCGTTGCTGGGGCTCCTTATTATAGGAGATGCTATCTTCTCTTTGCATCACAACCCTTTGCTGATGGTCCTGTCCGTGCCAGTGGTTCCATGTGGGTCTTGGCTCCCATTCTCCCTAGGTGGGACACCTGCATGCTGGCTGTGCTAAGGATATCACAGTGACCTTGAAGTCGGACGTCATGTTCACCTGCCAAGCACAGCTTGTGAAGTGTAAGGTGGCCAGGATCTCCTTCCAGCTGCCACCAGAGCAGGTCACTGACTGGGATGACCGCCTGCACACCGTCAGATGGGTGGATGCCAGCAGCGGGGAGGCAGCCACGTGGCCAGTCAAGAAGAAGGTATACCTTCTTGCACAGTGGTAAAAGCCAACCCATAAAAACAGCTGCCAACAGCAGCATAACACCATTCTGAGAAGTTCCTGCTTCCTCCTGAAGCATGAGCAGTGAGTGTATGGTGGTCATGCAGGAGCCCAGAGAATTACCATCTCTGGAAGTCCTTGGTCAAGCACCAAGTAACATTAGAGCTTTTCAGCTTGCTAATTGTTCAGTGACTGTCTTTATTGAAGCAAAATCAAGTCTGAAAAGGATGATAGCTAGTGAGTAATTCAGTTTTCCACACCTTTGAGAATGGAAGAAGGTAGCTAATCAGGCATCTTCCAGCCCTAGGAGGGGCTCCTCAGAGATCCAAGCTTGTCATCTCTTCCTCATGGTTTCCAGCACCATTTGGGGTGCCTGGGGAACGCTTGTCCCAAGCTGAGACCCTGCTATCAAACCTGATCACAGCATGATACGCTGGTGAGCATGGTGTGGCAACCTTGCCCATGGCAAGGAGCTTGAAGTAGATGATCTTTAAGGTCCCTTTCAACTTATGTTGTTTATGATTCTGTATACTCTTACCTTGTGTGATGGTTCTTCCCTGAACCATTATAAGACCTCTAAGCCTTTTTTTTTTCCTGTGTCAGAGCATCAGCAGCCAGAGATTTCCGTAGTGAACTCATTCCCTTCCCAAGATATGTATGGCAGTTGTCCCACAGGACATTTGAAAGGCACTTTCAAGGAGAGGTGCTACCGAAGTTTGTTCATTCTTTGGGTTCTCTGACAGCAGAGCTCCAACAGAAAAGCTTAATCCTATTATAGAGACCTGTCAGATTTATTGGGGGCCAGGACAGAAGCCAGCCATTCTACAGGATTCAGACATAGGGGCTGATACCTGGTCGCAGTCCACATAAGCATATTCATAGTCATGGTGGTGACTACTTTGAGCAGCATTATTTATCATCTATCTAAATAAATGGGAATGGTCCTTCCTAGCTCTTTCATGGAGTCTTGGAAGCTCTCTTCTCAGGCCGGGCTGTGCTCAGTGATTCTTCCCTGTCCCCTTTGGAGGTGATTGAGACAGACCCAGAACCAGCTCACACCATCCTGGATAAGAGCAGCCGTGAAGTGGAGCTTTGCCTGAGCGCTGTCATTGATTATGCTGACTTCATGCTGGATGTGGATGTGATTCAGTTCAAGGAGACCTTGCTCTTCCAGACAAGGACATTCCCGTGAGTGATGGAGGTGGAGCAGGGACTGCTCCAAGGGCAGATGCCAGTTTGAGATGCAAGGCTGGAACTAACCCCTTGGATTAGATCTCTCAGGCACTATGTTCGTGCCTTTAACTTCCAAACTTGTAAATATTTCATCCCTGACAGCCTTCATTGGTTGTTACATTTCTGTTGCTTTTTTTCTCCTTGCTTTTCAGTTTCCGGCTCTCCAATACAGGGAACGTGGCCCTGGAGTACACCTGGATGGAGGATATGGGGGATGAGAGAGCAGCAAGCCCAGCTGGGGAGCTGCTGCCAGCCGGGATGGAAGGTACAGACAGCACTGGCTCTGCTGGCAGCTTGGGGGTGCCTGGTGTGTTTTAGTCCACTGAATGTGCTCACCTCCCTCCCTGCGAGTCGTGTCGTTGGTTCCTCCCCAGCACAGGGTGTGCTTGAGCTGAAGCTGATCCATTGGGCTTTGCCATCAGCTGTCTTGGCACTGGTTATGGAAGTCAGAGAATCATAGTATCATTAAGGTTGGAAAAGACTGCTAAGATCATCAAGCCCAACCATCGATGCTGTCCCTGAGGGATGAGGTTGTCCAGAATGACACAGTGCTCAGAAATGTTCCCAGCTGGTATAACACACTGCTCTTTACCATAAGTTGGCACAGCTTTGACCCGGGCCAACTCAGTAGTTCCTGGAAATGTTTGGGGGTGGATGTGGGCCAGAAGACATTCCACAAGTGAAGTTTGCCTCTAGCAACTCAGTTATGGAGATGAGGAGATTTTGGTAGGATTTCCTTCCTGAAAGCAAATTTCCTGCTAAGCTTTTCCTTCCCACAGGACGTTGCCTCTCCTCCATGTCTGCTGCCTCTGTGAAGCTCCCATTCGGCCGGCTGGGCCGTGCCCTGGAGCACACCTCATCCTCCCTGAGCTCTCTCACAAGCCTTGGCCATGCCACCCCACTGTTCTCCGTCGAGCCCCCCAGTGGCACCATCCCTGCTGGCCAGGAGCAGCTCTTCCAGATGAAGTTCTCCCCGGTGTACGTGGGGAAGTTTGAGAGCTGCATGGTCTGCAGGTAGGGAACATCCAGGAGTGGTAACTCTTCAACATGAGCTAATATGCCTCCAGTGGGGGGGTGGGAATGCAATCAGCCAGCCCCCAGAGGGTCAGCAGGAACAACCAGCATGCAGGAGTGAGCAAAGGTGATGATCTGGCCTTGGTGGAAGCAGGTATAGATACAGTGGGAAAATATACTTTTATAAAATACTAAGTTGCTGGTGTGTTGTAGCATCTGGAATGGGAGATCCAGAAAGGCCCAGCTAATCCCTTAATAGCCTTCTTTATCAGATAAGCACAACCTCCCTATCTATACAGAAACCTGTGTTCTTCTCTAGACACACAACTGTTCCCATTTCTACCATCTCAACTCCACAGTTCTGTTTGATTTTCATGCACTGAGAAAGAATGCAACACAAGCAGCTGGCTGTCTGGAAACAGTGTTCTCCTAATATCATTCCCTTTCGTTCTAGCATTCCTAACCTGAAGCCAAATCAGAAGGGCCCAGAGGTGGTTGTGAAGGGGAAAAGCCAGATGCCACATTGCCACTTTGAACTGGAGGACTCTGACTACATCACTGCAAAGAGGCGCAAACCAGAGCTGCCAGAGCCCAAAGGGGCAGTGCTAGATCTCAACACCAGAGTGATTGAGTTTGCAGCAACCGGGGTGGGCGGCAGGAACAGCAGGTAGGTGTGGGCATGGCTTCTGATAATGGTCTCTTGTCACTCTCCTTAAGCAGAGACCTCTCCAGCCCTGTGGCACATCTGTACCATGTCTGTGTAGTGCTGGCCAGTCTGCCCTGGGCCTGGAACAAGCTGGTGAAGAACAAGTGGCCAGTTTTTCCTTCTCTTTGCCCTTTACTTCAATGAGCACAGCTGGTAGTGTCTCCTCAGCTGGCATGGAGTTGATCTAAAAGAACCCCATCTAGCCTGTGCTGTGAGGCTGTTCAATATTGGTCCCTTCCAAGAGCATCCTTGGGACGTACTTGTTCCTTTGATGTACCAGCCAGGCAGGGCTGCAACCACAACAGACAGTATCATCTTCCAAAGGAGTCCTGTTGGACCTCATTTCACCATTTTTAAGCTTTAAGATATCCATATCCTTGCTGTAATTTCTCAGTAGCTGACATTATTTCCACCAAGGAGACTGACACTGCTTGCAGAAAGCAGGTGAAGTGTTCATGCTTTGTCCACCTGGATGATGTCCAGACTGGCAGTGCTTGATGGCTGCTGCAGGATGGGATTATTCACATACTGCCACCACCTCAGCACTCTTTTTCACTTTGTGTGCCCAGGACCTTCAAGGTGATGAACCCAACGAGTTCTGCATACTCCTTCCAGTGGACATGCCAGGACCCAGAAGCCCCACCAGGACAGAGGGCTTTCTTCTGCCTCACAGAGAGAGGGCAGATCCAGCCTGGGAAGAAAGCAGAGGTGAGTGCAAAAAAGGAAGAAGGTGGGCCTGGTGCACATGTATGCCAGTTTGACACCAGCTGTGTCTGCCCTTTGTGTCTGATCTCACTTTGAGCTTGCTTTAGGCAAGGTCACGAGGAAACCGTTGACTAGAGTTGGCAGAAAAGCTGTTCTTACACTGCCCACATCTGCCATGCCTTCAGGCTGTAAGTGTCACGGTGGCCTGCCTCTGAGCTGGGAGCTTTCTGGGATTTCTCTATGGTACAGCCTGCACCCCTGCCAAGGCCAGCAACGTTCCTTCACTTGCCTTTTTCTCCCCAGATCAAGTTTGAATTCATCCCCCGACATCTGGACGTCACCGAGTCCCTCTGGGTCTTTACGATCCCTGAGAAGAGCATTTCAGTCCTGTTCCTGCTGGTGGGACACACCACTGAACCACTAGTGACTCTGGACAGGTCCCACATGAACCTCCACTTGCTGTTAGTTGGTGAGCACGTGGTTATGCCTTATACCCTCAGACAGATATTGACACAGTCCTGTTGTTAGAGCCAAGCTCACAAAAAGAAGCAGGAAATGGGAGCAGGCACTTGTGAGCAGGTCAGCCAGCTCCTGAGTATGGGAGGGAGAGGAAGGGGAAGGGAAGAAGACTTGGATGGTGGGGGCACAGTGTGTGGCTGAAGTTTCCAGCAGTTTTGGAGTGATGGCAGGAAGACCAGGGGATCAGAAGCTGGTTTCCATGCTCTCATCCTGAGCATGCCATGCTGCAGGCAGTGCTTCCTGCTGCGAATTGCTGCCGGGCTCAGCTCATGGGCAGAAGCACAGTGTGCTGTGGTGGCCCCACTGCCAGAGGAATTTGAAGTTTTCAGGGTTTAATCTGTTCCTTTTCCAGGGCAGAAGGTACACCAGACCATCTATATGATCAACAGCGAGAAGGAGGCTTTCGCCTTTGCTTTCAGAGAAAACTCACTCTTCTCAGAGGGGTGCAGCACCTCGGTGAAAATAGAGCCTATGGAAGGCTCCATTGGTCCCCTTTCAAGGTAATGAGGCAGCACGGTGGGCTGGATTCCCTCTCCCACCAGCCAAGTGTTGCATGGTCACTTTGCTTTGGAGGCTTTCTCCCCTCTGCAGTCACCAGTGACTCTAAGTAGTGGCACGTATCCACCTTGGTCCATTCCCTCCTCACAAGGACACCAGGAACCTGCAGGTTTTGCTGTCCAGTGGCTGTGTTTGTGCTACCCTGATCTTCTAGGCCCCCTTCCTGGAGAATTTCAGACTTGGATCTTCTGGTTTTGATTACAAAATCATGTTTTGAGATTTTAACCGTGTGATCCCCCCAAGCCAGCAGCTGTCTGGGCAGTAACACAGACCATCTGCTGATCCACCAAGAGTGTCCTTGTGCCTCCTCACAGCCTGCCCAGGTGGCAGGAAAATGCATTAGCTCCAGGCAGCTCTGCTGTGGTTTAAAAGATGCTGAGCACAGCACACAGAGCACTCTGCACCTCTTCCAGGTCTATGGTCATGCTTCTCTCCCATGGACCATGGGGCCAAGAAAGCCATCAGAGAGCAAACAGAGCCAAAAATGGGTTTTCTCTCCCCAGATTTCCCATTACAGTCTTCTTCACGCCAACAATAGAAGGAGAAATGGTCTTCAACCTCAAGTGTGATGTCAAGAGGAAAACAGAGCCCCTCTCCCTGAATATCAAGGCCACTGGCTACAGCATGACTGTGTCTGTCAGGTGTGAGGACAGTGATGGCGGTGTCACCGAGCTCAGTGCACAGGAGGTCAACGTCATTGATTTCAAGGAGGTGAGCAGCTCCTCTTGCTCCCACACGGTCCTGCAAAATGGGACCTAAACCAGGAGCTTTGCCGATATGTTTGAACAAGAGGGAAGATGGATTATATAATCAGTGAGGTTGGTGAAGGCCACTGAGATCATTGGGTCCAACCCCAGCCTACTCCCACCATTCTCACATCCCTCAGTGCCACATCCCCACGGCTCTGGGACCCTCCAGGGATGGTGACTCCCCCACCTCCCTGGGCAGCTGTGCCACTGCCTCACTGCTCTCTCTGAGCAGAAATTGTTCCTAACAACCAACCCAAGCCTCCCCGACTCAACTTGAGGCTATTACCTCTCATCTTTTACACATACAAGCTGTTCTCTAGAGAGAGGGAGACTGATCTTTCATGGTGGTCATCTGTCAAATGGGAACGGCCTGGGAGCACACGAGGAAGGAGCTGTGTCTGTTGACGTTTTGCAGATGCCACAACCCCACATCCTTGCCACTTTCTCCCCACAGGTGCAGCTGAATGAGAGCGCCCAGCGCACCTTCAGCATCCACAACAATGGCAAGTTCAGCTTCACCTTCTCGTGGGAGCTGAGTGGCCCCACAGCTCGGGTGCGGTTCCTGTCCCTCAGCCCCAACACAGGCAGCGTGCAGGCCGTGGGCAAGGTGGACACCCAGCTGGTTTTTCACCCACGGAAAATGTGCTCATTGAAGGATGTAAAGCTGACACTGCAGGTGAGGCAGTTGTGTGTAATAGTAGAGATTTGCCTTTCCTGCTTGCCAGCAGGAGTCCAGAGCTGGGGGTGTGCTCCAGCTCTGAAGATCCTGAGCAGGACAGGGAGGTTCCTGCTGTCAATCTGGAGAGCCTGACAGCTTCTGAACCCATTATTTTAGAGAGTTATTACCCAGAGCCATGACTCTTCATAAACCATAACCTTCTGTTTCAGCTGTCCATGGCATCTGGTTTTCTATATTGTCACTGCAACCATCCCCATCCTCTTCCTCACACACCTCTGGTGTTTGTGGCTGCAGTTCCCATCTCTTCAGTTGGCTCATGCTGTCTTTCTCCCCACCAGATCAGCAAGGGTCCCACGTTTACCTGCGTGTTCCTGGCCACTGTGGTAGTGCCCACTGTCCACTTCTCTACCACCAGACTCAACTTTGGAGCCTGCTTCATCTACCAGGCTGGGATGCCACCTGCCCGGCAGACCCTTGCCATCACAAACAAAGCGGACAAGGATGTCAGGTAGGACTTCACATGCTCCTTCAACCCTCACCTATCCTGTGCCAGATCCATGTCCAGCAAGCTCCTTCATGCCCCAGCTGTGCTGGCCGTGGGGTTTCACAAAGCATTTCCCCTGGCTGATGGGAGTCTTTGCCTGTATGCAATTCTCCTTGGGGTGACGGTCACACAGCAAACTGCTTCATACCATTTCCCTCTACTGAGCGCACTACGACCTGCTACCAAGATAAGCAGATTCCAGGATGTAGCCCTGATGACACAGCAGCCCTGATGTTGTCTCTTGAGCACCACGTGCAGCCTTGTGACACCTCTGCTTCTCTTTGTTGTGCTTTCTGCCAGTCTGAGCTGCTTGTTCACCAACACCACACACCTGGATGTCGACTTCCCAGGGTGCATCCTTCACCCAGGACGGACGGTAGAGGTGCCCATCACTTTCTGTCCCAGAGAAGTTGCGTCTTACCATGAGCTCGTTCCTTTTGAAATCAACGGTCTTTGTCAGCAGACTGTTGAGGTCCAAGGAAAGGGTGCAGAAATGAAGGTGAGAGGAAATCCAAACTCTCAAACTCCAATGAGCCAGCATGGCTTTCCTCTTTCCTAGCCTGTCATGATTTGGTTTTCCTCTTTCTCTTTTGCTTCATACCAATCCTTTCTGTCTCAGGTGGACATCGTGGAACCCCAAGGGAAGGTGGTGAAGCTGGGAGCCCTCTCTGTGGGACAGACGGTGAAGAAGATTGTCACCATAGCAAACAATAGTATTGCCCCTGTCACTTTTAAGCTCAGTTTCATGCCTACCATGCCAGAACTGCAAGAAGATGGGGTAAGGCCACTTCCTTCCCTAGAAAACCCATAGGGGGACCTATAGGAGTAGCTGCAGGTACCCATGAGCTGCTTGGGATGGGAGCTAGCATTAATTGCACTTGTATGCTGTCCACTCATTTCTTTGCACAGATTCTCTGCTTGCACCCCAGCAGTGAGCTAAATTTGAAGCCCAGAGGAGATACCTGCAAAGTGGAGGTGATCTTCTCCCCAAAGCGCCGCATTCAGCCGTTCACTGAAGAAGTGATGCTGGAGAGCAGCGGGCTGCTGCGCTCCCTGTTCATGGTGCGGGGCTCCTGCCAGGGAGTCTGCGTCAGCTTGGACCAGGAGCACCTCAGCTTTGGAGCAGTGGTGCAGCAGAACTGCACGTCCCAGCGTGTCACCATGCAGAACACGGGCGACATCGGAGTCAAGTAACGTACAACCATGCCTAATCTGAGTGCTGTGAGCCAGGGAGGGGTTGGATGGTGTTGTAGCTTGCCCAGGTTGTTCCCTTCTGCTTTCTCATCCCATTGGAGAGCTGTGCGGTCAGGCCCTGGCAGTTATCAGGGATACATCCAAAGGGTGCAAGCTGAATCCTGCCCAGCTTGAAACCTCACCACACCAGAGATCCTGTGGAGAAGGCTTCAGTAGGTGGTGAAAACAGCATGTTGCATTCACAGCCTCCCCATTGCTAATTCTGTCCTTGTGCTTTCCCTCGCAAGGTTTAAGTGGGACGTCAAGAGCTTCAAGCCAGATTTCTCCATCAGCCCCACGAAGGGTTACATCTCCCCAGGAATGGACGTCCCCTTTGTGGTGAGCTTCCACCCATCGAAGGTGAGCCTCGCTATCCAGTACGAGGGGCTGCAGTGCTTCATCCAGGGCAGTGAGCCACTCACCCTTACGCTGTCAGGGTGCTGCACGGAGACCCCTGGCATCAAAGAGGTAACAGTAGCAGTGCTGGCCTGGGTCCCTCTCATCCCACCACACCTCTCCCAGGGCACAGGCCGGAGGCCCCGTACTGGAGTCTCCTTATTTTCTTTCTACTTCACCCAGTGTGCAAAAGCTCATTCCTCTGCGTTCTCTCTGGATAATAAACTTTGGCTCCAAAAGCTATAGAGCAAATGGACATTTTGCAGATGACTTTTCCTAAAGTGCTTCTTGCTGTGCTCTGTGGTAGAGATTATCTTGGTCCTTTTACAGCTCTCTCAGCCCTCTGAGCTTCACAAGACCCTTTTTCAGGTTTCTGCATCTTCCTTTTGTCTCTCTGTAAGTGGTTGAGCGGGTGCCAGCCCTGTGGAAAGAAATCCTCTGTCCAAGCAAGCATGCTCTGTGCTCTTCCATTGCAGACATTGATTTTCTCATGTGAGGTGCGTGGGAAGCACAGCCAGACCATCCTCCTGTCCAATCCAAGCAATGAACCCTGGACTGTGAAGCCTGTCATTGAGGGTGAACACTGGAAAGGGCCTGAATGCATCCACCTTGAGGGCTGTCAACAAAACAAGCCTTACAAGATCACCTACAAGCCCCTAACTATGAGCTCAGAGGAAAGGAAGCATGAGGTGAGTGAACTGGGGCAGCATGCTGACCCTCCTGGCCCAACACTCATAGTTCACCATGCTTTGGGCAGGATGTTAGACAAGATGGTCTCCTCTAAACATGAATTATCCTAAGTCCAGTGTTAAGCACCTGCCCATTGCCTTGCTCCATCTCGCCTTCCAGCGAGCCAGAACTTAAGCCCAGAGCAAGATCAGAGGCCAGAGATCTTCAGGGTGAGTCTCTGGAGCACTGAGCAGATCTATACTCTGTGGTGCTGCATGTGATTGGTACCTTCTTAATGTATGAGCTGTTCTGGAGGCAGAGGAGATACCACAGTGGTGGCTCCTGAGATGAGTACTCTGAATGAAAGAGCCAGTAACTGCTCTGGATTGAAAGCAGGAGAGCTCACCAGCCCCATTCCTTGTCTCTAGGGCTCCATCTTCTTCCCGTTGCCAGATGGAATAGGCTTGTACTACCTCCTGCAAGGGACTGCTGCGAGCCCTAAGTGCTCAGGGACCATTTCTCGGAAGGTTCCGTGCAGGACTCCCTACACTGAGCTCATCCCTGTCTCCAACTGGCTGAACAAACCACAGAGGTGAGTCAGTCCCAGGAGGTCGCTATCAGCAATTCATACAGGAGTGCAAGGAAGGGCCCTTCTGCAGTCCTTCCAGAGCAAGCTTTGCACTATTCTTGGCCACTTTCTTGGTCATAGGTGCCTGTGGTCGCACTGCTCATGTTCAGATCTGCTCTGGAGGACTTTTCCTTAGGCCAGATGGGTGCTGGCTCCCTCTGCCCGAGGCAGGGAGGAGGACCAGAGGCTGTGGTATTACCCCCATATAATGGTTATCTGACGGGGTTCCTTCCTTCAGACCCTCACTGCCTCCTCCTCACCCTCAGGTTCCTTGTGGTAACGAACATACTCAAACCAGACAACCTGGAGAGTAGTTCTGTGCTGCGTGGACTGGATTACATCGATGTGCCTGGCTCCAGCAAGAAGGACTACAAGCTCACATTCCTCTCCTACAAGGAAGGACTCTTTAGCACAATGGTAAAGGTGGACATCAGGCTGCAGGGTCCTTCCAGGAGCTGTTTGCTGGCTGAGAAGCCACATACCTCTTTTCATACCTCCACATGCCCAGTCTGTAGGTCCCAGGCAGGCACACCACACACACTCCTTGTGCTGTCAGTCCTGGTGGCTTTTGAGAGCTGTAAAACACAGCTTGGTCAGGACATTGGTGAGGTGGAAGCACTTGGAAGAATACAAATGAAAATGCCCCAGTCTTGCACTCCTCCCATGTGGCTGCTTATGGCCACCTGTGGAGTTTGGGTGCTGAGCTGGAGGGCTCTTTGTGCTGGCATAGTGCACCTGGTGGATTTCCATGTGAAAATGACCAGAGCTTCCTTTTTTTTTTTTCCAATTCAGGTGACCTTCCTCAATGAGGAGACCAAGGAATACTTGTATTACATGATCACTTTCAAGGCCACTGCTTCAGGACCTGTTGGCACTGTGGAAGTGACCGCCGCTGTCCGGCAGAACGTGTCTTCCACCGTCAAGGTGGACAACCCTCTGCCTGACCCAGTGGTATTTGACATAGATTGCAAAGTGCCTGACATCACCATTCCCTCACATTTCACTGTTCCTGCTCAGTCAGAGGTAGGTGCAGAGCTCACCCAAGTGGATGCTTTTCTCTTCACCCTCTCTGGGAGCAGGTGCTCTTTGAAGGTGATGCACTGTGTTGGCTATTTGGAGCTGTTCCCCAAGGGTAGCAGCCCCTACCTGCTAATAATGCAAAGGGCAAGAAGTGAATGAGAGTATCTCCAGTGGGAATTGCCCTGTTCTGACGTTCTGCCATGTCTCCTCTTGTGATACACAAACCCAGTGTCCCACAGGCCATCGTGCAGCTATGACTGCCTTGCATCTTCCTTCTCTGATTGCTCTTCTTTTGGGCTGGGTGCAGGGTCAGTTGGGTCTCCCATGTCCTCACTAGCAGTGTGCTCAGCTGTGTCAGGCTGACCAGCTTTCCTGAGAACTGCTGGAATCACATTGTAAAGACAGAATTATTACTCCAGTAGCACTGAAACAAAAGCATGTTGTATGGTGTGGGGGTTTCATCCTTGTTTCCCAGGGGTGTTGGGAGTAAGGGGGGGGGTGGGAATGTGCATGCCAGCCAGTCCTTTCTAACTCAGATTTGATAATGTGTGAGCCAGAGTGAGGGCACAGCTGCTTGAGCTTGCTAAAGTAGGGATGATGGGTGAAAGGCTGATAATTTGGGCTCTGCCTAGAGCAGGCTGGGTTCCTGCCCAGCACTGTGTGAGCTGGTTTCCCCCAATCTCTGCCTGACCTCGTGGCTTTTTCCTCCATCCTTCCCAGGCCTATCTTATCTTTGAGTACCAGCCCTTGAAAGTGGGTGAGAGCACTGGGCGCCTGATGCTCCATAGCAGTGAATTGGGCTCATGCTACTACGAACTCATCCTGAATGCCACATGTAGCAAGCCGGAGAAGCCACTGCACTTCTGCACCACGCTGGGCTCTAGCCAGACCATCACCACCAAAATCATGAACTACAACCACCAAAAGACAGAGTACATTCTCCAGGTGAGTCTGCTGTGCTCCTGTGGGGGAGGGAGGGAGCATAGCAGGACTGGGAGGCAGCACCTCTGGATGGTGCCATCCCTCTCCGTGGATGGATTCTGATGCTCCAGCTTGTCCTGGTGTAGCTGGAGCAGCTGCAGGAGCCTGTGGCCTTCCCACCAAAGCTGGGCCTGTCCCTATCTGGACTGTCACTTACAGAGCCTCTCCAATTGTCCTTGCTGGAACTGCTCCTGCAGATCCCATGCTGAGTGGGCTTCCACGTCACTGCCAGAGCTGGGACTTGAGGTGTCCCAGGCCTTGGGTGCAGGATTGTCCATGCTGGGATCATTTGGCAGTCCTTAGGGACAACATGGGGGGAAAAAATGTGATTGATAGGCAGGGGAAAGTATGGAGGGAAAGACTTGGAGGGATTGTTGGGTGGCAATTGGACATGAGACAGCAGTGTGCCCTCACAGGCCAGAAAGCCAACTATACCCTGGGCTGCATCCAAGCAGCGTGGCCAGCAGGGCAGGGAGAGGATCTGCCCTTCTGCTCTGTGAGACCTCACCTGGAGCACTGTGTCCAGCTGTGAAGTACTTGGTACAGAAGAGATGTGGACTTGCTGGAGTGCGTCCAGACAAAGGTCACAAAAGTGACCTGAGGGATGGAATGCCTCCCTATGGGGACAGGCTGAGAGCTGGGGCTGTGCAGCATGGAGAAGGGAAGGCTGTGGGGACAGCTGAGAGCAGCCTTCAGTATCTAAAGGGGCTGGAAGAAAGAAGGGGACAGACTCTTAAGCAGGGTCTGTTGTGACAGGACAAGGGGAAATGGTTTCAACCTGAAAGAGAGGTGATTTAGATTTGATATGCAGGTTTATGTAATGGTGGTGAGGCAGTGGCACAGGCTGCCCAGAGAGGTGGTGCTGCCCCGTCCCTGCGGACAGCCAAGGTCAAGAAAAGAGGCTGTGAGCACTGATGGAGCTGTGGTGTCCCTGCTCACTGCGAGTTGGACTAGCTGACCTTCCAGAGCCTCTTCATATTCAAACAATTCTACGGTGCCGGGGTAGCCTTGCTTTCTTCCCTGCTCTTTCCATTCTCACCCTCTGAGCCCTGCTTTTATAACACCCCTCTGCTCGTCTCTCCTGTCCCGTACAGACGGACTGTGCTGATTTCCAGACGGAGAAGACCATCAGCATGCCAGCTGCCTGCCTGGGGGGCTCGGAGGTGAGCCTGGAGGTGACCTACGAGCCCTTCCAGCTGGGCGAGTCCCGGGCCACGCTGCAGCTCCTGGGCCCCCCAGGTGGGGAATACAGCATCCCACTCTTCGGCCTCGCCCTGCCACCTAGACCCCAGGGCCCCTTCCTCATCAAGGCTGGCAGCAGCACCTCCATCCCCTTCAAGAACATCTTCCCCCAGCCCACAGCCTTCAGGTACAGCGTGGAGAACCCGGCCTTCTCCGTGCGGGCCACCGAGACCCTACGGCCCAAGAAGAGCACCTTTATGGCCGTCACCTTCGAGGGCAGCGCGGATGGCAGCGGGGACCCGGTCAGCAGCCGGCTGCTGGTCTCCTGCGCCCGAGCGGACGGGCTGGGAGCGGGCGTCTCCTGGGTGTTCTACCTGCGGGGGCTGCCCGTTGAGAAGTGATGGGGACGGGCCGGTGGCGGTGCCGTGGGCTCCGCGTCACGGTTCGGAATAAAGACACGCGTGGAGCGCTGCGCGTGGAGAGAGAGTGCGGGCGGTCCTCCGCGCCGCCTGGGGGCGCTCTGCTGAGGGGCGCGGCCCCCGTGAGGCGGGAGGGTCACGTGAGGCGGGCGGGCCGCCGGTGGCGGCGGGGTGCTGTGGTGATGGTGGCGGGGCCATGAACGCCGAGCGGGACCTGGCGCCGCTGGCGCCCAGCGTGGTGCGGGCGCTGAACGACAAGCTGTACGAGAAGAGGAAGGTGGCGGCCCTCGAGATCGAGAAGTGAGAGAGCGATGGGGGAAAGCCGCGGGAACGGGGTGGGGGGGTGGGGGGGTGAGGGCCCGGGGGGCTGCGCGGCGTGGTGTGGGGAGCCGTGCCCTGGCACCCACGGTAGAGGACTGCGAGGGATTGCTGGTCCTTCTGCCCCTGCAGCTTTCCCGTGTGTCTGCTCCGTGCCCTTGGAGCGCTGCCCCGGAGCTCAGCTCATCGCCGCAGCCCTCAGCATCCCCACGGGGACGGCTCAGTGCGGCCGAGCTGGCACGGAGGGGGCACGTTTCTTCCTCGACTTCTTCCCCTTCCCTTTACTTTCTCAAGTTCTTGGCAGGTGTGATGCACTGTGCTTGCATCTCTTGTGCACACGGGGATCCTTCAGGAGCTTTGTTGTCCCCTGCACAGGAAGAACTGGGTATCCTGGTGGGCAACAGGTTGATCACAAACCAGTATTACGCCCTTATGGCCAAGAAGGCCAGTGGTTCCCGGGGTTACAATGCACAGACCATGGCCAGCAGGGTGAGGGAGGTGCTCCTCCCCTCTTCTTTGCCCTGGGGAGGGCATATGTGGAGCTCTGCATCCAGTTCTGGGCTCCTGAGTTCAAAGCAGACAGGGAACTGCCGGAGGGTTGTTCTCTTTAGTACAGTGCATGGCTAAAGAGGTCATCGGGGCCTGGAGCATCTCCTGTTGAGAACAGGCTGAGAGCCCTGGTGCTGTTCAGTCTGGAGAGGAGAAAACTGAGAGGGGTTCTTATCAGTGCTTCTAAGTCTCTGAGGGGTGAGAGTTGAGTAGATAGGGCCGGGCTCGTTCTGGTGGTGGCAAGTGGTAGAACAAGGAGCAACAGGCACCAACTAGGTCACAGGAAGTTCCACAGGAACGCAAAGAAAAACAACTTTGCTCTGAATACGAGGAGCATTGGAAGAAGCTGCCCAGAGAGGTAGTGGAATCTTCTTCTCTGGAGATATTCAAAGCCTATTGGATGCTTTTCTCTGTAATTTACTATAAGGAACCTGCTTTATCAGTGGGTTGGACTGGAAGGTCTCCAGAGGTCCCTTCCAATCCCTGTGGTTCTGTGATTCTGTGAATCAAGCAGCTCTGCTCTGAGCTGTTTTGCCCCATGACCTGTGTCTTCACGGTTGGTTTATACCAACCAAAATCAGATTTGGGATCTGCTGATGGAGTTGGACACCCAAACTGGGAAGGCTGTCAGGAGGAGGAGGACAAATTCCAGCCCTCTCATGGGTTTAGAGCCTGTTCCAGTGCCTCACCACCCTCTGAGTGAAGAACTTCTTCCTAACATCGAACTTAAACATCCTATCTTTCAGTTTAAACCCATTCCCCATTGTCCAGTCTCTGTCTACCTGTGTAAAAAGTCAGTCCCCTTCCTGACTCCTGGGATATATATTTTTTTCTCATTAAACCAATGCCCCGATCTGTTCATTAAATCCAGGCTGTAAAGAGATTATTTCAGTGCTGCCAGGGCTTGGTGCGTGGTGCTGGGGTGGGACTGGGGGCCAGAGCTGTCAGCCTGGGATCGGTGTTTTGTGAGAGTGGCTGTGGCTGTTGCCAAATTCACCTTTGGGATGGAGCAGGGTAGGGGGGCTTTGTGGTGCCTCCAAGGAGAGGAGTGCAGCAGTTCTGTTCACAGCGGGGCGAGAGGAGGCTGTCACTCATCTCACAGTGGGGAAAGGCCATAAATGTCTCCTATAATGATTTCCCTGTGCTACTCAGTAAGCCGTGGGACGGCGACAGCCAGATAGAATCGGGCAGCGTGAGGTTTCCAAGCCCCTCAGTGCCTGTCTGGCATCTCTGTACGCTTCTATATACAGAAGTCAAAAGGAAAAGGAAAAAAAAAAAACTTGTAGTGCTGCATTGGCCGGGAATCGAACCCGGGCCTCCCGCGTGGCAGGCGAGAATTCTACCACTGAACCACCAATGCTCCAGCTGTGTGCAGCTGTCCTCACTGCTGCCTTGGCTCATCACTGCTGGGGACACTGGCAGCTCTGCTGAGCTGATGGGCATCACCCTCGACGTGGAAGTGGGTAAGCGAACAGAAGGGAAGGTGGGGCAGGACCTGCTTTGTTGTACAGCCCCAGTGCAGAGGGTATTTGCGTGAGGTCGTGGTGGCTCCTCTCACCCCTCAGTCTCTTGGGAGTGGAAAGGATTCTTCTAGCCTGGTCTCACCTTCTCCTTTCTGACAGCTGTAGGGAGCTGAGCCCTCAGATACTCACGTGAGGCAAAATCTTCAGCTTCCCGTGTGTTTTCCTCTTCTCTCCCCAGGCTGGTGCGAGAGTTTGTGGCTCAGAACAACACATCTCAAATCAAGCATGTGATCCTGATCCTGTCACAGGAGTTTGCACTCTCCCAACACCCCCACAGCCGGAAAGGGGGACTCATCGGCCTGGCTGCTTGCTCCATCGCCCTGGGCAAGGTGAGTGTGGGTATTTTTTGTCTTCCTGTATTAGGAGATGAGCATGGCTGCACATGAGCCACTGTGTCAGGGAAAGACTGGGGCTGGCTGCTCCCCACCTGTGCAGCTTCCCATGTTTCAGAGTGACACCAGGTTGTGAATGAGGTTCCCCAACAGAACTAGCCATGTGCTGTAAGCACTGAAGTGCTTTCTGGCCTGGGTCAAACCTTGGCAGCTTCTCAGCCTTGGTGTCAGTGCATCTGTGTTTCCAGCTGATGTGCTTTGAGTGAGTGTTGCTGCTGAGCTGAAAATAGGGCTAAGCTCAGCAGGTTGCAGCTGAGGTCTGATCCTGTTTAATGGTCGGCTGAAGCCAGACTCTTTCTTCTGAAGTGTAAAAGCAGAATATGCTGTCTGCTGATGGCTGGTGACATTCTTTCCATTTCTGTATGCACAGCTGGTTACCCAGACAGCGGAAATTAGGTATGAGTTGGTATTAATGGAGCTTACAAGAGGTATAGCCCTTCTTTCCACTATTCAGCATGCTCCAGAAGCATGGGCAGGGAAGCATGGTTAAATTTCAGACCAAATCATGCCAGAGTTCTGGTCAAAGCAAGCAGGTATTGTGAGGTATAAAGCTGTGTTAGCCTGAGTTATAACTTCTTATCGACTTGGCTGAAGTTTTTCTTGCTGAAAGCATTAATCATTCAGTCCAGCTCTGGATGTGTTACATGGATGCCGTTTGTGCCCCTCCTGTGGAAAGCTGACTGATTTCCATCCCAATTAAGGGCTTCCTCCCTCACTTTCCTCTCATTAGAAGGAACAAGCTCAGTAAGTTGCCTCCAGGGCTAGGCCAGAGCACACAGATCCCTGCTGAGGGGAGCAGGGACTCTGTAGGCTCAGAGCTCTGTTGGGCTTTTCAGTTAAACCACATGGTTCATTTTTGAAAGTGCCTACGAGGGAAGGAGTCACTTGGGTTTGTAGTAGGGTGTAGGTAAAGAAAGCACAGAGCTTGGGGAGTGCGGACTGTCTCTGTTCGAAGCACTGCAAGGTGTATTTTAATTTGGTTAATCCCCTTCTAATGAGAGTCACGACCAGCTGAAACAGACACTCTGAAGCCTGACATCCTCTAGATTACCAGCTTTAAGCTGTTGGCCACGTGCTTCTGAGCAGTGCTCCTTTTGTCATCCTATTACTAAAGTGCAGAATCTCTTTGCACATCACTCCTCTCTGGGTCAGCAGTGCTCTGTTCTGCTGTCAGCCTATAAAGGCTCCCAGAGGTGTAGCTGGGGAGCTTTAACCCTGCCTTGCCTTCTGTGCAGCGCTGGGGCAGGGCAGCCTGTGCTCTGAGGAGTGGAGGAGTTGTGTTTGGTGGCCCTGAAAGACTGATAAAACTTAGAGCTGAACTCCTTAATCTGCTGGTCTGCACATTGTTGATTTTCTTACCATCTCATGCTGGTTTTCTCTGTGAAGCCTCTGTCACCACGTCCTTTGTGCTGTCCAGCTCCTGATGGTACAGAGAAGAACCTGACAGACGTGGCTGTGCTGAGTTGCTCCTCCTTCTGGGAGCTCTGTTGCTTTGCTCACCTGTGAGGATGTGCATAGGGTTGGTCTGTTGCTGTCTGGTGTTTGGGGTGTCCTGGAAACCTCAGTGGCTTTACACAGAAACCAACACCTACAGCAGAGAGACTCCAGCAGCAAGTCAATACGGTGGTGATACTGGGCCCAGCATAGTCCACCATGGGCCTGAATTCTTGCAACATGACCATGTGCTTTATTCCAGGACCCATGGCAGTGCCATCTCTGTCCTCTCCCTATGGTTGTCAACTCACCAGTCTCCTTCTGTCCACCAGGACTCTGGGCTCTACCTGAAGGAGCTGATTGAACCAGTGCTGACATGTTTCAACGATGCTGATAGTCGGCTGCGGTACTACGCCTGTGAGGCCCTCTATAACATTGTGAAGGTGGCCAGAGGCTCTGTCCTCCCACACTTCAATGTGCTCTTTGATGGCCTCAGCAAGGTAAGAAGCCTCCTCTAAGACCCCCAGTGTTTTTTCTTTTCTTCACTGGAGCAGTACATCTTGTTCCCTAGCGCTCTCCTTGCCAGGATCAAACAGACCAAGTTGTCTGATACCATCTTTTTAAGTAAACTGGTTTGCTTTGACCAGGCATGTCTGAAGGACTGCACAAAATGTTTTTGCAGCAGCATGCTGGCCATTGGTGTTGGGGATGCCACAGTTCACTGTAAGCTAACTTGCTCTTGCTTCCCACCTCCAAGGTATGTTTTTCTTCTCCTTATTCAGTGGTATAAGACACTGGGAAGTGGCTCTGCAGCACCACAGTTTTTTAGAGTCATGTAGGGTCAAAACCATGTCTGCATAAACTCATCTGTGCCACTTAGCACTGCAGACTTGTTTTTATCTGTGGATGCTGACATGTGGAAACCTTCCTAGCATGGGAAGGTGATAGGTGCTTGGTATCCCCCTAAGGCAGTCTCTCTGGAGCATTTTGTTGGAGCCTAATGATGTGTCAGAGAGGAAGGGATTTCTCTGTGTCCATCCCAACAATATCAAAGGAGAGCAAACAGTCCTGTGAACCTGCTGGGAGCTCCACTGCAGAGATGGGAAAAGGCCTGGGACCTGCTGTTATAATGACGTTTATTTCTGTTCTTCACAGCTGGCTGCTGATCCTGACCCAAATGTCAAAAGTGGCTCTGAGCTCCTAGATCGACTTCTCAAGGTGTGTTTCTCCTTCTAGCTGAGAGTCCTTGGTGCAGGAGGCAAGTGTGTAGGCAGCTTCAATGTGCCTGCAAGGTGCCTCCACGTTGCCTGACGCGTCATGGCAGGATTCTCATGGGGGCATGGTGGTCTAGCAGGCTGCACGTACTAAAACTATCCCATTGTGGTTCTGAGGCTTCTGTCAAAGTGGTTATTTCTGTCACTGCTTGTAGCTTGATAAATTGAGAGTCTGGTGGCTGGTTTGAGGAGCTCGTAGATTACTGCAGAACAAAATGGATGTTTAGCTCTTGGGAGCCAGGTCTCTGGGGAAGCAAGGATTTGGTCTGCGGGAAGTCCTGGGCAGCAGAAGGGCTGCTCATCTAATTTTCTTCCCTTCTCCCTTGCCTAAATGAGGAACAAAGAGAAGCAAAACTCAGAGCCACTGCTTCCAGGGTGCGGGGCACTTGGTTCCTCTTCCTGCTGTGTCTGCTGAGGAGCTTTTGCTGTGCACACTTCACAGTTCCACTTGGAGGGAAGTGGCTCCCCGCCAGGTCTTGCCCCCTCTCCTCATTAGCATAGCTAGTACCCTCTCCATGTTCCTTGTTGCAGTCCTTCCTGCTGGGAGCCTGCAGAGCAGAGGAGATCTGCTCTACTGCTCTGGTGTGAGGAACTTTGCTGTGCAGCAAAATCTGTCAGGCGTATAAGGAGAGCTCTCAGAGAAAGCCAGGGGACTCTCCCGTCACTGACACATATGATTACATTAAAGTTGCTTGTTCATGTGTGCAGTGCACCAATGAGGCATGAAACAAAGAAGGTCCCACCCTTCTGTTCAGCCAGGCAGTAGGAGCCTTCCTCAGTAGATCCAGTGTGCAGTTATTCACTGCCCGAGGGGGAATTCCTGCCTCATCGACAGAACAAACCGTATGATTCTTTCTCCCAGAGTCTCCCAGCAGCCAGGAGAGCTTGCTGCCCTCTGACAGAGCTGCTTGTCAGCATCTTGTGATCTTCATCCTGTCATGTGCCCTAGAAAATGCAGGGTGGACATGACTGGGTGGGGACAGTGTGTGCTGGGTGCTGGGCTTATCTTCTGACACGCTCTGCTTGGACTGTGCAGGACATCGTGACAGAGAGTAACCAGTTTGACCTGGTAGGCTTCATCCCGCTGCTGCGTGAGAGGATTTACTCCAACAACCAGTATGCCCGTCAGTTCATCATATCCTGGGTAGGTACACACACAGCCACATGTGCTTCTCCCCCAAAGCACTGTGGCTCATCAGCATCCCATGTCTGGGCAAACAGCAGATGTCCACAGTGACTTGTGAACACAGGAACCTGAGTTTGCTTGGGCCTTTTTTAAGTCAGCTGCTTTTGACTTCTGTTTCTTTAAAATGCCAGCTCCCTGTCACGTCACTGTTGCAGTCACAGGTACGTGATGGTGCATTTCTGCCACCATGGTTCAAGGCTTTGCACAGCAAATTAGAAAATAAAGTCCAAGCATTGCTGTATAAATAAATGTGTCATGATCTAGAGGTTACCATCTCCCAAGGGACAGCACCTT
The DNA here is from genome assembly GCA_023055505.1 of Callipepla californica brunnescens. Classification (NCBI taxonomy): domain Eukaryota; kingdom Metazoa; phylum Chordata; class Aves; order Galliformes; family Odontophoridae; genus Callipepla; species Callipepla californica. The sequence goes on along the minus strand of JALIRH010000016.1, from coordinate 496,248 downwards.
ACTGTTTGCTTTTCAAATGAAAACTTAACCCCAGCAGTGATGGAGGGATGTTGCTCTCCAGGAGGCAAATGATATCCACTCGCTTTCTGATTTCTGTGCGAGGCAGAAGCTGTTAATATCTGCCCAGGGCCTTGTGAGGGATGTGTGCCTCAGGGCTCTCTATTTCAGCCATGCTGTTTGTCGTTCCACATCTGCTTGCTGGCATTTCAGCAGTGTTTGTGATCCCTGTTAAGGAGCTGTGATTGGAAATGCAGCATTGCTGCAGTCTGATCCCATGCCTCCTTTGCTAGCCCAGCTTCTTTCTGAGATGGGCAGCTCCACGCTATCCTATTGTCCTTCCCTCCCTGTCTCACGCAGGTAGCCATGCTCCTTCCTGCAGCTCAGTGTTCCTCAGTACTGCACCAGACTTGTGCTGGTGATGTTAGTTAGCTTCTCCAAAACTCACCCGTCTTCTTTCTTGTACCTTCCCTGAGCTAGATCCTGGTCTTAGAGTCTGTGCCTGACATCAACCTCTTGGATTACCTGCCAGAAATCCTGGATGGGCTCTTCCAGATCCTGGGAGACAACAGTAAAGAGATACGCAAAATGTGAGTGTGGAGGCTGGATGGGGGCCAGCTCTGGATTTTGCTCTGGAGCTGGCCCATTTCCCTGCAGCAAGCTCATGCATTGTGTTAGTCGCCCTCTTCATTTGTTTGCAATTCTTCTATATAGCCGCAGCTAAACTACACATTCCCAGTGGGAGACTTGCTGGCTTGTTTGGTGGATCAAAGTGTCCTTGGCCAAGGCCTCCCTTCCCCAGGTTGTTGTGGCTGTGGGGGATATTGTGATCTGTTTGTGCTGTGGTGCAAACTTTTCTGGCTCAGTGCATCCATCTCTTCCCCAGCCCCTGCGCACAGTGTCCTAACCAGATATGCTCTTGTGTGTTTCTGGGGTAGGAGATCTGCAAGCAGCCCCTCAACAAGGTGCAGCAGCAGCCCCAAGTCTCCTAGGTGCAAAGAATAAGCAAGCATTGTGAGCTGGCTTTTCAGATCCATCGCTAAGACTCAGGCTGAAAGGAGCATTTTGAAACAGAGGAGTGGCTGGATGTTGTCAGTGAGATCAGAGGATCTTAGCTTTTGCAATAGAAGAAAGTGACTGGACCTGTTTGATAGGGCATAAGTGCTGAGACAAGCTTGGGTCTTTCCCACTGCCAGGCCCTACCAGTTCTTCCATGCTTCTGTATTTCCCAGTGCATATATATCGAGGAACAAGTACTGAAAGCTCTGGGGGTCTGGCCTCCCATCTCATCCCTACCCCTGCTCCCCTTTGTGCTCCCCATCCCAAATATGTGCTCATTCTCAGAAGCGAAGATGTGTGGGAATTCCATGGCCTCCATCTTGGTGTGTGTGTGTGTAGGGGGTTGGAGGGGAAGGGTAAATTTGGACCTAAAATGAAGCAGGTTCACTAGGGTCTCTGGCACATATCTTTCTCCATACGCTGTTGTAGGAGCAGGTAAGAGAGCTTGTCTGTTACCTTGGGAGAGATTTGTATTTGTTGCGGGTGTCAGTGTGCCTTGCGGGAGTCTGCAGCCTTTGATTTGGTGCAGAGTGGATGTGTACAGTTACCACACTATGTATGTTCTCGCTGTGTACTTGAGGGAGGCTGCTCTCTAACTTTTCTCTTCTGCCTTCAGGTGTGAGGTGGCTCTTGGGGAGTTCCTCAAGGAGATCAAGAAGAATCCTTCTAGTGTCAAGTTTGCAGAGATGGCCAATATCCTGGTGATCCACTGCCAGGCTGCAGGTGAGTGTTCAGTGCTCAGCTGGCAGGAGCTGGAGCATCCATCACTGGGTCTGCAGTACCAACCCACTGATTCAGGCTCAGGGTTTTCCTGTTTACCATCCGTGCACCCTTGCCCTTTCTTTGCTATTGTTCATGAAAAGCCTGCTAAAAGGGTGGACAGGCAGCCCTCTCGTAGGAGATCTGCCTTTATGTGATGATCTGGAAAGGTTTTCCCATGGCTGACGCTACTACTTTTTCCACCTCAAATACAGAGCAGGTGTCATCACAAGTGCACGGAAGAGGTGGTGCCTGGAAGATTTAAAAAAAAAAACTGTCTGTGGGTAACACCTGTGGTTATTCAGCACATCTGGAAAGGTTTTCTTAGGGACTTGTTTTGAGAATGAACCTGAGATGGTACTCGTTGCGTTGGCAGGACAATTAAATGTGATGTGCCTGCCGCTTTGTGTTAGGGTCTGCTGGGTATGCAGTGATGGAGGCATTCAGCTGATGTGTTTTCTGAGGTTATCTAGCTTGTCCAGAAGTTTGGCTTGCTCCTGTGTGATCCCATACTAGAGTTTGTCCAGACTAGAGACTCTGGATGAGGAAGGAGGCCCTTCCCTTACAGCCCTGCCGAAGTCCAGTCAGCTCTGTGGTTGCAAGCAGACCTTATCCTGTGGAGTCTGCTGTCGTTGCCCTCACCTCTGCTCGTCCTCTGTCTTCCAGATGACCTGATCCAGCTGACTGCCATGTGCTGGATGAGGGAGTTCATCCAGCTGGCTGGCCGAGTGATGCTGCCTTACTCCTCAGGGATCCTGACTGCTGTCCTGCCGTGTCTCTCCTACGATGATCGCAAGAAGAGTATCCTTGTAACTGAGCTGCTCCCGGAGAGGGCCGGGGGAGTCCTGTCCCCTGAGTGCTAAAATCCACCCCAGCCATTTGGATGTGAAGGGAGCTGGGCTGAAGCAGCTGTGGTTGGGCTGCGATGGCTTCTCTGTGGCTGGCCAGGTATGGCACTTAGCATGCGTGAGACTGCGTGTTCCTTACACTGCCTCCACTCAGACATCAAAGAGGTGGCAAATGTGTGCAACCAGAGTCTGATGAAGCTTGTCATCCCAGAGGACGATGAAATGGATGAGGCCAAGCAGTCAGTAACCCTCTTAGCAGAGACCAACTCGGAGGAACCCGTCTCCAAGCCAGAGGCAGCACCCAGTGGTGAGTCCCTGTCAGCCTGGGTCATTGGAGATGTGGTGCAGGGTGGGGAAAGGTCTGGAGAAGGTCTTAAGTTGGTTTGGTTGCCTGTGGCAGGGAACCTCTGCACCTTCCATGAGCCCTGTAGCCCTGTTTCACAGCTGATCCTCTGCTGAGGAACACACTTGGTGCTGGCTGCAGAGCAGGTCCCAGATGCAGCCTGCAGCCCAGGCAGTCCTGCATGCCCTGGTGAACATCCCAAAGCATGTCACATCACTGTGGTCGTTAACTTGTGACGGGAGGCATGGAAGAGTATTCAGGTGGAGAGAAACTGATCTGATAAGGTTTGGGGGGAACTGATACCTCCAAGACAGCAGTACCTTTAGCCTTCCAGCATTCCATCAACAGATGCCACTGTCCCAGGATGACTAAAGCTCATCTGTGTTGGCCAGGAACACGAAATACACGTAACATGTAAATCAAATGAGCTTATCTATTTCTTCTTCTTCTGGGGTTGCATGTTGAGCCCAGCACTTCCCTGCAGCATGCCCACAAACACTGTTTGAAAAATCCTGCTGTAGGAGAGGACGAAGAAGGTGAAAACTAAAAGGCAGAAGGGTTTTCTTGCGCAGCAGCAGCCAGGCGAGAGGCGAGGAGGCGTGCAGCAGCCTGGGGCAGTGTGTCTACAGTGTCAGCATGCAGAGCTGGGCTGAGCAGCAGAGCCGGCGGGTGCAGGGAGCAGCCAGCGCAGCATTGGTGGTTCAGTGGTAGAATTCTCGCCTGCCACGCGGGAGGCCCGGGTTCGATTCCCGGCCAATGCAGCAGCTTTTTGGGAAGGACAGAGGGGGAAAGCATAATGCTTTGTTGGAGCAGCAAAACTTTTTTTTTCCTGTTTTCTTCCCTGGTTGTTACAAGACAATCTTTGGTTAAAGCAATCACATTTTATTGATATTTTAATTCTTACCCCTTTGCGTAGATGATAGTGCACCTACAAGCAGTTGGGATTGTGGTGATGCTTTTACAGCTGAAAATCTCTTCGGCGCTCCTTTTTGTGCTGATGTGGCAGTTTTGCTGCGTGCAAGTAGAGGCAGCTGGCAATAGGGGGCATAAGGAGCCGAGTTCATCTTTTTACGCTTTGTCACTGTGCGCCTGTAAGACTCAGGTTCCAACAGTGTCCAGCACAGGCTCTTTGACTTGCATAGCAGTCCCACACAGCTTGAGTTCTCTAAAAATCTCAGCAGCCCCTTGCTGAAAGATTGCTTCAGTGGGGCTCAGCCCTGCTGTGCACTTGATTCAAAAGTGGCTCTGCAGAGACTCGTCTGGTACGGAGCAGAGGCTGGAAAAGCTGCTCGAGTTGATTGGTTTCCACGTGGAGCCACAGCACGGGACAGCAGGCAGGGTGAGGATGGCCCAGTGCTCAGCCCTTCGTGTGCTGGTGTGCTGTCCTGTTGAAATCTGGACTTTGGGAGGCAGTCCTGAGCTTGTTACGAAGATGTGTACCTTGTAATTTGGGCAGCATAGTGCAAGGTTTCTGGCTGTCTGAGCTCACTGGGGGGTCCTCCCCCGATTACAAAGAGGGAGGCCCAGTTTCTGTGGAGCACTGGTCTGAAGATATGCAGCTTGCATTTCACATGGTGGTTGTACTGTACTAACTTTGTGCTCACTGCAGGGAAAATGGATCCTCAGGGCCCTGAAACAATGACTGGATGTGTCTGCAGAAGGCCATGCTGCTCCTGCTGTCTGCCTTCCCTGTCATCCCCCTCACCGTGTCTCCTTTCTGTCTGCCTGCAGGCTCTCTGGATGCATCTAGTGACTCCAACGTGAGCAACACCAGTGTCTGCACAGTAACCAGGTAGGGGCTGCTCATTGCAGACTGTGAGTGACAGATGCTGGCAAAGCTGTGGGAAGCATGATGTGGGTTGGAAACCAAATGGGGTCTCAGATTGCAGTGGAATGTATGACAAAGGATGCATTTGCACTGTGTATCTGGTCTCAGTGGTGAATTCTTGGAATTGTTTGATTTTAAAGAGACATTCAAAGGCCATCTGATCCAGCTCCCTGCAATGAACAGGGATACCTACAGCTCCATCAGGTGCTCAGAGCCCTGTCCAGCCTGACTTTGAATGTTTCCAGAGATGGGGCATCCACCACCACTCTGGGCAACCTGTTTCAGTACTTCTGTCCTCTTAAAGGGAGGTGTTGCCCCCTCAAGAAACCTTGCAGAGCTCCCTGGGAAGGCAATGAGTGTCTGTGCACTCAGGGTTCTGCACCCCTTCTGTATTCAAGCCACTCTGGTTGGAGATCCCTGGGGATGGAGAAAGGGAGAACGTGGGTGGTGGTTTTGGCAGTGGCCCTTATTGGCCACAGTAGCAGACACTTGGTTCCCTCCTGCCTTTGCAGGGAGTTAATCTCATGCGAAGGCATCAGTCTCATGTGAGGAAAGGAGACACAAACCATCTGGAGCCAGTGGAAGGGCTTAAAATTCAGCTCCATGCTGCTGCAGAGCTGCAGTCCTGGCAGCCCACCACAGCACGGTGCTCTAGGGCAGGCGTTGAGGCATGGCTCAGGGCGTGCAGCCCAGCTCCAGCTGCCTGAGGGATGAGGTGTCCTTGCAGCCCCCACCACCAGCCTGTTCCCCTTCCAGCTTTATGTGGCATCGGTCAGGCCCACGTCTACAGAGAGCTGCTTCATACCCAGAACCTCATCTAAGTCATCCCTCCTGCAAATACTTCTCTTTCCATCCAGCTGCCAGGGAATTTAGTGGCAAATTTGTCTGCTTTTAGAACTATCTTTCCTTTCCTTCTGCTGCCTGCAGTGCCCTTCCTAAGAGGTTGTGATTTGTCATGCTTCTGTTGTTCTCACACGTATATTTATACCTCGTTGTGGTCCTCAAAAAGCAAGCATTACTCTGGCTGCATTCTGCCAGCAGTTTGACATGTGATACCCATCGTAGCATCCCTGAGCACTGCCACTGTCAGCTTCTCAGATTTGATTCTCTGTATCTCTCCATTCCCATTTTACGTTCCCACAGAGCCCATTTACTCCCTCTTCTTAACGATGCCCTTGATTTTTCTCCTCCTACAAAAGCATGGACTGTTTCCATTTGCCTCTAGATTTCATTCTGTGGCTGCTCAGTGATTTCCCCCAGCTTTCCTGCGCTCGCTGCAGCCTGGCCCTGCTCTTTGCCAGCCTCCCACACACATGGCTGAAGACTCAGCCCATAAAGTTTAGCAGGTGCTGGAGTGGGTGTGCATGAGGCTGAAGCTGGAAAGGGAGGAGAGAAAATGAAGCGCAAAGTTAAAGGATTATGTGATGACTGCATCTCTGTCCTGGAGAGCTTGCATCTGGGGGAGAGGGAGAGTGAAGGCAGCGAGACTGAGCTCAGTGGGATGCCTGGGGGATGCTGTTGCCCCCACACCCTATGTTTGGTGATGCCCCTTGCTCCTGCCAGCTGCCCCAGTGAGGAGCAGTGAGGGCTCATTTTGGAGTGGCATAAGCAGGAGAGTTTAGAGGAGAGATGCCTGGGTTTGCAGTGGGACTTCTTGAACTCTCCTAAGCCCTTTGGAATGGGATATGCCAGGTTTTGTCATGGAGTTTACCTGCCAGAAGGGCCATTTCCTCATGCTGTGTGAACACCATGCTGGCCAGCATCAGGACCTGAAGCATTTTCCCCATGGCTCTCATAGTGGGTATCTGGCATGGAACTGGGGTGGCTGTATGCGACCGTCCCCATCATTCTGCCTGTCCACTGGGGTGGCTGTCAGGGAATTGTCTCCTAAGAACATAAACATGCTGGAGCTGAATTGCACCTCCGGTGCTGGCAGAGCACGGTAGCTTTCATAGCAGCAGCACAGAGCACTGCACCGTGTGATGCAGTGCTGGGAGGGCAGCAGGAGCCAACTGCAGCCACAACTCCCACTGGGGAGCAGGCAGCTGCCTGCACGCCGAGTGCCCACTGGGTGTCAAGGCAGGACTGCAGGAAACCACTCCGTTGCCATTTAAAGCTGAGATGCTTGCAGACAGAGGAAGTTGCAGCTGCCTTTTAAGATGAAATCACTCCGTGCTTGTGTTTTTGTTCATTCCCCCTGCTTCCCCCGGTCTGCCCCTGAGAGCATGGGATGAAGCGAGGCCCTGCGCCAGAGCCCAGCTCTCACGCCCCTTCCCCTGCCCTCCCCATGCAGACGCCTGCAGAAGGATAACACTGCAGAAGCAGTGAGAGGAGGAGGACCTCGTTCAGCAGGGGCAGAGAAGAGGGGAACTGTGGCGGCATTGCGTGAAGATGCCGTTCAAGCAGATGACGAGGTCTGAATGCTCCACAGATGGATTCTGGGCACGTTCCTGGGGCCACAAAGTGGCCACCCCCACCCCTAAAATGTGCTGTCGGCGGTCCAGAATGCTTCCATGGTAATGACCGGCTTCACTTGAAACCTGGAGAGAGCTTCCTGGTGGCATTTACTTGGGAGTAAGGGCTGCTGAGGCAGGGACTGCAGGGGCCTCGGGGTTTCCCAGGGAGACAGAACCCCTGCACTCAGCTTCTGCAGAAGTGATGGTACGACATTTCAGAGATCCTGGAGCCTTTCATGGTCTGGCTGACACTGCTTGCTCCTATCATTGTGAATTTGAGCCCAGATCAAGAAGGAGAAGTGGAATTGTGATACTTTCCTCCTGGAGTGTGAGGTGCTGAAAGAGAAGCAGACATCTGTCCTGCATTACTGGACCAGCGTGACAGGAAAGCATGTTTTAGGCTCTTGGAGCTGCTTGACTGCATCAGCAAGACTCGAAGGCTTGAGAACACCTCCAAGCCATCCTGCCGGGCTGCTGGGCAGGCATTCAGCAGGGTTAGGTACACAGGTGTTAAACTGGTCTTAGGACACCAAACCACTGGTCAGGAAGGGTTGCCTCCTCTACCTCCTGGGCCCGGTGACCTTGGGACACTGCTCCAGATTGCCTCTGGAAGCCCATGGCCATGGTGTGACGTCCCTCTAGGCAGGGCTGGCAGTCCTGAGCCACACAAGCACCACGGCCCCAGGGGCAGGAACATCATCTTCTCCAGTGCGGCCAGATGTCATTCATCCTTTGTGGAGCGGGCACGCTGCTGCCACGTGGCTCAGCTGTCCAAGGCTGTGTTTAGATCAGACGACTGAAAAGAATGGTAGTTAGGGCTTAAGTAGGAAGCTGAAATTGCAGCACTTGGCTCCAGCGTGCCTTCTTGGGGAGGCTCCTCCTGAGCTTCCTCTGCGGTTTGGAGCAGGAGGGTTATCCTGAAGGGGGGGGGGACTGGGCTCTGCTCTGTCCCTTGCTGACCAGGGGACCTCAAGCATGTCACCTCTGCCCTGGATTGCTCTGCTAAATTCAAAGCCTTGTAACTGGGAGTGCAGTTTGGGCTCCTCCAGCACTCAGAGATCGCAGTGAGCAGGAGGAAGCCAAGAGCATCAAAATGAGAGTGACAGAGAATGAGCAAGCGACAGCTTGTGGGACAGAGAGCAGAAAGGAGCTATTTACCTCCTGGCCACTAGCTCAGGCCAGTTCAGAAGCACAGCTGCCAGCCCATATGGGATATGCCCTTGTGACTTGGACCACAATGAAAGGACCTGGATATTTCCACCCTTAGTGATGCAGCTTGCTGAGCCCGCTTAAAGGCTAGAGCCTGGCCTGGACCCTAACCTTGTCTGAAAATGGGGTCGGGAAAGCAGCTGGGCTGGGCGGGAGGCCAGGAGGGAGATGACAGCTCAGAGATTGGCAGGGAAAAGCAACTGCTGAGGAGAGAGATGGCAGAAGCCCTTGAAGAAAGGGAAGAACTGGGAAAATGAGTTGATAAGGGAAATGGGGTGAAAAGCATCAGATGCACTTGGAAAGTGGGAATTGTTCCCACGCTGGAGGACACCTTGGGAAATGGCAAGATCACGTGCTGGGGGCTTCAGCTTCCTCGGCTGCTGTTCAGCTTGAGCAAAAGGTCCCAGTATCCAGAGGCAAGAGCCTGGTGCAGCTCCCACCATTGCTCAATCCGCCAGAAAACTGCTTGCTGCAGCACATGGACCGTGGAGGAGGTGCCAGGGCTGCACAGTGGAGAGGAATCTAGGGTAGTGGGTTAGATGGAAGCGATCGCATCTGACATCTGCCCTGGCACAGCTGTCGACACTGGGAGCCTGCATATCAGCCCGAGAGGATCGCATTAAAGCAATGCCATTACCCTCGCTCCCAAGCTCCCGCTCTGGGGCTGCCTGGGGATTAGGGAGAGCCGGGATGCACAGCGAGCTGTGAGCATGCTTCGGAGCTGCAGCAGCACTCACTGTGTGTAAGCAGTGCCCTCCTCCCTCAGCACACAGCAGTGTGGAAATCCGGTGCTGCTCCAGCCTGGAGGAGCGTGATTAATGGGACCACCACTGTACCCATTCTCTATCACTAGGTACCGGGTTTTGATGAGCTCCTTTTTGCACAAGCAGGTCTGGAAGTGGCTTTGTTGCTGTGCCCTCCCCTTCCTCTGATAGTGCCATTGCAAAGAATGCAGCACCCGCTCTGCCTGCCTTGCTGCGGCATCAGGGCCACCTCCACCCCAGCCCCTCTTTCAGCCTCTTCTCTCTGCATATACCAGGCACGTTTCTCCCATTACCCACAGCATTTCCCATCCTGTGCAGGCACACGGTGTATTTTGGCATGGAGATGTAATCAGGTCAAGGATTCGTGCTGCTCTGCAGTCAGGAGCCTCGTGGTGGCAGGTGGAGCGCGGGCTGTGTACCAGAGAGGAGCTGGCTCCTTGGGAAAAGCAGGAAGGGGATGGGGAGAGCAGCCTCAACCGAGCTGTTCACATGCCTTTAAGAAGTGGGGAGCAGGAGCAGGGGGCTAGGGCTGGGGGAGCAGGGTGCAGCTCTGCTCATCATCAGCCCTCCAGGTTCAGAGGGGCTTAAATCCACTGCGATGCTGCTGCCCTTGTGCATAATGAGGCGTCTGAGAGGAAGCCACCCAAATGGCCTGAACCCATCTCTCTTTTCCCCTCCGCTCTGAACGGTGGATTGTTTGGCCTTTGGCTGTCGTTTGCAACATCAAAGCAAAACTTAGGCCAACTCAAAATGCAATTTGCAGGCCCAAACATCTGTTCTGTGACGCAGATGAAGCAGTCGGATATTTGCAGAGCTGTGAGGGGGCCGCAGCCTCCTCGCCTTGCCCTTCTAACGTGTGTCCTGGGGAAGATCAAATCCTATTAAGCCACCGTTCTACTTGCAAATTATACCATGAGAAATCTGCCCCTTAGGATTTCTTATCAAACACGACGCAGAGGAGCTCTGCACATGCTAGAAAAACCTGCAGGAGCTCAGCCCAGCCTTGAATAATTCAGTAGCTTGAGCTGAAGAGGAGTGACTTAGCTCTCAAGGCAGCCCCATAGCAGAGAGCTGCATCCCAAAACCCACTGTCTGCAGTCCGTGGTGCATGCCTGCTGCGTTAGTGGGGGCTGAGTACTCTCACCTGGTGGAGTGTCCCCATTGGGTAAAGTCTGAGGCCATGGGGTTGGGCATTTTCTGGAGATGTCTGAACAAACTTGGTTCAGGCTTGAGTCAAGTCCTGAGAGCAAGCTATGAGAGCAAGCCTTTGAACCCCAAACCCGATGGCTGCCCTATGGACTAGTTTCTCAATGCAGTAGTGCAACAGGACTCATCTGGTGTGGTGTTCTGTCACATGTAGGTTCCAGCTGTTTTGGGAAAGGAGTAAACCTTGAAGCCTGGAGGATTTCTGTTCTTTTGGTGCGCTGCTTTGTCTCTCTCATCATACTTCCCATTCTTGTAACACCAGTCACAAGCTAACTTACACCACATGGGCAAATGTCTGCTCTTTGGACCCATTGTGTTTGCTGCTCGCTTTCAGAGCAGATGTGGAGACTTGAGGAAAGCAGCAGTGGGGTGCAGCAAGCCAGCATGGGTGAGGCTGTGTGGTTGGAGCAGCTGGAAGCCTGCGGGCAGCCAAGCCAGAGCTATTTGGGTGTTGCTGATCTTCCCTCCCCAGGCTGAATTTATTCCCTGCATGCATGCAGCGTGTGCCAGTGTTGCCATGACCCCTTGCAAGTTCTGAGCTTGCTTCCTGGCTCTTCAAACAGGCCATAGGGGTGATTTAGATTTCTTAGGGTTTGAGCTGAGATGTTGGATGCAGGCTCTGGTGTGTTATAGACCTCTCTACCTTGGGGGAGATTGAGTTGGGCATCACAGTGCTGAGCCAGCTGTTCTCCATTCCGTGCAGCTCCGAGAGAATCCAGGTGACCCTGAACCTGGATGGAATAGTTCAGGTGTTGGACTGCCACCTTCATGACACGTCCATTGGAATGATGACTAGAATTGCAGTCTTGAAATGGCTCTACCACCTGTACATCAAGACTCCTCGTAAGGTAGGTCAGGACTTGGCATGTGAGCCCATTGCTTCCTCCTGTGGGACCGAGTTGGTTGGAAAGGGGCACCCAGGCTTTAGCCTTCATTCCTTAATCCGCTGGGACTTGGATCAGCTGAAGGTGCAAGGACCAAGAACAGCACTAACTTTCCATGGGGCTGCCACTGCTGGAATGCCAAGAGGCTTAGGAGTAAAACGAGGGAGTCAGCAAGCCCCCGGGCTGAAGCTGGTCAGTGGGACTTGGCTGTGGTATAGCTCTGCAGGAAAAAAAATGTAGGTATGTGGCACTAGGAATGGCAGTATGACTTGGTTATGGGCCTTTGTAGCATGCGTAGTGGCTACAGCTGTGCTGTGCTGGCCCAGAAGTAGGTCTGTCTGCAGACTGCTTTGTAACTGAGTGTCTGCCTGCATTTTTCATAAGGGGTTGGCTGCTATTACCCAAGTGGCTTACGGGAGATGCTTCCAGGTGAGATGGAAAATGCTAGTGAAGCTTTTGACAGCCTCACGAGGAGTGCTAGAGGCCCTTTGGTGGGTGTTGATTTGGCCTTTGGGACTGATGCCGTTCACCTCTCTGGTTCTAGATGTTCCGACACACCGACAGTCTCTTCCCCATCTTGCTGCGGACCCTCTCAGATGAATCAGATGAGGTAAGTGCTGCAGCCCCTGCAGAAGTCCTTCTGGAAGCCCACCATCCCCACATCCAACCAGGCTTTGATGAAGCTTGGTCTGCTACGGTTGGGTTGGACAAAGGGGTTTCAAGGGCTTGGCTGGCTTTGGGCGTTCATTGCACCCTGTTGGCTAAACCAAACAAGACCCAGTGCAGTGAGCCCACACTTGCACAGCTCCCTCCTTTCTCAGTTGGACTGGTTTCTTTTGCATCTTCAGAGAGCCAGTCCCTCAAAACCTGTTCATGTGTATATTCTTTGCTTGCCTGGGAAAACTCAGAGCTCTGAGATTCGAGTCCCAGACTGGGAGTCAAGACCCCAGTGCCACACCTGGGGCTGGGTCTTGACCGGGTCCTCAGTGAGTGGGACTTCAGACTCTATGTGTCAGCTGTGGACACAAGAAGGGACTTGTTTCCTGCAGATGCTGTAAAATTTTAGAGGTGAGCCCTAACAAAATGATTAAGCAGTGGCCACCAGTAGCATCAGCTTTGCTTGGTGGAGCTATAACTCAATGCCCCAAAGCCTCTCCTGGTTTTTCCCAGCTCATATACATTCCCCCCACCGACATGCTGCCCCAGGCTGCGGGGCAGGCTTCTTTCTTTCTCCCCTTCCCATGTCCTTTGAATCAGAAGTCAGACACTACCTCATAGTCTGTGTCAACATGCCTTTGAGACATCCTCTGAGCAACCACGCTGGGCCCGGCCGGTGAGCAGCAGTGCTGGGGAGAATCATAGAATCGTTTGAGTTGGAAGGAACCACTAAAGGCCATCTAGTCCAACTCCCCTGTGATCAACAGGGACACCTACAGCTCAGTCAGGTTGCTCAGAGGGCTCAGCCAGCAGGCTCGTTGCCTTGGCCTGACATGCTGGGCTTAGGGACACAGCTGAGGACTAAGCCCGTCTGCCCCAAGCTGTGCTTTAGGAGTTAGCTTTCTGGCAGCAGCTTGCCACCTTGTTGTTAGATCAGCAGCAGCATTGGGCTGGCTCAGAGCGAGCAAAACAAATCCAGCAGCCACGAGGGAGCCAGCTTGCTCTGGCCTCACTCTTTGTGCCTTCCTGCCTGCTCTTTGGCTTCTCAACACAGAACTCTCCAACTCCAAGCTTGCTCCTTCACTTTTTTCTCAGTCTGGTCTTCTCAGTACTGGCACCTTTCTCTTTTTCTCGCCCCTGCATTGCACTCTGTAGCACTTGTGGTGTTTGTGTGGGATGCTGGCAGCTTTGGCTCGCTTGGCTCAGGCCCTGGTAACACCTCTGCCTTCAGCCGCCCTGGGTTTGGATGCATCCTGCACAGAGCTGCCAGTGATCCTCAGCATTTCTCACGCCAGACCTTCCTCGTGCAATAGAAATCACGTGCTCTCTGCACCAGATTACACGCTCAGGGGACCCAACCCCACAATAAATCCCTTGTGTGAGGGGGCCGTGAAGAGAGGAGGGAAGGGAATGAGCAAGCAGAGGAATGACTTGCACTTGCAAAGGCAAGCGGCTGCCTGGCCATTTTCCATACCCTGCTGCTTACGATGCAGACCTCTCCAAAAGAGTCCCCAAGCACACATCTGCCTTTGCAGTGCTCCAGAAAGCCTGCATCTCGCAGATAGGCTCTCCAGCTTGGCAGGAGACTGCTGTGAGTCATGTTGCAATTACACTGCTTATTAATATTTGAAAAAAGCAGCGAAGAAAGGACCCTGGTGATGCGTTTCCTCCGTGTGACATAACTGGGAATGGCTCAAAAGTAATTCTAAGCTGATTTATTTAATCCTGTCTTCTATTTATTTAAATGTTTGGGGGGTGGGGAGGGGGCGAGATTTTTTTGTTGTTGTTGAGGAAATCCACCGACGAGTCAATCCATTAAACATCAGTGCTCAGCTGGCTCCCAACCAGCTCTGCTGAGAAAATAGAAATGGCCAAAGTAACAAGGTGGGGGGGAGGCTTCAAGCTAGGCATTTTTGGGAAGAGTGAAGACAATTTGGGATGGCTGACCTGGAATGTCAGTGCCCAGATTTTACCAAGACCTGGTTAGGATCTTTGGGTGGTAGCGTGCTGGGCTGTGCCATGCTCAAGTTAAACGCAGCACTGCTGCAGAGGGCAGGATCTGCTCTTTGGGTTGTTGCACTCTGCAAGCTGTCTCAAAGGCAGCTCCTAGCTGGGCTGCTGGGCACGTCCCAGCCTGGAGCCCAGGTGCTGCACTCAGGTGAAGGCAGCAGAGAAAGAAAAATCAGAAGGGTCATAACTTCACACTTTTGTTGGCAGCAGCATCCTTTCTCCAGCTCCAGCATGGAGTTCCCTACATGCCCCTTCATGCTGATCTGCTGCCGTTGGTCTTGTGGGCTGGGACTTCTGCCTGACTCAGCGGGGCTGACGTGTGAATCATACAATCACAAACTCATTAAGATTGGAAGAGACCTCTCAGATCCCCACCCCCACTGTGCCCACTGCCCTCGTCCCTCAGTGCCACATCCCCACAGCTCTGGGACACCTCTAGGGACAGTGACTCCCCTGTGCCACCGCTTCACTGCTCTTTCTGAGCAGAAGTTCTTCCTAATACCCAACCTGAGCCTCCCGTTGTGCAACTTGAGGCCATCCCTTCTCGTCCTATGCTCGCTACCTGGGAGCCAAGGCTGAGGTGGGGTTGCTGTCTGATCTGAAGCAGCATCAAGCCCAGCTTCCTCTAAACTCTACTGGAGGAAAACCCACCTGCCTTTATGCAGGCTTTGGAACCAGCAAGAAAATCCCAATGATCTCTTAGCTTGCATCCTTTGGAAGTCTGCTTCTGCACCCGATGAGCAATGGGGACCTGGGGCCCTGTCCTGAAGCTGGTTAGCTGAGCCCGGGACGTTGTCATTCATGAGCATATTTTATTCCCTGGTGACAAAAGCGTGGTGGCTCAGAGCGCTGTGCTTCAGACCCTGCTTTCTGGCAGCTCTCTGAGCTGTGCTGTCCTATTAAATCCCAGCAAATTTCTCCCGTTGCGCCCGATTCCCAGCACAATGAAGCCTAACAAAAGCTTGTGCCAGAGCGAATAGCCGTCTTCATGAGGTTTGGTTTTCAGTTGTGCTCTGTTGGTTTTAGGTCCATTGTGCTCCAGCTCCCAGCCTGTAATTCACCACCACTAAAATATTGTGATCCCGTGCAAAGCAGAGAGCAGAGAGAGTGTGCAGGGAGAAGGCTGAGCGTGCCTGCCTTTTGTTTTCATGATTTTTGTCTATATTTTGATATTTATGTGATAAATATTTTCCAGAGAGACACTTCGGGTGCTTGGATACCGAAGCAGGGAGGTTACCCGTTCTCAAGAGGACAAGTTGCATTTGAGGGTGTACTGTAGGGCTTTAATGGTGGGGTGTAGAGAGAGGTATATAATTTAAGTTGGATCACAGAAAATGCGGTCAGCCCAACCTTCCATGCATGCAAGCAGCCCGTGAGCAGCAATCCCACTGCCTGGTGCAGTGGGGTGGAATGATACTCTCTGTGTGCCATAAGCACTCAAGGAGAAGCAGGGGCAGTGTGTTGAAAGCTGCTCTGTGCTCCACGTCGTGCAGGGTTGGGAAGTTTCTTGGAGGGAGCCTGGTCCACGGGGAGCAGCTTGGCTCAGCACCAGTGTAGGGCTGCCATTATGTGGTTGGGGAATGAAGGATAAGGGCTGCAGTACATACGTACATAGTTTGTTGTAGAATTGTGTGAGTTGGAAGGGACCTTAAGGGCCGTCTGCTCCCAGTCCCTGCATGAGCATGGACACCCACAGCTCCATCAGTGCTCAGAGCTCTGTTCCCTGACCTTGGCTGTCTGCAGGGACGGGGCAGCACCACCACCCTGGGCATCCTGTGCCACTGCCTCACCACCCTCAGTGTAAAGATCTTCCTTACCTCCAGTCCACATCTTTACTCCTTCATCTCAAAGCCATTCCCCCTTGTCCTATCATGACAGACCCCTCTGGAAAGTTTGTCCCCTTCTTTCTTGTAGCCCTTTTAGATACAGAGAGGTTGCTATCGGGTCTTGCCACGTTGCTCTGGATGCAGCCCAGGGTACACTTGGCTTTCTGGGCTGCAAGGGCACATTGCCCAGCTGCAGCCACCAGTATTCTAGGTCCTTTTCAACAGAGCTGTGCTCCACCATTCCATCCCCCAACTTGTACTGATAGTGAGAATTGCTATGACACAGGTGCAGCCCTTGTACTTAGCTTTGTTGGACCCCCCCTTCCCCCCTTCCTACTGCGTTTGCTGATGCCATGAAGGTGAGCTTACACGGCCTGGGAGGATTTTCCCTTGGCAGAGGGAGGAAGGAAGCCTTCATTCTGCTCTGCCAGCTGAAGCAAGTGCCATAGAGATGCGAGGAGTGCTGCTCTGTCCCCTCCCAGCAGCAGGCTGAAACCCAGCGGCTGTGAAAGAAGAGAAAGAAAAGAGCTTGGCAGGATCAGAGGAGAGAAGTCACTGTGCTGGGGGCCTGAAAAGAGCCCTGGTTATATTGCTGTGGGAAGATTAATGGTGGGCTTCTCTTTCTTTTCTTGTTTTTAAAGCTGGTGGAGGGGGGTAGGATGTGAGTTTGCTTTTTGCACCTTGCATGCCTGGGGCCCAGCAAGTGCTGCTGGTTGCACTCCTGGCTCTGGGACAGCTTATTTCTCCCTTCTCAGTTACAACTGGAAGCTTCAGAGCGAGGAAAAAAAGAAACACCGAAGCAGCATAAATGCCTCTGCATGCCTTGGGGGAGCCTCAGTGCAGCAAGGGGCTGCCTGGAGTGGCAGAGCAGGGCGAGGACCATTGTGGCAGTGCTGCTCCTCCATCTCAGTCCCTTTTGAAGAAGTGCTTTTACAGCCCTTCCTTTTCTCCTCCCCGGGGCTGTCACACTCTGGCTGGGCTTCCATCGTCTGCTCTGCTCGGCTGTTCGTGGTGTCACGCGTCCCTGTCATTGCCCAGGGACATACAGGTCTGTGCTTAGTGTAGGCACGCTTTAATCTCCTCTTTTTGTAAGGTTTCCCTTAAATAGCAGCACCTTCAGGAGCTCAGTCTGTGCCCTTATCACGTGCAGCTGATGCAGCACCCTAGCTCTGCCCATCCGTGGGTGCACCAGGAGCATCCAGATGATGCTACATGTGGGAAGGCACCCAAGGAAGCACAGGGGCTTTATCCACCTGCCCCTGTGTGAGCCAGCACGCACGATGGCAGTGCTGCTACAGGCTCAATTCAACCAGAACAAGAGAGAAATGAACCTGACCTACATCTGAAGAGACCCATGGCTCCCTACTCTGCGTGCCCTCAAAATCCATGCTGTAGAGGCAATGAGGAGAGCAATTTCACTGCTCCCAGGGCTGCTTATATAGAACAGCCATCCCATAACCCATTCCTGGCTGTGAGGTTTGCTCCGACCCACAGCCTGACCCCCTGTTTGCATCACCATGAGTCCTGCAAAGCCACCCTGCTTTGGGGGCTTGTTCCTGCTCTCTGCACAGTTACTGGCCCCAGGGAGAAATGTATTGCCCTGAATCTCATCTCCTCTTTAGCCCTCGGGGAAACCATGCCTAGAGGCTCAAGGCATGGCAGGGGCAGTCCTCACTGCAGGACGTCCTCCACAGTGCTCTTTGTCATTAGTGCGTGTTCTCAGCAGGGCACAGAATGGTCTCTCTGGCTTTGATGCAAGGTTTAGGGGCTCCCACCCTCCTCATGTCCTCACTGCAGGGCTGCTGCACCCCTAAAAATCCCTCAGGGCACCCCCAGTGCCCAGCGCTCTCCCATTGCCTGACCCATCCCTTTTCTGGGAGCTGGGAATGGTTCCGTCCCTTTTGCTGAGGGATGGGACCAGCTCTGCTGGCGCAGCCGGCCCGTTGCCATGGCAGTGGCAGCCCCGTGCTCCTGCAGGATATTGCTTTCTTCCAGCTTCCATCGCAGGGATGTGCAGTGCATACCAAGTGCTCTGGCTCTGCTCTGTCCCACCGGGGCTGGGAACCGCTCTGCAGCACACAGGGAGGAGGTTGGGCTCCATGCCTCGTTCCCACGGCTGGAGAACCCCAGCTCTTCATATCCGCTGCTCCCCATCCTCCAGGTTGTTATGCACCATCCCTCCTGGTTCTGATTTCCTCCATGTTTTTGCGATTATGAAATCCAGACCATGTGGACAAAGGGGTAAATTGTAGGATTTAAGGCTTTGAGAAGCAACAGGGATGTGATTTCAATTGCAGTCTTGTTGTTGTTGCTGTGGGAGCTGCTGGTGTCATCTGTGCTGGGTGATAACCCAAGGTGGGCATTGTTGCAGCCAGGCAGGGGGTTGGGACCATGTCATAGAACCACGTAATCATTAAGCTTGGAAAAAAACACTAAGAACACCAAGCCTAACCCTAATGCATCTCCTTATGTGCTGTGACTATGTCCCTCTGTGCCACATCCTGCTCCATCCCTGCCCCTGGCTTCCCATCAGCCTCCTTTATCTCATCAACTGAGGCTTGAAATCCCTGCAAAACCAGGAGGAGGAGAGGAATGGGTTCTCTCTACAGGGAACCGTGGGCTCCCTTCCCTGTAAGAGGATGAGAGTTGATGACGTTGGTGACATCCCATGATGGCAACAAGGTCCCATCCGTGACAGCATCGCAGAGCAGCTGTAGGCAGGGCTGCATTCTTCTATCCTCAGGGATAGTTCCTCATTGCCAAAGCTGCTGTTGTCATCTTTTCTCCTCCCCTCAGTTGCCCCACACTGGGACTTCATTGTGTTTATGCCCATGGATCCTCCCAAGCATGGTTACCACTCACAGAGCTGCTGCACCTTCCCACGGCCAGCCTTGACAACCACCTGCTCAGGCTAATGGGGCCTAAAAATCAGCTGTAATTACACTAAATAACCTAACTCATCTGTGCAACACGTTTTCAGGGGTCCTGTTTTCAACTTGTGCTCATTATTAAAACATGTCTTTGGTTTTTACTGGTTTGGGGGTGAGGATTTTCTTGGTGTCTTAAATTCCCGTCTCATGCTGCTGTACAGAGAGTTGCCCTTGGCCTTGGGGAATGCATAAGAAGTCCTCAACGTTGCACTTGGGTGTCCTGTGCTGGGTGCAGCTGTGCAGTGAGGCCTTGCTGGCAGCCCTTCAGCCCTGGTACGCTCAGAGCATCAGGGAAGAGTGATGAGATGTCTGGGCCTGAGGACATTGGGTTGGAGAAGGACCCAAAATAGCTCGAGACATGAGAGGAGTCGGGGGGAAAAAAAAGCACCAACCTGTAATAACTTCTCCAGAAGTGCTATATATAGTTACACGGGCTGAGCAGATTGCTGGGATGAGGGAGCAGCTCTCGGATGCTGAGCAGGAGCAAACCCAGACCTCCCTGAACTGGGAGAAGCAAGCTGAGCTCCCAGCTGTACAGTATGGCATGGTTTCCCCTGCTTCCTTGGGACCTGTTTGGATTTTCCCCTGGGGCAGGAAAGTGAAAAGACCACTAAGATCCACAAGTCCAAACCCATCATGCCCACTAACCACGTCCCTCAGTGCCACATCCCTACAGCTCTTGGACACCTCCAGGGACAGGAACTCCACCACTGCCTTTCCTGCCCCAGCTCCTGGGCAGTCATTTGAAATCTTCCCTTTTCCCTGTTTTCCTTACGTCTTTTGTGTCCTGAAGGGATGTGGTGCTCACCGTCCCCTCTCTCTGGCGGTGATTTTGGAAGGCAAAGCTCACCCGCTTGCAGCTGCTCGGTGCCTGCTCATCCACGCTCTCCCTCTCCACACAGGTTATCCTCAAGGACCTGGAAGTGCTGGCCGAGATCGCCTCTTCTCCTGCGGGACAGACAGAAGGATGCGGCCCCTCCGAGGCTGCAGAGCCACGATCTGGCCAGGTGGAGCTCCACGTCCCCATCCGAAACAGCCAGCTGAGCTCCTCGGGTACGTGCCCCACGCCGCGCTCTACGGTAGGCCTGGGCTGTCTGTGTTACTTTGCTCTTTCTCCCTGCTAGCAGCAAGATCACAGAGCCCACCCCACTGTGCCCACTGCCCACGTCCCTCAGTGCCACATCCCCACAGCTCTGGGACCCCCCCAGGGATGGTGACACCCCACGTCCCTGGGCAGATGCTGCAGAGCCTGCTGCAGAAGGATGTTGTTATCACCCTTCTTTTTTGGGACCCTGGGTGCCAGCCTCATTTCTTGTAAGAGCCCTCTGAGGCCCTAAAAGTGAGTCAGGCCAGGTGCTTGCTGCACATCCAGGTGCCCAGTGCACACACAGCCCCTCTGTGCCCGTGATGCAGCACGTTGCCGGCTCGTGGCTGCGTGCACTGAATGCGAACGGCGGCGGTGCAGACCTCGGAGGAGAGATGCAGAAGGACAGTCCTGTTGTTTGGAGAGAGGGGGAAAAAGCCCTTCATTAATCATCCCAGCGCACTGGGCGGCTTTTTCCACCTCCCCCTGTCTGTGGCTCATCCTCCGCAGTTCCTTGGCTGCCCCTTCTCCTCGGCTGCTGCTGCTGCTATTTCGGAGCCTCCCCATTGTGCTCCTCACGCCAGGTCGGCCTGGCCAAAGGCACATTTCATGTCAGCTGTGGATTGTAAACTCAGAGCAGAGCCAAGGCAGCCTCTCCCTGCACAGCAGAACCAGCGCCGCATTCCGCTCCCTGCATTTGTTTTCTTTGAAGAACACTGATTATTTCCCTCCTCCTTGCACTGCAGCAGAAAGCAGCCAGGTTTTGGCAATCCCTCGGCTGCCTGGGGTGTGTTTTCCTTCAGCTCTGCCTGCCTGGTGCATGCAGGATAGAGGAGTGGGGGGGACACCTGGCAGGGTGCTCTGTGAGTGCCACCGTTGTGCCGGTGTCACAGGTGAGCCCACGCAGGTGGAGCTGCCAAAGGGCTGTGGTTCAGCTCACACCAATGGCTGTCTGAGGTTTCCTTCCTAGTGGATTATCTAAAAATAGCAGGCTGCCGTGGCCCCTCAGCTCTCTGGAAGAGCGACTTGGCTTCGTTTATGCAAGTGGAACGCTTAAAGGGAGTCTGGTGCTGCTCTCTGCAGCCGGAGCTCCAGCCCTGAGGAGCCACACAGGTTGCGATGCATTCTGCTTTGGCTGCCTGGTTTGCTCTCTTTTTCTTTAGAATTGTACCAGGGTTGAGCTTTGCACATGCGTTGGTTTTTACCCAAAGCTGGATGCCCCCAAGTTCTGCAGATGGGATGTCGGCTGCACAGGGGTCACAGCGGGGCTGGGAGGCTCCTGCATCGTGGTGGGAAAGAGGGGGCTCATGGAAACAGCTCTTTTTGCTGCAGGGTTGTGATGGTGGAGGCTGTTTTGGGGATTGGAACAAAACCAGTAGACAGCCTGAATGTGCTGCTGGTGGAATGGTGCAAGGTTGGAGGAAGCGAGGCCAAAGTGGCACAAAGGATCTGGGTGTGATTGTATGACTGCACCAGTGGGACAGGCAGTGTAGTAGTGGAGTGGACAGGAGCAAAATCCTCTTCAGGCACTTCTGCATCATGCTTTGGCTTGGAGCTCTTTCTGGTAACAGGATGCCATTGCACTGACAGCACTGGAGGAGAGGCCGGGGCACACTGGTGCTCCCCCCCAGGGTCACCCCATTACCTTCAGAGCACTTCATGCCCTCGCTGGGAGGAGGACTGAGTAACCCTAGGTCTGCTTCTGTCCTACACCCCAGCACGCAGCTCTGCAGGTGGGTGAGCGTGGCCATCTGCAGCCCTCAGGTTGGCAGCAGCTCTGTTTGCTGCCCTGCCCACACCTGCTCTGCACACAGGCAGCACAGGAGGCAGCAGGGCCCCGTGCCACACCGCGGGCTTCCCCGACTTCCTCTCTCACCCTTTTCTCCCCTCGGGATGTGTTTATGCAGTTGTTTCCCTGCCATTCACTCGGGTTTCCTTCAGATGCTCGGTGATTAGTCAGGAAAACGGTGTCCCACTTCCTCAGCCCGTTCCCAGCTCGGGGTTTTATTTAGCCGCTTTGTTCTCCCCTTACGTAAGGTCAGCTGCCCTCCAACTGCTTCTCCCTGCACAATGAGGTGAGAAGCGGGGTGCGTGGGAGCCCCGGGAGGACTCCTCCTGTCTGTGTGGGACGGCTGAGCCTTCTGCAGTCCCTCTGTTACCTTCTGCCACGCGTCCCTTCCCTTCTGCCTGCTTTTCCCAGGGCTCTGTGGAGATGTAGCTGGAGGGAAAGCCACCCGTTTTATCACGGCCACGTCTCACGTTTGGCATCTCAGGTGGGTCAGGTGCTGCTGGAGCATCCCTGATGCGGAGGCAGATGGGGAGCCATGCATCAGGCATCCTGTTTTGGTGACCCTTGGTGGCAGGAGCCTCAGGGGCTGGCACCTCTTTAGGGTGACCCAACGTGGCTTCCAGCAGCTTTACTTCTGCACACCACACCGAAGTCATGTACAAGCAGGAGAGGGCCCACAGGTGGCCTCCACCATGGCTAGCACGGGTGCAAGCCCTCCAGCCTACTTCTCCAGCCCAGTTCTGCACAGCAGGAGGGCAGCACCTCCAGAAAGCTGCCAGCCCCAGCAG
This sequence comes from Callipepla californica brunnescens, assembly GCA_023055505.1. Lineage (NCBI taxonomy): Eukaryota > Metazoa > Chordata > Aves > Galliformes > Odontophoridae > Callipepla > Callipepla californica. The sequence goes on along the minus strand of JALIRH010000016.1, from coordinate 473,811 downwards.
CTCCGTGCGCACATCTCTTCCTGTCTGCACGGAGCAGCACCACGACCCTTTGTTCTGCAGGAGGCACCTTCCTCTCCCCGCACTCCCTCCTGCCTGGCTTCCTGCCCCCGGAGGTGGTGGGGACACCGACGTGCCCTCGGAGCACATCACACCAGAGGATGTTTATGGGGAGGCTGACTTCATACGTGGGTGTGCTAACACGCTTGAGGTCATTAGTTTCAAGCAGCAACACTCGGGATTCTGTGGATTACTCCTGAGGAGCCTGCCAACAATCCTTGAGAAACGTGGTCTGCTTTGTGGGGACCGCTCAGTGCTGAGGTCTCCCAGGGAGGGCAGTGGTGGCTGCACGGGGAGCGGTGCAGGAGCAGGCAGAGCTCAGCCAGGGCCACGCACCGTCAGTGGCTTCAGAGTGTTCATTTCCTCGGCAGCATCCTGTGCTTCGGAGAGGGCTGAGCTGACGTCTCTCGGAGCCCAGCTGAGCTGCCGACACACTCGCATCTGTTTCCAGCTACGCCCCATGCTGGGTTTTGCAGGGGGGAGTCTGCCTTTATTTTATTTATTTTCTTACGGCTCTATTTTTATCCCGCTCCGCGAGGCTTTGCTCCGATTGAAAACATCCTAGGGAAGGGAAGGAAGGGAAGAAGGCTGCTGGGGGAGGCACGGGGCAGATTCCCACGTCTCTTCGTGGGGCTGTGCTGAGCTCTGTGGGGCTGGGGCCAGCAGCGTGCAGGGATAGCCAAGGGAGGTCAGTGCTGGAAGCACTGGGAGGGATGCTGGGCTCCAGCAGCCCCATCCGCACGCAGGGCACGGCAGTGGGACATGAGAGCTGCTCTATCTGGATGCTGGCAATCTTGCTGGAGGCAGCGCTTCCTCCCAGACCCGTGATCATACAAAGCGTTTTGTGAGCGAGGAAGCAGCCTCCAATTACCCTTTCTATGGGAATGAAGACGCAGCAGCCACTCTGCAGTGCTCCTTGCCAGCTCCCAGCAGCTCCCCCCCCCCCCCCATATCCCAGCCTGGGTCCATGCTGAAATTGCCTCAATTACAACGTGAAGCCAGTCGCTGCAGCTAAACCAGCACCAGTGTCCTGGTGGGTGCTCATTAAACAGCTTACACTGCTTTCGCACGCATCAGAAAGGAATCAGTTCTGGTCAGATCACACTTAAATTCGGTTTCAATGGAGTTAAGCAAGTCCGCACTGGTTTTAATTAAGCACAGTTTGAAACCAATTATGGGAAATCAACGTTCTCTGCGACGGTGGAGTTTGGTGCTCAGTGGCTGATGTTGTCAAATCCAATGCCCAAGCATTTGGGGACGCTTTGGCACTGCAGGTTTGGAGCCTGCTCCATCCGCCAGGCAGCCAGGTGGCCTGAAGGAGCCAGGCTGCATGACAATATATATTTATAAGGTCCTTAATATGGATTCCTAATTGCCTGTCTCTTTTGATTTATAACACGGCCGCGTGAGCGATGGGAGCGCACTGGCGATGTGGTGAGCGCGGGGATGCTGGCCTGGGTGCTGCAGGAGCCCACTGCCAGGCTGGGAGCTTCCCTTGGGTGGGAGGTTTGCTGCTTTCAGGCCCAGGGGGAAAAGCAGGGGGGGCTTTCCCACTGCACAAGGCTCTTTGTGCCATAGCAGCAGTGGATACCTCGAGGGGGAGAAAAATCGCTTTGGGTGAGCGTCAAAACTCAGCTGAGAGGAGGAGCTGGGAGCAGTCAGTGAATCATAGGATCATTAAGGTTGGAATCATAGGATCATTAAGGCTGGAAAAGAGCTCTCAGATCCCCAAGCCCAACCCCAGCCCACCCCCACCATGCCCACTGCCCACGTCTCTCAGTGCCACATCCCCACGGCTCTGGGACACCTCCAGGGACAGTGATACCCCCACCTCCCTGGGCAGCTGTGCCAATGCCTCATGGCTCTTTGGGGGCAGAAATTGTTCCTAATATCCCACCTGCAGATACAACGTGAGCAGGGATCTTTGTTCCTCCTGCTCCTCCTCGGTACCAAACCTCCGTCAGCCCCACTCGTGGTGCGTTCGCAGCCGATCTGGCAGGTTACAGATCTGCAAAGTCTCACTGTAGGGGAAGGGGGAGAGGTGCAAGCTTCAATGAACCAAGCCACAGTTTTCGTCGCACCTCTCTGCTTGTCTCTCGTGCTGCATGGAAACACCAAAAGCTGCTCGCACACGTCTCCCACGCCAGATCTCGGTGTGCTGAGCCGTAACCCGTAGGGCCACGCGCTGAGCTGTGTTGAAGAGCAGTGGGGATGTGGCTCTGAGGGGTGTGGGCATAGTGGGGGGAGGGAGGGTGCTGGGATTGGACCTGGGGGGTCTGAGAGGTCTTTCCCAGCATTAACGGTTCTGTGACTCTAAGATGTGTCATGTTACTGGCTTCCAGTCGCCACCACTGGAAGTCATGAGATGAAGTGCTGAGGATGAGATGAAGACTGAGGATGGAGAGGCTCGCAGCAGGGGCAGAGCTTCTCCTGGCTGGATTTCAGCCTCAGAGCATTGGGTTGGGTGCAGGTCTGCCCCGTGCGGCTGTTCCCATTTCCAGGCACTGGTGAGAAGTGCTGACAGCTGTAGTGGTGACACGCCGGGCACGGCTGTGGTTTCGCTCTGGGTGATCCGTGCCTGGGAACAACCGCACCTTTGTTTCGGAGCACATTGTCTCAGCAGTGTAATATTTTTGCCCGGATCAGCTTACCTGCAGCTGAGGGGAAACACGATGCTGTGGCTCACACTTGGGCTCAGGGAGATGCCTGCTTCAAAGCGTGGCTCAGGGTTTCAGCTGTACTGGGGAAGGGGATCCCATGGGAAGGAGGCACCCGTTGCTCTGCAGCAGGTTGTGCTCCATCCTTTTGGATGCTCACATCCTCACCTCCCCATCTCGCTGCCATCACTGTGGTGGGAATCAGCCCAGCGACTTTTCCATCAGCCCAGGCTTCGGCTGTCTGATTGCCTTCTTAATTGGCTGCTCCGTGCTCCGCTGAATCCCGACAGAAGCAGACACCACTCATAAATCAAACTGTGCCCAATGGAAACCCTGACCACGCCGGGCTGCGCACACTTCCTCCTCACCTGTGGCCTTTGTAGAAGACATAAAGGGACAGTCCTGCAAACTGCCACGGTGGTGCTGCTCACCCTGCATTCCCATGCTGTGTCCTCTTGGGATCCCTTTGCCATCCTAATCCTCCAGCCCTGAGCCAGGTGTGTGGGGAGGAAGTGTAGAAGAGCCTCCTAATCCCTAAGCTTGGCTCCCTGATGCATTGTGATTCTTTGCCCTTCCAACCAGCCCTGGGGCACTGAGGGGTGACGCACCAAGTGGGCCTGTGTCACCTGCAGCACCATGGTGACGTAGGGCTGAACATGTGGCTTGGAGCATCTCTGGCATATGGGGCTGTCTGTTTCTTTCATTACCCAAAGAGATGGGATTGTGCATTTACTCGGAACTTGGGTACCTCTTCTGTCAGCTGCTAGAACTGATGGGATCTGTGGCCATCTCCTACAAAGCCCATTTCAGCCCCATGTGCTTCCTGAGGACACCTTGAGATACTTCCCCTGGGATGGAGAGGGCTAGCTCTGCTCAGACTGAGGCTCAGAGCTCCTGTTCCCATGAGTGCTCTGTCCGTATTTTGGGTCTCTGCACACTGATTAAGGCTGCTTTGGCTAACGTGTCCCACCTGCTCTCATTTCCTCCCCAGGACCTAAAGGCTTGGAGTGCTCTCCCTCCACCCCCACCATGAACTCCTACTTCTACAAGTTCATGATCAACCTGCTCAAGAGGTTCAGCAGCGAGCGGAAACTCCTGGAGATGAGAGGAGCCTTCATCATCAGGTCAGAGCCCCGCTGTCCCCAGCACTGCACAGGCAGGGTGGGCTGGGGGAAGGGTCCGAGCTCTGCGTTCTCCCACATCACCAGCAGCCAGAAGTGGTTTCCACAAGCCTCCCTTGCTTGCTGGTAGTCAGTGCTGACGTTTCTAGAGCAAACAGGCTTGCCTTTCGCATGTTGAGGCACCACCATATTTCTTGCTCCCAGCCCCCGAGGCAAAGTAGCTCCCTGTTAAATAGTGTTGTCAGATCCCGTTTGTGCTGAGAAGTGAGCAGAGCAGCAGGAGCAGGAGGGCAGGCTGTGGCTCAGGGTGCCAAATGGACCGAATTCTTCCACCTGGCTCGGCTCAGAGCACTGCAGATCAGCGTGGTTTCATTGGGCGCTCAGTGCTTGTCTGGTGGAAGCTTCATTCCCAGCATGGATGGGTTTTGCTTCCACTATTTAGGAGCTGCAGTTGGGCACTGAGGCTGGAAAACCGAATGTTATGACAGCTGGCAGAGCGTCATCTTGAATGCAATGAAATCTGGGGCAAGGGAGACAAATTCCTCTGCTTGCTTCGAAATAATGGACTTAGCAGTCAAGGCAAGGCAAGGTCGAGGCAAAATCAGCAAGGATATTGGTGTGGGGAGGCAGGACTGGGGTTCCCTGCTCCCTTGGTTTTGGTGTGGTGGCAGCAAGACATGCCAGAGGAGCACAAACCCCGAGCATACTGCAGTGGGAGAAGGGAGATGCTTCTCCCAAGCATGCAAGCTTCACCACTGTGAGCTGTGATCAGAAAATAAAGCGTGTAGATCTCCCAGTGTGCTAAGTCAAGCTGGGTCATGAGTTATATCTTCTGGGCATGAGCACAGCCTTCTGTATTGGGCTCACTGTAATTCTTTGTGCCCAAGCTTTGGGCAGCCTGAATGAATACTGAAAGTCGCTACACAGCTGCTGGTCGGGCAGGGGCACATGTAAATGCCCTCTCATATGATGGCCACCTCCAGTTCCCTCCCTTGGCTGCCATGCACTGGGAGCCCCACTTGAGCTGGTGCTTCTTACGGTGGCTCTTGCCCCAGGGTTGTGCAAAAAATCCACATCAGTGTGGAAAAAAAAAAAAAAAAAGAAGAAGAAATCTGACTTGGCTCTTCATCACGTCATGCTGTGGCTCACGTGTGCCCTGGGCTGGGGCCAAGGCAGCAGTTCTGGGAAGGGTGAGCCCCAGGCACCACTGAGTAACTCTGAACCCTACTGACAACAGCGCAAGTGCTGGCTTAGCTGCATCGGGGTAAGGAAGATGGGAATGGAGCAGGAAAAGTTTTCCAGGACTCTCTGGAAAAGATTGATCTGCTGCCAGAGGGACCCACCAAAGGCAGAGCCTCGCGCTGCTATTTTTAGCTGCTTCCCAAATGAAAGCCATATGCGTCCTCCCGCATTGCATCCTTCCACTGCCTGCAGCACGCTCAGCTGTTGGGCACGGCGGGTGAGAAGCCGACCCCACGCTTCCACTTGGGAGATGTGGGGGGAGATCTCATCCCCTGCTCACCCTCTGCCACCAGGGATGGTGGAAGTGGGGCTGGGACAGCAGGGAAGGAGATAAACCTGTTAGCTTAGGTAATGATTGCCAGCCCAAGGATTAGTGCTCGATGGAAAGGGAAATGTTGCGCAGGGTTTACAGCCCACGCAGCATTTTTCCCCGTCACGTTGGCAGTGCTGGGCAAGCTGAGGTCTGTGAGGTCAAGCAGAGGGACTGTGGTAAGGCAGTTTGTTTTCCAACCCAGCTCCAGGCTTGGGCATGTCTGACTGCTGACTCCAGAAGTACTTTGGTCCCTGTCCCGATGAGCACTGGAGGCAGAGGTCCTGGGACACCACGTGCCCAAGGAGATGAGATATGGGGTCCTCACTCTTCAGGGACACAGGGTCTGTGGGTGCATAGAGGAGCACCCATGCCCTGCTCACCCTGCCGCCTGCCCTGGTGGCATCCAGCCCTCCACGTATGGCATGAAGCACCCTGGCATGCAAAGCAAGCATGTGGCTGGAGCAGAGCCCAAGACAGGAGGAAAGGGGAAGGGAAGCACCCAGGAAGGGCCTCTCAGGGCTGCTTGGTGTGCACCTGATTTCAGTGACTCCTGATTGTGATTCCACCTGACTTTTGTCAGTGAATCCTGACAGTGATTCCACCTGACTTTAAAGGGGATGTGCCAAGGGAGCTGCACTCCTGCTGCTGGGTCCCGCAGAGCAGGTCGAGGTGCTCGTCTCCAGAGCTGAGAACCATCTTGCCTTCAGAACTGGCTGCCCTACCTCCTCTTTTCTACCAAAAGCAGCTCCAGAGCCGTTGTTGGAGGCAGATTGTGTGATTTCCTTCAGCGTTACCTTTCCCCTTGGTGCACAGAGCTGTGCCTTTCCCGCTAGCACAGAGCTATCTGCCCCAGCTGGCATGTGGCACTGAAAGAGTCCCGGCCTCAGCAGAGCCCGTAAGCAAGAGGAAAACATCCCCATTCAGCTGCAGGCCTCCTGATGCTGGTCTGGAACAGCAGAAAAATGCAGAGGAGCTTCCAAAGCATCACATGCCTTTTGGAGCCACATGGCCAGCCTCAAAGCAGAGGAGCAGCCGCTGTGCCGGGGCTTGTCCGGGCAGCCAGCACAGAGGTTTCCAGACTGGATTTCATGCTCGCCTGTTGGTGGGATGCGGGATGAAACAAAAGGCTGAGCCCTGTCCCATAGCACTGGGTTCATTGCTGGGAGCACAGGTCCAGACCCAGCAGCATGCTGCTGGTGGCTGCACAAGAGAACCCACGGGCTATGCAGTGGCCTGGAGATGTCCATATGCAGGGTGTGTTGCAGGGTAGGGTTTGGCTTTGGAGCCCTTTTTGAGTGCACCAGAGGCTGCCTGAGTCAGCACTTTGCTCTGACCAAGGCACAGACACTGCCCGAGCTTGTCTTACAGAGCTGGGGAGTGAGATCCCCGTGGTGCAGCACCCTCCTCCCATGGGGTGCGTGCAGTGGGGTGGCCACTGGACTGGGATACATCATTTCCCTGCTTTTACCCTGGAGGGACACCAGAACCCTGTGGGATCATGGGCTGATCCACTCTGCTGGACCAGATGAGGTTATTTGACCAATCTAGGGCACTAGCTGTGAGCTGGAAGGTCCCAAGGTTCCCACTGGGCAGAGAGTATAGGGAGGGAAGGGTTCACCTGCAGAACACCACACCCTGCTCTGCCCATGGGATCTCAAAGTCCCACTGTGCTGGAGAGTAGAGCAGCCTGGCTTTGCTGAGGAATGGGATGCTTGGATGCAGAGGAAGGGACACCTATGGGTGTCATCCTAGCACATCACACTGGGCAGAGCAGTGTCCGTGCTTTGGGGACAGCCTCCTCTTTTGGGGCAGGGATGGACTTCTCTGCCTTCACCCAGCAACACAGAGAGGATGGAGGTGTTGGGAACCCATCATGGATCTGCACAGTGGTAAGGGGATGTTGAAACCATCAGGGCCCTGGTTAGGGTTAGGGTCTAGGTTAGGGTTAGGGTCCTGCTGTGTTGCCATCATGCACTGGAGATGCTCTGCTCCATCCTTACCCTGAGCCCACTGATGCTGGAGCTTCCCATGCCCAGAAAATCCCTCTGTCCCCCCCCCCAGCATCATTGCCACGCGCAGAACAAAACCCGCATTTGTCTTCGCGTGAGCCATTCAGCTTGTCCTCAGCAAAGCGCAGGAAAAAAATAGGGGAAAAAAAAAATGCAGCCCCTTTGATAAACTGTGATATGAACTCGGGTAAAATCCAAACAGCTGTGATCACTACAAGGGGAGCTTCTGTGTCGGGAGGCAGCGAGGCTGCGAAAACGCCTCGCACTGCCTGCCAGGATGCTCTCTGGCCGCCTGCCCTTTTGCTTTAATGAACTGTGCACTTTCCCCCTCCCTCCCCGTTGCCTCACAGAAAGGAATAACTGGAGAAAGCTGTTGAGGGTTGTTTCTTTCCTCCAGTTTGCACAACGGAGAGCAGCAATCCCCCCTCAGCCCTCAGCTTAGAGAGCAGTGCTGGGATGGGGCAGAGGATCCAAGATGTGGTCCCCAGGTGCCAGCCACTGGCCCCCAAATGTGGGTCAGCCCCCACCCTGCCTGCAGCTTTACGTAAGAGCCATTAGCATGCTGGCGGCTTGCTCCCTTCCCAGCCCGTGGGGGCTGTCGGGAGCTATCCACACTGCACCCCTGCCCTTGGCTCTGCTTTCATTGCCCTGCTAGAGGAACCCACTTCTCACGCACTAATTGGGACAGGCCGGAGCTTTGCCGTCAGTGCACTGTCCCCGTTTCATCCCTGCAGGCAAACAGGTTTGATTGATCCTGATTTCCCTCCCTCGGGCACGTTGCCTTGCACATCTCTGCCCGTTCCCCAGAACCTCCTCCCTGCAGCTTGGCATCCAACAGCAGCCATGGGAAGTCCTACTGGCAGCGATGGGAATCCCAACCAGCAGTGATGGGAATCTCAACCAGCAGTGATGGGAATCCCAACCAACAGTAATGGAAAGCCCTACAAGCAGTGATGAGAATCCCAACCAGTAGTGACAGGAAGCCTTACCAGAATTGATGGGAAGCCCTACTGGTAGTGATCGGAAGCCCTACCAGTAGCAATGGGAAGCCATACTGGTAGTGATGGGAAACCCTACCACCAGCAATGGAAGCCCTACTGGTAGTGATGGGAAACCCTACTGGCACTCCACATACAGAGCATTGCTGGCAGCTCAGGCTTGGAGGAGGAGGAGGATGCTGTGACTTCTGGGTTGAAAGAAGGTGGGACATCCCCGTCCCAGGGTTCAGCTTCTGTGACAGAGCATCCCAGTGGCTCAGGAAATAGACTTTAAGCATCCTCCACTCCAAAGCTGCCTTGGGACCTGAGAAGCTGATGTTTTTTCCTGTAGAAAAATGGAAAACACATGTGAGCAGCAGCGCCGAGTGGGCTGGGACTCGTCAGGGTCAGAGAGAGTGTGGAGGGGAGGAAGGGGAAGCGTGCATAGGGGAGGAAAATCCTTGTATAACAGCCAAGGGGCAGCTCCTGGGGGTTTCAGGTTCTCTCTGTCTCAGTGCTTTCCCTGCAATCCCAGGTTGGTGCATGGAGCACAATGCATGACGCCTGGTGCAGGCCTCACCCAGCACCGGTAGTTTGACAAGGGCATGGGAGTGAGCATCCAAACTGCTCTCCTCTCACACGGGTACAATGTGCAAAGCTGCTGGAGCACCTGGGGCTCCCAAACCACTGCACTGCTTTCAGCTGGTGTTCAGAGAGTGTCTCTGAATTGCCTTGTTGGGATGGTGAGGGCTGCTCGAGTAAGTCAGCGCGTAGGAAGGAAGCACTTCCCTTCTTCTGAACGTGGGAGTGCTCGTGGTGACTGAATGAACAATACAATACCCAGGGAAATTCCCATTTTGTTGGAGCAGGGACTGGAAGGAGCTGCAGGCAGCTCCCAGCCTGCCTGGGTCATCGTGGACCGCATCGCCTCGAGGACAGCAGTCCACTCCTTGGTCACAGTACCACGGGAAGGAATCGGAGTGCTTTAATTTCTCCTTTGAGAAAAAGCATCGGGGAGGGTGAGCGCAGCCCCAGCTCCCACCTCTGCAATCTGTGCACGCCCCAAAGTGGAGCAGCCTCCCCCAGCTCCCGGCGCAGCGTTGCGCCCGCTCCTTTAACCTATTTTATTGGCAGCGGAAAGAAATTATAGGGGTAGAAATAAGGAGCTTGTCAGTTTTCGTGAAAATTAGGCCACAGCTGTCAGCCTGAAAGGGAAGCACACATCTCGAAGGAAAGATCTTCAGAGCTGTGTTACACATCTCCCACCCCCCTGCCCTTCCTCCCTCCAAACCCTTCACGTGGAAGAGGAAGGAGATGAAAACCCGAAAGCATCATCGCTGTGTGTGTGCTGCCCCGGGGGCCTGCAGCTGCTGGGGCTGAGTCACTGCTCTCCCCAGCAGTCTGCAGCCAGGGTTTCTGCTCTTGAGGGCACGTTGTGGCCAGAGCCAAGGTTTCAGCCCCGCCAGGCATGTGCCGTAGGAGCCCTGCAAACACGCGGTTGGGATCCTGCTGCCGGGCCCCATTGCTGGTTTTTACTGTCAGTGGGTTCACGAATCAGAAGGGATGCTGCAGGCTCTGCGGAGTTTTTTGCCTCCCCGAGGGTTCTGCATGGGGAGAGACTCCTGGAGGTGCTCAGCTCAGTGCTCGGGAGCTCTGCAGCCGGGGGTAACATCATCCGTGGGTCACTGTGGGGTCCCTCGGGTGTGTGCTGCTGGGCATGTGCCCAGTGGCCTTCACGTGGGGCGGTCATGCCCATGTAAGGGCTGAGCAGCGCGTTAACTTCCCAAATTCAGTTATTTTTAGCAGCCAGCCCATCCCAGAGGACATCAGCAGTCGATCACCTTCCGTGTGAACTCTTCTTTCTCCATGGTGCAGCACTGTTCCTCCCTCCCAGATGGAGCTGTGGGTCAAATGAGCAGCTGGAGGGTTGGAGATCTGCTTTGCAAACCGCAGGCGACCTCTTCCAGGGGCACCGTGGTGTTGGTGTGCATCAAGGCATTGCACTGCCCATGTTTGAGCGTGAACTGCTCCTTGCCAAATCCTTCCACGAGGATTGCAGGCTGCTGCTTGCCTCTGCCTCACTCAGTGCCTGCTGTTCCTTGGCTCTTCCAGTCGCTGGGGGCTTCCCAAGCTGGTGCAGCATCAGAGAGGAGCGTCACAGGGAGCAAAAGGCTGAGGCTCTGTGCTTCGTTTCCAAATCCAACAACTCACCTCTGCCTCTGCCCGGTTGGGCCCATCTCCAGGCCCAGCAAGTGCAGGTGGAGCAGCTGCGTGGGGAGGAACAAGGAGGCCCTACGAGCAGAGCACCTCTCTGGAGCCATTCCCACTCCGTCCTGGTTTTCCTGCTGCTTGGGAGCACCGGGTGCACAAAGCAGGCTGGATTTCACCTGCTGTTCCCAGGAGTGGTGGTGCAATCACACGCAGGGATTCGTGGTGTTAGGGCAGCCCGGAGCCGAGCTGGCACGGCGTTGAGCAGCAGTTGCTGCGCTGACGGCAGCAGGAGCGCCGTGGGAGGGTTTTCTTGTTTGCGGTGAAACACTTGGCACTTTTTCCTTTCGGAGCAAAAGCATCTCAGGGGTTGTGTGCAGATCCGGGGGCAGAGCCTGAGTGCCTCTTCCCGGCTGATCGTGCCAGGAAGAGCGTGGCAGGGCTGATGCTCCTCGTGCCACGTTGGTGAGCAGAGCGGTACCTGGAGAAATGGAGCATCGGAGGTGTGGCTCTTTGGGAACATCTCAGAGTGGTGGGGCAAAAAAAAAACAAAACACAAGTCTTTCCAGGTCTCCCCAAAGCACGCTCGCCTTTGATCTCACGCTCTTACTCCTGGTTGACCTGGAGAGCAATCCTTGAGCCGCCAGAGCCCAGAGGCCTCCACGGCGAGACATCAAGGAGAGTCCAAAAGCCACATGAAAATCGAGGCAGCTGGCACCAGCCCTGCTTGCTGCTCTCGCTGCCTGCTTGGCTCCAGTAGGCTCTGTGGCCATCCAGGACGAGCCAGGGCAGCTCCCAGCTCCCTGCTCATCCCCAGCAGGGCCGTGCTTTAGGATGTCCGGCAGATGCTTCCATACTGCTCAGAAATCTACGTGAAGCGCGATGAATTTTTTAAAGCACGAGCTGTCGTCTCAGTTGCCATGGTTTCCATTGCCCTGCGGCCGGATTCGGCAAAGGATTGGAGGGGGGGGGGGGGAGAGAGGAATGGAGAGCTGTGATTTCCATCCGGATAAATGGAAAGCCATGATTTCCATCTGGATACATGGAGAACAGCGATTTCCATCTGGAAAAATGGAGGGAAGTGATTTCCACCCAGAAAAATGGTGATTTCCATCTGCACCGTTGCAGAGGGAAGGGGGATCAAGGAAACCACATCTTCCCTGTGTTCTCCTCCCTCTCCTATCCCCATCCTGTTTCTATCCGCTCCCCGAAGGCTGCTCCCTCTGAGATCCTAAGGGATCCTAAAGGATCCCAGCTGTGGAGCCACCTGGGATGCTGCTAATCCTGGCAGGGACAGGATGAGGATGAGGATGGGAGGAAGGGTGGCAAGAAGCCTTGGGAGTGGGAAAGGGAGCACAGAGGGGCACTGTCTTGCTCTGGCATGGGCAGAGCTTAGGTGACCCCGAAGGGCTCCCCAACACCTTGGATGAGCCCAGTTCCCAGGCGTTGTGTTGGCCCTACATAGACCTATGGCTCTGATCCCTGGAGAGCTAGGCTCCAGGGCTGCCCCACTCCTTGCTTTTCTTCCCCTGGAGTCCCACTGGGGACAAGGTGGTGGCATTCATGGGGATGACATTGCAGGGCAACGAGCCGTGTCCTTCCATCATCGCAGCAATGCACAGGCAGCATCCCATTCAGCAGCAGGGGGGTGGATGGATGGGTGAGCTGCAGACAGCGTGGCCACCACCTGAGATTTTAAGCCGTAGAGCTGCTAAAAAAAGCAGATCACACCTAGCAGGAAAACCGTCTGCCAGGGAAGTCAGTGGGAATCAGGACAAAAGGTTTCGGGGTGACCCGTGAGAAGGGAAGCTGAGGAGAAGGGAGCAGAGCTGCGGGTGCTGCTTGGTGCTCCCAGCGCTGGGAGAGCAGGGCTCTGGGTCCTCCTCTGGGGCATATATACACAGCTATATTTATCTGGGCTATATATATCCGAGCTGCGTATATTTGGGAATGGCTTGCGAGGGCTGGGAATGGCAGTGGGGCTCCCAGCTCTGTTCCTGCAGCCCCATCCCACCCGCGGGACCCCCCGGCATCTCGGCCACCTGTCCCTGCATCCCAACCCTGCCCTCCTCTGGGCACCGCGTTCCCCTCGCGCCGCCGGGATCCTCCCTGTGCCACTCACGGGTGCTCAGCTGTCACAGCAGCTGTAGGGCCGGGCACTTGTCCCCTCCAACCCTCAGGGCTGGGGAGCAATTTGGGGCAATTTGGGGGACGCCGCAGTCCAGGCAGCACTGGGGCTTGCTGCAAAGGGCTCGCACCGCCGTGCCGCGTGGGTACACGAACTTGGGATCAGCTTCTCCCTTCCTCACTAATGAAAACCAGACGCCTCCCACTTCTATTTCTGGAAGGCGATCCCTCAGCTGCCCTACAGCGCCGGGACCGGGGGCGGCACTTCAGGGTCGGCTGGCACAGTGAGAAAACAGCAGTGGCATTGTCCCCTCCGCTCACACCGATGCCCATTGGAGGGCTGTCGCATTGCACGGAGCTACGAGGTGCTCTCGGGATGGTTTAACACAAGGGCCCATCGTATTTTGGGGCACTGCTTTGGCACGCATGCTCCGAGGGCATCTGTGGGGCAGCAGGAACCCCAAACCTGGGGCAGCTCCCAGTTTGGCTGCAGGCACTGCAGAGCATAGGCTGCTCCCCTTTTCCCCACTGTGCTCCGGGAGCTCCCGTTGGCCACAGAGAGGATGCTGAGTGCATCTCTGGGCCTGCTCTCCCATGCCCATCCCTCCCTTCTCACACAGTCCCGTGCCCGGGCGGTGAGAACGCTTCATCCCATGAATGCAGCCCGGTTACGTAAGAATAATTGGGATAAATGAGCTTATTTATCACTGCCCGCTCCATTCGAACGCGGGCCAGGGCGAAGGCTGCGTTCGGTTACGTAAACCCCGCACAGAGCATCCCATTGTGCAGGCCGGGTGAGGAGCTTGGCAGGACCCAGAGCTGGGAGCACCCCTCTTTGGGGACAAAAACCCCATTTCTCTGTGCCCCGTCTGGTTTGGGTGTCCTCATGGATGCTGGTTTGGGTGTCCTCATGCAAACCACCCAGGAACGCAGGAGCTCAGAGCCACGGCGGAGGAAAACAGGAAATCCTAAAATCCAAACAAAGGAGGGAGAAAAAAAAGATAATAATAATGTGGGTTTTCAAGTTTCGGCTCTCCAGTGTTTAAAACCTTGGGAATTCTGTTTGTGGAGCAGAACAGTCCTGCTGTGGGGGCACAGCTGCACTCCGGGCACCGTGCTGGGCTCTGCTCCAGCCCTGCTCACACCTCAGTTTCCCCAGTGTCCTGAGAGCAAGAGTGTGGAGCTCACAGGGCAGTGGGGCAGCTTATGGGGTGGTAGGGCTTTGTCCATGGACTGTGGGGTCTTGGCTCTAGCAGTGCCCAAGGTCCTGCTGGTTGTGCTCTCTCCCTACACGTCCCCCGCTGTCGGATGCAGCCCCATAAGCTGGGCCAGCTCCACTGTCCCCACATGTCACCCCTGCAGGAAGGATGTGATGTGATCCTTGTCCTCTTCTTCTTTTTTTTCCCTCTGTGACACACAGGCAGCTCTGTCTGCTTCTGAACGCAGAGAACATCTTCCACTCCATGGCGGACATCCTGCTGCGGGAGGAGGACCTCAAGTTTGCCTCCACCATGGTGCACACGCTGAACACCATCCTGCTCACCTCCTCCGAGCTCTTCCAGCTGAGGAACCAGCTGAAGGACCTGAGGACACCGGTATGGGTGTCCCACTGCGGGGGTGACCAGGGTGGCAGGGACCAAACTGCTCCCTTATACAGAGGGGGAAACTGAGGCAGAGCAGAGCGTGCAGATCCCACTCCCCATGGGACATAGTGAGTGGCTGGAGGGTGTGCCCACCTCCTGCTGCTCCCCCCCACGCAGCAGGCTCCGTCTCCCCGCCTGTAAGCTGATCACAGCCCCTGAGCCCCCCCAGCAGCTGCCAGCTCCCTCCCCGTGCGCTCACATGGGGATGGGTGACAGCGAGTGGGAGTCCCACCCCTCCTCAGCTGTTCCCCCCTGCAAAACACTGCGGTGCCCTGAGCAGCTGCAGCCCATCTTCCACCCCAAAGCCATCTCCCAAGGGCGGTGGGCAGTGCTGGTGCTGGGAAGTGGGGAAGTGTCCCTTCGTGCTGTGGCAGAGCTGGGACCAGTGCTTTTAGGGCTGGGCGTGCAGTGGGTGCTGGGGACACGGCGTGCTCCGTGCCATGTCCCCGTTGCACTTCGTCACCCCATGGTTTCCTCTTTCCCCAGGAGAGCCGCAACCTCTTCTGCTGCCTGTACCGCTCCTGGTGCCACAACCCAGTGACCACTGTGTCCCTGTGCTTCCTCACCCAGAACTACAAGCACGCCTATGACCTCATCCAGAAGTTGTATCCTTCGGGGTTTTTTTGCCTGGAGGATGTGGGGGGGCTCAGGGCAGCAGCTGGGGACCTTCACCTCACTGGGGCTATGTCCCCGTGCCAGCCACGTGGGGACGTGGTGACAGGACAGGGCTGGCTGCTGGGTGCCCGCCACCTCCCTTTCCCTTTTTTTTTTGTTGTGGTGTAAGAAGAGGAAGGCGGTGGTGGCTGAGTGCTGACCCTGATCTGCCTTGGAGCAGGGGAGGCTCCTGCACCTCCTTCCTCCCAGGAAGACGAGGTTGTGGCCTCCAGGACTGATGTCCAGCAACACGAGCAGGGTGGATGGTTTCTTTCCTTCTCCTTTTCCAGCTGCAGAACCCAGTGAAGGCTGAGCCCAGAGCATCCCAGGGGGCAGCAATGCTGCCTGCTCACCTCTACCTGCTGCAGGAGACAGAACACTGATGTCCCAGCCTGTGTGTCCCTCCCAGTGGTGGCAGCCCCTTGGAGCCGCCTCTTGGCTCACTGTGAACGTGACACACGAAGGAGAGGTGTGGTCCAAGCCTCCTCCCTTCCCCAAAATCCTGGCTGGGCTGCAGCTCTGTCAGCACAGCACGGGGCACTGCAGGCTCTTCCCCGAGCTCACAGCCCTGTCCTTGCTCTGAAGACATTCTGGTGGAACGTAGAACCGCAGAATCATTAAGGCTGAGAAAGGCCCAAGTCCAAAGACCCAGATCCTCAAATCCCACCCCAGCCCACCCAGACCATGCCCACAGCCCACATCCCTCAGTGCCACGTCCCCAGGGCTCTGGGACACCTCAAGGGATGGTGGGCAGCTCTGTAGGAGATGTTGTTCCTAGTACTCACCCTGAACCTAAACAGGGCTTTGAGCACTGATGGGGCCATGGGTGTCCCTGCTCACTGCAGGGACTGGGAGCAGACGGCCTTTAAGGTCCCTTCCAACTCAAACCACTCCATGATTTGGGATCCCCCTGCCCCACACATCGCTCTGCTGCTGGGCCACCACCTGCATCCTTAACAGCCACGCGCAGTGGGGACCTGGAGGTCACCGTGGACTTCCTCACCGAGGTGGACAAGCTGGTGCAGCTCATCGAGTGCCCCATTTTCACATGTAAGGCTCAGCCCCTTCCTTCCTCTCGGCTTGGCACCGTGCGTGGGGTGCTCGCTCTGCCAGCCCCTCCATCCCCTCCCCACATTTCCCAGCAGCACTGCGTGAGGAAATAGAGCAGAAGTTATCGGACTTTCTGCTGGGAGCTGTGCTCAGCCCTCAGCTAGAGCCGCCCACCAGGAGGCAACGTGCACCCCAATGTGGGTTAGCAGGGCGAGCGGCCCCACAGAGCAATGGGGAGGGACTGGGGGAGCCTGGGTCGTGGCCCAGGGATGCTGGTCCCCAAGATCTGCCCTTCTCCATGCCTCATTTCCCCCCTTGTGAGACATCCACGTGTCTCAGTTGGTGTCCACAGCCCTGAGTTGTTCCTTGAGGGTTCTCCACCTGCTCACCTCTAAGTTGTGGGGTTGGGGACAGACGGGCATGGGGAGGCACCAGAGCAGTGGCGGCAGATGGGAGGTGAGGATCAGGCCCATGGTGTCAGTTGGGATCATCTACATCAGGAGCTGGACTCGATGAGCCTTATGGGTCCCTTCCAACTTGGGATATTTGATCTCACGGCACAATCCCAAAGGGTGTCGGGGTGACGAGTCCACGTGTTGCCAGGTGGCAGCCCTGCTGGGGACAGAGCACGGGGAGCAGAGCGTTGTGCTGGGAGGTGCCACGGGGGAGGGAGGCTGGGACCCCAGGAGGGTCACAGGTGGAGGAGCAACCACAATGGGATCGCTGGTGCAACGTCCCAACAGGTTGGAAGGAACCTGAGGAGTGGGGTCAGTGGGGGTTGGGAGCCAAGTGCTTCACCGTCCCCTTCCTCTTGCAGATCTGCGCCTGCAGCTGCTGGACGTGAAGAACAACCCCTACCTGATCAAGGCACTCTATGGGCTGCTGATGCTGCTGCCCCAGAGCAGCGCCTTCCAGCTGCTGTCCCACCGCTTGCAGTGCGTCCCCAACCCCGAGCTCATGCAGAGCGCGTAAGTGCGGTGGGGATGCGCCCGGCGGCTCTCGCCTGGGGTTTTTTTGTCTATATTTGGTAACCCTGGGAGGGCTGCGCCTCATCCGCAGGCATTTGGCATCGGGGATGGAAAATTTCACTTTGTGGGGTCGCTATGGAAACAGGCAGAGCCACGGAGGACGGAGCGAGGAGGCAGCTCCCATCGCGTCCCCCCCCCCCCGAGTCCGGGCACCCAAAGGCGCGGTGACACCGTGCCAGCAGGGCTGGCTGCTCTGCCAGGGGCACCTCCACCGTGATGGAGACAGTTCCCAGTGCCCCCCAGTGCTGCTGTCGTCCCCCCCCCCTCCTTGTGGCGTACTGGGGCTCTGCTGCTGGGGTTTGGCCATCCAGCCCTGGCTAACGAGCAGGGCTGTGAGCTCGCCGCGATGAAAGCTCCCGGAAAAAAGGAGCTCTCCCGATCTGCACGGCTTTGTGAGTCCGACCCCCACCAGCTCTGCTGCTCTGCTTTCAGCTCATCCCCCGGGCTGGCTTTTATCCCTACCGCTGCGGGGCTGGAGCTGGTGCCCACCACCACCCCGCTCCTAATTGGTGGGGCAGGGAGGGGGCCGTGTGCTGGTCCCCCACCCCGTGATTCCCCCCCCTCCCTGCCCTCCTCCCGCAGCAGCAGCCGGGTTTTCAGAGCGATCCGAGCTGTCAGCCAGCTCGAGCATCTGATTAACGCTGACCTACATTCCTCCAAACACCGGAGGCTGCTTTCATAACAGCGAGCCCGGGGCAGCTGAGTGCGGCGGGGATGCCCCTTGTCCCCCCACCCCACCGAAACATCACCGAATTCGGGTTACTGTCCCATAAAACCACACGGGGTGTGCCCTCTTCTTTATCCCAGCCTCCCCCTGATAACCATAGGGTCACTGAGTTTGGAGGAGACCCCTCAGACCCCCGCATCCCACCCCAGCACGTCCCCACCGCGCGCATTGCCCACATCCCTCAGTGCCACATCCCCACAGCTCTGGGACACCTCCAGGGACAGTGACTCCCCCCCATCCCTGGGCAGCTGCCTCACCGCTCCTTGGGAGAAAAACCTTTTCCCAACGCCCAGCCCTCTGGAACTGCACCTCCTGCCTCTGCAGGAGGGAACCACCTCTCTCCGAGGCTGTTGACTCAGCACCGTGTGCTGGATGCCCAACGCAGCTCCCTTCTGTCCCCGCAGGGACGGCAGCAGGGCGAGCGCGGGCTCCCGCAGGCCAGCATCCTCCAGCATCGACTACACAGAGCTGCTGCAGCACTTCGACAAGGTCCAGAGCAAGCACCTGGAAGCGCGGCACCAGCGAGCGGGACGGGCAGAGCAGTCGGAGCGGCGTGTCGTGCTCTGAGCACGGGGACAAGGGAACACGGACCAGGGCACGGGGACAGCGGAGATGCCGGTGCTTTTAGGGCAGAGGGTGCGGGGTTTTCCCCTCTGCGTCTGTGCAGGGGACCCCAGGCTGTGCCCGGCGTCGTGCTTGGAAGCTGTGGGAGGAGAGGGAGCAGGGGAAGGCACGGTGTCTTCTCTTGCAATAGGGTGAGCAGACTTTGCTTCGCTAATGCCTTCCCCGTGACCATCAGCTGAGTGCCCGGCCTCCTGCCAGCGGGACCGGAGGGGAAGAAACGCGTGGGGAAGGGAAGGAGGGAGCAAAGTGGGTCCTCCCCACTGGGAAGGGAGCGGGGCTGTGTCCCGGCACCCCGAGCCCCCTTCTCCGGGCCAGAGGTTTGGCCTCATCCAGGGAGGAGAGCCCTCGCTCCACACATCCCTTCTTTGTTGCTATCCTCAGCTCCCTGCCATCAAATAAAAAGAACAATGCAGAGCAGCCCGTGTTGTGCCTTCCCTGGGCAGCTCCGTCCCTGTTTCGGGGCTCCCGACCATATCCATCCCGGCCCAGAAGCTGTAATCCCCAGGCTACATTTGGGGTCCCTGCTGCAGCTCTGCCACGCTGGCCCCAGGGTTGGACCCCTCCCAGTGTTTCTCCACCTCAAGTGGGAAAAAGCTGCCGGAATTCTTCCCGGCCGTGCTCATGGAACCGCAGTGCGGTGACAGGCATTTTCCTGGCCCCAAAACAGCCGGGGTGAAGCCAGCACCCGGGGACCTTGTGTTTTGGGGTCTCACCTACATTCCCGTCCCCCCCCTCGCAGAGCATTTCGGGCCCTCACCTGATCCTAGGGAGGGGGATGGAGGAATGCGGAGGGCTTTTATGGCCCCCAGCCTGTTTATGGCTCTGGCAGCGGGTTCCCCGGCAGCCCCACTCCGCGGAGCTTTGGATGGGATCATGACATTCCTGACATTCCCGGGAAAGGGCTTTCCAAACCCGGTCGGGGAGGGTTAACTTTAAAAGCAACGGGGCAGCGGGGCTCCCCCAGCCCCCTGCCACTGCTTGGGGTGCACAGGGGACATTGGGACGCTGCTGTGTGTCCCCTGCCACCACCACCCCCAATGGGGCGGCTATATGGGGTGGAATTCCAGCCCTAATGGTTTCCTCGTGGGCTGCTCTTGCCCAGTGCTGGCCTGAGCAGCAGCGCGGTGCCGCTGGGACATCGGGGTGATGGCTTTGTGGCAGTAGGGTTGGCTGTGTGCTGTGACCAGGTCGCAGCTTGGGAGACCCCCCAGGTCTCAGCTGGGGTTGGGGACAGCCCCACAGATCTCCAACAGCATTTCCATACCCCCTCCCCCTCCTCCCCAGCATCCCCCAAGCACCCTTCGGGGTCCCGTGGTGCTACACCACAGCTACCGCAGAGTAGGTGCCCGTGTACCTCCCATCACTCTGCATCCTTTTGGGTCCCAGTGCCGCACCCCCAGCGATCCCACAGCTGCTTCCTCGGGTCTCCACGGCCCTTGGAGCACCCCGGAGCAATCCCATGCACCCCCAGAGCTGCATCCCCAGCCCAATGCAGAGCACCCCCTGCACCCCCCAAACATCACCACCCTCACCCACCCCTATCCTTGGCCCCAGAGGGATGCTGCACCCCACAGCTGCTTCGCGGGGCCCCTCCGCACCCCAGCGCACTGCCCCGGGGGCAGCCCCGCGTCTCCCCCATACCCGCATCCCTGAGCATCCCTCGGGAACGCGTTCCCAAAAGCAACCCCAATCTCTGCCCAAAACCCCCCCGCCTCCCTCGTGTGCCCCGTCTGCCACCTTCCTCACCCCCAAACCTCCCCCCCCCCCAACACACACCCCCTCCCCCAGACCCCGGGCAGCGCATGTGCCGCCGCAGATCCCGCCCCTCTCCGCCCCGCTCCGCCGCCGCCCCGGGCTCCGAGCTCCGCTCTCCGCTCTCCTCCTCCGTTCCTTTCCTTTTCTCCGCCGTCGGGGCCCGCTGAGCCCGGCGGGTCCCCCCCGGAGGCGATGCCCATCCCGGCCCCCCCGCGCCTCCGCCGCCGCCCCGACCCCCCCGCCGCCCCCCGCCGCTGAGCCTGGCCCCGACGAGGCCTCCCCCGGCGGCGCCGCCCGCCCCGGGGCTGCCGCAGCGATGGAGACGGCGGAGAAGGAGTGCGGAGCCCTCGGTGGGCTCTTCCAGGCCATCATTAACGACATGAAGGTAGGCCCCCCCCCCATCTATCCCGCCCCCCCCCCCCCTTACTCCATCACCTCCCCATCCCCCCCCCCCCCCCCCACCCCCTTCGACGTTTCCCGTCCTTACCGGGAGCCGCGATCCGCCCGGGCCCGGACAGCAGCACCGGATCGGTGCCGGAGCCCCAAACCGGATTAGCGGAGCTCTAAACCGAGAGTCTGAGTCCCGACATCAGCTCCGGATCGGTAGCGGAGCCCCATACCGGGCACCCGGAGCCCCGCAGCGGGCATCCAGAGCTCCGAACCGGGGCACCGGAGCCGCGACGTCAGCGCTGGATCGGTACCGGAGCCCCAAACCGAGCGCTCGGAGCCTCGACATCAGCACCGGATCGGTGCCGGAGCTTCATAGCGGGCACACGGAGCCCCAAACCGGGCACCCGGAGCCCGACGTCAGCCCCGGATCGGTACCGGAGCCCCAAACCGGGCACCCGGAGCCCGACGTCAGCCCCGGATCGGTACCGGAGCCCCGCAGCGTTCACCGCACCCGAGGGGAGCACAAAGGTCCCCCCCCCCCACCCCGCGCCTTCGGTTCCCCCATCCCGTTCTACTGCTGAGCGTGGTGGAGAGGGGGGGAGTGGGATGAGGAGGAGGAGGAGAGGGAGTAAAAGAAAAAGAAAAAGGTTTATTTATCTATTTTTTATATATTTTTGCGATCATTTTTGGCCTCACGCTCCATCGGGGGTCGGGGGGGGGGGGGGGTTATCCCCGGGGCTGAGCTTAGCGGGACCGGCTGTGCCCCTGCGCTGGGCTGCAGCTCCCGGAGGCAGAGCTTCATCCTCCTCCTCCTCTTCCTCCCGCTCCTGTTCCTCACTGCAGCCCGGCCAGACAATGCTGTCATTGGCAGAGCAGGGGAGGGGGGGGGGGGGGAGAGGATAAAAAAATAAATAAATAAAAGCTTCGCTGAGAAAGGGATTAACCCTTCGGGGGCCGGCAGTGTCTGGGGAGGGGGGAGGTGGGAGAAAGCCCCCGAGGGAGAAAACCCCATGATTTTCTTTTTGTAACGGCAGGGCGATGGGGTGATCCTTATGGGGCAGAGAGGGGTTTGGAGTCCCTGAGCTCTGAGCGTGGAGGTTGGGAGCGCCCCGTGCCTCAGTTTCCCCGTTCTGCCCATGGGTTCAACCAGCCTGCAGCCGCCGTCCCCGTGCTGCTGACCCTATGGGGCCACTGTGGGGCTGGGAGCCCCTCACCGTGACACCGAGCTGGATTCGTTCCTAGCACGGGTTTTTGGGTTTGGTAGAAAAGGCTGAAGAAAGGAAGGGAAAAAGACAGCGTGCTACATCAGCTCTGCTCACACCGGGCAGCATGGGGCCCTGCAGGTGCTGCGTCCCTGTCCCCCTCCCCTGTCACCAGTTGGGTCCTGGGGCAACAGAGCCCAATGGATAATGGCAGCTGGCAAAGGGATCTCATTTTGGTGGCAGTGGGGACGTGAGTGGCTTTTTTGGCACCAGGGAGGAGGGCAGTGGGGCCACGTGATGGTCTCTGGGTTTCTTCGTGGTGCCTTTCCCCTGGTGTGCAGCGTCCCCGGCTGACCTTGGCGTGTCCTTGTCCCCGATGTTGCCTCCATCGTCCTCGCCCCTGTCCCGGTGTCACTGAGGGGTGGGGATGTGCCCGGCGGAGGTGGCCCTGGGACGTGGGCATGGGATGTGGTCCCCAGCTGTGATGGCTGAACCCATGGGCCGGAGAGATGTCACCCTGCAAGCAACACGCTCCACGGATGGCTTCCTTACAGACACGGGACTTTCGTGGCCTCCAAAACACTGCTGGATCACCCCTGCTCCCCAATCCACGCTGACTGTCCCCAAAGGAGACAGAGATGCCACCGAGGCTCACCTTCAGGATCTTTGCAAGCCCCAGCGCTGCCATCGGGTGGTGGCAGTGGGATGGCTTTGCCCAGTGGTGGCACCAGGATGGTCTCACCGGGATGGTGACATTGAGGTGGCACCAGGACTTGTGGATGGCACTCACCGAGCTGGTGCCAGGATTGACCTCACCAGGAGGATGCTAGGACTGGCTTCTCTGGATGGTGGCACTGGGATGGCCTCGCCGTGTGATGGCACCAGGATTAGCCTTGCTGGGATGGCACTGGGATGGCCATGCTGGGACCGACTGGGACTGCTCCTCCTCGTGACGCTGGGGTGGCCTCACCGAGAGGACGCTGGGACTGGTTTTGCTGGGATGGTACTGGGATGGTTCCCCGGCCCTGGTCCTTCAACCCTGAGATGAAGACAGCACTGAGACTAGAAGGGGGCAAACCAGGAGGGACGAGGGTGGCAGAGGGAAGAGGCCGTGCTCAGCCTTTATGAGCACAGTGTGGGGGCTGTGCCCAGGGCTCGGGGGTCTCACCACTGCCTTCCCTCCTTGCAGAGCTCCTATCCCATCTGGGAGGACTTCAACTCGAAGGCCACCAAGCTGCACTCCCAACTCAGGTGAGCAGCCAAGGAATGCCACCACTGGCACCGTGCTGGCCCTGTCCCCACACCCACGGGGTGACAGCAGCGCTGAGCTCCGTGTCCCTCTCTCTGCAGGACCACGGTGCTGGCTGCGGTCGCCTTCCTGGATGCCTTCCAGAAAGTGGCCGACATGGCCACCAACACCCGAGGTATGGTGGCCGGTGTCCCCCCCCCCCGCGGGATGTCCCCATGCTGTGGAGCATCTCCCAGCGTGATGAAGTGCACATCCTGCGGGATGTGGGGTCGGGGTGTCCCCCCCGAGCGGCGTGTCCCCGCGCAGGCGCCGCGTGTCACCGCTCGGCTGTGCCAAGCAGATGGTCCAGGGCTGTTTTGCAGACTGGCGGCATCCAGGGCCATCTGGAGCCGTGCGGGAGGAGGAGGAGGAGGTGGAGGAAGGCAGCAGCTTGAGCCACAAGCAGATTTGTCTCCAAACCCAGTGGCCCACTGCACTTGGGGGGGGGATTAGGGCACTAGGGAGTGGAAGGGGGAAGCCTGGCTGTGGTCTGGGGACGTGGTGTGGGGCAACCCCGCTGCGGTGGGATGGAGGCTGTAGTGCCCCACTGGTGGCTGAGGACGTGGGGCTGGAGGTGTGGAATCAGATTAGGGGCAGCAGGAGGAGGAGGATTAATGGGATGCCCCTCGTGCGGGGGCTGAGGGCTGTGCTGGGGGCTCTGCGGAAGCCCTGGATGCCTGGGGGGCACAACCTGGGGCTTTGGGGGCAGAGACCCCCAGCCCCCGTGCTCAGATCGCTGCTGGCCACCGGGTCTCGGGTTTGCAGCACTGCCACCGCGTGGCCGATCTTAGGCTTCAGAGTGAACGCATCCCATCCATCAATTAGGGGGGGGGACAAATTAAGGGCGAGTTCGCAGTGCCGCCGCAGAGACGCTTATTGCTGGGTTAATTATCGAGGGGCCGTCGATCCATTCATCTGCGGGTTTAGCCTGGGAAAACGCTGCCCACCCCCATCCCACCCCCTCCCAGCACCCAAACGGGGCCGCCCCAGTGCTGTGCTCAATGGGACCCCGCTCTCCCCCAGGGGCCACGAGGGACATCGGCTCTGCGCTGACCCGCATGTGCATGCGGCACCGCAGCATCGAGGCCAAGCTCCGGCAGTTCACCAAGTAAGTGCTGCCCTCGGGGCTGCGAGGTGGCCAGGTTCTGCCCTCGCCCCGTTCCCACCCGCTCCATCTCTTTTTTGTCTTCTTTCCCCCTGTCCCAGTGCCCTGATGGAGAGCCTGATCAACCCTTTGCAGGATAGGATCGAGGACTGGAAGAAAACTGCCAACCAGTTGGACAAGGACCACGCAAAAGGTTGGGATGGGATGGGATGATGGGATGGGATGGAATTAAATGGAACATGATGGGATAGGATGAAATAGGATGGAATAGAATGGATGGGATGGGATGGAATGGAGTCGGATGAAATGGAATAGAATGGATGAGATGTGTTGGGAAGGAGTGGTACAGGATGGAATGAAGTGGGATGGATTGGAATAGGATGGAATGTAATAGGATAGGATAGTACTGAATGGAATCAGATGAGATAGAATGGGATGAGACGTGGTGGGATGGGAGAGGATGGAATGAAATGGGACATGATGAGATGGGATAGGGTGGAATCAAAATGGGATGGGATGGGATGAAATGGGATATGATGAGATAGGATGGAAAAGAATAGAATGGGACATGATGGGATAGGGTGGAATGGAATGGGACATAGTGTGTTGGGATGGAATGGCAAAAGAAGGGATGGGATAGGATGGGATGGAATGGGATGGGACGGGACGGGATGGGATGGGACAGGGTGGAATGCAATAGAATGGAATGGGACATGATGGGATGGGGCAGGATGGGAAGAAATGAAGCGGAATGGGACATCAGGAAGGGATGTGACAGAATGGGATGGAATAGGATGGAGTGGGACATGACAAGATGGGATGAGGTGGGTTGGGTTGGAATGGAATACAATGAGATGTGATGGGATGGAATAGAATGAGACGGGCTGGGATGGGATGGGATGGGATTGGATAGGACAGACCTGTACGAGGAGGGATGCTCGGGTCCCACCCCATCACAGCACCCTTTGCCCACAGAGTACAAGAGAGCCCGCCATGAGATCAAGAAGAAATCCTCCGACACACTCAAGCTGCAGAAGAAGGCTCGTAAGGGTCAGCTGGGTGAGGGTTTGGGGTGGGGGTGTGGGGGGACCTTGGCTGTCGTTTCACACGTTCTCTCTCTGTCTCCTTCTCTCTTTCTCCCCTCCACAACCTTCCCGCAGAGCTGCTGGGTAAGTGAAGCGCTGCCCCCGCCCCGGCCCTTCTCTGCTTCCTTATCTGTGTCTCCCCTTGGGATTGGGTGAAGCCAAACCCCTCCCCATCCCCAGGTCTCCCCCTTTGCTGAGGGCTGTCCGTCTGTCTGTCTGTCCGTCCATCCATCCAGCCCCGCTTTTAGCCTAGCTCAGCTCACAGCCCCTCGGTGACATCCCCATCCGTGGGGACAGCACCCCATCCGTCCTCAGCTCGTAGGGGCTCGTCCGTGGGGATATAGGGCTGACGTCACCGCGTCCCCCGCAGGGAAAGGGGACCTGCAGCCCCAGCTGGACAACGCGCTGCAGGACGTCAACGACATGTACCTGCTGCTGGAGGAGACGGAGAAGCAGGCGGTGCGCAAGGCGCTCATCGAGGAGCGGGGCCGCTTCTGCACCTTCATCACCTTCCTGCAGCCCGTGGTGGTGAGCCCCGGGGTCCCAACAGGGGTTCTGGGGTCCTCACGTAACCTGGGGAGGGGCTGACGCTGTCTCACTTGTCCGGCTGCAGAACGGAGAGCTCACCATGCTGGGGGAGATCACCCACCTGCAGGGCATCATCGATGACCTGGTGGTGCTCACCGCCGAGCCCCACAAGCTGCCCCCTGCCAGCGAGCAGGTCAGTGCGTGGGGTCCTAGGGGCTATGGGGGGGTGAGTGCAACTTGGGGGGCTCCAACCCCTCCTTGCCGCAGGTGATCAAGGATCTGAAGGGCTCCGACTACAGCTGGTCCTACCAGACCCCTCCATCGTCGCCCAGCAGCTCCAGCTCCCGCAAATCGAGCATGTGCAGGTGCGTTGCTCACCCTGGAGACGAATGGTGGCCCTCGGGTACCCAGTAGTACAAAGGAACTGGTCCTGGGGGCAGGAAGAAGGATGAGGATGGGGGCGATAGGGGTGGGGATACAGCGGGATGGGTTGGTGGCCAAGTGCATGCCCCCTCCCTGGGTTTGAGGAAGATGCAGGGTGCATGGGGCTCACCAGCATGTCCCTGTCCCCATCCCTGGGGTGATACCCTCACTCCTCATTTCCCCAGCCATGCCCTGACCCTGACTGGGGTGGTGGGGATGCACTGCCTGCCCCACTGACTCACATGCCAAACCTGTGTCTCAAACTGTCCTTTCCTTCCTTTATCCTCCTGCTGCTCCTCACCCCATGCCCCGCCTGCCACCCCCCAGCAGTGTCAGCAGTGCCAAGGGTGGCCTCCCGTGGCCCGGGGGGGCTCAGACCTGCTCACCCAGCTCCACCTATCGCTACCGCAGCCTGGCCCAGCCGGCCAGCGCCGGCACCCGCCTCTCCAGCGTCTCCTCGCACGACTCCGGCTTCATCTCCCAGGATGCTGCCTACTCCAAACCACCCTCCCCGATGCCCTCAGACATCACCAGCCAGGTACAGGGGCAATGGGGGGGCATGATGCTCCTGAGCCTCGGTTTTCCCATCTGTAGAATGGGTGCAGTCCACCAGTGTGTGCATCCAGAGATCACAGGAAATAAATGCTGGGGAGTGCCCACCCTGCTTGGAGGCAGCACCATGGGTTGTGCAGCAGAAGGGCAGAGAAGCCCCGTTTGTGCCCCACTGCTATAGACTGGGCACAGTTCTCAGCCCCGTGGCAAGAAAACAGACTGTTTCCAAATTGCCCCAACCTTTTAATGAGCCAATTAGTAGCATCCGCAGAAAAGTGCTGTCCCCTCACTCTGCAGCCTTCCTGGTACCAAGGATGCTCAGGGTGGTGCTGATGCTGCCCGAGGTGCAGCTGCATGGCACCAGCTCACCGGCTCTGTTCTCTCCTCTTGCACTCTCTGCTGTTCCTGGACTGTGGGGCATGGCAGAAGTCCTCCAGCTCAGCGTCCTCGGAGGCCTCGGAGACGTGCCAGTCAGTCAGCGAGTGTAGCTCCCCCACCTCGGTGAGTCCTCACTCTGCTAGAGCAAAACAGTGAAGCCTTCACCACCTTCCTCTTCCCCTCCTCCTCAAGATGGGCTGTTCCCCCATGGGGCAGAGCATCCCCGGCTGGTGCCAACCCCAGCTTGAAGGATGAGGTGCTGCAAGGTTCCCCAGCTTAGGCACGGACCTCCTTATTCCCCTCACCATGCTTTCCCCCCACTCACTTCTGGTGCCTTGTTGACTGCAGGATTGGTCCAAGGCCAGCCCCTACGACCAGCCCGTGGTCAGCACCCTACAGCGGCGAAAGGACCGCGTGGAACACCTGCGGGAAGCCGAGATGGGCTCAGCCAGCAGTGTGTACCCGGCCATGGGCGGTGAGGATGCTCCCAGACCCCGAATGTCACCGGCCACCATTGCAGCCAAGGTAGCAGTCGTGGGGACGGGTGGTGGGCTCCGTTGGATCCCTTAGGGTGCTGACAATCCTTGTCCCCACAGCATGGTGAGGAGGTGTCCCCTGCCGCCAGTGACCTGGCCATGGTGCTGACACGGGGGCTGAGCCTGGAGCACCAGAAGAGCAGCCGGGACTCACTGCAGTACTCCAGTGGCTACAGCACGCAGACCACCACCCCATCCTGCTCCGAGGACACCATCCCTTCCCAAGGTACTCAGTGGGGCGTCCCATTTCCATTCCCAAGTGAACGTGTGTCCATCCCGTTGGCCCTACACGGGATGGATGGAGTGTTCTGGTTGCGTTGAAGGGTTAGGCTGCGTTGCGTGGTCATCGGGATTACAGCCTGGAGTGGGATGCTGTGGGCTGGTGGCCACAGTGGAGAACTACTGGTGTAGGATCACGCTGTGGCTGTGGGTATAGGGCTGGTGCTAGGCGGACTGGGGTGAGTGCGTTGGGATCTTGGTGTGTGTGGTGTCATGGCACGTGGTAAAGGAGACAACAGGTTGCACTGAGCGTTGTGTGAGGCTGGTGGTGTGGTATTAACAGTGGTTGGGATGGCACAGAGTGGTGTGGTGGGAGGCCAAGGAAGCACTGAGACCCTTGGGGTTGGGTCGGCTGTGAAAAGTTGGGGTGGCTGTGGTTGCGTTGCAGTGGGGATGCGTGGGTTTAGCTGTGATTGTGGGGTGGATGAACCCAATTGTGATGGTCACAGCTGAGTTTGTAACATTTTGGTGGAGATGGTTGTGGTCAAGTTGGGTTTGCAGTTATGGGATGGCAATGGCTGGGGCTGGTTGGAGGTTTCAGAGGGTGGTGAGGCACTGGCAAAGGCTGCCCAGGTAAACTGTGGGTGCCCCATCCCTGGAGATGCTCAGGGCCAGGCTGGATGGGGCTTTGGGCAGCTGGTTCGTGGGAGGGGGACGGAACTGGGTGGTCTTTAAGGTCTCTTCAAATGCAAACCATTCTGTGATGCTGTGACAACTTTTGACTGTGGACATCTTGCAAATGGGGTTTGCTTGTCCTCACGTGGCGGCATCAGCACTTGGTGCTGGCTGTGGTCACGTCACAACGACGATTGGTTGTGGCGGTGTTAGGCTGGTGGTGACTGCTCTGCAGTGGTGATGGTTGGCTTTGAATGCCAATATGTTGTGATGGCAGTGAGCAGAACTGGTTGCTGCAGTGACGTTGACCACAGTGTGACAGCAGTGCTTGGGACTGGCCACAATGGTCTTTGAGGGCTGCAACGGGGCTCGGCAGCTTCATCAGTCCTCCCCTCGCCTTCTTGGCTAACCCTACCTCACCCCCAGGTTCTGACTACGACTGCTACTCGGTGAACGGCGACGTGGAGTGCGACCCTCAGAGCGACTTCGACAAATCCTCAACCATCCCTCGCAACAGCAACATTGCCCAGAACTACCGCCGTATGATCCAGACCAAGCGGCCCGCCTCCACCGCCGGGCTGCCCAGCGGCACCAACCTGCCGGCCGGCAGCACCCCGGGGGTGGCCACCATCCGCCGCACGCCCTCCACCAAACCCTCAGTCCGCCGTACGCTCTCCAACGCTGGCCCTATCCCCATCCGCCCACCCATCGTCCCCGTCAAGACCCCAACGGTGCCCGATTCACCCGTGTACGCCGGCCCGGCGCGGGTGGGCAGCGAGGAGTGCGTGTTTTACGCCGACGATGCCTCACCCAACCCAATGGATTTTGCCAAAGCGTCGCCCAAACGCTTGAGCCTCCCCAACGCTGCCTGGGGCGGCGGCGGCGTGGCCGAGATCTCCGTCTACGCCGGCGCGGTGCATCCGATGGCCGCCGATGAAGAGGAGGACCAGCAGTTGGCCGCCAACAGGCACAGCTTGGTGGAGAAGATCGGCGAGCTGGTGGCCGGTGCCCATGCTCTGGGGGAAGGGCAGTTCCCCTTCCCCACCGCGCTGGAGGAGACCCCCGTGCCGCCCCCTGCGCCCGCCATGGACCCCCCGGCCGAAGACATGCTGGTGGCCATCCGGCGCGGCGTGCGCCTGCGCAGGACCGTCACCAACGACAGGTCGGCCCCGCGGATATTGTGATGATGCCCACGGGGACGCGGGGACGACGGACAACGGGGCGGGCGAGGCCGGGACCCCGGGCTGCACGGGAACCCCGGTTTCAGCGGGCACAGCCCCCGTGTGTCCTCACACTCGTGATCGCTTTCTGTTGTTCTTTCTTCTCCTCCTTTTCTTCCCTTTTTTGGTTTCTCCCATTCGTTCGGTTGCGCACTCTTTTCTCGCACTCTTTACCTGTGCTCTCTCCATTCCCTTCTGGCTCTGTTCTCTCTGCCCGTCCCTCTCCATTCTCTCAAAGCTCTCTGCTCTGTCCGACCTTGAGCTCTCTCTCACCCCCTCCATCATCTCCCTCACTTACTCTCTCCTTCATGCTTTCTTTCTCTCCCTCCTCTTTTTCTCCTCTTTTCCTTCTTTTCTTCCTCTTTAATTTCTTTGCCTTCTCTCTTCCTTCCCTCTTCTGTCTCTCTTCCATCCCTCTTCCTCCTCTTCTCCCTCTTTCTCCTTTTCACTGCTTCTCCATTTCTTTCTCCTTTATTTTACTTCCTTTCCCATTTTCACTCTTTTTCTCCATTTCTTTCTCCTCCTCTCTTTCTCATTTTTTCTCCTTCTTTATTTCTCCTCCTTTCTTTTTTCTCCTTTTTTTTTTATCCCTTTTTTCTTTCTCCTTTTGTTCTTTTTTCTCTCTCAGTTTTTCTCCCTTTTTCTTTCTCCCTTTTCCTCCTTTTTTTTCTTTTCTTCCCATTTCTCCCCCCACTTCTCTCTCCTTTTCCCTTTCTGCTTTCTCTTCCTCTCCTTCCTTCTCCCCCCCACCCCTTCCCCGGCTCTCCCGTCTCCATTTCCACCATTCCCTTTCCCCCACCCTTTCCCCCTCAGCACAGGACCCCGTCCATCCCCGGTGTGGCCGGGACCGGGGCAGGAGCAGCGCCAGGAGCGGGGCATCCCCGCCGTCCCCATGTCCCCATCCCGCACACCTCATTTTGGGGCTGGGGCAGCGGGGGGAGCACAGCCCGTCCTGTCCCCCCATTGTACATAGCTCACCCGTGTGTCGCATCGCCCGTCCCTGCCATAGGAATAACGTAGTCCTCCCCAGCCCCGGCCCCTTATCGTGACCAGAAATGCTGATGATGACAAGTGACAAATGTTCGGGGTTGGGGGGAGGGGGGGGGAAGGGGTTGTACGGGGGTGGGGGTGGGGGTCTCTTTCGCGTTTTGTACAGAGAACAAAAATTCCTTGGGAAAAAGTAAGAAAAAAAAGAATAATTGTCTTTTGACCGAAGTAACTTTTCTGGTGCTGTTGTTAATTTCTTCTTTTCTTTTTTAATTTTTTTTTTAATTTATTTCCCCCCCCCTCTGCCGCTGCTTCCCCCGTCCCTCGGCCACATTTCTTTCTCTTTCTTTTATTCCTCCCCCCCACTTTTTTTTTTTTCCTTTTTTTTTTTTTAATTTTTTTGTGGTAATCCCTCCCCCCTTGTTTCCCACCCAGCCCTTGATTTCAATAGTCACTGCTACAAGTAACGAATGCACTGTGAAGATTCCAGTATTAATAAAGGTTGTACTGTAATTAACAGCCTCGTCCGTGGTGGTCTGTGAGGTCATGGTCCCCCTATGGTTGAACCCAACGGTATCATGGGGCGGTTCCACCGTGAGGAACCACGGGTGATGGGATCCCATTGCAACATGACATCTCTGCTCCCTCCCCGGGGTGTTGACGGCATCACTCGCACCACCCTAATAATTACGGGGTGATTTCCCAACGGTGTGTGGGCAGCCACCCTGCCCAACCCATTGCAGCATGGAGGGGCTGAGCGCCCGCAGCGTGCTGGTGACGGGCTGTGATGGGGGCACGGGGCTGGGGCTGCTCAAACGCTTCCTGGAGCTGCCCACCCCCCCACAGCACCTCTTCGCAGCCTGCACTGACCCTGATGGGAAGGTGGGGACAGGGGGAGTTCCTGCACTGGGGACAAAGTGGTGGTGAGAGTGCCAACATCCTTGTGGTGGGGCAAAGTGCTGCTGCCCTGGGATGTGGGCTTGGGGGGGTTGGGAAGGGGAATATGCTTTATGATGTGTGTAGGGTGGAGGGGGAGGATATATGAGTTTGGGGCTTTTTTGGCATCTTTTGATACAGAGAATCATAAGTTTAGTGTCCTGGGGGGGGTTCTGTTTACCTCTATTTGACAGTGGCATCATCCGTGGTGGCTCTGGGGACAGGGGTTTTGGAGGTGGTGGCTTCAGAGGTGGTGGTGGTTTTCAGGGATGATGACTTTGGTGGTGGTGGTTTTGGGGGTGGTGACTTTGGAGGTGATGGTTTTCAGGAATGGTGACTTTGGTGGTGGTGATTTTGGTGGTGGTGATTTTAGAGGTGTTTGCTTTGGGGATCGTGGCTTTGTAAGTGGGACCTGCTGGACATGGAGCTGCAGGGACTCACCCCAAATATCTCCCCTGGGCTCACTGGGTTGTGCCACCCACCTGCTGCATGGGCATGGGGCTGCCCCCACTCCATGCCCCCCCCTGTTCTCCCTTCAGGCTCTCAATGAGATGGCTTTGGGCAGCCCCAATGTCGTGATCCTGCCTCTAGGTAAGTGCTGGGAACAGGATGTCTTAGGGTTGACGTGCACCCGTGGGTGGTCATGCAGAAAGCATGACTGAAGCAAGAACTCCAGTCCCTTCCTTTGGGACCAGACGGATCCTGCATCGAGCACGGCCCCCAGCACGTCCCCGTGTCCCACACAGATGTGACGGACCCCAGCAGCATCCAGGCTGCGGTGGGGAGGGTGCAGGAGGAGCTGCGTGGTGCTGGCCTCAACCTCTTGATCAACAGCTCCGGGGCCAGGAGGCACAGCACGCTGGCCACTGAGACCGCTGAGAACATGGCCCTCGTCTACGCCACCAACACCATCGGGCCCCTGCAGACCAGCCAGGTAGGGCCACGTGCACCTCCCACCCCAAAGGATGGGGACAAAGGATAGGGTGGTGATGTCTGTACCCCGCAGGCATTCATGCCCCTGCTGAAGGAGGCAGCTGAGGCACAAAGAGGGCAGGGGCTGAGCTGTGGTAGAGCAGCCATCGTCAACATCTCCAGCATCCTGGGCTCCATTGAGGTGGCGGAGGCATGGGATGAGAGGCAGGACGTGTCCTACCGCTGCAGCAAGGTATGTCCAGGGTGAGGTTTGGGGGTCACCTTCCTTGGAGTCCCCCCTTTATGGGCACAGTGGTGCCACCCCGTGATGGTGACGGTGGTGTCCCCTCAGGCTGCGCTCAACATGCTCACCAAGTGCCTGGCCCTGGAGTATGGTGACAGTGGGATCCTCTGCGTGTCCGTGGATCCTGGCTGCGTGGTACCGCCACCAGGAGATGGGACGGTGAGTGATGGGGCATAAGCAGAGGCCATCAACAGCTTGGTTTGACAATGCTCCATGGATATCCCATCCCCATAGACATCCTACCCACTGATACATCCCCTTTCTGTGGACATCCCTCCCCAGTGGGCATCCTTCCCCTTGGACTTCTACTCATGGACATCCTTTCCCCATGGATATCCTACCTGTCAATTTCTCTCCCCCCCGGGCATCCTACCCATTACTCCTCTCCTTCCCTCCCTGTGGACATATACCTCCCTAGGGACAGCCTGGTCCATCACTATCCCTCCAACGTGTATCCCTCCCCATGGACATCCCTTCCCCATAGATATTCACCCCATGGACACCCTTCTCCATGGGAA
Source organism: Callipepla californica brunnescens (assembly GCA_023055505.1). NCBI lineage: Eukaryota > Metazoa > Chordata > Aves > Galliformes > Odontophoridae > Callipepla > Callipepla californica. Next base: position 440,361 of record JALIRH010000016.1, on the reverse strand, counting down.
TCCTTCCTATTAATATCCCTCCCATGGCCAAACCTTCCCCATGGGCACCCCTTCCTTGTGGATATCCCTCCTGACAGACACCCTTCCCCACAGATGTCCCTCCCATGGGCATCTCTTCCCCACAGCCACCCATCCCACAGGACCCTCCTGGTTCACATGGGCGCTGTGTACAATTCTCACCTCTTCTACCAAATCCTCCGGCATTATTTTCCCTTTTCCATGGGAGCTTGCTTGTCAGCAGAGGGCACCCCGGCCCCGTGTTCAGAGCTGCATCACAAACACGAAGGGAGGCAGCACCGTGGGGTTTCCCCACCCCACAGAGGAACCCAGTGCCGATGAGGCCAGAGACCCAGTGTGCGGAGGGACCAATGGATTACTAATTACGCACCATTAATCAAAGGCAGTCTGGAGTGAGAGTCCTTTCTCGTGTCCCTGAGGGCTCACCCCATCTCCTTGACCCCACAGGGACCAGTGACGTTGGAAGAGAGCACCCAAGGCGTCCTGCAAGTCCTTGCCAACCTCTCAGCCACCAGCAATGGCACCTTCTGGGACTGGAGGGGACGGAGGCTGCCATGGTGACCTCAGCATCCATGTCCCCAGCTGCCGAGCTCAATAAAGGCTGCTGATGGCCACAGACATGCTTGTTCAATGGAGTTAGGAAGCCCTATGTGACGGGGCCACCAAGCTGTGAAGGGGCTGGAGCTGGAGGATGGCCATGGGGACAGATGTCCAGGGGGAGGGATGTGTAAGGGTGTTCACAGGGAAGGATGGCCATGGGTAAGATGTCCAGGGAGGTCTATATGGGGAGGGATAGTCATGGGACGGTTGTCCATGGGGAGGGATGTCAATGGAGAGGGATATATATCATGAGAGATATCCACGGGGAAAGGATGGCTATTGGGAGGGGTGGGGATGGGTGTCCACGGGGAGGGATGAGCATGAGGAGATATATATATATGGCAAGGGATGTCCATGGGGAAAGATGTCCATAGGAAAGGATGTATACAGGGAGGGATGTCCATAGGTAGGATGGCCAAGGGGAGGGATGTCCACAGGGAGCGAAGCCCATGGGGAAGGATGCTGCAGCTTATTCCACAGGGCAAACGCAGACATGAGGGCTGGAGCATGCCCTGCTCTGAGCAGAAGCTCTGAAACCACAGCCCTCGGGCATCCCACAGCCCTCACCCACAGAGCCCAGCTCCCCTAATCAGGCATCCTGCCTGCTGGCTGCTGCTGACGGTTTGTTTTCTGCTGATCCCACCAGCAAACATTCTTCCCACTCCAGCATCTGTGAGGTTGCTTTTATTTCCAGCAGTCCCAGCCTGGGGGCACGTGAGCATCCTCCCGTAGCGAATCAGGAGATGTGGAGACATCTCAAGAGGGTTCCTGGAGAACTGTGAGGCCAACTATTCGCCACTGGAATGCTCTGGGAAAGCTGGGGTCATGGCACGACATGGAGATAGCCAACATCTGTTCCACCTGGAGTTACAGATCCGTATTTCCTTCAGAAAGCCAAAGGGAGGGGAATCGCTCCCAAAACGACGCGGCAGACATGATGGCTCTGCTTCTCCTCACTGCAGTTAAGGTTGGAGCGCTAGGACGTTACTTGGTGCTTCACGAAAGCCGAGGGAGTGGGAATTAAAACATTGTACAAAAGGAGAGGGAGCAGGCACTGCCATCACCCCCCAAAATGTGCCTTCCTCCTCCTCAATGGGTCAGCGTTAAGCATAGTCCCAGCGACCTGGGCAGAAGAGATACGGATCACAAGGGGAAAGGGAGCACGGAGATTCCCCCTCCCCCCATCCCATCCCTGCCGTACCCCCAGCACTCACAGTGCTCCCCAAAGAGCATCCGCAGGACCTTGAGGCAGTTGTCCAGCAGCGCCTTGGGGCGCACGGCCTTGAGCCGGCTCTCACCACTGTGCAGCTGCTTCACCAGGTCGGCCACCACCGCGTCCACGTCGCTCTGCGGGGACAGGGGACAGGTCTGAAGCACCGAGAGCAAGGGAGGTAGTCATTAGGCTTCAGAGTTAACGAGGTCTGTGTAAGGGGGGCAAAAATATCACATTCTTTTTGCATTGGCCGGGAATCGAACCCGGGCCTCCCGCGTGGCAGGCGAGAATTCTACCACTGAACCACCAATGCCAGATGTGCAGTGTTTTGCATGGCTCGCCCACGGGCTTTATTGCAGCACAGCTGCAGGACGGGGTGGCACTGCCAGGGCAGGCAGTGCCCGCTGCCCCCACGGCACCACCTGCCTCCGTGTCCAAGCAGGTGCCGTCATTAGGCTTCAGAGTTAACACAGAAAGCTCTCCTGGGAGCCCGAGGGGCTGCACAGGGTTAAAAAGGACGGTCCCGCGGCCTGGGGAACTCAGATAGGGGCACGAGGGGGACAGGGGCCAAGAAAGGAGGCTGCAAAACGTTTTTTACACTGCAAAATGTACTTCACTCTGCATTGGCCGGGAATCGAACCCGGGCCTCCCGCGTGGCAGGCGAGAATTCTACCACTGAACCACCAATGCCAGATGTGGAGCTCTCCCACCCCAGCTCTGCCCCACATCTGGAGCTGCATGCGGTCAGCCCGACCCTCAGCCCTCTGCCCACGACGTCCCCTCCTCCGTGGGGTGGTCCTACCTGCCGGTACCCGCTGTACTCCGTGCCCAGGGCATCCAACAGCTGCATCAGCTCCTGCGTGTACCCACGGGACGGGTGTTTCTCCGGCAGCACCTCCACGATGTGCAGCACCGCCTGGGAGCACGCGTGGAACCACAGGTAGCGCAGCGATGCCTCCGACACCTTTCCATCGCGCTGGGGAACAAGGAGTGGTGGTGGTGGTGGTGACTGAGACCCTGCTGGATGGAAGACCCCCTCCTCCCCTCCCTGCCCCCCACTCTCACTCAGTGTCCCCGATGGGAGCTCACCAGCCGGGTCACGTTGGCCGTCCGCAGCACCTCCTCATGCTGCACCCAGACGGTGTAGTTAATGGGGAAGTTGTGCTTCTGGAGAGGTGGAGAAGAGCGTTAGGTCCACAGGTCCCCACAGCTGTGCCACCAATGTCCCACCAGCAGTACCGCTATGGTCCCTGCGTCTATGTCACCAGCGTCCCACTAGCTGAGCCACCACGGTCCCCAGAGCATTGCCACCAGCATCTCTCCAGCTGTGCCAATAGGGTCCCCATGTCTGAGCCACCGGTATCCCAGCAGCCGTGCCACCAGGGTCCCCATACCTATGCCACCAGGGTCCCAGCAGCTGTACCAACAGTGTTCCCATATCTATGCCACCAGGGTCCCCATATCTATGCCACCAGAGTTCCCATATCTATGCCACCAGTCCCACCAGTTGTGCCACCAATGTTCCCATCGTTATGCCATCGGTGCCCCCCCAGTCTGTGCCACCAGGTTCCCACCAGGGTCTCCACAGCTGTGCCACCAGGGTCCCTGTATCTGTGCCATCAGTCTCCCACCAGCTGTGCCACCAGGGTCCCCACATCTGTGCCACCAGGGTCCCCACGGCAGGCACCCTGCTTTGGGGGCCGTCCCATAGGGCCACCAGAGGGTGGCTCCGGGTGCATGCCCAACTTTGGGGAGCCTGGGGACACATGGCAGCGTGGCAGGGTAGGGGACAGGGCCGTACCATATACTGCAGGCGCATCTCATAGCGCAGCTTGTCCTGCAGCAGGCGGGCGAGCTCGCATTCCCCCAGCGCAGCCACCTCCAGCCCCAGCACGGCCAGGACACCTGCGGAGCAGCATCATCCCATGGGGACATCTGTTGCCCACCCCCCCCTTCCTGGGGTGGGTGTCCGTCCCCCCCCCCCCATGTCCCAGTGACAGTTACTCACAGAGGACGGCCGCGCAGCCCTGGTGCATGGTGACCAGCGGTGCAGCCTACATGGTCGATGGGTGCCGGTGGCTTCCTGGGTGCTCGGGAAGGGGTGACAAGGGATGGTGCTCTGCGGTGGCCCCCGACAGCTGTCCCCTGCCATAGGGGGGGGTCAGGCCCCCTCCCCGGCCGCCACGGCTGTCTTGTTCTGCAGGGAGGAGGTGGGTCCTTGGGCTATCAAAGAGTGTGGGACGGTCTCCACCAAGGTCCCCTGCGTGTGGGGTGGAAGCTGGGGGCAGAGAGCCCTGGATGCAGTGCACAGCGTGCCCCACAAATGGAAGGGTGGTGTCCCCATGGTCATATGAAGGGGGATACACCGTTTCCCCAAGCAAAGGGACCACACTGAATCCCCATTCAAAGAAGGGGGGGGGCACCGTGCCCCCACACAAATAGGGCCAGGCTGCGTCCCCAGGCAGTGCTGTCCGCCAGGACCCCATGCGGGGGCTGTGTCACATCCCTGTCCCCAAGCAGAAGCCATGCCATGTCCCTACAGTGTCCCCACGCACTATCCCTACGCAGCATCCCGTGCCATGCCCCCAGGTCCAGCGTCAGGTCCCCATGTGGGACCGCACAGTGTCCCCATTCACAGCGTGCCCCAACATCTGGGAGCTGTGCCACGTCCCCAGGTGTGCCATGCCCCCACGCCGCGTCCCCGAGCCGTGTCACCAGTGTCACGCCACCAACGCAGCGCCCCACGGGCACCGTCCCCCCCGCGCAGCGCACTCCCCACGCAGCATCCTCCTCATCACGCAGGACGCCGTGTCCCCACGTTCCCAGGTGAGGGCTGCGCCCCGTCCCTGCGCCATGTCCCCACGCGGCGGCTACACCCCACGTCCCTCGGCAGCGTCCCCACGCAGACAGCCACGCCACGTCCCCACGTGGGGGCCGTGCCAGCACCCCCCCTCACCCCATCCTCGTCCCGTAGCCCCACTCGCGGTGCCCCGCGGACCCACCTGGCGCGGCGCTCGGGGCCGTCTCCCCGCGGGCGGTGGCGGTGGCGGCGGGGCCGGGAGGAGGGCGGGGGGCGGGCGGGGCGGCGGCGGGGCCGGGCCGGGAGCGGGGAGCGGCGGCGGGGGCGGGCAGGGCTGGGGGGGTGGGGGCACGCTGAGAGCCGGCGGGTGCCCCGACGATGCTCCCCTTCCCACTCCTCTCCAACCTCACCCCCCCCAACTCCGCCCCGGGGATGCTCGGGCAGCGGTGGGCACAGCCCCGTGCAGGGGGTGAGGATGCCCCTCCCAGAGCCCAAAGGGACGTGCCCTGCGCTGGGTGATCTGACACACACACACACATACACGCGTACCCCAAAGGCTGTAGGGCAGACCGCGTAGGGCCGCCCTGGGGGGGGAGGAGGAAGGAGTCACCGAGCTCAGGTCAGCGCTCCCAGGGAAAGGCGTGGGAAGGAATGCGCGGCCGCCTGCGAGCAGCGCTGGGATTCCCCTGGCACCGTGACACGGAGGATACATGCCAAGCAGCCCCGGGCACAGCCCCCGTGTCCCCTCCCGGCTCCAGGAGAGGAGGAAGAGCCCGGTCCGGGATCCAGAGTTCGGCAGCACAGAGGTCCGCATCCGCCGCGGGGTGGGAGACAGCAGCCCGAGCCCACTCCCTGCCTGCAGCCCCGGGCACCGCTTCCCAGCATCAGCTGGAGCAAACCACCCTCCCTTTGGACACGCAGAACGGATCAGGGGAAGCAGCTGAGGCGCTGCAGGGCCATGGGGTAAGGGTGCAGCCCTGCGCCAGCCCACACCCCCCTCCTTGAAGTTGGAAGGGTACGAAAGCCCCCGCGCTGCCCACAGCCCCCAGCTCAGAGCAGCTGCGGCAGAGCGGAGCCCCGCAGCCAGACTAGTTAAAAAACAGGCTTTTATTCTTCATGTGCTACTCGGTCACAGCTTGGAGACACCGCTCTTGCCAAAGTTATTATGAAACAAATCAAGTCCCAGACTCAGGCCTCGCTCTTCCCCCACCCCCAAGAGACAACATTGTACAAAACTCTTATTTACAGAGAAAACAGTCAAAAACGGTGGATCCAAAAATCCCTCGCGGCACAGAAACACTCCCCCGCCCCCCCCAGGCTGCTCCCAGGGCCGTGGAAGACCCGCGTGCCTCCCCCCACCCGAAGAAGCCAGCGGCTCTCCCTCGGGCCACAGCTGTTTCCTTTATCAAAAGGATGGGAAAAACCCATCTGATCCTACAAAAGCTCAGCCCCATCCGCCCCCTCGGGCTCGGGACAGACACTGCTGCCTCCCTCGGCCCTAAGGGTGAAGGACACTGAGGAGCCGATCCGGGGCCGGGGGTCAGAGCACATCCTTCCTCGGGCAGCTCCCAAGAGAGATTATCTCTGGCTGGAGCCCAGGACAGCACGAGCCTCCACGTAAAGCAGGGAGATGTGTTGGGGGACCTAATGTCTGATACTGCTATGGAATCGCGTGACTTCGAAACATAAAACCAAGAGGAGCGAATTAGGATTTAGAAAAAGGGGAAAAAAACACGCATTCCTCCTTCCAAGTGTGCTTGGAAGAGTGTCCGTAGGAGCCCAACAAGCAGCTCTGCTCCTGCCAGCTGCTGCTCAGAAAGCGTAGCGCGTGCGGATGTCTTCCAGCTTCTTGGACACCTCGGGCGGGGTCCGGTCCAGCTCTTCGGCCACATTCTTCTGCTTGTTGGGCTCCATGGAGTTGAACTGCTCGCACAGGTCCCCATCGATCACATTCTGGAGGAGAGAGGAGGAGAGCATTGAATGGACATCACACAGAGGCACTGAACCCTGCCTAACCGGGGAAAAATGGCAACAAACAGTTTGTTCCCGGGGGATTCTTAATCCCGTCCTGGAAACAAGAGCGTGCCCGGTGACCTCATCTGCTGAATAGCAGCAGTTAGCATCAAACTAATTACTGGCCAGCCTGATTAACGAAGGAGAAACCCAGAAAGCCTTGGCTGAGCTGAAGAATCACACAAGGGAAGATGGATGCGACAGGTCAGCGAGGCTCAGCTAGCAGAGGCTGCACAAGGCGAGCAGAATCGAGCACCTTCAGCACTCCAGAGGTCCCAGGGCCCACGCAGCCCACAGCCCACCCACGCCCTCTGCGCTGGGATGGAGAGTGGCTGTAGCTTCTCCTACTGCCAGTCACTATCAGCAGGCTTTCCCACTGAGCAGTGACTGTGGCTTGCTTGTGCGAGGCCCCTGAGCTTCCAGGTCCCGCAGCAAACCTCGTGTGAGGTCCCAAGCACTCGGACCTACCTTCACTGGGAAGTAGTAGGAGCGGAAACTGAGGTGGTCTCGTCCGCAGAGAGGAGGATGCTCAGATCTTAAGTGCATTTCCACGTGCTGGAAGAAGTCGTGATCCTGAGGAGGTAAGAAGAGGTTAGGGAACGGCTCGCTACGTGCTCATGGCAGCAGCAAGGCCCATCTGCCAGCACCAGGCACTGCCTCAAACAACAGCCAGGACTGGGGGCTGCTATCCCCGATTCCACACTACATGCACCTGCAACAATAACCAGAGCAACTGTGCCACCCTGGCCAGGATCAGCCCCTGGGAACTTGCACGCAGCAGCCGGGCAGCACAGAGGCACAGCTCTGGTGTGCACTCATCCAGGCCAAGCAAACAGAACACTTTCTTTGTGATGAATTGGGCTGGTGGGCTACACGCTCCTACACAAAGCAGGCTTCATGATTTTTACTGGTATCAAGTCCCCCCAGAGCGACTTCTTCAACACGCGAGCAGATTTACAGCAGCAGTGCTACAGGAAAAGCTCATCAACTCCTGCACTGCTTTTGGGAAGAGTTAAAAGCTCCTTTTCTCTTCCTCCACACACGTGAGCCTGCTGCAGGCTTTCCTGCAGCCCTGGTTTTCAAAGACTGCAGAGCCCTGAAGTTACCCTCAAGGGATGCAGCAAATTAACACACTGGCTGGGGATGGGAGCACAGAAAAGCAGCAACTCTGCAGCGTTACGATGGGGCTCGCTCACCTCGTGGGAAGTGAAGGGAACTAAGATCCCTATTCCCCCTGATAAGGTGGTATAGACGAGAGATTCGGAGCCTCCTGGGATCAGCGTGGTCTTCTGTAATGAAAGCACAGTCTCTCCCACGTGGTAATTCATAATCACTTCAGCCTGAAAGTCAACCACAGAAGCGAGTGTTTTCTTCAAGCTCATATAAAAGCATCATGAGGCTTGACAGAGAAAAGCAGAATGAGTTCCGCCACCTGCTAGTTCTGAGAGCGCTTCCTAAAGAGGAAGAGCCTTCCACCTGCGAGCAGATGGCAGAGCTCAGCACCCTCCTGAGCTGGACAAACAGATGCACAAAATGAGAGAAAGCAGGAACAGAAAAGGAGCATGCTGCTTCAATCAAATCTCACTGAATAGGCATCGCTCGTGGTTTCAGAAACAGAGTTTGGCTCCCGGTGACAACTCATCACCCGCAGCACAGAGAGATGTGTAGGAGCAGAAGTGCTGGATCATCTCACGGACAGCACTGCAGAGGCTTTCTCAGGAAAGCAGCGTGCTGTTTTCCTGCAATAACCACGAGCATCTCATGGAAGTTTACCTTCTGTGATGCTCCATTAAGAAGCCCTCTGTCCCAGAGAGCTTTGTTGCCGGTGGGATCCTCATCGACCTCGTCATTGGTGTTGGGAGGCAACCTCACCTGCGTTCAAAGAGAGGGAAAGAGTCAAAAAGCTGCAGGGCAGTTGTACCTTATCACCTCTGTGAAGAATCCTTTTGGTCTTTTTGCTCCAGTGGACTCTACAAGAATCATTTCATGCTTACTGTATCACAGATTTGCCTCTCCAGCAAGGCCTCTGGTGTAAAAATAACTGTGTTGACAAGGCTGACAGCTCAAAAACGTGGACAAGAGCTCATGACCAGTCTCTGCTTGGAGCTCGCAGACCAGACTGGTGTGGTCACACCGCTCTGCTTTGAAGGTGCACACCACTAATGGAACAGCAGAAGGGAACTGAGAAAACCGAGGAGGACTGATAAGCACATGCTGGCCAAATCCTGCAGGCGTAACGTCTGCCACTGGCTGAACCCTGCACTCTGAAGCACCCGAGCACGCTTCAGAAAGAGATGAAAGTTCTGGCAGAATGAGCATCCATTCTTTCCTCCGCTGAAAGCCAGCCAAGTGGGGAAGTGTCAGTGCTGACAAAGCCAGCTTTCACGAGGAAGTGTCAGAGAAAGCTGAATGCCAGTGCTGAGGGGAAGCAGGGGAAAGTGAGAGCGATAACCTGACCAGAGTTCCCATGGGCCCCTTCACAGCCCTGAGGTTTGTTTCAAGGCTTACTCACAGCAAGTCTGGGGGCAACTCCAATGCAAGTTATTGAATGCTTCAGAAATGCGACGTTTTCTAACTTGTTTACTTCAGCTACATTGATAAACTGCAGCCATCCACTATGACCACAGCTAGCCACCCAGTAAAAAAACAAGTGAATGGTACAGGGCGTTGTCTCGAGCTACGCACAGATTCTCATTCTTTTAAGACAAATCATGGGTGTTTTAAGGAAAAATACATCGTGTCCAGAAAGTCCCAACTTGCTTCAAGGCAGACTCACCACGCAGATGTTGCCGAATTTGTCTGCTCCAGCCACAGTGTCATAGTCCAGGAGAGTTGCTGTGGTGACCCAGCGGGGATAGGTGTCGTCAGCAAAGATGATGAGCTGGTTCTCATTCCTTTTGTAGCGCACCCAGATGAAACTCTCCTGAACATCTGAAACAATCACTCGGTGCCCAATGGTTTGAATCCCACAGATGTAGTTGGCAATGTGCTTTTGAGAGGGAGAGAGAAAGGGCAAAGCTCAAGTACTTCCAACAGTGAAGTGTAATCCAGTGAGGTGCCACTACCCACCCTAACTCCACCCTTCACCTGAAACAATGTTTGCTTCTGGGAACTACCTGGCTCCCTGTTTCCCATCATTCCCTCCAACATCACCCGTCATTTACGGTATGCCCAAGCCCCAGGTTAAACACACCGACAATAAAGGGCCCTTGTGAGATGACATCCACTGCACAGCATTCATGGTTAAGTCACACCAACATCCAGAGCACAAGTGCTCATGGCAAACCAGATGTCAGCAGCACTGACTGCTTCAGTGTAAAAACAAAGAAACACAACTGACAAAACCACCCCCCTACAAGTCCCCAGTCTGCCTGCGAGCTTGTGGGAGTTCTGCTGTGCAGTAATGAGCAACTGGCACAGGATCCGCATGAGATGGAGGAGCAGGCAATTAGGAGCTGGAAAACCACGCTCTGCTACCTCTTAAAGTACCAGTGCTGCTGATCAAGAAAGAATGTCGTTTTGGGGCCTCTAAGTCTGAGAAAGATTTTTCTTTTAGGAGGAAAAAAACATTTTCAGGACTCCCAGCAATCTTAAGAGGTGCGCATTTACGTCACCCAGCTTCTGTCCCCAGCCTGCTGACCACTTCACTTAAGAAAACATTTCCAGAAGTTGTTATTGTATAGCTGAATGAGACCTCCCACATCTGCAGCAGATGGCCACGGCATCGCCCCCTCAGGCTTCTGTAACTCCTGCACATGTCCACTTAAGGCCTGCACCGAGCTAGTGCAGAAAGGAAAATGCAACACTACAGATTGCTGAAGGGTGAGAGGAGAACAGCAGTCCAGCCAGAGCTGCCAATAGTGCTGTGTGTGTACACAGGCAGCACACAGGTGCAGCACTGAGGCCTAAGAGCACACACCTGGGCCACAGCAGCAGCTAAACCCTTGCTTCACTCACGCTGTGAGGCACCACTTGCTCCAAGCTAGCCACCACGGTGAAGAACAGAGGCCACTACCTTATTCTCACACTTCCGAAGCAGCTTCTTCTTGCCCAGGTCATACACACGCAGCAGCTTTCCAACTCCAATTAGGACTCTGCCTTGGAACGGGGCGATGGCTGCAGGAACCTCCTCCACGGGGGTCTAGAGAGAGTTGGAAGACTGTGAGACGTGGTTAACAGAGCTAATCTCACACCAACCTTCACAATAGATTCAAGCTAATGGCTCGGCTGAAGCTCACTGGACTGTGCCAAGGCTGTCCGTGGCTAATCACAATCCTTTTCTACAGGTGGGGCAAAAGGTCAGTCCTCTGTAGGCCTTTCAACACCAGCACAAACTACACGTGGTGCTAACGGAGCTCTGAGAAGTACAGACAGTGTGCTTCTGGCAGCACACCTCAATGGAAGGGTTAGACAGCTGCAAGAACCCCATGTGGGGCAGGCAGCAAAGGAAGACAAAGACCCTGTTGTCTCTGTTCTTCGTTTTGCTTTATCCCCGAAAGAAAGATTTTATACTTTGCCTAAATCCATAGATGCCTTTCAAAACAGAAGCATGAGTCTAGCTCATCATCTGCCACAGACACTCTGAAGCTGTCACTGAATCAATTTCAGTGCACCCCACAGTTCCGGTAACTCAGGGCTGAAAAGTCTCCTACCAGTACTTCATAATCAGTCCAAAAGGATCAGCCACAGCAAAGAAAGTGAATGGGCAGAGCTTGGGAGCGTTCCCAGATTGGCTGCACTGGTTAAGAGAAGTTACTCCATTCCATGAGCTCTGTCACCTCCAACGCGGGTGCTGAATGGCAGCAGGCAGGGCCCTGGGCCAGGACAGAACCCACTCACTGCACCAGGACTGTAGGAAGTGAAGGAAACCACAACATTCCTTTCCATGTGCTCATCTGCTCATACCTCGACCATGCTGGAAGCACATGGGAAGAAGAACTGAATTTTGTTTAAACACAGTTCTGCTGAAACCTCTGATAAAGCTCCAGGGACCTCTAAACCAAGTTGGTCGCAGGCCACCAATGCTTCCTGCAGACAACCAAACCAGTGGCAGAGGAAAGATGACAGCTTCATGTGGCCAGCGCAGGACTGAGCCCCGGCACCAGGGCTCGAGCCATCCAACTGGCTCTGCAAACAAGTGTTCAGAGCAGTTCTCCTGAACTGTATTCCAAAGTGGAAACAGAGCTGTTTCTTTCCCCTCCTTAATGCACTCATTAAAACACTGCTCCTTTCCCATTTACTGATCACCCAGACAAGATACAGCTCCAATAAAGAACTGTAACTCCTGGGAAATCTGCTCAATTCTCAGCACTCCGAAAGATGTCCCCAGATTATTTTGGGAAAGGCAGCTTATTTTCTTCCAGGCTGTTTCCTGTGTTTAACATTTGCACGACCATCTCGCTGAGAACTCGGTACTGTGATGTTACCATAGCATTCAAAGTAAACTAACAGCCATTTCAAAAGTCCTTTTCTCCCCCTCTCACCTTGTGCAGAAACTCCAGCTTCTCACCACCATTCACCAGCTTGTAGGTGTAGACAAAGCCGCCAGCAACAGAGCGTGGGTTCAGAATCAAGTCTTTGGCAACTCCCACCAGCACATACCAGTCCTCACCAGTGTTGGAGAAGCGGCACACAGCCACGCTGGAGATGAGAAGGCACACCAGGAGATGAGTGTGATCGTGACACAAACCAATACAGCACACCGACGATTCCCTGGCAGTGCAGCCTGCACCTCCCCAGGCACAGGTTTAGAAGCCCAGCCTTCTTCCAGCACTGAAATGACTTTCAGAAGTCGTTTTTCCTCCCTGCAGTAATGTTTAAAGCAGGTACTTTCCCTTCATTCTTCCACGCTCCACAGGAAGATGTGCTCCAGTTGTCACATATGCCTAAAACATTACTTCTGTTTTGCTAAGCAGCATCCAACCAGCCAGTGTGGAAAGCCCCAGCTGTTTAACATTGTTCCTATTGGGACTATCCATATAACTTTCCCCATCTCCCACTGTTATTTCCTGCCTGGTGTCCAGCTCTGCCACGTTGGGAATCCTGCACAAAACAGGAAAGAGTCAACCTTTTGGGCTACCGTGGTCTAACTCCACTCCACTAGCTGAGGCACTCCACTAGCTGAGGCCCTTGTTATTCTTTACAGTTACTGTGCTCCTCTAACATTTCCTTTCTATTAAGTCTATTCTCAGTTTATCCAGATGAGAAGGGGAAGTGAGAAAGAGCAACACATTCTCATGTTCCCAGACCTCTTATCCCTCGCTTACTGTTCTCTAAGCACAAATGTTTGGAGAGATACACCAGCTCTTAAAGAGTCATTTACAGACAGACCAGGACAGGATGGGAAGGAAAGGCGACACAAAAAGAATCACTTGGCAATCACTTCTGGGATTTAACCTGGGCTCTGCTGCATTTGGATTTCATTAACAGCTCATTAACAGCTGAGGAAAACAAACAGATTAAAAAAAAAAACCCAACCACACACCTAAGATTCATCAACAGTAGAGTCTCGTTGCTGTGCCTGGCACTGCTTACCTGAAGGCAGCTTCGTTCTGCTCTAGTTGGACCAGATCTAATGTATTTCCCTGGATGGGGTTCATCACCCTGATAACAGAGGCCCACTGTCCATTCCCTGCCTTTGGAGCACCGAAGATGGATTCAGGGAGATTCTCGTTCAGAAAGGCTGCAGCCATCTCCGCAGCCAGCTCCCTCTCATCTTCACCTGCAGCCTCCACCATTTCCTATGGCACATTATAAAGGACAGGGGGGTAAAAAAATAGCTCAGAGGATTTCCTTTCCAGACATGCCTATGCTTTGCTATAAGCCCAGGTATTCCAGAGTAGGGTATGGCCTGGGAAGATGTAAAAACCACAAAGTTTCCATCTGCCCTGTGCTCATTCCTGCAGTAAATCTCTGCAGCTCAGAGCACAGCACTGTCAGCTCTCCTCTGCCCAAGAGGCAGCTGTCTGGAGAGCTATTCCTCCAGAAGCAAGAACAGCATTGAGCAAACTGAAGATAATAACCCACAGAAATCCAAACATCCTCCAACATTCAAAGTAAACCCAGAGGATGGCGTTATGCAAGCAGGACCGATCCCCAGTAGGCAGGATTTTAAAGCCTGCCATAACACCCAAAGAAAAGAACATCAGGAGTACTGCATTTTTCTGAAATTCATGTGTTGAGGCAGACTTTCACCCATTTCAGTCCCTCTGCAACATAAATTACCTCTGGAGAACAGATCTGTGTACCTATCCCCCCGTTACCTCAGCCATTTGTTGCTTTCTCTGTGCCTTGGTGGCCTCAGTGTAAGCATTGTGATCCGTCTCAATGATAATCAGGTTGTTGCTCTCAGGGTGAATGACAAATTTTCGAGGCGTGTACTGCAACGGGAAGGCAACCTGGTTGAAGACTGCCCCCAGCTTCTCCAGCGCCAAAATCCTGGGGGGGGACAAAGATGCAACAAACATTCAGCACAGTTCAGAGGCAAGGATCCAAAAGAAAAAGGCCAGAGTTGAGCTTTAGGTCTGGCTAGCACTGAAAGCACCAGCGCTGCCTTTCTCAGGCCAGGCAGCCACAAGCAAATAGCTCCAAGGATGAGGGCAGAACTGGCAGCTTAAGTGAGAGTCTGTGCAGCTGTGCCTTGCAGTGGGGGTTCACGACTCCAGGACTCTCAGTGTCCCACAGTGCACTCTCAATGTCTGTCCCTTTCGGATATGCTTCAGTGATGCAAATATATCCCAAAAGAAAGAAAGAGCACATGAAAGGGGGAAAGTGCATGTTAGGCAAACACATCACCTGAACCTAAATGTGACAACAGCTTTGTTTGACACAGTATCAAGCACTCCTCAGAGACACTTCAGTTACAAAAGTATGAAAAATGCCAGTGCCTGACTGGCTGGTCTTTATTCTGAGCTCGCCAGCTGAAATGCCAGTTCTTCTGGCATTTCGTGACTAAAACCCACAAGACTCTCCAGGAAGAATGACTCCTTAGAAGCAATGAATGGTGAAATATTTCAGCAAGGTCAGATATGAAAAAAGCGCCTGTTCAAATGCATAAAGCAAAGCTCCTGCATTTATGCCCCCTCATTATTTTCATTTATCCTTTTTTTTTTTTAATCTCTTTAAGGCAGAATTAAAAAAAAAAAAACACAACAAATAAATCCCTGTCATGTCACTGATTTCTTATATCACGTGCCCTACTTCCTGCAAAGCAGCCATTCGTATTGCAATCTTTCCTAACACAAAACATGATTACAATGTTTGACAACTTCCCTCCCTACAGATAAGAAAACTTAAAGGTTACACGGACTACACTTGTTATTTTTAAAAATCAGAGAAGTGCACCACACCATTTCTTTCTGACAGCCATTAAAAGTGACAAAAAAACCCCACCCTCCTCAATTCTCAGTTAAGTCGCTTTACCTCTTTCTCACTGGATGTCTCACCCTCTCCCCTGCCTGGAGGTGCTGGTGCTCCCCTTTCACTTCTTACCTCAGTGTGTTTGTGGAGATGGCAACGATACCCTCCGGGCACTGCTCAGATGCAAAACCAGATGCAAACTCCAGTGTCTCATATGACAGGGGAGTCAGGTGGAAACGGGACTGATAGGAGTAACTGAGCCAGGAACGGCTTGACATGGCCAGCACCTGGGGAAGACACAACACAGCAAGGTTAGCACATCTGGGGGCGGGGGCAAGTTTGCTCTGTGCAATGTGAATGGATCCACATGAACAAACAGAACAGCAGCCGGATTCCTCCCCTGCTACAGAATGAGGCTGGACTCTATCCAGCTCAGAGCACACCTCCAGAAATACTGCTCGCTTTCAAGGGAAAATTTCAGCTGGAAATTGTGCACGAAGAGGAACTTTAAACCAGACAGCAGACATGAACTTAGGTACAGTACAAACTATTCTAACTATAAAAGCCAAGACCATTCTATTTTAAAAGCATCATATAATGGGAACAGGTTTCACAAAACAAATATTTACTGCAATCTAAGGGCTGTGGCACTCTGCTGCAGAGTTTAAGAAAAAAATTACATCTATAAAATATATCGGGAGCCTATTTTCAACCAATGAAGGGAAACAAAGCAGATGAACTTCCAATGCTTCAGTTTCACACAACTGCCTAACTTAACTTCAATGCAACTTTATTTTCTGCTGGCAAAAGCTGGATTGGTACTGAAATACTCTCAGGCTACTCCAAGCCACAAGCAATGCTTTTTTCTCCCCATGCTGTCAGACAGGGGACTAAGGCTGATCTCAGTGCAGAAAAGCACTCAGCTGTTCTACAGGCATATATTCTCCAGTGCTGCAAAGTATCTCAACTCCAACTTAGAGCTGGCAGCAACAAGTCAGAGATTCATTCAACTTACCAAACACTAAAGCAGAGCTCAGACTGCCAGCTCCAGCCCCCTGTGCTGTCAACATTTCTCAACCCTGAAGGTGTTATCCAAAGATGAGTCAAGCAGGGGGTGGCTGATCTCCCCAGTGTCACATCAGAACAGCTAATAAATGGCACTTCCGATGAAACATGTTCTCCCCTCTATGCCAAATCCTACAAATATTTTCCTTGAACCATGCACGATAACTTTCTTGACCCTGGCTAGAAAGGAGATGGCCATGAAGTGCTTCAAGTGGTCAAGAATCTCCTTCAGTGTGCTAACTGTAGCAGCCAAGGTGATTTCCTTCAGTGTCTCTGTACTGAAGAATCTGTGCAGAGCTTTTCAGATAATCTGAAAATACAGTCTCCAGGTCAGATGACTCCTAATTCAGAGAAAGGCAGGGCAGCACTACACATTGCTTCCTCAGAACTATGGGGAATGCCAACAAGAATGAGGCTGTTTGTGAAAGAGCAAGCTGTGAGGCAGGCGGCTCCATCATTAAGTCATTCTACTTCCCACCCTTACCCAGAACTGCGCTGCTAGGAAGCTTCCCCACCCTGCCTGCCAATACAGAAAAGTGGGATGGGATGCTGCACCTGGGGGTTGGATCCATACCCCTGCGAGGCCTGGCCTCACTCACCGCTTCTTGGCCTTGCATTCGGACTCGGAAGAGCTTCACAGGCCGTGAGCCCAGGTACCTGGTCCTGGTATCGGAAAGATCACCCGTAACCGGATCCAGCACAGTTCGCAGCAGCACGCCGTTCTTGACATCAGTAAATCAGAAAGTTAGATGATGACTACAGATAAGAAATAACTAAATACAGCCTCTATGCTACTCAAAACAAAAGAGAATTTCTAAAGAATGAGGCTTTTGTTTACCTAGCTTCTGAAACAATTCCCTCCTACAATTACTCTCTATCTAAATTGGCTCTTAATACTACAAACCATAGCTCCAGTGCACTCCCAAGGGGCAGAAAGGAATTAGTTTTAAAAATATGAAATAAAAAAGAGAGACTGGGAAGTTTGGTACATCACAAAAGCCACAAAAATACTTCAGGACTGACTCCATTTCCTAATCCCTCTTGCTACAAAAAACCAACCATGCTGCTTAAGTGTGCGTTCTGACATGAAACTTGAGACTGTTCTGATTATTTTTACCACATGTTGAATTGTCAAAACAACATTTTTGGTTAAGGATCAGAGAGTCTGTACTGCATGCAACAAAAACCATGCAGCAACAGATTTATTAGAGCAGAGCCTGCGGTTGAGGGCAGTCACTCCTTTGATTCTCTGCCCTAGAGGCAGAAGAACTGGCTGACAACACTTCACCCAACAGTTTTCAGATCTTGTCCTTCTGGAAGAGGAAAATACTGACTTGTCCTACATGATCTCTGAGAGAATATGCTGCCTTTTGACTAGTCTTCAGTCCAGGAATGTATGGGGAAACTTGCAGTTCTGCTACGTCACACAGTGAATTCCCCAAGTTACAGTTGTTAAGCATACTATAACAAGGAGGGAACAATTAGGCTTTGTGCTGCTGCACTACATCATACGTGATGACACGGCTACCTGAGCAACCTGTCCTTCAAACAAAAGCTCACCAAGGCACACCTGTCAGAACTAAGCAGACACCTCTCACCTGCAGTCCAATGTTCAGGTAGAGAAAGCCAATGGAGCCTCTCTCCCCCAGCTCGTCCTGTTTCTCGGTGCCACCCATCTCCACAATACACAGCGACTCGGGCTGCGCAGGAAGGGCCTGCATACTCAGAGGCTGCAAGCAGTCCTGTGGGAGACAGAAGTATTTGTTACAGAAAGAAGGGTAAAAAAAAAAAAGTCACGACAGACGCTGGCTCTATGAATTCTGGCAAGGAAGGAATGGTAAGAACTCCGGGAAGACAAGCTGGATCCTTTCATGTCATCCTGCAATAGTTTGCTCAGGTTTCTCCACGCTAAAAAACTGCAAAGTCTGCATTACTTCAGTCATCCCTTTAACACTGATCTGCTGCAGGCTGAGAAGTGATATTGCTGTTTTCCTGCTAACTTGCTTGCAGAATGGGTTTACTTTTACTAAAGGTAGGAACAGTGAGATAAGGGGAAAAGCATAAAAAGCAGAAAACGCTTTTATATCTTATCATCTAAACTCCCAGACATGAGTAAGACTAGATAAAACTAGGGAATCTGTTTCTGGTTAGGATCAAGGGCCACAGTTCCTCTCAGCCCTGCAGAGGAGAAAAGCCATACAAGCTATTCCTTCCCGGTCACCCATTTGAACACAGGAAGAGCACGCGCAGCCCAGCTCTGGAGCACTCTTAACATCGTGAGCCAGAGACAAAACCAGAATGGCTACTCACCGAAGGGTCGAGGGAAATAATCCTGACAGTGTTGTCAACCAGCCCAACAGCAAGGAACCGGGAGCGCTGCTCCCCAGGTGGAACGTTGGCCAAACTCATGCAAACTACATCGGCCGACATCTCCTTTCTTTCAGTGTACTCATTCAGCTGTCCTGACTGAGACAGAAGAACACAAGAGGCTCATTAACTAGGTAAGAGAGCAGACCAGCATCAAAACGTCTCTCCACACATTTTTTGTGAATTTATAAGACAGTGTTTTGGATTTTATTTATAGCCTTGTTTCAGTCACAGTTCAAATAACCAGAATAGTAGCAGGAAAGTTTATGACTTCCGACCTCAATTATGAACTTCAGAGTCTAATTAGCCGTTAAGTCATCTAGCCCTGACACAGCCCAGATCTGACTGACTCATTCTAAAAAAGATACTTTACTGCAAAATCCTTTTCTGCAGGTTTGACTGAGGATCAGCATCTGCCAGGCCCCATAATCTGTACTGCTCCTCTGACCTCTTTCACAACACTAACGCACGTACCGGGTCCATCTCAAAATAAACCAGCTCTCCTCCAGTCAGTGCTATCACTACTTGTCTCTGGTTCACAGCACATTTTACAATAGTTTTCTTCCCTGGTGTCTTCCATTCGTTTACCCTCTTATCTGCTCGGATGTGCCGGATGCCATCTGGGTACACCTGAAGGAAAAAAAGGTCACATTCACTCCTGTATTTATCATCCCTTCCCAACTTCCACTTCAGTTTCGATTCTGACACAAAAGCCAAAAGCAAGCATCACTCTTGGCAGCACTGACCTATTAGCAGTGCAACAGAATGAACGAGGACAAAGCCACTCGCCAGCTGGAAGCATTCTGTCTTTGAACTACAGTACAGAACTACTGAGTGCACACTGAGGGAGTATAGTGCATTCTCAGCTGGTCCAGTGCAGCTAACACAACAGAAAAGGGCAAGGTCAAGTGTCATTCTCTACCGATCCACACCTTTTCACGTGATATGTGATGTACTACTGTAGAAAGCACAGCTGTGCAGCCAGCAGCCACTGGCAAACATACACGGACATGCCAGAAGCAGCTTTCCATTACCTGTACCAAGGCATCATCCCCCAGAAGAGAGCAGGACAAGGTGGGTGTAGTACCCAGGAACCCAGAGTCAGTCACTTCTTCTACAGTCTCTCCGATAGACAGCACCAGTGTGGCATTTACGAAGGACACAATGATATAGGCATCAAACTCATCTGGTCAAGGGAGACAGAGGAAAAAAAAAAAAAAAAAGGCTGTTGATTAAATAAATGCAAGGCCTCCCACTGAAATTAACAGTCTGATGAATGTCTAGCAGCTGCTCTTCAGCAGAATTCCTGTGATAATTACATCTGCTGGCAATATTGTGCAAGTTCGTCCTAGGACACCCTGTGCAAAAGTCATCTACTGCTCGACTCCAAACAACGCAAGACTGAGCCAGGGGAATCAAACCATGATCTAGATAGAGTCAATTCATGATGATCTGGAATCTGGCAAGCAACCTCCTGCCTACTCTCTCTCTTTTTTTTTTTTCTTTCAAGGAGAGCACAGGGTCTAAAGCCTTTAAGACACTTGCCCCACCTCACACGAGGAAATGAATCCAGATTTAACAGCCAGTGAAGTCGAATGAAGCACTCGACTCCAGTAAACCAAAACAGATGGAATCTATTTGCAGAAACTGCACCACGGATGCTATGAACAGGAGTTTGCAAGACCACATCTCTTTTTTCTATCCACATAATAAAATGCTGAATATAGCTAGAGCAGAGCAGCTCATGGCTAGCCTGCTCTATCCTCACCCAGAAGCTAAACTAGCTTTCATTCACACAGCATCCATATGGATTCCCAGGATGAGAAGCAACTACGTTTTTAAGACAGAGCAAGTGCTGATCTTCACTTCTCCTGGAGTAAGCGACAGCATTGGTGCTGGCTTTGCTAAACAGAGACAGCTTGGGACAGTCCAGTAGCTTGGACGTGGAAGAGCTCTGCTAACTAATAGTAGCTCATATGGAAGTAAGGAATCTTTGTGGGAAACGTGCAGTAGGACGGGGTAAAGAAAATGCTCTGGTCCACTACTGTCATTTTCATTCTGCCAAAAGTGAGAGGCAATAAAGAGAGAGAGGAGAGCCTCATTAAAACAAAACGAAAGTAACGGGAACAATGAAGTCTGCTGGGAAATGGTGCCAGGAGTCTCAATGGGGAAATAAAATTGTCTCAGAGCAGCTACTTCGCTTCTGATGCAGTTGCCATGCAAGTGCTATTTCTTCTTCTTCCCACTTAAACCCGAAGTTCAGGCTTATGTACCACAGCACAAGAGAATAAGCAGAGGTGAGGCTAAGACAGTTGCCCAGGTCTGGCCCTTCAGCAGTGCATCACCATGATCAGAACACAGGGGAGACGAAGAGAAGTGGTTAATGAACCTCCAAGTACATACAGAAAGTGACGAGCTCTCACTGGGATGAATACAGGATGCCAGCAAATTACATGTATCACCTTAAAATAAGTTCAGTCAGGTTAATCGAAACAAGTGCTTCTGGAATAAACTGTTTTCTTACCCACCCTGCTTAAAGGAAGGTGTTGCCAAATCTGCTGTATCATATTTATAACAAAGTTCTTACATACAGCTGAAAATATGCAAGCAAAAAAACCATCATCTGCTGCTCCAACATCTGGTATACAGGCCACAGCTCTGATCAAACTGAGGAGCTTTGTGCAGCTAAAGTAATTCCAGTACTGCCCTGTGGCACGAACTCCATTACTACCCTATTAAGCAATCACGACCCAAAAAATACAACATGCTCCCAAAGCGCACCAACAGGAGCAGGCCTGTGTCAGGAAATGGGGAAAGAAGACCTGAACCTGTACACAGAAACTGATTAGTAAGGCCAACTGTTTAAACACTTGGCTTAACAGAAGAATTCCTCTAACATTAACAGCAGATGGTAAGAGTTCAGGAAGATGCACATGGTTACACAGTTTATTCTCCGCAATAAATGAGATCTTCTCCTAAATCTTGCATGCACTTTTCAACACCAGAAGTCTACAAGAATTCCTTGACTGCTCTAACTAGCAGTTCACTGACCTTTAATTCATAAATATCTCGTGGACAGGATGTGCTAAAAATTCCATTTCAAAGACCATCATCACTTCCCAAACTCCTTGAGAGCTGCTCCTTTCTCCCTGGAGGCTGTCATTCCCATGATAAACCACCATGCCTCAGTTGGAGGCTTAACCATGTGATTTGGAGCAGGACAAAGAAGTCCCATCTGAAAGCGAAACAGATTCCCTTAGTCTTACTCCAAAAGAAACTCACCCTTACCTCTCGAGACTTCTAGCTCTTTCTTTTCACTGGCTCGGTTACATGAGAGCGTGTCTTTAATTCTGTGTCAGTAATAGTGACAAGTGCATTTCTGCTCAAAGTCCAGTAGTGTTGCTTAATGCCTCTCTGCTGGAGCTTTTGAAATAAAGGGTTTGATTTACCAGAAAGAAGTCAGTGAATAAGACGCATTCATCCAGATACAAGCAATGCAATTTTGCTTTAGAAAACTGCTTCGTTGAAATTAAGAAGACCAAATCCCTGGGGCACGCTGAGTATTCTCAGGCAGAAAAAGAACTATCTATTTTAATATGAAAAGATATCTACTTAGCTCCCTGCAATCCCAAGCATAGCATCAGGCTGCCCAGAGTTCTGAACAGATAAGACATTATTTTGTGTGCAGACACAGACTTCAGAGATGTTCATTACTGTTCTAATTGCTCCAGTTAGCTCCTTTCAGCTAGCAACAGAGATGTTTTAATGACTCTGAACAACCACAGCTGGACTCATTCTCCTGTGCCTTCATTACAAGTTTTCTGCAGCCTCATGCACACGTCAGGATCAGTTATATAAACATCACATTTCAGCCCATGAACATTATACTACCATCCTTTTTGCTACTTGTCATGAATTCAGTTTGAGTCACTCCATGAAAATTCCATTATGAGAAGCTAGCCCACACCCGAGATGCAGGCTTTTCATGCTCTGCAGCACTCGAATCTGCACTGATACAAATACAGCCACCACGAGTTAAGACAGCTTCAGTGGACAAATAGATGAGCAGTGACAAAGTTCAGGATTATTCTCACTTCAAAGATACCAGTGGGATGACAGCACATTTCCCTAGGCTTTTGTTTACTACTGCATGGAGGCTCTGCAGCTGTGACTCACTGCACATCGCCTCTTGCACGAGAAGCAGCAGGCAGTGGCTACAGACTGCTAGGGCTCAGCTCACATCCATCTCCACTGCCGAGCACGCAGCCCTCGAGCTCGCAGTCCTCCATATCCAACTGCAAAAAGGGGTGGGTCCAAATGTCACGCACTCCTCTGTCTGATGAGCAGCCACATGCCACAGCCACAGAGTCAGCAATACCTACAGGTGTTTCAGGCACACTTGTGAGGGGGGAAAAAAAACAATTACGTGTCTGGGAGCCGATCCCCAGTCCAGAAGGGGAGCTGAAAGTACCCGTGAAATGTGCACCTCTGATTTCAGCAAATACTGAGCATTCTGGAGAGATAAAGTCAATTATTTTGTTCCTTAGAGATCCTGAGATGGAAGTTGCTTTCTACTCCTCACCTACTGAAGTACAAACACAACCATCTGTAACTACAGGACAGCTTCCAGAGTTTGTTTTCTGAAAAGCTTAGCATAGAAGTAGCCCCGTGATTCTGGGTTTCTTTGTGGTTAACCTGTGGGGCAGCTCAGTAACCCCTAGCAGTATGTACACACCTGTGGTGATCAGCACCTCCACCACCAGCCACCTGTGGAAGAAAAAAAGAGGCTTGGTATTGGTAGTGTGTATCACCACGTACCAGCCAGGGTTAGTATTTGCTTTGAAGGCTGCAAACTTGCATGTGTCTTACAGAGGCCTCACAGCACGAGCACACTGTGGCACTGAGAGCCAGGCAACTCGATGCTGCGAACTGAACTCACAAAAAAAAATAGCACTTGTGCAGTTCCAGGGTTAGACAGCTGTCTGAAGGGATCCTGCAGTCTTTCTAATTACAAAATACTGGCTGTGAATTCAAGAGTTGTAACCTGGTGATTGGCTTTATGGAACTTTATATACTACGGGTCACAACGGGAACAGATTCCAGCCCTGATATCACTGAAATCCTCGTGCTGAAACTCAAGGTTTTGGTGGGAGGAAAAAAGAGGGGGGAGTGAGGTTAGCAACAGTCCTGCATCTCCTGAAAGTCAAAGTCATCCTCTGGAACCCCAAACAGAAAAGGTTTTATAACTTCTAAAACGATATTAGAAGCCTCAATCTTTTAAAGGAAGGGAATGTTACCAACTTCTTTACCAGTGCTGGAGCATGAATTTGCCTCTAACGAACTGGAATGCCTCTTCTAAAGGAAAACACATGGTTTGGATAGGAACTGTTGGAAACGTTTTCCTTCTGCTCCTTCTTATTTCTACACGTGGTACATGTCAGCTTCCTGCTTAGACCTCCTTCAATGCTGCTCAGGCAGAACATCAGCACAGAAATCCAAGACAGGTCTCAAACGGCAAGGTAAACCCCACGGCAACGTCTGCAATTTGCACAGGGTTACAGGCTGGAAGACACACTACTCTAAGACTGCTTAAAAATAAGAAACCATGTCAGCAGGGAAGGCTGAGATCTCCAGCGCAACAATCTGGCATTGCTACACCCGCTGCATAAAACTACAGTCTTTGCAAAAGTCTGAGTCTTTGCCAAGATGTGCACTGCCTCAGAAATAACTGTGGAGATTTTTCAGTACCTAGACAGTTTCATTTCAGGTTTTTTGGATATTTCAGAGGACTTGCACTCCCTTGCCCTGCCCTTCTGCTGGAGGTGAGAACATTTTGTCTTTCACAAGGCAAACTCGCTATCTGAGATCGGGAAGAAAAAAAAAACACAAAACAAAACAAAAACCCCCACAACCCAGTACATTTTGCCAATTTCAATTACTGAACTTCCTGGAAGGAGCACCACCCTATACCCTGCCAGGTTTTCGGTGTCCCAGTCCAAACAGATTGTTTTCTTTACAGATATGCATGGAGGGAAATAATAAAACAGATACTGCTGCTGATTTATCTTTTCTTTTTTCCCCCCATAATTTTTATCCCACTCTCTCACAAAGAGCTGATTATTGCAGTTGTCAACACATATGAAGAATGGCAAATATACTCCAACAAAAAGCATAATCACTGCCTACGAATGTCAGAGCAAAACCTTACGGGAACTAGGAAACGAGAAGTTCAGCAGCTTCAGGCAGTAAATGCACGGCTGATGCAGCACACTGTGAGATGGATGCAGCTGTGAGCAGTTTCTTTGCCAAAAGGAAGCATGACAGTTCTAGGGGACCAGAGGGTGGCTTCGAAGTACAAACAGGTACTTTAGGAAAATACTGCATACCTTCAATGTGTCTCCTCACAGTCCATACGGCGTTGGGGTTACCGGGCAGCTCTGAGACAGCCATTTCAGATACCTAAGAGAAAACAGAAATCAGGTTCTTTTGACAACATGTTTAGGCTTGCTGCAGTCTTACAGATCAGCAGTTTTTAAGCTTTCCCACAAATGGACAGGAAAGCTAACTAATTCCCCATTCTGACGCCCTCCCTCCGTTGCCAGATGTGCAAAGGGGTAGAATATATTCAGCAGTGATACCACAACATTAGAGCTCCAGAGGAGCAAGTCATCCACCCCCAGCAAAGAGATCAGCAGCAGCTGGCAAAGACACTGGGAGAGTTCCAATTCAATACACTCAAGTATTAGAGACAAGATGCAGGTGGTTAAGAGTCAATAAAACAAAAAGCCTTTGAGACTATGAAAGTAAACACCACAGTCCTTCTATTTCCAAGGCACAAACCTAGAAAGTTACTCTCCCTCCAGACTATAGCGAAAGAAGAATCCCTTCATTATTGCCTGGACTGTCCTCCACATTCCTTGCCCCTCAAGCTGTTCTTCGAATATGCTGGAAGGTTTACCTCAAGTCCATGTCTTAGAACCCTCAGAGATGACCGTGGCCCCCGACCGCAGGCCACATACAGCTGGGGTGTGTCCTCATTGGCCAGATCCGCTATCTGCATGGAAGAAGGTAAAATAAAACCAAGCCACAGGAAGAGAACAGATCAGGTTAAGCAGCTGGCTGACAATACAGCAGACCAGCTCTTCTATTAGCACTTAGTATAATGTAATATCTCTGGAAACTTAGGATATCTGAACGCATCTTTGCTGACTCTGCCTACACACAAATACTCATCAGCATGGAAAAACAGCCGTGCATCTATAATCAGTTCCTCTAAGTGAGAGGAGCCTACGAATGGAGCTTGCTGACAGCAACCTACCTGACAACACAGAATCGGAGACAAACTGTCCAATTCATCCACCAGCACTAAGTTTTTAAGAGGTCGTGGCTGAAAAAAGAACGTATCTCCTTCCTCAAGAGGCATAGCAGAAGAGAACTCTGGTTCCTCATCATCGTCACCCAGGTGAGCTATCTGGTACAGATAACTTGAGACAGAAAGCGAGAGAAACAGCATGTTCAGTGCAGAGTGCATGCAGCCTTCTCTAATACAGCTTAGCCAAATTTTCAGCAGGATGGAGGGAAAGCCTTCCCTGTATTACACAGTTACTAAAATTCAGCCCTAAGGATTGTTTTCTTCATGAGAAGAAAATCAGAGAATCAGATGCTCATTAAATAAAGTAAGTAATTAAAATCAAGGTCTAATTTGTAGCAATCATTGGCAAGGTATGGCACAGCTTCAATGTCTTCTGCTTACCCCTGAACCTTTAGACATTCTGGTGTTAGAGCCAGAGCAGTGACTGACAGCTGAGGCCACTAGCAAGGCCAAGGACTCCACAACTCCAGTTATGTATTTCATTGGTATATTCTCACTCTTAACCCCACTCCCCATTCCAGTTTATGACCCTAAATAACACAACAATCAAGCTGAGGAAAAAAAAGAAACCCAGAAAGAAAGGCCAATTTACTTCTTGTTTTTAACAAAGCTCAAATTAACGTTTTCCCCCAAAAGCTTGCTTTATACAGCGGAATTCAGATTCACTCTGGTAAACTGGTTGCAGCTCCCCCAGGTGGCTGACTCTGCAGATGCAGGCAGGAGTACAATCTCCATTCCTGTGAACACACAGCTGTAAAGCCATGTTCAAAGGCATGCAGAAACTTTTTTGGAATCTTTAGAGCATTCTACACTCCTGAATAGGAAAGGGAAGAAATATTTCTATTTAGAAATTACTCCTATTAAGAAAAGGACTGAAAAGCTACTGACAGAAAACTACCAGCTATCGAGTCCGCTGTTACACTCTGAGAGACTGTGTAGAACACAAGTTCAATGAAAATTGCTCAAATTCACCATCAGGTTAACTGATCTGACATAAAACGGAATGCCCCATTCGTCCTATTGCAAAAACACATTGTCTTTTGTTCATGGCACTACAGTATTTAATCTGAGATCAGCAAGAAGAAAATTCCCCTCTTCAGTCATAACCAAAATCAATTGTTCTGCTCAAGCCATGTGAACAAAGAAATAATCTACCCATTAAAACTGAGATGTTGTCTTTTTATTCTCAGTGAAGTCAAAGGTTAGTCTGCAGTCACGAACAGAAACAGTTTGTTACAGGGGAAAACCAAACCACTGGTGTGCAACTGTTTACTTACTGGTTTCCAAATTCAGATGCCACAAAGAGAAATCCTGTCTTCAGCACACACATGGCAGCAGCTACAGGAACAGTGTCAAAGTACTTCAGTCGAATTTCAGTTACCTGGAAGCAGAGAAAGACACTGAGTGTACCAGCAAGGCATATGTGTGACTTAACAAAGCCACCTGATTCAGTGCAGAAGAAATCTTTTTCATTGCCTAATACTAGGGTAAGCAGGAGCAAGCTGCTTCAATTTAAGTTTTGTGCTTCAACTCACAGACCAGCTGTGCCAAGCTACTTCCCTGAACTTGCAACAAGACTGACTACAGCACATAAACAAGAGTGCGAGGTGTACAGAGTTGTCTCTTTGAGGAAACAGCAGTTATAGTTGTGAGCATAACAGTGTAACAAAAAACACTGCCATCACACAGCTAGCCCCAGAACACTAAGGATTCATCACTTCAGAGAACCAGTTAAAACTATGGACTAAGAACTCTTCCAAATGAGTGTTCTTTGCTCTTCTTCAAATGTGGCTTACCATGTCTTCGTCAGTTTCCAGAGTGATTTTGAAGATGTCTCCCTGCTCTGTCTGGGCCAGGAAGAAGAACATGGATTTGGTCTTGTGTGTAGCAGAGCAGACAAAAATCATACCTCTCTCTGGGTCATCCAAGTCATTCTATCAAGAAAGAAAGCATAGATGATTGGTGGAAAAGACCTGCACAGATGTGGTTTCCATTTCACAGGTGCCAGAGAACTGACAGCACATCCCCTCTGTTACACGTGGCACACCTCTTCCCCAAAAGGAAATACATTTCTAAGACACTGTGCCTAAGCCTTCCCACTCCTATCTTTCCCGCCCTGCTCGCAGACAATCCTCAAACATCAAAACTGAACACAGCAGTAAGGGCTGTAGTGCACAACCAGGTATTTTTCAGCACCTGAGTTTCTGCAGGCGTTTAAAACTCTGCCAGAGAACATAATGATCTGCAGTAGTGAAGGAGGACGTAGCCTTGGATGCAACAGAGCAGCTGTCAAATTCACCCACATACACAATGGCAACCACACTTCAGCACCTCAAGATGTCCAACCTTACAGTGACAGCACCGCCACGAGTGCCTGATCAGAGTTTTTGGAGTACCTTCAGCGTCAGTTTCAGAGAAGAGACATGAAACAAACTCATCACATCAGGCTACGCCTGTTGTCATCTTCCCTTACAGATAACACGTGCAGCCATCAAGGCAGACACACACTCTTAATTCTGCTCTCACCACTATGAATCCTCCCTGATACCAACAAATTCACTTAGCAATAACAAAGAAAACCTTATAAAAAGGTAAAGGAGGAATCCCAGAATTCTCACCCGTCTCCTGGGAATCGGGCATCTGATATCTGGCTGGTCACCAAAGTTTTTGTAAGTAATATAGTTTTCTGAACAGATCAGCACCCCACTAGGTCCATCAGAACCACCAGGAACTGGAACACAAGGAAACATTACCGTGAGAAGAATCCTTACACAGCTCTGAACTACTGTACACAAAGGATTTATTTTGGTTCTTTAAAACAGCATAGTTCTTATTGCTCTGCATCACCCTGAATATATGAATCTTTCTATAGAGAAAGACAAACACTCAATACAGCTTTCTATGTTTGCCTAACAAAACAGGGCAGATTGAACTGAGGGAGCAGGAAAAACAAAGGATACAACTCCAAGTAAATTGTTTGTTTTATCCTTCAGAGTCTCATTCTCATCTAGAAAGCCACAACGTGCCCAAAATCCTACATCAGCAATTTGTCAGTGACTGGCATGTTTGCTTGCTGTCATAATATCAGATGTTTTTCGGACACACCTTTCATTTCAGAACGTTTATTAAAATGGTTCTGCTGGGAGCCCAGCACAGCAGAACACACTACTGAAGGGCAGCAGCAAGCAGATCCAACCTAGTATTTGCTTTCTGACAGCTGCCAGCAGACGATGTGACAACGGGGTAAGCATATGCAGCTTTCAGCTTCTTCCTACTTAGAGAGTTATCTGCAGTTCAGCACTTCCTCAAGTTGAAAGTGTTAGCTTCAAATCCTGGTATATGGGCCTACAGTGCATACATTCATTTACTGTCTTTCTGCATGCTGCTCAATTCCCAGTCAAGAGTGTAGAACGGCACTTATGCATTACCTCTAATTACACTCCTTTGCGTCTGTCAAAAGCGAATTTTGTTTAATATCTCGGTTTTGAACAATGAAAATCCAAAGTAAACATAAGAGATACGTAGAGCAGTTTTCAAACTTCAGCCGTATCTGCACATTTTAATGTATTTCCACATGTGAACAGTTAGTCACGACCTGGCTCATCAATTAATTTCTACTACTGGCTCAGAATATTAACCAAACAACTCCTAGCACCTAGTGGTGTAGCGATGCAGTTCCCTTCAGAAAAGGAACCAAACAAACCCACAGGAATGTGACTCAACAGCGGGCAGTACCTGTTATAAGGAAGTTGCCATGCTCTTCTAAGGGCTCACTGTATTTCCTAACAACGTGGTTCAAACCCAAGTCCAGTTCATAAAACGTCAAGGTCTGCTGCGTGTTGGCTGCTGCTTCTCCTGTTGGATCGTTGTCTGCTTCCTAAAATGCAAAACACAAAACACTTCATTCAAGCCACCAATGGTATCTGTGTATTTTGTGAAAATATTCTAAGACTTGAAACAGCACAAGTGAGAAGGAGCAATTTAAAACATTCAGAGATCGTTTTTTCTCTGAAGTCTACAGCAGCAGTAGGAGCTTTACATCTCCAGGGATGTCGACACAGAGCAAGGTCTTCATCAGCTCAAGTCTGTTACCACACAGTAACCACATCTGCCATCACACACACAGCCTGAGCAGACTTGCTACAGTACACAACAGTAAAAGCTCCTGCGGTTTTCCTCAGTAATCATGTCTCCACCCTCTCTGCAACAAAAAAGACTTCAGGGCACATGTAAATTACAACACCAAGGCTTGCCCTCAAGTACAGCTTCAACCTCTAGCACAACAGGCCAGTCACTTTTCTCTGAACGTTTACTCACAGGGCTGGCAAAGGAAACAACTTGGTCAGAGTTCAGGCAATATCTTAGCAACAAAAGGTTTGCTCTTGATGTACTACTGACTGACAGCACTAAGACGCCTTTCAAGAAATGAGGAGCAAAACCAGTGTTTCAGAAAAGAGCTTTAAACAACATTAAAATGAAGCCCAAAACACTTGGCTGAAGATGTCCAAAAAAGGTTCAGAGGAAGAAAACACACACATGTGCAGTTCAATAGCAAAAAGGAAAGTCACCAAAACAGAAGAGACTTCCCAGTTCTGACTGAAGGTAAGAAAAGAATGCAAGTAAGCTTGAGGCAAATAAGTTATCTCAGACAGCAAATGCAGACAATGCTCCCTGCCTCCACAGACAGGTGAAGTAGAAGGACAGAAGACAGAAAATAGCCACCGAAGTCTTCTCACCTCATAATCCATTTCCAGACAAGCAAACATCGGGTTTTCAAATCCCACATCGACTCCCACCACGTGGTAGACCAAGGTATTGGCCTTGTGGGCTTCCAGTGGGGAGGAGATGGTGAGCCGAGCTGCAGCATCTCTGTTTAAGATATACACCAGCTTCTGCTTCTCAATAGCACCTGCAAGAGAAGGGCAGCAACACCTGGTGATGAGACCTATCATACCCACATCCCAACATAAAGCTTCATGACAGAACGTCAGCGTTATTTTGCTGCTGAAATCTGCTACTGTACTTATCTCTGTGCCACCAATTGCCTTCAAATATCTCATTTTTAACATTTCAAACTACAAGCAACCAATTGAGCTCTAAAGCCTTACTCTGACTCCTCAGGCTAGGTCTAACTGGCCCAATTTTCAGTTCATAATATCTACAGGCAGATTTACTCAATATTCCACCACCCAAAACACAATGGAAAGAAGAACAAGTTAAAAAAAGCCAGCTTCAGCTAACTATGAAGGTTCATACAGTAGTGTTTACCACTCTACAAACTCATCATCCCATTGGCTGTAAAAGCACAACTGTTAGCAATGCTGGTCAGCCAACCAAGTAACTAAGATGCCTCGTGGCAAATCGTAACTACCAAAGTGTTGTTTTTAGCTACGAAGCCTGATCAGAAATTCATCTGGTTGTCTCCACAATACACCTCAGAGAAGAGACATGAATTCACAACATCATTTCAGGCTGGAAGGAGCTGACCACACCACAGCAGGGATACCTGCAGTCCCAGCTTTTCTTCCACACATCGCACATTAGGGTTCTGCCCGCTTAACACAAAGCTGGCTGGCTTCTTTCCAGGCTGCTTTGGCCCCAAGTTAGAATTTAATTTGTGCAATTCCATCAGCGTCAAGGAACTATTCCAAGAGTTTACATTCTCCTCGACACGGTTCACAGCCTAACAAGCTGCCTGAGAAGAAATACTTCAATCACACCTGGTAGAAACTTGCTCTAAAGCTATTCACTTCAAGACAGGAATAAAAAATAAAGAAAAAACCCAAGCTTCTAGTTTGACTTACTGATCATGACAGCACGGCCCTTTGGGTCTACGGCCAAGTACTGGCCTGGAACAATCCGGCGACATCCGCTCTTGCCAAAGGTTTCCTGATGAATCTTCTCAAACACGTTTTTTGAGGGCTGGTACTCCAGGATAACAATGCGCCCCGAGTCGCTGCCCACGACAATGTAGTCCTTGGTCCCTCCTGTCAGCCGGAAGGCCATGAGGGAGCGGATGACCCCAAATACTTCCACCGTCAGCAAGGTGTGAACCTTCCCTGTGTTGGGGTCCGGGCGGAGGAGCTCCAAGATCTTGCCCCGGGAAACAACAATTTCTTGTTGCTTGGTTCCTAAGAAACCCAAAGCACAAAAGAGAATGAGCAACAACGCAGCAGAAGAAGCAGTTACAAGAAACACTGTGAGAAAGATGACAGAACTTCGGGACAGCTAAACACCTAAGAGATTTTTGATTATTATTGTCACAGAGCTCAAAGCAACTCAGTCACCAAGTGAGGTACCACTATCCCTTGTGTCTGAGCTTCTTTCAACAGGCTGTGAAAAGTAACAAGATAATAAATTATCTTGCATAATCAAGCCAAACTTCTCTTTCCACAGGTTCCAATAACTCACGTTGCACGCTCAGGATCGAATGATAACACACCTGCAGAAATAAAAGACTTAACTATCTTGATGTACATCAGCCTCAGTAACCAAACAATGCAGAAACTCCTTTTTTCTCTATTATCTGAAAGAGGCTAAGCCAAAAAACGTTACAGGATAGAAAAAGTTACCTGAGAAGTTGCCATGGATGGCATAGCTGATGCCCGTGGCACGCTGTAACGTGAGGTTGTACAGGAACATGTTGACAGTGGATGTGCTTCACCTTCTCTTGGCTCCACTGGATCTGCAACAGGCAGAGCAACACACATAGCTTGTAAAGGCAAAATCATTCATGTGGTGCATGACGCTCTCACACTTGTCTGCAGGTCTAATTTCATTCACTCAGTGGATTTGGAAATTATAAACACTGCTGACCAGATCAATGACAAGGGGGAGACTGTTTTAAATTACAAGAGAGGAAATGTAGACTGGGCACCAGGTGGTGTTTTTTACTGGGAGGGCAGCGAGGCCCTGGCACCGCTGCACACATTAGTTGTGGATACCCCATTCCTGGAGGTGCACAAGGCCAGGCTGAACAGGCAGTCCGATTTAGTGCCTGATTTAGTGGCTGGCAACCCTGCCTGTGGCAGCGAGCGGGAATTAGATGACTTCTGAGATCTCTTCCAACCCAAACCCCCCCACATCACACCCCCCCTAGGCGCCCTGTGCCGTTACCCCTCAGCTGCTCCCTAGCCCCAGCAGCACGGGGCGAGTGCCCGAGGCGATTCCCTCTCCAAGGAACACAGGATGTGCTGGAGCCTCACAGGAGCCTCCGCCGGGTCCTCCAGGCCCCGGACAAACAGAACCTGCTCCGGGGTTCCGAGGCGTTCTGCCTACACACGCCCGCAGGATGCGCCCAGGCCCACATCCAGACCCGGCCCGGCCTCCCCTCACAGCTCAGGCCCCGCGGGCCGCTCCCACCCCACAAACGGCGGCTCACAGCGTACTCCTTCAGCCGAGATGCCGTCGCCAGACGAGCACAGCACGGTGGGGCTGCCCCTACCGTACGGATGGCGGCGGATGCTGCTCCGGCCTAGGCGGGCACCCCGCCGGCCCGCTCCGCCATCAGCGCCGCGCCTGCGCACTGCGCTCCCGCGCTTCGTCGCTGGGGCCTTCCTCGAGGCCCGACGCGCGCGCGAAGTGAGAGGAGAGGGCTGCCCGCGACAGTGCCTGAATAACCGCGGAGCGACATCGGCGATGCCCCACGCTAAGAGCCTCCACAAAATTCCTCCGACCCGTCAAAGCGCTGAGAATGGGGAGAGCGTGATTATCCCGCTCTTCCAGGCTGAACAGAGCGGGTGCAAGCTTTCAGGCACCGCGTGGGCAGCCCGAGGCTGGGGGTGCTGGCGGTGGCAGCGGCCACCTCAGCCGCGTCCCGAGATGGCGGCGGGCGGCGATGGCGGCGGGGCGGGCTGCGGGCTGTCCATGGAGCGCGTCCGCGCCCTCACCGAGCTGTCCGAGCTGGAGGCCGCCTACAGCCGGCTGTGCGAGGAGGAGGTGCGGGCCGTATGAAGCGCTGAGATGCCCTGCCGGGTGACAGCGGCCTAGAGCTGGGAGCGGGTCTGGGCCCGAGTGTGGGGAATGCTGAGGCGCAGGCGGGGAGCTGGGTGATCCCGGCTTAAGGTTTCCCGGCCCGTTTCTGGGAAGCGTCGCTCGGTGTGTTAACGCCAGAGTGTGTTATCCAGCCCTGAGGGCGGCTGTGCCTCTGCCGTTGTGTTTCAGAGCGCCGTGCAGAAGGAGCTGGACGCCCTCCTGGAGCAGCAGGGCACCATCGAGAGCAAAATGGTGGCCCTGCAGCGCATGGGGTGAGTGCTGCGTGCTGCTGTGCTGGAGGGATGCACGGCTGTACTCAGCCCCCATGGATGGAATGGTGTCCCAATGCTCCCTGAGCCCCAGTAGCTTGCGGCTGTGCCCACTGCCAGGGAGAGCTGCGCCATGCTCATCATCCTCTGGTATAGAACCTTTCCACAACCCAAACCTGACCCTCTCCTGACTCAGCTCCATGCTGTTCCCTCGTGCCTTGTTGCTATCACAGAGAGCAGAGCTTAGTACTGCCCCTCTGCTCCCTGTGAGGATCCATAAGCCACCACAGGCCGCGAGGGGCTGCAGCCACCTTGAGGCCTCTCCTGTGCTCTGGATCAAACAGACTCAGAGTCCTCAGCAGCTCCTTGCACATCATTTCCTCCAGACCCCTCTCCATCTCATAGCCCTCCTTTGGATGCTATCTACTAGCTTTGTGTCCTTCTTACATCATGGTGCCCAAACTATGTAGAGTGTTTGAGGTGAGGCAACACCAACACAGAGCAGAGCCTCTTGGGAACACAGTGTAAATTACTGTGAGACAGTCCCTTCCACAGTCACATGCCTGTTTCTCTCATGTTCACTCTGCATGTATTTCTTCTGTCCAGACCCAACCTGCAGCTCATTGAGGGGGATGCCCAGCAGCTGGCAGGGATGATCACCTTCACCTGTAATTTGGCTGAGAATGTCAGCAGCAAAGTTCGGCAGCTGGACCTGGCCAAGGTACCTGCACCACCCTTTATTTTAGTGCTACCTAGTTTTGTTAGTTTATAGGATCTTGCTGAGCTAATGTGTATTGCAGGTTACAAGAGTAAGGTTAGGATTTCCCATATAGCAGCTGCTTCTTCAGCATATTCTTGCAGATTATGGTGAATAAGTTGTGGTTAGTCTCTGTTAGCACTACGTTGTTAGCTCCTGGTGCTCAAGACAGTAGAAATGGTTGTTGTTACTGGGCAGGAATCCAGGCTGTCTTACACTTTCTATAGATATAAGCTCAGAGGCTTCAGATCCCAGTGCCCTGCACAACTGTGACCATGCCTCTTATCACTGGACCTACAGTTATTTTGGGGTTTTTGCTTACGTGACTGCTTATTGCATAGAGGAGCATCACTGTGTTCAATTTCTTCAGTCTTTTTTCTCCAGTTGCTGTCTTCTGTCTTTTCCTAATTCTCTTTCCCTTGTCCAGCCTGCAGCAGGAAGCCTCACCAGTTGACTTTATTGCAGAATCGACTCTATCAGGCCATTCAGAGAGCTGACGACATCCTAGACCTAAAGTTCTGCATGGATGGAGTTCAAACAGCCCTGCGAAATGAAGATTATGAACAAGCAGCAGCTCATATCCATCGCTATCTCTCTCTGGACAAGTCAGTGATTGAGCTCAGTCGTCAAGGCAAGGAAGGTAAGGACTGTTCATGAGGAGCAGCTGATAAGGCACCTTTCAGTTAGATAACTAGAGGCTAAGTGATTCTTTATGACATAGTCCCAGCCCAGTGGACAAAGCAGAACACTGAATGTCAGCCAAAAATCTTAGTATGTGATAGAGGCGTAGAGATCAAAGTCTTTGAAGTGTAGTTATGTTTGAATTATCATTTAATTGAAAAAAGCGTTCCTGGCACAAGGTATTAAGAGCTGGCTGCGTGAAGGACAAACTGTACAGGGCAAAAGAAGTGAGAGAGAGAGAAGACTGTCATGGAGAACAGTTGCAGCATTGCAGTGTGATACCAAGCAAAGCAATTGGACGCAAAGGAACAAATTGCCCAATCCCTAAAATAAATTTCTAGTTGATTGGTTCACATCCTCCATGTGAGACAGTGACCATTTCTGTTAGCGGTGTGTACTTCAGACTTACCTTTCTTTGCTGTGGCCTGCAGGGGGCTGCTGGTGTACCTTCTGCCTTTTCACCTTTGAGCTGCACAGCCTTGGTCTCTCTTGTCAGCAGACCTCACCTTCACAAGGTGCAAACAGTGTGATGTTACTCCTCCCTTTCTTTTCTTGCCTTTGAACAGGGGGAATAATTGATGCCAACCTGAAGCTCCTGCAGGAATCTGAGCAGCGCCTGAAGACAATTGTCACAGAGAAATTTGACACAGCTATGAAGCAGGGAGACCTGCCCCAGGTGGAACGATTCTTCAAGATCTTTCCCCTGCTAGGCTTACATGAAGAGGGGCTGAGCAAGTTCTCAGAGTACCTCTGCAAGCAGGTAACACATTCTGTGAAACATACAGTGCTGGGGGAAAGCAAAATCCAGTTTCTAGGGTCTTGGCTCCGGCATGGTAATTTTTGAAATTTGCACTGGCCCTCAGTTCAGCTCTTTCCCTACTTTTTGTGCCTTGGCATTGGCTTCCTAGTGTCTGAATACAGGGCCCACTGCCTGTCTAGTTTCTCCTTTTATATCTTGTTCTTTGAGTTTTCTTTGTGTTTTGCTCTCCTTGATCCTTGAGTTTTCCACCAGAGAGGAAAACAATTTTGGGGAGCAGCAGCATCAGTAACTCTTCCAGTGTGAACGCTGACAGAAGCACTCAATGGGACAAGGTCCAGGCTACGGGATGAACAATATCTTTGAGTGAGTGCCACCTGCTGACTGGACCTGGTGTCGTGCAGGTGGCCAAGAAAGCAGAGGAGAACCTTCAGCTGGTGATGGGGACAGACATGAGTGACCGTCGAGCTGCTGTCATCTTTGCAGATACCTTGACACTTCTCTTTGAAGGTAGTCTTTGACCTCTGCTCTTTGTTGATGGATTAAAAATAGTTTGTGATGAGATTGTTCATCGATATAAATGTTTTTTAATTCTAGCTCCAGACCATTAAATGCCCTTTGAGCTATGGGAGCATCATGCTAGAGGGATGCAGACACAGAGAGCAGACTTGTTTTCCAGACAGGAAAGAGCATTAGGATAAGCAAGCTTTCCCCTGAACAGCTTGTGCAGGCATAGTGTAATTGCAAAGGATTTTTTTTCCTTCCTCCAGGAATCAGACTCTTTCTGTTCTCTGCATCCTCAAAACAAATGACTGTTCCCTAAAGGATTTTACAGGCACATGGCTTTCCAGACAAACAAATCAGATCCCTTAAAGTTGAGCATCTCTTGATTGCTCCAGGCCTGCCTCTTCAGGGAGGACCATGGCAGCTTGAAGGGAGCGAGAGGAATATGAATGTTCTGTGGGAATGTTGCCAAAGACAGTAATTGAGATCCCATGGTGATTAACCCGCCCACTCTATTGTATCTGCTCTAATTCCAGGCTGCAGCACTGCCAAGTCGCTCTCAGCCTGGCACCCGTGCTGCTATTGAAGGCCCTTAGAGCTACTGGGGCTTCCTTGGCAGTAGTGATGGAAGAGGGGGAGTGTTGCTATCTCTTGGAGCAGAGAGCTTGTGAGAAGAAAGCAGTCTTAGAGAGAGATACCTTCTTGGAGATTAGCTTTTTCTCCAAAACGCTCCTGCCTTCACTAACGTTTGCCCTCCTGTTCCACCTGACAAACAAGAGCAGAGCTTTCTGTAGGCTCATTTTTCTAGCGTTGCTCTTCTCCCATACCCTGGTGCTGAAGGCTGGGATTGTTTTTGGATGATCCCCCAGGGTTAGCCTGTGTGGTTTCCTTCTGTGAAAGCTTCATTCTTTTGTTTCTTGAATTTTTGCATCTTGCTGGGTTGGAGGGCAGCTGACCCACAGCAGGAGCTCTTCAGAAGGAGAGGTGGCTTCCACCCCCTGGAGACTTACACCATAACCATGCCATAAACAGGAGAGAAGCCAGAAGGCATTGCAGGCAGAAAGAGGGTGCTGTATTTAAGGGGGTGGTGATGACAGGCCTCCAGTAAGACACTGGAGAGTGACTGGACAGGCTGCCCTATTTATCTTGAGAGTGAGTGGTCCCATCTGCTGACCTGGATAGCTCTTCTCTGGGTCTAGGATAGAAGAGAGCTCCTTGTGGCTCTTTCTTGCTCCTGAGAGAGCAAAATCCAGCTTGTTGCTTCCCCTCTGCCTGCAGGGATCGCTCGTGTTGTGGAGACCCACCAGCCCATCATGGAAACTTACTATGGGCCGGGGAGGCTGTACACCCTCATCAAGCACCTGCAAGGAGAGTGTGATCAGCAGGTGGAGAAAGTGGTGGAAAAGTTTGTCAAAGAGAGGGATTATCACAGGCAGGTAAGAGGGGTGTGATTCTGCCCGACACAGCCAGACACAGCTTCCATCCAGCTCTGCAGAGGTACAATTGCCACAGAAGTGGCAAAGTTTGACCTTGTGCATTGAGAGAAACAGTGCTTTACTCCATACTTGCTTTGATGGCTGGAGTGGTCCAGCCTGCAGCTGTCCTTCCTGTTGCAGAAAAGGATTTGTTGCCATAGGATGGCAAGCTGAGCTCACTCTCAGAGGAAGAGGTGTATTTCCCATAGTGTTTCGTGCATTGGAGTCATGTTGCCCTCCTTGGGCAAGCACCTCTTTAGGCCATAGCATGAGAAGAACTCTCAAGTTGTCAGCAAAAAATTTGATGACTCTTCCATTTTTGCGATTGCAGTTCCAGCAAGTTCAGAGCAGCATGATGAGAAGTTCTTCTGCAGAGAAGATCGAACCAAGGTACAAACAAAACCTCATTTTACCCTCTGATCTTCCAGTCTTCATCTGTCCTTAACACTACTTAGCATTTAGATAGCTCTCCCCATCTTCCAGAGGCTTTGCACCTACTAAAGCGTAGCATCCAATTTTTAGGTGCCCTTCACTGCCCTTCTAGAAAGACAGCTCCTATGGTGGTGCATTCCTTTGCTGTCTCTTTATTTTAAATCTCGGCCTTGCATGTTGCTGGAGGGCTGGGAGTACCACTGCACATGAAGGACAGAGGCTTTATTTGGCTCTTGACACTGCTTTTTAATGACGAGAGCACAGTCCTTGGAGCCCATGAAATAGAGCAGTTCCCTGGGTGGGTAATTTGTGTCAGATTCTGGAATAAATCTTCGGATCCTGTTAATTCTGTACTGCTTCTGCAGTGACTGTAACACTAGTGTCTTGCTAATAAACTGAAGTGCTCTCAGTCTCTGCCCTTTTCTGCCATGAGTGTTTGCATAGCTCTTAAATAAGGCCATTTGAAAGTGCATACCATCCATCTGGCATTGCATGATTTCTAACCATGCCTTGAAAGAAAAGCAGTGTTCATCGAACAGGGTATGGCTGTGAGCCTATGCGACCACCCATTTCATTGACAACATAGTGATCTAGTGACTGTTTGAGTAAATGTGGATGCATCCCCAGCTTTCTGAGCGTTTGGTTTTCATCCATAAAATAAAGATAATGGTTCCTTGTCCTGCTTGTTTGTTGGGAGGCTTTGAGCAGTGCTTGTGAAGTGCTTTTGTGCACGCTAATGAAAAAAGCTGCTGATGTGATGGTATTTTTTCATGGCTGTTTCAGATCTGAGCACTATGTTCTGTGCTTTCATCTGCTTTTTTGATTTTGCATTTCCTGGGCTATTGAGCCTGAACAGATCCTTCATCATTTTCAGCAAAACACGTGAATCTGTGCACCAGAGCACATATCTGGAGATGACAGGGAGCAGGCATTTCTAACAGCAGGGCTCACAGAATCACAGCAGAACCGAGGCTGGAAGGGACTGATGAAAGTCTCAGGTCTGACTTCCCCTCAAAACAGGGCTGATTTTGAAGTTATATCAGGTTGCTCAGAGCCTTGTAGTGCTTAATACATCGATTTCAGTGTGATTGCTCTCACATCCATGAGGGAAACAAAGAATGTTGTCTAATAGTTTTCTCAGGACGTTTTGATTGTTGCATGAGCTGGCAGCCTGCAGTCTGCTTTAAAGTGGTCAGCAAATGTGAATCTAGTGCCTACATTTGGCTGGGCACAGAGCAGGGAAGTGCTGCTGCTGCTAGGGCAGACTCAGCTTGGGAACCTGCTGTAAGGACAGCTGCTGTTGGCCTGCTTTGCTGCAGGGTGACTGAAGAGATGAGCTGCTGAGCCATTCCATCTTGGCAGCGCTTGTCTGCTTCCCAGCATAACCTGTCTGCGTGTAATTCAGCTGATGGTAGCGAGTTGTCTAGGTGAGAAGCAGCCCTCCATGCAAACAAGCACCCCAGATGTATTTCAAAGCAGGGTTGGTATGATTTGCACGTACCAGTTATTCTGCTGAGCTCTGCCTCTCGACAGCACAAATGGAAATTGGCAGCATCGATCTTGCAGTAAAACAGCAGAGAACTCGCTAGGTAACTGAGTTAAATGAATGCTCCTCCTTTTGTAGACCTGCTGCCTTGACTCTTGGTATGTCTCTCACAGGGAACTTGACCCGATTTTAACAGAGGTCACCCTGATGAATGCCCGCAGTGAGCTCTACCTGAGGTTCATCAAGAGACGAATAGTAGCTGATTTTGAGGTGGGAGACTCCATGGCCTCTGAGGAAGTAAAGCAAGGTAATATCTTGAGTACCGATTCCTCACAGCTGACCAGAGTGGAGATGTATCAAAGTTAATGTCAGAGCACTGACACCAGTTCTGCAAAAGTACTTTGAGAGCACTTTGTAGAAGATAAACCAACTTTAGGAATGTCTGCAGAGCATAATAAATGAGGTTTCCAAGCAAAGGGAAGTGACCCTTCGGTCACTGAAGGCACAAACCCTAAGATGAAGTCCACAGGGAAAACAGGCCTAGGGTTTTAGTGTGTGCAGAGCTCTGAAGGCCACATATGTCACCTCCAAAAGTCACTTCAGCTCTTTTGACTCCACATTTGAAGCCTGTGGTTTATTCTGGGTTGAGCTATGCAGGTATATTAGACAGGCAGCAAGGGGATTAGGTGGAACCGCTTTCTGTCTCTTGACTGATGGTTCTCTTTTGTGTTCTGTAGAGCACCAAAAATACCTGGACAAGCTCCTCCATAACTGTCTGCTGAGCTGCACCATGCAAGAGCTCATTGGCTACTACATCACCATGGAGCAATATTTCATGAGGGAGACCGTAAACAAGGTAGAGAGCTCGGGCTGTGCCAGTGGCTGAGACTTATGTGCATGCTCCACAGTCTGCTGCAGAACACTCCTAGAGAGGGAGAGTGGTACACAGCAGGACTGCAGTGCTTGGGAAGGCCTCTTGTTTCCCTTGGCCTTGAAGAGCTCCAAACATACCCCTGTGTATGGAAAGTGTCCGGTTCTGTGCTTTGGCAGGTCTGGCAGCCAGTCACACCTTCTGGATGCTCTCTCCTTGGCCAAACATAGCTGCAGACTCTAGTCACATCCCTCCATTAGGCTCACACTGCTCTCCTCACTCCCTCTGCTTACACAGCTGCAGTGGCTGCAGAGCCAAAGCTCTATCAGGAGGATATGAAGCGACCTTTCCAAAGATGGCTTGCAGGATAAGTCTGCATTGAAGGTCACGCTGGCAATGCAAAATGAATTGTTTCTGTCTGCTGCTTCTGTGAGCCCGCAGACCCATATTTCCCATAGCTGATTCTTTATTGTTGGCTTTGAAGAGCAAATTCTGTTCCACCAAGGAACTTTTCAGATGAGGTGTGGAGGTGAGGGGCCTGGGAGATCACATCTTTCAAGTCTCTGGGCTACGGAAAGCTAGGATACCAGCCTACACGTGGCTCAGTTCAGCTCAGGGTGAAAAGGGAAGGCTGGCAGCATTCCACAGTTTGGTCTCACAGTGCTGCTCTGAGAGGGCACAGCAGAGCTCAGGGCGCTGAGACAGCTTTCTTTGCAGGCTGTTGCCATGGATACCTATGAGAAGGGCCAGCTCACCTCCAGCATGGTGGATGATGTGTTTTACATAGTGAAGAAGTGTATTGGGCGTGCTCTGTCCAGTTCCAACATAGACTGTCTCTGTGCCATGATCAATCACTCCACCACCGAACTGGAGTCTGACTTCAGGTAACAAAAATACACCAGATTCATCATCTCTTACCTTCCCTTCATGTTCTGCAAACAGTGTTTGCTGGCTGATGGTCTTCGTTGCGTTCTAACCTTTGATCCTTTGCTTCGTCATCTCTGTGGAAGATGCTAGTAGGAAGCAGCACTGGGCATACTTTTCTCATAGTGTCAGCTGTAGGATAGTCATAAAAGAGAGCAGGAATCTCATGGCCTCAAATCCCTGTGAGACTGTCACCATGTGGTGGTACCAGAGTGCATGGTTGTTCTCTGGGTTGCCCATGAGCCTGCTTAGTTCTGCTGTGACTCGAACAGCTGTCCTGTGGACTTCAGGGCGATGCTGCAGAAACTGACCTACTGCTGTTTCTCTTCTTAGCGAGGGAGTGGAGAACTGTGACTGAAGACTGCAGACAACTGCAGGCAGGATTTTGGGGAAAGCTCAGAAACTGCTTTGTTATTTTTTATTTCAACCTTACGTCTCCTGTCCTGGCAGGAGATACCTGCAGCCCAGCATTGTACCTACAAAATTCTACTTCTTCAGGTCACAGCTCAGCCAAAGTGCTGTCCCTTGACACAGTGTGTAGCTTTATTTTCTTGGAGTTTGCTCTAAGCCTGAGTATGTTCTGCTTGCCCCATAGGGAGGTTCTGTGCAACAAGCTGAAGCAGGGCTTTCCAGCAACGACCTTCCAGGATTTCCAGAGAGGCGTAACCAGTGCTGTGAACATCATGCACAGCAGCCTGCAGCAGGGCAAGTTTGATACAAAAGGCATTGAAAGCACTGACGAGGCCAAACAGTCCTTTCTGGTGAGTTTGGTGGCTGTCCTGGTTTCAGAGTTGGGGTAAGGGTAAAAAGACAGTGGGGAACTCTCAGGAATAGGAATGGTGCAACAGTCTGTAGATAGCTCAGCCTGCATCTGCTCTCTCCTTTCAGCCAGCCCTGCAAAGACAGCAGGAGAGACTGAATGCTTTCATTCCATTAAACTCTTGGTCACAGGTTTCTTGATGCAGAGTGCTTCACATGTCAGTTCTCCCACCAGAACTCCTCCTTCACCTGTCAGCTTGCCTCATTTCCCTGTCTGCACGAACCCCAGATAGTTCTGACAGTTAGTTTGGCTTCGGCAGGTAGAGAACAGTCTGTTCAGCAAAGAACGGATATTCTAGCAGGAGGGGTGCTGATTTCTCCTGCCTACATACAGATGCTTTCCCTGTTTGTCAGGATGTACTGTGTATAAACCATCACCTACAGCTGCTCGTGGACTGTTGTTCTTAGAGACAGTCACAGAAGGGAGTAAAGAAGCTGTGAGTACGTGCATTCTTCCACCACATTTGAGGATTTGCAGCAACATCGTGGACAGAATGAGGAGAAAGTGGCTCAAACTTTCTACTGGCCGTGGGAAATTCCAATGAATTCCACTTGCAAGTTATGTTGTTGTTTTTTTCCAGGTGACCTTAAACAATGTGGAAGTCTGCAGCGAAAACATCATGACCCTGAAGAAGACTTTAGAGGTATGCTCTAGATTGTTTACTGTTTCTTCCTTAATCAGAGGTGTAATATCCTCCCTTGTGGGGTCAGATAAGCCATCTGGACTTTGCTTTGCCCAGATTCCTGACATTTGCCCTCCAGCCTTAGGAAGAACAAATGTAGAGCTGTCAGAGTTCAGCAGCATCAGTAGCATACCTTGGTCTAACTGGAAATACCAGTTCCTTCAGGTTGACCAGTAAAATAAAACCATTTTATTGTGGTTCACTGGTGCTGGATAAGGTAGCCTCTGGGTCCCTTTCTTGCTGTTCTCTCCCCAGCTGGAGTCAGCAGCATCTGCATGGGCAAGAGTTTGGTGGCTATCCTTGCCTGCAAGCATGCTGGTGGGCAGCCAGAGCTGGACAGTGCACAGGGATGGAGGCAGCCCAGGTTTAATTTGCAACACGCTTCCCTGCAGAGTGACTGTGCCAAACTTCTTAGCCAAGGCTTTGGAGGTGAACAAGCACGGGCCAAGATTGATAGCTGCCTCTCTGACATGGCTGATGTCTCAAACAAGTTCCGTGACCTCCTGCAGGTGAGTGTTGTGCTGCATTACTCCTCCAGCACTGGGGAAATCATTTCAGCTTGAGTCCTGGGCCTTGACATGCTCTGGGGTATGGAAAGAACCAGACAGTCAGTTTTGAAGCATGCAGACAGATCCAGCCCATTGCACAGCTGCACCAGCTGGGAGCTGTACAGAAA
The DNA here is from genome assembly GCA_023055505.1 of Callipepla californica brunnescens. Lineage (NCBI taxonomy): Eukaryota > Metazoa > Chordata > Aves > Galliformes > Odontophoridae > Callipepla > Callipepla californica. Next base: position 396,247 of record JALIRH010000016.1, on the reverse strand, counting down.
TCACTGGAAGCAGCTGCAGTCAGAAGGAATGTCACTCCTTTTATCTTCACTCAGTACAAAGTAGTTGGTAGTTGGTCCAGAATTCTCCTTTGTGGCCCAGCATGTCATCAGGTTATCTAGAGCCCCACCAGGTATTGCTGAAGAAGGGGTTTTGATAGAGGCAGCTGCTCTTCTCCCAGGCTTCTCCTTCTTTCCATCCCCAGCATGAGCAGAAGGTTCTCTAGCCAGAGCCACTGTCCTGAGTCATGCTGGGGCCTGTTGCCCCAAAGTTTCACAGTGGCCTCTGACAGGGAGGGGAGTAGAAAAGCCTGACACCTCCATGATCAAGAAGCCAAGCAAAAGAGAATGTTTTTAACCAGGTTTGCCGTTGATTTTGTACTTCGCAGCAGGGCCAGACCATTTCTGGTTTGGCTTTGTAGGCAGATGCCTTCAAATCTGTATTGCAAGTGCATTCTCATGAGGCTTGTGGTCAGCACTGGAACCAAACAGCTCATGAATAAGGAGTTAAACGCTCCAGTTTAGTGGTAGTGCAGTATTAAAACTGGCTGCAGAGCAACCAAGAGGCTGAGCAGCAAGCTCCTGCACTGAGTCACACGCATTGAATTTGCCTTGGAAAAGGGCAACTGCCAGCAGGGCCTGCTCATAAATGCCAATTTCAGTTAAAAACCTTAATCAAATGCCAGGTAGGATTGGTACCCAAATAGTTTCATGCTGGGTGAGCTTTCTTGACATCTTGCTGAGCCCAATGGGGGTTGCTGGCAGGAGGGGGCTTTCAGAGAACTCGAGCATCAGAGCGGACAGAACAGCCTTTGCTGACAGCCTGCTGCTCAGGGGAGGTGGCGTATGCTGGGGCTATGATTAATTCAGGGAACTAGCTGTAGTTACAGCTTTTATCCTCCTTTTAGCTTCTCCTACTGAGCCAAGCTGCACTGTGGGTGGGAGGCAGCAGCTGAGTCCGACTGCAGCGTCCTCCAGGCTGGCACTGTGTTTAAAGCTGGTGTTTGCCTCCTCCCCTTCCCAGGTGGGATGGGAACCGAATGCCTTGCCCCTGCCAGGACAGCTCTGTAGCAGTGTGAGCAGGGCTGAGGCAGCACGAGTTGTTCAGACCAGGCTGTTTGTCAGCACAGTGCCAGCTTCTGGGTCACTGTCCTTTCACTTCTTGTCGTCGTGGTGTCCCTGTTGCCATTTGGCACCAGAAGAGCATGGTCCAGCTCTAGGACTTGTTGCATTAGTTTCACTGTGGAAGGCCGTGGGTCAGTTTCCCCAGCTCGAAGGAGGATGAAAGCAACAAGGCAGCTGTGCTGGAGAGGTTATGTGGTGTTGGACTCAACAGTGCTCAGCTGCTCTCCTGTCCTCTTCTTGTCCCCCTCAGGAAGGCGTCAATGACCTGAACAACACAGCCATCAAGCCCCAGGTGAAGCCATGGATCAACCTATTCCTCTCCATCTCCCACAGCATTGAGGAGGTAAGGTTCATTATTGTCTCCTTCTAGACGTACTTCTACACTCTCATTCCTCTCAGTTCTCTGCTGTTACCACAGCACAGAGAAACTCTGAAATAGCCAGAAGATGCTCAGCATCCTGTTCTGGAAAAGGGTATTTGGCTTGAGAGGAGTTAGAGAAAATGAAAGGGGTACAGTGCTGCTCTGGGAGGGAGCTCCCTCCCTTCCTCTGCATCTTTGCAGCAGGCCATGTAAACTACTTTTTTTTCTATTTCGATGTCAGGAAGAATTCAGTGACTATGAAGCTAATGATCCGTGGGTCCAGCAGTTCATTGTCCATCTGGAACAGCAGATGTCAGAGTTCAAGGTGAGAGAAAGGGGAGGGATGTGGCAGCCTGCTGCTCTTCAGCCAGACCTCAGTGAGGCACCTTCCAGCTCTCGCTGTGCTCAGTGGCCCAGAGGACAGACATGCCTCAGATTGCTTGCAGGGCTCTTAAGAGACTCCCATCTCCTGCAGCATTCAGAGGCAGTTTGTAGGCCCTGCATCCCTGGGCTTTTGCTGGTGATGTCCACTTTCTGAAAGCAGAAGTAACAATGGTCTTTATGTGAAAGCTGTCCTAGGCTGGGTTTATGTGCACTGCTGCTGAGTTGTTCCTGATGAGAGTGACACAGGTTTCTGCTTCTAGGCTGGACTGTCACCAGTGATTTATGATAACCTTACTGGACTCATGACCAGCCTCATAGCCACGGAACTGGAGAAAGTGCTTCTCAAATCCAGCTTCAACAGGGTGAGTGAAACACTGCTCCCTTCCCCGTCATGTGGTTGGCCGTGGCTGCTCCATGAAATCCTCATCATCCTCCAGGAGATGAGGCATGGCAGAGGCAGATGTTACCTTCAAGAAAGCTCTGCCACACTGCCAGTGGCCAGCTCAGGGAGACAGGAGGAAAGCATATTGGGAAATTAACAGTGCTTCCTTGGTCCCCACAGCTTGGCGGTCTGCAGTTTGACAAGGAGCTGAGGTCTCTCATAGCCTACCTCACCACGGTCACCACCTGGACTATCCGTGACAAGTTTGCACGTCTTTCCCAAATGGCCACCATCCTCAATCTGGAAAGGGTAAGCTGCACGTGCTTTTAGAGTCACTGAGCTCATCCAGATATTGTCACAGATCCAGAGTTGGGAGGAACTGGAAAACCTACCCCATACCTGCAGGGCGTTTCCCTGCAGGTGTTGGTAGCAGGAAATCCTGCCCGTCCCCGGCACGTCTATGACCGCAGCCAGATTTTGAGCTCACCCTGAGGGCGGCTGGTGCCTCTTCCTGCAGCTTTTCTCTTTCTGCAGGTGACAGAGATCCTGGATTACTGGGGCCCCAACTCGGGCCCGCTCACCTGGCGCCTCACTCCCGCAGAGGTCCGGCGGGTGCTGGCTCTCCGAAAGGACTTCCGTGATGAGGACATCAAGCGGCTGCGCCTGTAGTTCCATGCTGGCATCAGCATGTGAGCACCCTGAAGGAGGTAACAGCAGGAACACTGCAGCCCTGGTGCTGGCCCAGTTCCCCCCCCCATCCCGGGGCTATAGCTGGCTGTTGGACCGTGTGGGTTTGGGGTGATGGTTGCCATTCTGCTTAGAGCAAGAGACCTTCTTGGGCGGGGAAAGAAGGGCCTCTATCCTTCTGCAGGACCAGAAATAAGGCAGCAGAGGACTCTCTCACATTGAGAGCAGCATTGACATACGCTGGGTGAGCGGACGGGGTTGTGCAAGCACATTACTCCTTTTGTTCTGTTTCCCTGTGTGAGGCCACAGAAGGTCCAGGAAATTTGCAGCTGTTGTGGAATGTTTTCATTATGGATCTGCACAGATTGCTCTGCCTGTGCCCCGCCTTGGTGCTTGCCCTGCTTTCTGCAGGGAGGCTGCAGCCACGTTCCTTCTGTGCCGTTTGTTTGTGGGTCAGCTCTCTCCCTGCTAATGGTGGGGACTGCGTGGTAGCAGAGGCAGCCTGCTGCGAGGAAGGGATGTAGCTGGGGGCAGGGTGCTTGGAAAATCACCAGCAGGCCTCTCGAGGAAGGAGGGTCGTGGCCCTGCTGGCTCTGTACAGATAACACTATAAATAAACCGCGCCTGGCTGAGCAGCGACCTTGGGCTGTGTGTGTGTGTGTGCATGCCTGGAGGGAGCTGGAGCGATGGGAGATGAGCTGTTTGCCATGTGATCATCTCTTCTGTACTGTGCCACGGCAGCAGAGATGCTCTTCTTGCCGGCAGCAGCACAGCACTAACACCCATGGACCAGAACCTGGTGCCAACTCGATGCTTGGCTGCGTGCAGTGGTAGCATTTGACTCTGGGAAACCACAGAGCAATGTGTTTGCTGCCTTACCTCCCCTGGGAGGCTCACAGGGAAGGAGAAGCGGGACTGAGAACCAATGCATGCTGGGAACAAGCTCTTTTATTCAGAGAGCCTGCAGGGACTAGTAACTTGCTGCAGAAATAACCTCTCAGCACAGGAGGGGGAGGCGATTCCACAGCCAGGGATGGAGCGTTGCATGCTCAAGGGCAGCACGGGCCACTGCTCTTGGAAGAGCAGCAAGGCCTAGCAGCATCACAAATGCTATTCTTTTCCCCTCAGAGAACTGTGAGAACAGGGTCAAACACACAGCTCTGCCTGGAGGCCAGCTGTGCCCTGAGCAGCCTGTCCTCACAGTACATCCATGGACCTGCCCAGATCAGCATAGCTCCTCCACTCTATGAGTTTTGGGCCCAGCATCAGCCCAAAAAGGCCACATCAGAATATAAGGCACCTGCTGGAGCCAGCTGCCAGAGTCCACAAGCAGCATCCTAGCTCTGCTGGGACCTGTCTGGGTTCTGCAGTACTGTCATGGGGCTGAGGCATCCGCCATGAGCAGCCCTGGCTGCAGCAGGGAGTTGAGATAGGAGGATCTTCCTGGATTGGGTGGCAGCTATCTCCTCTGTCCCAGACATTCCCCAGCAATGGCTGAGGGCTGAAGAACTTCACATGGCCATGTCCTCTCCAGGGTGAGCGCTGCTGTTAGGATCACATCCCACCACCTCCATGGAGAAACCTCCTTTGTCCACTTCGATGCTGTGAATGCTGAAGTTGCCCAGGCCCTGCAAAAGAAGAGTTAACGGGTCAGGAATCAGCAAGGGACTCACTCCCACACTAAGCAAGCTTGTCCTACTTGTGGCTGCGGGGGAGGGATACTTCTAATGCTTGTACTACATGAACCAAGTTTCTGCAATCCGCCTGCAGTGCTGGGCTTTGCAGGCAGCTTTTGGCCGAGGAAGCAGCTGGGGGCACACAGCTCACCTCCGTTTTAGCTAGAATTTGGTGCAAAGTCTCTTTCTGCTGAGGGATTTTGGTTAAGACATAAAGGAAGCCGCCGCCGCCGGCCCCAGCCAAGCACTGCCCGTAGACATAAGGCCGCAGAACATCCATCATGCGCCCGACAGCCAGCGGCTCGCACCCGGGGGCCATGCATTTCTTCTGCTGCCAGTAGAGGTCCAGACACTTGCCAATGAGCGGCAGGTTTCCTGCAGGACGGAGGATGAGACAGAGAAGGAAAGATTTGTCTCCGTTTTCTCTAAGGGGCTGAAAGCTGGTCCTGCCTCGTGCTCAGCCTGAGCACGGTTCTGCCTTCTCATCTACCCCAATCCTCTGCCTGCTGAGCAAGCCATTCCTGCTGTCGCTTTTTGCTGTTCATTTTTAATCCTCCACAGGGTGAGAATTTGCCTGCTTTCATGCTCCAGCTTCCCCTCCACTGCATCCCAGCAGACAAAACCCCAAATGAATCGACTTTACAGGCTAGCTGTGGCCCCCACCCCCATCACCAGTGACTCAAGAAAATCAGACAGACTCAGCGTGCCCCACAGGAGCCTCTTCTAGCCCCCCTTCCTCAAGATCTTAGTTTAAGCCTCAGTTTTGGGGCATTGCCTATAAAATGCAGGTAAGCCTGAGGCTGCTGCAGCTGTAGGACCCTGCACTGCCCTAACCTTTGTCCCTCTAGACCCTCCAGGGGATTTGTGCTGCTTCAGCTGTTAGAAGGGACAGCCTGGCACAGGGAAGGGAGCTCACACCTTGCCTCAAGGCCCGGGCACACTCCTCAGCGTTATTCACCAGAGCATCAGCATTTTGTACGATGGAAGGCAGCCTGGCGTACCAGTTCCTCACCACGTCCTGCAAGAGGCCAGGCTGCTGGGGACAGGCACCTCAGCCACGTGTGTCCCCATCAGCGCACTGCTGGCTTCAATGCCAGCCCCCATGGAGGCAGCACAGCCTTACCCCAAGGGGACAGGCACCAAGTGGGAGTGGAGGCCAGAGCCCACACATTACCTGGAGCAGGTTGCGAGCCAGGCGAGTCTTCCCCGTGTACACCAGCAGCAAGTGATCGCTGAGGATCCGGGCAAAGCCTTCAGGCACTGAGATCTCCTCCACCTCCACCCTGAGCGGCAGCCGGGCCTCCGACCTCCCGATTTTGATGCCAGGTACCAGCCCGCCCACCTGGTCCTGCCAACCACCACCTGCAGCACGCAGGATCCTCAGCCAGTGCCCAGATCCCCACCACGTGCCAGCTGCTTTTCCAGCTGCTACCTGTTGTGAGCCTCTGCTCCAGGTGCAGCACGGCGTGGATGAGGGACTCGGTGCCAGCAACCTTCCCAGCCGCCCGGTACAGCGCTGCCATCACTGCTCCCGCCAGGATGCTGCTGGTGCCTGCAGGGAGCACGGGGGCACAGCAGCAACAGGGATGCTGCATCCCAGCGCTTGGAGAAAGACAGCCATCCCGACCCTAAGCCCCTTCCCTGCAGACAGACCGAGGCCAGAGCCGTGGGGCAGCCTGGACCAGGTGTGCACCTCAAAGCCGCCCCCAAAGTTTTCCATCAGCTGATCCCGCAAGGGCTTCTGCGAAGGGAACTGCACAATCTGTGCACACAGGAAGGCAGCTTTGAGCAAGGCTCCTGGGAACAGACAGGAAGAGCAAAGCTGTGCCTGCCGCACTACCTACTTCATCGCCCCAACAAGAGGACGCACGGGATCAGAGCGGATTACTCCTGGAGTGGCGCAGATCCAGCACCATGAGGGCAGGACACCAAGGGCTCAGAAGAGGCCCCCTCACCTGGTGCATGCGGCTGGCAGTAGTTCTCCAAGTCCCCCAGCTCATGGCACACCAGCTCCACCGCCGCCTCACCCCACGGCGTCCCACCGAGGCTGGCCAGGCGCAGCTCCGGCTCGCTGATGCGCCGCACCTGGGCACCAATGGGCCTGCACCCATCCACCAGCACTGCCACGTCCACCACGGCCCCACCGTGCTCGTATGTGATGGGGGGAGTGTCGCTCCAGCCGCCTGCCGAGGCACGCCATCAGCCCTCCAGCACATTTCCAGTGCCCCACAGCGGGAAGGCAGGGTGGCACCCTGCTGGCATCATCCATCCCACCAGCTCTGAGCCCATTTTGGGATGGAAAAGCTCACCAGAGAGGTCCAGACGGGCTGGACATGCCACCTGCACCCAGTGCCCCAGCGGTGGCAGCTCCACTGGGCACACAGTGACAAATTGGCACGAGGACATCACTGCCTTCCGGATGAGGATCTGCTCAGCCCCTTCGTAGTGCCGAGCTGCTCTCACCAGCAGGGCTGGGCTGCAAAAAAGAGGGACGCTGAGCCCACCAGCACGGCCCCCCAGGCATGCCAATGGCCAAAACAGGACAGCAGCAGTTCACTGCTCCATGCCTCACCTGCTCATCCACTTCTGCCGCTCGGCTGCCAGCTCCTGCACCCCGACAGCAATGTCCCCGCTCTCCAGGTGCCTAAAAGCTGAAGCCCACTCCCTGTTGGCAGCAGGTCCGCTCCGCAAGCCCCCTTCCCCGTGTGCCATGCAGCCCAGGACGTCGGCAATGCAGGCGAGTGCTCGGGCTGCGACGCCCGCATCGTCAGCTGTAGAGGCAACTAGAAAATTAAGGCAAGGCTGTGAGTGGCCTGAAGCAGCCCACTTCTGCAAGAAGCCAGCTCCAGGGGGGAGGGACATGCATAACCTGCACCTGCCCTGGATGGTGTCAAGTTCTTGCTGGACTCAGGGGTACTGAAGGGGGATAGCGAGCATGAAAAAGACCAGAGATATAAGACTTGTCCAGCTTACCCTCATCCAGCGTGCCCAGCAAAGCCTCGTGGTAACCCTCATGGACAGCGCTGCGGATGAGCGGCAGGAGGCTGCCATCCTGGCGGCCCAGCAGCACGCGCCGCACCTTCTGCTGGCCCTGCATGAAGAAGAGGTCCCGGCGGGCGCCCAGCTCGGCTGCCTTGTCCAGGCAGGGCAGCAGCTCCTGCCAGGACATGCGCCAGGCTGCTCGCCAACGCGCCAGCCGCTCGTCTGATGCCGTCGGGGCCAGCAGCCACAGCACGTCCTCCAGCCCCAGCGCCTCGGAAGCATGCAGCACTGGGAAGAGCCGGGCGTTCAACAGGCAGCGGTCGTTCTGCGGTGTCTCGGCATCCCAGAGGTCCCCTTTGCTGGTGGAGGGAGAGCCCATCAGCACTGTCACAGGGAGGTGGGATGCAGGGGCGGCCACCGTGGTTCTCACTGCAGATTTTGAGGTCTGGAGTGCTATGGGTACCCCAGTGGAGCCAGGTGCTCCATCCGGGCACACTGGTACCTACCGTACACCTGTGCGACGAAAAAACTCTGCCCAGGGGACGTTCAAGTAGGTGGCCTCTTCAGCAGGACTCTGGGGGGATGTATGGGGGGGTGGTAAGGCCCCAGCATAGCAGAGAGCCCCACACTCCCTCGCTGTCCCCGCACCTGCCAGTTGTCGAGGCGGCCGGTGAGAGTGAAGACACGGCAGGGCAGGTCACGCAGACGGACATGGTGGCCCTGCAGGACCACGTCACGCAGGGCACAGCCCTGCAGTGCCGGCGAGGAGCTTATGGTGAGGCCTGTGAGGAGGCAGCCTGGACCAATGTCCAGGGGGCCCTGCAGAGGAAGCAGTGGAACTCTGAGGAGTGCAGCCAGCCCCACATCAGAGCCATGCCAGGAGACACGCTGCGGCCAGCAAAAGCCCCAGTCCCCAGGAAAGGACAAGCAGCACTGACAGCACGGAAGGTGGCAGCCAGCAGTGTCCCCAGCCAGAAGGCAGTCAGAAAGAGGGCGTCCTAAATGTCACAGCAGCGAGCCCCTCCAGATGCACCAGACTCCTTCAGGTCCCACACACCTGGAGGTGACAGTGCTGGATGACGCTGCCGGCCGCCAGCCGCACGGCTCCTTCCAGCACGCAGTTGGTGACCGAGGAGCCATCCTCCAGGAGCAAGGGCTGCTGTCAGGGTGCACGGGAACATGGGGTAACCCCCCCAAAAATGCGCGTGTTGGAGCAAATCTGGGGCTGGAGAGACCTACGTCCACATGGGAATGGGCTGTTTTGCAGAAGTGAAGGTGGCTGGTGGAGCCAGGCAGGAGTGTCAGGCTACAGATGTGGTCGCTTGCAGCCGTGGTCAAGTAGTCGTAGGACGCATCAGCGATGCAGGCTGCAGGGAGGCAGGAAAGCAGACAGCACTGAGCACAATCTCAGGGCAAGGAAGTGCTCCCAGCCTCCGCAGCAACCTTCTCTGCTCAGCTTCTCCCCAGAGAAACAGCTGGGGGCCACGACCCCCACATTTCTCTCCTCAGGTCAGGGACAGGTCACTTGCAGGTGCCCATCACTCACCCATGCTCAAAGGGAAGGCACGGAGAGCTTTCCAGAGCACAGAGCGGGCACTCCTCACGCTGGGGTCACCCCCACCCTTCACAAAATCCTCCTCCGTCATCCCCCTCGCCATGCTCAGCACGATGTCAAAGAAAAGAGAGATCTGGGGAGAGAAAAGACACCCTGGGTGCAGCCAGGCCACTCAGACTCCCGCCCAATGCTGGGTGCTGCCCTCCCACACCCAAATCTGATGGCACCGAGACCCCATCAGGCACACCCAGCACCAGCAGCCATGGGGCGAGGGGTCCTGTCAACCCAGAGGGGGTGTCACCTGGATGGGTGGTGCCCCCGAGTCCAGCCCCATGTAGGTGCAGGCATCCAGGGGAGGGATGACGTGGGTGGCCAGAAGCTGCTCGGCAGCACTCGAGGAGAAGAAAACCACTCCGCAGACCTGCGAGGGCACAGCAGGGCTGAGGCTGTGCCACTCCTGTCCCTCACTGGGGTGAGTGGTCCCGGCCATGGTGACACAAGGGCAGAGCTGTGGAAGCCCAAGCGGTGACACACCAGTGGGACGGTGCCGTCCGGCCCTGCGCACTGCTGGATCTGAGCCTCTGTGCCTTTGTAGATGATGTCACGTACCAGCCCCTGGGTGCCAAAAGATACCAGTGAGCTCTTCCAGCTGCCCCACAGGGACAGGAGCTCTGCACCCACAGGACAAGAGGGGCAGGGACCCCAGTGCCAGCGGATCAGGCTCCAGACTCATGTCATCACTACGCAGTGGGATCTGCCACCGACCTGCTCATCAGCAAGGTACACTCCGTGGCTCCTGGCGTACTCCTGGCTGCCGGGCACCGCGATCACTCGGACCCCTTGGAAACCATCCCAGTCAATTCCTGGAGACAGGGACAGAGATCACCGCCCAGATCACACGTCAAAGTGTGCCAGCTACACCTGCTGAGCACCCACACGCCCTCCCAGCGGGCAGCTCAGGAGCCCACTCGCCAACACCAGAGCGCCCACAGCCACGCGGGGAGCAGCCCTCACCTGGCACCGAGGGCACGCTGAGCAGCATGTCGGTGCTGCAGACCCACACGCCCGGCGGGGAGCCCACGCAGAGCTGCGAACACAAGGGCCGTGAGCTCACGGCTGAGCACGGCAGGGTGCCGTCAGTGGGGAAGGGGTGCCCGCTGCTCGCACACCCGCTGCGTGACGGTGCCCAGCAGGCTGTCCACGTTGCACACCAGCGCCTCGGCCGCAGCACGGGGCTGCTCGGCGGGCAGGCAGGTGAAAGCCCGGCCGCAGTCGTCGAAGGAGAACTCACGGCCCTGCTGGGACAGCTGCGGTGAGGAAGGGGCGGCGGGGAGGGGGAAGGGGCGGCGGGATGGGACCCCCACCGTGTGCAGGATGAGGATGCGGGTCTCCTTCAGCACGTCGGCGCTCACCACCTGCGGGGCACGCTGCTCAGCGCGGGGAGCGCGGAGTGCTGCTCCCCAGCCCCGCACCCCTCACCGTGCATCCCGCGCGGGCGCTGAGGTGCTCGGCCGCCACCAGCACGGCGTTCAGCGTGGCCCCGCCGCTCCCCACGCCGACCCACGGGTCCTCCAGCGCCAGCACCAGGACGGGCTGCCGGCCCAGGGCTCCTCGCCGCCGCCGCAGCTCCAGCTCTGCACGAAGGAGAAGGGCGGCTGAGGACCCGGCCCGGGCCCGATGTGCCGGGGCCGGCCCGCCGCTTGCCTCGCTGCAGAGCCGCCACGCCGCCGCCCCGCCGGCAGGTGAGGACCACCGCGGTCCACTCGACGCCCGCAGCCATGTCGGCGGTGCCGCGGGGGCTGATGGGAGTCGTAGTGCGGCGCCGCGCCCATCGTACGCGGCGCGTTGCGGCGCCGGACTACAGCTCCCAGCGTGCACCGCGGCTGGGCGCCTTAAAGGCGCAGCGCCCCGTTCCTGCGCGCGGAACGGAGAGGGGCTCTGGGTTGGGGGGGGGGAGGGGTTCTGTCCCCGCGTGGCTCCTGGACGCGCGGCACCGCGGCCGTGCCCGCCCGCATCGGCCGTGGGGGGCTGCGCCGTGCCGGTGGGGGGCACCGGGATGGGTAGGGGGCTGAGCGCGGGGACGGGCACGAGGCAGGGCGGCGGGGTGGGCGTGGGGACGGGGACGTGGCATCCCCGCGCGGCGGGGACGGTCGCGGAGCCGAGCGCTGGGATGGATATGGGGATGGGAACCAGGGCGGGCGTGGGGCTGGGCGTCGGGGCGGGCACGGCGCCGGGCAACGAAGATAAGCACGGGATAGGCGGCAGGATAACCGCTGGGATGGTACCAGCCCACGGGTACCGTGGGCACAGGGACGGGCGCGGGATGAGCGCGGGGACGGGGCTGGGCACGGCGCCGCGGAGCGGCACAGACACGGGGATGGGCGGCCGGCCCCGCCGTGCTGCACCCGCGGCCGCCCCGCTCTCCTCCTACAAGTCCCACAACCCCGCACGGACTACATCTCCCAGCCTACCGAGCCCACCCCCCGCACGGCGCGGCACGGCCCGGCCCCGCACGGCGCGGAGCGGAGCGGAGGGTGCGGCGCGGTGCGGGGCGGGGCGGGGAGCGGCGGAGGGGCCCGGGGGCTCCCGGCGGTGGGGCCGAAGCGGAGCGAGGTGCGGGGCAGGCGGCGGGCACGGCCCCGGGGGGGGGGGAAGGGGGGGGGATGAGGGGGTATCGGGTGCGGGGTGGGGTGTGCGGGAGATCGGGGGGGGATGCGGTGGCACCGGGGGTGTGCGCGTGGGTGCGGGTACCCACGGGGAGCCCCGGGGGTGCGTGGGTTTGGGGCAGCGGGGGGACACGCGGGTGGTGGTGCGCCGTGTCCCCGTTGGGGTGACTGATGGGGGGGGGATGGAGCGGTGTGGCGGGCACGGCGGTGTCACCCGGCGGTGCTCTCTCGGTCTGAGAGCCGCGGGGCACGCGGTGGCCGTGGGGTCCCGGGCCTTCCTGGGCGTCCCCGGCGGGGGGACACATATACGTTGGGATATACGGACAGGATCCTCTGTTTTCCACGCTGAGTTGGCTGACGTGGGAATAGGGTTTCTCAGCAACCCCCCCCCCCCCCAAACCCACTCGGAAAGCAGCACTCGCTGCCAGGACAGCTTTGCTCCGGGTGGCCCCGGCAAGGAGCTGAGCTCACAGCGCTAATCAAGCTAATTAACAACATGCGAGCGCTCCCGGAGCAGCCGAGCAGCCCAAAATGGGGCCGGCGGTGCCAGCGTTGGACGGGGCCGTGGTGCACGTACTGCACTGGGAAGGAAGGCGTTAGGGCGGTCCGTTGTGCTGCTGGGAGCGGAATGTTGGCGGCGTGGGCCAGGAGCTCGCCGACAGCCCGAATTCCTGCCTGTCTGGAGGAGGCTCCCAGCCCCGGGCAGCGAGGCCGACGGGGCGGCCAGAAACCCCATGGAAAATAGGGCCCCAGACTTATCTCCCCAGCCCGGAGCAAGCCCTGTCCTCCCCAGCGATGCCAGCTTGGCTCCATGCGTGCACCTCCACCCCCACGGGGCTCCCCCAGGCAGAAGGCAGCGGTGTTGGCGTGCCCGTCCTTGCACTCTCACACATATTTTCCCAGTGAAGCATCCAGCGCGGATGGGACGGGAGCGGGCTTGCCACCGGGGAGCTGGGCACAGGGATGGCAGCCTGGGAGGGCTGGAAAGGCGGCGGGGAGGAGATGGAGAGGAGGAGGAGGTGATGGAGATGCTGAGCAGCTCTGGCAGTTGCTGCTTTTCTAGGCTTGGCTGCGGGGATTTGTTTTGGTGGGACGTGAGCTGGTGGCTTGGTGGGACGTGGCGTGATAGGACCCAGCCTGATAAGACGTGACCTGGTGGCTTGGTGGGACCAAAGCTGGTGGTTCACTGCGTCCCAAACTGATCTAGTTACTTGATGGGACTCAACCCCGTGGTGGCTTGGTGATAGGGCCTGATATCTCACCTGACCTTCTCCTGAGGGAGCTGAGCACCTGGAGTTGCTCAGGACCAGGCTGGATGGGGCTGTGTGTCTACGGAGGTGTCCCCTCCGTGCAGGACTTGGGGCTGTCCGGGCTGGCTGGTCTCTTCTGACCCCAAACCAACACGGATGCCTTTGTGAGGACACGTGCCCTCGCCATGCAGGCGTACTGACCCCCCTGCAGCTCCAGATGGGGAACTGCTGGCAGCAGTGTGGCTGAGCAGGGCGGAGAGGATGTGCCCCATGCTCTGGCTTCCTTCCTCTCGCTGCCCAGACGGATATGTGTTGGCGGGTGACTAATTGGAGCAGGAGACCGCCAGCACTCCGCTGGTGTTCCAGAGGTGCCGAGCTGTGGGGTGATACTCGCCCTTGATGGTTTTGGGGGGAGCAGCTCGGGGGTTTTCGGGCAGCATCCCGGTGTCTCTTTGCTTCTGACGTCCCCTCCTTTCTGCTCCAGGCTGTTGTCACCTGCGTGTCCTCGGCGCAGGACCATGAGTGCCACCTCAGCCCGGGACCAGCTGGGGACGGCTCCCCGAGCCCACGGGGCCACCGGGACACGGAGCTACGGCTGAGCCCGGCGTGCCGAGCCGCGCCGAGCCAGGCGGATGGAAAGCTGCAGCCCGGCAGGTAGGGACACACCAACCCCCCCACCTCGGCATCACGAGGGGCTGCACACCCAGCCACGCTGACCTGAGGATCTGCACCCCACAGGGAGCCCCGCGCCCACCCCGCACCCCAGCCCTATGCCCGGGGAGCGGCACCGAGCCTGCCCGCCCGCCCGCCATGAAGTGCTCGCTGCGCGTCTGCTTCCTCTCGACCGCCTTCCTCCTCATCTTCGTCATGTCGGTGCTCTTCACCTACTCCCACCACAGCATCGCCTACCTGGATCCCGGCGGGCTGGGTGGCATCCACCGGGTGAAGCTGGTGCCCGGTTACGCCGGCGTGCGGCGGCTGAGCCACGGTGTGCCGTACCCCAGGGGCTGTGCGTGCCGCCGCTGCCCCGAGGATGCTGCTGCTGCCGCCGCTGCCTGGTTTGACAGCCGCTACGATGCCAGCGTGTCCCCGGTGTGGACCAAGGAGAACATGGAGCTGCCACCGGACGTGCAGCGGTGGTGGATGGTGAGCGATGGGGGATGCTGCGGCATCTCTGTCCCGCTGAGCCCTCCCAACCCTGGGACCCCACGCTGGAGGCTGCTGTGGAGTGACCGTGACCCCGCAGCGTGGTCCCCCACCACCCTCCCTCTCACCCTGCAGATGCTGCAGCCCCAGTTCAAGTCCCACAACACGCAGGAGGTGCTGAGCAAGCTCTTCCAGATCGTGCCGGGGGAGAACCCTTACAGCTGGCGTGACCCGCACCACTGCCGGCGCTGCGCCGTGGTTGGCAACTCGGGCAATCTGCGCGGCTCTGGGTACGGGCACGAGATCGATGGGCACGACTTTATCATGAGGTGAGGGCAGGGAACCCTCCCACGAGCGGTGGGGGCTGTGTGTCCCCCTACCCTGTGCTCCAGTGCCCGCCTCTGTCCCCAGGATGAACCAGGCGCCCACGGTGGGCTTCGAGGCGGACGTGGGCAGCCGGACCACGCACCACTTCATGTACCCCGAGAGTGCCAAGAACCTGCCTGCCAACGTCAGCTTCGTGCTGGTGCCCTTCAAGACCTTGGACCTGCTGTGGATCGCCAGCGCTCTCTCTACCGGACAGATCAGGTTGTAAGTACCCGGCGGCCGTGCACAGAGGTGTCATCACCCTGGGGACTGTTTTAGGAGTAGCAAAGTCACAACTGCCGCTCGGTGGCTTTCTCCCTGCTGTCTCCACCACCCCGGGTTAGGGTAGCCCCGGCCGCAGGTGCCCACCCGCCCCTCTGCTTCTTTCCTCCAGCACCTACGCGCCCGTGAAGCCCTTCCTGCGGGTGGACAAGGAGAAGGTGAGAGCAGTGCTGTGCCCTGCAGCGCCCGTTTCTCCCCACACCTCCCCCGGTGCTGCCCCAGGGAGACGCAGCGCTCAGCATCCCTCCCTCCCCGTCTCCAGGTGCAGATCTACAACCCTGCCTTCTTCAAGTACATCCACGACCGCTGGACGGAGCACCACGGGCGCTACCCCTCCACCGGCATGCTGGTGCTCTTCTTCGCCCTCCACGTCTGCGATGAGGTGGGTGACAGCGCGGGGACGCGGCCCCCAGCCCCGTGTCCCACAGGGGCTGGCGGTGATGGCGGTGCCGACCCTCACCCCGCAGGTGAACGTCTTCGGGTTCGGCGCTGACAGCCGGGGCAACTGGCACCACTACTGGGAGAACAACCGCTACGCCGGCGAGTTCAGGAAGACCGGGGTGCACGATGCCGACTTCGAGGCGCACATCATCGACATGCTGGCCAAAACCAGCAGGATTGAGGTCTACCGGGGCAACTGATTGAGGGCCACGCATCCTCCAGCTCGTAACCCCACAGCCGATGGGGTCCTGAGCTCATGGGAGACTTTGTGTGGTTTGGGGGAGTTTGGACGCGATGATGTTGGTATTAAAGAACCCGCTTCAGCCCAGCGAGGATTTGTGGACGCCGAGGGAGCGCCCGACCTGCATCTCTTACAGTCAAACCAAATGCTGCTCTTTTTAAGACGAGAACAACAAAAAAAACCCACACAAAAGCCCCAAAACCTGGTGACTTTGGGGTGTGCTCAAGCCTGGGATGAGGGCAGGTGACAATCAGCGTCGGGCCGGGCCGGCTCCCCAGCAGCAGGACACCGAGCGTCCTTTTGTCACAGGTTTTCACCCCCTTTGTTTCTCCCATCCCTCTGTGGCTCTCGGGAAGGGGTCTGGACTCTTGCGGATCCCTCGGTCAGATTGTCCCCACGCCGTGTCAGGGGGATAGGAGGGATTTGGGGAGGGGGCAAATGGCAGCTGAGAAACCCGAGCACCGATGGAGGTGACAGCGTGGCAAAGCACAAGCTGGGTGCCCCATCCCGCACCCTCTGGGCTCCCCTTCGCCTTGGGGACGGGGTGAGGAGCAGGTTAGAGATAGCTTTAGCAGGTGAGTGAAACGGGGGGGTGGGTGGGGGAAGAGATGGGAGGGTCATTTCTTTTTTTTCCCTTTTGCTGCAGACAGCTCTGGTGAGAAGCTGCCATCCCAAAGCTCGTGGCGGTGGGTGGGGGGCGGGCGCTGGGGGTGCTGGAAGCTGCAGTGGTGACGGAGGAGTGATGGCGCGGGGCTTGGGGACGAACTTCCCTTTTCTCTCTCTGTTTCTCCGCTTTGGGAGTGTTTTCTTTTGTGAGGTTTCTCTCCACGGTTGCGACAGCCCAGGTGTGGGCCACGCCTGGCGCTGGGGGCCCCGTGGCAGCGGTGTCACTGCCAGCCCCATCCCACACCCCCCCCCCCCCCCAGCGCATCGGGTCGGCATTGCCTGTACCTTCTGGGGGAAGAAAACCACAAAATCACACGACCACGAGCAACAACGAGTGCCTTGACTATCGGCCGCCGGCTGCGCTGCCCTGTGAGCACAGGAGGGATGCACGTGGCAGCATTCCCAGTGCCCGCTCCCTCCTGGGCTGGGCTCAGCACTACATCCCCAGCCCTGGGCAGGACAGTGCCAGTGGGGCAGGGCTGTGCCCACACCTCTCCCACTCCAGGTCAGGCAATCCCGAGCCCGCCGGCAGCACCCGATAACGATTTTTTGGCTGATTTCCTTCCCCCCCCCTCCGACCCACCCGACCCTTTTTATTATTATTGCTGTCGTTGTTATTATTTAAACTGTCCTGCCACGAGGACTCGCAACCACTCCCGTTTCTCCGCAGAGCGGCCGGCGAGCGCACGCACGAGCATGCTGCACGGCCCGCGGGCGCCTACGAGCACCACTGTACTGTACATAGAGGAGGTGTAGGCAGAGGCTGTGGGCACAGGGGAGGGGGGATGCTGGTTTGGGGGAGAAACTGAGGGTTGGGGTAACCCCCGTCGCGGGGCAAGGCGGCCCCGCAGCCTCTGCAGATGTGGGTATTTCTGCACACAACTGTCTTAAAACGATTTGGGTTGGTTTTTTTTTTTTTTTTAAGTCAATAAAAACCGTGCATCTGGATGGCTCCGTGTTCCTCCGTCCTGAGCCGAAGGGGTGTTGTTGGTTTGAGAGTGCTCACCCCGAGCAGGGACAGCAGCAGCAGGGATGCTCCAGCAGCCCCGTCCCCACTGGGAGCACGGCACTGTGGGGGGGGGAGAACCACAGGCTTTGGATCATGAAGGGCACGCCAGGCTCTCACACAACAACCCTCCCAGTTCGGGAGTAGTTAAAACACCTCTTTATTAATATACAAACCTAGCAACATTCAAGCCAACCCAAATATTAAATGATGGAAAGCGATGCGTAAATACAGCGTAGGGAGCGGCCGCAGCGGAGAGCGGCCAGCTCAGCCCTGCTTTGTGCTTGGGAGCAACCCACGTCCTCCATGGGGCACTGCTGCTTCTCCTCAGCCCCTCGGAGCTGCCTCTGTCCTCCTGCTGAGACCTGCGGAGAGACAGCAAGATGCTCTGCCCCCCTCCAGCACTTCCACCGCATAAGGCACTAGGGAACGCTTTCACAGCCTCAAGCTGTACTTATTCCTAACGTTGCTGCCCTCTGGGAGTCCTTGCAGCTCTTGAAAACAGCTCGGGAGACTGCAAGGAGCGAGAGGGGCTTTAGGCAAGCAGCATGAAGGCAGCATGCACCAACAGCACCCGCAGAGCGCGGTCACCAAACCCAGGCCCAGCCCTGGCAGTCACTTAGGGAAGCTTAAAGCGGGACGTGCTTCCAACTTGCCAACACGGGCAAGAACGGAGCTGCCCGAGCATCCCAATTAAACCAGTTGGGAAGACAAATGTGAAGGCGGCGATGTTTGTTGCCGGGCTCTACCAGCAACCACGTGCTCTGTTCTAAAACAAGAATCCTGCCCTTGTAAGCAATGGCTTTCCTCCGCAAACGTGGAAGCAGCTGTCTGCTGTAAGGTTTTTTTCCCCTCAAATGTAAGAGTTTTGGTCTCTATGTTGCCCCCCATCAGTTGCTGCCTGAAGTCCCATCGGGCTGAGGAGCCCTGTGCCAGGGGGCACAGCAGCAGGGAGGAAGAAGCTGTTCACCACAGAACAGAAAGAGGAAGCTGCAGCAGCAAGGAACAGCAAATCCAGACAGAAACACGAGGAAGAAACAAGGGCTGGCAAAGACAGATGTGAAAATCGCTGCGACACAGCCTCCTGAACTAGGAGGCACTGCTTCCAAACAGCTTGCTTTCTCTTATCCCCAGGTCGTTAAGTGTGAACAGTAGACTCGTTCTGCAGCACCAGTTGCTTCAAGGCTAGCAAGGCATGGGAGGTTGGGCACGGACACAACGAGGGGCAGATCACAGACCCCAAAGGAGAATCAGAACTTGTACAGAAAGCAGGAGCAGGTGCCAAACCACATGGCCCTGAGCCTCAACCCCAGCAGAGTGCTCCTCCATCCACTGTGTGACGTAGGGCTGTTCTCACTCTCTATTTCTGGCACTGAAGAGCCAACACAGATTTCCACTCCTAAGCTTCATGCTTTCCACACCTCCCTGAATGGGGGGACTTGCTCTGGCAACCAGTTTTTAAGGCCCTTGTTGCCTCAGGTCCATCCAACTCCTCCTGTATGCTGAGCACATCTCCATCATCACAAATTGGCTAACCAAAGACTCAACGGAAGGCACAGCTGAAGCAGCAGGGAACAAGACAGGAGCTTGCCAAGGTTTACAGCTCATATTTACACCACTTCACTGGAGAATGCCCCCAAAACAGTTCCGAGTTACAAAGCGTTCATCACGGCTGCATCAGTGCAAGGCTGTGTCTGAACTCCAGGGGGATGCTGGCATCAAGGCGAGCAGGAAAGCCACGGTGAATGGGTGGCTGCCAGAGGCAGGAGGAACACCCAACCACCTCCTTCCACACACAAAGAAAAGCTTTGCCTCAGCTTCTCACAGCCAGAGAAAGATGTCGCCCCGCGCGGTGCCACGGACCCAAATGCCGATGACAAAAGACTTACCAGCACTACTGCCATCTCCATGAGGTGCTGGTTAAACCTACTGGGCTTAACTGGACAGGTGGGAGGTAGCTGGTCACTCTATTGCTGCGTGCACTGACGCACTGACCCCTCCACAAAGTGTCTGTGGGGAGCAAGGTGCAGTCACAGCCCAGGTGACAGCAGAGCACACCAAATACCTGCTGTCCTGTGCCTCACACTGGAGGAGATATAAAGGGTGGGGTCCTCAGGAGCTGCCCTGAGCCCTCCCCATCACTGCAGGGCCATGGAGATGTTTGCTCCGACGCACTAGAACGCTCCCATAGGTTTCTGGATGCGTGTTCAGCTCTGTGCTTCATCCGCTGAGATGCAGGGCAGCCCGGCAAGCAAAGGGCTGAGGGAGGGACACAGACGGGGTTCAGAAAGCTCGAAAATTAAAGTTTTAAAACATACAAAACGGAACACACTGGCAAAAAGTTTAAAAGTTGCAAGACGGGAAAGGAAAAAAAAAGAAACGTGTGGGGAGCAGAGATGGTGGCTGAGGTCTCCAGCTTGGGAAAAGGAGCGGGGATCCGGGCAGCACTACTCCCTCTGGTAACCACTCAGTTCCACCTCGTCCTTGCGGCGACGCTGCGTGAACAGGGAGCTGAAGGGGTAGAGCTTGGCTTTGGCCTGGAAGCGCTGCCCGGCGATGTCGATCTCGTACTCGCCCTGGTTGATGAAGTCAGTGGTGACCACCAGCTCCTCCCCCGTCTTCTCGTCCAAGTGCTGCACGAAGCCCAGGCAGACGTGGCGCTCCAGCGTGTAGCTGTAGGCACTGCTGGTGGTCTTCCCCACGTAGCGGCCGTTGCGGAAGATGGGCTCTCCCCACCAGGGCCAGAGGTCCATATCTGTGTCATGGTCCTCGAGAATGAACATGGTGAAGCGCTTGTACACCCCGTTCTGCTTCTGTTCCAGCAGCGCTTCCTGGCCAACAAACTCCATTCCCTGGGGAAAGGAAAAGGAAAGCCTCGACTGATTGGAGGAACGGGAAATGCAGTGGTGCTGAGTTCCAACAGAGCACTTCAGCTGGAGCTTGAAAGTCACACTTCACCATAGCAGCACCTCTGTGCTCAAAGAGCCCAGCTCGAACTAAGGCTGTCCTGTCACACTCACCATTACAGATGCTAAAGGTATTCACAAAGACAAAAACCTTTGTGAACGGGCCCTTACAAAACCTGCTCTAGTTTTCACCGCAGCAAAAGGCATTCCATGGCTCCACTTGGCATCATTTCTCTGCTCTCAGGAGGTCACAAACTGGAAGGAAACCATCTGAAATGTGCACCCACGGTGGGTCTGTGCCCTCTGAACTGATACAAGCACTTGTTTTGGCTCATCCAAAGGTGTGAGAACGATGAAAACAAGCAAGGGGTAGAGACGGCAGCACACACAATGCTACCCACAGCATGGGTTCTGGATCACCCAGAACACAGCTTGTAGTCACGCTCCTACAAACCCATGATAAAACAACCCACGTGCCCACTTGGGAGGCATCACTCCAACAGTGCACCCTGCCACAACCTCAGTTTTCCACCGTACCTTTTCCAGCTTGACCTGGAACTCGCGGCCGCACTCCATAGGAGTGGTAAAGGCGTCCAGATCCTGGCCCCAGAAGGCGAAGAACTTCTCGATCCGCAGGCTGCGGAGCGCGTAGTAACCGGCGTTCCGGATCCCGTACTTCTGCCCCATGTTCATCACCTCGTTGTACACGTGGAGGGCATACTGCAAAGGAAGGGATGAGCACAGAGCTGCAGAATGCCAGGAAGCAGGGACAGCATCTGACACAGCACGGCCAGCGTTACTGCCTGCTGCCTGGAGCACTAAACCAAGCAGGGGAACTCCCCTTGTGCCCTGCAGGCCTTTCCCACGCTGCACTTGAGTCTACATGGAAAAGCCATTACGTGTGCAAGCAACTGCTTTAATGAGCTGAGGTTACTGCGTACTCTTACCTCTATGGGAATATAAAGCATGAAGCCAGGTTCTCCTGTGTGGGTGATGCTCATCACACGGATGCCGTTGGCGTAGCCCACGCTCATCTCCTGTAGAATCAGAGAGCGTGAAAACATCCAAACTGGGACAGGGCACAGAGAACCAGAAGGAACACAGAAATGCCCAACGCACACCACGTGGGCCAAGTTGTTTGCCACCAGCACTGAATCCAAATATCGAGGCAGCAATGATCCAAATGTTAATCCAGAGTTGCCACACAGTGGCAAGGCATGGAACTGGGTCAGAACAAAGGCTGGTGCTTTACACTTCTAACAGCAGCTATCTGCTCAGCCCTTTGATGTGATGGTGACTCCAGAGTCACCAACCCCAGCTGCCCCTGACTGATGGTTTGGGAACAGGTTACACAAAAGACGCCACGTGGCACTAAGCCTACAGCAAGCAGGATAATGAAAACAGATTCACATTCACCTCTGTGTTCAGCAAGCATGAGTCAAAGAAAAGCAGGTAGCAAAGTGAGCCTAATGAGGACATGACCAGTTCACCTCTAATTACTGAAACCACAGTCCTTTCCCTTCTAGCATGCATGCTTCAGGAAACCTAGCAGGCTGAGGAGGAAGGAAGCACAGTCACTCACCTTGCAGAAGAAAGAGGGAAAGTGTTCTGGGGTCATTGGGGCATAGGACAACTCTGACAAGACATCCACAGCACGGGGGCCTATGAGGTTGAGAGCTGAAGAGAGGAAGATAACATCATTAGAATGAGACTGAAGAGGTCTCACTCAGTGCTGCACACATGCATGCATGCATCATTTTTTCTCTCTCTTTGGGAAGTCATGTAGTTCACACCATGGAGGGTCGTAAAGTTTCCTTTAAGAACAGGGATGTCATTAAACTTTCCCGACAGGGCACAGGAGAGGAAAGCTGTCTCCCAGCTTGCCAGGAGGAAGAGTCTGAGCCCTGGTTCCATCCAGCCACTTGGAAAAGAGACCCAGCCACAGCTCTGCAGACACCATTTGTGATTTCAGGCGTGCAACAACGTCTGCTTTCAGTGATGCATTACCTGTGTACTTCCAGGTCACATCTTCTAAGGTCAAGTTGCTATCTTCAGGCAAACGGTTCTTCAGCCAGGTCCAGCAGTGGACTTGTTGGTCAGTAGGGGAAATCATAAAGAAGCTGGAAAAGTGAAACCAAGAAACAATGAGTGCTGACGGCCACGAGATGACTCAGTTCATCCTACGCCCACCGACCACTGGAGCCAGTCAACAGCTTCCAAGATAACACAAGATCCAATAAACTGGTTTAGGATAACCACAGCTAAATGCCTCTGGATCAACGCCATCACATCTGTCAGGACAGGAGAGCTCCACCTGCAAGCATCAGCAGGGCTCTGGTGACAAGAAGGCAGCAGAAGCTCCAGAAGTGGCATGCAGGCAGTTTGACAGCAAGTCCGTGTGGCAGCTCCAAATTCACAGTCATTTTGCAGAGAGTATTTGCAGCTCTTCGAGAGCAGCGATTCTGTGTACTCTGTCAGCAGAAGAGTGCCTCATTCTCGAAGCAATTTCTTGTTTCGGCAAGTCTTCCCTGACACAATGGTGGTTATTATCAACAGTGTCCGTAAACAGAACTCTATTTGATATGTGGAAACAAGCTAGTCTCTTTCACACAGATTGTGGGCTGAAGTGCATTATTGACAGAGATAATATCCACAAACGTGGTTAACAAGGAGGAAAGCTACCAGCTTCACACAGAGGCAGACAATGCTTTTAAACAACACATGAATGCAAATAGAGGAAGCGGAAGAAAAGCAGCCTCTAATGAGAGGAGCAGCAGAGAAGATTGCTTTCACACCAATACAAGAGCGTGCACGCAAAATGGTGTAGGGAAACAAGGCCCGTGCTCAGCCAACACATACACGTTAAAAAGGTTTTAAACATTAGAAGGGTTTTTTTTTGAGCCCAAGAGAGCTCAAGTTGCTGTATCTAAGCACGAGATCCCGTGATAGTGTCAGTTTGCAACAGACAGGGGAAAAAAAAACACATGAGAGTGCACTGTGCTGAAAATTAGAGCAACCATACAGCAGTACAAGTGGGAATAATCAAAAAGGAGCCACTTCAGCAGGGAATCCCAATGAGAAGACTGCCCAGCAGTCAATAAGCAAACACCGTCAGTCCAGACACTTAAGCAATAAACTAATGACTGGAACAAATGTGCTGAAAACAAATTTGTCTTTCAATTGAGAAACTGGACACGTGAAGCCCAAACACTGGGTCGAAATCTGTTCCTATTTGCAGTCACTCAAAGGGCGATTTCCCCCAGCACAGGTAAAGTCATGCTTTTGTTTGGGGTACTGTCTTTGCTAAGAGGCTCTTCAGGTGCTAATAGAACACCAAATGAGGGTGGTAGAGGTGAGTACTCACCTGCGTTTGCTCAAGCGTGCTATGCTGCAGTCGTTCTCATACCCCCCGTTCTCATTCAGCATGCCAGTGTGCACAACGTGCCCGACTGGCACGTCCAGGTCGTTGGAGAAGAGATACTGCAGGCTCTGCAGTGCCTGGTCTCCTGTGGACTGCATGAAACGAGGGTCAGACAAAGCCAGATGAGAGGTGTGAGCTACACTGGGGCAGCACACCAAAGTTCTGGCCCAAATTCCTTCAATTCTTGCTGAGATTGTTCAGTGTGGAGAGGAGGAGGCTCAGGGGAGACCTTATTGCTCTCTATAGCTACCTGAAGGGAGGCTGTGGGGAGCTGGGGGTCAGCCTCTTCTCTCGTGTAACTGTGATAGGATGAGAGGGAATGGCTTCAAGCTGTGCCAGGGGAGATTCAGGCTGGATGTTAGGAAATAACACTTCTCCAAAAGAGTGGTCAGGAGCTGGAATGGGCTGCACAGGGAGGTGGTGGAGTCACTCACCCTGGAGGTGCTCAAGGAATGTTGAGACGCTGAGGTGAGGAACATGGTTTAGTGAGAAGGATTGGTGGATGGATGGTTGGACTGGGTGATTCTCTAGGTCTTTTCCAACTTTGGGGATTCTACCTCTACGGTCTGGGCTCCCAGCAGGCAAAAAGCACTCTGTGCTAAGCACTGTGGATCTGGCCATCTCTCCATGTACCCTCAAGAGCCAGCAGTGAACTGAAGGCAGGGCCATGCCTGATCACCCCACTGCTACTTACGCTTATCTCAAACTTGGTAAAAGACGACATGTCGATCACACACACCGCCTCCTTGCAGCACTTGACTTCAGAACCCACAATATCAAACCAGTCCGGTTTGTAAAAGGTTTTGCTCTGATCCAAATCCAGCAGGTCTAACGTAAAGAAGAATCAAAGCGACAGGTTCATGAGCAGGATGGATTAAGAGCCAACGCAGACCAAGAGAGGTGCAGCAGGCAGAGGAAAGCACGGCCTCACCTTTCCCGGGTGGGACGAAGTATTTGACCCTCTCAAAGCCGTGCTTCTCCATC
The DNA here is from genome assembly GCA_023055505.1 of Callipepla californica brunnescens. Classification (NCBI taxonomy): domain Eukaryota; kingdom Metazoa; phylum Chordata; class Aves; order Galliformes; family Odontophoridae; genus Callipepla; species Callipepla californica. The sequence goes on along the minus strand of JALIRH010000016.1, from coordinate 371,723 downwards.
CACCTGGCCCCCTGGGCATCCAGGCGGTCGTACAGCGGGGAGGTACGCAGCTGTCTGCCTGTCTGGAAGTCCCAGCGGGGAACTTTCAGGTCACACATGAGAGCTGCAGTGGTCACAGAGAGTCACCATTAGGGAAAGCGGTGACTTTTAGCCAGGATTTTCTTCCAGATGACCGATGAGCATACTTCCGTACCCGAACCATCAACTCCCCCAGAACAGTTCTGATTTTCCTCTTTCATTTTTGGACATTGGCAAATCTGCTTTGATCCATTAGTAGCTACACAAGATTGCACAGAGTGCATTGTAGATACCTGTAGTCCTGTGATATCTGCACAGAACACTTAACATTTGCAGATGCCTGTGGCCCCGTGACAATACTGACGATATATACCTGAACAGAAACTCTCTCTTCCATGAAATCACACTGATTGACACTAACGATGCACGGTTCCTCCCTGACAGCATGCTCTGGCACTCCTCATTCTGACAGCACTAACAGTGAGGTAATCATCAAATCCACCTTCTTCAATATTGGCAGCTCAGCCTTTTCTATCCACTGAAGCTTTTCCTATACCTTTTCAACCAATATATGATATCCTTTCTAAGAAAGCAATCATCCTTCTGGATGCCCCCTCCCTGGAAGCTCTCAAAGCCAGGCTGGATGGGGCTGTGAGCAACCTGGACTAGAGGGAGGTGCTCCTGCCTACAGCAGGGGGTTGGAATGAGATGACCTTTAAGGTCCCTTCCAACACAAACCATCCTATGATTCTATGATCCTCCCTCATCACCAGTACAAGTGAAGGACATTTGAACATTTCCTTACAAATGTGAAGTTTCTCCTTAGGTCATAAATGACTTAAAACTGATTCTGAGATAGCCTGGTGTCTCTTAGCAAACTCTTCCACTGGCTTTGCCTCATAACCAATGATTTGGGTGAAGTGGCATTACCCGATATCAGCACTACTGAAAGAGTGGGTAGAGGGCAGAAGGGGCTACAGGGGAACTTTACATCAGAAAAGTTGAATACAGCACTGCTCTTGTAAAAATGAGAGTAATTCTGCAGCTCTCGAATGAAGATCAGCACTGGAAAGCAGCTGCAGAGTAATGCCAAGAGTATCACCTGATCCTTGTGGGAGGAAGGTCAAAGCACAATGTTTTCATTTCCTGAACAGAAATAGAGCTCTACCCAACTTCCCTGCTTCCACCTGAACACATCTTTAGTTTAGACTTGGTGTTCAATTATTTTCCCTTCCTTTTTTGCAACTTATGGTGTGCTTCATGCTTCTGCCTGAAACTTAAAAAGAGAACGGTCCGCATTATCTTAGGACAGATAACAATAGGAGGAAACTATGGCTTTAGACAGGAAGCTTGACTTCTGAACTCTACTCTGCTGGCATTTATTAGAAACTTGCTTAGGAGAAAGCAGAATGTTTATCAGGAGATATGCACAAACTTCCCTAGAGCAGAGGCAAAGCACAGAAAAAGGAACGAGCACCCTCCCAACAGCATCTCCTCCAAGAAACGTTACTGAGAACGCCGCTAACACAGAGCAACCATCCCTTCCTCTGGGAAATGCATCCCTGAGTTTGTCCCAGGGGAGGCCAGCAGGAAGGAAAACGGTTCTTAGAGAGGTGACAGCTGATGGAGGACAGATAAGGAGCAATGCCTGCGTGCCCTGGCACGCTCTGAACGCAGAGACCTCACTTACGCATTACTTCCATCACACGGTGACGGAGGAAGGTGCGACTGCTCTGAAGGGCACCAAAACGCTTCACATCCAGAGGCCAGACATTATCTGATGGATAGCCGTGCACCATCCACTCTGCCAGGTACCTGATGGAAGCAGCAAAGGAAGATGAAGGAATTAATCATCAGAAGAAGAGCCTAGCTTCGAAGTCAGAAGCGAGGCAGTTTGGACATGAGAATATCTGGCAGCTGGGAGAGAACAGAACTGAAATGGTACTCCGAGCTCCAGCAGAATCCAGAAGACTTTTCATTTACAAAACCATCCGTCAGCTCTCCACGTTATTCATTTCCCACTAGGATGAAAAACACAGGGCAGCAGGAAGTTAAGGACACAGGGTAAAGGAAGCCAGGCCGGACAGGAAGCTTGGCTGACAGTGTCAAGTCCTCGTGCCGCACTACACAAAGGAGTGCAGGGTATGCTTGGGCTGGAGCCTGCAGGCTGACTGCTTTGTCATTTTCCAGCACCTTGTGCAGGCTCAGCCACAAACCATCAGTGACAACACTCACTGCAGCACCAGGTACCAGCCACGTTATGTTTAGCTACACTCCGAGCAGCGAGGGAGGAAGGCGTGCTCCCGAGCTAAAGCACAAAGGCAGCTCAGACAAAAGCAGAGCTGGAGGATCTGTTCACAGCCATTAAACAAAAACAGACGGCTGGCGACTGATCGTTAAAAGTTACATTTGCTCATTTGCTTAGCTCCAGGCTGTAGCAGCAAACGGAAAACTGGTTTTTACCTTCAGAAGTGATTCTGACTCTCAGAGAACCTCACTGCAAAGATTCTCTGTACTACGCTATGGCAAAGAAGTGTGATGATTTTCTTCTCTTGGCGAGTTAAATTATTAGACAATGGAGAGAAACTAGAGGATAAATGCAGATATTAGCACTAGCCATGGAAAACGAGCAGCTTGTTAAGAAGGCTGTACAGCAGAAGGGGTGCAGGGCTGCCAAAGCCAAACAGCAGTCGGAGGAAGTGATGATCATTTTGCAAGCAACTTTGCTGCTTGATGCCTGTCAAAGTATTTGCATTCACACAGGAACTGGAATGTACTGGGAAATGACTGCATCTCTAGCTCACTGGCAGAGGACAGTCTTTAGATGCGTTGGCAACACCTGGCATCACATATGGATGCTCTGTCTGCTTTAGACTGACTCTGTTTTGAGAGAAATTAACCGTGGTGTCAACTTGAAAACGCTAATGGCTTCTGTCAAATAAGTCAAAGGGTATTGTGGAGTACAGAGGATGAAGGAGTAAGTGCTTTGCTGAGCTTTTCTCTCCTCCTGGGAGATAAAATTTGGGACTGGTTAGCTCAGGAAGCTCACGGAGTGCCCAGCAGGATGCTGATCACCAGAATGCCTGGAGAGAGGCGTGCGGGATAGGAGAGGCCAGCACAGACTGGGATACACACAGAACATCACCAGAATGCAGCACTGCTCCTCTCCACCCCTCGAGTGGGAGACCAAAGCCTCCTCTTTTGGCAGCAGAGGGAACGCGTCCGATACCGACATTCGAGCGGTCTTTTGTCTTAGTTCAAACCTTACACATAACAGTGAGAAACCACTTACTTGCCTGCTCCCCCACCATATGAGATCCCAGCCGAGTTCATGCCAGCCAGGACGAAGTAGCCCCGCACGGTGGGCGACTCGCCCATGATGCACCGCATGTCAGGCGTGAAGGATTCCGGGCAGTTCACCAACTGCATGATCTGCAGAGCCTCCACGTCGGGCATCCTGCGCAGAAGGGCGCTCAGAAGAGGCTCTAGGGGGCAAGACAAATAAAAAGACACAAAGTCACAGGCTCCCATCCCGGAGCACTTCAGCTGCTTCGCCGTCAGCCAGGCCAGCACGTTGGAGGGCACGCTGCTACCCGAACACGAGGACACAGCTCTCGTGCCAACACAAGTGCAGGATAAAGGGGGCACCTGCTGGATTGTACTGGTGAGACAGAAGACCTCATTTAACTGCTCAAAGCAGATCATGCAGCATAGCATACACACAGCGTGACTCAGACCAAGAACTCAGCGCTGTTTTCCACAGTGGAAATGTGTTCATTTTTGTTAGGGAAAGCAATAGGAGCAGACACCTAGAGAGCAGCAAGAAGAGACAAACCTTTAGGACACCTGCCTCACACATCTTGCCAGCCTATACTTACCTGCAGCTAAAAGCACTTCCTAAAATCTGTTAAGCTTTCCCTTTGTCCTAAATGGTATTTACTAAATACAAAGATCATATTTACTAAATGCTTAACAGTATTTACTGAACAAAGCTAATATTTACTGTCAGGCAAGTGATATTTACTAAATAGTAACCCTTGATTGATCTCTTCTTTTTTGACTGTCTCCCATGACTTCTGAAAGCACGCAGCACACACTGGTGAGGAGCTCCATGCATTTAGTACTTTCGACATGAAGAATCACCTCCTTTTGTTTCAAAACTCACACTCAATTACCCTTTTTGATGGTCCCCAGCTGCCACTGCAGAACAGAGAGTGCACAGGGGATCCCCACCTAGCCTCTCCACCCTATCCAGGCTTCCCTAGACCTCTGTTCACCTCCCTTTGGTCCTTTCTCTTTTCCTGACTCATTGGGTCACTCTCTTGGAAGCTGTTCCAACTCGTGCTCAGCCCCTGGCCCCACTCCCAGCAGCTCCTCTGCAGTAACATGATGCTCTCTGGTGACAGGAAGCCTAGAACAACACCTCTTATCTGGCAAGCTATGGATTTAAGAGTCCCATAACAACTCTGCTCTCAGCTCCTTGCCTAACAATTCCTACCTTTTGCTTTGACTGCTGCACAGAGAACCAGTGCCATGATCAGTTCAAAGCCCATCCATTTGTACAGTGAAATGAAGTCCTCAGAATTCAGCACTAGTAACACTCCTCAGCTTTTCAAACACCAACATATTCAGATTTCACATTACCTAAGAAATCACAGACAGAAGCAGTCTTTGTGACCTGCTCCTTTTCTTCCCTCCCTCATGCACTGCAATTCCAGAGGGGGAGCCTGTCCTTACAGACTTTCTTTTCTTATTGATAAAAGAGGGATCAGTTTTAGATTTGTACTTACACCCAACACTTAAGCAACTGTACAGAGTATTTTAAAAATCAAAAGGTGTTCCAAGCAAAGAGATCAAAGCAGTAATGCTAGGGCTCAAACCACAGGAGCTGCTGCCCTAGGAAAGGATCAAATATAGGCTGAGCAAGCTCTGACTCTACTCAACTGCTCAGTACATTTAAATTGATGGAAGGGTGACAGTGGCACGCAGTTCCTTTCAAAACTCAGGCAATTTGTGGGTGCCAGCAAGGGAAGCTTTCTAGTTTTAGCAGAGCTTGAGCAACTCCTCAGCAAAGCCAGCATTTCGAGCAAGTCTGCAGCCATCTGCAGGTCTCTAACTTTCAGCACATGCCAGCACAAAGCTGCACACAACCCTGGCTCCAACCCACCACCCTGGAGTTGGAATGGTTTGTAGTATTGTCATCTCAGACACAAAACTAAAAGAAAGCAGCGTAATGTGGGGTGTGGCTGGAGGAACACACTAGCACTGCAGAAAGACACCAGCAAACGTCTAGCTGTGTCTAGAGTCACGGGCAGAGGGCATCCACTGGGAAGCAAAGAGCACTGGAAATACACTTGGCAGACAACTCTGCCAGATCTGCCTTTGTTGCTGCAGGACTCTGTCCCCCACCACATACCGAAATGATCCCAGTCTTCCTGAAGGTTGTGGATCTCCAACTGGTTCCGTCCCTCTGTGAAAAGAGGTTTGGGGTTCTTCTCAAAGCCCCCCGAGAGGATGCCGCCCTGCCAGCTGCGGATGTAGATCCTGCCATCGGGGTCCACAACAGCTGCAGAGGGAAGAAAAGAGGTGGGAAGGGAGTCAAGAGGAGGGACAGCTACCTCTGGCCACTCGTGGCAAACATCACCGGGGTCTGGTGCTGGGCTGGGACAAGAGCAGCCCACACCAGGAGAACAAACAGTTTTAGTCACCCAAACTCATACTTCCACACCACTTATGGTTCTCATGTGATTACCAAACCAGTGCTAATTCCCACCACGACCACACAGGTTCACTTCTGGGCAGCGCAATAAACAACTGAACCTAAAGAGAGCCAAAGCCAGCAGGACAGCACCACACATCCCTTGAGGCAAGGGATTACAAACTCTTACGCACGCTCACTTCCACTGCAACTGCACCCAGGATCAAACAGAGCACCAGGAGAAGTCCCGCCCTCCCCCTTGTTTTCCCAGTGTATTAGCAACTGTTATTTTTAATGCATACGAGTCACTGATCCACTTGGCTGCAGGCCACTGGCATCAAGAAGGCAGGCAGTGCGGGGGGGTGAGAGCAGGCAGTCAGGTCAGGATGGCTTCCTCTAGTGGCAGCATCTACTTCAAGCACTTATAAAACTCCACCTGCCATGCCTCACTGCCACTTTTTTTTCCCCACTCACAAACAAGCCATGAATATATATTTTTAAACTACTCCACAGAGTCTGGTCAGAGAGCTGAATTCCTTGGAGAAAACAGTTACTACTCAGTAGAAGCAGAAATTACTAAAGACTGAGAGTAAATAAGCAAAACTTTCTACTCCCCGACCACTTTTCAAACTCAAGGGCTTTTATTTAAGAGATCCAAAAGCCAGAATGTGGGGGAGAAGCAATTACCTCAAGTGCTTGGGTTGCCCCTACAGCTCATAGACATGTAAATGCCATTGTAAAGCCTTAGCTTCAGTTGGAGGAAAGGAATAGATGGGCCATGTGGGGCCAGCAGCCTGCAAGAAAACATAGCTCCAAGCAACAATCCTCTTCTCTTCAGACACACCAGCCAGGCAAGCTAGACCTGAGGTCATTCATCTGCTCAGCTGACAAACTCTCAAAATCAGTTTCTGCAGCAAGAGCTTTCCAAGGGTCTTTCCCACCTTCCAACCTTGGTGACTCTGTGATATACATTACTATGGAAATTAGATATTCAGAGCCATTTGGTGAGGAAGTACGTCCCACTTCCAACTGAGCTGAGGACTCACAGTCCCTCTTGGCCCCTTTGTCCCAATACACACCACCTGGGGAAAGCAGATGCGATTCTCTGAGAAGCTGAAGAGCCCTTACTGGGGACGTTGCTTGCCAGAGGTTCCTTCAAAGGATGTGTGAGGAGGTAGAAGTGCTCGCAGGCGTGGAGGGGGATATTGACTGGCTCCTCCCCAGAGTGGCCCAACTCATAGGCCCACTGAAATGGGGAAAAAAAAAAGAAGTGTGTGTTAGAACATAAAAGAAGAAAGCAAACTCCAAAAGAAAAAGGCACACACAAACAGATCACCTCCGTGGTTTGGCTTTCACAAAAGGCCAAAGAAGAGGTGTTTTCAGTGCCTAAGCCTTAAACCAATGTGTGGGGTTTTTTTTTTTTTTCTTGTTTTCTTAGGATTAAAACTGTTTAGGCCAAAGACTGCATTTCTGTGTCTGGCGTGACATTTAGACAAGCCAGACCTTGACGAAGATAGGTCAACTTAAAACACAATAGCAAATTAAGATCTGTACACCACAGCAACGCTAGGCTCAGCTCCTAGAAGCAGTGACAGCAATCGTTAGATGGGTTTTCACAGCAGTGAAGCAACGACACAAAGCAAGAAGAACAAATAAAGCAACTTATTGCACACGGATGTCTGAGAGGGAGAGAAGAGCAGCGAGACTTAACTCTCACTCAGGCAGAAAGTGGAGTTCTCTGTGCCAGTAGGGCTGAGTAACACAGCTCTGATCTGCTCCAACAACAGAGAAAACATTTAATCATCCAACCTGGCCAGCACAGTTGACGAAGTACTGGCACTTAATGTGTCCTCTGTCGGTCTCAACTCCGGTCACACGACCCTTCTGCACCGAGACGTGACTGACACTCGTCCTCTCATGGATCTGGACGCCTGCAGAGGACATAGGAAAGTCAGCACGCTGCCAATGTGTGTGTGTGTGTGCCACAGCGTCAGGCTGCTAATGCTGAATGCCTCAGCTCCACCTGAAAGCTCTTTACTTCTTTAAGACAAAACACCCGTGCTTGGCCCAAGTGAAATCTGCAGAACTGCACGCATACAGTTTCATTACTGAGCTGATGATGAGTTACATGAACACAGCCCTTGTATTGATACTGTGAAAGAAGAGCCCAGCTGCAGACTGCTTTCACTCACAGTGCCTAATTTTGATCCGGGTTCTACGAAGGACTGTATTTCTGACAAAACGCATTCGGGATGTGGAAAAAACATTCAGCCTGGCAGCAAGAATAGATTTTAAAGAACAGGAACCTCACAGAAGCCATCAAGCCTTGGTCTTCAGTGCTTATGGGAATGCCCAGAAGCGGAACATCTCTTTCTTTTATGGAAGGAAGGAACTGGGACGCACCGTTGCGTGATGCAGCCGTCGCCAGAGCCAGGCTCACGTTGGCAGACAACACGAGCGCATCCTCGGGCACGTACATGGCCCCCACGAGGTCGTGGATGTTGATGAGCGGGTGGAGCTGCGCCACTTGCTTCGGGCTGATGATTTCGCAGGGGATCCCTGAGACACTGCCACAGAACACAGGAAAAACGCTGCCCTCAGGGCTCAGGGGAGAACCGATGCACGCGTGAGATCAGATGCGTCTCCTGCTCATACGTACTTCAGCGATGAAGCAATGCGCTTCAGGGAGATGAGGCGATCCTGAGTCTGAGCCAGTGAAACAGAGCCTGTCTTCACGTACCCTGTGACAAGCACCAAAGTCGAGTCAGGTTTGGGCAGGATCTCAAATTCCTTTTAATTTCAGACCCACTGCTTCCACTCCTCGAAAGCCAGGAAGTCCCAGCCCTACGTAACCTGAGCACCCCTCAGCTAGCCACCACAAATGGCAAAATAGACAGAAAGTGCTTAAATCCTGAGCTGTGCTCTAACTCTCCCTCGTTCATTCACTCATGCTTACAAAACAGACTCCACACATGGATTCTATTAAAGGGGAAGAGAGGTTACTGCCAAAAATGCGAGCGCGTCATCTGATAACTATGCAGAAGAACAAAACCCCAACCACCAGAAGCAGACGTTCTGTGATTCCACCACCTGCAGCAGCTTAACACTACCCTTAATCACTGACACGGCTACTGACACGCGTGGAGCATGACACGTATCTCAAGTCCTCGTCAGCAGAGAACTTTTAGTTTTTCATACCAGATTTGTGCCCCAGCATTTTGGAAGGAGACTCCAAAGTGTCCTCAGGGAAACCTGTCCAGGTTACAGATGAGAGGAAGGAGGCCCACACTCTGCAGGCAGCCTGCCTTCAGCCTGCCCACCTGACACCTTCCTCCCACTCTTCTGACTGCATTTTTTTGCGTCCAGACTCCACCCAAATATCTCATTCTTTGACCAGGAACCACCACCAATTCAGACATCAGAGCATTACTTCACTGATCCAACCTCCCAAAGCTTACTCAGTCACTCAATGCTTACACGTTTGGTACCTGTTTGCACTCCTGTCTCTTGCTCCAGCTGCTCGTACAGCTTGTTGGAATAGTCTGCCATCTTCAGCTCGATGGACACGGGCCGGGCCGTGCTCACGATGCCCGCACAGAAGCGCGTGGTACCTGCAGCCAACCTGCAAGAGGAGCCACAGAGACGGCCTCGTCCAGCTGGCGGGCAGACAGGAGAGCACGTGCCCCAAGAAGGGCTGCTCCAGCAGGTTCTGGTGGCAGAGAACATGCAACTGCCTCTCCCCCAAGCACTTCAGACCAGGAGCACCCCCTCTTTGTTGACCCTGCAAGCTAAACACCATCATGAACAGGGAGCAGAACCTGTCCTGCCCCTCGGGACAGCTCAGAAGCTATAAGGTGGATGATGAAACAGCCAGGACGCTTTTGCTCTACCTTGCTTTTGAAAACACATTCTGTTTTAAGTCACCTTCTCTTTAACTCGTCCTGAACATTGGTGTTTGCCAAAGAAAGCACTTGAAAAGGATGATCTGATGCTCCATCAACCTGCCTACCTGATGGGTTTGCCTCCAAAGCTTCCCACAGAGGAAATTAACTTGGATTCCTCGGAGTCTTTGCAGCTGCCAGAGATAGAAGCACAGGGCTCTTCGCCCTTTATAAGCCTGCCCTTCAGCCACTGCCCATCTAGGTACTTTGTCAAGTGCTTGCATAGAAGGAAGATCTGTTAATGCTCCCTGCAGCACAGACAGGCAACAACAAGACAGATACATTCAAGCACTTATCACGTAATTTACTGCCACTTTCAGGCCACCTTTCCTGCAGGTGTGGAAGCTATCCTTCACGCTGCACCCCTCCTCACATGGGCTGAGCTCCCAGATCTCACGGTTTCTTCTCTTTGGGAAAGCACCTGATGCTGCCTGCATCCCAGGCACGCAAAGCCAGGGAGTCACAGCCACGTCCTCGAAGGCAGCAGGGGCTGCGGTGGTGGTGCAGGACTTCAAGGCATGTGCCACCTCCTGTTTCTGGAGGTGGTCAGTAGGGGTGGGGTGATTTATACAGAGTTTTAGGTACATTAAAGCGGTCCATCTATCCAAGCCACGCTGTGTTTCACTGGATTGCCTGAAACTAAACCTCGGCAGAGTTGGTGCAAATGACTAGCTTAGTTCAGTTGCATCTCTTGAGCCATTTCTAGCAGCAACATTCTCCTTGCAGACCAACTGTGTCAACTGTTCTGACTTCTGCAGCTCGGAGCTGTGCAGGCAGGCAGGAGATACCAAGATCTCCCTTGAACACACGTGTGTATGTACAAAAAATGCAAGCAGCTTTGTCGACCCCACTGTCTCCCACACCTACACACGAGTACCTTCAGTACTCATTGCTGGGAGCCTGCACGTGAAGAAAATACACCCTGTGTCTCTAGGGGTCAGTTGAGAAATCAGCATCATCATAATGCCACCGAACAAAAGCTTAATGTGAATGAGAATGCACGGATTTCAGGCGTGCAGTTTGGGATCTCTTGGACAGATGCTTCATCTCTGCAGCAGATGCAGGCAGACAGGATCTGAGGGCAGAGGGCTGCAGGGATGGACCTGGAGAGAGAAACCCACAGCTGCCCCACAGAAAACACCTTCAGCCAGCACTCAAACAGACCCACGCAGGGCACAGCTGAGCCCACCAGACATGTCAGTGGTGCCTCTATGAAAACGTATTCATGGGTGAGGAGCATCAGAGCGGGTTTTCCTGAAGGACTGCAGCCCCTAGGAAGAGTTCACACCACAGGGGGAAGGCGTGGCAGAACCAGCACACACCCCTGCTCCTGGGGAGAGAGCAGGAGCCAAGCCGAAGGCAGAAAAGGGGGAAGAGAAAGGGAAGGGGTTCCTGTACTCGTGAAGCAGCAGTAAGTGTCACAACTAAACACCAGCCCGCTCCACAGCTCCAGCCCCGAGCGAGGCAGAAATTACGCGTCTGCTGCGCGCAGAGTTCTGCTTTTCCCAGCCCTGTTATACCCCAGATCCTCACCTGCCCTGCTCAAGCAAGACGACATCCTTCCACCCCAGCTTGGCGAGGTGATAGGCCACCGAGGTGCCCGCGATCCCTCCGCCGCAGATGACCACCTGTGCCTGCGCTGGCAGCGGGGCGGGCTGGGCCTCGGCCGCCCCGGAGGCGCTCCGGCAGCAGGCCACGCTCCGCCACTTGGGCTCAGCCCCACGCCACCGCACGTCGGCCAGCAGCCGCAGGAACATCCCGGCCGCCGCCTGCCGAGCGCACCACGCTTCTCCGCAGAGCCCTCAGAGGAGCGGGCGGGCCCGGGAGGACGAGAGGGCGGTGCGAGGGCCGCGCGGGGCCGGGGCGGCGGGGCCGGGCCGGGGCGGCAGGAGGCCTGACTGACCTTCCGCGCTTTACGGCAGGCGGGCTGCAGCGCGACAGTCGCGCTGCGCGCCGCACCAACAGCCAATCGCAGGCCGGCGCGGAGCAAAGGGGCGTGGTTAGAGCTAGCCCCGCCCCCCCCCGATGGATGTTTCCCTTAAAGGGGACGCGGCGCGTTGGAGTGAACCCCCCCCCCCAACGGCGGCTGGAAGGCGGGAGTCAAAATTATTCGAACGCCACAAGTAAAAACCTGCAGACTCTTTTTATTAAATTCTCCCATTTCATCTGTACAGAAAAAAAAAAAAATGCACATTATGTTCAGAACCTCAGTAACATCTCAAAATTACACAGCGTGAACATGTAAAAAAAAAAAAAACAAAACAAACAAACGAGGAACGGACAGGATTTTATACACAGAAAGGAAAACAATTTACAAAAAGAAGTCTTGTTAATGTCACATTAAAAAAAAAAAAAGACTGAAGTCCAAACAGCCTTCGCTGCACAATGAGGCCGCTGGCTCTGTCTCACGCTGCTGGGGAGCGCCCACCCCACACACCCACTGCTGTGCCCACGCGTGGAGCTGTGTTTTAACAGGTGTCACGTCCCACCGGGAGCACATTTCCTCCTCTATGATGTTTTCAGATGCAAGCCACCATCCCTAGCCACGCCAGTCATGCAACAGCCTGAAGGGCAGAAGCAAGGCAGGAGGAGACAATGCTGGAACTAGGACTTGGTTAGACCCACCAGGCGAGCAATAAATAAGGTTATTTCTTAAGGTCAGCAAGAATGAACGCTAAGAGGCCAGCTGGAGCTGCCCACGTCCTGACACGCTGTCAGGAAACACAACCTGCTCACTAGAAAAAGCCTTGCTCATTACCAGTCACCTCCTCTACCTGTAGCAGCACAAGCATCCCCACACCAAGAGCAAGCTCTAAACATGCTTTTGCAATAAGGACACAGCATTCTGCAGAATGCAATCTTCCCCACTGACACTTTTTGGGCTGATGACAGATAGTTCAGTACTTTCCACCCAATCACAACAGGCTTCCTTGAATTCAAGGCGGCAGCAGAGGTTCTTACCACCATTTATCTCCTATCCTGCAATGGGAAAACCTGTGGGCAAGGCATGCTGGCAACGGGCAAAGCAGGTTACTTCTGGAAGAGTATTTTGGGGGGTTTCTGTGCTTCTGAGAACTCTTAGATTTTTAGGTATAGATGACGAGGAGGAGAACATCTCAAGAGTGGGACTGGGTACATCTCCAGTCAGAAAAAAAAAAGCAAAGTCGGTCACCAGCAGTGTAAGGAAATCTGATTTTCACACACGAGTGTAACGCTTACTGATACAAAGGCCCAAACCCTCTGGCCAGCATCACAGCTTCACAAATGTATAGCGACAAAGGATGTTGGAAGGAAACATGCAGAGAGGCACTCAGCATCTGCCTTTGCCCCCAGCACTGGGGGCTCTCGTGATTCTCAAGCGTCACACCAAAATACATCAGCACGCCGTCTCCAAAACCAACAAGAGGGCAGGAAGCTTGGGTCACCCCTAAGTCAACCTTCTGCACATTACAAAGCAAAAATGAAGAAAAAAAAAAAACCAAAAAGAAAAAGCAAACAACCAACCCAGAACGTACAGAAGTTACCTTCACAGTGGAACATGGTTTACATTCAGAGCTATAGCTACAAACCTACAACTTTCACCGCAACGCCATTCATTTGGGATTTAGTGGAAGATGCTACTTCTAGACAATAAACCATCTTCATTAGGCTTTTCAATCTAACCAGGTTACAAAATACCTTTTCAGAATTCATGACAGGTTAAAAAAGCCCAGACAGCCATTTCCTTGTGCCTGATGGATGTTCAAGAAGCAAGGCTCGTGCCATGCAAGAAGACCGCACACGATTCCCCTTCTCTTCCCTGCAGCTCTGCAAGCACACCCATCTCTGCAGCAGCAATGGCAGCTCCCAGGTTGTCCCACCAAACAATCTACCTTTATAGTTGCCAAATTAACATCTGAGGTGAAATATGTCTGTGCTGCCTCGAGAGATGCAGTGGAGCGTTCCTCTTCTGTTCCGGTTCACATTTACAGAGGGCTGGCTTAGCTCCATCAGCACCAGGAAAAAGGGGGGAGGAAATGCAGGTTTAGGTTCTGTTCTACCTAACAACCTCACCGGTACCCAGCACACGCTAGTTCTCTACTGAACCCTCACTGCCCAAACTTCCTTTACCACCTGCCTTGTGCTTGGAATACTCAGAGACAGAAGGGCTCACCAGCAGAGCAAGGACCACCTGCATCACCAACCACTTGCTGCCTGTCCTCTGAGCGGGATGAAGGAAAGTTTGTGAGAAGCTTCACATGAGACAGCTTTCTAGCACATCACAGAGGCAGCAAAAGCCATTGCAGTATTTTGCATCTGCCACTCTGTACATGCAGCATTGTGGCAATCAGCTGGTCCACAATCCAGGACGTCTCAAAGCTGTCTCCCTCATTATTACAGAGAATAATGCAGAGAGCTGGAAATGTCAGATCTTACCTAGCAGCGCGCTAAGAGGGAAAATAAAGTCATGGCTCAAGCATCAGCCAAAGCTAGACAGGTTCAGGCACGTGGGTTTTACTGCAGCACACGCAGGTGAGCACATCGAGAAGGCTGACAAAGTACATTGTACACACTATGCTGGCTCTCGTGCAGTCACTTCTAGGTTGAGAGTGTTGGGGAAACCTATCTCCTCAGGTTCTGACCACAGCACGTGGCTTCCCACTTCTAGCACTTGAGGAACAAGGACGGCAGCCACAACAACAGGTGCAGCTTTTCCAGAACACCTTCTCTTCAGAGCTCCGATGCGCACGCTCTCATATTTCTGCCTTTCATGCAATGTCATTCTTTTCCCCCCCCCCCCCCCCAATCTCCTACCTGGCTTTCAGGACCAGCACCTGCACCCCACATCGCAGGGAACACACCAGCTACTACCCTCAGTAGCTGTGACAAAACTAAAAACAGTGTCACACGATGGAGGCCAGTTACAAACTACTGTGCTAGCCCGCAAGTAACCGACAGAGCGGGCATGTCGAGCGTTCAGTCAAATTCTGCATCACTGACAAAGCACTGGATTGCCAGGGTGTCGTTACCACCTGTAGGAAGTTAACTGGGAAGGGTAACAGCTCAGCAGCAGCAATGTAAAAGAAAAGGAGTGTTAAAACGTCACTGCATCGTCACTAATAAAGACGTTGACCAAGGAACCGATCCGGGCACCTCCTGACAGCAGCACTGCACACTACTGGCAGGCTCTACAGCCTCGTGTCTACGCCATGTCGTTAATCTACTGGAGTTGTACAGTTCATGTGAGTACTTAATCCTGGTCGGTACTTTATTCTATCTTGCGAGCAGCAGAGGAAGAAAGGGAGGACATCTTTTCAGCCAAACAAATCCACAGTAACAAAAGCAGGATATTCACTAGGAGAGGACACCGGTGCTGGTTGTCCTTAGGTTGTCCCAGACTATGCTCTGAAGATGCTTTACACAAGATGAGCAAGATGTCCAAAACAAGGCCAACTGTGGTGTGAGATGCAATTTACCCTTTACTTTCCTGCCTCAATTTCACCCAGCCACGGAGGAGGACTGTATTTCAGTACGAACCATTACCTAAATCATATAGTTGGTATGCAGATATACGTCTTCCTTTTAAAAATTTACTTAAAAACTGCTTGAGCTGCAGGTCATATCAGTCTGATTTGGAGAGCGAAGGCAGTTCCAACAGTACAACAGAGACTTGTCTACAGGCAGGTAAACGAGAGTCTGCTAACAAAGGGATAACAAAAGCTGCTGGCTGGGCTGCCAATGCTGCACATAAACTTTCATAGGATGAAGATGCTGTGGATGAGATCCAGGATGGGAAAACTGAGCCAACACCTGCTGCTGTTCTAATTTTTTTTTTTCTTTTTATTCTCCTCTCACAAGAGGGGGTGGGTAGACTATACAGAGGAGGGCTGTACAAAACTGGGCACTGGGCAGGCATTTCTTCAGCAGGCAATCCAGGCTCTACCTGTCCTTGAGCTCTCTTGTCACCCGCTTGGTGATGCGTCCACACATCAGGCCGATCAGGAAGAGTACACAGATGCCGACTGTGATCACAGACAATATGTAATTCTTGGACGGAGAGGTCATAACTTGCATGGCAAGGTCAGAGAAGCCTTCCGCTGGGGCAACCTAGGGGCAAAAGGGAATCAATGAGCCAAGCTGCCTTCCACACAACTCAGCCTGGTTATTTTATGAGGGCTAGCACCTGTTGCAACAATTACAAGGTAAACAGAAGAGCTGATGTCAACTTTTTCCTCATCTAAAACCTCAAAATACTGAGCATAATTCACAGATAAGAACGTTCCTACAGCCCAGGCATTCAGTAAAACACCTTGCAACAGAAAGATCCAGTGCAAAAATAAAATGAGGGCGGTCCTTAAATCTGTTACACACTCACCTTTGCAGCATAGCTCCACATCTCAATACGATCATTAAGGCGTTTCTTGCACTCAGGCTGCAGCCTCACACGCTTGTCTTCCAAAGCCTCCATTAAGCATGACATTTCTGTAAGTATAGAAGATGGTGTTACAAAATAACAACAGTGGCTTCAACAATACACCCTGGAAAGGCTGCTGGAAAGGGACATCTCAGTTCTACGTAAGGCTGATGGTTGCTCAGATTTCTAAACAGACCAGCCAGGCTGATGCAATTCCTTGAAGGGAATTAATTTTACCTGTCAAATATACTGAAACAAAAAATCATCCATGGGCATATACTGACAGGAACAAAGAAGGATCAGAAGGATTGGCTAGGAGTAAATCTTGTGAAACCAAAGTGATCTGCTTCTCTAAGAGAAGCAGCTTAGTCCCTGGTACAGCCTACTATTCCATGGCCATAAGCTGGAGAGCTGCACCCTGCACAAAGCTGATATGAGGTGATACATATCCCTGAAAAATTGAGTCCGCTCATTCATTTTGAACAAGATTTACCTGAGCGAGGACTTTACAGAAGGGTTAGGCAGCTGGTGTCAGGCTTTTTTCAGTAATCACATGAATAATGGAACATAACATTCTCTCTTTAAAAACGACAGATAAGCTGCAAGGATGTGACATTAGAATCAAAGGGATACACCTGATACACCCCTCATCCAGCAGCACCGATCACAGTTCCAGCCCATTACCCACAGAAAAACAGCAGAAATATCTGGTACTCAAGATAACACTGGTACGAAAACACAGCTTAAGGCCCTCAGAACTCAGAGGTTGTATGAGGAAAGCATGAGCACTTACGGCGTCCTCTCCCTGGAGGAATAGCAGCACAGTGGTGTTTAATGTCTAGGGCACAGGCTGTGTGCAGCACCGGGTCCACAAAGATATCTGCTTTGCTTTCCTTCAGCATGTTAAGCACTTCCTGGGGAGGGAGAAATTGCAAGCACACCTCAAACAACAACAAAAACAGGTGAGAACCAAACAGCACAGATCCACGTTTCTGAAAGGTGCACCACCTTTTCCAACTCAGGATCATGCAAAACAACACTGTTGCTGGATAAAGGCATGAATGCTATTTTAGGCTGGAGTAAGTGTTGTGCTCGATGAGGGTAAGCATAGTTACCTTCACTAAAATAACCACGTTGGTCTAAAATGCAGAGTCAGTACACGCTTCATGCTATTTATTACAAGGCTTGTGTTGTAATCTACACAAATACTTCAGAACCCCAGCTACTGCAGGGACAAGATGCCTTTCAGAGCTCATCCAATACATCCCCTTTACCTTCTTGCACATTTCTGTTTTTATTTTCAGTAGGTTCACTTTCAGGCATTCTTCCACCTGCCCGGTCTGCTCCTGAGCTGCTGCTTCTTCAGCACACAAGCTGGAAATCTGTTTTGAAGGAGGTATTTTAATGGTTCAGTAGTTAATGAGAATCACTGTGCCTTTGATATCTCAATACACTGGTTCATAAGAGGATACAGCTAGAAAACACCAGTTACTTTCCCACACAGAAATCTGAGCCAAATGTAATGCACTCAATAATGCGCAACCTTCAGACCCAACAGCAAGAAGTCCACATTGCTATGGCAGAGAAGAAAACAGCATAGAAATATAAGCAACACTTGAGATGTGGCTCACTTAGGCTGTTAAAAGTGAAAGCTCAGATCTGATTGTATTCAGGTTAAGTTTGATGAGACCAGAAGAAAAAAAAATATAGTGTTTTTCTCACAGACACAAGTACTGATTAAGAAGGGACCTCGTGAGACATGAATGCAGTTTTCATTGTGAATAAGCAACTGCAGAGCTGCTTCTCCTACCTCTTCAGAACAGTGCATCTGAAGCTGGGGATCCAGTCGATAATCAAGAGCTGATTCCTGAATTATCACTCGAATTTGGTCCTCGCAGTCTGGAGAGAGACGCTATTGAGCAGAGAAAGTCATTAACCCACTCAATCACCTCCAATTTCAGAAGTCAATCACCCTGCATTTTAACCTGTGTATTCCCTATCTGCTGTGTAGGAGCATAAAAGCCAATTTCTGTGTATATATTACACATATTGAAGACACTATGAGTGCAATTTAATTTGTTATTCGGAGAGGGTTGCTCAGCACAACCAGTCTGCAATTTGCTTGCCTCAGCACTACTCACCTGATCTGCATATTTCAGCTTCAGGCAGGAGATGACTTGTCCCTCCAACTCTGTATCATCCTTAGCTCTATTCAGGATATTCTGGCAGAATTTTGGTATGTCTGCTTTGCAGGCCTTCCTCAGCACCGGATTTAAGCGGTAATCTAACCAGGAGAGATCACAACACTTCATTAGAGCACACATCTCCCCATGCTGCAGAACATAACTCTCCAAGAGATCTGACAGAAGATCTGCTGGCTCTCAAGAACTTGGCAGAACAAAGTTAAGTGTGTGCACTGACTACAGTGCAAGAAAGCAGGCCAGTATTCTTCTAGCCACGCAGCTCACTCATCAGCTCAAGCAGACAGCTAAGGACTTCATTCAGAAGGGAATACCTGTGTTCTGCGTGATCTGGCGCTTGGTTATCATTTGCTTGCACTTGGGATCCATCACTTCACTGTTCTTGTTCTGTTTCAAACACTGCAGTATGTTTTTTGAGTCTGCTTCTGGACAGAAACGCTGCAAAAAAAAAAAAAAGTGCAAGTTGCATCTCTGAACACCTGAAAACATGGATACTCAAAGAAGAGAACCACACACTCAACCTAGAAGTACAGAGAACTCCATGCTTCCTGACCCCAGAATCTCCTATTAAGGAGAACAGTGCCAGTCTCCAAGTTGCCCACAGCATGCGTATCTGTACTTATGGGGTAAGCACCAAGTTGTACACCTGACTTGCTTTCAGCCTGCAACTAGTACTGGTAGCATTAGGAGGCATTGCTTTTATTTTCTGTTCACAAGTGACAGCACATATTTGCAAGATGGTACATCTTTAAGACAGCATTTCTGATTTTAAGCAAGCAGGTTTCCACATTATTTTTGCCTGCTTATCAGGCAGGTGGAAATCTACAGGCACCAGCAGTGAGCAGAAGATGCCACTCCTCTCTTTGCAATCACAGCTTCTCCACCTTGCCTAAAGACAGTGCAATATAGAGCAAGGGGAGCAACTGCAGGAGCCCTATGGGATGCCTCAGCACAGACTTCTTCCTCCATTCTGCTGGCACTTGAAGACAAATCTACCAGTGTACAGGTTTTGTCCCGATACTTAGAGGTAGTAAAAGGGAAGAACAATGAGGAAAACTGATTCAGAGTTGAGAATCTGATTGTCTGCATAAAAGCAATCACGCTTTGGAATTTTTGAAGAAGCCTTTGGGCAGTTCAGAACTGTTGGTTCAAGGCACTTCCATATCCCAACCTCTGGAACCAGCACACCACCCGTCACCTTGATCATCTGCTTGCAGACTCTCATCAGCGTGTAGTCCAGCTCTGGATCCATCATCTCTGTCTCCTGCAGCTTGAACACCTTCTGGTGGCACCGCGTACTCAACTGCTTCTTGATTTCTTTCAGGCATTCTATGATCTAAAACACAATTACAAACAGGACAGGTTGCTGCTGAATGGCTCTGCCTTATGCTGCTCCAACCCTCCCTGTTGGTTTTCTACCTTCACCCATCAGTGCAATTAAGTTTACGATGCTTAGATTTTATCAGACAAAAGGTTACCAGTGCTGATTTCCACCTCTTGCTCCGAGCTCATCTTTTCCCACAAACAAATGAAACAAAACAAGGGTGACCTGGATTTGCTCCAAAACCTCACCTTGCAGATTATCCCTACAAAACTTTCATCAACATCTGCCATCACCAGCAGCTAATAGCTCTAAATTAGCACAAACGTGCTAATTTTGCATGCTCACAGCAATGCATTCGTGCAGCTCGGAAGACGGCAGAAAAAAAAATACAATGCTTCAAAACAGCAACAGAAGACTTCAGGGATATCAAAATGAAAATCTAAACCTGCAGGGAGAGGCAAAAATGACCTAAAAAAGGTTTCTGAAGCAAAAGTACAAATTCTATTGTAAATTATTCAGGTGACCCATTACCTGAGCATTGCCATAGGGAACGTTTTGGCAGTAGTTCTTGATGTCACTTTTACAAGCCTCATAGAGTTCTGGCTCGAGTCTGATATCCTCGGTCTGCAGGAGAGATTACAGTACAAACTTTTAGCTGGGACTAATGTAGATTAAACAGAGACATCTGCTTACAAAAAAGGAAGCAGCCATCACCAAGGGAGGTCAGTAGCTTTGATTTAAAGGGGTCTTGAGGGTAAGAAACGTCAGTAGGAATTCAACAGTGCAAATCCATGCAGGGGATCAGTTCTGTATGGTAACTATGTGGGCTTTTTTGTTTAAAACATGACACTAGAGGTAAGAAGTTGTTTACCAAGCTCCTCCTAAAAGGGCATCAACACAAAGGGCTGAGCCAGCTAAAAGCTCAGGTGAAAGCTGAGGACCACTCTACAGCCATCCAACTGCTGGGTGATCCAGAGGATGCAAATGGCGCTTCCTGCTTTTAGCAATGCCCAAACAGTTTGCTGCTGTCAGTACTGCAGCAGGAAGTTCAGAGTCGGCCTCGCATGCTACTCCCAGTTATACACACAGCAGCTTAGAGCAGTTGGATTCAAGGCAACTCATCTGTTCTCCTCTCCTCAGCCTGTAAAATAAAGCTTACAAGTCCTCCTGGAGTGAATATAAGGACACAAGCACGTGTAGCACGTTGCTGCTGAACACTCAACATCATCACTTCTAGCTGAAATCCCAACAACCACTTAGTTTTCTCAGCCTTCATGAGCCTACAGCGAAGGTACTGAAGCAGACAGTCGTTATTTTTCATGGCCAAGGTCAGCTGAGCTCAGTGTTGTAAGAACAACGGAGAAAAATAAAATGAGATACACCATACAAACGAGCTTCATTTTTTTTCCCCAGGGTGGACAAACCAGGAAGCTGGGACTGGCACTGCTACAGGAGCAGGCAGACCATGAGTTTCAGGCATGTTTACCATTTCTAGCTCCTCCACACGCAGCTGCTTGCGGCACTTCAGAGAAACCCTGTGCTCCTTGGCGTCCTGCAAAGTGTCGTTGCGTACCGTTGTGCTCAGACAGATCACTACGTCCACCCTGCAGAAAAGACAGGTTTTTAACCCACCTCATACTCCACTTTGATCAGCCAAGATTGAGAAACGGATCCCAAGGATCTATATACAACAGGATCCTGTGCATAATTTAGCCTTGGAGAAGGATACTAAAAGCTTTCCAATGAAATGAACAAACCAGAAACAAAACACAGAGCTCAGCCTTCAGAGCAAGCCCACGCTTTCTGTCTTGTGAAATACCTTTCCACACAACTTCCTGACATGTTTATACAGTTAGGCTGCTGCCTGGTTGGGCACTACATACTTTTTTTTGATGTTGGGGCAAAGTTTCAGCACATCCTCTTTGCAAGCCATTTTAAACTTGTAGGAGAACCTGAAGTCTTTCATCTGAACCTGAAGGAGTGAAAAGAAATGAGAGATTTTGGTCACCTGGAGAGTGAAACAATTAGCAAACGCTTCTGGACACAACTTATTCTTGGGGATGACATAAGGATGCTACCCCACCGAAGAAGCATGGACCCCCCCACCACATGCCAGTGGGGAGCAGGGCTGGAGATGAAACCATTCCAGCAGTGATTGCTTACGACCACGCACGCAGCTACAACAGTCTGAATTCACAAAAGCAACCTCCATGCAGTTGGCAATCAATCTTAAAAAAGGAAAGGGTTTCATAATGAGCTAATTCCTGCCAACACCCTAATGCAACCAGTTCCCACTGATAGCATAGAAAAGCACTGCTTACCAGCTGGAAGTGGGTAACTCCGATTGCACATTTTTCATTCATTTCCTTCTGGTGTTTGTTCTGTATCAGACACTCCATCAGGTCCCCAGAATCAATGTGGTTATCTGCAACCTCCTGCAAGACACACGAAAGGCTTAAAAATGAGCCATCCTCACGAGACAGGGTTTTCACACTCCTTTAGCCCACTGCACCCCAGAAGTAAGTGAGAGCAAAGGGACTCACACGTCTCACTTTTGAGAGCTTACATCCCCCACACACCGACCACGTGAGCATTAAGAGATGCAGGTTAGATAAGGACTATCCCAGACACATGCATGCTTGAAACTCAGAACATAATGTGGAGATGCAATGCTCACATGAGGTGTTTAATTAGGTGCTCTCACTGCTCTTTAATTACTCAGTCCTAGAGCAATGTAGGAAGCTATTTCAGCAACGTGAGCAGCTGCACACACAGGAATGGTTCAACACACTGCTTGAGGCAGGAGGAAGGGAAAAAAATTAATTTCCAATTGACTGTGAAAAGTAACTTTCCCAATTACAAGGCAATTTTAATCTTCCAACTCCAGCTTCTGTGCTACAGCCGAAGTACTACACAGAACTACAAAGCCTGGTTGGAGGGTTGTTGGTTTTTCCCACTGAGGACTTTTGTAACTGGTTCTTTCCACTTTTACCTTTGAAATGCAGAAAGCACATTAAGAACATTAAGAACTAACCTTTCCCATAGTGCTCTTTCCCAAGGATATTTGTACTGAGTACTCACATGGCAGAAAGTCTGGATAATGGGCTCACACGCTCTCATCAACAGGGCTTCAATTTGGATGTCCTGCAGAAAACATGCCATATTTCATTTTCACAGCATACAGCCAAGGAAAAAAAACAAAACAAAAAACTGGTACAGGTTCAACTTGGAGCAGTTTACAAGGCTTTGTTCAGATGCAATCCAGACAGTCTCACCCTTAAGTTATGGGAATGCTACGGTTCCAACAATGCAGTAAATGCAAGACAATCCTTCCTGCTTAAGAGAACAGCCTGACCTCCGCAGGCAAGAACTCACTGCTTGGATAATTCATCCAGTTTCCTCCAAATTGGATACTCTAGCATAGAAAGCACCCTACACTTAAGCAGGAATTAGAGATTAACAATAGTTCTGAGCAAACCATTTTGTAACCAGGAAGGAAGCATCCCCTAGGGCACAATGCTGATTTAAGAGGTACAGGAAATAGTCTGGGGCAAGATACTCAACCATGCAGCTGCTTGAAATAAGCTGAGCTGTGGACATCACTGGAAAACCGAATGTCCCAAGTAGCAGCTATTGCTTGCAAACTATTTGGGAAGCTGCAGTATGGTATTCAAAATTACTCGCAAGCAGAACAAAAAAACAAAGTCCTGAACACATCTGGACTTATACTAAAAGCGAGTTACCAATGCAAAGCTTCCTTACCACACACCCTTTTAGGTTGTTGATGGCATTTCTCAGTTCTCTTCCTCAAGGGCTCCCCATGAAAACTAACAATGTATGGGATAGCAGTGTTTTTCTACGCTTAATCCCAGAAATCTGAGTTTCTGCAGCTACCCTTTTATTTTTTAAGTACTGACAAAATGGCACATTTAACCCCACATGCTCTTCCCTTCATCCCACGCTAGAAACTGCTCACCTCTGACTCCAGCTCAGTCAGGTTTCCCACTATGTCTCTGCAATCAGACGCTAAATCATCAAGATGGTCCTGAAGACATTCCAGTTCCTATCAAAAATAGACATTTCAACTTAAGGTCTAAGAGTCCAAGATCACAATTCAGGCCCAAGATATCACAACACATAGGAACCTGCCATCTTTTGGTAGCCATTTAATGCCTTCCACGTTGGTTCTGCTTCGTTTTACAGGGAGTGGGTATGAATGTAGAATAGAATCATAGAACAGCCTGGGTTGAAAAAGACCTCCAAGATCATCTAGTTTCAAACCCCCTGCTGTGGGCAGGACCAGGCTGCCCAGAGCCACATCCAGCCTTGCCCTGAATGCCTCCAGGGATGGGGCATCCACAACCTCTCTGGGCAATCTGGTCCAGCCATCACTCTCTGAGTGAAAAATTTCCTCCTATCATCCAACTTAAATCTCCACTGCCTCGGTTTATAACCATTCCCCCTTGTCCTATCACTATCAACCCCAGTTGATTCCCTCTCCTGTTTACATGCTCCCATCAAGTACTGGAAGGCCACAATGAAGTGTCCCCAGAGCCTTCTCTTCTCCAAGCTAAAGAGCCCAGTTACCTCAACCTTTCCTCACAGAAAAGAGGTGCTCCAGCCCTCTGATCATCCTAGTGCCCCTCCTCTGGACCTCTTCTAAGAGCTCTGTGTCTTTCTTGTGCTGAGGGCCCCAGGCCTGGAAGCAGTACGGCAGATGGGGCCTCACAAGAGCTGAGCAGAGAGGGACAATCCCCTCCCTGTCCCTCCTGACCCTCCCTTTTTTTTTAATGCAGCCCAGGATATAGTTGGCCCCCTGGGCTGCAAGCATGCAACTGCTGGCTCACGTGCAGCTTCTCATCCATCAAGACCCCAAGTCCTTCTCCCCAGTTCTTCCCCCAGTTTGCATCAATAGCTGGGACTGCCCCAGCCCAAGCACAGCACATTGCACTTGGCCTTGTGGAACCTCATGAGGTTCACATGAGCCCACTTCTCCAGCCTGTCCAGGTCCCTCTGGATGGCTTCTCTTCCCTCCAATGTATTGACTGCTCTGCTCAGCTCAGTGTTATCTGCAAACCACTGAGGGGGCACTCACTTTCATCATCTATGTCATTGATAAAGATGCACTTTCACTTCTGAATATCACATCTAGTGTGCCCTTTGCATAACCTTAATGAGGAATTAATTACCACTCTGTGACAAACGCATCAAAAAGACAAAGGCCAATGCTCTATGGCATCTGCTGTTGAATGGCTCCTTCCCTCCAGCCGTGCTAGGGCAGAACAATTTAACATGAAATTATTTGTTGAAACTTTGTTAAAGAGCAGCAGATGTTAGCTCAGCTCTCTATAAACACAGGAAGTATGTCAGTATTTGCCAGATGGGAATAGGGTAAAGTTTATGTGGGAAATGTCAAGCTTGTGATAGAATATTACAAATAAGAGTCAGGGTGGGGTTGCTTCTATAAAGTTCTTCTCGTTAGCTATCCCCTTTCCTTATTTTGTTCCACACATGTTTGAACCTAATGAAGCCATACTGTTGGTGCAAAGCTTCTTCATATGACTCAGCTCCAGTCTAGGGTAGATCCCATTTCAAACTGCATGCATTTTTAATATTCTCTTGGCTCTGAAGAGATCACTGGCT
Organism: Callipepla californica brunnescens; assembly: GCA_023055505.1. Classification (NCBI taxonomy): domain Eukaryota; kingdom Metazoa; phylum Chordata; class Aves; order Galliformes; family Odontophoridae; genus Callipepla; species Callipepla californica. The sequence goes on along the minus strand of JALIRH010000016.1, from coordinate 346,504 downwards.
ACATGAAGCTCCTGCATCTCCCCCCTTCTTGTGCCCTTCCCAACCCTTCCAGCTTTGCAAACAGTGCAGTGGTTGTTCTGCGTACAGTACCTGCCCTGTCTCTGTTTTTTCACTGCACCACTTCCCCAGGTCGATCATGCACTTGTCCTGCAGGGCTGGGTCCAGTTTCACATCCATGGCACGCTGGTGGAGGATTCGCTGCACCTCTGCTCTGCACTCCCGTGATAGCTGCAAAGAGGGCAAAGAGCACTTAACACATTAATTTTGGCTCTCTTGACTGCGTTTCGCATCTCACCCTTTATCCCAAGCCCACGGAGAAAGAAGTCAGAATGGCTCAAAACCCAAACCAGAAGCCCAGAATGAAGCAACACAGCCCAGCTACAAATTCTTGCCAGCAGTGCCCCACAGCAGCACAACAGAGCTGGCATTTGTCATGACAGAGGAAGAGACCAAATGTAGGAAGCCAAGGGGTACTGGTACAGCGCTTGTCAGAACTGAAGTGCACTGTCTGAAGCCTAAAACTTCACATACTTGACTCTCAGTGTGTCCTACCTCACGCTGCAAAATAGCAGAAAAACACAGAGATACAACTTCTGATAAGTTTGCACTCAAACACTACCTTTCAAAATGACAGCTGCTCCCTTCGCCCATCTTCCAATAAATAAATAAATGGTTAAAAGCCTTTTCTCTCTTTGATATTAGTGGCAGAGTGGCTATTGATTTTTTTGTCCAGCCCTAATATAAAAATGGAATTAAAAAGTCTCCACTCAGCATTAAGCAACAGCATTAGAAAAAAAGATATTCCTAAAACAGAAATGACACCAACAATCAATACATGACCTCTGATGTGAAAGGTCTGTTGGGCAAACTGCTAAATTCCTTTTGAAGCCAGCCTGCTGTGTGATCCCACCGACCCTGAGAGGCTGTGAACAGCACAGTGGCAGAAGAAAGGGAAGCAAATACCCAGGCTGACTTCAAGGGAATGCCTCAACAGAGGCACGAGAGGGCAGCAAACTTGAAAAGAGCACCTCTGAACCCAAAACATGTGATTACAGTGGATCTTCTTCGGACTGCGGGGTACCAGGTCAGATCCTTACTGTTTTCTCTAAAGCCAGCATAAGCATGTTGATCAGCAGAGCATGTTCCAAAGAACTGAAAGCATGTTTTGTATCAGTAGGAAGAATTTAAGAGATTATAATCCTAAGATGCATACAGTTAAAAATTCAATTAGAAAAACCCTAAGACAGCTAGGCTTGGAAAGCCCTTCAGCATAAAATCAATTCTGTAGCTACGCTGTCCATCTGTAAGGAATCTCATTACACTTTGGAAAGAGCAGGAGGAGGACTTGCCCCGTGTCTGCATGGATACACACAGAGAGCTGTCAGCACACAGCAGGCAACTGTCACATCTTGATGTGGTCATTCCGCTTTCTCAGAACAGTAACACAGCCCTACAGGGCATGCTCAAGGAGCTGGACATCTGAACTAGTGCAAGAAATACCTAAGGCAGATCCTTCCAACAAGGATTTGAGAGTTCCTGCAGCGTGTGCTGGTCATAACATCACAGATGGAACAACAGCAAACTGCACAGCAGCACTCACCCTCCGCCCCTGCTCCTCTGTGCGGTAGGCATGCCGGTACAAGCAGGAGAACACTGCTCCCGGGGGCATCAGCTCGCTGGTCTCATTCCAGCCGTGGGTATGGCAGAGGCGGGAGGCATCGCCCTGGCACTTTCGGTAAAGGACCACATCCAACCTGCAGACAGAGAAAGTATCACTCGTGCCACCGTGTCCTCCATGCTCAAACCCGTGGTGTTTCTCATATCCTAAAACGCTTTACAGGGGACAAAAAGATCCACTACAAGTTTCAAACACCGGCACATCACTGTCTGAACAGCAGAACACCCATCACTCCGTTCAGAATCAATTCCCTAATCCCGCAAAAAGACATTAAGGCCTTTAATTACAGGTCAAACCCTCAGCGCTTCTTGAAGCGCCTCCCATTCTCTCCTACAGCATTCCAGCTGAATGCTGACACACAAAAAAGCAATCATCTCCTCAACGTGCTACAGCAGCAGAAAAGCAGGTATATACCCTACCTTACATGTGCTTCGTACTGAAGCAGTCACAGAACAGCTGGTTGGAGGGGACCCCAAGGATGATTGGGGGCATCACAGGCAGAGCCACCAACCTCCAGGTCTGACACCAGGTTGCCCTGGGGCTCATCCAACTCATCCAATCCGATTTCGAAACCCTAGTTCCATAAAAACCTGAGTTTGGTTAATTGCCTGCTGTGGACTTGAGTGAACTGAAGACTCAGCATCCCTTACTTTTGCACATTAGAAGACTGCATGAGCAGATTACTGAAGACGGTGACTAATGACATTAAGGTTTAAGGAGATATACCCAGCTTTCCAAAAGGGAAGCTCCAGATTTCTCCAGCACTTCAGAAGGCAAACATTAAGTTACATTGCTGGATCAAATTATGCAGAATGATAGTAGCTGAATAAAAGCGTTCATGGTTTTCTTACTACACACCCATGCTAGGCATTGAATAAAACAGTTTATCTCAGCCAGCTTCAGGGAACAGTGGTTGAATGAGAAAGAGGAGCCAATGATGCCCTGCCTAAAAGAGGAATCAGAATCATCTTTACTCTCAGCAGAATGCAAATACTCTGCTTTCCTTCTTTCAGTCGCCAGTCTGACTCAATAAATTACCTGCTGGAAACATGGCAGATGCACGAGAAACAGCAGCAATGGGAAAAACAGGAAAAAAATTATGCATTCTTGTCTACCTCTGAAAGCAGACATCGAGGTGACCAGCAGGCAGCCATGAAGTATTAGATCTGGCAGTCCATGAAACCTTGTGTATTTTGGACAGAGAAAGTTCACAGTGCTTATCAGCTCTCAACTGCTGGCAACGTTGCCCACAGGTATAGCTGTGAGTCAGATTTTCTTAATGTCCGATTTGAATACCCTTTGCAGCAATGGAAGCCTGTAACTCCTTGCCTTGCACTCCTCAGGGTCACTCAGAATAGTTATATTTCTTGCAGCAATTCCATCTGCTGTATTCAACTTCTTCACCTCTCAAGAAAGGCTAGGCATTTATTCTTCCCTCACTTCTTGTATTTAATAAATTATACCCCACTCCCAGTCACCCTAACCTTAATGTACACCTCTCTCCCAGCCACCTCAACCCACACAGGCACACCAGGCTCTGTAGACATTTCAAAGCACTGCCATGTCTTCATGAAGAAGCTGGAAAAGTTGTGCTCCAGAGGGAATTACACCACTCCACAAGCAGCCAGCACATCTACAGGACTCGAAGCAAGGCAGAAACAGGAGCAGGGAGCCTCCCACCACAGCAGCTGTTTGTTGATCTTAATACCTGGTTCTCCTAACTCCCATTCTGTAGCACTCACAGAAGATAAAACTGGCTGCCACCTACACAGAAAGTGACCTTCAGCTTCGCTGTGGCCAGAGAAAGTTCTTTTAAATAAAGATGCATTGAATTTCAGAGCTCAAACCTGGAGAAACCTCTTAGGGTTGTATCTTTTCTTTTATATGAACATCTTATTTAAGTTAAAAAACAAATTGCTGTTCTAACCAGCTGCTGCTTCTCCTGTTCTAGATGGGTACAAAGGCTCTCCAAATCTGTATAGCATTTCTCTCCCTTTGAGCAGGGCCATGCAGCGTTATTTTGCAATGAGTTACTAATGCATACAGACACTAAAAAGCAACCATCAAGTGAGGATAAATCTTGTTTTTAAAAGTACTCACTTCCAGTCACGAGATATGAAATACTGGAGCTCCAGGAGCCTATGCTCACAGTCCTCTACCATCTTTTCCGTATACAGGTGCTCCATCAGGCAGGACAGAATCCTGAAACCAGAAGGAGAAAAGGTAAGGAGGAGACTGATCCTCCCTGTAACAGTCAGCACTGCAAAATCAAGCTTCCCAGCAAACTGAACATAAGCCATTCTAACACAGCAAAGATGATCCTCCTCCTACTCCTCCATTAAGAGGACAAACATCAACACACCACGTTTATAACCTCCAATTCCACCCTTTTAGATCTCAGCCAATCTGAAACACGACAAAATCAGAAGGAATATGAGACGTAAAGCCTAGTTCAGGAAACACCATCAGACCTGAAGACACAGGAGATGCTGGTCTGCGCAGCACAGGCTTGCTTGGTTAAGCAGGCCTTTCAAGGCTCGCTGTAACCCAGCAGTAAGTGAGAGGCACCTACATGGGATCCCCAGACCGTATGTGCTTGCAGGCAGTCTGTATGACAGACTCGCAGGCCTCATTCAGGGCTCGGTCGATGCGGTAATCTGCACCAGGGTCCGTTTCTTGAATCAGTGTTTGGAGCTGGAAGAAAGAAAGGAAAGAGAGGAAAAACTAAGTATACATATACATGTATAAAGGAGACCCAGCAGCCCCACTGAAACACAGGTTAAAACATGATCTGCTGTCCCACCCTGCAGCCCTTCCTTGGGGGTCCTCCCCAAGCCTCCAAACACAAATTTGGGAAGCATCTGCTGGAGGGAGGAATGGAAGCTCAAACACACTCCATCCAATGGTTGCAGGGAAGAGGCAGCTCTCTGCCATCAAGGTCATCCTCAGCCCCACATGTTTCTCACCATGCTGCGAATTCCAGAGACTGAACAGTCCCAGAGCAGCCCCGTATTGCTGCTCTACAGGCAAACATTTGTAGCTGACAAATTAGGAGCAAAGGGAACTTGCTTCGAATGCAACTGCACACCAACATCAAATGGGCTGCGCTGCTACCACCTTGACGCTTACTTAATGATTCTTGTCACTGGTCCTCAGCCCAGCTAAATCAAAAGCACACTCACAATTTTATCCTCCATCCTTCAAAGCTTGCACCTAAACACCAGCCAGCAAACTTTCAGGGGCAAAGCCCTAGCATCACAAAGCATAGAGGGAGAAAAAGCATCAGAGAATCAGAGAAAATGAAAGCTATTGCTATTTTTCCAGTAGGAAGCTTGTAATCAGGAAGACAGTGCCTGGGAGGAACGTGGTACTCCCTGGGCTGAAGCCAATTACAACCAGCCTGAGCCTGGGGATGCAGGCGGCTCAGAATGATGCTGCCCAGCAGGCCCAACTGTTGAATCAAGAAGTCCTGAGATATTTTCAGAGAGCACACAGAAAGGGGTTTGTTGTTTTTTTGCCCCTATGACTAGCAGGGGTCAAAGAGAAAGCAGTTCAGGATCCACGTGGTGACAGAAGTGCACTGCGATCAGATGGAGAAACGAGAAGTGGTACGTCCTTCGCCAACTTCAGACAAGTTCAGTTAGCAAGGAGAAGAGCACAGGCACGTCCTGCTGGTGTGCACACAGCCTGACAGATGGGCAGCACTCTGCACGCACAGCACTGGGATCACTGTGCCAGGTGCTTGCACAGAGCAGGATCACGGATGATTACGGGAATTACTCCCTCTAGGATGAATGGAAGAATAAGCCCTCAAAGCTGACATTTGCTTACAGACACAGATTAAGCATGCTGGTCAGAGCACTACATAGGCAAGCATCTTCCTCAGTGTTTTTTGGTGCTGTCAGGTGGAAGAGGCTCGGGTATGGATGCTAAAACAATAGTTATGTCAGAGGCCAAGACCTCCTCACTCCTTACTCAGGAACGCCATGGACACAACCCGACTTAGCCCCTCTTGGATCTTCCCACTGTCTGAATGTATTCTTCCTACAGCACATTACTGACATTAACATGTTGATAGTTTCACTCTCTAATCTTTTTAAAGGACCCATCCCAGGATCCTCATTCACAGGGACCCTTCTGTGTAAGTTCCTTGCACCAAGAGCTGCCACAAAAGGCAGACCAAAGAGTGTCCAGCCCTGAAGGTGTCCAAGACCCATGGGGATGAAGCACTGAGGGGCATGGTGGGTTTAGTTGAGGCTGACCTTGGAGGGGTTGGTCTTTTTCAACCCTAATGATTCTACGAAAGAACTGAATTGCATTACCAGTGTTCTTAACCACACTACTGAAAGCACTGGGAAAAGGTTTTCACTTTGCCAATGTCTAGAGACAGGCCCAGAACTGCTTTCTCTTCCTTACAAGATCAACCAGAAAAAGTAAAAGCAGGAAGCTCATTTCAATGCAATAAAATCAAAACTGAATCATATTTTATGAAATCAGCATTCAAATTTGCTCATGTTGTCATTGGCAGGAACCAGAACACATCACTGAACTTCAGGGGGAGTCACTACCGAGCCCTGCTGCTGCATTAACTGACTGTATAGAAATAATAGCTGTGGTCTAAATTAGGAAGAACTAAGGGGGGAAAAATACCTTCACAGATTTCCACAAACATTCTATTTCCCCAGAAAATATGGAAACCTCACACCATCCCATGATAATGTATGCAGACTGGCAACATCTTGACATCAGGCTTTAAGCTGTGTTTACAGTGAAAATGGACTATAGTGGCTCCATACACTGCAGGAGGTCAAGGACATGCGTCTCCCCAAGTTCCCACATTAACAGTGGCACTCCTTCAGCAGCATTGCATCAGTGCCACTTTTCCAGGCTCATCTCATCTACATTGGCTGAAGGGTCATTAAAAACAGGACCAAATATTAAAAACATAGCATCATGTTAAAGCAGCACTAGCAAGATGAAACGAGCACTAAATAACTGCTTTCAAACAGGACACATCTGGGCCAAAAATAAGCCCCAAAAAGGCAAAAGAATCAGCCTCATTTTGAAAAGGTATTTTTGGAGGGGAACAATCCTTTGCTTCCGTGGCTGCAGCCACACAGGCATGCAGCACCACGCTGTGCCTGTCCCTGAAGTCCTGCGTCCATCATGCAAGCTGAGCAAAAAGGCAACAATAAAACAAGTGGGAGGCTGCACAGAGATGATTCTGTGCTCTTCCAGTACTAGAGCACAGGAAGAATAGAAGGGAGAGGGGGTGTTTTAAAACAAGCGCAGGTGGTGATAGCCTCAAGTTGCACCAGGGCAGAGTCAGGCTGGGTATTATGAACAATTTCTGCTCCAGAAGAGCAGTGATGCACTGGGAGAGATGCCCAGGGAGGTGAGGGTGTCAGCATCCCTGGAAATGGTCAAGAACTGTGCGGATGTGGCACTGAGGGATGTGAGCTGGGGTTGGACTAAGGGATCTGTGAGCTCTTTTCCAACCATAATGATATCACGATTCTAAAACTTAAAAAGTTTCCCTACATCTTACATCCAGGACTCAAGAACCACTGGAGTTCAAATGCAACATCCAGAGCAACACAACTCAGAATGTTATTTTCTGAGGGGAAAAGAAAAAGCATTACAAGCGTGCTGCAAGGCAACAAGTTATACTTCATCCCACGGCAATTACACAACTGCCTCCAGCACTCAGTGGTGCCCGGCAGAGCAACCTCTGTGTCCAGGCAGAACATCAGCAGACAAACTGCTGTGTGCCAGAGCTCTGACAACCCAGCAGCTCAGCACTGCGGAGCATCTCACCGCCTGCTGACAGTTCAGCCCGACGCTGCCCTTCTCTCCACGCACGACTTTCATCAGGCAGTGCAGCGTGCGGCCCTTGCGGTGCAGCCCGGAGCAGTGGTGCTCGATCTCCCCGCGGCAGCTCAGGATGATTTCTGGGCTCAGGGAGAAGTCTTCCATGAGCATGCGCCGGTAATCCAGCATCTCTCCCTGGCACTCGCTGCTCACTTGCCGACCTAGGAACAAGAGAAGACTGTGGTTCAGACTGTGGTTCAGTGCTCACGTTTCTTGACCAGGATTTTTGATTCGAGTTTGAAAAGCACTGGGATCATATCTTTATGCTGCACAACACCTCTAGTGATTTACAAACCCGACACGCAACTAGGGAAGGATCTGCCTGGACTCAGGGTGAGCACCTGCTCTGAGGAAGGCTCTTCCAGAGCAACAGCACAAATCTGCTCAGGAAGCCAAAAACCAAAACTAAACACTAAGAGAATACACTGAGTGTCTAGCAAGCCAACCATAGCACAGAAATCTTTCTTTTAAAATACTTACATCTGCTCTAAGCTCCTCTGTAACCCCACATAGATGGATTGTTTGGGAGTTAAAAAGAAGGTGATGGCTTTTGTTCTGTGCCCCCCAAACCTATTCATGAATCTACAGCACCTCATGCAGCGTTGGTCCTACACTGCAATGTCATCTCACAGGCGTAAATATAGACATATATACATTATACAGACACGTGGAGGTGTGTGGAATAGCAAGTGCTCCTCCTGGACCATGCTTCAAGCATGAGCCACACTGCAGAACGTGTTCTGCTGTGAAAGCAGAAGTCAATAACCCAAGAGGTTATCGAATGCAGGAAAGCACCTGCACTACTGCAGGGAAGGAAGAAAACTCTCCCCAGCACAGCACACATTTCCACATCAATCAGAAACGAGTTATTCAAACTCACTAACACACAGATTGCTCATAGCGTTACAGCAGTTCCTCCCTCTGTGACAGAGGCACTGCAGCATGCAGACCTGCTGCTGAATCATAAGCCACCAGCTGCACACCATGGGGAAGAACAGTTACCCAGAGCAGATCTAGAAGACACAACGTGCCACTGGATGCATTACGGCAGTTTCACAAGGAACCTTTAACGTGGTTCTGCTGCACAGAGCTCTCTTACACGTGTGGTGGAGCCCGTGGTGTTAAGGCCACTCCAGCTCACGCTGACCTTAGTGTATAAAAAGAATGCTCTCACACTTACTTTCACTCTAGATAGCTCCTGCACCTGTTATTTAGCTTTTGTTAAAGCATTTACCCCAGCTACCGAAGTGCAGAGGAAGAACATACCTTACAAGAGGCACAGGATTGAGTGTCTCCATCTTCCCCTGAGTGAATAAACAAGTTGCCTATTCTGTTCTAAACCAGCAGCACAGCTAATGCTTACCACAAAGGAGGTAAAAAAAAGCTGTTTGGATAACAGCAAACAGAAGGATTTGTAATTACACATACCGGGCCAAGTGGGATTTGCTATTCTGCATTCTGAACTCCTTGCCTAAACAATAACAGTCAGTGTAAGAGGTTGTCTCAGCTATTCTAATCTTCAAAACACCACTGACAGAAGCGTCACGAGGAGGAAACCTGCCTTTGAAACGAAGTCTGACAGGAGGTTATCTGGAAAAGGTGGCCAGAAACACACACTGAAGCTGCTGGCTCAAACGTTCAGCAGAGACTTTTGGAGTCAACAGCCTAGCAAGTCGTACCTCTAGAGTCAAGTCCACGTACCTCTGTGCACAGCAGACTCCAGGCACATCAGCAGGTAGGAGAGCCTGGCTTCCCGGGAGCGGGGCAGGTTCTCCACGTTGCAGCGGTACTTCTTCAGGTCACTTTTACAGGACTTGGCCAGCGAGTAGCTGACTTTGTAGTCCTGGGCAATCAGCTTCTGGCGGGTTGTCAGCGCGTCACGGCACTGCAGGAGACACCAGGATGGCAGTTAGCTTCCATGAGCTCATGGCAGAGAACTGGCTCTGTTATGAGAAGTGTTTAAAAGGAACACCAAGGCTCTAAAACCCATGCTCTTGAGCTGGACCACAGTTAAATGTGGTTCTTCCGACAGAAGTGGTCCAGCTAACAATCCACACCAAGGTCAACAGATCAAAGGTTTCAAAGGCAGATTGCTGAGAACTGCACATTCATCCAGCTTTTGTATCCTCGGGGTCACAGAAACTCACGAGGACGTGCTGCAGCCAAACCCAAACCCTTTGAGATGGAACTTCAAGGGAAAAAGCGCCTGTAAAGAACACTGCTCTGCCTCCTAGCTTCTGTTTCGATTGCACGAGCATTAAATCTGAGGGCAGCTGATTAAATTTAGACTACCTTGGGCCAGTTTCTCAGTTCTCAGCCTACTTGAAAAGAAGGAAAACCACAGGTGTGTAGGGGAGAGAACGGGTGGCAATCTCAGCACAAGGAACAGAAAAACCCTGCAGCTTTCTTCTGTATTTTGCATTACTTCTTTTGCCATTTCTACCCTTCCCTCCCATACCTACTCCAGAGCCTAGAAGTCCCACTGTGAGACTACCCCATTCTCTCCTCTATGCCATGCCCAGGGCCCTGGGATCAGAGAGCCATTAAGCTGTGGATGTACAGAGGTGAGAACACACAGAATACTTCATCCCCAAAGCATTGCAAGGCTGGTGCTCTGCAAACTGCACCCTGAGCAGACACAGCTCCCCCTGCCAAAGCTGTGGCTTTGTCTGACCACTCACCTTATATTTGTGTCTGGAAAGGGTCGGGAAGTTACCAAAACCCACAAAACAGCACTGTTTCTGTACAGCCAAAAGCAGGCTAAACTAAAATAGCAGTCTGTTTCAGCAATGCGTTTGTACAAAATGAAGCTCTGTTTCGAGCCCTCGGGGATGACTCCCTCCGTTTTGAATTCACTAATTGGAACTAAGCTTTCATCCAGCTAATGCATTTAAAGGAAAGGAAATTACTCTGATCCCTCCAGGCCTTACCACTGTGCTCCTCCAGCACAGCCTCTGGAGAGGGCCTCGCAGACACCCATTCCTGCATCCTTTTAGACAGTTGGTATCATCCCATTTAATTCCAAATAACTATAATGATGCTCCTCAAGTCACTGAAAGCCCTACTAAACTAAGGCACATGGAAAATCAAGATGAGGGGATTGATGGTAACCAAGAGGCTTCACCAGGGCAAGTCATGCTTGACAAATTTGGTGGGCCTTTTATGATGGAGTTACAGTGTCAACGGATAAAGTATCAGTGTCAACTGATGTTATCTACTTGGACTCATGCAAAGTGTCTACCACTATCCCACATGACATCCTGGTCATCAAAACGGAAAAAAATAGATGTGATGGATGAACAACTCATTGAATAGGAAATTGGCTGGGTGGTCACACTCAGAGAGCTGCAGTCAACAACTCAATGTCCAAGCAGAGGCTGGTGGCGAGTGGCGTTCCTCAGGGATCAGTGTTGGGACCGGTGCTATTTAACATCTTTGTAGGTGACATGGACAGTGGGATGGAGTGCACCCTCAGCAGGTTTGCAGATGACACCAAGGCAAACGATGCAGCTGACATGCTAGAGGGAAGGGATGCCATCCAGAGAGACCTGAACAAGCATGAGAGGTGCACCCATGCCAACCTCATGAAATTCAACGAGGTCAAACACAAAATCCTGCACCTGGGTCAGGACAATCCCAAGCACACATACAGTGTGGAGAAGCTTGAGTGCAGCCCTGAGAAGGATTTGGGAGTGTCAAGTGATGAAAGATTCAATATGAACCAGAAACACACACCTGCAGCCAAAAAGGCCAACTGTATCCTGGGCTACATCAAAAGAAGTGTGACCAGCAGGGCAAGGGAGGTGATTCTGCTCCTTTACTCTGCTCTCAAGAGCCCCCATCTGGAGTACTACATCCAGTTCTGGGGGCCCACCAAACAAGAACGAGGTGTTGGAGCAGATCCAGAGCAGGGCCATGAAGATGATCAGAGGGCTGGAGCAACTCCCCTGCAAGGACAGGCTGAGAGAGCTGGGGCTCTTCAGCCTGGAGAAGGCTCAAGGGGGACCCTATAGTGGCCTTCTAGTACCTGAAGGGGTCCTACAGTGAAGCTCGTGAGGATTTTATAAGGGTGTGCAGTATCGGGATGAGGGAAAATGGCTTTAAACTGGAAGAGGGGAGATTTAGACTATATATTGGAAAGAAATTCTTTACTGTGAGGGTGGTGAGACACTAGAACAGATTGCCCAGCAAGGTTTTGAATGCCCCCTTCCTGGAAGCTCTCAAGGCCAGGCTGGATGGGACTGTGAGCAACCTGGTGACCCTGCCTGCAGCAGGGGGTTGGAATGAGATGATCTTAAAGGCCCCTTCCAACCCAAATCATTCTATGATATATCCAAACAGACACCCAGCACATGGCCACATCTACTTGTACAACAGTTGCAACGCTATCACTCTAGCTCCAAGCCTACCTTCCCGAATTACCCACCCAAAGGCTTTGACTTACTGAAATCCTTCAACTTTAAAGGCTGTTTCTTGAATGCAATTAATTCAAGCAATCAGCACATAGCTGGAAACACAAGCAAATCTGTTAAAGAAGTCAGCTAACTACGTAGATGACAGATTTTCCTGTGCACTGGAGAAGAATGAGGCAGCCTGGACTGATGAACAACCCGATGACTTTTGCATTAAGGATTCCTCTCACCACAGCAGATACCCACCTTCTCACTCATTGATTCTTCAAACTTGTGATTAAAGAGGCACTTGTAAACTCGGCCTTCCCCAGCCTGAGTCTGTGAAGCAGAACAACAACATTTGCCATTAAAGATAAGACGCCTAATGCTTAACAAGCAGGCTAAACTACACCAGCAGGGATTTCATTTTTAAACTACAAATGTATTAAAGTTAATATTTCAAACAACAGCAATAGCTTCTGAACTACAGTTTGTACTTTTTAAATCTGGTCACATTCAGCAAGCAGCCCAACAGCAGATAAAAGCCAGTACAAACTGAACACGCTTACCTTCGCCTCCGTCCCCCCATTCGAGTGGCTCCACTCCCCTTTCACACCAGCTGATACCCACTCAACCACATAAGCCAATTTAGTCCATTAACCCACTAAAAATGATACTTTTTTGTTGGGTGAGTGAATTCAATACCACATTCATTGCAAAGTGACAGCTCCGAGGTGCCTGTTTTCACTATTACACACAGTCCATTCCATTCCCCTTCCCAGTGAAGTTTTATTATTTCTTTAATGGATTACTGTAGGCAAGAGGACACAACTCACGTTCTCACAGAACCGCTCCCTGTCGTCCCGGCAAGCGAAGTAGAGATGGCGGTCCAGGTGGAAATCGTCTGAGGAGAGCTCTGCTACGCGAAGAATGGCCTTCTTACACTGATCAGAAACCTGAACCCGAGGATCGTTCTCCTCCGCCTCTTTAACCAGGCCTTTCTCCAGGCATGCCACCACCTCTCCTTGGGAGTGGGCATCCTGCATGAAAAGACCACAAAAGCATTAGCGTCACAGCACTTACACAAGGAAGCAGCCCGTGGTTCTGTGAAATTAAGCAACAAAAATCACGTACAGACAGGCTTCAGAAGCCACTCTGACACAAGGCATCAGTGAATCCCTACACCATCACACACCATACACATTGCCATCCTGGTGGTCACCTTGCTGCTAACCCCTCCGGTGCTCTGAGTTTGTTTTAATGCGCCCTAATTAGATTATCACTACTTAGTCACGCTGCTCAGTGCAGTTTACCAAAACAGCCGAATTATTTTTCGTCCAACATTGTTCTCTTTGCACCATAGCAACGGCAAGCAGAGGCATCACACTAAGAACATACTTGAGGGAGAGAAAAATCTGAGTTTCTCCATGCTGAGACAAGCCTTCGCCTTGCGTGGTGATCGTTAGCCATGCTAAACAGGCCACAAAGGAACTCTGACCAAATGTAGGCTTCTCTATGCTAATCCCTCTGCAAATGGAATTAAAATACTGAACGTGCTCAGCAGCAGATGAAGTCTGAGACAAAGCAGCTCTGGCCCTGCACTGCACCCCCCATCCCACAAGCACGACAGGGCCTGGGGCTGCAACTGGTGACTGCAAATAGAGAGCTGTGCTTTGTGTAAGGGCTTAGACGAGGCAGGACAACTTATACACCACCAGGACCACTGAAAGCCATGCAGCTTTCTGTGCTGACATTCCCCCTCACGCAGGCAGCTTTTGTTCCTGGTTTAGTTTGGCCACACCAGGAGTGCAAGCGGGATCTGACGATTAAAAGCCATAAACAGAACCCAGACGTACCATCAACTGAAGAGGCTAAAAGTAGCTTTCTCCTTAAAAAGCAGGAAACCCCCAAACCACACTGCAAGCGCCCTGGTGTCTGTTTGCATTCTCCTCTGAGTGGGAACTGGCCAACCTCCATCGTGGCCAGGTGCTGGCACCTTTCAACGAACCTGCTTATTTGTCAACAGCCACTTCAGGACTGACCCTAACAGGAACCCGAGGAATACTAGTTATAGGGTACGTTTGCCATGTTCCTTAAAATTGCCATTTAGCCATAACCACACCGAACACCAACTCTATTCCCCAAAGCCCTGTGGTCAGACAGGAGCAGTAATTACAAATGGGCATGGGGAAATGATGGAAAACAGCTGCTGGAAGCTGCTCTGGTAGTGCTGCACTCCAATGGGGAGGTACAGCAGGCCACCACGTCCTCTGGTCACCTGCAGCATCCCTGAGCAAGTCAACAGGAAGGCACAAGGTAAGCTTCTCCTGCTGGGAAAGGCAGAGGCTTTCAGCTTTCTTACAGAGTGGTCAACAGATAGCTATTTTTAACCACACCTAGGGCAAACCTGACTCATAGATGCAGGATGCTGAATGCTGTATTTCAGGGGCACGATAAGCAATGACCTTACAAACAATTTTTGGTTTTGGAGAAGACCTTGCAGTGCTAGTTACCCTGTTACTGGAGGGATTTTAAAACACACCAGACTGAAAATGAACAGAAGCACACACAAATCAACACTGGCAGCTCTTGAAAGATGCTTAACCGCCCATTTTAAAGGCATGAAGAAGCAACTTGATTTTCAAAGCTTGACTAAGGTTAATGCTAAATGCTCACTGCCCAGGATTATTGCAGAGCACTGAAATGCACAAACCCACTTTCCTGGAGCTGTTGTCCCACCATCACTAACATCTCAAACACAGACTGTCACCTGATAGTGGCAGAGGCCTGCTAAACACACACACAGCATTCATCTCACCTGGGGTGCCTCGAAGCTCTGTATCACCCCCTGAAAGGACGTATTTAGATCCACAGAGGATGCAAACAGTTTCCCAACACTGCACAAAGCCAACTTCAGCACCATGCTTTGAGACACTTTAATTCTCCAGACCAAGATTCAACCTCAGGGCACACACAGGCCAAGACAGAACCTAAAACCCCTCATTTCTTAGTACTCGCTTTCTGATTTCCCCACCCCCTCACCCCCCCCCAGAATAGCTCAGGCTCTGCCATTCTTGTTTGCTTTGCTGTCATTTCCAGAAGCTCCTCCCATCAAACTTCACTCTGCCTGGGATGGGTCACACAACTTAAACTGAAGCTGCTCGCATTACAGCTAATAACCAATCCCACTTTGGACATCCTGGCTGAGCCCACAGCAGCAATCCACCACCCAGCAATTTGCTACGAGTGCACCTATTACTGGGATGGGGAAAGCAGCGAGCCCATTCTGACTGGCAGCTCAAGAAGAAAAGCTCAGTTACAATTACTAATTTCAATTTCAAATTAGATCCCCGTCGCACGAAGACAAAGCAAGCTTTAAACGCCAGGAGACCACAACCATTATAAAGCACAACAGCCAACTGAAAAGGTGATTGAAACCACTATGAAATATTTCTCCACTAACTGGAGAAAAAGAAACACAGAAGTGATATATTACAAAACTTAATGCTTTCAAATGACACGTCCACCACCCTTCTGCTGCACACAGATTGAGGCTTCCACGCTGCTCTTTATTGCTCTTGCAGAAGAGAACACCAGCAAGGAACGTGGAAGAGAAAGCCCAGAAAGCACTGCATCAGGAACAACAAAACCAGCAGGAACAGAATTCAATTAGGAAGTAAAAAAGGGAGCCAAAACAAAGCAAGAAGCATGGGAAGGGCAAACTCCTAGCTGGCAGGAGGGCTTCAGGAGGCAATGCAATTCCCCAGTACCTACAAGTGCCTTTTACTGGAAAAGAAGGCAGTTTATCCCCGTTACCACGATGAAGCTCACAGAGACAGCACAGCAGAAAGCTGTGGGTGCAGCAGTGGCCAGCAGTGCTCATCTCCATAAAAATGAGATGCATCTGTGCCCCATCTCCGTCCTCAGGTGCACAGACCCTATTTATCGCATTCACAGTGCTGCTCAGCCACACAAAAGCCTAATGATTATTTCTCTACTGGCAACTCGCAGAAGCTGCAGCATGGAAGCAAAACCTGAACCGGCATCTGATGGGAGTAAATGAGATGAGATTTCTCCAAAGCAGAAATGGGATGGAACAGAACATCAACAAAAGAAACACTTGCACAGCCATTTATAGCTGTTCCCAGAGCAGTGCAAAATACTTCAACTGCTCTGAGTGCCAAAGATGACAGCGTAACAAAAGAAATTATATGACAGGCTGCCACGCTTTCACAAACCAAGGCATAATCTTCTGGGTTGGATACCAAGGAAGTGAGGAATGTGCATAAAAGGGTCCCCCTGCCAGCTGCCTTGTGCCCACAGCCACCCAGGAGCTGGCTCTGCTCCAGACAGAGAGAATGGTGCAACCTGCCACTGCCCTGAGGGTTGAGATCAGACAAGGGACAGCAGCCCCCAGGGGGCTGCCAAGTTACATACACAGGAGCCTACCAGCACTGCCTGCGCTTCCACTATGCAATCTGGCATGCTCAGGAAATCCATCTAGATTCTCTTCCTCAGATCCCTCCAACCACAGCTATTTTAATTGGAATTGGTTTTAATTTGGTCACACCACAGGTGACAGGCACACCTGGCAGCCACAGCTCCTGCATGGCACTCCTCATTCCACAATGCCTGTTGAAAGCAAATTCCCATTTCACTAGACCCTTCAGCCCACGAAGAGAAGACAGCACTTATATTTCATGGACAGAGCCAGTTACTCAGCTGATACCAGGCTGAACCTGTGGTGCCTCTAAGTCCTTCCCATTTCCAGGGCTGCACTCTCCTTGAAAACAAGCACCGAGTTTTGCTCTTTCTGCTGCTCAAGATGGGTCAGCTGGAATACAGCAGGACTTCAACTAAAACTCTATGGATGCAAAGCACACATCTCAGCTAAGAATGACTTCTGACAACTAAGCATTCAATTGTTTTCTTCTTGTTCTTCTGCTTGGTGCTTATTATTTTTATCTTTTAAAAGTGTATTATTGTAACATCTTTTTACCTCCTCATGAGTAGCTGACAGGCTAATTTTATCCCTCAACAAGAAACTTACCATAAAACATGCTGCACTGCATACTAGCTACCTCCATTACTAACACAGGGAGGGAGAGACAGCACAGTGGTGATAAACTCGCACCTCATTACCAGAAACTGTTCTCTGTATCGCCCTCCACTCCAGTTCTCTATGGTCAAAACCAGCACTGTGTTACAGGCAGTGCTACCACAGCATGACACTGGGCACTAAAGGTCATTCTATCATTCCATTCGGGGTGGACCAGAAAGTCCCAATCCCCTCCATCAGTCTCCCTCTGGATACCTTTTCCCCAGGTCGAATGCTGCCACATTTCAGGAGGTTGATGTCGGCCTTGCAGTCATCCATGAAGCCACAGATCAGCCGGTAATCGCTGAAGATAATGGCTGTCATCTTCGTGATGTACTGGTGGCACTGGTACTCCGTGATGTTGCCTCTGTGATCCACCAAACACGACACCAAGAAGCCTTTGCCAACTGGTTCATCCGCACACTCCTTGATCTGATAAAATAAAAATACATAATAATAAAAATACAGAGGCTGTGGCATCTGGAGAAAGCAAATGCAGTGACCTTGAGGACTGTACGCCCTCTTGCTCAGTAACCATCTTTCATAATAATCACGCTGAATCCCCGCAATCAAGTGCATTTGTAGGAAAAATTATAGTTTGACAACCTTTATTTAGAAAACAGGGCGTATTACAGCATCACCAAATCACGCCTGGACCCACATGAACCACTCGACCCCTCGTACAGCACAGCATTTTGCCTGGAAGCCAGAGCCATCCAAAAGCCAACACAATATTTATGGAAGCGTTTATAACTCGCTGGGAGCTGCAAATATCACTGCAGAGGAAAACTCTCACCAAACCCGTTTTTAATCGGGCTCCGAGGAACCGACTGTTGGCGTTAAACCATTTTACACAGCGGGCTGAAAAGGAAGAAAGAAAGAAAGAAAATCATTGCTAACAAAAGCTGAAAGCCACACAGAGATCGGGAGGGCGGTGTACATGAAGAGACAGGTCCCCAAATTAAATCCAGCCTGCGCTGCTCGGAGAGCCACAGAGAGGACACAACGTCACCTTTCAAAGTGAAGGATGCAGGCAGCTCTGACAGCAGCTTTCCAAAGAAAGGGGGAAACGTGGCTGCTCACCAGCATTCTTTATGCTGAGCTTCGCTGCAGGAAGACAGCGAGCAAGCCTGCTTCCAAAGAGCTGCACCTTGGGCTTGGGAGCCAACGAGCCCAACCAGTGCACAGCACTGGAACCAGTCCCAGTTCTTATTATTGCTTAATAAAGCAATGCTAGGAATCACAGCTCAGCCACACAACAAGAACACGCATACCTGTCAGCAAAAGAAAAATGGGCTACCACTATGCTAGCAGTAAATGCCAACTGTATGCGTTAGGCCGCTGTAGAAACACCATTAAAACTCATGGAATTGTTTATGCACCTGCCTCGACAGCAGACAGCAAGAGACCAAGCACGATCATCACTACTCATCCGGCTCCTTTTTGTCTTTAAATGAAAACCACTCACCAAATGGTAACATAGCAGCGATTCGTGCCGCTCACCACAACTTCAGCACAACGCTGGCGGGGACGCATTTAGCACAGCTCAAGTTCTGTGCTTTCCCTGCTGCTTTTAGACATCACGTCCCAGATTTAGAGGGCATCGTTTACAACAACGCCAGATTGTCACTGTACAGAAGTGGTAATTACACAGACTGTTAAAAGAGCATTTACAAGAACGCCTTGGTAAAAATCCTGCAGCAGCTATGTGACATAAAATGGGGTGGGAGGGGAAACATCTTTCCATGACTGCAAGAAGTGGAATTCAAAAGCTCTGTCAGTGTTTGCTTTCGGAAGCTACCAAACTCCAAACAATACAAACCTCTAAGACAAGCTGCTCTCCTTCCAATCCCCACCTCCCAGCCTTCTTGTTCTAGCCATGTTTTTTGATCCCTCCCTTACACTGAGTGACGCTTTCCCCACTAGTGCTATTCATTCTTATTCAGCTCAGCTCGTGGTAAGAGAAAGAGCAGAACCCTAAAGCCTATAAAGGGACAGCAATCAAGCATCCTTCACTTACACCACCAACTCCACAAGTTCTGGGGCCAGGCTTCTGCTGACACCCCCCGCTTCTCGGATCCCTGTGTGCTACTCTTCAACTAACTGAAAACTTGGTAAAGAAAGGGAAACGATGCAGGTGAGTCCACCAAACACAAGGAGATGTGTGGAACCACTGCTTAGCTGCTCAGCACTGAGACACTCCTGCTTAAGGAGCAGACCTGCACTGCTTAAAGTCTGTCCTACAAACCTGAGTTGCAGATAACCTGCTGTTCATGCAACTTGCTTCAGGAAAACCTACATCAAGGGCCACAAAGGAGCTACTATCTAGAGCAAACTGAATGCTTATAAAGACGTTTTTGCAGAATGCAGACAGTAACTCCCATTCAGTCAGACTCCTGCAGCCACAGGGCTTACCCAGAACGTTCCTGGCACACGGTTCTTCATCACAAGGAGATGAGACAATCTCAGTGTCACGGGAGCACTTCACACTGGCTTACCTCTGCGATGGTGGACTTGCAGACTTCTCTGGCCACGGACTCGAACTTGGGATCTGTAGTCAGATTCAGCTTGTAGTTCCACAGGAGCTAGGGAGAGCATTTGTAGAAAGAGGGTAAGCCCTTCCCATGGAGGAATTGGTGCTTTGCTTCAAGAAATAATCAGACATCAACATTCCAGATCAGTATCATCATCCCTCTACAGCACAACAATCAATGCAAAGTCTCCTTGACAACAACTTTGTCTCCTCATTTCTCCAGCGCATTTCTTATCTTGAACAAATTCAGACTGCCAGAAATCTCTCTGTAAGGTCACGAGCTGACTCACAGAAAGGAAATACAGCTAATGAAGACATCTACGCAGCCAAAAGGAGAAAAAACAATGAGAGCTGCAAGATGCTACCTGCGGCCTGTTCAGCTACACACTTCTGTGCCATGGCTCTGCTGCCTTACATACACAATTTAACAAAATCCTCAATGCAAGCAGGTTTGATGCTGAACACCTAACTAAAGCCTTGAAAAAAAGGAAGGAAAATGCATCCAGGCTCTTACTTGTTCCCCTCTGCAAAGGGCTGCACCCAGACAACTTTCTGGATGCAAACACCCTTTGGACCTACAGGTCCTCTTCTGCTGAGCAGACTCGTCCATCAGAAACAGGGCTGCAAAACACCACAGTCAGGATGGTAAGAGCCAGAGATGAGCTCATGCAGAAGCCCGGATGCATTGGGTCACCCTGCAAGAATCAATCTCGGGCAAGTTACGCTCTGCAGATAGATCCCCGCCTCGGCTTTCCTCCTGAGGCACCACAAAGTGAAAATAAAGGGTAAGAAAGCAAAACCTCGGCAAATTAATAGCCAGAGATGTTGCCCAAGAGGAGCACTATCAGCTCATCTGTTTTTCTCCAGAAATTTATGTTGTTTAAACAGAGATTAAACAACCTTAGAGAATTCATTTCTAATGCTCTGCCTCCACGACAGAAGCCAAATGAAGATCAAAACGCTCGAGTTTTGTCAAACTTCTATTCTGAAACCTCAGCCGTAAGCCAAACGTTGAGAAAACGGGAATGTGCTCCGACAGAAGGAGAGCAGCTCTGCACCAGCTCTGAGATGGCGGAAGCACACACAAAACTAAAAGCACTCCTTTTTCACGCCTCCTCATATGGGTCTGTAGCAGTGAAAAGTTAAAAAACATAAATTCTAATGTATTCTGGAGGGCATAGGTTGTAAACATACAAGTTGAATAAGTTAAGAATAAGCAGGGAGCTTGTCCTCGCAAAGAGCACGGAGCATCTCCCAGCCAGAATCAGAAGGACAAGAAAGAGGTGTGAGAGCACTAAAATGCACTTGTAAACCTCACAGGGCACAAGATCTCTCCAATGAAACTGTCCCACAGGCAGAAGAGAGGTTACCTTTGTGGCTTAAAAACACACATTTTGAACCTCAACAACATTTTCCCAGGAAAGGATCAGCAGCTGTAAAACCAAAGCTTCCAACTGCTGGACATACCCAGCTGGACAGCAGGGCCAAAGTTTGTTTTGGCCTCCATCACTAACGAACCAAATCGCAGCTTCTCAAAAAGGCTCTGCCTTTTTTATTTTACCCTTCTACACAGGCTCAGCATGACAGTCTGAAACCTGGCTAACAGTTTGCTCAGCTAAACACAGCACTGCGAGGAAATCTGTTCCCAAACTAGCCAAGCGGTCCAAACTGCCTTGAAATATCACACCCTCATGGCATTCCGCAAGCAAGTCGAAGAATTTAGCAGCTGTGAAAGCAACACAGAAGGCTTCAACAGCCGAAACGAAGAGTTTAAATTCAGTACTGCTCACACCTCTCCCAGAAGGAGCACAATATATTGCTCCCAGTAACACACAGGAACCATCCCCCAGGCGCAAACCAGGAAAGATATCTGCTATCTTCCTCTGATACAGAAGTTTACAGTGTTTCCTTCTGAAGTTTTCAGTAACAACACACTGGCTGCTCTTGGTTAGGAAGTCATGTTGTGCTTTTCCTCTATTGGCCAGCAACTCAAGCATGTACTAACTGATGCCTCCTGCAAACTCTATGCAAAGTACCTGGGCTGAAAGAGATACAAGCTGCAAAGGGCCCAGGGAGAGGCAGAATACAACAAAGCCATACTTACGTGGTTGCAGTCTGAAGAGATTTCGTTGTCTGGCTGAAAGGAGATTAAAAAAGAAAGAAGTGTCAGTTCATAAATGTACTCAGCAAACAGAACACAAATTAATATGGTGATGTCTCAAAAAATTAACACAATAGGAAGTGTAAAAAAAGCTGCACAGTAAGGTGATGGCACCCAAGCATCCAGGAGGCACCAGGTACTCCAGGTACAATATGGGATGGAAGTGGCACAAGGAGAGCACTGAGGGAGATGCCACAAAACCATCGATGGCACATTCACATGTGGCCCAACTGCCC
Organism: Callipepla californica brunnescens; assembly: GCA_023055505.1. NCBI lineage: Eukaryota > Metazoa > Chordata > Aves > Galliformes > Odontophoridae > Callipepla > Callipepla californica. The sequence continues at coordinate 324,536 of JALIRH010000016.1, read as the reverse complement.
CAACCAAGAAAGGCAAACAGAACCAGTGGGAAATCACAGACTGAAACTGACAGCAACTGAAGGGATGTAAAGAAACAGCAGCTCATACACAAAAACACTGACCAACAAACAATCCTGGCTCAGCAGTCTCTGCTCGCCAGCAGCCCAGCCACCCAAACTCACCATTTCAGAGAGCACCAACAGGTCCATGGGAGAAAGGGAGCATAGGAAAGGCTCCCAAGTCCGTAATTACAGCCATTACCAACCAAGTCATTGCTGTTCTGAAAAGCAGGACGTGGCAGAAATAACCTTGCCAGCTACAGTTCCTAACAATGAACCTACCTGAAGGCTTGCAGCAATTCAACACAGCTTGAGCAGGCCACTACCACCTAAAACCATCTCTCTGAAGAAATAATCAGTTTGAAAATTAGCCTTTCAAAAACCTCGATATCCTAACAGATGTCTGCTCAGGGTCCTCAAAACACAGAGTTGATTTTTGCAAATGAAACACCATGACAAAACCCAGGCTGTGCCACCTGGAAGCAGCAGCTTTAACTTTCTGTACCCACCCTAACTGCCCAGCAAGACGGAAGCCTCAGGCTACAGCCAACTTCAGATGCAGAAAAACGCCCTTGATGGATGGTGCTTCTGTTTGCAATATTATATGCACTAGCACTGTAGTTACCCCACAGAGGAGGGACATATTCAGTAACAGACCAGCAGGAGAACCCAGGGGGGCTGGGGAGCCCTTCCCAAAGCGCCCCAGTCACTCAGACATCCTGTAACCTCATTCACTTTGTGTCACTTGCATCAAAGCTTAACACTCGGTGTGGTTTTTATGGAGAGATGAGCCCAAGCAGATAACAGACCGGTTCACACTGGCTTGGGAAGTTTAGGCAAGCTTTTCTGGAAATACAGGACACTCGAACACTGCGCATTAAAATACAAGGCTGAGAAACCAAGCCTCGTTCTTCTGAGAAAGGTCACAAAGTTACACAGAAATAACACAGCTCTGGCACTGCATACATTCACAGCTCAGCAGTTGAGCTCACAGAAGCGAGGGACGCAGCCACCAATGCCTGACCCCTGACCAGCTCAGCTGCTCCTCACCTCCCACCACTGTGAGCGTGCGAGGGGCAGTGCCAACTGCTTCTCCCCGTTGAAAACTAGCAAAAGGGAGAGAAGTATTTTTACCTTTTGCATCCCATTCACTGAAGGGCTGAGTTTTTGAGGAAGAGTGATCTCGGCAACAGTGCTGGCTTTCTGAGAAGGATGCATCCACCCAATTCACTCCAAAAAAGGAGTTTCGGCACAACATGCTTGTGCAGAAGGCAAGAACCATGGAAGAAAATGGAAAGCTAAGCCCTGAATTAACACTAAGAAAAGCTAAGGAGCAAAAAGAGCCACTCTGTGCCACTGCCAGGTCACAAACCTGATAAACAGCGGTCATGAGACACACGGCACTGGGAACACCTGGCACCACACAACAGTCAGGCACTAGGGAACAGAGGACACTGCGCCAATTGGTGACTGAGAGCTCCTCCTACACCCATCCCCAAGGACAAAGACCAAGGATCCAAACCCAGTTCACACTACTGGATTTTGGTGGGCAAGGTAAGAATCCTAGCAGGCTACCAATGATGAAGCCTCTCATCCACTAGTGTGTCTGTACAGCCAGGGCAGCCCCTTCCCAGGTGCAGAATCCAGCACTGCTCATTGAACTCCACGCAGGTGGTGATCACCCAGCTCCCTGGATGTCTGGATCTCCCAGCTGACAACAGACAACCTCCTTTCAACTTAGCATTACTGGTGATGGACAGCTATCGGCTGTGGGCAGCCTCCAGGCACCAGGGACAACCTGGGACTGGCCCAAGCGAGAGCCAACAGAGAGCCAACAAGAGCCAGCACACAGCAAAGCAACAAAACAAAAAGGCGATTTGCTTGCAATGGGCGTTCTCTGCCTAACTTGGGAATGGACTGTGCAAAGATCAGAAGGTCCATTAGGAAAGGATGCCAATTAGAGCAGCCACCTCCCCACGACAGCAGGCAGGTCAGGCCAGGCTGGGGGCCCAGCAGGGCACAGTGTATGGGTCCGCAGCACGAGGCAGGATTGAATTCTTTCACTCTGACCTCAAACAAACAAACGTTTATCACCATCACACGCAGAGATACAGCAGATAACCCAGGAGCTGTTAAACAAGGAGGCTATCAAGCTGCTAAAGGGAAAATGACTCAGGAGCCACATCCTTCCTGCAGGTAACAGCGGTGCCTTTGTCCCTGCGCACTGTGCTGCAATGCGAGGCCACAAGGAGGCAATTCAGCACTCAGGTGTCAGGCAGCTGGCTTTGCACTGCCAGCAGCAAGGCAGGAATCCTTCTGTGATGAGAGGAAACCGTCCAGGCCCCAAACCTGCCAGAAGTCCCTCAGCTCCGTGCTGGAGTGCATATGGCTGCAGCAAGCCGAGCTCGCACATCCTGCACTCCTGCAAGCATCATGTGGGATCAAAAAAAAAAAAAAAAAAGTTAAACTGGTGATAATTCAAGTCCAAAACAGATGAGGAGTCTTCATAATTTACTTACACGCAATAAAAGTTAAACTTGTTAAGCTAAGCTTGAAATACTCTAATGCCAGTGAGCTGCTGGTGCTAAAAACAAATGCGATGCTGCTGTGTTAGCAACATCTGAATGTGGCCACACGTGTTTTTTAAAAGAGCAGGTTGGAAGCACAGCACTGTGTGCTCACAGCTCCCGAATGCCAGCTCCCACATCCTTTGTGGATCTCCCGTGAACACTTCCCTACATCACCACAAACACAGAGCCAAAGCATGCCCTGCCATCAGCCAGCGGCTGCAGGAATCATCCCCTCCTGGGTCAGGCACTCCTGCTGCTGGCAAACAACGTGCTGCCAGTTACGTGCACCTACTGACCATCTCTGCCACACACAGAGCTTCACTCTTTCCTCCACCTGAATGCCACAGAAGCCTAGCAAGTCTTACCCCTTCCTACATAGCTTTGATAAAAAATCAAAATCATTTTAGTACCTGTCATGTTTTGCTGGCTGCAGAATGATGCCTTAGCAGGCTGCGTGCTCTCCTGACTCTTTGTACAAACACCCCTTTCCTGCAGGGACAGAAAACACCCCAGTTTGATTTTGGATGTGCTGCAAGTGAACACAGTGCAGCTGAAGGGCACACACCAATTTTGACAGCCCAACATTCCTGCAGGCTCTTTACTGCCAGCAGCCCTCTCCTGCAGCTCCTCCTGCTTCTATCCCTGCACAAGGGGCCCCTGAGCCCTGCAGCTCTCTTTGCAGCAATCCTCTCCATTTCAACACCAGCCTCAACCATGAGGGTGTTCTAATGCTCAGCACCATCAAAGCAAACTCATCCCAGATGTCTGTTTTTGCTCTTGCTCTGCTGCGCCTCTCCGTCCTCCTGGAGGTTTTCCAGCCCACCCCAATGCACCGCAGAGCAAGACGAGCCCCAGAGTTATTTGTTTGCCACCGAAGTTTAGGTAGCACTCCCCACTTTCTGAGTGAGTCCTGTTTGCTCATCCCCTGCTCCCACAGCTATCAGAATGCTGTGCTGCAAAGCAGTGCAGCTCCAGCTGCAGCCAGCTCCATCACCCAGCTGCTGTGCAATGCCAGGCTGCCCCCGTCCAGGGCTTTGCTCAGCACCAACAGAAAACAATGCTCCCAGCATCCAAGCAGCCAATATTCATATTTCACTTCGTTATTCAAAGCGTGGTCTCAGTGCTCCTATTTTCCATGCTCCGAGCCTTACATTCTTCCCCCAGGAGCGCTCCCTTCCCTTCTTTCAGTGGGGCACAGCTGTCCCATCCATCAGGGGCCCTGACCCCAGGGAGCACGCCCATCACTCAGGGCAGCAGCAGCACTTCTCTCAGCCCAGGACTTACATCCACACATTCCACCCTGAACCAAAATAAGCCGGCACCCAAGCAGGTGGGAGGCAGCCTCAGCTAATTTTAACTCCTGCCAGCTCTTCCGCTCAGAGGCGATAGAAACCAAATACCTCAAAGCAGCTCAACCACAAACCACAGGAAGAGCAGTGTTACTCTGAAGCCCTCCCTCCCCCAGGACACCGGCCCTGCTCTCACCCAATGCTTTAAGGCTGAAGACAAAGCAAATCTTGAATCACAGAACCATTAAGGCTGGAAGGAAGCCCTCAGACTCCCCCAGCCCACCCCCACTATGCCCAATGACTGAGTCCCTCTGTGCCCCTTCTGCCTTTTAATTAAATCTCTGCTTCCACCCAGCAGCAGCCCGATGAATGGCAAAGTAATTTGGCAGATAATGTCTTGCCGTTTTTAAGCGTTATTAAAAAGATAGAAACATTAAGATGCAAGCATTTAAATAATTACAGAGCAGATCTATTTAGTCAAGAAAAATACTGAGCTTAGCAATAAAGGCTAAAATTAGCTGCAAAAATAATATTAGAAAACTCCAGAAGAATTACTGCTGTGTTCAAGCAAGACTGAAACTATTCCAATCCAGGCTTTGTGCTCACTTGTATCTACCTGGAAGGCACGCAGACTGTGCAGGCAAACTGCACTCCCAACACCTGGTTCCCACTCATCAAGGCTAAGATCAGAAGGCCAAGATGAGGCCAGCTGATCCAAGCATCCTTAGGCACCCTGCACTCAGGCTGAACAGCACACGGACGGGAATCCTTCTTTCTGGAGGTGGATGCGATGCAGCACAGCTGGCACACTTAGTTTTTCTGCATGCAGGTGGATGGTAAGCTTGCAGCAAACCCGTGGTGTTAGTGCCTGCACTCTGGATGGCTGGAGCTGATCACCTCAGGTCTTTTGCAGCCTTAACCACTCTATGAGAAACGCAGCACTGCTTTGCTTCCGCCTGCTCTGTCTCAAAGTCCTTCCACAAAGCAAGAAATACCACATTAAATAAATGCTCAGAGAACGCAGCAAACCAATGGTGCTGGGATAAACAGTGGTCTGGTTTAAACCCACCAGGAGGAAGGAGGTGAACACAGCAGCTAAGGCAGCCACCTCCACGCTGCATCCTCCTCCGTGCACTAACCATGCTCAGCGCTCAGGCTTTCCTTCGGGAGCGTGCCGGATGGAAGCGATCGCTGCCCATTCGCTTCTCACAGGGAACTGCACTTCATCTGGAAGGAGTTATCCAGCAAGCTTTATTGGAACCATCTGCACCAATAAGGAAGTGAGTCAGCAGCTGCCGGCAGCCCTGATTCACCGCCCGGCGCTTGTGCTATTTAGGAACCTCCGACGAGCAGTTCGGATGTAGAACACAGCCCCATCCACATGCATTTGTTTTTGCTTTGCTCAGGCACCGTTTCTCCAGCAGCGCAGGCTGGGCACGGCGCTGCGCAGCAGATCTCCAGCCTGCATGAATCATCGTGTTGTCTTTATGTTACTGGATGAAAAGCAAATTCTGTTTATTTTAACCCCGGATAAAATCACTTGGAGATTCTCCAGCGAAACTCGATGCGAATAAGTCCTCAGAGACAGCGAGGAGGCAAGGTTTCCATGGGACTGGTAGCAAGCTAGCAAATGAGAACCCCGTCTGCCTTCAGGACTGGCAAACAAAAGCCCTGTTACAGCAGCAAACCGAGTGCCTTTCCTCAGTTTGTCCCTTACAGAAGTCTGCACACATGCTGCTACAGAAGCTCTGCACTTCCCCACGAGGGCTGTGGTGCTCCCATGGAGCTGGTTCCCAGCAGAAGGCTGACGTCTCCAGTACCAGAGCACCCCATAACTCCAACAGCTCCTCTCCAAAGAGCAGCAGGCCTTGCAGCCTGAGCTCTCCCACCTCAATAGCTACACAGGGCTGTTCAGCCACACGTTTTGCTTGGAAAAGCTGGATGTGATGGTAATTCAAGAGGATTTAAAATGACGCCGTGGTAAACAGCCAGATCAGCTTCCCTCAGGCCAAGAGAAGAAATTATAGCTGGTCAGCTTCACACAGATGAGCAGGTTTGAAAAAAATAAAGACATATTTGATGCTGGATGTTAAAAGAGAGCTCAAGGAGCCTTCTGGAAAGCAACGTTAGTAAAAAGATGTCTTACCGGTATGCAGCGAGCCAGACACCTGCACACAAATCCTTCCAATTACTGTTTCCATAACTCCTACTTAAAAAGCTATGAATAAAGACAAGCTGCAATTAAAGAGACTGAGCACACCTCCAGTTTCTCTGCTAATAGCTGTGGAGTGGAAATAACAGGGGAGGAAGGGGCAGGGAAGGAAAAGGAGAACCCAGCTGCTGCCATGCGACTCAACCACACCACTGCTGTGCCACTGCTGCCGTCAGAACATCAGGCTTCAACCACCAGTCCCAGTGCTCTGAGCTGGCTGGCTGTAATTCCTCCCAGCTGTGCCTGATTTTGTTGTTCACCAGTCAGAAGGATGGGATGGTAGCCCTAAATCCTGTCTGGGATGCAGGCTGGAAGGACTGCAGCGTAATTAGCAATAAGATGGAGAGGTGACGGCCTCAAGTTGCACCAGGGAAGGTCAAGTTGGATATTAGGAATAATTTCTTCTCCAAAAGAGCAGTGATGCACTGGAACAGCTGTCCAGGGAAAGGACATGGGGGTCACCATCCCCGGGGGTGTCCCAGAGCCAGAGGGCACTGAGGAACATGGTGGGGTGGGGTTTGAGTTGAGGTTCTAAAAGGTCTCTTCCAACCTTAATGGCTCTACGACAAGCACATGAGCAATACTGCACCTTCCCCCTGATTCTTCCACTACAACTACAAGAGAACCTCAGAGTTGAGGTACGTAGTGGGCAGCAGTTATCACTTGATAAGAACACCATGCTCTGATGGCGTTGCACTGTTGGCCTGCTTGAAGTTACACATTAAAGCAGCGTTCTCCTACCATCTCAAGGCCAGCAGGGCTGAAAAAAATAAACATTACACTATAAACTCCAGCCACTACTAGCACGGAAATCCACAGCAGACATCACCTGGCTTCCAGGAATGCTGCCGTGATGCTGACAGCAGTACCCAGGCAGCCCTCACCGCAGAACCTGGTTGCATTCTGTCCCACCCATTAAGCAGAACCAAAAAAACCAAAGATGTTTTCCTTTGAAGACAGCACTTGAAATAGTGCAAAGGGATTTGTTAAAGCCCTAAAGCTCCTACCAGCCACCTCACTCCCTGCTTTCCCCTCACCATGCCAACTGATGCGCTCTCATTGCCCTCACGTAGACATATTTTTTGCCCACTGTGAATGTTCAGGCCCTTTGTGTGCAGATTATTATCTGGACGATAAGGGAAAAAAAACCCGCTGGCGTAGCTCAACTTCTGCAACAACAAGGTGAGATCTGAAAGCCGGGTCAGCCCAGCTGGAAAACAAACGATGACTTCGCTCTCCAGTGATCTCCTTGCTCGGCTGGAACGGATGCTTTAAACGTGTGCAGAAAGTAGTTTGATATTCCCAGATAAAGTTCTGCAAGGTAGGAGCATCCCCAGTAAGTGTGCGTGTGGCACAACATGATCCATGTAACAGAGGGATCAGTTGCATTAGGCATTGTCAGACACAAACCTCAGGGTTTCCCCCACCCCTAGTAAATGTAAAGTGCTTATCCACAGATTTCCATCCACTTTAGGTGATAAGGGAGAGATGCTGCCTTGTGCAGTGAGTTCTGAAAAGGCACTGAACACGGGGAGTCCCAGTGTAGGGCATGGCAATGGCTTCCACCCCCACTGCCTTGGGAACAAGAAGCAAGGACAGAAAAGCCTTAAAGCAAGCTAAGGACTGCCAGTTTTAGGCAGTTTTCACTTTATCGCACACGGACCAAGCGTTCCAAAAGCAGTGTTTTCAGGCTCCCTGAAGCCTGCAAAATTGCATTCAGTAAATTCAGGTTTACATTTGTAGCTATACCAGAGCACTTAATGCGTTAACCTGAGGCAATCAGATTAATATGGATATTTTTATAATGGATAATCCAGGAAATTAGCAAACAAGCCTTGACACTGGAGTCAAGAAGAGACGATGCTGTGGAGTAACACAAGAAAACATCTTTCTTAGCTCATCGTTTTCCCAAAACAGACCCCAAACCAATCAGCTCCAACACAAACCCCGTGGAGGATTTGTGTAAGTGAAGTAGCACAGCTATACTGCAGAGAATCCCCCCAAAAACAAGCCCACACCCACATCACCCTCCCTGCCTCTCCTCAACAACTGCCACAGAGAGATTCCGCTTATTTGCTGCCTTCTGCTGATCTGCAGCCACTCAAGGACGGACAGCAGGGGCAACAAGTGGAGCAGGGCAAATGGTCAAGCTTTTCAGCAGACTCACCCTCCAAACCAACCCAGCACCTGGGGATAGGCCAGAAGCCAGCAGAAAAATCTGTATTCTTTTCTCTATGGGATGAGCAAGATCATCCAACCAAACGCTGACACCCTAGGGACCTCAGAGACCAAAGGGCACAAACCTGCAGGGAAGGCACACTCACATGCTCACTCTCCTGAGTCATTAAAATGGATAGCAGGTCTGCTGTACCATGTGCAGCCAATTCTGCATGCAGACTGGATGAGAAGAGGCAGCAAGTTGCAGACAGGTATCCGTAACCCCACCATGCCACATGCATCTTCCAGTGCTAGATGCCCTGCACTTCTCAGAACAAAAAGCTCATTTGCTCCTTATCAGTTACATTGGTAGTTACACGTTAGAGACCACGACTTGCAAACCTAGCACTCTGCAGGCAAGTACCACGTTGCTAGAGACACACAGCAACCCCAGGAGAGCTCTGACACCAAACCCACCCAGGTGCACTCTGCCGCTTCCACACAGCTCCCAGGCTTGTTATCACAAGCCTTAGTGCTGCAGCTTCCCACGGGTTCACACATTTGCAAGTAATAACTTCAGACAAAGGAGGCTCCTGCCATTTGAACCTGCAAAGCTGCTTCTCAGAGAGCAAGTGCTGCTACCCTGCTGTCAGCCCTGAGTCCTCAAGTAGGCATCTTCAAACAAGTGACAGCCCTTAGAAACCTGAGCGGTTCCATTCATCCTCACAATGCAAACCTGCAAGGGAAGCACATTACTCAAGAACATACCCTTCTCTTGTGCTTTCCAGCGAACTCGCCTTGACTAATTCCCAATGCCAGAGTCAGACAACGATCACTTGTTGAGTGCAGCATCCTCAGAGCTCTGTGGTGCACAAAGCAAGCTTGCTTCTGCAAATGCAGACTCACTGCTAAGAGCATGCTGCAAAGGGGCAGCGGGTGTGGGGTGGCTTCCCTGGTGTCCAACACCAGCTCTGCAGCTCACCACAACCCCTGGGACCCACTCCAGACCTGGGGGGAGCAACTCCTCAGTGCAGCACAGAGCACCTGGAATAGCAGATTTCTCCATGCACCACATTAAAAGCAGAGCAAATAATGGCAGAGACTCAATTCCTGGTAAGAACCAAGCTCGCTGACCCCCTGCAGCCCTGAGTTCATCCTCCTCTTTGTTTTGCTCACCAGGGTGGCTGCCCTACCACGCAGGAAGCCTTGCAGGAACAGGTGAGGTCCTACTGGTACAGGTGGGGCACACAGTCAGCTCGCTGCCCCTCCAGATAAGGAAAAGAGAGTTAATCCATCAGCTATTTGAAACGAAGCCTTGATCCTTCTTCCCCATCTTCTATTTAAAGTTGCAGTGGGAGTAGGATTAGCAGAGTGAGGCTTTGTACTACGAAGGCAGGAGAGGTGTGCAGCTTTTGGGCTTTATGCAGCATTATACCCCAGACAACCAGGAGCAGGTTTTCCCTGCACCAGAACTGATGGCATTCTGTTGACAGTCTGACATTTCGTCACTGCCCTCCTGCAAAGCTGAAGCTGAATTTCAGAGGCGGAGGCAAAACAAGCTTCTGAGCACTTCCTTACCTCATTCTTATCATTCCAAATTTGCTCATTTTGCATTACAGATCTTTAATTGCCAGCATTAGAAACAAGCAGCGAGCCGAAAGTCAAGTGGGTCTCAACATACCTTGAACAGCAAGACAGCACTAAATCAGCTGTTACAAACCTGGCAGCAGGGGATGCTCAAAATGATCAGGTTCTTGAGGATGGAGGCACAACCCCACACTGCCCCAGGAATGCCAGGCAGCCCACTCCATCCACTTTCCTGGCTGGCAGCTGCAGTGAGCCAGCATCCAAGTTATAAACCACTGTTTGAAGGCAAAAGAGCCATTTGGCAGCAGGGGGATTGCTGCGCCTTGGTGGGGGCTGCAGCAGAGTGAAGGCAGTGCTGGAGCTGAACAGATGCTGGGGATTTCCCTGCCTAATGCACATTAGCACTTAGTATTTGCAATCCCGATCCCCAGCACCGAGCAGTTAATTTGCATGTTAATTAGAAGCAGGTCACCAGAAAATTACACCAGGCAGCCTTTCTGCGCTGACTGGAAGGGGCAGAGAAGCTTTCTTCCCCTGAACACCCACATCTGCAGGCACATCTCTTGTGGTCAGCAAGCTGCCCAGAGCCTTGCCCTGAGCCCAAGCACATCCATCCCCACACACACATCACATCATGACCTGTCCTGAGACCAGACACCTTCTGCAGCTCGCAGGGCAAAGAAGTATGTCTGAGCAACAGAAGAAATAACAGGAAATGATTCTAAACAGAAAGCCTCCTGCTTTCACACAGCACAAAGTGCACCTGAAAGAAAAGTGTAAGCTGTGCAGAGGAGGTGTGTCCTAGTGGGACCAGCTATGCCTTGCACAATCACCCCGTCCTGCTTGCTGCTGGCACACCTTGGAAGGGTTAAGAAGGGACAGCAGAGAGAAAAGGACAAGAGATGGGTGCAGCAATCCCTTTGCTCATGCTAGCACACTGAATGCCATAGTTTTGTTTGAGGAGCTACACTGCTGAACTAGGTGTAGCCTCCCAAAGTTAATGGCTGGCCAAGGGTGCAGGTTTGGTCAGTATCTCGGCTCACAGCTCAGTCCTGTAAGCAAGCAGCAGGCATAACCGAGTGCACAGCAACAAGCTGTGGCACAGGAGACTCCCCTGAACCCAGCAACAGCAAAGAAAGCATCTCATGTACACATATTGCAATGGAATGAATGAAACCACCTGTGGTTTGGTCAAAGATATCCTTGCAGGAAAACGCAAAGCTGCTGCAAACCAAGGAAAGTACTCTGTGTCAGCTCAGCCAGCTGCAAAGTTCGCTTTGATTTTAACCAGCAGCAGCGTTTGAACTACTTGTACCCAGCCTGCAAGGCAGCCTGCACAGCCACACATCCCTGTGTTGGATTTTAACACCTAATTAAGCAGGTTTCTGAGCACAGAACGCTGAGCAGGGGACCACCAGCCGTGCTGCCTCTTTAATAACCCTTAGCGCAAGCAACACAGCGCCGTGGCTGACCCAACAAGAAGCAACCTGCTTTTGTTTCAAGTACCTAAGAGGAAAGCTGAAAATTCTATTATGTTATTAGCTAAGGAATTATTACACTCCCTGCAATGTACAGGGATACCCACAGCTCCATCAGTGCATCCTGACCTTGGCTGTCTGCAGGGATGGGGCACCACTGTCTCTCTGAGCATCTCAGCACTCCTTTACTGCAGTTCAGCAGCCATACGACCAGGACAGGAGGCAGGGCAGACACGACTCCTGCGAGCACAAAAGCTCTGAAGAATGCTAATTGCATAATAGTTCAAGCTTTTAATTGAAGAAAATAAACCCACTGCGGTTGGCTCCTACTCCTTCAGAACCATCACTAGAGGCTAAGTCCCAGCCCAGCTGACATCCCCTGGTTGCTCCTGGACGTTTGTATCACTGCCTGAGCTCATATTCAGCCCAGGAACACGAGCCATCGTTTCTAGCCACTCCTCAGAGCACACAGCACTGTGACCTGCCAGTTAATTTTATCTCTAGCCACGCTTGAACAATCCCTCGATAACAGAACAGGGACTTTTTCCTTTCAACAAGAGCTGTATCAACAATGAAACAAAGCAGACGAGCGAAGCACAAAAGCACCGCCACCAATGGAAGATAAGAAAACACACAACGCGTGCTCCGCAATCACACTAAGGCATGAAATTCCAGCTTTGCACTGGTTTCCGAGGGAGCAGAGAACACAGTCTGCACGTTGCTGCTCTGTCTTTTCACCTGGAAACCTCAAGGAGGTTTTCCTCCAAGCGCTGCTGTTGGAGCAGCCCCAGCGGTCCCACATCACTCATTTGCTGATCCCACTGGGACCTGAGCTGCCATGGGTTGAGCACACACTGAGCAGGAGCCACGGGTGTGACAAACCTGCTGCTTCTCAATGAGTAATGCAAAGAATTCCTGCAGCAAAACCCTGGGCCGTGGCAACGCAGGCTGATGGCTGACTTTCTGCTCCCGAATCGTGCTGATGCATTCCTCCTTCATTTGTGTACACCCATCGTCATGCGTTACTATGAGCACGCAACACACGGGCTGGCTAATTAGCTGGATGAAAGGAGACTTCACGTTTCCCAGTTTCCTCAATATAACCAATTTAAACACAGTCCTTTATCCCTTCAGGGTAAGGCCGCCTGCCTGACATTAATTAACACCGAGTCCGCTGCAATTTGTACACAAGAAAATGGAGCAAACCACGTCTGAGATACCATCAGAGACGGCCCTACGCAGCTCACACCACGGGTGTATGAATACAAGCAAACATTCACAGGAACTCCCCACATCTGCCCTTTCAGCCTCCACCAAGCACACGCCAACAGCTTCCGACCTGAAGCAGAAGGCAGATCTCTCATTAGGGAACTCCAGCTAAGGGGCCTGCATGTTTTAACACACAACATATAAAGAAAAACTTACGTCCTCTCCTACTATCAGCTCAGGCCAATTTCTTTACCCACATTTCCCACCAAGAACTCGGTGTTTCTGGGAGAGCTTAGCCTCACTCAGCTCCCAATGGCCCTGAAGACACAAAGTCCTGGTGATCCAGCACTACAAACCGAGTGCCTCCGGTTGTTTTGATTAGATGCAGGAGATTTAAAATACATAGAGAGAAAGCAGATGAGAAAAAAAAAATAAAACGATCTGCAAGTAGCTTCAGGTCTCCAGTGTATTGATCAAGAACTTAATAGAGTAATTAGCCAGGGTTCATTAAAACATGCTTTCCATTAGGTATCTAATCTGAATTCATTTACGCAGCCACATAGCACAGGTGCAGAGTTTTAACCCCCTTGAGCCCAGCTCGCCACAATACAGGCAATTCTTCCCATCAGGGCTTCACCAAATCCCTGCCCTGTTTCTCCCATGTGGAGCCAAAGCCTTTCTCCTCCCGCTTTCAGCAGCATCTCTGCAGGTTGATGGATCCCACCCTGAGCCCAAGGTCACCACACTTCAGTCTCTCCTCAGAACGCTCCCTGTGTGCACCACAAATCCAACAGCACACGCTGGGACACGGCTTTCCAGGAACACTCTCCTGTAAATGTTCCACCGATGCATCTCAAAGACACCTGAATTTGGGACAGCAGGACCTTGGGTCCACGTTCCCCTGCCTGACACAAGGCAAATCACTCAGCTCAGAAAGGGAAAGCAAAAATATGTCCGTAGGACTGGCCTGTTCCATCACTGCTACCATGTGCAGAGTTCAATGGCACCATGTCCTCCATCAGCTGAGACACACACCACACACTCCTCCAAAATAGCCAAGTGCATTGCCAGGATAATCCCTTCTTCAAAAGGGAGCTCTGAAACCAAGAAAGCTCTGTAATCAAACTATTTGGAAAGAAACAAGGCAAACAAGCTGCAGTGAGATCTTTGTATGCAAGAGCTACACCTGCATCTCAAAAGCTACACCGAGCACACAGCATCGTACTCTGAGAACCCTCCCCTTGGGGAAGGGTTGACCATCCCATCCCAGAAGGGCTATCTTGAGATGCTGCTGAACACTGACATCTTTACTTCGTTAGAGCAGTGACTTTCACCGATAGGACCACCATGCTGTGCCAGGGGTAAGATGGAGCACCACAGCATCTCCAAAGCTGCAAGGAGCATTCAGCACAGGGATCCCAGCTCATGCTCCAAGCTTGCTGCAGATTACACACAACTTGGCAGGCACTGCTAGCATAGGTGTGAGACAAATTTAGCAAGAAGGTGGGGACAAGCTGCTTATGTCCCTTCTCTCTTCCTGCAGCCGCTCCCAGGTTCCTCCTCACATGCAATGGAGGAGTTCCAGTTTTTCTCGAAGGACGAACGCCTACAGCAATCCTACAGCAAACATTTACCAGACAGCAAGCACCAGCTCTAAGAACAGATAAATACCCCAGGGCAGCAATATCCTACCCCATGCCACACCTCTCTTTGAGGAAAGCTCCAGGCGTGGGCACAGCCATAGCACGCTGCTGCTCTCCCACTCCTTGAGCTCCTTTTGGACTGAAACCAGCATCCAGGAGGATGAAGCAGCACTTCAGTCCCACCGAGAGGCTGCAGACAAAAGGAACTCCAACACTTTCTTCACAAAGCACTTTCTGTGGACTAGAGCTAGCAACAGACAGCAGGAAAGGATGCAAACAGCAAGCAACTCATCCATTGCACAGTTATCCTCTGACACAGCGCGTCTTGCTAGAAAGTGTGTTAAACACTGGCAGTTTTTGGTATGGAAACGAACACAGCTATATTTCCTTCAGTCAAGAGACTAATTAAGAAAAAAAAAACCACCCTGCAATTCGCTCGACATTACAAGATGCTAGCCATCCCCAGCATCGTCCAAGCAAACTTCAGCTGCTACGGAACCTGCACGGCTGACAAGCAGAAACAAAAACAAACCTCACCTCCACGCGCAGCACCGACACCGACTCGCTGCTTTGCCCACGCTCACCACCTGTGTCCCGCTCTGCTGTTGCTGAGGATACCAAGGCAGAGTAATTTTAACCAGAAACTCGAGCTCCTCGAGCGATGCAGGACCACCAGACAGGTGCTCATCCACGTCCAGCCTTCACTGTCCAGCACAGGCACGTGCTCAAAAGCAGAGATGGATAACTTTGACCCAGCCCTTCTTCCCGTCACTTCCAGGAGGATTCAGGATGAGGAAAGCATCTGCACAGCTCTGTTCCACAGCTACACCACTGGAACAGCTGCACAGGGAGGGGGGGAGTCAGCATCCCTGGGGTATCTCAGAGCCACAGGGATGTGGCACTGAGGGACGCAGGCAGTGGGGGTGGGGATCCAACCTTTCTGATTCTCCTCCAATCTCTTGCCAGACAGGTGCACACCTGACACCCCATACCACTCCAGCAGCCAAGCTCCCATGTCCAGATGACTTCAGATTCATCAGCACACACAGGGGGAAGCTCAATGCTGAAGTCCTGCATTCTGGCGGGGGCACATAGCAAAGCATACCCAAAAGAGTGCTGCCAACAGATAGGGCCCAAACTGATGGAATTATCAGGCTGAGCTAAACAAAGCCATGAGCTCTATAAATACAGAAGCAAACAAACACACTTGCACTGCCCAAATTTTCCCCACGTGCAACACTTGTAGAGCCAAGTCAGTATTTCAGACACCTTTCGAAGATGACCTCCTGACTCCTCTAACACTATGAGAAGGCGTGCACCACACTAACCAGGAGCTGAAAGAAAACCACACCAAACCCCACAGGAGGGTCACAGAAGCTCAGAGATTCTCTCTGTGCAAGAGGTACAGAGGACCTCAACCATTTAAAATCTCCATGGCTGTGGAGGACCAGCAAAGCTCGTACCCTTCTAACAACACCAAGAAACCCAGGTTGAGTACCACCATGGGTGAGCATCATGCAGGCCAGCTGAGCTCTCCAGTACTCATACAGTTTTCAGAAAATGCCTTCTCAGTTTTCTAGGTACTGTGAACCCCAGTGAGTAAAGAGGACATCAGAAGGCAACGTTTGTAAAATAACCTTTAAAGGCCTCACAAATCCACAACGGATTTAACCTGAACGTCTCCAGAGTGGGAAGAACTGGGGAAATTGCTCTGGGAAGAGCTCATACAAAGAAATATTTAAATCCCATCCGCTCTCTTCCCAAACAGAACAAGTTCAGACCACGGTTTCCTATGGCAGGACACCACAAGAGCTCACAAACGCCCGGAGGAGGGGTGGGAAGCAAAGCTCTGCAGTTTGTGGCTTGCTGGATCTTTCCTCTCCATGTAGGTCTCACCTCACAGAAACAAAGCCAACACAGCCTTGGAGCTTGGGAAACGGGTCTGATGCAAACAGTCTGAAGCCCTGCTGCTCACTCCTAGCTGAGCTGCACCAAATTCCATGTTTTCCCAGGAGCATCTCCCTGCCCACTGCTGCCATCACTGCAGACAGAGATGAGAGCGTTTTCAGCGATGATCTGCTGCATGTTCACGGCCTGCTAAAGTACAGGGAAGATCCACAAAGAGCACGATGCACTGCAGGTACGACCGTGCACTGCAAGGTGGACATGCAATCCCAGCCCTCGTACAATTAGTCTTTGGCAGCTGTACTTCCAATTAAGGCTATTAACAGTAAGTTTAGAACAAGCACACACCTTCAGAGCTGTGGTTGAATTGAGGGACAAGCACGCTTCATGATGACACTGCCTGATGCTCAGTTGCTGGGATGCCCCAAGTCAGGCCAGCACTCACTGCTGGAGCCCCAGGCCAGCACTCGCAGGGAAGACTCACACTGGAAGTTAGCATTTCAGCTCTTCCTCCTTTCAAAAGCAACAACTTCACGCAATTAAGCAGAAACAAGATGAGTGAAGATGGCTGCTGCCTGGAAGCTCTCCGCTGAGAAATGAATCCCCTTTTACTACGCTCACAACGCCTTTGGTCTCCTGCTGCAGGCGGTGACTCCAACAGCTCCGCTTTCCAGCCACACTGCTGCCAAGTGTTTTCTAACCTGTACTTCTTCTGGTAAGCAGTGACCTGGAATCCTGCTGGGTGCCTGTCTGAAAAGCTGTCAGCTGCAGAAAATTCATGTTTTAAGCAGAAAAAATGGATTATTAAGGTTGCCACAAGAAATCCCCCATTCAAACAGCACTCTGCAGCGCGCTGTACTTCTCCAGCTCCACAGTGCCTAAGAAGATTTCCCCGTGTTGCTCTACTCTACTCATTAAGAATGCAGTTCTGGTTGCCAACCACGAAATGCAGCTCAGACTTCTCCATGCTTCGTTAACGATGCCAGCCACAGCGCTCTGAGGGCTGGCAGCAAGGGCTGCACAGCACACCTTCCTTGGCCAGTCAGCTCCAGCAGGGCTCCAGCCAGCTCCAGGAAGGCAAGATAGCTGTCAGCGTGTGCTATGGTGAGATGCAGCCTCAAACATCAGCACACAGACACGGCGCTCGCAGCATCGACTCAGAATAGCAGACACCAAAAGCAACAGGGTCACTGCCAGGCTCACGTGAGCAGCCACATAAAACACCAGGCCAATGCACCCAGCTTGCACTTACTCAGGTCTTTGCACCAGGCTGCAGCCGGCCTGTCTGAGTGCTACAATAAGAGGATTACACGAACACTGACTTGTTTAAACCCCCGCGAACGCAGCTCGAGGCCTCGTGTATGATTCACAGGGTATGCCATGACACTGCATTGCTGCAGTGACTTCAGGCAAAGGCTGTTTGTCCCACTGACTTTTTGACACATGGGAAAGGGGGGGGCACAGAGATGGAAGTCAATTAGGTAACGAGGAGTCACTGTGAGCTTCTTCCAGATCTCACTTCAGCTCAACTGGAGAGCAGCGCAGTGGAAGTTGACTCAGCTCAAATCAAACCTGGACTGCTGCAGAAAGCCCACAAGCCATTAAAGGAATTAAACAACAACCAAAACTTTTCTGCAGGGCAATTGCTGCAACACTTAGAAGGCACGCTCTGCTGGCCGCGCTTCGCAGCTCACTTGGACGAAAGCACTGCAGAGGTAGAAGAAAACATCTCCATGACCAAACTCCTGAGCACGGGGAGGCCAGGGATGTCCCCACTGGGATACGATGGGCTGGGGCTGCACTACATTAGTGGTCTCCTCTCACCTGAATGATTCTAAGACACAAAGACAGCCAAGTTGCCACTGGGTGACACAGAGGGCACGTGGGGAAGGAGGACCCCGCTCCCAACCCAGCGCTGGGGACACCCACAAACCAAGGTCCCCAAAATAAAAGTGATGGCAGAGAGCGATCTGCTGACGGAACGGAGTTCTTGGGGTTTTTTTAATGCCATGGCAACCAACCTCACTGAGCTCAAGACGAAACGAGACGGAAGATCAAAAACAAACTATTTGGAGGCAAGATTTAAAAGGAAAAGACAATTACCTAGACCTTCTATTCATCCAGCTGGGGGGGTGCTTTTGTCTTTTTAATTAGGAAGAATAACTGCAAGGCTTTTCCAAAAGTAATTGCACATTTTCCCAGGACCAAAACAACCCGAGCCCATCAAGGAAACGGTGCTCACCTGCAGGCAAGCAGCGGCATAGGGAGCAGCAAGCCAGCACCTCTGCACCTCAAAAGAGGCAACACAGCACTTGTCTGGAACACTTCCTTCCAAGCAGCCATGTTTGTGCCCTCCTCACGTCCCTGGAGGAAGCAGGTTTGGAAGATAATCCCCTTTTATTAAACCAAACATCCCAAACCCATGTGCAACCAGTGCTGGTGTGCCAAGAACAGCACAGAAGTGGCTCTGGGGGCTGCACCTCCCGTAGGGCACAGCTCTGGAGGAGGCATTGTCCCACGAGTCCCAGGTAGCCTGCACCTGCCACAAACCACCAGAAATCCTTTGTCACGTTCAGTGTGGGGCAGAGCTCTAGCTGGGGTGTCCCAAGACAGGCACGCAGGCTGCAACTCACACCAAGCCCAGAATCCAGCTACAGTCCAACAGTGAATTCAATCTATTAAAGCTGTAACGCTTTAAGTCAGCTCAACTTCAGCTACTGGAAGGAACCATCCCTTTCTTCCTCAAGGATGTAAGAGCTCCTGAGCTCCCACGGCGAGTGCAAGCAGCTTTGAGTCATCAGCAGGTCAACAGCCCTTAGAAGAAAGGGACAGCGTAAGCACAGCCCTTGGCAAGGCTTAAGGTACGTTTCCCAGGTTTCTGATCACTGCATTAAAAAAAAAAATCCCTTTGTGTGTTGCTATCTGAACCCAACGGTAGCGCTGCAGGCACACAGCCTGCCCTGCATGCCAACCATCAGCAGCAGGAACCAGAGCAGCCTCCTTCCCTGCCATGTGCTCACCTGGAAGGCACCTGAGGTCCTGCAGTGCCATCAGCACTGAGAGGGCTGGCCAGCTCAGCAAGCAGCTGGTCTTCTCTGCCTGCCTTCCCTCCAAACCCAGACGAGCACAATCCACAGCTCTCAATCCCTTGCAGCTCTGGGGCAGGAATTCCACCCTGGTGCTTTCAGTGCTGTAACAGCCCAAAGTGACGCCGGTATTTGCTCAAACATGAGCTCATGCAGCAGGCTGACTCAAAACAGCCTCCCCCATTCAACTCAGTGCATCGCTGAGGTTAAACAAACAAAGCACAATCACGAGCAGCATGCAGCCCTCCCAGCTCCTGACCAGGAGAGCAGAACAACGCGGACACAGAGGGCACAAGCACACAGCACCTTCCTTACAGCCACAGCACTGCCGAAATGTCCCTGCAGAACAGACCTCCCCCCAGGATGAAGGAGTGAGCAGACAAAGCCTCCATCGCCAACCCCATCCCAACCACTGCTGCCTGAGCTCTAGGAAAACTCTGCAGCCTCCTCCCACACTGCAAATCACTCATCCATTGGTACTGGTAAGTACTGTTATTGCCAGCCCCTAAAACTGCTTTAAACAAATCACAGCATCAAGTTAATTCACCGATTAATCAGACCTAACATTGCTTTGACTGCAGAAACATCCTTGCTGACAAACAAGCACAGCTCCCTGTCCTGGTCAAGGTGTTTCCGTACCTACTAACCTTCCCTACCTCAAAAATCAAAAACTCTACCATGCTTTAAATCACTAACCAGGTGCAGAACCTACCCAGTAAGATATGTTAATATTTCCTGGCATTGTTTGTACTACAGCCACTACAGCCCTCCTGCTCAGCAAAGCAGGCAGCAAGCACGAGGGCTCCACAAAAGCCTCCCCAGACACAGCTCTGAGAAGCAACCGTGTGCTGCCCTTCTTCTGCCCTTTCCCTGTCATCGTAAAATCCTACTGCTCACGAGATCGAAGCTTCAGATAGCTCCTTTCTTGATCATTCTGATTTAAGAGTATCCCAGCACTGCGCTACAAAGAAAAAAAAAAATCAACTGATCTCGTAACAACGCTCGCAGCTTCAAACTGAAAGCTTCTCTGCTTTTGAGGAACTTCTCTTTCGAGGAGAAGCGTGATCATCATAAGCACTGGGTGGAAGCAGACAAACTACACCCCAAACCCTCACCTGCCATACCTGTAGCAAAGCAGCATCCCAACGCTGCTCTCCCAAGCAGCCATTCCCAGAGCCTTCCATACACACGAGCACTTGCCATCGTCCTCCCTCACATTAAAACAGAACTTCTACTTTTTGTGTATCCTCCTGGCACGCTGACGGATGTGCTAGGGTAGAAATGACAAGCTGCACTGGCAGGAGGGACAGCTGAAATTGCCTCACTGCCTCCACGCAATGGGAATTCTAAGACGCGGACCTGTCCTGCATCACCCTGCGTGCAATACAACGTGCACATCTCACTGTTTCTCTTCAGAACCCGAACACCAAGAGTTATGTGGCATAGTTACCTGGGTTCAGCTCTCCAGCAGCCCACCAGGATGTGGCTCTTAGGCTGGGGCACAGTCCCATGGAGCAGCTGACAGCAGGGCAGCTGCTGAGCTCCAGCAGAGAAAGCCCAATCCAAAATGACCCCAGGGTATCCCAGTGCTGCCCAGGAAAGATTCCATCTTCAGCACTGGGTATTACAACTAGACAGGAGCACAGCCAGCAACCCCAGGCACTAAGGCAGGCTGTGAGAAGGAAACCACAAGCAGATGTAACATTTGGAAGAGCGCTGCATTCAGGTGTGCACAACCAACGTACGGGCTTGTACCTACTGCAAACATAACAGGACACCGAGCATCCCTCTGCCTCTCTCCATACACCTCTAACTTCATTCAACACCATAACCCAGAACCACCCCAGCAGGGAGCTGAGGAACCGCACCACCCAAAGGTCCAAATGGCTGAAAACCAATAAACATCGAGAGTAAAAGGGGGAAAAAAATTACTGAGGAGACACACAACTGGAAAGAGAGGAATAACAAAGCTGCCTGGTGGGCAGGCTGCGGGCGACGAGCTCCCCAGAAGGGTCGGTGGGAGCAGCAGTAAGGGCGAGCCGCGTGAGCAGAAAACACCACGGTGCTTTGTAGCCGGGGCGGGCATCGCACCGGGACGCGCTCAGCTCCGCTGCCAGCGAGAAACCGGATAACAAAGCGAGTCCTTCGGGGACGCCGGGCCGGGAAGCGATCCCCTGGGGCACCGCATCCCGGAATGAGGGCTGGGAAACAAGCGGGAGCTCCTCGGAGCACCTCGTCCCCTCGCCCGGCCCCGCAGCATCCCGCCTCCCCGCCAGCCCGGGGCCCGCGGCGCCGCTCCCCCGCTCCGCTCCGCGGCTCCGGGCGCCGAGGGCGGACCCGGCCCCGCTCTTTGTTCGCCGCCGGGCCTCGCCCTCACCTCGCGGACGTCCTGCAGGCACTCGAGCACGGCCAGGTTGTTGGCCCAGCTGTGCTTGGAGCACAGCCGCACCACGTCCTCGCGGCACACCGCCTCCTCAGACAGCTTCCACCCGCCGCCGGAGCCGCCTCCGCCGCCTCGGGCTCCCCGCGGGCCCGCGGCGCCGGGCGCCGCTCCCTGCGCGGGCTGCCCCGCCAAGCTCAAGCCGGCCGCGGGCTGCAGGCCGGGAGCGGGAGGCCCGGACAGCGCCGGCCGCGCCGCCATCGCCAGCAGCAGGAGGAGCGCGGGGCCCGGGCAGCGGCCCCGGACACGTCCGCACGGCGCCATCTTGGATCCCCCACCTCCGGCGCGCCCGCCCCGCCGCACGCACGCCGTGTGCAAAGCAGCGCGCCGCCTGACGTCACCGCCGGGGGCCGAGCCCCGCCCCGACGTGGCGGGGTGGGCGTGGTTATCTGTAGTCACGCCCCCGTCCGTTCCGGCTCCTCGGGCGGGACACGCCCCCTCGCGACCACCGCTGAGGCGACGGGCGCCATTTTGATCCGCCGTCTTCACAGCTCTAGTCGCTGAATGCTTTGGGTTGGAAGGGACCTGTAGGGTCACACAGCTCCAACCCCTCTATGTCACCACCAGCACAGCCCCAGCCGCCTCCGCAGTATCATTGCAGTTGGAAATGAGCTCTCAGATCCGCACCCCGGCTCTGGGGCGCCTCCAGGGACGGTGACCTCCCCTCCCTGGGCAGCTGTGCCACTGCCTCGCTGCCCTCTGTAAAGAATTTCCTCATCTCTCATCTAAATCTCCCTTCCTTTAATTTGAGACCGCCTCCCCTTGTCCTCTCCCAGCAGACCCTGCTGAAGAGCCTGTCCCCTTCTTTCTTACAGCCCTTTTAGATACTGAAAGGCCGCTCTCAGGTCTGCCCTTCTCCACCAAGACCCAGGTCCTGCTTGGGCATCCTCCTTTACCTCTTGGTGCCTCAATTCCCACCTGGGAAATGTTGCTCTCCTTACAGGAGTAGTGCCAGGACTGGTTGAAGTCGGAGAAGCTCTTGGCTGTGCAATTGGAGAGCAGAAGAAAGCCTAGGGGAAAGCAAATAATGTGATGCACACAGCATTTAGCAAGCACACAGCATAGAAAACTTAAGGCTAAGTACTGAACAATGAAGAAAAAAAGAAATCAAAACATCAAAGAACTGAGCATTGAATGTCACATCCAGCCAGGCTCGGTGCACGAGGGCTCACAGCAGCTTGTGGCATCTTGCATTGACCATGTTCCCATTGAGAATCCACCCAGGCTTTCTTCACAGGGATGGAGAGAAACAGGCACTCACAGAAGAGTTGTCGCCTGCCCAACTACAGTGGGTGGGATGAGAATTCCTCCGGGGGCGATACCAGAGTCAGAGAGATTTGCTCAAGATGCCAGCAGCGAAAGACACACAAAATGAACATCTCCAGCCCAACTGCGCGTGTTGGGTCAAGCAAAGGAGATCAGGTGAGAAGATAAAGGAACAAAGCATACACCGAGACAGCAGCTGCGTCCTCACAGATAGGAAGAGGAAATAAATAGTTGCAAGACAATTAAATGGGGTCAGAAAGGAGGGATTACAGGGAACACGCTTGCTTTTTGCTCTGTGAGCACGTGGAAAAGCTGGGTGGGTTTCTGCCTGACAGACAGCATCCCCTGGGAGCAGCAGCTTAGTAATAGCACAGCTCCCTCCTCCCTGGGAGCCAGAGCTCAGAATCTCATGCTGAGGAAACCTGTCCAGTTTGAGCTGTACTGCTTCACTGAGCCCAAAGTCTCACCCTGAGCACTGCATTGCCACTGCAGCAGTAGATGGCAGAGCCCTGGTGGTCACCCTGCAGCACATGTGTCCTCCTGGAGAGCGCAAGATCTTTCAGCACCCTCAGGCAGCTCTACCTGGGTGTGCACCCACGCACAGGCCATGGCATGGAGGAAGATGGCTGAGCTGGCAAAGTCCCCATGCTTCTTGCATTTGCTGCCGGGAAAGCAGTGCTTGGGAGGGATGTTTCGTCCTGGCACCCAGCAGCTGTGCAGCTGGAAACACTTAAAGACAAAAGCCAGCAAAATCCACCCAGCGCTTGGCAGCGGAGCTGGCTAATGGGAAGCGAGTGGAAAGGCTTGCCCAGTGTGAGAGCTGGTTCTGCTCCTCCTCCTACAGCTGGACCACGAGGAGAGGAGCAGCAGAGGCAGCTTCCAGCTCCTTCCCCAACCCCAGCTGCTCTCCAGCCACATTTCAGGAGCAGCAGCAACCCTGCCTCCTTCTGCAGAGCTTCCAGCACTCCTGGGAAACCCCTGCTTCAACCTTGGGCTGTAACATCCTGCACAGTCCTGCCCTCAACACACATTTCATAAAGAGCCCCACGCTTTGTGTCTGCACTACACGTTCAACAAGGAAGAGAGATTTCTTTGTGCACAGCGACATCTCTGCCCGGGCAGTAACCCCAGCGGCTCAGCGCAGCGCAGCATCCTCACCCTGCAGCTCATCACACCGAGGGGAAGAAAACTTGTCCTGTGCAGGGCAGATGCTCCAGGTTCTAATCGGACACTGACTGCCCACTGCCATGTGTCCAGGGGGCACGGTGCCCAGATTTAGCTCAGCCACCAAGCAGCACTGAGGCTGCTACATGATGGACCCCATCACCACCCATCGCTGCTGATGAATGCTGGTGCTTCACTTCCACTTTGTCTCCTCTCATCTCCTGGGTCACGGCCTCGCATCTTGGCTCATCTGTGTGTGGAAATAAGCAGAGCGTGGCAGCACTCAGATTCTAAGGAAGTGTGGGACAAACAGGACACTTGGGCCTTTGGGTCAGGGTGAGCCTCGTGCCTCCTGCACACACCCTTACAAAAAAGAATAAGGAAAAAAGGCAATTCTCCACAATGAGCCACAATTCTTCCCCAACCTGCTGCTGCTTCCCTCAGCACTCTGTGCACTTCCCAGCTTGATGCTGCCCCAAGCACGGTGGGCAGACCCCTCCTTCACCACCGGTGGAAGCACCGTTGTGAGACCCCATGCAAAACCAACCGCTGGGGACCCTCCAATTAATTCTGCTTCAGCAGGCGGAATAATCACCGAGATGAGGCTGAGGCACTTCCCCTCCTGCCCAGCACGGCCTGGGCATTGCCTGTTACCTGCTGGGTTCATCCCTCGGTCACCCTGATTTCAGGGCATAACTTCCCCTCTCTATTTTTCACACTCAGAGGTAGTTCACCAAGAGATGGGACAGCAGCACTGCCCCACATCACCTCCGTGCTCCCAAACGCTGCTGCAGCTCCAAGATCTCATCAGCAGTGCTCCGTGGGCAGGTTTCCTGCAGGCACAACCTGGCAGCATCTGAGCCTGCAGTTCTCACTGCCATCTGAACACAGCTGGGCTGCTTCTTAAGCAAAGATGAGTAAACTGAGCAAGATGCATTTCCGCCTCTTCAGTATTCGGCCCTAAATATCTTCAGATCATCTCAAAAGGAGATAAGAATTAAAAAGAGCAGCAGTGCTCTCCCACAGCAACCTGCAGAAAATAAAGCGTGCACACAGCCGACGGGAAGGCCACATCCACAGAGAGCAGAGCTCACCTATTGCTGCAGGAGCTGCCGCGGGGCTGCCCTGCTCCACAGCAACCAAATCTTCCCAGAGACAGAAGCAGAAACAGCCACGTAGCAGCTCCCTGCCTCCAGCCCCTAACGGCAGCTGCCCTGCGCATCGCATAAACGCCCATTTCTCTTTTCCTTATCCCAGAATCCTCCCCTTTGACTCCAGACAAGATGAGCACCCGTTTAATTAACACAGCCGACCTCTCCTCAGCCCTCGGTGCAGCTTTCTGCATGCGCTTCAGGTGCTCTTTTCCTGGAGCCTGCTGCAAACCTGTGACTAAAGCACCGTACGAGGGCCTCAGCATCTAAAAATCTTTGAGAGCCATTATTTCAGCCTGATCCCCAATCCAAAATGTGAGGAAGCCTACCCACAAACACAGCCGCTCGCTCACACCCACAAGGCAAGCGGCACCTCCTGCTGAGGCACCTCTGCACTACAGAGGCACCGACTACTTTTGGTAACTATGAACACTTTATTTTTACAGCATATCAAAATAAAACATCATACAGAAAAGTACAGAGTTTGGCAGAGATCTCCCCAGTCCTGCTTTGAAGAGGTAAGACCCAAAGTGTCCTACGCTGCACATCCCAGGAAGTAAAACTCTCCTGGTGGAGTGAGCGTGTCAGGCTGCACGTGGCCAGCACACAGCGCTGTGCCTAGGGACAGGGTGCCAGCACAGCAACTTGCCTTGTGGCTTCTCTACATCCTCCCAGCTTTGCTTTTGATAAACCAAAGGAAACCGAGCCCTGTTTCACGATCCAGCCTGGAAATGGGCATTCTCACACCCTGCAGCATGTTTACGGCTCAGATACCAAGAACTCACTTCACCAGGCAGGGCAGATCCCCGCGGGCAGTCCCTCTGAAGTGCTACAGGGGAAGAGCCAGCATTCCCCTACACAGTACGGGCTGCTTTAGTGCATCAGTGCCTTCAAGGAAGGACACACAGACTGCAGCAGCCAGCAGTGCAAGTAACCCCTCCCCCCCTCACCTTTATTTCTGTATTGTTTGAGTTTTTTCCACAGCCGCACTGCCCAGGTTCGCTTGGATGTCAGCAGCAGGTAAAGAAGGAAAGAGAGAGGGAGATGGGGACAAAGAACTCCAGTGCAAAAAACATACGCTCACAGGGAGAGAAAATAAAATACTGCCTCTGCAGATTTATCAGGCCTGCTCTCCTTGTGGCCGCAGCACACTCTCCTCCTTGGGAACTGCCAACCGCCTTTGCCCCGTGCCTTCAAAAAATGAACAGGGAGATATGCTCTCTGAAGTAGTGAACCTGCTTTTACACCGAGTATCGGCAGCGCCGGTGAGGTGCCAGCACTGCACTCAGAAATCACAGCAGGACTCCGTGTGAGAGCGCAGTGGGAGTCGCAGGTCTTCAAGTTCCTTTCATTTTGTTGATCCCTGGAAGAGATTTGCAAATCCCTCTAATGTATTCACACTGGAAAAAGTGCAGCAACTGGAGAGGGGCCAAGAATTATCGCTGTGCTGAGGCAGCTTGCTGAGCTTGACTGTAGAAAATTGACCGATGAAGAAATAATGACAGACCTAAAAAGGAGGATGACAGGAAGCACCTCAGGCACCTCTGTGTCCCAGTTCCTGACTACTGCCAGATAGGTGCTGCTGCAGCTCCTGCCTCCTGCAGGCAGCACGTGCAGGACCGCCGAGTGTGGGACTGTGCTGTCGCTGTGGGGTCCACCAGCAGCACACCTGGGGAGCCACCGTGGTGGGCACCACAGCGACACGCTCACTGCCACTTGTAGAGCTTCACCGCCTTCTCCGTCAGAGTGGCCAGCAGGTGGGTTTGGTTCACCTCCACGGGGCAGATGTCCAGCACGGGCAGGTCAGCCTGCAGTTTCTGCAGCAAGGAGCCACTGCCGGCATCCCAGAGCTGTGGGACAGAAAACATGAGCACAGGGTTCTCATCCCCCACCCAAAATGCAGCTCATTTCCAAAGAAAATAAGCACCCCACAGCAGCAAACACTGCCTCCAGCCTCCCTGGGAGATCTGCAAGCACCTGGCTCCAGCTTTGTACTGCCAGCACAGACCTCACGTGGGTAAATCATGCTCGGCCAACCTGCCTGCCCTCAGGAAGTGTCCAGATCTGAGGACAAGGGGCACGCAGCAGCTGTCACCTACCTTGATTGCAGCAAAGGTTTTGACGCAGCCTAGCATTCCTGCACCCAAGCTGGGATGTTATGGTCTAGACAGCTGGATCCTTGTGCTCTAAAGCTTAGTGGTTTGCACCCCACCTGGCGGCCCTTTGCTCTGAGGTTCAGTTGCAAGCTCCTCCTTCGTTCAAGCCATTCTCCTGATCTGTCTGCTTATTTTACTGAGTACTGATGCAGACAGCTCTCACGCAGGGAGGAGGCACCAGAATGGTGTCACTCTCAACCACCTTTGTCCTGAAGAACTGCCTCCACCAAATCACTCCTACCAGGACCCTGAAAAAGCCAAACGTGCCTCTTCTAAATGCTCTGTATTCTGCTTTTCACCTTCCCTACTTCCTCCAGGATCTTGAGCTCCGCTGTTTCACAGTCACCGTGACAAAGGCTGATTTCCACATATATTATTTTCTTGTTTGCTGAGCAGACTTAAGAAAACATCATCTCATCTGACATTTCTGTTAAGCAGTTGTTCCTGACACACTCCAGAAACATTCTGGGTTGCCTGCATCTCATTGTTGTACCCTTCCACTGAATGTCAGTGAAGTTCACACCTCCCTAAAGCCAGGGTCTGGAGACTTTGTCTGCTTTCACAGCCTGTTTGGGTAACAAACTCCCACCACAATGTCACCCTCATGCCTATCCTTGGACCCTAGCTCATCAGCTCTCACACAGCCTGCTGTCCACCCTCTGTACCTCAGCTGCTTCTCCACAAGGACAAGACTTTGCCCATGTCCCCTCCTCCCTAACAAGTCTGTGTGCACCCCTCACAGCACTTGGCATTCAGCTATCCCACCAGGGCTCAGTTACTGCAATAACATCATACTGCTCAGTTGCAACAAGCCCAACTACATTCCTCTGGCAAACAACAGGGGTTGGCTGCCTACATTCCCCTCAGAGGATGCTGAGCACATGCTGATATTGGCCAATATCCACGCTATCAGTAGCATCTGCTACAGGCAAGCACAGGGCAGTGCTTGTGACAAGGTAAGCCCCACCAAAACCACATCAATACTGTGACCAATAAAGCTTCTCTCCCAGAGAACTGCAATAAAATCCACCACACTGAAAATAACAGGAGATACCATGGCAGAATTAGATGCCTCATCACCAGCACACACAAACATGCTGCCATCCTCCTCCGGGCTCTGAAAAATGGCATTCTTGATCAGCAGCTTGCAGGTGGGTCCGGCACTGAATGTCTGAATGGGGTTAGAAGTGCACACCACATCTTCAGAGGCCTCTGTGAGCGGGCTGCAGGTCAGCTCCATCAGGACACAGCGCACGCATGGGTTATTTTTACCTGCATGGCAAAAGGAAAATTTTCAAGGGCTGCATCTTTTAACTGCGGACAAGTATAGGAAAACGAGCAAAGCCACCTTGCAGCTACCTCCTTTCAGGCAGGTGCTCAGCTCCAAACCTGTTGGTGAACCAACAAATACATCTGGACAGAGCACCAACAAATAAAAGCACGCTGCAGGTGCACGCTGCTACTTACTGGGCCGGTATGTTGCCAGGCAGTGCCGCGTGCTGGCCTCTGTCTGAATGTCGATGCATCCCCCTGGCTCCAGCAGCAGGTGGTGAGGCCGGTAGGAGTTCCCAGCCTTCTGTTCCCAGAAGCAGGCTCCTTCCAAGGTCCCGGCCAGTATTCCACCGTACGGAAATGAGGCTGAGGCCATCCGAGGCAGGTAAGACAGCGATACCATGGGACACCTGAAAATACAATTGGCAAGAGTCAGTGTTGCCAGCTGCAGTCATGCTGGCGTTCTGCTTCACCATTCTAGAGCTCCCACAAAGAAAGGACGCAAGGCAGGCTAAGAAACAGCCCTCAGGGAAGGAACCCCAGCGGGTCTGAGATGGATAAACAGAATTCAGCAAGACTGCTGCCTTCTGCTTTAAACAGGCATCATACAGCATACTACAATCCACAGCTTTCACACCCCAAACAGGGGGCAGCAGGCTTCACCAGTCAGCAGCAGAGAACTTGTGAGTCCCTTCCTTCACTGAGGGGGCAGGCCAAGTGACAAAAGCAACATGCTCAGGATGGTTATCAGCAGCGTGGCAAAACCAACGCCCATCTCATCCTGCCTTGCATTAGATCTTGGTTAAAGCATTAAAGCTTGTCATTGTTTTGGGCAGTGTGAAGATCAGAACAGACAGACAGGTCAAAGTCTGCACAGCTTGCAGGAAATCCTGGGATACGCTCTTGAATCAGTGTCTGATTGTGAGTCAAGGAGAAGGAAGGGACAGAGTCCTGTACCTCTTTGTAATTTGTCCTTTTCAAAGGAGACATTAAACCCAGCTCCAAAACCAAGCTGGCTCTACTGCTCAGCTGTACAACTGTTGTTTCTGATCTCCATTTCTGATGACTCTGTGCTTTAACAAGATGCACCAGCCAAGGACCCACGCCAACTATCCGCTGTACCACACCACCTTAAAAGACACTCCTCACATTTTGCCAGGTCTGAGTTTTTGAACAACAGATTCACATAAAAGCAATCAGATGATTACAATCGCTGTATGATTTATGAAGGGAGCTATGCACACACCTGCACAGAGGAGCGACAAATCCTTACACCATACCTGGACTTCTGAGGAACTAGCTCCTGGACATGGGAGCTGGTGTCTCTCAGGTCGTATATCATGATGGAGCCGTTGACCAACCCAGCATAGATGTAATTTGTATCATCGAGACACCAGCAGCAGCTCCAGACAGGGCGGCCAGTGTTGTATGTCTGCACCACAGTATTTGTTGCCAAGCTGCAGGAGAGAAAACAAACTGTTGGTCCTTTGCACAACACCTATTGTCAAGAAAGTAGAGCAAACACAGGAAGCAAATCTAGCTTTTAAGCCTTTAAAATAAGCCTACCTCCTTAGATTCAATTCTAAGACACTACTCCTATACTCTACACATGACTCTGGATATCTAGATAGAATAATTCCTCTCATATTTGTTTGTGAAGGGGATTGTCATTCTTCCAGGGTGATGCTCCCTCTTCTAGATTGATTTTCCAGAGACTGGGAATGAAAATCTCAGAGCAGAATCTCCTTATGGGAGAGAGAAATCTCAGTCACTTTTCTGGAAACAATCAGGAGAAACCCTCTAGTGTAATCCCATAGTACTGCTTATTCCTAAAATCACAGGGCCTGCGTCTTCAGACTCTCACCTATTACTTCACTCTTTCATGAAAGGGACAGTACTGTCGAGTATAAGGGGAACAAAGACCTGGCTGGTGAGAACTATCAGGGAGTTCTGAATTAGCTTAAGCTTGAAGGGCAGCACAGAGTTGCAAGAAAACACACACTTGTATGCTGAAAATTCCACCAGGAATGGAAACATGTCTCTCGCTCTCTTCTCCAACCTGCTGCTTTAAGTCTCTGCTAGCTCTAGAGCACCTGTGTTCCTGCAGTACATGCTCAACAATGCTGTGCATACACTTGGTATCCCAGATAAACTCCACAAGAGTTTATCAGAGAAGCCAACATCAATCAAGGGAACAAAGTGCTCAACCTAAACACTGTTTCTGCATTATGCTACTCAAGTTCCCATGCTCTGCGTTTCACTGCAGTAACAGAAAATCAAGTGCAGAACAGCAACTGCTTCAAAACAGTTACAGAATCCAATCCTCTCACACAGAGCTAAACAGTCAGCAGGGAAACACTGCTTCCCCCAGCAGGGCTCACCTGGTGAGTTTGAGAGTGCTGTCCAGAGCAGCAGACAGCAGCAAGCCATCTGCACGAGTGCCAAAAGCCAGCCCCCGGATCTGTTTGCTGTGGATGGCGATGTACTGACTGCTCCTCAGGTCAGCCACGCTCATCATCTTCACACCGCAGCCTAACGAGAAGGATAACGCAGGTTATTGTGAAGCAGCCCGTGTGTAAGGCAGGACACCCTCCAGCAACTGCTGAGGAGCCCAGAACTAGCAACTCTGATCTACAATCCCCATATTAAAGCCTGTGGTGGGGTGAACACATCCAGTTTATTTGCTGTTCTGAACTACCACAGATCATGATTAAGTTCAAACAGCCACAGCGTAAAATCCTGAAGTATTCAAGCCAGCAAGAGCAAACCCAGCATTAGTGCTACAGTGCTCAGTACACGAGCTGCTGATGCTCTGCAGTCACTTTCTTCTAAGCACACGCGGTAGGATTACACGGCAATTTGAGAGAACAAGTCACAGCAGAAAATGCTTACAGGTGAACTCCACCTGTGCCACAAAGCCTCCACTCGAGTCACTCCCTGGCTCCAAAGAAGGCGCCAGAGTTGAACACAGCGAGTGAACTCTCTTCCGCTGAGATAAGGCCCATTATTTGGTTAATGGCTTGGAGATTAAACCAAGCTTCACCATTCAGAAAGCATGAAAGTGCTTTGCAAATAGAGGCTCCCAGACTCCTAACGCTCCATCCCATCCATTTCCCTGCACAGGAGGATGGCACAAAGCCAGGTGGCAGTTCCCCTGCCCCAGCCACAGCAGCTCGACAGGAACAGCACTGCCTGTGCTCCTTGGCCTCCTGCTCCCACCCCACAGATCTGTTTTCTTTTGGAAATAAATCAGTTGACAGCACACAGATCAGTCCACATGCGACACAAGGAACAGTCCTTGCTCATGCATCAGGAGCAAGTCCACCCGCCCTCGTGTGCTGACCTCTACTACCTTCCTGTGGATGTGGCACCTGAGCAGAAAACCTAGAGATCCTCTGCCAGGATCCCATCGCAGAACCGAGGGGGGACACAAGTCATCCCTCTAGGCAGAGGTCACCAAAGCAAAAGCACAGGCCAGAGGCAGACTTGTGAGTATTCCCCATTTATATGGCATGTGCAAAGGTAAAGCCAGAGAGAGAGGGCACAGGGAGCAAGAAAACACGTAACATTTGTAAATTAATACTGCCTACAATCCCCCAGAACTGAACTTGCTCATTTACCAGGAATAAAAGTAGACTGTGGAGAAGGCTGTGATACCACGAGACAGCTCAGCGAGTCACAGTATGCCATCACTCTGCAGTTCCCAGCCTGAGACACCACAAAAACCTTTTCCAAGTGGTACTTGCGCTGGCTCTGGCTGGAGGGGAGGCTGCCTGGGAAGCAGGTGCGGGAGCTGCCAGCTTGTTTAGAAGCACTCACACTGTGCTGAGCCACCAGAGCCTTCAGCTCCTGCAAAGAAAAGAGAGCTCAGAGTTGTAACGCCCCGCTGGAGGTGTAGCACCCTGTGCTATCTGATCCAGGTACTTCAGGTGTTGCTGCTCTCAGAGCCTTAGAAAGAATACAGACTGCTGTCCCCACACTGTTTCTGAAACGCTGCACATCCCAGTGCCCTGACTGTGGGAGCAACAGATGCATTCAAGGGATCTGCAGGCTCTGGCCAAATCTGCTCGGAGTCTGTTAGTGTAGGTATTAGATGAGAGGGCTCTGGGGCAACACAGAAAAGCCAATGACAATTATTACCAGATCAATGCTGTTTAGAAGAGAATGAACTGCCAAGTTATTACATGCAGCTGAGCCACAAGAGACAGTCAATTAGAAGCATTTTCCAGAATTTCCAGAATACCCCATAAAGGAAAAAAAACAAAAACCTCCAGTTTCAGCACAGACTGACTTGTTTCCTGCAACACCCTCTATTTAATGAAGACAGCCCTGTTCTTGTAAGCCCTGGGCTGCAAATTCCAGGAACGACAATTCTCAAGAGCTTCTGCCTTGTTTTCTGCTTCCTCCCTGCCTCCCTCCACCTCAACTGATGCCCAAGGATGCTCAGCAAAGCCCTCACCATGGACACCTCCC
Organism: Callipepla californica brunnescens; assembly: GCA_023055505.1. Taxonomy (NCBI): domain Eukaryota; kingdom Metazoa; phylum Chordata; class Aves; order Galliformes; family Odontophoridae; genus Callipepla; species Callipepla californica. The sequence goes on along the minus strand of JALIRH010000016.1, from coordinate 291,439 downwards.
ATCAGAGCACCAGCCACAAGCAAGACATTCCCCAACTCCTAGTCCCACAGACAGCACCAGGGGTGAGGTGGCTACCTGAGGAGTAGCACTGCTACATCTGCTTCACCTCTAGGAGCTCACAACACTTCCTGGGGACAACTTGCTGTGATCCAAGGGCAAAACCAGGCAGTGCTCAGCACCCCAGTTATATCAGACAGAGGATATATCTTAAGAAAATTGCTACTCGCTTATCTGAGCAACTCGGATTATGCTTCAAATACTACATAACTTTTAAAGGACTGAGGGCCATGAGAAATATTATGAATATATTAATAGATTGCAGGCTAGCCTTGATACTGAGCCAGCCAGTACCACTTTAACTCATGTACAAGCAAAGGCAAGAGTTCTCCAAGAGGCAAGACCAAATATCAAGCTCTGCATTAACAGCTGTCACCAAGCCCCATAACATGCAAACTGCTCAAGAGGAGAGCAGCTCTGATGCCTTCCAGGTACGACTTGTCTTGCATCAAACCAATTTTTGCATTCCAAATTCCCCACGAGACTCAAAATGGAACCTGAGACTTGAGATGAGCAAGAAAAGACAAAACTGGGAGAGGAAGAGGCGGTGTAAGGGGTGCCAGGATGCTGACAACCAGAAACTGAGAAACTGTAGCTTCAGGCTTGGAGTAAGCAGTTGGTACGTACACAGGTAACTTACAAGAAAGCAGCTTTTCATCAAGAAATTAACAAGCCCTACTTGTGAAAGACAGAAAGATGCCACCACCATCGAAAATGAGAAGAGATTAAGAAATAGTTGTTGCTCTGGGCAGTTTATAAAACCCTTCTTGCCACCTGCACTCAGCATTTCCATTTTACCCAAGATCTTCATTAAAAAGAAAGGCAGGCAATTAAAAACACGAAGACCATCAGTACGATGTCTGCATTTAAAGCCAAAGGATGAACCCAGCAGAACCAGGAACTGGAGACATTACCACCAAAGAACAAACCCTGCTGACTGTGCTCAAGAAGACACTTTTGGTAGGATAAGCTGACAGCGTCCTCTGAGATGCTGTGCAGTCTTCCTGGCCCCTGCTATGACAAAGGAACAGTTGGAGAAAGAATCATGGGATGGTTTGGGTTGGAAGGAACCTTTAAGATCATCTCCTTCCAACCTCCTGCTGTAGGTGAGGACACCTCCCTCGAGACCAGGTTGCTCACAGCCCCATCCAGCCTGGCCTTCAGAGCTTCCAGGGAGGGGGCATTCACAACCTCACTGGGCAACCTGTTCCAGAAGAGGATATCCAGCAAAAGTCTTCTGAAGTAGTATGCACGAGGAGCAGAAATAGGAAAGGAAAACAACCAGCTACAACAGATTCAAGCCAGCTTTCTTTCAAGTATTAGGTTAAGGTTGTAATAGCTGATACAAAGCTTTAAAGACAAAGGCAGTTATCAGATGACAGCCACTCTTTGGCTGTGCTCCCACAAACCTCTTACAGAAGTCATGCCTGCTATCTTGCTCTACGCAGCCTAAGATTTGCATTTAATAGAGATAAACGCGTGACCCTACAAACCTACAGCTGCAGTGCAGCACTACAGGCACTGAGCCTGAGCCAAGAAGCCTGGAAACACAGCATTTTTAACACACGCTTTCTTATGAAAGTGGAAGCAAGCTCACCTTCATGAAAGAAAAGCATATAAAAGCGAAAAAGGGTCATAACAAGCAATGTAACATGAAGCACAGTTCTCATGCACGCTACCAACAAAGAAGGGTTCACAAGAGGGCTTTGGAGGGGAACTGATAGCTCATGTTTTCTCTGAGACTTAAGACAGCAAAGTCTGTGTTCAACCAGTGAGCACAACTCTTCCAATGAAGCCTCGTGTAAATGGACTTTTCCACTTCCAAAGGTCCTCTGAATGCGCACTGTGCTGAGAGGTTTTGCAGCCTGCTTCCATAAACTGATATGCTGATGCCCCAGGCAACCCAATCCAAGGCTGAAGTTGCCCAGCGAGGGTTGGGCTGAAAGCCTCCAGGGGTCCCATTTAAATGACCCCACAGAAGCAGTTGCTTTTCCAGATGACCTCTCATAAAATAAGGAATCAGTTATGCATACACTCAGAATATAATCCAACAGTTTAGCATCTTAATCTACACTTCCCACCGATACATGGCTCCCCAGCAAATTGGTTTTTACTTCCAGTTCATTCACAGTATGAAGAAGTACCTTGAAATTGCTTCCAGCATTCACACCAAGCGACGCAGGACAGTGATGAATGCAGTATAAATACTGAAATAGAGCTCAAGAACACAGGGTATTTAATCTTTATAACAAGCGACTTCAGTTCAGTTAGACTGGATGCTCTATCACCTAACACCTAAAGAACTGCAGCAGGATGCTATGGACCTGCACTTTTATCTTATTTGTGTCCTTCTTAAGCCAGAGTTGATAGCAGACCGACTCTCTCATGCACCCTAATGAGCAGACAGCCTCATGCAGGAATTTAGGAAGCAATCTATAAAGTCCTGTGTTACATCACATGGAAAAACTTCAGCAAAAAAGGATGTTGCTTCATGTACAGACATAAATAGCCAAAGCTCTGAAAGATCCAGAAGTAGAGAAAAGCTTAAAACTGAGCAAGTTACTAGTGAGAGATTAGGCAACTTATGACCTACTTTGTGCAACAAAAACGTAGCACACCAGCTGTGAAACCCAGTGCTGATGCAACACGACAGATAATTCACAGCAGGAACTTCCAGCAAGGTCCACAACTTCACAGAAGTCCCGTGAAAGCAGCTGTGGCAGGTTACAAGATACCACAGCATTGCAGGAGCCAGGAAGAAAGCTGCAGTTTAGCAACCAGTCACTTCTTTTCGGTGTATTCCAAGGGGACAGAGGTGCTTCTCAGCAGCTGTCGAAGCCCAGCTGACCACAGTGACAGGCTCATGGCACAGGAAGTGCTTAGGTCAGTCTTGATTGACCTTTGCAATACATTTAGGGGTTTGGTTGATGTTTTTTGTTGTTGTTTTTTTGTAAATAGTTTGTTAGGTTGCGGCCATTTATCAAAAACTTCAATAAATACAACGATGATGTATCACCTAACCAGCACACCACAGATTTTCAGCGCTTATTTTGGTGCAGTTAGAGAAAGATAAGGGGGGCAAATTCGGCACTGCATTACCAGACCTTGCCAGCAGCCACCAAGAGATCTGAGGAGCAACCTGCAACATCAGCAGCCAAGAGCACCTACTGTCACACTACACCTGCGACTTGAAGTCTTGGAAGCACAAATGAAGTCAGCACAAGGTGTGCTGGCCTGGGATGTTGAGGATAACTGAACAATTGAGTTTACTAAATCTTACTAGATCTGGAAGCCTGCCTTCCCTCATGAGGAAGCAAGTGTGAGATGTGCTGGAGAGAAAGAGAGTCCTCTGTGCATCAGGAGAGTCAGACTCACCTGAACTTGCTTACGGAGTTTGGTGCATTCGTCCGTCAAAACCTGCAGCTGGAGCCGGCTCTGCGCAGATTCCAGCTCTGCCTGCCGCCGCAACCTCTGCTCCTTTTCTAAAGAGCTGGATGAGAGAGAGAAGAATAGCAAACGTCAGGGCTATATGAACAAATAGTGGAAAGGGAGGGGGGGGGGAAGAAACACTTCTATGCCTTAAAATTATCTGCATGTTGGGTCTGTGTTGACACTGTATCCTGTGCTCCAAAAGCTGCAGCACTCTGGTTACTTCAGCAGTTTACGTGCAGGAGATCTAGCTTGCCTAAGCACCTTTAAAATACACAGACCAAGCCTTGCACATTTATCAAGCACAGAGTTCTGTCATTTCCCTGCAGCTTCACAGCATTATTTCTTGGCTGCATAAGAAACAAACGAAGCTCTGTATTGAACCATTGCAGGCATCCAGAATCGAAAGGGTGGCTCTTCCAAATAAAACCACAAGCTCGTACCCAACTCAAGGCTATGTGCAAACAATATTAATGTATCAGTGCCCACATTCGTCCTCTGCTCGTGGCTACGTGCCACAAAGCAGCCACTGCCAGCAAGTGAGCAGGACTGACAGGCACTCATTGCTGTCTGCCTCCCAACCAGGACAGCAGGCAGGAAGGGCAGCTGGAGGATCCTGAGACACATGCAGCAGTCAGCCACCCCGACCCTGAGGAGTGACAAGATTTAAGCACCCAAATGCCTTCTGAGGATTTGAAAACAGCTTCTCCCATGCTTTGTTTTGCCATATCTATCACAGCAAATGCTGTGACCCTCCCAAAGGCACAGTTCAAACACCATTGGGCAGCAGTGATCTGGACAGAACAGGTATCTTCCCCTCGTGACAGTTATTCCTCAAACACCTCTGATTAATAATTACTAGGATGGGGAAGTTCCTGTTGAAAAAGCGTGGAAAGATCAGCATTATGCTCAGGAACATGTTACAATAGACCCAATTAAATTCTGTTCACTACAAGATTCAAGGGAACTCAGAAGGCTGCAGCCTTGCAATTTCAGAATAGTACCTGTGACAGCACCTTAGCAAAAAGAAACTTGGGCCCCTTTTTCCACTATTCCTTTTTTCAGAGGAAAAGAAGTCTACATTTAAGTTGGAAGGAGTAGAGTCATAGCAATGCTTGCTGACCTTTGTAAGTAAAGCTACATGAAGAGTTTGACAAAGCAAGATGGAAAGTGATTCATAGGAGAGATTACTCTGTTTAATGCATGCAGAAAAGATGACAGAAAAGGTCAGTTATTCACTCTCCTTGCATTTCTAATTATGCCTCGCTTTTCTCATCTAATGATGAATTAGCAGCATGCAGCTTTTTGGCAACAACACCACACATTCTCCTGCGATGACATTTCAGGATCCAGCACAAGATACCTTTTGCAAATCGAGTGCCACAAAGTGCAAACTCCATCTTCCTGCTCCCAAAGAAACTTCTCCTTACAAGTAAGGCACACACAACGCAGCAAGATCTACGACAGCTGTACTTGTGATAACCCCCAAGGGAATGCTCAAACTGTTTTAGATAATGCAGGAAATTAAAGCACAAAGTAAAAGCCAGACTGCTGCTTCTGCTGATGTGCAACCAGAGAGGCTGCTGGGGTGACTCCGTACCTCTTCATGCGCTCCTGCTCGCTGGTATCCAGAGCTTTCAGTGTCCGAGCATACAGGACCACGATGTCAGAACGTTTTGCTTTCTTATTGCACTGAAAGAGAAGATAACATCAATTCCCATTCAAGAATGCCACTAACCAGGCTGTGCATCCCACAAACTGCTAGGCACTATTTGGAAAAATCCTTGGGAGCTCTGAAGGAGGCACTTTCTACTTAGTGTCACAGCATGTTTGCAGGACAGCCCTTCCTGCAGGCACTGCAGCTCTGACAGAGGGCAGACTGCAGAAGCAGATCAGACCCTGCACTACTGAAGGTGCAGCAGAATCCATCTGCCCGTTTCCCACTAAATTCACTTTGCTGAAGCACCAGAAATTCAGCACGGTCAGAAAATCCACAGAAAAGAGGAGAGATGACCCAAAGCAGCATAATAACCAAACCATTGAAGGCATCAAGACTGGCGACTTCAACAGCAGAACCCAGGCACCTGCGCCTACTGCCAGCTGTGATTTACATCTCATATTCCTTTGATCAAACCCTGCAGGCCCAAATCAACGTGAGCATTCCTGTAACAGTATCAAACACTGACACTCCATTGGTTTCAGTGACAGAAGCGGAGATGCTTCCATCGCTCTGTGCACCTTGCCATGACCGGTTCATACTTCATGGCACAGCTCCTCCCTGAGTTGGAACCCGTAAGAAATTACAGTATCTGAAATCTTCCTGTTCTGCAAACATCCTTAGGTGACCAGAAAAGAGGCAGTGAGCACTGAGATAAGTAAACTCAACGGATAGCTAAATTGCTATGTGCGCTTGAACTGCAGACTTCTCTATTATTTAGCAGCATGAAGAAACCAAGGGCAACAGTTTCACACCAGACAACTCCCCCCACACCTCAGAAAACCGCTCTGCAGAGCGGTGAGTGGCTAAGGCAGCTTTCCTGGCAGCCAACAGCTGTCACCAACAGGATCTGGAATGCTGCAATTTCACAGTAACTGCACTCGAGCCACTTAGTATACAGAGCGGCACGCACAGCAACTTGGTGCTATTCATTTAGAGAATACTCAGCTGCAAAGGACTGCGAATGAAAATGAAGGAAGGTGGTGTAGCTGCAAGGTTGTCTCCAGAGCAGGGACTTCTCACAGGGCATTTTTAGCAATCACATAAAGAGAACAAAAAAAAAAACCACCATTAAATCGGAAAAAGTACTCCTTACAAATCGTAAGGGTTCAAGAAGGAAGCAAAGCACCAAAGAGCAAAGAAGGTCTCTGAGAGTTCTGCATGGGCACAGAACAGGCAAAAAGCTTATGCACAACTGTCAGAGATGAGCAACGTTAGGTCTGGGCCTCTTCTGTGGGTCTTTAGGCTTAATCACAGCACACATCAACAGGAAGCTTCTTATGCAAGGAGGGAATCCTGCACAGAGTCAAGCAAGACCATGGAAGCTCTCAAAATGACACAGACAAAGAACTGCTAAGCTTCCAGCCACTGCCTGGGAAAGCAACAGAACAGAACTCCATCTACACAGTACCCACTGACCTATTTTTGTCAACGTTCATTTCTGGAAAAAAAAAAATCAAATAGTAAAGCAAAGACCTAATCAAAATCAGATCAGTATTACCCATGGAAGCAAAAGCAGAAAGAAGCACCTTGAGAAGCAGATCTACAACTGCACATTAAAGGATGCGGCCTGTTTCTCAGTTCACTCTGAAACCCACCTGATCTTTAGGCTGGGAAACCAGATGCAGACCAAAAATAGAAGTTAAGCCTACTGAAAATGGTTCTCAAACAGATTTCTAGTCCAACAGTGCATTCTTCATGCTTAATTGCTTCTAGGAATCTGTCTGGTGTTCCCACACTCCAGGAACAGCACAGTGCTCTGAAACCAATTACAGGTTGAGTTCAAACTAGCAAGCTTCTGAGTCTGCTAGTCACAAACACTCTACTTCAGGGGAGAAAATCCACGTCAGAATCTTTCCCTTGAAGCACTGCTAGCTGTGCCTGGGCCAGATGCATCAAAATAATTGTGATTTTTGTTATTTCTGACAGCAGGCATGAGTGGTTTCTCTGTAAAGCAAGTAGCTGTAACCGTTATGGCAACCATGCCTGCAGCACGAGTCACCCAACAGCAAGTTCTCCCCACCACAGGTGAACTCCCTCTTTACCTGGGGGCACTTCCCTGCCTGCCCCTTGAGCCACCTGTCAATGCAAGTGTAACCAAAGAGGTGCCCACACCGCAGGGCTGACAGACGGTGGTCCCCAGCATTGGTCCATGGCTCAAAACAGATGGCACAGGTGTCCCCTTCCTCCTCCTCCTCCCGTGGTGCAGAAGGAATTGGTGGCTCCTGTTTCTTCAGTGGAGTTCTCTGAGATTAAAAAAAAACAAACTTTCTGTAGGCAAATGCAGCTTTTTCAACATGCAGACTGTCCCCAAGGGCATTTAGGTCACCTCACCTGTTTTTGCTGGGCTTCAAATTCCTCATCTTCACGACTTTCATGTTCCACAGGAACCCGAGGCAGAGTTTGAGGCAGCTCTGCTTCATCCTGACTGGCAACTAAGGAAAACATTGCTTAAATAAACTGATACCTATGGGAGAAGAGGGGTCTGCTTGACTTGATCCATAATCATCACAGCATCGATACAAGCAGTGTGACAGTGGCACAGGTTACACACAGAGCTTCAGGCCAGCAACCTGGACACAGGTCAGGCAGCCGATGCTTAAGCTCTTTTGTTCAACAATTGTAGTGCTGAAGAACTTTCTGTCATCATTTACAGAAAGATGAAGAATCCCAGCACATTCGATAGCAAAGGAGAGCTTTAGAAGACAGCCATTGTTATCAGGGTTTTTCTGACTTGCTAGGAACAAATGCAGCTTAGGCTGAAGTAAGGATACAGATCTGCATCGTTGGTATCTGTCTTTCTCTGAGCACAGAGAAGTTACCTCACCAAGGGATCTAAGCATGAATATTTCATGTGCCAAGGAGGCATTTACCATATGCTGTCTGTCCGCTCACCCTGACTTAAGCAGTTTTCCAGCTAGTGGTTATCTGAACTACCATTTCTGCTGGGCCATATGTTTCTGTGCTGTGCCTGTTGGCCCTTCTGTTGAAGCATGGGCACACAGCAGAGCTGTGTTTGGATTACCACCCATGGCATACTAAAAAGGAGCAGAAAGCACTACCTCCTTCAGCCTCCTGACAAAACAAAAGAGTTATCAGCCACAATTAGTACCTGAGGCAGATATTCTCAGTGCAATGGAGAGGTATCACCTAACACTGCCTTGTGTTAATAATATTTTCAATCCCTAAAGCTCTGGGATGAACAGGAATCAGCAGCTTACATAAGCAAGAAAAGACAAGGGGATTCCAGAAAACCCAACACAGAGCATATGTTCACACAATATTAGGCAGCACTTAACAGCTTGAGCGCCTGTCACGTGTAAGACCAGCTAAAAGCAAGTGGAATTAATCTGCTCAAAGAGGCCTCTTAGATGCACCTCGAAAAAACCACCAAGATAGGCTGGCTAATGAAAAACAAAACAAAAACAGACTGAAGCATAAGGATGTTCCTTAGAGACTGGAGTCTCTAAGAAATAGACAAATGAGGAATATATACCTTTCTCTGTTTGTTAGTCATCAATAACCTCGACTGCCAAATTCACTCTTACATAAAACACGTATGTTCATCACAAACCAAGTCACTGAAGTGCATGAGAGCCTGTGAACCCAAGTCTGAATCAAGGAAGAAAAAGATGAGGAAAGAAAACGACCAAGCTGTTGACTTCCATCTCCTAAGTTAAGTGCCACAAGGAGTTACAGGAATGAAAAATCACTTTTTTCTTTTCCTACTTTGGTTTAAAGTAAAATAACCTGCATCTGACCCTTCTCTGAAAAGTGAAAGCGTTCTGGGCTCCAAACAGAGATGCGACCTGACATCTTCAATAATACTCCTCAACAGCAGGTAACAGAGGAAATGCTCTAAGCAATAACCTCAACGTTTCAAGTCATTTTGAACACTTCCAGGATGATTCCTAAGCAGCAGCCTGCAAATAGCAAAAAGATCTTATTTAAGATGACAGCGACAATCGCTCATGGCTGTCACTGCTCTCAGGAGCTGCCTGCCAGAAAGCCTTGTGGCAGCAACCTGCCCCCACCAGCTGTGGGCACAATGATCTCTCAGCACGGGCTGCTGTGAAGCTCGAGAGCGTTTCCCTGCTGAGTTGTGAAGCAGCACAAGAAGTTTCTGAAATTAAAAATCCACGCAGCACAAATAAAGCACAAACCTGAGCTAGCTGCTGCAGGTGTCTGCTGGGCTGCTGGAGGCAGCGGCACCGCAGTCTCCACCTCTTCCTCCTCCTCAGAAGTGCTGCTGCCAGAGTCACTTGACTGCAGTTCTACCATCTGTGACCTGTGCTCCTGGCTGCTCCTCACGGTATGCGAGGACTCCGGATGTGAAGCTGGGACTGCAGCAGGCTCTTGGGTCCTGCTGAGCTGAAAGTAACTGTCCAACGCTGCCCTGCATCCACAGAAGGAAGAAACAGAGGTCGCAGTTATTTCAGGTAGACTTGTTGGTGTGCTGCCCCGGCTCGCTCACCGAAAATCTCACAGGCTCTAGTGGCAGGTGGGAAAATATCAAAGTTATTAAGATAGACCTGTGCTGGTAAAGAGGCAATGCCACGCAATTCCCTGCTTTATGGGCACTCAGCAATGTCTCACAGCAGCCCTTCATCTCGCCTGCTCCAGAAAACATCCATCATTACGACACACGACTGCATTTTAGTAAAAGCTGTTGGTGGGGTTGGAGAGAAAAAAAAGCAAAGATTTGAACACTACTCACTAAAGCCAAAGGAACTCCTACACTAACTACAGTTGCAACACAGACCTGCTTCCCTCCCTACCAGACAAAATTAGATATCAAATTTAGATACAGGAAGCCTGTATCAAAGCCTCATTCCACTGACTGCACACCACCTTCCCCCTTTCCTGTCTGCAGGAACTTCATCCCTGGAAAGTAACATCCTCCCTCTTCCCACATCAACCCAGCTATCATCTCAATTATCCTTCACATTCAAAGCAACTTCTGCTAGGTTGCTTCTAGCCTCAAGAACTACAGTGACCTTCACAGGCAATCCACGGGCAAACAGTACAGCAATGTTTAATCATCGAGGAGAGGAGATCTTGGTCTGCCTGAATTTCAAGGCAGCACTCCAGTTAATTATAACTTCACCCTTGGCATTTGCAAAAGCTACAAAGATGAGACAGAAACTAAACAAACCAGAAATAGGGATTTCTTTCTAGCTGGGGAGCACACCCACTCGTCACCTTTTAAACTCATCACTAACAGCCCTACACACAGGATTTTAACTTTCTTTGCTTGAAGATAACAACAAAAAAAAATCATAAAAAAAAATGACAGTTTGCATTTTCACAAAAGTTTCTGCAGTAACTATCACCTAATTAAGCAATCCTCAAAGGTGAAATGCAGAAGAGAGCACAAGCTCCACTGAGCTAAATGCTGGCCGGGACTGCTGAGAGTCAGCTCTGCTGCAGGAAGCAGCAGCAGGAACCTGGCAGAGCAGAGGAATGGTAGCAGCAGCTCTGCTCATTGGAAAGTACAGAAGTGCTCAAGTCAACAACAGTATTGCCAACAGAAGAACTGAGGAGGGGGTTCATTTAACAAGAAGCAAAGACATCACCGGATGAAATCAGAGAGCTATTAATGACCTTAAAACATTTGTGACGTGCCCAGAATTTGGCCTCACACCTGGACCCAGCAGGGCTCTACAAGCCAGGAAGAAAGGCAGTTTTAAAGCAGTGCCCGAGCTGGTAAGGGCACAACTCAGGCCCAGCTTCACTTCTGCTTTACCTGGCACTGACTGTCCTCTGGGAACCACCGACCCTCGGCTGCCTGCGAGCTCTCCGTACCCGCGGGCGCTGCGTGACCTGCGGCCCAGGCAGCAGCTGCTGCTGATCGGACGCCCCCTGCAGCCTCAGCAGTCCGATGAGAGCTGAGGAAGGATTCGCCTGCTGGTCAGGATCGGCAGCTGCTACCCTCGTGGCATCAGCAGTCGATGTGGTAACAGCTTCGTCGTCAGAAAGAACGACAGTGCCGGCTCCTCCGCTGCCGAGCACTGGAGCCTGGGAGGGCAGCGCGGTGTGGGCAGCGGGCTCTGCAGGAAGCGTCCCCTGGTTCTCTAGGGAGTAATTCACCACTGGCTGGAGATCAACTTCCATCTCTTCCTGAGCCATTTCTGTCAAAATTAGAAGAAAACTATAAGAATCCTAAGCCTGCACCCTACTTGCACCCCGATGGCAGCAAGATCTGGCTGCAGCAGGCAGCGACTACAAGAGCCTTCAGAATTCAGACGGGAGGGACAAGCTGTCCTTCTGCCTTTGACACACAGCAGAGACAGACTGCCTCAAGCAGATGCATGTATGCGAGCTGGCACAGCCAGCAGCACCTTCCTGAGCCCTTCGTCTGAAGGCTTTAGCTCAGCAGCAGCTAGCACCAAAGGCACAGTGCAGAACTCTGCTAAGTAAACAGAGCAAAAAGTTCAGGATTTCTCGTGCTATTACTCGACAGTAAATGCATTAGGATCCTGGAGAAAAGAGCTGGGAGATATCTGAGAGCTTCTCCACGTCAAAACCACTGCGGAAACACTCACAGCCGCGGCCTCTGCAGAGCATCCAAACCTCCGCAGGCAGTCTTACAGCACAAAACGCCCTGAGGTTATTTCGTGAAGCATTTGTGTATTTCATAAACAAACGACAGCGCTCCGAAATCTTTCTGAGGAGGGGGAGGACACATTGAACCCTGCAACCCGACGGGGGTACACACACACACACACACACACACGGACAGTGCCTCCCCGGGCAACTGCGTCCCGCAGGCGGCTCTGCTGAGGTCAGCCGAACCACGGGAAGGAAAGAGAGGGGAGCGGCGGTCCGACCCGACCCGACCCGACCCGACCCCGCCCGGCCCGGCCCGGCCCGGCCCGCTCACCGCACCGCAGCCCTCAGCCGCTCGAGCTGCGCGCCGCCCCGCCCCCTCGTCCCTATTGGCCCTCCGCCCCTCTGCCGCCGTTTCTAGAAGGCATTTCATTGGCCGAGCGCTCTGTCAGTCTGCCTCGGGGACGGGACGGCGGAGGGGGAGAGGAGAGGGAGAAGAGAGGCGCGCTCTGATTGGTCGGTCCACATAGAGCTGCACGGCCGATTGGGCGGTCGGCTCCTCGAGGGACGGAAAGGGCGGGGCGAGAGACCGGAAGTGCGTTTTGATTGGGGGAGGCGAACCGGGCGGTGAATTCGCGGGAGCGGGGCTGAAATGGCGGCCGGGCGGGGGCGGGGCGTTGCCATGACAACGGGGCGGGGCGTTGCCATGACAACGGGGCGGGGCGTTGCCATGACAACGGGGCGGGCGTTGCCATGGCAGCGCGGCCCTCCAGGACCGCGGCCCGGCACCACGCGGAGAGGTCCCAGTCTTATTTCTAGAAATGAACGCGTATCGGCGCTCCGACGCCCGCAGTCACGGCGGCGCGGGGCGGGAGGTGAGCGCGGCCGGCTCGGGCCCTCCGCTGCTCCTCGTTTTCTCCAGGTCAGCCAGCAGGTCCACGATCTCTGCAGAACACGGGGACGGGGTGAGCTCCTGGTGCCTGGGATCCGCCCACTCCCCGACCCCAAGGGCGAGCAGCTTCCCCAGAGCGGAGCGTTGACCCGAGTTTGCCATGAGTCGCCCTGGTGCCGTGCCGAGCGTGCGGTGTGGATAGATGCTGTGTGAGCAGGGAAGAGCATCGGCTGTCCTAAGGCAGCTCCATCTCTGCTCTTAGGAGGCCTGGCAGAGTCAGCAGGACGAGGGCTGACCCCGAGGGGCAGAGCTGGGCAGAATCCCATGGAAAACAGGGGCGGGTTCAGCACTGAGGGGGCTCACCACGGGACACTCACGCTCAGCAGACGGGCGCTGGAACGGGTCGAAGGCCCGACATTGGTTGATGACTTTCTCCAGCTCTTCGGGACAGTCCTCCCCGACCGGGTCCTGGTACCGGTGCTCGCAGATTTTGTCCCTGATCTCCTGGAGAGAGCAGCCTATGTGAAACAGGGACGTCAGGAAGCGTGGAGGCCCAGCAAAGCCACCCTGCGGCCTCCTCAGCGGAGAAGCCGGCATTGGTGCCACCCAAACTGTGTTTGCAATGAAATCCCCTCCCATCTTTGCCATGACACCGCTGGGCCTCATCGAAACAGGATGTCACAACGCTTCAGTGCACAGGAAGAACAAATAGAGGTCACATTTCTTGCATTCTTGTGGTTTAAGCAGGTGCAGAAGCCGTGCAGGCCCAAGCACTGGGACTGAGCTTTTACACAGGGCCTCCCGCAACTTCTGCCTCACCTTCAAATGGGATTTCGGAGGTTGCGATCTCCCACAGCACGATCCCAAAGCTGGGAAAAGACAAACCAGAGTTTCTCAGCATCGATCCCACCACATCATCCTCCTTTCTGATGGAGAGGGCTGGGCAGCCTGCTTGGGCACCTCCCCTGGCTCCTCCTTTTCTCTAGGTCAGGAGGGCTTGTGGGGTGGACATACCTGTATATCTCACAGGACCTCTTGTAGGGGTAATAGATGTCCATCAGGTTCTCGGGAGCGATGTAAGCCAACATACAGACTTGATCGAAGTTCTTCTTATTGACTTTCCTCTTGATGGAAGACTCTGTTTCACACAGTTCAAACCCTGACAGCTGTACGCAAAAATGAGATGGAGAAAAGGGAGAGGTGTTAGAAATATAAGGCCGGTCACCAGTTCTCAGCTCACTTTTGTGGCCCCGCTTCCTCTCCCTTTTCCAACACGCACAGCTAGCAGCTAAATGCAACCTTACCACCCCCCAGCTCCTACATCCAGAGCTACTCCAGGTCCTCACCTTCACACAGTAATCCCCAGCCACCAGGAACTTGCTACTGCAGATGCAGCCGTGCAGTCGGGACTTCTCCTCCGTCTGGTGCAACCTGCAGCCAGCCAGAAACAGAGCTGCGTTGGCCCCAGCTCCGCCCTGGAGCTGCAGCAGTGTGCAGGTGGAGGCCCCCTGACCTCGGAGCTCACCTGTAAAGGCCCCTGGCAGCCCCCAGGGCCATGCGAATGCGGACCTCCCAGGAGAGATGCCGTTGCTTGGTCAGCACCTGGCGCAGCGTCCCGTGCTTGCAGTACTCCATGACAATGGAGAAGCAGGGGATCCCATCTGATGCAGAAAGATGCACGCTGAGGGTGCAGCTGGCCCAGGACAGCCACAGCCCAGCTCACGTCAGGAGGGTTCCCAGGCTCTGCACTGACTGTGGCAAGCTAGTGCTGGCTCTGCAGGGTAGTACTGGGTGTCTCTGATTTGTTGGGATCTGATGTAAAGGTTTACAGCAGGGACATGCCTCATTTTTGCAGAAGCCTGAGCAGAGATGTGAGAGGCAGCCCCCCAGGCGTGCCCCCTTGTGTCACCTCGAGCCATCTGCCAGCAGCTAGCACTGGGGACAGGCAAGGAAGCAAGAGGGAGCCGTACATGCCACACCCCGTACCTTTCTCCTCAATGCAGATCCCATACATGCGTAGAATGTTTGGAGACTCAAACTTCTTCAGGGTCTGAATCTCCTTCTCGAAGATGTCTCTCACCTTGCTGCAGAAAGGGACAGCACAGTGAGGGCACAGAACCACAGCTTGAGTTGGAAGGGACCTTAAGGGCCATCTGCTCCCAGTCCCTGCAGGGAGCAGGGACACCCACAGCTCCATCAGTGCTCAGAGCTCTGTTCCCTTGGCTGTCTGCAGGGACGGGGCAGCACCACCTCCCTGGGCATCCTGTGCCACTGCCTCACCGCCCTCAGCGTAAAGATCTTCTCCCTTACCTCTGACCTAAATCTGCCCTCTTTTAGTTGGAACCATTTCCCCTAGTCCACAACAGCCCCTGGTACAGAGTCAGTTCCCTTCTTTCTTCCAGCCCCTTTAGATACTGAAATGTCCCCAGGGCAAGATACACGGTGCCGTTCTCCCAACCCCTCTGCCCAGCCCAGGACAGCTCACGTGGTGTCGGTGGTCAGCGGCCTCTTGAAGGTTTTGATGGCAACCGGGTACTTGAGGTATTCTCCCTCGTAGAGGTCGTAGCGCTCGGTGTCCTGCAGGTGCCTGCGGAAGGTGAGCTGGCCCCGCTCGATCTCGGTGATGGCTTCCCTTTTACCAACATTGACCTTCTTCAAGCCTGCTCACGCCGTGCCGGGAGGAACGGGGCACAGGTTAGGCAGGGCCGGGGGAAAGCCGGTGACTCACTGGCTTAGCAAACATTTTACAAGGGCGTTTATCCCCTCTGAAAGGAGAGGGGACACGGAGCGCAGGGGCAAATCTTCTTGTGTTGCCAACTTACTGTCCATCACACGCACGATTTTGTTCAGCTCGCCTTGCATCCAGTCTACCTTGCTCTCCATACACTGGCTGCCCATGTGGATCTCCCAGGCCTCATCTTCGGGCACTTTGGTACCTGGGGTGAGATGGACAGGTGCGGAGCTGGGTTAGGTGAGCGTGCAGCACTGGTGCTCGTAGTTTTTCTGGTCCCCTTGGATTTCCCCAGGCGTTGCCATCAGGCCAAAGCTGGGCTGGGGAGGGCTGGGGAGGGCTGCCAGCTCCCAGCCAACCTCCAGTGCTGGGGAGGGGATGCTAAACGTGCACTTACTTGCGATCACCTGGTCCAGGAAAGCCTTGTCATCCCTCACATCCTCAGCATCTTGCCTGCGACAGATCTTTGCCTGGAAAGCCTCCAGCAACGCCTGCTTCTGCTCCGCCTGCAGCAGCAGGGAGAGCCCTTGGGCGATGTCCTCCAGGCTCCTGTTCACCCAACCAAACTCCTCTCCGCTGCTGCGGGCACTCAGGAACTTCTGGATCCAGCTGGTCTGGCTGTATTTTGTCACCAGCTTCTGGGCCTCCCCCAGCGCCTGGAGCAGCTTGCTCAGCATTTGCTCTTCGTGGTGGGAGATCTGCCACGATGGCTGGGCCTGCAGGACGCGCACGGGCTCCAGCAGGATATGGATGCGCTCCACCAGGCGCTGGCACTGCTGCTTGCAGCACTTGACGTGCTCAAACTGGCTGTGGATGGCGTGGGCGATGGAGAAGACCTTCTCCACGATGTCCATGCTTGCAGCAGAGGGGTTGGCTGACGGGGACGTGTGGTGTCTGCTGGAGGTGACTCTCGGGCACTGCTCGCAGGTACAGCACAGCTCTTCCACGCCGAGCTGTTAAGGAGCAGCCTTAAGGTGGCACACAGCACCGCAGAGCTCACACAGCCCCCGCCTGGTATTTGAAGCAGACACTTGCAGACATAGGTAGCATCACATGAACAGAGTATCCCAAGATGGGAGGGCTGTTGGGTCCAACTCGGGGCACTGTGGCTTGTTTTGTGTGTTAGAGCAGCAGCCGTGCCGAGCCAGCATGCACCCCAAGCAGAACTCAGCTCATAAAAGCCTCCCTGTGTCCAGGCAGCCCCAACCTCCTCATGCCATCCCCTCTCCCCCCAAGGAACCTCAGCTTACCTGGCCTTGCTCTGCTCGCTTCCTCCGCTGCCTCTGCAGACTGGAGAGGAACCGGGCTCGCGGGGTTTATAGGGTGCTTTCCTGGCAGCGGAAGCAGCGTTGTGCAACATGGAATGGCCGTCACAGGAAAGCTGCTGCAGACGGGGGACGGTGCTGAGGCACGCAGTGCCCCTCCATCCCCTCCGTGCGGGTTTGGGGTGCTGGAAGGAGGAACCTCCCATGGGAAGCGCTTTGGAGAAGCGGGATGGGGACGCGTCTGCTGATCCAACCCCTTCTGCCACGCAGCTTTCCCAGGGCACTACTCGGTGCCAGCTCCAGAGCACGCCAGCCCTGCAGGAGGGATGCGGGAGCAGCCCCCAGCCCCAATTCCAGCCCGAGCACCCAGCCCTCCCCTCCCTCAGCCCATCCACTGTCAGAGGAAGCGGGTTGCAGGTGAGGAAAGCAACGCTTGACCCCTGCCCGGAGGGCAGGAAACTTTGCAGGCCGATTTTGGGAAGCGCAGGGCCGCACATGACACCCATTGCCCAACTTCGGGGAAGTGGCCCCGGGGCCTTTCCACTGACAGAGGGCTTGGCGTCACACAGCTCGGGGACACTGAGCAGCTCCGGCTCTGCGGGACCTCTGCCTTCCTCAGCAGCACGGCAGGGAAGGGGACAGCAACAGACAGCAACCTCCAGAGCCCCCCCAGGGCCCGCGGGGATAGGTTTTATTTTTCAAAATATACAGTTTATTTACAATTGTCACATCTACACTCGTACGTATAAGAGCTTCATTCCAAACCTTTAAATATCTGCGGGAAACGTAAGGAGAAAAATAATAATAATAATCACAGGATCAGCCAAAAAAAAAAAAAAAAAAAAAAAAAGCACAAACAAACCCAAAAAAAAGAAAAAGGCGTCGTTTAGCAATTCCGTTCATTGGAGTTGAAGTTTCAAGTAGCTGAGGACTACAACCAACGTGGAGTCGGTGAATGAGGCGGGGAGATGAGGGGTGCTGGTTAGAGAAGGGCTGAGCCCGGCACCGCGGAGCAGGGAAACCCCACTGCACGAGCAGGAAGGGTCCTGCTCTCCCTTTCTTAGTTCTTCCCCCCCGCAGCCGACCCAGGAGATAGGGGTCCCCGCGTTGGGTTGGGTGCAGTGCATCGGGCGGCTCAGGGGGCGGGGTGGGGCTCTCGAGGAGCCCAGCACTTCATCCTTTGGGCACAGAGGTGCCCACGCATCAGTGCCTGCAGTGGGAAGAGCCCCAGCGGCCTCCTCCCCGCTGGCAGCACCGAGGAGGAGAGGAGGGACAGTGCAGACCCTCAGCAGCACAGTGTTCCCCCCACACGGCCCCGGCAGTGCTGAGCACAGGCAGCCGAGCGCCGCAGCCATCAGTCCTCTTTCTCAAAGGTCTCTTCGGGGATGAGCGTCCGGAAGGGGTGATCCCAGAAGCGGGTGCTGATGCCAAAGCCTATGGAGGTGAGAGAGCACTCAGCACCGCTGCAATGCTACGGCAGTGCTAAGCAGAGCGCCCGTGCTGCTGCCACGGGGATGGAGGGGCACCCTGAGTTCTGCAGGACCACACTGCGTGGCTGGGACAGGACGGAAGTGTCACCCGGCCCGGTGACAACACCGGAGCGGGGCGGTCCTTCCAGAGGACTGTTGGTGTTTCAGGGAGGAAGGTTCGTCACCCAGCCCTGGGGAGACAAGTGAGGGCGAGGAGGAAGAGCAGAGGGAACAAGAGTAGCCGGCTGGGATGATAGCTTATCTGGACGTGGTGCTCTCTCCTAGGAAACCGGGCAAAGGGCAGGTTGAGCAAGGGGAAGGCGTGGGGCAGAGCAAGGGAAGCCCGGGGCCTCACCCCGCACCCGCCAGCACTGCCACGAGGAGGGGCTGGGCACGGCGTCCCGTTGTCTGATGGCATAATGGGCACGTAGCAGGGCTCCCAGAGGCGCACTTGGTCTGCCATTACCACCCCCTGCACCACGCTGAGCCAAACGGAGCGCTCCCTCCCCCCGTGCCCGTTCCCATACCTGATTTTTGGTGCTCAAAGTGGTGCTTGACGTGGTACGCCTTCAGCCCGTACAGGTAGGTGCCCTCCTTCGGCGAGCCGTAGTGCAGGTAGTAGTGCATCATGTCGTACACCACGTAGCCACACAGCCCCCCGACGAAGATGGACAGCCCCAGCACCTCGGGCAGCAGCAGCCGCAGCACGCCGTAGAAGAAGGCGATCACCAGCGAAGCCGGCACCGGGGGGAAGACCAGGCGGGAGCTGTCAAAGGGGGACTGGAAGCAGAGGGAGACAGTGGGGTGGCAGCTCCTTGCTCACCCCAAGAGCTGGGAGCATCCATCCCACAGGGCAGCACCTTTGGGAAAAGCTGATAAGGCAAAGCGTGTCCCCAGGAACCCCCCACCCCGAGGTGCACCCCGAGTGAGGTGGCAGCTCCGGCTCACAGCCCCATCTCAAAGGGGACGGATGTACGGACGCGTCCCCCACTGAAGCTAGAGGGAGCCTGCTGCTTTCCAAGCCTTGCAAGCGAGGCTCTGGTTTAACTCCAGGTGCTCCGAGCTCATCCTGCAGCATTAGCAAAGGGCAAGGATACCCCGAGTGGAGCAGAAGCATCGCCGCTCACCTTGTGGTGCTGCCCGTGCAGCAAGAAATGCAGGGTGATGAGATAGTAGTTACTAGCAGGTGGCTTCATGTGGAAGACAAAGCGATGGATGAGGTACTCAAGCAGGGACCACAGGAACATCCCCAGGAGGAAGATGAAGGGGAAGTAGTATTTGTGCACGGGGATGGAGTACTCTACACAATGAGACATGCAGCGGTCAGCGAGGCGGGTGGGGGCCCACGTGCTGCTATCCATCGCCACCCCGATGCCAGCAGCCGGGTGAAGCTCGCCTCTCCCCCCACTTTGGTTTGATTCCCCTTCATTCGTGCTCCGTGGGGTGGCAGCCGGATGCCAGCTGGAGCTGCCTTCCCCACCCAAACGAGCAGCGCGAGCCGGCAGACACAGGCAGCGCTTGTGACGGCGGAACAGAGTTGCTGCTGTGTTTTTGTTTGGCAGAGAATACAGCTGTCGGGCGCTTTCCCCCGCAGAGCATTTTTGCACCACCTCCTCCTTTTGGTGCCGGCGAGCCCTGCGTCCTCCCTGCAAAATTCACCCCGTGCTCACTAGCTAAATTCCCCCAAATCCAAGCACTGTGGTAACGGGAAGAACACGCTCTAGGCATCAAGGTGCCCGGCGTGCTGAGCATCACCCTGCACAGCGAGCTGGGAAGCACGCCTGGGAGCAAACTAGGCAGGAAAAGAATGGGGAGGAAGAAAAGGACGCGTGATGGGTTTATTCCAGCCAGAAGGACCGAGGCAGGGAACCCAGAACATCAAAACCCGCTCTGATTTGGGGCAGCTGGCACAGGGTGGCACCCGCAGCGGGGCCAACAACAAAGCTGTCACCGGCCGCCCGCTGCCCGCCCAGCACACTGCTGGCTCCAGGGCCGGCCGCCAGGCGAACAAACCGCGCTCTGTGTGAGGCCGGTGGTGTGAGAGCCGTGTTTGTTTGCCAGCAGCGCCCGTCCCCAGCGTCAGGGCGGTGGGAGGCAGCGTGGGGGGATGTGGGCGAGCAGCAGGGCTTCTTTTGGGGCCCTCTCCCTAGGAACAAAGCCGCGTCCTCTCCCCCAAACAGACAGGCGTGGGAGCGAGGCGAGCTCAGCCAGCACGGGCGGCTTCGTGCAGGGGACATGCTGGGGGCTGCGGGGATGGGGACGGCCGTGCTCATGCAGGCGCGCGCCCAAGGCCGGGGATGGGTCGTACCTGTGGTGAAGGAGGAGAAGAGCCTGGTGTCGCCCCGCGCCAGGGCTGTGTAGCTGACCCAGCTTAGGTAGAGCACCACGGGAGTCCACACCAGGAACACCACGTACCTACAGGGAGAGGGGACGGGTCAGAGGGGCGGACCCACAGATCCCCTCGCCCACCCTAGGACACTCACCACGCCGTCTTGGAGAGGGCCTCCACGAAATCCGAGTGGAAGAGGCGGATGGGCCGGTCCACGGGCTGGTGCACCCACTCGTCATACTTCTCCCCCAGGTAGCCCACCTGCCACAGCAAGGGCTTCCGCCAGTCCACCAGGTCCTGGGGGCACAGGGTGGTTCGTTAGGTCCCTCGGGGTCCCCCTATCCCACAGTAGCCACAATCTGGGAGCATTTGCAGAATCATTAAGGATGGAAAAGGCCTCAGGTCCCCAGTCCTATCCCAGCCCACCTCACCCACTGCCCACGGCCCTCTGTGCCACATCCCCACAGCTCTGGGGCACCTCCAGGGATGGTGACTCCTTCCCTCCCTGGGCAGCCCGTTCTGATGCTTATGGGGTCTGGATGGGGTCACCCATGGGGGTAACAACCCCAGCATGCATGGGAACGGATATAGATGCCCCACAGCAGGAGGATTTCAGAGCAAATTGGGACACGTTCAAAAGATTCTCTTCTAAAGGCAATCAGCAACAAAATGTTTACGTGAAGTGGTCAAAGTTCCTTGGCAAGATAAAGGGTGCTGCTCCCCAAAGAGTGCTTGGCACGGCGGCCACGTGGTGCAGCGAGAGGCACCCAAAGGCACCTTGGGGACAGGGACAAACCCTGGGACACAGAGCCTGGCCAGGATGCCCCTTACAGCTCAGCCAAAAGGAAAAGGGGAAAAAAACAAATCATAAATGAACAGAAATAAAAAAAGCAAACGGTGCGAGGTGTGGCTCAGCAGCACGCCCTGCTCCGAAGGGCAAAGCTGCTGTCAAAGAAAGGCATGGCGCCCACGTCGGAGCCTGGGCCATATAAAGGCACCGCTGTGCCACCTGCGCGGGGCGAAGGGCAGAGCACGGCCTCACCGTGTCCACGTCCACTGGCTTGCAGCGGGGATCCAGGCGCGGGGCTGCTGCGTCTGACGGCTTCTCCGCTTTGGGGCAGCTCTGCAATGAGAAGGAACGATGGTTTGGGGGGTGCTGAGGAGCTGCGGGATCATTACGGTTGGAAAAGAATGCCATGATCATCTCATCCAACTGCCCGGCTACTGCGTGCCAGCCACGTCCCTGCGTGCCATGTTTTGAATGCAGAGGATCCCCAGGCACGGGGTTACCCATTAACCAGCCATAGGCTGTCTCCACACGGCCGGGACGCGTGGGACGGTCCCCACGCGGCTCCACGGGGACACGAGTGGTGGTGACACGGCCCTGCTGCCACCTCGGCGGGCAGCCAGGACTTTATGGGGCACTCGTGATGCTGACGCGGGGATGTCAGCCGAGCCCAAGTGCTGCTGGTGGCACAAGGTGAAGCAGCGGCTGGGCAGCGTGACCCGCGGCGAATGGGACGCCTCAAAAACCCCAAAGCTGACAGTGGCCTCCAAATGGGGGACGTTGGGACGGAGCCCCCACGTCAGGCGGAGGGGAGGCGGGCGCGGGGCCGTGCCCGTGGGTGATGCTGCCGCTGCCTGTGACGCAGCGCAGGAGAACAGGTCCTGCTGGAGCCCTGATGTAAGGCAGGGAAAGTCGCGCCCACGGAGCACCACCGCCCTACACCGCGCCCCGGCCGCGGGCTGGGAAGCAGAGTTGAGCCGAGGTGCCGTTCCACCGCTGCGGCCACCGCGCTGCCAAGGATCCCCGTCATCCTTCGGGACACGGGCGCCCCAAGCTCAGCCCACGGTGCTCCCATCACCGCCCGACCCGGGCAGTGAGAAGCGGCCGCGAGGCGTCTCGTTCCATAAAATGTGAAAATAAATACATTAAAAAAAAAGAAGCCACCATAAAAAGGCCCTTTTTGTTACGACACCTCCCAGCAGGTGAGCGCCTACGTATGCACTGAGCTCACACCGCGCTGACTCACGGCACTGCAGAGCTCTGATGAAAGCCCCATTGCTCAAACGGGGCGATAGGAGACGGACCCCCCCAGCAGGGCCGAGCTCTCATCTCCGTGCACGCACACAACGCGCCGTGCGTCGTTTCCAGTGGGGAAACGAGGAGCTGCCCACCTGCTGCTCAGCACTGCCCCGGGCCCACAATTAAGCCACGCTCTCGTTTAATAAACTCGCATTCCTATGGGATGCTCTATGGGGCGGCACCTCCTCCGAATCCCCACTGGGGCCGCGTCCGCCCTCAACCTCAACCCGAGCATCACCAAGGGCAGGCACAGGGCGGCCCTCAGCCCGGTGCCACAGTGACCTGGGCCGCGTTCTCCCGTGCCAGGCAGCGTGCAATCCCCTCGCCCCGGTGTTATCACACGGGTATTTGCCTTCGTGCAGCGGCACAGAACCCGTTCGGCCGGTGCCGGCGCTCGGCCGAACCCGTCGGGCTTGTTGTGGTGTCCCAACAAAGGCGCTGCCATCGCCGGGCTTTGGGGCTGGAAGAGCCGAACAAAGCTGTGTCTGTGCGGGGCCAGCGAGCAAACAGCACCGGGATGCACCGCCGGTCACCGACCCCATGGCACCGCGCGCTCGGTCAGCGCACACCGCTACCACTACACCCCAAACCTGCACCCCACACCGGGGTCTGCGCACCCGGCTGCAGCTCCTGGGTCCCACCCCATCCCGCAGACCCCCCCGGAGCCTGGGTGTGCCCCGGACCTTTGCACCACACACGCTGGGTGCTCCGCACGCGCCCTGCCCCACATCCCAACGCTCCCCACCCCAAGGCCCCGTACGAGTGCCCTACGCGCTCAGCCCCATGGATGGGGATGCAGGGCACCCCATAGGCGCTGCGCAGCTCTGCTCCGTGCTGCCTGCGTGCACGGTGCCCACGGACCCCACGAGGCTCAGCCCAGCCCCAGCACCCTGCAGGCACCGTGCAGCTCCTGAGATCCAGGTGCCTCGCACATCCCATACTGCCCAGTCCAACCCTACGGGCCCCACGCATCCCGACTCACTCCCAGCACGCTGTGTGGATCCCATACCTCCTCCCCAACCCTCCAGGCAAATCACAGACCCCACGCTGCCCACGTAGCCCCGATACCTTATAACCTCTATACTGCCAAACCTGACTCTGGGACTACCTGCTCGTCCCGCAGCTCGCCCACGTAGTACTGCTCGAGCCAGCGGCGGGCGTTGGCCGAGTGCCGGTGCGGGGGACCGTCCAACGCGGCGCTCACGTCGGTGCCCGCGCGGCTCCGCAGCAGCCGCTCTCCGCCGGGGTGCAGCCGCACGAAGGCGCTCAGGTCGTACAGGCGGCGGCGGCACCGCACCAGGCACTCGCCCCGCGCGCAGCGGTCCCGCACCTCCGCGGCGCTGAAGGAGCGCGGAGCCGCCATGGCCCCCGCCCGGCCCCGGCCCCGCCGCGCTCTGCCGCCACCTGCGCGCCCGCGCCGCTCATTATGCGGGGAGGCCACGCCCCTCTCGCGCGCCCATTGGGCGGCGGGAGGAAAGGAGGCGGGGATTGCGGGGGAGGCCACGCCCACGCGGCAGGTGCGGGGATACGGGGACGGAGGGATATGGGGGGAACGCGGGAGCCCCGAGGGAACGAGGCACGTGCGGGGCGCGGCAGCGGTGGGGGGACCCCTCGGGGCAGCGGACGCTCGGGTATATACCCGACGGAGGGGGCCGGGACCCCATCGCACCCCCGGATTCCTCACCGACCCGACAGCTGGGAGGGCAGGACCGAGCCCCCCAGGCCCCCTCCAGCTGCGGGAGTTAAGAGAGATGAATGAAGCACTGTGGCCGGCCGCGCCCATCCTTCCCCTTATCCCCCGACCTCTCCCTCCCCACTACGGCTTCTAGGGACGGAAGGGAGGGACACCCCCACCCCCAGCCCAGCCCAGCCATGGGGTGCTCCCTGCCCAGGAACGCGGCCCCCCCTGCCCTACAGCACCCCAGCCCCGGCTGCTGAGCAAAGCCTTTAATCAGGCCGTGCCCCCGTGTGACACCTTCCACCCAGCAGCAGCAGCTCCAGGCCCTCTGTCCTCATTTTGGGGACCCCCAGCCCCCACGGCAAGGCAGGGGGCTTCCGCTCGGGGACGGCAGTGAAGGCAGATCCCAACAACCCCCGGCCCCGGGGGTGCAGCACTCAGAGTGGGGGCACCCCGTGCTCCCGGTGTCCCCACGGGGACAGCCAGCACCCTGCGATGCGAGCAAGCCCAGGGGCACTTCCGAGGCCGTGGGCTCTCAAACTGGTTTACCTGCCCACTGCACGCAGGAATGCGCCCATGGGGTTTGCGCGGGACGAAGCCCCGCGGCCCTGACGCTGCCTTAATGGGGCCGTGGCTGCTCAGGAAGAAGCCCATGCAGATGTGGCACCTCGGGGACCGGGGCCCCTCTGTAGCAGGAATCAGCCCTCCATGCATGCTCGCTGTCACCCAGCGTTGAGCAAGAGGGTTCCCAGGGCACGCACCATGCTCGCTCCCTCCTCCCTCGGCAGGGTTGCACAAACACCGACAGCTTTTCCACGGCGCTCCGAAGCATCAGCCGCCCTTCACCTGCGAGGCATTCAGACAGCATGGAGATAGCCTGTAATGAGCTGTAATAACGTGCAAATACCACAATCTGTCAGCCTGTCATTTCTAAACAACAAGTCTCCCTTCCGTCCCGGCCCAGACGTGCGCTCTCGAGCATGGAGGTGAAGGCACGTCAGGGATGGATGGCTGTCACGTAGGGAGCTGTGGGGCGGCCACATTGCTCCTGGGGTGACATGGGGAGGAAGTGGGTGTGGGTACAGGGAGTGGGACCTCGGTCCCGGGTGCCCGGAGGATGCACATCGAGTGCAGGGACACTGCACAGGGAGGGAGAGCTGCTCCTGGCACAACGACCGCAGCTCTGCCAGAACACGCTTCCAAAAATAACTTTAATGTTTAAGAGGCATCTTCTGTTCATTTCACAGCAGCAGCCCAAGGCTCGAGTGATCACAGCCACAGACAGGGGCACAACAGCATCCCCAGGCCAGGCCAGACAGCAGGCACAGCCCCAGTGACAGGGAGTCAACCAGGACATTATCAAACCAAACATTATCAAACATTATCAAACTCCACTTTTCCAAACCCCTTTTCCCCTTGAAATCATCCCGAATTACTCATCAGTTTCCCCCTGCACTGGAGCGAGCGTTCTCCTCGTGTCTTCCCAAGAAGGAAGCACTGTGCTCTGCAGAAGATGGGAGACCCACAGTCCTTGAAACCTCCCAAACCAAAAGGCAGCTGCCTCTCCCAGCCCTGAGGACGAGCTGCCAGCAAGGCAGGGACAGGCAAGTTAAAGTGCACTGAATCACCCAGAGCAGAGCGCAGAGACACTTACTGAAGAGCAATAAACTCCTGGAAGAGAGACTAATCCTAGTGGCTGCGTTGCGTGGCCGGGCTTTTCACACCAGGTGCTGACACAAGAGCAGTGGGAGGAAGCTATTGAGGAAATAATGCTGAAAAACGTCACATCACTCTGGCTTTATGGGACAACCTCAACAATGTAAACAGCAGTTCAAAAGTAAGGACCCTGTCGGTTCAGAAAGTGACTTGGAGCACAGTCGATCACTGAGCACAGCTGTCAGGGAGCCTGCTTGCAAATTGTTTCTGCCTCAAGTGTGTGAAGAAGGCTCTGCCCAGCTCACCCTGGGGCCCATCAGGAGCCACAGGGAAAGACACTACGCAACTGCAGCAAGTCTGGCTCTGCCACTCGAGTGTTTTCCAAAGGAACTCTGAAGCCCTTCCTCAGCCTGGCAGAGACCGCCAATCTTCTACACTCCCTAGAACAAGCGTGAGCTTTGTGGTCTGGCATCCATCGCCAGCAATGGACACACTGGAGATTGGTCCAAGCGGTCTGAAAGCAACCTGGGAAGCACAGGGACACTGGAAGCACTCAGAAATGTCAGCCCACTGCCAGAAGTCCTGCTTCGGCTCCCTGCACTGCTCCTCCAGGTGCTGCACAGCTGAGTCAACGTGGCCCGGGAATTCCATCCCAAATCCCAGTGACAGGGTGCTCCACTCTCGTGCTGTTCAGAAGGTGCTCTCGAGCAGGCAGTGGCAGCCGCAGCCCGTGGGGCACACCTCCTGTGTGCGAAACCACTCCATCATGTGGCTGGTGTGGCCACCGTGCCCACACGTCAGGCAGAAGTTGGAGGAGCCCCGCACGGCCACGTGGCAGATGGCACACTGGAAGGTGAAGCCCTTGCAGATGGCGCACTGCGTGCCCCGCACCTCGCTGCGGCAGTGGCTGCAGTACACGCCGAACTCTGGGGAGAGGGGAGAAACAGACAGCGAGATGATCAGTGCTGGTGGAAACCACAGAGGCATTAAGGTTGGAAAAGAGCTCTCAGGTCCCCACATCACACCCCAGCCCATCCCCACCGTGCCCACTGACCACGTTCCTCAGAGCCACATCTCTGCAGCTCTGGAACACCTCCAGGGACAGTGACACCCCCTGCTCCTTAGGCAGTTGTGCCAGTGCCTCACTGCTCTTTGGGAGAAGAAATTGTTCCTAATACCCCATCCAAACCTCTTACTCTGGAGGTAAAATTCTGCAGATCCATGCTCAACAGATCAGTCCTCCATACCCAACACACCTGGCTCAGATCAGAGCAGGAAGGATTCTCCTTCATGGTGAGATAACAATATGTGTTTCACAGAGCTCGGTTTCTCTCCAAAAGGAGCCAAGACTTATCAGCACCGACAGGCAGTCAGCATGCTGGGGCACAGGCTGGCCCACTGCTTCTCCTGATGGCTAAACAGCTGTCGGATGGAAAACGTGGCATTTCTAGTCTGGGACATGCTGCAAGGGGAAGGCTTCCCACTGCTCTCATCTGCCTCACATCTCTCTGAAGTGTAGCTAGGAACAGCCTTTGTTTCCCACCACAGAGCACAACTGATAGCAGTATCTATGTCATGACTGCTTGCTACAGAGGAGATACCACAATAAAGCCACCAACTTTCACTGCAGTTACTCCACAGGAGTTGTGAACCTGCCTGGACAACCGAAGAAAACCAGAACAGGCACTCACCAATTCCTTTGTGGGGATCAGGAGGACTGGAAACAAACTTCAGGACCTCAGCTCGCTTCTCTCGCAGACCCCAGCGATAGAGGATTTCACCATAGCACTTCTTAAAGTCATCAAACTGCTGAGTGTTGGCAGGATCCAGGAGCCTTGAGGGGAAAAAAAAAACCCACTGCGCTGCATCCACCTGATATGCTCTCACTCTGGCAGGCCTGTTCTAGTGATGGAACCAGCTCACATCACCAGAACATCAGCTTACTTCCCACACGCTGCTGAAATGCTACTGAACATCCACTGGTCTGCCCTTGCCTTGTTCTGCTTAACAGGAGGACCCCAGGGAGCCCCCACGTACCATCTGAAAACCCAGCAGAGCTGATCTGCAGTGCACAGCTTCTCCGCCTTGCCACCTGAAGGCAACGGTGTAGGAGCAGGCTTGCTGTCTCCCTCCTGGTTTCAAAGCACCAACAGAGAGCTGGCTACAGAGCTCAGGCTGATGCGCCCTGCATGCCCCAAGGTACACTGCAACCCACCTTTTGTTCTTCTCGTGCTGGTCCTTCTCCCGCTCCCGATGATCAGAATACATCAGATTGCTGTAGCGGAACTCATCCGGAGAAGACTCACACCAGGGAGTGGAGGTCTGCTCTGTGTCCTTGTTTGCTGCAGGCATCAGAAGAGCGTCGTGAGCAGACCTCAGAGAGAAAGCCCTCACCAGCACGAGACGCATGTAACACGGTCACATCACCGCCTTCTGCACTCCCCGAGGAGTTGCTCTGGTGCAGAAAACCAGTGCCAACCCTGTGCTCCTGGTGACAGCACGGGGAGGCAGAGAAATGTGAAATGCAGGAATCCCTTTTGCCTCTCGCTTTCTATTAAAAAGCATACAGGCAATTCCTCAGAGTGTGTTTGGTAACATTACCCCTGGAAAGGCCTGGGTTTCTCTTTTCTGGGCAGAGAGGATTCCCATCCCCAGAGCTGCAGTTACGTAAGGGGGCCTCTGCATGCATTGCCCTGGAGGCAGAGAATAGACTGCTAACTGCCACAAGACAACATCAGCTCAATTTACAGCCATTTCCCCACCATTTCCCATGTCAAAGATGGCCTGATAAGACATTGACAGGCTACAGCTTTGCTGCCAATAGGGCTGATGCTGCCCCAAGCCATGTTTCAACTCTGTGACCCTGGAGTCCTTCAGAGCGACTTGTTTTTGACACCTTTACAGATCAGCAGAAAATGTCACTTAGAGCCACAGCTACTCAGGCCACCAAGAACCCAGCCTTCCCTGCTGCTGCTCTTCTAGTGACAGCAGGAAGCATAGCATTGCCTTTTCCCCCTGAATCCTGTGCAATTAGCTGCCTGAGGACATTGCAAGGACATACTCAATAACAGCTGAATGACTGTGGTGACTGGTAGAGGTGCCTGAAGACTGGAGGAAGGCAAATGTCACTCACACTGCCTTCAAGAAAAGCATAACAACCTGGAGAACTACATGCCAGTCAACCTCACCTTGCTCCCTGGGAAGGCAATGGAGCACTTAATCCTGGGAACCATTTTGAGGCACACGAAGGATGAGAAAATCATCAGAAGTAGTCAGCACAGATTCACTACAGGGAGGTAATGTTTGACCAACTCGATAACCTTCTATGATTAAACAGCTGGCTTTCTTGAGAGCAGTGCCATTGCCTGCTTTCCTTTCGCTTCAGAAAGGCTTCTGATCCCATATCTCATATGATCCTCACTAAGAAGCTGAGGGAACGTGGGGTGGATGAGCAGGCAGTGAGGTGGATTAAAAACTGGATGAGCAGCTGGGCCCACAAGGTGGTGATCAGTGGAAGGAAATCAAATACTTTGAGGCCAGTAACTAGCATTGTGCCCCAGGGGTCAACACTGGGTCCAGGCCTGTTTAACATCTTCATTAATGGTCTGAACCATGTGGCAGAGAGTTTACTAATGACATGAAACTGTGAGGAGTAGCTGATACACCAGAGGGTTGTGCTACCATTCAGAGAGGCATCAGCAGGCTGGGGAAGGGAGCCAACAGGAAACTCACGCAGTTCTGCAAAGGGAAACGCCAAGTCCTGCACCTGGGGAGGGACAACCCCAGGCACCAGTGAGGTTCTGTAGTTCCTCAGAGATGCACAAAAGCTGTCTGGATGTGGTCCTGGCAATCTGTTTTAGGTGGCTCTGTTTGTAGCAACCTGTTCTAAGTACTCTGCACGAGCAGGAAGGTGGATCCAGAGGACCCTTCCAACCCCAAACATCCTCTGAAACAGGAGACAAGAAGGCCCTTTCAGCCTGTTGAAGACTACAGCCTCACTGCACAGAGATAACAGCCTCAAACAGTACAAAGTACCAGGGCTACAGAACGCTTACATCACCAGACAGCAATGAGGCAGTCACCATGAGCGACTATAGCCATGCTGGAAGCAAAATGATACAGCCTGGCCTCTCTTCACTTGCTGCAGCAGTGGAAGCACTTGGCTCTGGGTTAACCTGTGATCCAGGGGCCTAACTCGGCACACCGAGAGGGTCTGTAGCAGTTTCTGCAAAGCCCAGGAGACAGACGAACAGGACTGTGGGACCATCAGCACGGTTACTGTAGGCCATGCTAACTTCCAAGCAAAGAGCTGCATGGCATACCCTGTGGGCCAAGGCACAGAAAGCTGCTCTGGCAGACTATCTGCAGTTATGCAGTGCTAGCTCCCTGCCCTCCCCAACACATGAGCCATCTAAGACGTAGGCTAGAAGGGATTTCTCTCTTTCCTCCCCAGGTCTCAGTACCTATGCTCCAGCCCCCAGTGCCAAGGCCAGGATCCGACATGCTGGAACAGGAACCAGAGGAAGTAAAGCTGGGCTGTTGAGGGGAAAAGAAGAAATCATGTCATCTACAGGAGATATGTTCATCCGAGGCAATCAGGAAAGAAATGGCTGTCATACGTATCGGCTGTGGGAGGCCACGTTGGAGGCACGCTGAGGAAAGGGGCCACAGGAGTTCGGGCACCCCTGTAACCTGGACTGGGCTTCAAACACGCTGCACAGCATGGCCAGGGTCTGCACATCGTGGAGCTGCGAGTAATGAGCCAGCCTAGGAGAATAAAAACACCAAGTATGAGATCGCGCAGAGTTCAGTGGCAAAAGTGTTGAGACTCCACGACAAATAATTTCAAGGCTGCTGTATAAATCAATTCAGAGCACATTACTGCCCACGGGAGGCACGTTCATTCAGCAGGACAGGGCTGTCTTTTTATCACACCTTTCAGGAACCAAGCCTTCCTCCTGGAAACACTCTTGTCCCACTATCCCAGCTCTGTGCAGCTTCAGGTACAAGGTCCACAGAACTTGTGGATAGAAAGCTGGAGCCACTAAACTCATCTCCCACTCACACTGTTTTTTTAAGGGACCCTCCACATGCAAACATCCTGCATCCTGATCACGAGGCAAATCACTGCAGGTCTTCTGGTCTGCTATGAAGTTTCTGAAGACTGAGTGCAACAAAGAACTACCTGTGCTCCCCCTCCCATTGCTGCTGCATAGGGCAAGCAATTGCATACGAAGTACAATACACGAACTGTCTTCAAATGGGAGAGGTCAACAGATAATGTTTATTACTAAACATTCTCCCTTCTGAACAGATTCACTGGCAAGAAGAGTTATGAGGCTAACGCTTGGCTTCCAGACCAGCAAATTATTTCCCACTAATGCTACGTGGCAACAGTGAATTATAAAGAGAATCAAGCAGCTGCACCCACACAACCATTTAGGAGGTGGGGAGCAGACAACCAGAATCTCTGCTTCTAAGTCAGGCATTGTGGGCACGCAGGAAAGCACAGCTCCAACTGCACCTGAGCCACACTCACTGTTAGCCCAGGGACTCCTGGATGCCCGACGGGAGGCAAATGCTGCCCCCTGCACGTCACAAACACACTTGCACAAAGATGCCATACAATATATACAGTCATGAACGCCTCTCCCTGCTTCAGCAACCACTCCCGTCCCTCCCCAGCATTCAGAGACCTACAAGGACTCCAGTAATTGACGTCCAAATGGATGTTGTGCCCAAGGTATCTCCAAATCTGGGTCAGACTTTGGTCCAAGACAAAGATCAGTGGCTACCATGGCCAGTGACCAAACCTGGCAGACAGGAACGAAAAGGATCAAAGTTACAATTAGAAACAGCCAGACTCCTGGGGGATAGGTGTGCACAGATTCACTCGCAGATAAATAATAATGGATTTCAACAAAACAAAAATACCAAGAGGGAGCAGTTTCAGCCTCAGTGTGACATAGTGTATGGAGAGCAAAAAAAGGATGCTTTTGCTGTTACACATGCTTTGGGGCTGGGTTAAACCATAGCTTATTCTCCTTCAAAGTTTAACAGGAGAGCTTAAACAGATCTATGAGTTCCTTTACATTCACAAGCCTCACACAGGCTCCATTTTGACACAGTTCTGTGGGTTCAGAGATGTCTGGTGGCAGAAAGTTTATCAGTGAATCTTTGTTTGCATGGCACGTATCCTCTGATGAGCTGTGTTATTGCACACATGGCTGAGTATGGACAGCTGGACAGTTTGCCATTCCTACTCCAATAGGTTACCTCTTTCACATGCCACCTTTCTCCTTCATTTATCTCCCTATTCTCTGAAAGCGGTTCCATCTTTTCAGTCTGCATCCCACTGAGTGTGTACAGCTGAATCAAACTTACGATTGTTTTTTCTGCTACTCCTTTTAAAAATGGAGCAATTAGAACACTATACTCCAGGAAAAAACAAAGTTCTTAGTTTGGCACACAAAAAAAGAGCCAAAAAGGAGAGAGAGCACGATGCTGGAAAGACACCAGGAATCAGAAGGGGGGACACCTATGCATGAAAAGACAAAAAGCTGGGGGGAAAACACAAGCACTCCAAGTACCCAGAGGAACAGCCAGGAATCGTAACACAGCAGCTGCTCACCATAAGCCAGAGAGAAAGAAACAGCAAAGAGACTGAAACAAGGACAGGCCTGAATATGAGAGAGCAGAGAAAGGAACCTGGAAAAATGTCACTTCCTATACTACTGCAGAGCACGTCTCATATGTGACTTCACCACTCAAGCCTCCAGACCTTTAAGGAACAAGGCAAGCTACTATACGGGCTGGAGTTACATGGGCAGGGAGTAATGAGTAAGAAACAGAGATATCAGAAGCATCCTGCTGAAGTACTCCAGGTAAACCAGTCTGCAAAATGTGGCACAGAGGGAAACTAGACCTACCTTCTTCCCGTGGGTGTGGCAGAACCTACCATGAAGCTAACAACCTAAGACAACAACTTGAGGCGGTTTCAGTGAGCCTACAGCTGCTCCCTGCACAGTGCTAGGGGGAGCCAAATGCTCAGGAGAGGGGCACAGGCTCCTCTGGCAGTGCCAGCCTGCTTCCAAGTCCTGTCAAATGTTCTGCCTGTTGCTATGGTCTAACCACACAGCAAGACACAAGCCAAAGTAGTCATTTTTCTCCTGCTACTAGCTGAAGGCAAGTGGCTAGCCCCACTCCAGGGCTGGGTCTCTGGATGCAGACTTTTCTTGGGCAGACGAAGTTGCAGTTAGCACACAGCAGCAGAGCAGATTAATGCCAAGCTAATTACAATGGGAAGTATTACACAAGAAAGACAACACTATCCATCAAATACCAACAGCAGCTAGGCAACTTTGTGCATGGTTACTTCCTTTGCAGACTTGAATGCAGCCTGCATTCCTGGCTCTGAATTGCCTGAAAGACGTGCTGCACTCCGTTCAGCCACAGGCATGCAACACCCTGCTCACAGCCCTGGGAGGGGACCTCTCAATGTCAAAACCAAGGAGGTACAAGAGCACCTCTGTAGCTGTCACACAGCACTCAGTTCACCAGCCATTTCAGGCACACTGGAACAACCGCTGAGGTCAGCTGGCTGCCCATGTATCAAGGTGACAGCTCAAGCCATTTAAGGGTAGCACAGCATGCTGAGAAAGAGGTCTGATTCAAGGTAATACCTGTACAAGATCCCTCCGTCCAACAGCCATGGCTGAGGCAGCATTCTTCTGGCATGTCTCCTGGATATTATTCACGTTCAGTCTGAAAAGAAGGGAGATAGATTGGCTTTTTGGTTGGCATGCTACTTGTGAAGGCAGGGAGGAATGGCGAGGACATGGTACTGGCAACGGTGAGTAGCCCAGAACTTGCTCATCACTATGAACCTACAAGCATGACCAAGATCTCATCCCGCCCCCCTCTGTTATTCAGGGATCACTGCCATCCTTCTGACAGCTCCCACTACTCATCTTCCCTAACACACTGTTTAATGCATCAAGCCCTGCTCCAAACTGGCTTGGTCAGAAGATGCACCGCTTCCACGGGGGTATTGGATCCAACTCATGCCAGAAGGCCACCAAGCCAAGAATTGTTCCTGTCCCTAGGATCCATCAGTGATGCGGTCCTGTTCCCATCCAGACTGTTGATCTGTTCTACATGACTGGAAGAAATCAGCCTTACCTGCAGACAGGCAAGTTTTTGAGCTGGATAACGCACCCCTTGCACAGTCTCTGACTGCCTGATGAGGGGCAGGGGGAGGCTGAGGAAACCCAGGTGGGTTTTCTCACTCATCATCAGAAAGGTTCTTCGGACACTTGACAAGTGAAATATCCAGAGAAGAAAGATCCATCAGGTCTTTTTAAAGGAAGTTCTTTTTAATAACGTAGAGAAGAGAGAAATTAGACTTTCTCCTCTCCCCTATCTCTTAAGAAGGACAGCCTGCTTCTTCCCTGAATGTCTCTCAATTTGTACCACTAACTTCTCTCTCTAGCTGACAAAAGCCTGAGCCTGTAAGAGCTGCAGTGATGATGCTGGAGCACCAGTTCACTCTGCATACAGCTACACCATCACAAATTTCTTCCATCGCTTTTCAGATTTCCAGGAGACAAGTCTCCTCTCACAGGCAGAGAAATGGCATTAAAAAAAAAAGCAGTAAGGCAAGAGAGAAGGAAGAAGGTGCAGCAATATTCAAAACGTTCGAAGGATTAAAGCATAGCGGTGTCGAAGACATCTGCTTTCCTTTAAGAAAAGGTGCCAGCCTGTACTCACATGTAGAGCTCTCCCAGCAGCTTGTGCACAGGTAGCAGGCAGGAAATATCTTGTATGATAACTTTCCCAGCAGCTTTGATGGGTCGGTTGTTGGCATCTGTGCCCTCCCGTTTGCTTTTCCACCTCCTTGATTTCTGCAGAAAAATGACAGCATGTTACTGGGGAGCAGGACAGCAGCCTCTGTGGGCCAGGGAACAAAGCACTAGGGTCAGGAATAACGCAAGCAGCACCTAAACCCGCCTTTCAGAAGGCTCTGTGTCACCCTGGAAAACATCCATGACATGCCCAGGAGAACAAGCATCTCCATCTGTAGGAAGTGAAAAGCAGGTCAAGGCAACGAGCTCAAGGTCAAACTCACTCAAAAAGTATTTTGTGAGTTCCCCTGTGAAAGCCAATAAGAGAACAAATCAGCACTGGGATGCCAATCAGACCTGGGGAGGTTTGGCAGGACATGGTCCAATTAGCGCTCTCGTCAGAGGTCTGGTCTGGGAAGCCTGGCACACAGACCACCGCTGGCTTCAGCCAACGCTCAGCACAGAGACAAGTAGGAACCAGCCTCTGTCTGCCCTTGGCTTCAGGGCGGGCCGAGAGCTCCAGACTCTCCTTCATCTCCTCTGAGAACACCTCTCCTGCTTTATCAAGAGCTTCAAACAAATGGCAGATGATAAAGCAGGGCCCACATTTTCCTAGCAAGGATCTTCAGCTACCACGCTCACAGCTGGCTCAGGACATACAGCTAGGGGGAAAAAATAAGGAGAGGAATCGACACAAGGGAATAAAACCAGGGAGCCAAGATCCCAAATACTCCTCGTAACAGACGCAGAGGCCGTCTCTGTGCCAAGCTGCATAACGCAGCCTCGGCCACATGGCAGCCTGTGGAGTACTGGGCAGCTCCTTGCTGCAGGAGGGCAGTGAGGAGGGCTGAGGACATGCAGCACAGGCAAGCAAAGGTTGTGCAGGATCTCTAGGAGGGAAGCGCTGGCTGCTACAAGCAGCAGTGGATGCCTGGCAGTGCCGTGAGCTGCCTCACTGACATGCTGCTATCCAGAAGCGTTCCCACATCACAGTGAGCTGCTCTAGGGAGTGTAGCCAGAGCTAACAGTACCTCTGACCGGTGGTACTGATGGCTCTGCAAGGCAGGCAGAGCTCACCCAGGCACATCAGTGCTCCTTAAGAGCAGACTGGGCTATGGGAAGGGCAGGACCAGGGCCTTCCTCACTGCTTGTGCTCCCATACGACGGGTGACCACCGCCCAAAGGCTCGAGCACAGTCTCAGCAGTAAGTGAAGGAGGATCTTTCTGCCCTCGTGACAGATTCTCACCAGCTCTCCTGGTTTTCCACTGCTCTCCAGAGTAAAGGGGAGAAAGCACACACACTGCTTAACATTCAGGGGTGCCAAACGGAAATGGAGCTGTCAGCACTCAGCCCTTTGGGAACTGGACAGCTAGGGCCTAAATCTATTCTCAGCTACAGCCCTACAAGTTCTATCTCATCTGTCACTCAAATTGAGGACTATGCAGTGGAAGGTGACTACAATGTGATGGGACAGGAGATCAACTTCCCTTCAACCCATCAGCTCCCAGCCAAGGCCCTGCCTGGACGAGCTTTGGCTCTCACCACTGGGCACAGTACTTCTGATAACACCTAAAAACATCACTACTCTTTCTGTGCTGAAAGACGCAGACTGTATGACAACAAGGTTCTCAAACCACTGCGGTACCTGTCCCTACTTCCTCATCTAATAGGTGCAGCAAGGAGTTGCTGATGCTGTCAAACCAACACTGGAGCAAAACTTGAGAGCCCCAGAGCAAGGATGTGCCACCAAGGCAGGAGTGCAGGCAGTACTCATCAAAAGCAGCCCCCTGTGCCACATCTGGATGCAGACTTGCAGGGCCATGCTCTGCAGGTCTAGAGTTCGGCAAGGAATTTGGAGAGCAACTTGCCACCTCCTGAGCATCTGCAAGGCAGCTGAACCCGGCACTGATGGAGCGTTCCCCCTGCTCTGTTACTGAGAACAGCTCAACCTACTCCCAGCCTCCTGCACGAGCCAGCTGAAGAAGCCTCCCAACAGGTATAGCAAAGACCAGAAACACAGACAACACATACCAGTTTCCACAGGCAATTCAGTCACTTTTTTGGGGTGGTTTTTTTTTTTTTGAGGATGACAACAAATGAGGATGAGCATGGAAAAGAGGTCCCACAAATGACTTCCACTGCTTGCTGTTAGCATACCACCAGACAAATGACGACACTAAATGCATCAGAGCCCCACAAAACTCACAAAGTCCTCCTGCTTTCTTCTTCCTAGCTCTGCCTGGTTAGTGGCCAACAGGGAAGCCCTAACCCTCTACTGGTGCAGCTCCAGCAGCAGGGCTGGCCCACGGCCTCATGCCCTGCCAGTGCCACTGCTTTCTGCCCCTTGAACTGTGATAAAAGAAAATCATAAAGTCAAGGGTACAGCCACGGTTTTACATGTCATGCTTTTTCGACTCAGGTTGGCTTCTGCAGCAAGGAGTTCAAAGGCAAGGAGAGCTCTAGCTCAGGTCTGGCCAGGTCCACCACAAGTTTGCTCTCTTCCTTCCACTCCAAGTCTGCTCCAGTGAGAATCTTCCACTGTGGGGTGTGACAAGGCTCACAGGCATCAGGGTGGAACAGGAGGCATATCTCTTCCTAGGGGCTGGAGCACAGGTGACGGAGGAGAGCAGGGAACACAACGGCTGGAGCAGAAGCAAATCAGCATGCATACACCAAGCTAACTAAGGGCAAAGACACAGGCCTTCTGTATTGCCCCAGCACTTCTATCTGCAACCTAGAGTCCAGGCCAGGGTGAACTGCATCTACCCAGCTGCTCCTAAGAGCTTAAAGAAAGGAAGAAAAGAAAGAAAATAGCTGTGCCGACAGCAAATTAAGGTTCATCAGCTCTTCGGAGCACCAGAAGGAAAGAAATCAGAGCATTTATGACAGTCATGGGGTTGGAGGTGACAGCAGGGAACAGCACTGAACGATGACTAAAAAAGCCAGCCTGCACCTGCACTACCATACCCAAGGCTGTAATTTGCTGCAGTCTGAGGTGATAACGATGGCAGTAAATGGGTTACATGTAGAAACAGACAGCCCAAGAATAAGCCACCAACTGCTTCGTAGCAACCACCGTCACTGCATACTCAGCAGAAGTAGGTACAAAGTGCTGCGCGCCTGCTTGGAAAGGATGCTGGGCTGTGGGGTGTGTGTGCCTTCGGGTCCTGCTGAGGCAGGCAGCGCTGGAAGTTAGCTTTGTGAAATGCAGAGTGCCTGGTTCACATCAGCATATGCAGAACCTCCGTTTGTGGTAGAAGCTGGCATTAGCAGGGCAGAGGGAAAGGTTGCAGACCAAAGAGGCTAAACGCCAAAGATTAAGCTGAGTTAAGGTATTTACAAAATAAAGAGTTAAACAAGTTCAAAGTCAGGTCCAAGCTGCTTCTAAGAGTTTTTCTTTTTTTTAAATAAAATTTTAAAATCTCTGCTTCCCTGCAGGCTCCTTTATTCTGAACAACTGCCTGCAGATTGACTCCCTGCGAAGGATGTGAAGCACTGCCTGGATTTTGTCTCAAAAGAATCCACATTTACAGCTCGCAGCATCTCCTGCAGCACCAGGCACTTCCCCAAAGAGGCCAAAAATCAATGTCCCACAGCATGAGTGTTTCTTTTTCTTCTGTATGTCTTCACCTTCGGTACCACTGCCCACTTAGGACAGTATGATTAGGCTTTTACAAAGGTTATCCACTAATGCAATCAGGCTTTAACTATCCTGCACACCTTAAAAATGAGTACATTGCACAGAAAGAGAGCTTTATCACATCAACCCTCCAAGCCTGTGGTAAGTAAATCCAACTGAGGTCCCTGGTGGGCCATGAATTTACTGCATAAAGATCTGGTAAGCTCTTGCCTGGTTTTCTCTCATTTAGTCAATTCCTAATCCAATGCAGAACCTCATTTCTTGCCTCCACTACTCACATTTTGTTAGCTCTTCACAAAAAGCCTCTCAGTCAAGTAAATTTCTTCTGGTTTCTCTCACCTATTATTTGCTAGTATAGATTCAGTGTTGTTGCAATTAGGAAGGCCTGATCCTATTATACCAAGTTAAATTAGGTGTTACGGGATCCTATTTTATTCCCTGCTGTCTTGGAGAGATAGCATGAAGGCAAACAGCTGTGAAAAACAGTTGTTCACAAAGACCTAAAGAAATCATCTTCAAATTGAACTGGAGTCTTCTAGGCTTTGGCTATGCTTGGCAGATGACTGATGAGACCATAATTGCCCAAATTCACAGTGCAGCTTGAGCAATGCTGATACTATCACGACATTCACATGGATGTTGTTCAAGCCTTAGGGACAAGTGGACTAAAGGAAAATGACTGTCAAGACAGCCTTGGAAGGGCAGGTGCCAGGAGGAGGGAGCACCAGCCAGTGTTACACCTCAACTGAATGCAGAGTGGTGCAATTCTAACTGCTGGAGAAGATCGTGAATTAGTGAGAAATCCTATTTATTGCTCCAGGAAATAAGGCATTTCTGGTGCAACACACACGCTCATTTTAATGAGATGACAGATCATTATCAGCAGCTCAACCAGTTTGCTTCTTCCACAGCTCTTAAGCAATGCCATGCCAGCAGTTTGATGCTCTTTAATGTTATTTTCCAGCAACTCCTCCCTCTTCAGAAGGGCTTCATCTTTTTCAGAGATGAGGTGTTCTCATGTCAGCCTCATCAGCTGGCTGATGACGCATAACAATAATCACTCAACTCCTCTGCACTGCACTCTTCTTAGTGCACACTTCTTAGAGCTTGATCCTTACTTAAACTTCAGATTACCCCTTTGGCATCCTTTCCTGACTGCAAGGCCAGATAACATATGCATGTCATATATAAGGCAGTGTTCGTACCCTCTGAGTTCGTGTCTGCTCCTGTGCACTTACACGTGCTCCTGAAGCCCTAGGCCCTGTGTGGAGTGCAGGTCCCCCACCTCTGTGCAGGTTACTCAAAGGCAGGCAGGTGGCATTTTATTCTTGGGCCCTTGGGCAGAAGACAGGGTTGTATCAAGGACAGTATTAGCACAGCGCACAGTACCGGGAAGTCGTTAATTGCTTGTATGGACCAACGTCGCCGGGCAGAGCGAGGAGACATCTGCATGTGAAAACGTTATACCCAGGAAAAGGGAAGAAAGACACCAAGAAAATTAAAGACAAAGGTAAATAAACTGAAATTAAAAGTGCTCCGAACCAGCAGAGTAAAAGATACTGATCCCCGCGGTTCTGTTACACAATGGCAGTTGCAAAACAAGATCTCCACTTTCATCCACGCACAATTGTGCTGTATGTTACCTACAGACCTGGCAAAGTGTGGACTGCTCTACAGAAGGACTGCAGCAATCTCAGCAGTCTTCCGATGGAATTGTACTGCTGCAACAAGCACTGAGCTGCAGCCACGGGACCTTGTTCATTCCATGCACTGACAGCAGAGGAGAGAACAACCCCATGGTGCCCCCACACAGGACAGGCTCCTACTCTAACCAGTTTTCCTCCCTCTTAGATAAAGAAAGATGTGGCTAAGTGCTGCCTCAGCTGCATTTAACATTTTTTTAACACAGCTGTCTGGGACAGAAATCTGAAGCAAGCTCAGTAAAAACTCCCGTTCACTCACACATCCCTTTAACATCCAGCATCCTCCAGGCCTTCTTTCACTGGAACCTGCTGCAACCATTCACTTTCGTTTCAGAAGTCATAAAAGGCAAACGTCAGGATATTAGAGGGATGTAGAGACCCTGCTGCCCAGCAGGGCAATGTGGAAATTGCCATTATGGGCTGAGGAATTCATTCAGGTTGAGCGAGTAATTGAGTTCACTGATTGACTACGCAGAACAGCTCCAAAGCAGGCTTTCATTATGAACCTGCCGACACTTCATTAAGTACTCCACACAGTACTGTAAAAATAAACTCAATCTCTCCAAGCATATTATTCTGCACTCACTTGGAAAAAAATATTTCTGTCGTGCCTCTGTGAGAGTCAGTGCAATAAAAAGGGTTTGTGTTGTGTGCAAGATACTTCATGTTTATTTTCACTTGCTAATAGCCAGCATCACCAGGCATGCCCAGACCTCTGCCTCCCCTTGCAGCTCACGACTGGGAGTACCCTGCAGCCAGGGCACTGCTGATGGACTGATGCATTATCATTATTTCTATTTTTTGGAAAAGTGTGCACGTGTTAATAAAAAGTGAGAAAGATGCGCTTGTCTATAGACACACATCTTTAAAGGAGCACAGAAAGGCTCAATGCCAGGTGTAGCTGTGCTCTGGTTTACTAAAGAGATCTCTGCTGCGTTCACCATCTCCTCTGCCCTTATGGGAACGTGACACTCTCCCCACCTAGCAATGAATGCACAAATTCCAATTAGCTGTTAATGGCAGCAATGCTAGTGCACTGCTATATGGGAATTAAATTTAAATACCTGGTTATATCTGAGAAATTCACTTTTGGGGTTAAAGTTACAGAAGAAATTTGGTAGTAAACCAAATCAAAACAATTTTTTATTTAATGGAAATATAAAATGCAAGCTTCAGAGCAAGGAGCTAACAAGATTCAGACCCTGGGGTTTTTATGCCTTCAAATCCTCAGAGTTAAATGTCAAAACTATTTAGCACTGATCTACAAAGGCTGGGACATCAGCTCCTGAAGAGCCAGAAAACCTTTGCTGAAAGGACATGGAGGCTTTTTAGAACTATTTCATTTGCAGAACATCTGCGCTAACTCCTTTCTAAGGTTCTTACACTTCTTCCAACCCAGGATGCGAGGACAGAGCTTGGCATGGGGTTGTAGAACAGGCAATTATTTCCCTGGGTTTCAGGGGACATGCCTACACACACACTTTGTTCTCTAGACTTTTTCCCCACCCTGACAAAAATCTTGTCACCATTGCCACACGGACTGGGGAGACAGGTCACATGAAATTCCACCAAGCTGCTTCCACACTATTTTTAGCCTTGTCTGTCATCTTAGAGAGCTGTGTGTCAGAGACCAGCACAGTGCACAGGACAGGGGCAGCTCTTTAAATAAACTCTCCTGGACAGAGCAGGATGGGCTGTAACTCCTGTATCAGGCAGCTCCATTTTCTCACTTAATCAAAAGAACTTTGCATGGGGGAAAAAAAAATAACAGAATGTAGACTCCAAGAGTCTACTGGGGTCTGTATGGAAGCAAAACCTGCAGTGGGGACAGAGGCTCTCCCCATGGCTGGCAGGTGTAACCACTAGTTGGCTTCACATAAGCAGGACACAATCCCAGAAGGGTTGGCTGTCACATTTGGGACTACTGGAAAAATCAGGACTTCTTCCAGCACCAAGAAAGGATGAGAGCTCAAGGCTCTGATTCTCTCTGTCCTCCTGGGACAGGAGCTCCTGAGCTCCAGTGCAGCAGAGTGCTGTGGAGCACCTGGCTTTCTCCGGGTACTTGGAAGCTCTCCCTGCTGCAGCAGAAATGTGCCCACAAAACAGACAGTGACAAACTGCTTCAATGCCCCAAATTCTCAGGCTCTCAGTGGAAGTTTATGATATTTCTGTAAGTTATATTGCTCCCTGCTGAAGTGCAGGGAGTTTGTTTCAGAGCGTGCTGCATGGCTGATTACCCCCACAGCACCTGCTCTTCTGCCCAACATGCTCACGGCACATCAGCCCATCTAGCACTTCAGAACTACCCTACAGTTACCAAGTGCTCTTCTGCACCCCATGTGCCCTGGAA
Organism: Callipepla californica brunnescens; assembly: GCA_023055505.1. Taxonomy (NCBI): domain Eukaryota; kingdom Metazoa; phylum Chordata; class Aves; order Galliformes; family Odontophoridae; genus Callipepla; species Callipepla californica. The sequence goes on along the minus strand of JALIRH010000016.1, from coordinate 249,044 downwards.
GGAAACAATCCCACTCTTCCCCAAAGCCCTGCTTGTGAACAGCAGTGATAACAAGACCTATGTCTAAAACAGAGTTATATGTATTAGAAGATCTTTGGAGAAGGGACATTTTTTGTTTAAAATAGTCCACAGGGGCACATATCCCTGAAAGAGACACCTGTAATAGAAATAACTCATATATTCCCCATAATCCAGAAGAGATTGTCAGTAAGCTTCACAGATCCCCAGCCCTTTGCAACTCTGCACATCAGGAGTGCAGAGAAAAGCAGAGTGGCCTACAATGTACTTAGATGGAGACTAAGACTTCTCAAGTGTGAGATTTTAACCCCATATAATGGGAAAGGAGACAGTGTTATGCACTGAAGGAAGCTGCAATGATCAGCCTTGAGAGATATCAAAATAAGAAGTCAAATGCTAGAGAGGATCAGCAAAGAAGTTACTAACAGTAGATAAATCCATGTGACATTTTTACAGAGCTGCTTGTAAAAGATGCCTTCCTAAGAGGAACGCGAAGCTTCTGTTACCAGCAATGCACACAGCCATAAGAAAAGAATACTGAAGTACTGGGAAAGGCTTTTTGGCATGGTACTTACTCTCTCTTTGTAGTAGAAGGAGCTAATGGAGACCTGCTCCTTCTCACTGCGAGTAGGACTCCCGCTGTATAAACGCAGATTGCCTGGAGTCTCTGTACGGATCTTCATTGGAGTAATGAGGCCACTGTGGTATGCTGATAAAGCTGACAGGGACCTAGGAACAAGAGAACATGATTTCAAAAGCTGACATCCAGCAGAATGCTTTGAAGGCTCAGACCAACAGCTCCTCTGACCCAAGCTGTGAGTGGTGTTGTAGCGTGTGTTGAGAGAAGGTCTCTGATGAGGGCTGGGACCTACGGGACCAGGCTGTGCCACATGAGTACAACTAACACATTACTTTCTGAGTACCTCCTGCTCCAGCACAGGATCTGCCTCCCTGCCCACGCAGCAGTGCAACATGCTAAAAGTGATGCAGGGTACTCACCGGGGTGTGGGCTCTGTTGGGGACACTGCACGATGCATAGTCATGGGTCTTGTGAAGTACACCAGGTACCCTGCAGAGACAGAATAAAGATTCTGCCATGAGGAATAGACTGCCCAGGGGGGCATTAAAGGGCTGGAGGCCTACCCATTACCTTGAATGCTTCTAAACCCAGTTTTCTCAACCCAAATCCACCACTTTCAAATGCTTTAAAGAGCACATTCTGTTGAATGACTGCCTTAAAAGCAGCAACACAAGTGGCTCACAGGTGTTAGAGAAAAGGCAGTAGAAGGAGCTAGCACACGTACTTTTGTGCTTTACCTCTTTACCAGGATTGTCAAGCATTCCGACACTCCAGATGCAAGTGAGGCCATTAACAGCTATGCAAAGAACCCACGAGAGCTGGCATATCTCTTTAAAAGGATAACCCAAGCCATCTGACACTACCTCCAAAGTGCTCTCACAAGCTTTACCCCATTTGCTAGCATTTCAAGTATCCTCAGCCTCTCACCCTGGTGCAAGAGCTTTAAAACCGAGCAGGTTTCACTTGGCCTCTTTAATGTAGCATTATTGTTCTACTTAAGCTAGGAATTCAGTGAAACCTATACAAAAAGGAGTGTTCAAAACATGCTCCAATTAGGATGAGGTCAAATCCAGAGGATCTATGTGAATCTGAGACAGCTCACTGAAACTTAACAGCTCAGATCTTCACTTGTTTCTTAAGGATGATCTTTACAATATACACATGCTCCTGGAAGCCTGGACATGACTGTACCCTATCTCCCCTTTCAGGAAAGTTTCCTAGTAACATTGGAAAAGGTATTTTGGATAAAGGAAAGGGTGTACAGTGAGAGAAGAGTGATTAGTAAGAAGAATAACCTTTAACAAGGAGTAAGTTCAACCCAAAATTACAGGAATTCTGTGAAGACTCAAGAGCCAGAGTACATCCAGCAACACGATGTGGGTAGAAGGGAACTATGGAAGGAGAGAAGCTACTCCCAGTCTTCCAGAGAAAGAAGAGATGAGTCAGCACCTTGGCATGCCTCGTGCCAACAGCCACCTCTTCGATTAGTCCTGGATTTCCAGATCTATATCCTAAAATCCCACATGCGACACCAACTGCAAGCAGTTGCTAACTAAACCCATTACTGGTAAACTTATTACAACATAACTGCATTAAAAGCATTTAATACTCTTTGTATGGCAGCAATCAAAGCCTTGTCTTGTTTAGATGCAATTGCTCCCCAAGATATTAAAAGTACCCCTTTCCTCACTGCATCAGTGATGGGGCTAACCTGCACCACAGAAACGGGCTCCAGACGTCCGTGGAAATGGGATGTTGGAGTCCTGGTAGGAGCCATAGGCATTGGAGACCCGGGCAAAGGTGGGCAGGGGGGTCGTTACGGAGTTGGACAGAGCGTAGGGGTTGCTGGATGTGCTGTCCTCTTGGTTCTGAAACAGAAGTTTGCCAAGGTCACGACTCTACTCTCATGAGGAAAAAACCCAGCTGGAGCACTGAGAATCCTCGTGCCAAGCAGCCTCACACAGATGTCTCTCCTTTGAGTCAAAGCAGATCAAGAACAGAGCAGGGCTACCACTCTGGCTCCGAAAACATTTGCAAGCACGCATACCTTTGAGCCAAGTGCTCCTCTGCACTGCTGTTTGACATGAGAGCTCTTTCCCACCACAGCTGTGTTGAAATGCAGAGCTCAAATAGGGTGGAAACAGTGGTCTCGAGGGAAAACGACATAGAAAATCTGACCTTCAGATATGACTCCCAACAACAAAACACAAAGCTGAGAGAAACCTGGTACTTCAATGATGTCAGCAAGACAAAGACTGCTTAAAGATGACTATCTTGACACCCCCATGCAAACGTGGGGGTGTCAAATGCAAGTTGGGCATCTTGAAATGAGGAAGGCAAGTGATGAGAGCCAGGAATGAAAGTCTGGGAGACCCCAGGTCTGGCCAGAGAAATTTCGGCAGAAATTAGCTGTAATTTTCCAGCTGAATGCACAGGTCTAAAGGAATTCTTTAAAAGAACAGCATCTGGCTCAAATTTTCCATGCAGTGGGAAAAGCTCTCATGACAGTACTGCTGAAACCAAACAGAAACAAGCTTCCGATGTGGAAAAAAAATATAATAATAAATTAAACAAAAAAAAACACCACCAACAAAAAAAAAAATCCCTTATTTGCAATGGATAAACAAAACCTCTTGAAAAAAAAAACAACTGAGGAAACTCTCACCTTTTTCTGAATGCTAAAACACATATTTCAGTACACTGCACCCACACACAGACCTATTACCCAACACTGGGATGCTGAGTAGGTATCACAATCTCTCAGCTAAGTGCAGAGCGGGACTTACATTTATTTGTGGTACTGACCCCACATAACCTTCACACAAGGCTTTAGAAAAGGCAGACTTTCACAGCTTTGTTCAAAGGAAGAAAACAAAGCCCCTACGGTTGGCAGTATCTTTGAAGAGAACTGAGAAGGTAAAGACATCTGCCACTGCCTTTCAGATGAGAATGAATCCATCAGATCCCCAGAACCTCTTATTTTCTTCTAGAGCTGATAACCATGCCCTGCTGGTTGGTGAGATCTCTCAGTACTGGAAAGCTACTGTGCACCACTGTGATGCTGCAACCAACAGTAACTCCTGCTAACCTCATTATTAGTGAGAACCCCCACAACAGCAAACCCTGAGGGCCTGAACATCCACTCAGTTTTCTTCAACATTAACCACAAGAACTAACACAAATCTATCAGCCAGTCACAGGGGTCTATTTACATGCCTAATGAAGCCAGACTCTCAGTGCAGAGTCAGTAGCGTGGGATGTGGCAGAAGACAACAAAGTAGGGCAGAAAGCCCATGCAATTCTCCATACCACGACAGACTCCAGCCAGGAGACGAGCTGACGCAGGCAGGGCTCCAGGCAGCTCTGGTTCCGCTTCACTTTCTGCAGAGAAGTGTCTTTCAGTATCTGGAATACACGCAAGAAGCAGCTTGAGTCATGGTTACATCCACACCTTCCCACATCCTTTTTTGTCTGCAGAGCAGCAAAGTTGCCAGGCTCATGAGACTGCAGGGCCAGAGGCATCCCAGAACACCCACTGGAGCCACATTTACCCACTGATGTGCTGCCCGCTTCAAGGAAAGAATGACTGAGCTTTGATCACAGCACTGAAGGTTCACCTAGGTTCAGCACACTCTGATCCAGGATTTGGGCTTCTGTATTACTGTAGCATACACATTCCATACCAGTTTGCAGCAAACCAGTTGTTTCAAGAAGCAACCCAAACAGACCCATCTGCCTGATGGACAAGCTTATGCCTAAGCCTGAAGCTACTTTGCTCCAAGACAGCCATTGGAGCCCTAACACATAACACTGCTAGACTCAGGAGGACCAAAGCACTGAAGGTACTCATACGCTCTGAAATACCTCGCTCTTGCTTTCTCCCCTTAAAGAACAACTTATCATTCTTTTCCATTCAAACATAAACCATTCCCAATGGTCTGCTGCAGAGTCAAATAAAAAAAATAATAATAATAATCTCACCTGTCCAGAGAAGACACAAAGTATCTGTGATCCTCTCCTCTGCTTGAAGCAGAGCCCAACAAAATGCAGGGACAGTGAGTCCAAAGCTAGCAACGCTTTACGTCACTACCTCTGTGCGCTTTACAATAGGGAACAGCCTAACACTTCACCCTTTCTTTGTGGTCTAAAGGTAAAGTAAGGCTGTCTTCCTACTGCTCTTACAAGGGAAAGCAGCTCTTGCCACTGGAGAAGGGACTTCAGCAGCAACAGGACTTTCTGCATCAGTTGATCAAACACTCAATTGGGAATTAGTGGGCTCTGTGCAAAAAGTTTAAAACAGTTCCTGGAGGTGTGCAAGAAGCAACGTGCCAGCTCAGAAATACTGCCTTTCTGCAAACAGATACTTTGCTGGTTGTTTTGTCCATTATGAGGCTTAGGACAACTGTGCTACAAGGATGTCAGGGATCCTCAGGCAATACACATCACAGAGAAAAACATGTTCAAAAAGCATCAGTGGGGAGAATGAAGTTCTGGGCTGCAAGGCCAACAAATACCTCATCCTATGGGCTCCAAAATCTCTAGTTCAAACAGCAGTCTGTGGTATATCTTCAGAAAGTCTGAAGTTTCTGCGTCAGAAGTCTAGACACCAGGTGTCAAGCACGTGTCTAGTTGCAGGACCACGTACCTTCAGCAGCTTGGCCTTCATGGAGGCAGTGATGGAAGTCGGGTTGATGAACTGGAAGGATGGTGCAGCATTATTGGGATACTGGACAGGGAACATCACCAGCATCCTGACTCTGTGGTTGCCGCAGTGCACTGACACTGTGCAGCTACGATTCACCGCATCCATCTGTGTGAAGAAAAGCAATTGCCTTGCATTCAGATCTCCAAGGACCTTTAAACTTGCAGTGGCTTCAATTCACGCTGAGGGGCTGATTTCCCCTGCACACCCATAAGATGAAGTCGTGCTGTTGTCAAGGGCAATGAACACAGTGACAGCAAAAAAAAAACAACCCCAGGGAACAGCATTCACCAGCAAACTGACAGTCCAGCAGCACCTGGAAACTTCAGCCAGCCCAGGCTGCAGTAGGAATCAGGCTGCTCCCAGATGCAGGCAGCAGCCCCAGGCTTGCCATTCCAGCACTGTGCTGGGCTGCCAGTCAGCTTCCACACACAGAAGAGGGTCTTCTGCTGTGTGAGGGAGATGCCAAAACTGAGGGCCAGAGTGTGGGACAGCGAGGGCTGATCCAAATAAGTTCATAAAGAGTTGAAATGAGATCAGCTGCACGTACTGGAACAAGCCACTTAGCAGTTTTGGCAGAAGAAAAACACAGTCCAGCCTCCTATGGGCCAGTGCCAGCATAGTTACTATGCTGAAGTATTCCCCTCACTCCCAGTGTTTGAGACTATCTTCTTTTCTACCACCCATGGCCAAAAAGATCTCTGCAGCTCAAAATAAACCTTGTTTACAGGCAGCAGTCACAGCAGCAGAAAGGCTTCAAAAGGCTCTCACAAGCCAGCTTGCACATATCCCTTTCTAGCCAAGTAGTGAAAAGAAACTACCTCCACGTTGACATTCCGGATCTGCACGTTGATCAGTGAGAACTCCTGCTGCAGTGTTTGAGGCAGCCCCAGTTGGTCTGTTTTCTTTCCCACCAGCAGGTCATTCAGGATGTCTTCTTTTAAGGCTGACAGAAAAGATGTGGTACAGGCTAAGGCAAGTTAGAGCAAACCTTTGGCATGTAGTGCCAAGAGAACAGGCTGCTTTTTGATATATGAAAGCATGAATTCTACCTGGCAGAGCCCTGTAAGCTAGAGGGTCTAAGGTGTTGTTTAGGGGAAGACTTCAGAGCCTTGTTCATAAAGCAAACAATCTGTCTGCACACTGGTTTCCCAAGAAGATTACAGAAGCCATCTGTACTCTATACAGCTCTAAATGATCTGGTCTCTACTCACTTGAGACACCTTCTCCTCCCAGCACAGCACTGCCAGACATGAACAGATGAACTGGAGTCTCTTGGTCCAGCAGGAAAGAACTACTGCCAAAGCAGTCTCCAGGAGGAGCTCTGGTCTTTGGAATTCACACTCCACCGCTCTTGGCTTTCAGGGAATGCATCCAAAGCAATCTCATGAATACGGCTTTGGGAGGGAGGAGAGAATATTCCTGGCCTTAGGAGAGGTTTAATTAATTTCAAGCAGCAGTGTCCATTTAATGTTGTAAAGCATTCTAGTGAACAGTCCTTAAATACTCATTTAAATGCTGGATCTAGCTGTCCTCTTCCACTATCAGTATTTTTTCAGTAGGACAATAGCCCCTTAAACATTGAATATATCTGAAGAGCCAGGCAATTGCTGTTGAGTACGAGGAATTATGGTTAAGACATCCAATCTGACTGCATTTCAAAAGAATTGGTCACTGCCTGCTGCACCTGGCTGGCTTTTGCCTTGACCCTTGCTACGTGCCTCCATTAGGACAGGTGAAGCTCTTGCTCAAGGGGGCTTTGCTGTGGCAACCCTTCCTAAGAAGGTCAAATGTGTCCTTGGAAACATCATCAAAAGATGCAAGGGGTGTCCCCTTTACTCAGGTGTCATTCTCACCTTGATTTCACACAGACTATTCTAAGTGAGAAAACAGAAAACAAGAAATGCAAAAAGCTATCCTTTTGCAAGAGTTTGCCTGAAAGTCACTGTCTTTGCTGCTGGGAGAAACATTTCTGGCTTTACTGCTGCCCAGCTGGTTGCTGAATTTGGATAGGTAGGACGCCTAGCTACTCATTCCTATTTGTGATCATATTATAGTGCTTATATATACTTCGCAATAGGGAGTTGAAAAAAGGATTAAAGGAATATCAGTGGCTCTCAGGGAAGATAATTATTTCCAGCTCAAAGACACCACCATAGCTTAACTAAAAAGCCATCTCTGAGGTTCCTAAAACGGGCACTGCCTTTGTCTCCTCCCCCTCCTCCCTTCCAATTAGCTTCTAATCTCCAAAAGCCCACATATCTGTCCAGATTCCTAATGATCTTTCATAGGCAACAGCTAGTGAGAAGAGCTGCACACTGAAGACACAGCTGGTGAGCTTTCCGATTTATCTGTAGAGCACCGTTCTCTTCAAAGATCCCCCAAAGTGCTTTACTAATCTAACACAGAGACTTTGCAGTGGAAATTAAGCCACTTCCAGGGTAGCTCACGTAAACAGCCCACAATTGCTTGTGGGCTACAAAGAACTGAAATTCCTACCTAGAGACTTGTGCACTGATCATGAAGTCACATTATTTGCAGCAACCCTGCTACAGAAGAGTCATTTTAATTCCCTTTGCAACAAAGGAAATGTTACCAGGCCTGAACAAAAACCAGATCATGGATGTGACCTTGTCAGGGACAGTGAAAGACCCTCACCTTCGGTGACATCAGGTAGTCACAATGACAGCCTTTCTCCTTATAATTCCAGCTAGAGCAAGACAGGCAATGCTTCCTCATACGAGATTGCCCACAGTGAGCACACATACCCAGAACACTTGCTATCAGATCACAAAATCCTCACGTAGACGGGGGTGCTGGCAACCTTTAGTAACATGTTCTGCAACCATTCAGGAAGGCTACAAAGGAACTTCACTGGGCAGGAATCTCCCAGTGTCAGGAAGAGCTTCCCTAAGGGACTTCAGGGTTGTCTCTCTGATTCCAGAGGACAGTTATTTGACCATTTCCTCATCTTCTCTTAAGCTTGCTGGCAACCCAAAAGGAGAATCAAATTGCTTTCCTGTAAACCTGCCACATGGGGATCCATTGTAGCACCCTGCTTCAGTACAGAAAAGAATTGTGAATTAAAACCCAAGCTGATACAGACATGGGAGCCCCTAGCTCTTCTTCCTCTAGATATAGAAACCTCTTTAGATGGCTCTTTCATGCGCACATCAGCACCTTGGTTCTCAGCTGCTGCAGCCTCTTCTGTTTCATTCTAATCTCTTCAAACACTATTACCCTGAATGTTTAACCTGGCCAGAGCCTTAACCACACAAACCCTGCTCCACATTCCTGCTTTTGTTTGCCTTCTCTTCCATAAAGACAAATCAATGCTCACTGCAAAGCTCTATCCAACTATCTGGTACTTGCGGGGTAGAGTTAATAGCCCTCTCACTCTGCTCTGCTAGCCTTCAATCACCTCTCCTCAGCACATGGGAAAAAAAAAAACAGCAGCTGTCTCCATAAGACTTCGGAAGATGAGAGAAGACAGCAACTCCAGCTGAATGATTTAGATACAAGGCAAGCAGTTTGTGTCACAGCTCTTTCTCCACGAACCCCACTTTCCCATGGATCTAATTATCTCTCAGCTTAAAATGAAATGCATTCTTTAAGAATCAGAAGTGATTTTCTGATTACCTTATTTCTGGCAGGAAGCCACAAAGATGACCTAAAGGCAATGCTATTAAATGCTACTAGTGACAAGGAAGAGATTTGTTTTACAACTAGAATGACATCACTGTGCTAGAGGAGAAAAAAATTGGTAGAACAATCCTGATAAAGCCCTTGCGTTTTCTCTCCTCCCAGACTGGAATCTGGGAATCTCTGAAACACCAGTTTGTGCTCTGCTTACAGCGTTATTTTCTTAGGTCGTGATGCATCTTCTTCCCAACATAAAGAGTTGGTGTTTGAGTTCCCCAACTCATCCCTTGCCTCACCTTCCTCTTCCCCATGCCCAGAGCCATGTTGGGGCTCAGAGTCCTGGGGTTGAAGGGTCTTGTCTGGCTCGGGCAGAAGAGAAATCCCATCAATGAGGTCATCAACTCCATCCAGGATATCATTAGCACAGAGCTGAAAAGAAACAAACATACCAACATGCCACCACTAAACAACTAATTTCTGGATTTGCAAGGTGAGTCCGTGCACTCTACAGTCACAGACCTTGGCACTGTTTCTTTGACAAGATAGGATGTTTTTCCTCATCCCAGCATTTTCCTCTTTGTCACTTCTGAGCAGCTTCCTTGCTTAGAAAGTTGACATAAATTGACATAACCAGTCTAAGTAACAGAGGTTTTGCTTCAAACTAAAACCAATATGCCTTAACACTTCCAATTAATGTGCATACGTGTCAGAAGTCAATTTTTAGATCAGACGTGACAGTGGCATGCCTTCTGCTTTCGATGTTCACACTTCAGAAGAATTTGGAGGCCCAGGTAAATATTACAGGTCCTAGTGCTTTAAGTCCTGCACCAAAAAAGGACCATGAAAACTTAAAACACGAGTTCAGCACAGGAAAACAGGAAACAAAGAGAAGAAACACAGGGAGAAGAAAGGATAAGGTTATGATGTAGCAAATTACAGTACTGGTCACCAGCAACATGTCGTCATGTGTAGCTTGATCAAGACCAAGAATAAGAGGGGAGCAGGAGCCAGCAGAGGATGAGTGAAGTCTCTGATACAGACAAACAATTGGTTTAAAGGCAGGACAGAAATAAACTATTCACAGCTGTATCAGGTAGGCATAAAGGGTCACTTTTCACAGAGGTTTGTCACAGACCTGCAGGACATTCACAAAAAACAAAAATAGGAGGCGAATAGTGACATTTGCTGATGCCACCAGGCTACTCAGGGTAGTAACACAGTGGCTGACTACCAACAGTCACAGAAGGCCCTTACAGGGAAGATGAGCTTTGGTTCAAATAAATACAAAGCAATGCATACAGGCAAAAAAATGACAAGTTCAAGCTGACTGAGGGAGCAAGACACAGAGAACAGACTAAACTGATGTTTTCATGGAATTATGCCTGACATTTTAAAAGCAAACTGAATATTGGGAAATCTTTGCTAAGAAGAACATTCTGATCCCCATCTCAAAAAGCAGTAGAGCTGAAAAAGAGTCATAAAATGCAAAAGAATGATCAAAATTCTCATATGGGAGATGAACAGAATCAGGATGTTCTGACTAGACAAAGGAGGCAGCTGAGACCTTCAGCCAAGAGGTCTATATGACAGACCTACAGACAAGATGGTGTAAGACTGGCTGCTTATTTCATCTTCAATGTTAAGAGCAAGTATGTATCAGGAAAAAAAAAAAGAAGACAAAACCTAGCAGGTAGCAAAATTAACAAATGAAAGGAGCTGCTTTCCCATACAACATGCAGAAAAACCATGAAACTCCTTGCTCACAGCACATTTAGGACAAAGGTACGTGAGTTCAGGAAGATAGAGTGAATCTGAGGAAGTGAAGCCCATCAATCTCTACCAAATGCAAAGATGCCAGGCTTGGTAGGCCTCCAAGCTGTAAACTACAGAAGGATGGGAGGGCATTTGAAAGAAATGTCGCTCCATACTTGCTTCATTCTTACCCTCTTCCGAGACATCCACAACTGAAGATGAGACAAACGTGGGCCATCCTGACTGTATGAACCTTCTGCTCTGACCCAGCAGAGCTGTCCTAGCTTGCTTTATCATTCTGTAATTGCTGCCAGAACGCCAGAATTCCTCCAGCCTGCACCAGGCCAAGAGTCAATGGAAACACGAGAGGAAACAGGGTGTGATTCCTGCATTTACCTGATACCTAGAATGCCAAGCATAGACTGGCAGCTGCAGAGGTGGCACCTTCAGAGGCAACTGGGCAGTAACTGATCTCCACCTTCCCCAGAGCCTTGCATGCTTACTGCTACATGACAAAGTGGCTTTGCACAGACACAGAGAGGCCTCAGCACAGGCCTCCCTGGGGATGTTTCTCATCACACCTGGGCTGGAGCTGAAGGGGGAAGTGAAGTGGCAGCTTGCTGCTCTGTGTCTGCAGCTCTAGGATACCAGAACAGTGACTGGAAGTGCAAGGAAAGGGAGGTGAATCCAGCCTGTAAGAAAAGTGCCTACAGTTTAAAAGTGTTTACGTACCCTCTGCAGCTGAGAGTCAATCCGCCACATCCGCAGAGTCTGATCACGGGACCACGTAACCAGCTGGTAGTCTTTAGAACCTAAAAAGGACAGAAACCTATAGACCCAACTGAAAACTGAGACTGTATCCCAGTGCTGCTTTTAGTGCAAACACAAGAAGCAAGCAAGCCTGCAGGGAGGTCCAATGGATAAGGCACTATCCTGCTCTGAATCGACCTGGGCTTTTATCCCTCCTCCTGTATCACAGTTACCATGCCTCTAGCAGGGTATCATTTACAGATGAAAGCCACAAAATAAATATAATGAATGTGATGCAAGTTTTCAAACTGGTAAGAACAAGACTGCCCATAAAGTTTATTTAAGCGGAAGAAGAGATGTGGTTGAGAAATTGATTCATTTTTACATTACTGCAAAGTTGAAACAGGTGATGAACTAAAAGACATTTTAAGATGCAAACGTTTAAAAACATTTCTAAGCTACAGTAGCTGGCCCTGGGCATCCTTTTACTTCTGAAAGAGCTGCTGATGCCAAGACAAGTTCAGGTTATAACCAAATACATCTAGACACATACTATCTAGCAGCAGATAAAGATACCAGGAGTTATTTATGTCCATGTGTAGGCCTACTGATACAGATTAAATTTCCCTTGTTAAACAGCTGCTGTTGCTTAAGAATTTGCTGCTGCACAACTGCCTCTTACACCCGTCTGCTGAGGCACAATGACTGTCTAAATTCAGCACTACAGATTTTGTGCAAGGAGATTTGTGCTACCTTGAGGTATTCTTGGCTGTCTTTGCATTGAAGTGGGCTGGGAATGCTTGTGTGATTAATGTTGCTTGAGAAAAGCATGACTTCCAGCCTTGGTATGTATACATGAATTCAACTGAGACAGCACAATTGTGGTTCAGGTCTGCTCAAACACTCACAGACAAGCTTTCTTAGACTGCACCTCCAGATCCTAACACAGATCTGTACTGCTGCTCACCTCTTTTTCAAAGAAAAGCATGAAATAGAGAAAAAGGTGCCTTAACTGAATTGCCCCAGCAAGCGGTGGCAGAGTTGATCAGGATTCAGGTCTCCTAAATCCCAGCCCAGTGCTCAATCAACTTCACCACCTGTAACTGGCAGATGCACAGGCTCCAAGGTCTGAGATTACTGTACTGAGTGCCCCTGAGAACAAGAGCAGGGGTCCCACAACACCCCTGAGAACCAGTGCAGGAGTCCCATTCACACCCAGACAGCTATGCAGTGCAGAGATTAAACTGACTCCTAGCTCAACTGTGAGCCTGTAATGCCTCCAGTGTGGAGTCTCCCAGCAGCTCTGTGTGCAGAGCAGTACCATCAAAACCAGGCATGCTCATTCTGTCAATAGTAGCTGAGGTTCTGGAAATGAAGCTGCGTGCTGTGTCATTATCCAACCTCTAATACGGAATTTCCTATATTTAGCTGCCTACGCTGGCAAACGCAGTCAGGATTGAACTCTGTCAGCAGCCTCCCCATCCCACACTCTCCCTCCCCTGCCTTTGTCAGCATATGGATGAGGAGGCAGTACTGGTTCTGCAGTCATGCTGGAGGCTGCGATCCAGGCAGCAGTGTAAGGGGTTAACTGGTTAGCCTGCAGCTCCGAGCAGGGGGAGGATGCCTGCACTCATACACCCATCTAATAGTTTGTACAATTTATTCTGAAAGACACATTTAAAAATAGACTCACAGGGGAGAGGAAGCAATTAAGAGTCACCGCTGACCCACTCAGCGTTTGCTGGATTTGCTTTGTTAGCATGGAAACAACAGGGCAATGCTTCTGAGGCCACTGTGGTAAAATGAGTGGAAAATAGCTGTAGCTTGGGGGGAACAGCAGCAGACAGGGGCACGAAAGCAAGCTGGAACTCCTCCAAGGAAAGGTAAGAGTCAGAGGGTGACAGCATGAGCATCGCAGCCAGGAGCCATGGAAAGCTGAAGGCAGCAAGGCAGGAGGGAACGCTGAGCCCAGCCCTGAACTCACCTTCTTTCTGTTTCCTCCACTGAAACTCCAGCACCACATCGTCATGTCCCACAAAAGTATGAACAGGTGTGTTCAAGTCAAAGACATTCCAGAGAAGTAGGCTGTTCTCTCGTCGGAGCTGTGGGACCATCACTGTCACCAGCCCATTGCTGAAAGGCTTGGGAGAGAAACACCTGGTTAACCCTGGGGAGGTACACTCCCCCACTATTAGCATGCTCTGTAATTCTTTCCTACTGTCACCCATAAGAACATGTTGGCTTTAAATGAGCTCAGCACTAAGCAAAACCAGACATGAAGCAGGACATGTGAGAAGGCAACTGCTGTGTAAAACAGGCACCTTAAGAAGGAAACGATGTAATATGCCTAGAGAGATTCACATAAGGTTAGCCACTTCTGCTTCTCCCTCACTTATCAGCTGTGAAACTGCAGTGGTTTCAGCATTGACTTTCCACATGGAATCCTTACTGCAATTTGCCATGCACTGTAAGAATTGCTTCCTAGGGATAGCCCTGGCAGCTACTCGCAGTCTTGATCTCAGAGGAACACTATAACCCAGTCTGTGGAAAAAGGTCCAAAGCCTCAAGAGACAGCACTGACTTCAGGACATACTCAGATGCCCAGGGAAGAGAATAGGTATGACTAATGTTAAGAGCCTTAGCTGCACATAGCTGTTTTTGCTCTATACAAAAGCACTACTTCTTGGATCTGACATGCTATAAGGGCCCAGTGTACCACAACGGGAGATTTGGAGAGCAGAGGAAGCCCTCAGAGAGCACAAAAGTCTGTGTGCTACATGTACCAGTGCTGGACACGAGTGAAGAAATAGGGCAGTGAGAGCAGCAGTTGTTTTCCAAGACTACTGCTTCCAGAGCCTCACACCTGATTTTTATCCCCAGCAGGATGATGCCAAAGACTGGGATCTCACACTGCCAGTGGTTTCTTCTCCTGCCCCCCACTGCAGACATCACTTTTCTAGGCCTTGTAAGCACCATAAGGAACTTTAAAAACCCATTTAACATCAAGTAGAAGCACCGAGAAGCTCTGCAGCAGTTCTTTATTTAACATGCCTTCATGAATTTGCTCTCACAGCATAAGTGGGGCTGGTGGGTGTTTCTCACTCACTGTGTATCTCGCTTTCCAGACAGGAACCTGGCAGGGAAGGATATTGAGGTATTTCCGAGGCTGACGGTAATCCCAGAACTTCAAAAAGAAAAGAAAACAGAAAACAATAAACCAAACAACAAAACCATCAATCAAAAGACAAGCAGAGGCACAAGTCAGCTGGACATGCTTTTAAGCTTCAGCTTCCCATGCTGCTTGTAGATATAACGGAGTGAGAAATGTGCCAGGGTGCACACAGCATCATTAGTAACCCCATTCATTAACAACAGAGATGGCCCCAAAGGATGAATACCAAGTGATCAGCATCTGGCAGCAGCTCTTAGACAGCGAGTGACTTGGGGTCATGTCCACAGTGATCACAGCTTGAGTAATTAGAGCACGGAGACAGGCAGGTTGCTTGGGCTTTCAGAGATACAAGGTACCCTGCAGGCCTGGACTAACCAGTGTGCCAATCCAGACCGGAGGCAGGCCCACCTTGCTGCTCCCACTAATTTTGCAAGGAAGCACCAAACCTTTTGCTTTGATAGAATACGCATCAATTGCATTCGTCTCAGAGCTTAGCTAAACGTGAATGAATTCCATTTGCCTGACACACTATTCCCCCCCAAGTAAGGCTCTGCATAGTAATGCTTGCAGACATTGATAACCCAATCTGACATGAGTTTGAGAACCCCTGGGGCTGGAGCATGTCTGCCACCAAGTTGCTGGAATCAGCTTGAGGCTGGCAACTCCACATTTTGGGAAGGAGGCACTGCTGGCAAGCAACAGACAGAGGCAGTTGTTTTCAGCTTCAAAGCACTGCAGCTATGTTAACTATGGCAAGCACATGTGCACTCATCCTGCAATCATTTCTCTGTGTCTATTCTGTAAGCACACCCCTGGTTCAATTCAAACAGGCTGCCAGAAAACAGAATAAGGATCCAGGTCCAGATCTTGCCAATGGCAAGCACTGTCCACTGCATCAGCAGAAGGGAATTTGCTCCACCATCCCGACACCGCCCAGGCAAAAGTCCCAGAGGCAATACTTACCCTGACAGAGTTGTCCTGGCTGGAAGTGGCCAGTGTGTACTCATTGTCGGGATGCCAATCCAGACCATGGATTTTAGAGAGATGAGCTGCTAAGTATTCTACTGCAGTGCTGGGTTTCTGGAAGGAGAGACATTTCCCTTCTCAGCACAGGACTTCTGAAATTTGGTCTAGCTCTTTGGTGTAAAAAGAAACACTTGAACAAGCTCAAGAGGTAGAACACCCTCCTGCCAGGGGAAAGTATTAACTCAGTAAAATAGCTGAAGGAAAGGGGCTGTGAAAGGTGTGGTAAATTCCACAGACACCAAGTGCAGTCCTGAACCACACTTTTATGTACAGTAAAACAGTTAAGAGATCAGCAACAAAGTCTAAGTGGGTATAATTAACGATCAGACGGAAGGAGCACCTCTTCTACCAAAGAAAGGCTGAAGAAACTGGGCTTGCTCAGTCTGGAGAAGAGAAGATTCCAGGAAGACTTCATTGCAGCCTTCCAGTACTTAAAGGGAACTTTAAGCAGGAGGGAAAATAGCTTTTTACATGGGCAGATAGTGACAGGACTAGAGGGAATGTTTTTAAACTAAAAGAGGAGAGATCTAGGTCAGATGTTATGGGAAAATTATTTACCCAGAGGCAAGTGAGACACTGACACAGGCTGCCCAGGGAAGCAGTGGATGTTCCATCCCTGAAGGCATTCAAGTCCAAGTTGGATAGAACCCTGGGCCTTGAACTGGTGGGTGGCAACCCGCCCACTGCAGGTGTTTGGAACTGATGAGCTTTAAGGTCGCTTAAATCCAAACCGTTCTACGATTCTACAGTAATTTCTGGGGAGGAATGTTATGAACACATTCTCTTTTGTCTCCTGGGTTCAAGATTCCCTTGTTCAAAGCACCCCACAAAAAAGACTGCAAACAAAGCAGTAATTTTTTCCACAATATTTACCTGTGACCAGAGGGAAGCCTGCACATGGGAAATGGGAATCTGCACAGGCAACTCAAGAGATCCTCAACTCACCCTTTTGTCCCAAATTCGGACATCCCCATCATGGCTTGTTGCTAAACAGTTGGCATTCTTCTTGTTCCATTTGACCTGGGAAGCTCCAGCTGCAGCACAAACGAAAAACAAGCAATTAGAAGGTGGCACAGCACACACTTGACCTGTTCTTGGGAGCTGCTCCTAGCACCAGAAAGGCAGTTCAGAGGAAAGGGATCCCAGAAGCCAGCATGAAGAATGGCATGAAAATGAATAACTACTGATTTCTCATCTTCGTGCTTGTGCCCTGACGACACTGAAGCATATTCCAATTGCATGTTTGTTGTAACACAGGCTGCACTGGATTAATATATTCATGCCCATTAGCTCATATGGAGCAGCTTGAAGAGAATTACACATTCCTTACTCCTCCCCCCAGACCCTTCCACTTTCATTTAAGCTACTTCCTGGTTCTCAGAGATGGATTCATCTGACTTCCTAACACCCTCTGTACTACCAGATACCACACAGGTTGTTAGTGATACTGATCTATTATTGAAGTAGAGAGATGGGAGAAGACTGTAGCACAGGTGGACCACATGTCTGGCGACACTGGGTGGAAGAGAAGGCCAACCTAAGAAACTGTCAAAATACACAACAACAAATCAAAGACATAACAACTTGGTAAAGAAAATGCAAGATGGTCTAGGTATCAGGACTTAGTCAAGGACCTAAAATCAGAAGTTGGCTGGAAGTTTCCAATACTAAACTTTGGTCAATGTGGATTGTTCAGACATCGTAAGAAAAACCCATGTTCTGTTCATCCTTATTCTGTCAATATTTTCTAAACATTCTAAGTCATCAGAAAGGTGAGGTCAATAAGAAATCTGAACGGATCTCACAGCTTGCTGCTGTGCCTTCATGACCTACCTCCTGCTGCACAGTGAGCAGATTCATCCTGTCAGTCTGACAAAAAACTAGTCCAGGGGTAAAGAGCTGCCAAGAAGCTGCCACTTGATTGAGTTGATCCACTCACTGAAGGGTACACAAATGCCTGGACAAGCACTAAACAGAATCAGGCATGGGAGGAAGGAGGCTCCCTCGGAGCTAGGCTGGCTCAGCCAGCATACGAAACCTCACCCCAGGCACCAGAATAGAGAGCTGCCTGTCTCAGATTCAGTACAACTTTTGCTGTTTTTCTCCGATTCAGAAAGGTTTCTGCAGTGTTGTGGTTGAGAGGTTTACCAGCTGGGAGGGATGGGGGAGTCACCGAAGGTGTGCAGCCAAAGAGGCGTGTTATGAGGACTACTATGTTATGAGCAGCGCTGGAAACAGTAACTCGTGAAAAGGACATGTTTTGCTTGTCCTCCATACCTTGCTCCACTCCAACATGCTGCTGGTCAAGATGAACACACACCACTTGCCAGCAGGCAGAAACACAGGTGGCTAGACTGGGCACTGCCAACAGCCAGGACAACTGGCTTTCCAGAGCAACTACAGCTCATAGAAAGCATCTTCATGTCATCGCTCCCAGCACACTGAATGTGCTCCAGAGAAGCACCTAGCCAGGGGGCATGCTAGGCAGTTGGCAGCACTCAATACCACTGCCTGGAGTGTGGCTTAGGTTCTCATTTGATTTAATTGACCGTAAAAGGAAAAGAGAAAATGCAGACAAGCAACACAGAGAGGACAAGCAGTGTGGTTAAGCAGAGTAGAAGCTGTCCACATTTAGAAGGTAAATGTGCTGTTTGACTACCCTGCTGAACGTTCCAGACCCTTAATTTCATTAGTCCTTCACTCTACCTTTTAAGCAACCACAATGAGTCCATCTTTCCTGCTGTTTCTGAGCCACAAATCCCAGAACTTCAGCTGGCTGGCAGGCAGTGAAGGAACACAGTTCCTTTCACCTACCCCTAAAAATTAGCAGCACAAGGAAATTTCTGCACTTCACCCTTATTTCACATCCCTTCTGCATTCTGCTCCTCTAGCAGGAGTTGTGAATGGAAGCCTTTTGGGCTGTTCCTACATAGGACAATCACACATGGTGACACTTCTGTATTCCACTATGTTCAGTCTCAGAGCATGGAAAAAGGGAGAGAAAACAGCAGAGGCACACAACACTGAATTTAGATACTAAACATACCTGCATCACACGTACTTACCCACTGCAGACAGTGAGACTGTAGGCTTCCTGGTGTCTCTGAAACACAACACAGATAAGGTGAGTACCCATGGCACAGCCAAGCAAGCCCAGCCTCCCCCGTGAGCTTCACACTGTTCCAGAACTAATTTTATCGTTGCCTCTTGGGAGTTAATGCACCTTCTGCTTATTTAAGTGGTAAATCTAGAGCTGAGATATGCCACATTAAATGGAATAAACAAAGAGGCAACCAGCAGAAGGACAGTAGTCATTATTGCCACAAACCACAGCAGCAAGGCTAGGCCCTAGGAAGAGAAACACACGTACAGGGTGGCATGCTGCTACTGGGCAGGCAAAGGGAACACTGGGCTCACATAAATGTTGCTGTAGGAGGCAACAAAACAGCCTTTCCCAGAAAGTCTAAAAGGAACAAACAGAGTTGTTGAAAAACTCCGCAAAAGCCACTGCTGCGTTTGTCAGGTCCTAGCACACCTTGATTCAAGGCAGATGGAACAGGGACTTCAGTGCAAAGGGTTCATGTCCGTGATGCAGTAACAAAATAAACAGGAAATAAAGCCAGCTGCAAAGACTCCACAGAACAATTTCTGCAGTGGTATAAGCCAGTGTGGCACCATGACAACTTGCAGCCGCTAGGACACGAATCTAGGCAATAATTGACACTTGACACTGTTCATCACGAAATTACCTGCCCTTTCATGAAAAATACCACTGGAAACAAGGGATACTGCTTTCAGCTTGCTAGGCTGCTAAAAAGCAGAACATTTTCTGGAATGAACTGCACCTCTTCCAACTAAGAATTTCTGACTAATCCGAAGTTTTGTGTGGTTTTTTGGGTTGTTTTTTTTTTTTTTTTTTTTAATTAAAAATTAAGAGAGGAACTTCAGCTACCCTTACTGCATGGTTATCTCCCTAGGGCTTCATCAGAGACAGCTGCTTCACCAGGACATTCCTTTGCTGGAGGCCAGCAGCCCGTGGATCTCACTGCCCCAGGAAGCTGAGACATTACTAGGCACATGAGGGACACAGGCCTGTCAGAAATCACCTGAGCAGGCATTTTTGGACAACTGACAAAAGCAAAGACAAAATGCTGGAAGGGCACAACAGAGTTAAATCAGAGCTTCCAATACAGTCTGCAGAGATCTCTTTTTTTTTTTTTTTAAACTCAATACTAAGATAACATCCCAGGAAAAACACAACTACCAGTTACTGTCTCTCACTCTGTCTTTTAATTACACATTAGTAATATATTGTCATTCTCAAGCACCATTTAACCAAGAATGTAAGTGCTTCCTAGGAGCTAAGCAAGCCTCAGGGTACCCTGGTGCAGTGGGGTTATGTAATTATCCTTCCATTATAACTGAGCAAGGGAGGCAGAGAGGAACAAAGTGACTTGCCGGGGGTCATACAGTGGTGCTGCACGGCCAGCAAGGCAATCCAAGAGTATCAGTGCCAGCTCCTTGTTTCTCAGGTAGAGAATGTGAGGTTTTAACATAGGTGAGTTTGGACAGACCTGTTACTGCAAAATTACTCATGACAGAAAGCACCAGAAATCCACAGGGAAGTCACAAACAAGAAAAGGTTCCTGACTACTGCTTCCACTGCTGAAGGAGTGCACAGTCTCTGCATTAAGAGGAAAACAACTTTAGAACCATGAAACGATGCTCATTCACCCAGTTAAAGGGAAAAAAAACAAAACAAAACAAAACAAAAAAAAAAAAAAACGTTGAGGAAAATGCCTGGGTTCCAGGAAAAGCTTCCAAGTAAAGATCTGAAGTAGGTAGGGATAGGAGCCAGATGGTACTGCTGCCAATCAGGAGAACGCCTGTTGCTTAACCATACCTATCTGCTTCCCTTCATCAGCTCTGAGCTGGTCTCAAAATAGGGAAACAGAAGCCATTCTTTGAGACTATGAGAAGTAGATGCAGACCCTGCAAGCACAGCTAAAAGCAGTGCCCTCAGCATGTGCAAGTTGCTAATTATGGAAATGCATCCAACAATCTCCTTGAGGTGCAGAAGCATTCTGATTCTTACTTGATGTCCCAGATATAGATGTATGTGTCAACAGAACTGGTGACCAGCAGGTCTGGTTCAAACACTGACCAGTCCAAGTCACTGCAAATACAAAGACATAGTAGGTCAATGGAGAAAAGCATAGTTAGCACCTATGTCCAAACTCCCAGTACATTTATTTGACAAACTCACAGCTACTTCTACTCCAACTTTTCAAGTAAAAAGCAAGATCTTAATAATTTCTCTAGGTAAATTCCAAGAAGCACTGGAACACTTCTAAGTAAATTCCAGTGAGACATTCTCCTAGCCCTGAACTTTATAGCTATGCTGTGTGTTCTCTTCCCTCCACAGAGAAAGGCACACCATGTCAGTGAACTCCCAGTTAACACACACTCTTGGCATCAATCCTTCATTCTGGAATGTCTCCGTGTTGGGCTCACCAGCTACACCTGGGACACAGCCTCCAGTCATCCCAAACAACTACCATTTCAATTTGTTGCCATTACTTCCCGCAGTCAGCAGCTGAAGTAAGACAAAGCTATTATGTGCACCCTTAGAACTACAGGCAGAGATCTCCCAAGCATCACTAACTCACTGTGAACTTCATCTTTGGGATTATTTGCTTTAACTCAGCTGCTACCACACAGAAATATGGCTGGGATTCAATTTAATAAGCATGCTGCTATCTGTTTCCCTGATTATGGCTGCTGCTCATTACAAGGACAGTAGCCTAAGGCAATGACACTGGAGCTATCAAAGGCTAAGCTGATATACTGGGGAAAGCCACTTCACATCTGACTTCTCCAAACGGGAAAGTAAGATGGGGCAGGAGGGACAGTGAATAAAAAGAAGCTCAGAGCAGAGCCTGCATACAGCCAGGGCTGAACCATTCATCTGCTATGAAACAACCCACTGTTTTCCACCCAGCAGCTCACAGCACCACTTGTTCCTCACCTGATCACACGTGTGTGTCCTTGCAAGGATGTGCAAACTTCCCCATTACCTTCTTTCCACTTATACAGGTCAACTCGCTGGTTGCTCTGAAATGCAAAGGAAGAAGAGTGAGACTGTGCCAGGCAAACAAGACAGGACATGAATCCACACCTCACGACCAGGTTCCCTTCCCTTTAAATACCCTGCTAGCAATCGGCCCCACTGTGAATAACAAAGCCCTTGCTTGACCAAATGCAGAACAAAGATGAACATACAGGCTGCAAGGCCCCTTCAAAAGCCTACACTTCAATTATATCCACTCAAAATTGGAGGTAAACAAGAACAGGAGGAAAAAATCTCATTGCAAAACAATTCCATAAACTGATGTTCTCAGAACTTTTATTTCTTAACAACAAGTAGTAACTGTGGGCAACAGGCAGGCAAATTTTCTCTGCAGGAATAGCCTGGCAGCCTGCTCATATTCACAACCAGTTTTCAGCAAGGGGAATGATGGATCACCACTGGTTCTCCTCAGCTCTCCCTTGATTCCCTTCTGCAATAATCAGGGCCGCTGCCAAATGAGAACAGCACAGTCTAATGGTTTCAGGGTCACCTCCTCAAGGGTACTTCCATTTTGCCAGTTCAGGAAAAACTAAAAGATTTAAAGTGCCTATCACTAACTGTAAACCACAGCAGCAAACCAAATGAATCAATGACAACATCATTTAGGGTTTCTTCATTCATTCCAGGAATAAATCCTCCCCCAAACACGGCCACACAGTTACTTGAAACTAGCCACTGTGTTTAAGTTCAGGTTCTGCCCCACTCAAAATTCACTTCAGCCCAGGCCAGTTCTCATCTTTCTGGGACAGAAATTACCTTTTTGGGCGCATACATAGTACCAAGCACAGTGGGTCACGAGCCATGGCTGGAAATTCACAAACAGAAGACGAAACAGCATCACAGACTATCTCCAGTTGGAAAGGACCCAATAAGGACCATCAAGTCCAACTCCTGGCTTCGCTCAGAACCAACTAACAGGCCTTTAAAATTTGATCTCTCGTCTTCAAGTGTACAAGGAGACAGGTAAAGATAATAGAGAGCAGACAAATCGTACATTTTATGGCTGCTTTTTTCCTACCTCAAAGCTGCTGCTTAAGAATTTGAACTAACAGACGGATAAAACACTCCAGCCTTCCCTGAAATGGGAGGTCTCCTCCCAACTCAGCAATAATATAACTGCATTTCTGTAATAGCTCACAGCAGGGCTACAGAAGAGCTTGGGGCAAGGAAAACTCCTTGCATTTTTCTCATTGAAAGAAGGACTGAAAGGGGGAGAGTGAAATTACCCAATGGAATTCGTCCAGGACTCCAGAGCTGATGCTAGAAGATGAGAATGTCCAGAGGTTTCACAGGCCTTTAGTGGAATACCTCATGTAGAAAGTACTGCCTGTAGCACCAGGCGTGGCAGGATGACAGCTCCTTCTGCCAGCAGCACTTTTATAAAAAGTGCTTTCAAAAAAGTGCTTCCCATGATAAGAATCAGCACACACTTCCAACAATTTCATCACCCTCCTGTTCAAGCACTTGTGACCACACAATAGGAGTAACAAGGATCTAGAATGGAAAACAATAGTATTTCTGAAACAATGGCTTAGGAGTCCCCAGATATGAGCCAGAGGGCAGACAGAGCCAAGCACAGCAAGAGGACCTGTTCCATTTCTTCTGGAAATCAGCCAAAGAATGAGAAGCCCTTATCCAAGCACAAGGACAGGCTTCCTCTCTGACTGCACCACTTCCAATGAACTGCCCTTCACACAGTGCAGTTTTTTTGAGCAGAAGGGAAGCCTTCTGCATTCCCTTTACACCCACAGTGATGCAGAGGTACACTGCATGGTATGCCTGAGCTGGCTTCATATGACAGCCTCAGCACAGGACTCACAGAGGACTGATGGCCAGAAGCAGTACTGCACCTCCACAGAACTGAACCCAGGCTAACTTAGCCTTCCCAATATAGCTTCACCCCCATAGGTACAGCCCTATGTAAACACATTCATGCTGCCTCCAGACCTGATACTTTCCACTTCTAAACAAGGCAGGCTAAATTCTAGTCCTGGGACAGGGCCAGACCGTACCAGCACCAAAAAGCCAGCTAACTGTGAGATGGATAAGGAAATGATTCTTATCCAAAATGAGAGAGCTGTCCAATGTTATCTTGGGGATTTCCTACCTGATGTGCATCTGCTCCCATTTGCTGGAGGGCCCAGCTCAGACTGGAGATGACCAATCACTGAATATTGCTTTCACAGTGTGTTTGAAAAGAAGCTTTCCTGCTCTACTCACAACCTGCACAGAGCATTCCTTATTTGGTTTTGCATTTCATAGGCTGTATCCAGAAGTGGCACCAAAGGACACCACCTGGCAAGGTTTACTAGCCCTCCACTTAGAAGATGACAGCTGCTGGAGGCACCTGAAAGATGTCAGTCATGTATCAGAGCTGGGAGGAGAGAGACTGGGGGCTGGGGAATGTCAGAGGGCAAACCAATAAAGGCTGCTAACTTGCAACACTGGTCCACTTTACAGACAATCTTTAATTTCAATAATAGCTATTCCCAGAAAGAAAAAGAACAGAAATCATCTTCAACTAAGATTTCACAAAATAATAGATGAAACCTCCCCACTCTACCTATTTGAGGACTCATCTACAGATGCAACCCAGCAAACAGACCTCACTGTGACAATAGTCTGTATCCAGCTAAAGCCAGTAGCTGTGAGCCCCAGGGCTGCAGCAAAGGCTGCTGCTGGCAGCTGAGTGTGCTGTGTGAACAAAGCACCACAGTCAGAGACCAGAGCTAAGAACTGCACTCAAGTCTCAGGCGGCCTCTAGATCAGCACTGTTTAAACATGGCCTGCAGTAGAGCCTCTTCACAACAGCTGATTTACCTCTCCACACATTTAATAAAAAGTCCTCCTGACCTGGTCCCTGCCTTACAAGCCCAGATAGTTACAGTGGTGAGCCAGTATTGACTCATGCTATTTACAGACCTCCTGGTGCACCACATCTCACCAGGAAAGCAGGGAGGCGAAAACAAAACAGCACAGAACAAGAAATTCAATAAGTGCACAAATCTCATAACAGAATGGAGGTTAGAAACAGAGCAACCCCTCCCCCTTCCTTCCTTCCTTTCTTCCTTACAGAAAAGGACTGTTTGGATGCCTGATTTATCTGGCAAGGTGCTTTATAGAAGACAAGGAACCAAAACTAGATTCAGCACTTACTGACCAATCACTGAGAACCAGCATGCCAAATACCTCACCTCACCAGCAGTAAATCAGAACCAGGCCTTCATCTTGCTACGTGACTCACAGAGGCATGTCGACGTCAGCTCCACGCAGCCCTCAGCGTGCAGAATTCCACCCCTAAAAAACCTGGGGAAGAGTATGTGCTCTACTGCTTTTAAATGGGTGAACTCACCGAAGCTGCAAAATAATACGCGTAGCTGTCGTGCGGGTTCCACTGCACGGCCCCGATGTCCCACTTGCTCTGTCGGGAGATCTTTCGGTGGCCCTCGTTTGGTGCATCCAGATTGACTATGTAGAGGAAGCGGCGGCTGCAAGGCACAGGCACAGAGAGGTTGTGTGGCACAGGGCTGATCTCAAAACCCCAAGCTCACACGGAGCAGAGGGGCGACAAGGGCAGAATTTCACAAGACGCATGAAAGCACCTTGCTGAGAATGCCATTTTTGATAACAATTCTGCAAGGACAACTTTTAGAAAAACAATAATAAAGTGAAAACACTGAAATTAGACAGAATCTGCAAATGCAACAGGCAGCTCGGACTACAGAAAGCTTCAGATAAACAGCACACAATAGCAAGCACTGTGAAACAGTGCAAAGACATAACAGATATGCTCTGCTGGACTACTGCAGCAGCAGAGGGGAGGTGGCTGAAGCTGAGAGCACAGAGCTTCGCCCTGTAGAGGCTGATCTGAGCCCTAACAAGAGTGAGTGAGGGTTTTCACATCACTGCGTCTGGAGGGTTGGTTCTGCAGGCAGTACAAACACAGCTGCACAGAGCTAGCTCAGCTGCATCAGTGTATGAATGTGGGCAGACACTGCACTGCACTGATATGGTTATACTACTGACCTGAGCTAACTCTATATGCAGAAGAGAGGTGTCTGAGTGCTGCTGAACCCAAGCTCTACTTCCTGCTGGACACAGCCGACTCCCAATAAGCTAGGTGCAATATCCCATCTGCAGAGATAAAGCTCCCAGAAATAACTGTGAGCTTGCTGACCCTAACGGAAGGCCAGTACCAAAATATATGGAACCGTATATAATTAACCACATCAGCTGTGTGGTGAGCATACAGCTGCTCTGAGCACTGAATTCTCCCAAGAGAAAGAACACAGAACACCTCTGTTGCCTTTCTAGAACTAAGTCCCCAGGACAGGGCTCCCCCTGCTCTGAAGAGTGAGGCTGCTGAGGCCTCTGAGGCTCCTATGCAGCTTTAGAAGAAAGGAGGCAAATCCTGAACGACTGCTGGAGAATGTGGAAAAACAGATAGTCCTGACAACAGTGTGCCCTCAGCACACTGCTGGACCAAATAAACTTGAAACTGTGTGGGTGTGAGGAAGAGATACGAAGTTAGACCCAAACCAGCATTCAGCTGCTGCTCCTGTGTGTGCACAGCTGCTGGACAAAGGGCCAGGGCTCTGCATGGTGTGAAGCTTCTGCTGGCAGAACCACACGTCCTCAGTAGCAAGCCACAACCAGTGCAAAGCAAGAACAATCCCTTGGTGTTCCACTTACATCCCACTGCAAGTCCTACAGCTGATTTATCAAAGGTAGAGAGACATAAGGCAAAGAGACTAGCATGCACAGGAATACATTACTGTCAGATCAGCTCTGCTAATACCTCATGGATGGAGGTGACAACGGTGAATTATGTAAAGGCAAATGGGAAAGCAGAGGATAAAAAATCAGCCTGAGAAAACCAAGGCAGGAGGTGCTTGGCTCTCTACAAGCCTGCACTGTACCTATAAAGTAATAGGTCAGTGACAGAAGCCAAGCTCCTCTCACCAAGCATACCATGGGAGTCTTGGGGCAAATTTCCTCTTAAGCGAATGGCAATCTATATTTCAAGCAGAACCCAAACAGTGCTTTCTGATGCTCCATCTCCCACGGCAGATTTGGGAAAGTATATATCAGTAAAGCCACAGCAGCATTCCTCTTTGTGAAGCCTTGCAAAGAATTCAGCTGCACCTTTCCAAAACAATTCATCAGCCCTTCAGCTGAGGTCAGCCTGAAGGTTGCTGATTTGGCTTATGGAAGTGACTGTCATATATCTCTAATGGGATTGTCACACTCACCCTGAGAGTACTGCATGCTGTCCCAGGCAGTCCACTGACATAGCAGTTGCCTGTTAAAGACAAACAGAGAACAAGACTAAATTACACCTGTCAGGTCGGCTTCTTAGTCAAACATACAGCTTTGGGGAGGAGCATGAAAACCTGCAAGTTTATCTTCAAGGCATAAACTGTTCTAAGAGTCAAAACTGATATCTCTCAGGGACGGCAGAAGTAACATCCCTTAAAGGATCACAGATGGGTGACAGGATACAGCAGTCAGTTCTGGGGTGCCTGACAGCACAGAGAAAATATTCATTTTTAGAGCAAATTGAAGACGATGTAGCAAACACCATTTCAAGCACTTGCTTCATTCTCTCTGCTCTGGCAATCGCTGCTGCTGCCTTTCAATCAGCAGTCTCAAATAATCCTTATTAATCAACCTCTGCTCCTGCTCAGGGGGCTTTCTCAGCCTCTCTCCTGTTGCAGGGCCAGATTTAATTACATACGTACAAGGAGATAAAAGTGCAGCCATTTACGTATGGTTGGTCTCCAAACAAGGGATGGCTGAGAGGCATCAGAGTTTACTCCTTATGTAGGAGGCTAAGAGAGAACTTAAGCACCATGAGGAAAAAAAAAAACAACAAAAAAATCCAACCACCACAAAAAACTGTTTGAACACCGTCACCCTCTCTTTGTTCAGAATGGAATTGGATGATGATCTCATTTACTTGCCAACAGAATAAAGGAAAATTTGACTTGAAAAGCCAAGCAGTTCGTCCCATAAACACAGATATGTCTTCAAAGCAGTTTTAAGCGTTCTCAGTGCGAAAACAGAACATGCCCCACATTCTTCAAACTCACTGCTGTCATCTTCAAAGCTAACTCTGAAGGCTGAGCACGTCTCTGCTGCTGCTGGCGGCTCTGCCAAGTACACTGAGCACGGATTCAACAAGACTCTGGGACATCCCACAGCTGCCACTTACAAGCAGCCCCAAAAATCAGGCACTATGGCAATCCTGCTGCATTTCAATCACAGCTGCCAGAAGATTAACCACCGTAAAAACACAGTTTTTCCAGTCATTCTGCAAACTGCTCAGTGCAGGAAGAACGTCACATCACCTGCTTGCAAGTGTCCCAGCAGAGGGAGAGACAGAAGCACCACGGGGTTGTTCTTTGCTGGAGAACAGAGGACCACAAAAAGAAGAGCTGTATCTATACCCAACAAGAAAAAACTTCACCACCTCTGCTACCTTCCTAGGCAGCAAATCTAGTTTTCCACATCCTAAAACTAAGATTCCAAATAAGCAGCCAGTTTCTCAATCTCTAAATGGTAACAAGATAAGCTTCCTAGATTTTCCACTGCCTTCCAAAATAACGTGGGTTTCTAAATTGATTTAAAATATATATAATAATAATAATAATAAATAAAAAGCAGGAGAAGTAAGCTTTCCCAGATGACGTATATTTCTCTTGTGATGAATTAGAATGAGGATCCCTGAAACCATTACTGGAACCAGAGCTTTCTCATGTGATGAAGCACCCGTCAGCCACCACACAGATTTGGCCATCTTTCCCCAAAATGGAATAGCATCAGTCAATTTAAAGTGATTGATCGCTTCGTATACAAGTTTATTTCTCTAGTGTTGGCACCGCAATCTCATAAATCCTTATAAATTGCGTTTAATAGTGAACGTTGGTAAACAGTTTTTCCAGACTCTGAACATCGTAAGATGTAATGACTAATTAGAATGAAGTAAAAACCTTCACGTGTCAGGTTGCTACTACTTGGGTCACAAATAAAGTCACTTTGTGGCAAGTTTTCCCTACAATATTACAGTCACTTATCTAGACAACAGGGAAAAAAAAAAAACCAAACAAACAAGCAGCTGTCAGACACATTTGATGTGCTTTGCATATTGATATGGCAGTCTTCACAGCACAACTTTCCAGCAGGGTGAAGCTGAAAGGGAACAAACCAACCTGTAACTGCTGCTTTATCCTAAAACAACAACTGGACTAGCTAGAATTGTGGTTTATGAGTACCAGTTCTCTAAATAAGCACATCTGAAAACCACCTCTGGGCCCACAGCCCAAGCAGAACCTCAGAATTTCAAAGCTGACTGTGGGATCACACCTGATTCCTGCAAGGCAATCTTTTCATACTTGATCTTACATAAATTTTGAATCTAGCCTCGTTATCCTTCTTCACCTGAAGTACAACAGACCAACCTGATTTGCCAGGGCCTTCAAGAGCTGCAAATTCTCAGCAACCTGTCACTTGTGTAGCTGACTCCACTTCTCACAGTGAGTTGCTATGAGTGGTTTGCAGCTGAACATGGTAAGCTATACGCTTATAGCACAGACAGCCTGAGGAGAGCCCATGGCTCACATCTCAGAACAGCACTGACTACCACCTCTGTCAGTTTGTAAAGAAACATGTCACCTGTAGCCAATACTGGCCCCAAGCTACCCTACAACTTTCAGCTCAAAGCATTGCTGGTTGGGTGCTGTAGCTTTCACACAGCACTCTGGCACGGAAACTAAAGGTTACTGCAGTACTTGCAGTCATCACATCTTTGACTCTAAATTAGAGTTATGTTGGTTTTGGGGTAGGATTGTTGGAGACAGCACAGCCACCAGGCAGAGCTCAAGGTCTGTACAGGAGTTAACAGCTGAGGTGTTTCAGTTTCTCAAGCTCAGGTCTCCTATCTGCAGGCTCCTGGAAAAAAAAAACCAAACAAACAACAACTCAAACCCAAAGACATACATAAGTTCATCCTGAAACCAGCAGCTGAGCAGCCCTGGACACTGCAGCTCTCTGGTTTCATACGAGAGTGCAGGTGGGTCAGAAAGATCACAGCAGAGTAAACCGAAGCAAACAAAATACCAGCAGTCAGCCTCCCTGCTAAGGTATGCACCAGCACCCCAGCAAGACTGCAACCAACTGCTGCAGAGGGTTCAAACACCTGTTCTTCCCCCCTCCGCTCCCACATGCAAGTCATTATGAATAAGCATGAAGCACATATCTCCTGAGCCAGATGTAATTTGAATCTGCGATCTAGGAGGAAGAACCTTCACATCTGAGCTTCCTGAGAGCAAATCCTCACAGACAGGATGGCTTTACGTGTTTCAACCAGGAGGAAAGTAAAACCAATGTCAAGCTTTTCATCAGTGCAGAGCTGACAAGCTCTGTTGGCTCACAGAGGGTAGGCTGGACACAAGGTGCACGGTTTGGAGGCCTGGCTGGGAACAGCGGACACAGAGCTAGCAACAGTTTAGGATATGAGCATGAACAGAAGATGACTACAGAGCTATTTCTTGTTTCCTGGGTCCACCCACCAGACTCAGCCCAGTGGCAGAGCTGGCAATATCACAACAAAACACTTTTCTTCAACAGTTTCTAAGAGAGCACTCGAGCAGAGCCTGAAGGGAGCTCTGCTGCAACCTGCATACATAGAGGGCTGACGCCTCTGTTATTTAAGCCCAAACCTGCTATTCCTGCCGATCACACTATACCCAACAACTCCATTGCAGCCAGCAAAGGAGCTGCGATGGTCTCAGAGAAGGAATGAAGAGAGGGGTGCGGGAAGCGGGAACACCTCCAGCTAGCAGAGCTGGAAAAAAACAGACACGTTTAGGGCCAAGACTGCAAATAAAGCACCCCGTGAACGAACGCTCCTCCCCACAAACCGAACTAAGGACAAAAGCACCCCGTGAGGACGTTCGCTGTTCCCGCAGCCCGGGCCGGAGCCGCGCAGCGCAGGCTCTGCGTTCTCAGAGTGGCACACAGCGACCAGGCCCAAACCGGGCCCGCCTCAGCAACCCCGCGCCCACAGTCCTTCAGCCCGGCCCCAGCCCCGCAGCCGCCGGCCGCAGAGCGCTCGGGACGGGCCCGGCGGGGCGGGAGCGCGCGACGCTCCTCAGGGTGCCGACCTGGGCGTCGCGGAACTCCACCACCACATTCTCGCTGCTCCAGCGCGCCGCCATCTTAGGCCGCCCCAGCAACGCCCCGACGCCGGCCTCGGCGGGGCGGGACAGGGGGAGGGGAAGCGCGTGCGCGAGGCGCGCGTCCGCGGCGCGCAAAGGCTGCTGGGATTTGTAGTTCTTCACCGCCCCTCTCCTCGCTCGGCCCCCAGCCCCCCGCGGAGGCGGCGGGGTCTCGGCGCGCAGACCGCGGCGCGCAGCGGGACCCGCCCGGGGGTGCGCGCACAGCTGGCGGCGCGCGGAGCCGCTCTGCCCGAAGCGGCTGCGGGAGGAGAGGGGAAAGGCCGCGCGCGGCCCCGCGCCGCCTCAGGGCCCCGAGACGAGGCCCCGCGGCAGCCGGCAGCAGCGCAGGGGTTAAGGGCGGCGGGCCGGGGGTGGGGTGGGGGGGGGGCCGGGGGCGGGAGCATGCGTGCTGCCGGCCTCCATTGTCTCCGGCGCGGCGCCCAGCAGCCAGGCGGCGGCGGCCGGCAGCGAGGCCGGGCCCGGCGCAGCGCGCAGCCCCGCAGCCGCTGAGCCCCGCGGGAGGGGTCCGCCCGCCGCCCCCATGGGCCGCAGCTGATCGCCCGGCAGGAGGGAGCCCCCCCGCCCTTCCTCTCGGCCCCCCCCCCCCTCCGGCTTCGGCGGTCTCGGCGGGCCCGGCGGGGGGAAGGATGCCCGGGGCGGGGATGGGTTTTCGCCCGTAGCTCCCCTCGCCCTTCCCCTCCCCCCCCCCTCCCCGTCCCTTCCCCCGCTTCCTTCCGCCGCCTCTCGCCGCCCCGCTCGGCCCCGTTCCCCGCGGGGTTGGGGGGGGAGGGGGCTGCGGCTCGGCTCCCTCCGGCCCCGCGCTGCCCATGGGGGGCAAGCAGAGCACGGCCGCCCGCTCGCGGGGCCCTTTCCCGGGGGTGTCGACGGATGACAGCGCCGTGCCGCCGCCGGGGGGGCCGCCCCCCTTCGGCCATTACCGGGCGGGCGGCGGCGGCGCCATGGGGCTGCGCAGCCGCTCCGTCAGCTCGGTGGCCGGCATGGGCATGGACCCCGCGGCCGCCGGAGCCGTCCCCTTCGGGCTGTACGGCCGCGCGGCGGGGGAGGCCGAGCGGGCCCCGGGCGGCGGAGGGCCGGGGACCGACTCCACGTACGCCCATGGCAACGGTTACCAGGAGACGGGAGGCGGTCACCATAGAGACGGGATGCTCTACCTGGGCGCCCGGGCCTCGCTGGCCGATGCGCTGCCCCTGCACATCGCGCCGCGCTGGTTCAGCTCACACAGCGGTGAGTGCCGGAGCCCCGGCCCCTTCCCCTCCAACCCTCGGTTCTCCCCGGCGAGCCCCTTTCCCTGAAACTGCCCAGCCTCTTAACGCGGGTTCCCACCTGCCTCCGTTCCCCCTTGCTCTGGCTTCCCCCATTTCCTACTAGCCCCGATTTTCCCTGACTTTCCACAGCCCCAGTTCCCCCCCTTCCCCTGAATCCCTACAGCTCTGGCTTCCTCTTGTTCTCTGCTTCCCCTCTCTTCCTCCAGCTGCTGCTTCCCCCATTTTCCCCTAGCTTCTCCCGGTTCCCCCCTTTCACCAGTTCTCCTTAGCCCTTTATGTAGGGCTTGCCCCATCTTGCCCCTGCCCCAGTTACCCCCAGCCATGGCTTCCCTCCAGTTCCTACTAACCCGAGTTCCCTCCTTCCTTTGTTCCACCCAGCTCAGGCTTCCCCCAGTTTTCCCTTATCGATTCCCCTTAGCTTTCTCCAGTTTCTCCTGTCACTTTTCCCACGTCTGCCCCTATCTTCTCGTTCCCCAAGGCCTTGGCTTTCTCCATTTTCTCCTGGCTCCTTCCCCTGGTTCCTCCCAGTTTCCCCTTACCATTTTCCTCTGGTCCCTTTCCCCAACTCCTGTTTCCCCTGGCTCCTTCCCCTCACTCTGCTCAACCTCAGCTTTCCCCAATTTCCCTTGGCCCCTTTTCCTCACTGCCCCCAGCTTCCCCACTCGTGGCCCTGCTCCCCAGTAAGGGTTATGGGAAGGAGAGCTGTCCTGCTTTGCACGATGTATTTGATTCCCTGTTCTTGGAATTGGGGTTGGCACCGTGTGGTTGTGTCAAGGTCAAGGCAGGAAAGAGTGGTGGGAGGAGGAGGCTTTCTGCAGGGGAGATGTTCTGGCCCTAGGGATGTGCCATACTCCCAGGATTTGGAGGAGGAAATGGTCTTGGGGTTGGTATGTGTGTGATGGGGCTCCTTGTGCTGCTTTTGAAACTGTGTGCAGGGGTGTCAGGGAGGGACAGCAGTTTTCATGCCTCAGGTACTGGGAAAAAGGCACTCCAAAATGAGATGTAGGAATTTTTCTCCTTTGTTTCACCTGATAAAGGGCCAGGGAGAGGCTGGAGCCGTTTCCTTGTTCCAGCCAGCTGGCACCATTGTGATGCCGAGGAGGAAGCAGAGGAGGAACTGCCTGCCTCATGGGGCTGGGGAGCCAAAGCTGGGGGATCCCACAGGAAATGTGTGGGGTCGAGAGAGGGGTGGGATTGCCCCCTGCTAGCCCCCAGGGCTGGACGGTGGTGGGTGTCCCAGTGCCTGGGAAGAGCTGTGTGTGTGAGCAGGGCTGTGTCACTGACCCAGTTCTGGCTGGGCACAGGGAGCAAGGTGGGAGGTCCTCCCCTCCCTCCTGGCTGGAGGGAAGTCATTTCAGGGATGTCTCCTTGCGTTTCCTGGAATAGTGTGGGATTTCTCTCCCACATGGTCCCTTGACACATGACGTGGTCTGGGAATTTCATAATACGTCTTGGGACAGTGCCTCATTTTCAGGAAGCCTTGAAGCTGATGTAGCGGACGAGAGCAAAGTGCCAAGCAAGGCTCATGGGTCACATTTTCCTGCATCCACCTTGGGCTTTTCCCCCTTGCCCAGGCTATGGGGGCTGTCTTTCTTTGTCTGGAGCAGAGCTGTGTGGTGCAGCGTGCCCCAGGCCCTGCTGATCCAGAGAAGCTGTCAGCACACTACAGGGGACTCAAGCCCAAGTGCTCCTGCAAACTTTCTGCTTCCGTGACCTTGTGCTGCTTCTCTCCTTTTAAATGCAGAAGGAAACCAAGGCGCAGACATCCTTTGGGTATTCTGTGAGAGGAGCGGGGCTCTGCTCCCTCCAGCCAAGCTTTGGGCAAGCCTGGTGCTGCTGCGTAGAGGCTGCACCACAGGAACACCTCGTAGCTGAGCTGTGCGTCGAGGTGGTCGCTCACAGGCTGTGACATTTCAATGGTAGTTCTCAAACTACAATGCCAAGAGGCAAAAAGATGATCGTAAAAATAAGCCAACTGCAAAATGGAGTGAGCTGTTTGCAGCTGCTGATGTGGATTGGTGTGATGCTGCTCAGTGGAGCCCGGTGCCCTTGGAGAATCGCAGTGTGGGCGGTGGGAGCTGCTGCAAGAGCCTTGGGTTTCTCTGGTGCCTTTTTTAGGGCCCTTTGAGAGCGTTTGAGCTGCACTGAAGCGTGCACGGGCGGCAACGAGAGCCTTTCAGTCTGTGCCAAAGCCTCTCCTGGTGGTGTTTCTTCCTCGTTGCTAATTAATAGCAAAAGGATGCTTAATTTGGAAAACTTGTTGGAGTTTATGAAACTTCTGTGCTCTTCTGCTTAGTGTAAGAGGTTAATGGATCATCTGGAGACCATAAGGAGATGGAAAGAGGAAAGAGGCCACCTTAGGATAAACAGGAATGTTAGCAAACCTTCCATGATTGCTGCAGGGCAGGCTGGCAGCACACACTCCTTCCCTTCTGCTTCTATCGACCTGCTCCACTCCATCAGCCCCAGAAAGTGCTTAAGCAGCAGCGTGCCAGTAAACGGAGAGGAGCTTTGATGTTGCTGCGCATGACTCTCCCTGCTCAGACCGAAGGATGTCTTGAGGGCGGGGATGAGGAGACCCACGGGCACGCCAGGCTGAAGGAGAGTGCCTGGGGAGTGTCTGCACTGCCTGTTCCATGGTACAGGTCTGGAGAGCGGCTCCTGGCCCCGCTGCCTCCCGCCTCTGTACAAGAAGGGGGTAACAGGGCTGCAGATCTGGGTGCTGCTCCCCTCAGCACGTGAAGAAGGCTCTCTTTTGGGCTTGTTCTTCCAGCAGTTTGCTTCTGCGCATCCTTTGGCTCTCAGCAGGACAGTGAGAAGCCACTGGGGGTACTGTGGCACTGTTACTGCCACAAAGTGCCTGCAACAGTGGGTCTGTGGGTGGGCTTGGCACCTCCTTGCTCTCTTTATCTGTGCTGCTGGGTCTGTGTCCCTCTGTCCCCCTCTCTGCAGGGACTGCACCTTCCTGGGTGAGCGGATCTCATTTTCTGGTGGGGATTTTCCTAGGTGTGTCCATCATTCAAGTGAACGATGTAGCCACTCCAGATCCACCTGAAACCATTCTGGGAGTTCTGTGTCTGCACAGGCTTTTTGTGCCCCACACTGCTGGAAGATGACAAAGCAGCTTGTGCAACTTTGGAGTTCTCTCTTGGTTCCTGACCACCCTGTTCCTGCAGCTTTCTGATGGCGAGATCTCAGCAAAGCCCAGGCTGGGAGGAAGAATGCAGAAAAAGGAGACACGTGGCTCAACACCACGCATCTCCTGGGTTATGTGGATCTCTTAGTACTGCTCTTGTTACTCATCTTCATCAGAGGATCTCAGGGAGTTTGCAGAAGCTGTAAGTAGCTTAAAGTTTATCTGGAAATCCCTCTCATCGTCCAAAGCCCTTGAGTGTTTGAAGCTCCAGCAAATCCATATCTCCCTGTCAGCCAGCTAGCCCAGAGAAGTGCCTGGCTCATCCTTCTGTGCAGTGCCATCAGGGGTATCACACCAACAAAGCAAGCTGTTTGTCCTGGATGCTGGGAGCAGCAAGGGGGTGAGGTCTCCTCTGCTAAGTGGGATGTTGCCTTCCAGCTGCACTGCATCCTTTGCCAGGCAGGCCTGCAGCTGTGGATCCAGAAGGAAAGAAGCATTTAACAGCGTTGGATCCAGCCCTGGGGAAAGGGCTTGCTCGCTGGAGGAAGAGCTGAAGATGCATGGATGGATGCCCTGACAAGGGGCATACCTGTGGTGTGTCCATGCTGGTCGTCTCAGCAGTGCTTAATGACTCTAGCTCAGGAGTTCTGTACACCAAAAAAGGAAAGCTTCATTCTGGCTTGCTCATCAGCAAGCTGCTCGAGAGAGGCTGTGCTCAGCTATGGCTTTCCTGCCACCATCTCCTGAAGAATCAAGCATCGTATATGCTGCCCTCCATATCTACAGAAACCTGCCATGGCAAACCTGGTTTTGCCAGTGGAAATTTCCAGAGGAGGTGCTCCTCAGACCATCTTCCTGTTGGCTTGGTGCTGCTGTCTGCTGGGGAAGCAGTGTGGGAGCAGTCCTGACAGCCCCCCCAGGCCAGCAGTATTCAGCAGGGAAGTGCTGGGGGTGGGACAGCCCAGAATACCAGAAGGCAGGAAATTCAAGCATGGCTTCATTGCACACTAGCAGCCTGGAGATGAGGATAAGTGTGTCACTGTTGACGTGGTGTGTGAGCAGCCAGCAGTGGTTGTTATCCCCCAGCTCTGTATCGAGAGCCCTGTGGAGTCCCTTGGCTGCCTTGCCCTGAGCACTGCTTGCTGTGCTGCTCACGGGTTTGGCTGGGCTCATTCTGCTCTAACCCTGAACGTGAATCAGAGCAGGAGAGCTGCATGCCCCTCCCTCCTCTGTGTGCGTGCTCTAGAGATGCAGGAGTGATGCTCGTGCTCCCGGGCTGACCCACTTCCAGCCAGGATTGTCTTCCTGGCCTGTGACGTAACTTTATCCCGTACTGGTTTGTTTTGCTGACACGTTTGTTCCAGCAAACAGCCATGAAGACTTCTCTTGGTTATTAATGTGCTGTTAGGGTTCCTCTCGCTCATTTGCTGGCCAAAGGACCAACTAATGTGGGCATCTTGGGTAGAAGAGTGGGCAGCTGGCCAGCAGAGCTCTGAGCATCATGTGAGGGCGCTATTAAATGCTGGAGAAAACCATCTGGGGAGGGGTAAAAAGGTGTATTTATATATATATATATATACAGTATTAATATATACATCTTTCTGATGTAACTGCCAAATCAGGCAGCAGAACTGTGTCTGAATGAGCTCCCTCATGAGCAGGGTGCTCACCCTGCTGCTCTGCTCTGCTGAAGCCCCACGCGTGCTGCTGAAAGCCTGCGTTTGAGTGAATGCAACCAGGCTTTCTCCTGATTCAGAAATGGAAAACCACGAGAACCGAGGGGCGATTCACACGAGTGAACGTGTGCAGATGGAGGCTCTGGGCGCTGCAGGAGCCCCGGGGAGCTGCAGCTGCAGGAAGCTTTGTGC
This sequence comes from Callipepla californica brunnescens, assembly GCA_023055505.1. Taxonomy (NCBI): domain Eukaryota; kingdom Metazoa; phylum Chordata; class Aves; order Galliformes; family Odontophoridae; genus Callipepla; species Callipepla californica. The sequence continues at coordinate 211,764 of JALIRH010000016.1, read as the reverse complement.
CTGGGGCCTCTGCTCGTGCTGCTGCGTGGCGTTTCCGTGGGCAGAGCCCAGCCACCCGCGTTTCCTGCCTGCGGGGAGGGGAGCGTTCCTCTTGCTGAGTTTCAGCCCTGGGTTGGGAGGGAAGTTGAGGGGTGCTGTGGCCTGCAGGGGCTTGGGGCTGGCTCTCCGCTCCTTCCCCTCCTGCCCCTGGAGCTGTTGGGGTGGCTGTGGGGCAGGATGAGTGGGGGAATTCCAGCCTGCACACGCAGCTGTGGGCCTCTCACTCACAGTGCAGGGGTGAGGCCACGTGCTCTGTGCAGTGGCCTTACAGGGGAGCAGTGGAAAGATTGACCCTTTTGCTGATTTTAGCAGGAATTTCCGAGGGCTGAGCTTCCCATCTGGCGCGCTGAGGCTGTGCTGGTAACAGGGACCATCCCCTACCAGGCAGAACGGTGGGATTGGGCCAGGCACTGCAGAGCAAGGGATTGAACTGAAGCGGCTCAGCACCATTTCCATCCCTGGCAGGAAGGCCGACGTGACAACGGTGGTATTTTTAGAGGCCCAGCTGCCTGCAAGGCATGAGGAGGAGCGTGGAGTGGGGACTTTGTAAGGGCTCCTGCCTGTGCCTCCAGCCTGCCTCTCTCCCTGGGGTCTGATACCTTCCCCCCCCATGCAACCCAAAGTGCTCAGCTGGCAGTAACTGTGTGCCCAGGGTTGGTTTGGATGAGTTTTGCTGTCCTGTGTGTGATGGGGAGCAGGGAGCAGCTCTCTGGGGGCTCAGGTTTGCAGTGAATAGGTCCCACGTGCCCCACAATCGCGTGTTTCTGTCAACTCGGTGGGCTTGAATCCTGGAGAATGTACTGAAGCCTGTCATGGTGGGGCTTTGGGTGGGCAGGCTGTTGAGGGAAAACCTGCCTTTCTTGTGGTGGTGGAGTAGTTCATTTGAGAGCAAGGCTCTGCTAGTGATGGAGCAGAAGTCAGAAGTGCTGCAGTGGGATGAGATCTACCACTCAGACCATCCATCAGAGGCCTCTGTGCAGCTGTACCTGGGGTGGATGAGGGGAGGCTGTCCCTCTCCGCATGGCTTTAAATTCCCATCTGGAGGGACTTGAAGCTACCTTTCTGCCTCGGGTGCTGTGGGAGTATTCTGCGGGGCACAGAAGTGTCCTGGGTGCTGCATGGCAGCTTGAACCCATCACTGCCTCCCGGGGGTGATGCCTCACTGGTGGAACTCACAGTCAGCCCATCTCCTTCACATGTGAAATATTCTAGAGACAAAAAGCAGTCTCATGAGCTGGCCCTTTGGATGCAGGACTCCTCTGCTTCGCGTTGCAGTTCTGGGGAATGCTAAAATTAGCCGTGTGCCATTCCTTAGGCAGCCTGTTCCCAGCACTGGGGGTGTTCCTGCGGTGGAGCGGGGCTGGCTGGGAGGCAGGGGGACCTGCAGGGTGCTGTCCCCAGCCCCTGCTGGAGGGAGTACAGTGTGGGGTGCAGGAAGGAGATGCCACCAGTGACATCAGCACTTCAGAAAGTGTGATGGTGGCCACAGAAGGGCTTGTGTGTGTGCTGCCACCCCGCATCTCAGCTGCACAATAGTTCCCTCGTTTCTCCTATCTGGCCACATCCTCTCCTGGTACTTTGGCTGTAAATGTATCTTTGCCCTCCTGAAGCCCCAGCACGGCGTGGCGGTGCTTTTGGCACTGCCTGGGTTAACCGTGGGGCTTTTTCAGTGCTTTTAGGACCTGCTGGAGGCTTCAGAGGTTCCCAGCTCTGCTCTGCCTGGCTCTCTAAAATTAACCATGTAACCTTCCTAAAAATACTCTGAGGGCACCAGCCCCTGGAGAGCCACGAGCTCTGCTTGCTCATGGTTTCTAGAGCGAGCCATAGGAGAGATGAGGTCACCCAGCAACGCGTGCCTCGCGGCCCTGGAAAGCCCTCGTCTTCCTCAAAGCCTCCTGCAGGATGCCCTGTCCCCAACCCCCCTGCTGACAGGGTGCAGTGGGGTCCCCTGGCATCCAGGCTGGGGTTGGTGCTGAGAGCCCATCCTGCACTGGGGGGGCCTGGGGGCCTCCCCTGAGCCTCCCGATGGGAGGAACAGCTGAGCCCTTCCCCTCTTTTTTTTTTTAAGGTGTGTGGGAGGAGGATGGAAAGGGCTGAGGGAGGAGGAGGGAGTGGGGGGAGCTGAATTTTCCATGAGCAGCTATCTAAACGTCATCTCCTGCGTTACTCGGGCTGGCGGCTCCGGCTCCAAGCCCCAGCATCCATCTCAATGCCTGGAATGCAGGCTGACACCCCAGCGCATGACCCACATGGAAACAACCCCGGCCCCAAACGTGTCACCTGGCCATGGGGTAAAGCCCTTTCCCTGTGGCTCACTGTGTCTGCAGCCCGGCCCCTCGGGGTGCCCCTCGCCCACGTTTGGGGCCAGCTGTCCACCTCGGGGACCCTGAGAGCATCGCCTCTCTCTTTCTGCCAGCTGCTCTCGCCATGCCAAGCATTTGTGCCGACAGCTGGGGTGCAGCGCAGCCCCCGCCCTGCAGCCTTCTCATGCTGCACTCCATTCGTGCCATTTCACGATGCTTTTTGTAGTGTTTCCCCCCCCCATCTTGTAAAATGTAGAGCTAGGAAAGTCCTTGGCCCAGCCAGCGCCGCTCGGGGGCTTCCTCCTGGGGTTTGTGCCCTACATTTGGGCAGCACCCCATGTCCTTGCCGTGGGGTCACGGTGGGAGGGCTGCGTGCCTCCCTTCGCCCTGCTCGCATGTCTCAGGGGGTGCTGCTGGATCTGGGGCAGCCTTTGAAAATAGCACATCAGCACGGGGCGAAAGGGGGACCGCAGCTTTGCTGCTGCCAGAAATCGAGGTCTCACCGAGATGTGGCCCTTCCTTGCTGCAGTTCAGGAACCACTGGGCAGAGCAGCATGGGAACGTCACAGCTGACCGTGGGGTCAGTGCAGGAGGGCCAGGGCTGGCAGTGCCTGGTTCAGCTGGGGGTGGTTGAGCTGGGATGCTATCTGAGCCCTCGCTATAAATACACCACCAGGGTAAACACTCGGGAGAGGAAAAAATGCTCTTTAAGCCAACGGGCGCTGCTGCCACGAGGTATGAATTGGTCAGGGGTAAATTTAGGCTGGCGATGAGATGGCAGATTGTGATGGGCCCCTGGCTGCGGCCTGTCCAGCTCTGGGCTGCTTTGGGGGCTGGGGAGCAGTCCCTGCTTACCTCTGCCACTAATGAGGGCTCTGATGCAGGGCTCCTCTGCCTCACTGAGCTCATTCCCATGAGAGCCACACGCTCTCTGTTCCAAAGACCCCAGAACCCCCCAGCCCCATCCGCTCGGTGGGATCCAAGAACTTGAATGAGCCTCAGATAATTTGTGTGCGTTCCCTTTCTTTCCCAAACAGGCTTTGCATGTATATGAAAAAAGGCTCTTAAGCAGCACTGCAGTCAAACCTGATCTGCTTTTAGAAGCCGGGTCCTTATGTTACCCTCTCTGTCTCTGCAGGCAGGGATTGCTCGGCGTTCTGGTGCCAACCCGTGGCAGTGGCTGCACGCCTCGGGCTACATCTGCTCGAGCTCAGGACTGGGCATGGAGTGTAGGAGCCCTGGGAACCCACAGCTCCGTTGGGGTTCTGCTCCTGGTCGTGCCTGTTTTGCTGGCAGCAGTGTGCATGTGCTGTCAGGCAGAGTGCCCACGGGGTGCTGAGCTGGGTCCCCTTGTTAGGGAGTGCCTCTGAGGAGCTGGAAGGAGGCAAAACCATCAGGTTAACGTGCTTCACAGATGTCTTGTGGCTGCTGTTTGTGAGCAGAGAAAGGGGACAGTGTTGCAGTGGGCTTAGAGAGGGGTGAACCTGGAGCCCAGAGGGCCCAGTGCAGCTCAGGGTGGTGATGGGGGCCTTTGGGATGTGTCTGCAGACGCCTCCTGGATGGACAGAGCTGGCTGTCGTGGGGGGGACGCGTCCCTGGGTGCTGTGTGCTCCTCGCCCTTTAACGCCTGGGAGCAGCTGGGGCCACGTGTGCCGCACCCTGGCTGGCTCCCCTGCCCTCTGCGCAGGGCTGGGGGACGAGTGGCACACCGTCTGGGTGGCTGTCCCCGCTCTGGCCCTGTGGAGCACCCAGCACAGGATGAGCGTGCAGCCGGCAGGCGCGGCCTGGGGGCAGTGGCACCATGCAGGTGGGGGACCCTCCGTACTCCCTGGGACGCGCGTTGGGCTCTCCTTCCTCCCCCCACGGCTCAGGAGCTCTTCTCTGCTCTCCTTCCAGGTTTTAAGTGCCCCATTTGCTCCAAATCCGTGGCTTCTGACGAGATGGAAATGCACTTTATCATGTGTCTGAGCAAACCTCGCCTCTCCTACAACGGTAAGGGGCCGGGGGGGGGGGGGCACACGGTGTCCTGCCGGCACGGGGACGCTGTGAAAGGCAGGAGGACGCAGGCTGGGGCTGCAGCATGCCAAGAGGGCTGTGCTCCAGCTGCTCCCGTCCCCGCTGCGTTTCCTTGGGACCCTTTGTAGCACAGCCCTGTGTTGCTCACCGCAGTGCGCAGTGGGGCCGTGCTGTCCCGGTGTCCTAGGGTAAGGGCAGGTGGGGCTTCGGGGACACGCGTCCTGCATCTCACCGCTGCCTTCTCCTCCCCTCTAGATGACGTGCTGACCAAGGACGCCGGCGAGTGCGTGATCTGCCTGGAGGAGCTGCTGCAGGGGGACACGATAGCCAGGCTGCCCTGCCTCTGCATTTATCACAAAAGGTACACGGGCAGGGAGCTGCGGCAGCTGGGTGGCACGGGCAGCCCTGGCCCGGCCCCACGCGGTGCTCACCTGCCGTCCTCTCTCCAGCTGTATAGATTCCTGGTTTGAAGTGAACAGATCTTGCCCAGAGCATCCTTCTGATTGACCTGCTGGGCGTGCTTGCTGACTTGTCTGTAAGGTGAGCCCGCAGCGGGGGCAAGGAGGGTGTGGGTGCGTGAGCTGGCCGTGGTGCTGTGCTGGTGCCGTGCACACCGCGCTGACGTGGCCTCGTCTCTCCGCAGGGCACCTTGCTACCTGCTGTACCTCCTCCCCATCCCACCCGCCCCTCCTGGACTTTTGGGCTGACGTTCAATTCCTCAAAGAAGACGAAAAAAAACCAGAACGAAAAACCAACCGACCGACCCAGAAACTTGAACCCCACTCGGGACGGCGGCGAATATTTTTTTTGATTTTAACATTTTTACTTTTCGTCTTTTCATTTAAAGATTGAAAAACAAAACGTAAGGCACCAACCAACCGCGACGCCGAACCGAGGAAACACCCGGGAGAGACGGGGTGCCCCACTCTCCCCGCGGCCACCGGGAGGGACCCAGCACGAGGGAGCCGTCCTCGGCCCGGCCCTGCCATGATGTTTGGCTCTTCTCCCCGCGTGGAGCGGCGCTGCCGGGGACAGCGGCCAAACGGAGCGCGGCACTTCTCAGCGGCACCGGGCTCGTCTGGCGCCCGCAAGCTCCGCTCGGTTTTTGCACTGACTACGTGGGAATTTCCTCCTCTCTCCCTTCTCCCTTTTGGAGATCTCCAGCTCCCAGAAACGCGTTGACGGGGACTGTGCCCCACGCCGGGAGCGGGGCCGCCGCTCTGCCCCACAGCGGGGTGTGTCTTTCAAGTGTTTACAATGAGAAAAAAGAAAAAAAAAGGAAAAAAAAAAACAAAAACAAAAACAAATTAAAAAAAAAAAACAGAGAAAACCGACAAAATCAAGAAAAAAAAATATATATTAAATGAAGCTTCGTGTTGACTGGCGTGTTCTTCAATTTGAGCTTCCCTGCCCCGGTGATGTTTACAGACTGGTCACTCTTTAACTCAGCTATAACCACTCAGAGACTGGACAGCCGCAGCATCCCCGCCCCCCGCCGTTGCCAAAACCTCCCCTCCTTCCTGTCGCCTTCGGGCTGAACCCTTTGGGGAGGGGACCCGGGGTCCTCCTTGGGCCCCGCCAGCAGCCAGCAGGTGAGGACCCCCTGTTTTATGGCCGTGCTCCCGTCCCCTCCCGGCGCGGCGGGCGCGTTGTCGTTGGTGAGACCTCCCCTGCCGGTGGCCGTGCCCCCGCGGGAAACGTTTCTGTATTTATATATTAAAAAAAAAAAAAATTGGGGGTGGGGGGAAACGAGTTCAGAGCTTGGGGGAGCTTCCTTCATTAGTCAAGGTGTTTTGATATGGTATTAAAACAATGTTCAATAAAATATTCACTGTTATTTTATTTCACTGGCGTTCTTGGTGAAGCGGGGGGGACCGCCGAGGGGGCACCGGAGCCGCCCCTCGGGTCCCCAAAAAGGATGAGGGCGGGTGGGTGCTCACAGCACCTTGCCGGGGTTCATCAGGTGGAGGGGGTCCAGCGCGTCCTTGATGCAGCGCATGGCCGCCAGCCCCACGGCGCCCAGCTCCTCGCGCAGCAGTGCCCGCTTACCCAGCCCCACACCGTGCTCCCCGGTGCAGGTGCCGCCGGCAGCCAGCGCCCGCCTGGGGACGGGGATGTGGCCGTCACCCGTGGGGCCGTCCCCGGAGCCCTGCGCCCACCCTCTGCCGCAGCCCCACCTGCCCAAGCGCTCGGCGAAGTCGTGCACGCGCTGTGCCTCAGCCGGGTCGTCGGCATGGAAGACGAGGATGCAGTGGAAGTTGCCATCGCCCACGTGTCCCACCATGGGGCCTGCGGGGACGGGGCTGAGCGGCGTGTGGGGCACCTGGCAGGGAGTGGCAGTGGTGGTGCTCACCAGTGAGGCCGGAGTCCTGCAGGTCCCGCTGCGTCTCCAGCACGACGTTGGGCAGGCGGGAGATGGGCACGCAGACGTCGGTGGAGTAACCCTGGGTGGGAAGCATGGGATGTGAGGACGGGAACGGGCACTGGGGTGGGGATGGGGAAGGGACGCGGCGCTGCCAGGTCTCACCTGGCAGCCGGGCCGCAGGGCCAGGGCAGCGAACCAGGCGTTGTGCCGTGCAGTCCAGAGCCGCTCACGCTCCTCTGGTGCCCACGCCCAGGCCAGGACAGAACCGCTGTGCAGCTGCACCAGCTCCTCTGCGGCAGTGGGAGACGGTGGGTGGGTGGTGGGGGCCACAGCGGCTGCCCCGCACCATCCCACACCCATGACCCCGCTGTGCACCCACCATGGGCACACCTCCCCAGGCCGGATCTCCCCCTTCCCCATCCGTGTCCCTACCTGCCTGCTGCTGCTGCTCAGCCAGGCCGCGCTGCGAGCCGTGCAGCTCCAGGAAGAGCATGGCCGCCTCGGGCAGATCCAGGTGGCTGTAGCGGCTGCAGGCGCCCGCCATCACCTCGTCCAGGAGCTCTGCTGGGAGGAGGCAGCTGGGGACACTGCTGAGGCTGTCCCGTTCCCAACCCCATCCCAAAGCCATACTGCTCCCCATCCATGTACCATTCCCACCCCATTCCTGTTGGTGTAACCATTCTTATCCTGTTCCTGTCCCGTTCGTGTTCCTGCTGCCTTCTTGTCCTGTACTCCTTCCTGTCTCATCCAGATCTCACCTATGACCCCATCCCTCTTCATATGTCCCATGCCTATCCCCAGTGCACAGAATCATAGAATCTCTGGCGTACAAAGGGACCTTAAGGGCCATCTGCTCCCACTCCCTGCATGAGAGGGACACCCACAGCTCCATCAGTGCTCAGGGCCCCATTCCCTGACCTTGTCTGTCTGCAGGGACGGGGCAGCACCACCAATCTGGGCATCCTGTACCTCACCATCCTCAGTGTGAAGATCATCCTTATCTCTGATCTAAATCTGCCTTCTTTTAGTTTGAACCATTTCCCCTTGTCCTACCACAACAGCCCCTACTAAAGAGTGTCCCCTTCTTCCAGCCCCTTAAGGTACTACTGAAAGGCTGCAATCGTGTTTCCCCATCCCTGTTTCTCATCCCCATCCCACCCCCTCCCTCCTGGCAGCACCCACCGATGCGTGCCACAGGCATGGCCACCTGCAGCACCTGCACGGTGCAGCTCACAGCATCCCGCACGCTGGGGAAGGTGCAGGCAGCGGCGACCACGGCCTCAGGCAGCGGGTGCAGGCGCAGCGTCGCCTGCGTCAGGAAGCCCAGGGTGCCCTCGGACCCCACGAACAGTGAGGTCAGGTCGTAGCCGGCCGCGCTCTTCCTGCACAGGGAGAGGTGAGCGGGTGCCAGGCGGCCCCGTCCCGTTGCCCCATAGTGCGTGTCCCCGTACCTGGCGCTGCGCCCGGGCCCGGCGGTGTGCAGCACGCTGCCGTCCGGCAGCACCACACGCAGGTTGAGCACGTTGGGCCTCATGGTGCCGTAGCGCACGGCGTTGGTGCCCGAGGCGCCCGTGGCTGCCATGCCGCACAGCGAGGCGTCTGCACCGGGGTCTGCGATGGGGACAGGGGACCTGGCATGCCCAGGGGTCGGCAGCACCGCCAGCACATGGCACCCCTGGGATGCCACCACTCCCATCCCATGCCCACCTCTGTCACGCTGCCTCAGCACTCGCAGTGCACCCAGCAGCCCAGAGCCACCCAGCCCTGCCAGCGCTCCTTGTCTCATGGTACCCCTGACCCCACGGGCACCTCCATCCACCCTTGTGCTCCCAACACCCTCGGCCACATGGGAAACCCCAGTGCTCCCCATCAGCCCCAGCCCTCCCAATGCTCCCTGCAACATTGGCCCTATGGGCAACCCCAGTGCCCACAATAAACAACAATCCCCAGCAGCCCCAGCCACCCTGGTGCTCCCAGCATCGTTGGCCACAAGGAATATCCCAATGCTCCCAGAGCTTCAAGACCTCCCCAGCAAGCCCACTGCTCCCAGTGCCCTTGTCCCTGTGATATGGCCTCCCTGTGCTCCCAGTTCTCCCAGTGCTCCCAGCACCCTTGGCCATATGGAATATGCTAATGCTCTCAGAACTCCAAGGTTGCCCCAGCCATCCCAGTACTCCCAGAACCCCTGGCCCTATGGAATATTCCAGTGCTCCCAGTACTCTAAGTTCCCTCCCTGAACACCCCAGTGACCCCAGGACCCTTGGCCACATGGGCAATCCCAGTGCTCCCAGTCCTCCCAGGGCTCCCAGCACCGTAGTCCCCATAGGAAGCTCATACATCCCAGTGTACCCAGTGCTCCCAGTACCCTTGGTCCCATAGAATATCCCGGTCCCATAGAATATCCCAGTGCTCCAAGATCTCCCCAGCCACCCAGTGCTCCCAGGACCCTTGGCCACATGGGCAATCCCAGTGCTCCCAGTCCTCCCAGTGCTCCCAGCACCATAGTCCTCATGGAAAACCCCAGCATTCCAGTGCATTCCAGTGCACCCCGTGCTCCCAGCACCCTTGTCCCCATGGAATATCCCAGCTCTCCCAGTGCTCCCAGCACCCCAAACCCCTCAGCCCAGCCCTGAGCATCAGTCCGCGCTGCCCAGCACCCCCAGTACCGACGGGGAACCAGAGCCCCGTGCCACGCAGGTAGGCATTGAGGGCCTTGCGGGTGACGCCGGGCTCCACTGCCACCGAGAAGTCCTCAACGCTCAGCTCTGAGATGGCAGCCATGCGGCTCAGGTTGAAGCAGACACCGCCCTGGCACGGCATGGCACGGCATGGCACGGCATGACACAGCATGGCACGGGCAGCAGGGCGGTGCGGGGCTGGGAGGGCCATGTACCTGCACGGCGTTGACGCCACCTTCCAGGCCGGTGCCGGTGCCGTAGGGCAGCATGGGCACGCGGTGCTGGTGGCAGAGGGCCACCATCTCCTGCAGCTGCTCCACGTCCTGGGGCCACACCACGGCGTCGGGGGGTGCACACCTGCGGGAGGGCACCACGCTCATCATCAGCCCCACGGAGCAGCACGGCCCCGCCGTGACCCCCGTCCCCACCTGTGCATGGACTCATCGTGCCCGTGCTGCTGCCGCACCGCCGCCGACACCGAGACGTTGGGATCCCCCACCACGGCACGCAGGGCCTGCAGCAGGATGGGGGGCAGCGGGTGCTGCGGGACAGGGGGGGTCCACTCAGCACGTGGCTGCAGTGGGTCTGCACGGCAGGGGACCCCACGCAGCCCCGTCCCACCCACCTGGCTGCAGCACCCACGCCGCCCCACGGCCACCGCCAACCGCAGCGCGCGCCGCAGGGCCATGTTGGGGCCTGGAGCTGTGCCCAGGGCTGCGCCTGGCCCCGAGCTCACCAGTCCCCTCCCGCCGGGGCCTTAAGGAGGCTCCAGACGCTGTGCTGCAGCCTGCACTGCGTCCTGCTGCCCATGGACACACCGCCCTGCTCTGCGTGTGGGGCCCGGAGCACAGTGCTGCTCACCCGGTGGGCCCCACAGCATTGCAGCAGGGGTCATGTCCCCCCCATCTCCTTGCAAACAGGAGCTCCAGATGCAGCCTTGTGTCTCCACACCCACCCAGGTGTACACATCTCCCCCCTCCACGTCCTGCTCTGGCCAGCCATGCCCACCCCAGGGCTGCAGCACAAAAAAAACAAAAACACTGTGGGAATTAAGCTTTATTCAGGGTCTCAGTTGGCCGCCACCACAGAGTCGATCCATTCGCGGAGCTCGGTGACGCGGGCGTAGACAGCAGGGACAGAGGTGGCACAGGTGCCGCTGCCCCACGAGACGATGCCCACCAGCGTCCAGGCACCGTCCTTCTGGCACACCAGCGGGCCCCCGGAGTCACCCTGCGGGCGGCACAGTGAGCATGTGGGCACGGGGCCGGGGGGGCCGGGAGCCACGCACCGGGGTCGGGGCACCCACCATGCAGGAGGAGGATCCGTCACCCCCGGCACACACCATCACGTCGTAGATGCGGAAGCCCCAGTACTGCTTGCACTGCGCGTTGGTGAGCAGCGGGAGGGCCGCTTGCTGCAGGATGGCCGGCGTGTCCTCATCTGTCAGCGAGCGGGGGGCACGGCTCAGTGCCGGCTCAGCCCTGGCCCGCGGGTAAGGCCGGGGACGGGGCCGCACTACCTTTGGGGTTGGTGAGCCCCCAGCCCGTGGTGACGCAGGTCATGCCCCCGGGGAAGTCGTCGGTGGCCTGGGGCAGGCAGACGGGCGCCACGCGGGCGTTCAGCTGCGCCGGGGTCTCCAGCTTGATCAGCGTGATGTCGTTGCGGATGGTCAGCGCGCTGTACTTGGGGTTGCGGAAGACCTGCGGCACGCGGACGCGTGGGGTGGGCGCCGACCGTGGCACCGACGGCGGTCAGAGCCGCCCCAGCAGTGGGTGGGGACCACAGAGCTGGCACTGCCGGGGACCCCACAGAGCGGGCAGGGATCCCAACAGCGCGAGGAGCGATGGGGGCCCTCTGGGCAGAGCTCTGTCCCTGGGACACTGGCACCCAAAGCTGAGTGCCGAGGGACCAGGGGGACCCGGCAGCACCACAAAGGACTCAGTGGGGACGTGAGCCCTGACGCTAAGGGAAACGAGGACCACAAGGGGACCCAACCTAGGGATGAGGGGCACCCAGCCTCGCCACGTTCCTGGCACCAAGCGCAGCACCCTCAGGCACACAGCCCCGCGCCAGCAGTACCTTGGCGATGCCCAACCTCTGCACGTCACCGGAGGCCGTCTCCTGGTCGTACTCGCCCAGCACCACGGTGTCGGTGGTCCTGGGCAGGGCAGGCACTGAGTCCCGGCCACGGGGACACCCCGGTACCGCACCCGCCCGGCAGCCACACCGCGCTTACCTGACCGAGCAGTGGGCAGCGGTGACCACCCATTGCTCGCTGATCAGCGACCCGCCGCAGAAGTGGAAGTTGCCGTAGCGCTGCCGGAGAGAGCGGCTGTCAGCCCCACAACCACGGGGACCTGCACCCCATCCCCATCCCCACAGCGGGCACTCACCTGCAGGGACACCTGCCAGGGCCAGGACCCGGGCACTGCTGGCTCCCCACCGACGATGCGGTTGTAGCCGCGGATGACGGGTGTGATGGCGGGCACTCCGCAGCCTGTGGGATGGGGACAATCGTGACACCTCAGCCACCTCAGTCCTGCACCCCAACACAGCCCCGTGCCCTCCCAGAACCCCATCCCACGCACTCGGCAAAGAGCGGGTGGCACGGGCAGAGCCCGCCAGCACCAGGCAGCCCAGCAGCCACAGCAGAGCCATTGCCGCTCACAAGGGACAGGCCGGGCACAGGGCACCGTGCTTCTTATGACCACGGCCCCGAGCAGACCTTGTGCCGTGACCTTGAGATAGCGCAGCACCGTGTGGGGCCGGCAGCTGGCACCACGGCCATCACCCACCCCTGGGAACTGCCCCAGACCGCCGGGGTGGGGACAGCCACTGCCAGGCGGCCCTTCTGGAAATGTCCCCCGTGGGCACGGTGCCCGTGTGCACACCAGCTGTGTGTGAGCTGGCCGTGTCCCCTGCCACCACACTGGGAATGGTGTCCCTGGTGTTGATGGGGAACGATCCAGGATCTGAGTGTGGTTCTGAGGAGCAGGGCTGGGTGCACTGTGCTCCCTCTGCACACTGGGAAGCACTCTGCACGGTGTGTGTGCGCAGGTACCAGCACAGTGCTGGGAGCAGGGTCCATAGGGACATCAGTGCTGATGTTCCCCTGCAGCGAATGGCAGCCTGCACATGGGGATGGGGCTCAGGGCTCTGCGGGACTGCCCTAGAGCTGGTAATGGGACAGCAGTGGTGGGATCAGAGGGGTGGAACCCAGTCTTTGGTGTGTGAACACCACAGAGACCCAAAACCAAGAATGAGGAGGACAATGAACTCCCTAACAGTGTGATCCCCATGGCATGAGGGACACCATGGGGCCCTGACTGCGGGGGCCAGGCCTCAGGGCAGGTTTCCTGGGATGGCCAGAGCACCCTATAGGGACCCTACGCTGGTGAAATCCTGGCTGTGATTGACTGCTGCATGGAGGCAGAACCTCCTCCAGCGTGGGCAGCACTCTGCCAGGCAAACCCAACACTCACTGGGTGCACACGGGCACCATGCCCACGGGGGACATTTCCAGAAGGGCCGCCTGGCAGTGGCTGTCCCCACCCCGGCGGTCTGGGGCAGTTCCCAGGGGTGGGTGATGGCCGTGGTGCCAGCTGCCGGCCCCACACGGTGCTGCGCTATCTCAAGGTCACGGCACAAGGTCTGCTCGGGGCCGTGGTCATAAGAAGAGCGGTGCCCTGTGCCCGGCCTGTCCCTTGTGAGTGGCAATGGCTCTGCTGTGGCTGCTGGGCTGCCTGGTGCTGGCGGGCTCTGCCCGTGCCACCCGCTCTTTGCCGAGTGCGTGGGGTGTGGAGCTGGGAGGGCACGGGGCTGTGTTCAGGGTGCAGGGCTGAGGCAGCCGAGGTGCCACGGTAGTCCCCATCCCGCAGGCTGCGGAGTGCCCGCCATCACACCCGTCATTCGTGGCTACAACCGCATCGTCGGTGGGGAGCCAGCAGTGCCCGGGTCCTGGCCCTGGCAGGTGTCCCTGCAGGTGAGTGCCCGCTGTGGGGATGGGGATGGGGTCCAGGTCCCCGTGGTTGTGGGGCTGACAGCCGCTCTCTCCGGCAGCGCAATGGCAACTTCCACTTCTGTGGTGGGTCGCTGATCAGCGAGCAATGGGTGGTCACTGCTGCCCACTGCTCGGTCAGGTAAGCGCGGTGTGGCTGCCGGGCGGGTGCGGGTACCGGGGTGTCCCCGTGGCCGGGACTCAGTGCCTGCCCTGCCCAGGACCACCGACACCGTGGTGCTGGGCGAGTACGACCAGGAGACGGCCTCCGGTGACGTGCAGAGGTTGGGCATCGCCAAGGTACTGCTGGCGCGGGGCTGTGTGCCTGAGGGTGCTGCGCTTGGTGCCAGGAACGTGGCGAGGCTGGGTGCCCCTCATCCCTAGGTTGGGTCCCCTTGTGGTCCTCGTTTCCCTTAGCGTCAGGGCTCACGTCCCCACTGAGTCCTTCTTGGTGCTACCGGGTCCCCCTGGTCCCTCGGCACTCAGCTTTGGGTGCCAGTGTCCCAGGGACAGAGCTCTGCCCAGAGGGCCCCCATCGCTCCTCGCTCTGTTGGGATCCCTGCCCGCTTTGTGGGGTCCCTGGCAGTGCCAGCTCTGTGGTCCCCACCCACTGCTGGGGCGGCTCTGACCGCCGTCGGTGCCACGGTCGGCGCCCACCCCACGCGTCCGCGTGCCGCAGGTCTTCCGCAACCCCAAGTACAGCGCGCTGACCATCCGCAACGACATCACGCTGATCAAGCTGGAGACCCCGGCGCAGCTGAACGCCCGCGTGGCGCCCGTCTGCCTGCCCCAGGCCACCGACGACTTCCCCGGGGGCATGACCTGCGTCACCACGGGCTGGGGGCTCACCAACCCCAAAGGTAGTGCGGCCCCGTCCCCGGCCTTACCCGCGGGCCAGGGCTGAGCCGGCACTGAGCCGTGCCCCCCGCTCGCTGACAGATGAGGACACGCCGGCCATCCTGCAGCAAGCGGCCCTCCCGCTGCTCACCAACGCGCAGTGCAAGCAGTACTGGGGCTTCCGCATCTACGACGTGATGGTGTGCGCCGGGGGTGACGGATCCTCCTCCTGCATGGTGGGTGCCCCGACCCCGGTGCGTGGCTCCCGGCCCCCCCGGCCCCGTGCCCACATGCTCACTGTGCTGCCCGCAGGGTGACTCCGGGGGCCCGCTGGTGTGCCAGAAGGACGGTGCCTGGACGCTGGTGGGCATCGTCTCGTGGGGCAGTGCCACCTGTGCCACCTCTGTCCCTGGGGTCTACGCCCGTGTCACCGAGCTCCGTGAATGGATCGACTCCGTGGTGGCGGCCAACTGAAGCCCGAATAAAGATTAATTTCCACGTCGTGTCTTTGTTTTTGTGCTCCAGTCCCCACGCGTGGGGCTGGTGGCACTGCGTGGTACTTGTGGCACAGGGACACGCGTGCAGACAGCAGGGCGGGCAGAGCAGCACGGGGCTGCAGTGCACGGAGCCACCTTAACTCCCAGCGGGAGGGGACTGCAGGGACACGGGGCCAGGCCCACTGCGACCGAGCTGCTCCTGGCCCCAGCGCTGCACAATGTCGGGAAGGGGGGGCTGCGGGTATGGGGGTGGAACGAAGGGTGCTCAGGAGGTCTATGAGGGGCCCAGAGGGGTCTATCAAGGCTCAGTGCGGGGCCTCAGGGGCTCCCGGCCTGGGGGTGCCATGTGCTGGCTGTGCCACTGACCCCAGGGCACACTGGGTCCCCTCTCCCCATTGCAGACCCCGGGCAGATGCCTCGCTCTGCTGCATGGTGGCCATGCAGGGTTGGATGGGATTCATGGAGTGGGAATCAGATGGGAGTGGGCACGGTTGCATGGACAGGGCTTGGGGGGAGATGGGACAGGGATGGGAGGGCCGGTGTGATGGTCTGGGTAAAGGGATGGGCATGGACTGAGCGGGGACAGGGGTGGGACACAGATGGAAGAGAAAGGTAAGAGACTGGATGAATGTGAGGACAGGAGGTGCGATGGGGACACAGACAGGACAGCCCTGCAGATCTCCCCATCGCCTCTTTCCTGCCAGCAGAGCTCCTGGACAAGGACACTGCGGCTGGCTGGAGCTGCCATGCTCCTAAAGCTGTACAGCTCCTGGCATAGCCTGGCAGGTAGGGACAGGGATGGGTGTGATGTGGGGCAGGGCTGGAGCCTCACGGGTGCTGTGGTCCCTGTGGTCTGGGACACAGTGGGGTCCTGGGTGAGGATGGTGAGCAGCACTTGGGCACTGGGCACGCAGGAACAGGGCCAGGGGTCACAGTGGGAGCAAAGGCAGGGGACGCAGGAATAGGGCTGGGCCTGACCCTGTGCCAGGTACACACTGGAGCACGGCAGCAAGCCTGGGAAGCCCACACCTGGGCTCTGGGTGCCTGTGGCCCAGGGCTGTCACGGCCCCACTGCCCTGGCACTGCCTCCCACTGCATTGCAGCTGAGTGCAGCTGGCAGAGAAGCACAGCAGAGGAGCATGTGTGGTTCTGGGTTGTGCAGCACTATGCCTTCAGTGCTGCTTGTGCTCGTGGCCAGTGTCACAAGATGCTGTGAGCAACCTGATGCTGCCACTCTGCCATAAACCGCGTGGCACCTCAGCCATGCCCCAGCACAGCAGCTTTATGCAGACAGGGCATCCCAGTTCCCACGAGGTGCCCGCTCCCAGCACCGCACACACACAGCCAGGCGCCAGGGGGATTTGTAGGCAAATCTTTATGCTGCTGTGGGACCAGGGGGCTGAGTTTTTGGGGCGGCTAGCAACTCCAAGGCTCCGGGAACCGGAGGAAGCTTCCCCAGTGTTCAGAAGGCACCAATGTCGGTTTGCATTTCAGTTACAGCCGGTACAGCAAAACCAAGCCCTGAAATGCAAAGGTTCAAGCCCATCCTGCCCCCTGGCTGCCCCTCACCCCCTCCCCCATCGCTCAGGGACCCTATGTACATCCCTGGCCAGGTGCTGCTGTGCACAGGACAGCACTCTTCATCTCCCTGCTGCCGCTCCTTGGCTTTGTCTGTCTGTGCCACAACAGCCAGCCGACGTGCCCATGGAGCCCGCAGCCAGCCCCACCTCAACTGGAGCAGAGGGACAGCAGGGAGACCCCGCGCCCCTGGCACTGCGGGCACGGCTCTGAAACCAATGTCAAGAGGAAGAGGAGGGAGGGAGAACGACGGTTGCGGCCCCTCACCCCTGCGTGAGTCTCTATGTACAGGTCTGTGGTGCCGGGCAGAGGGCTGCGGGAGGGGGCAGCAGCACGGGGCCATCACATGGCGGCCAGCTGGCCCAGCACCATCCTGAACTGCTGCGTGCTGTTGGCGAGGTCCTTCACGCGCTCCACCATGTCCTTGGAGGCGGCGGGCGACGGGTAGTGCAGCGCGGCCGCCTTGGTGCTCACCACGATCTCCTTGAGCATCTCGCACAGGAGGTTGCTGTAGTGCGTCACCTTGTGCCGCACGTCCTGCGCCTTGGCCTGGCGGGACAGCGTGTCGCCGATGAAGACGAGCTTGTGGGCGCTGAGGATGATGAACTTGCTGTGGGCTACGAAGATTTTCGGGGGCTGGTTGGTGCTGACGGCCGTGAAGAAGGCGTCGATGGCGTTGGTGAGCGTGGTGAGGTTGGTCTCGCACTGCTCCAGGTAGAAGAGGAGCAGCTGGTGGTCGGCGGCACACAGGGCCCCCCCGCCCCGTGCGGGGCCGTAGTGCTGGGGGGGGCTCCAGTTGGACAGGTCGTTGTCGATGGGGCGCGTCACCTCCTGCTCCAGCCGCTCAAACTGCTTCAGCTGCGGGGAGAGGTGGGTGTGAGGACGGGCAGGGCGGCCGCCCAGCCCCAGGGTGACAGCTGTGTCCTGGGGAATGCCACACAGGACAGTGCCCTGATCCTCTCTGGCATCGGGGAAGAGCCAGATGGTGCTGCGCAGAGCCATGGGGGGTTCACAGCTGTGGGCACACAGGGAGCAGGAGCCCAACCCACTGCCTTCCCCACCCTGGGGTCCCCACTGAGCTGTGCCCCATTACCTGCTGGTGCTCCAGCTGGTCCTTGCTCTGCCGGATAATGTTGCCTTTCTCCAGCAGCTCCTTCTGCGTCTTCTCAAACTCCTCCTTACCCTGAAGGGAAGGAAGGCGTGTGAGAAGGGGGGCAAACCACAAACCCTGCCAGGATCGAGCCCCCCCAGCCCCACGCCAGGACACCCTCAGTTCCCACAGCCGCAGAAGGTGGAAAAAAAGATCCAGGTGAGGAGACACGAAGCCCACCCACGGCACCCAGCGCTGCAGGGCACCCACCTGGAGGTGCACGTAGTCGTAGTCCTCCATCCAGCCGCTCTCATGGTTCTCATAGGGGCCCTCGGGTGACTCCTGCGCCAGCAGCTTGGGCGGGGAGGGCAGGGGCCGTGACTGGATGCTGCTGGCCTTGTCAGAGGGGTGTGTGGGCCCATGGCCATTGCCCTCGGGCACCGGCTTTGTCCGTCTGAAGAGCAGAGAAGCGTTGCCGTGCAGGAAGGAGGCCAGCTGCTTGGTGTCATCGGGCACACCGCGTGAATACATGACAAAGAGCTCCAAGTCATCCGTGCCCGGCTTGCCGGCCACCAAGGCGCTAGGGGCCCAGTGGCACGCATCCAGCGCTTGGCCGTGCCGCCCCAGGGCCTGGTACACCTCCTCCATCTTCTGCAGCTGCTTGCTGAGCTTGGCGTAGAGTGAGCGGTCCGAGGCCTGGGCCGCATTGCCCACCGCTCCCCGGGCGAACTCCAGCAGCTCCCGGAGGGCTGTCTGCACGCCCTCGGCCGCCCCACGGATGCCAGCAGCGTTGGCCTCCATGTGCTCGGGGCTGCGCCAGTTGGTGCTGATGAAGGACATGAGGCAGGAGACGGCGCCACCGACGCCAAGCTGGAGCTTGGCCAGCATCTCCATGGCAGTGTCCAAGTCCAGGGAGAACTCCCTGCCGGCCCCTTTGGCCGGCTCCTTCACGGGCACCGTGTCCAGCGAGGAGGTGGAGATGTTGCTGCGGGTGCTGCCCGTGCTGGAGGCCGAGAGACGCTTGGTGTCAGCCGCCTTGGCCTCGCGGTCCACCTGCGGCGGGACATCGTAGATGTACTCACCCTCCGTGTCCACCGAGCCCTTGCCGGGGCCGTGCAGGTCCCGCGGCACGTCGTACACCTCCTGCGAGGGGAAGGCAGACCCTCCCAGCTTCTTGAGGCTGGGGGGCACGTCATAGATCTCGTGGGACAGCGAGGGCTCAGGGGCGGCTTTCCCGGCCGCCGGCGGCACGTCGTAGACATCCTCTGGCAGGTAGGGCTCCTGCTGTGCCAGGGCCGGGGGGTGGCGGGGGGGCTCGAAGGCTTTCTGCTTGGCGAAGGCGGGGGGCACGTCGTACGTCTCCTCCCGCACGGGGCCGTCCGGCACGTCCTTGCTGACGGAGGGTGGCACGTCGTATACCTGCAAGGGCACCACCAAGCAGCGTCAGAGCAGCTGGAGGTGCACGTGCACCACGAGGAAGGGAGGCAGAGCCCGAGGCTCTGGCTGCAGCCTGGTGTACGTAAGCACTGGCTCTGGGCATGCCGTGGGCACGTGGAAGAAGACGTGCACGCCGCAGCCCGGCAGCACCCCCACCCTTCACCCTTTGGTGCAGTTTTCCCCATAGCACTTACGGTTTGGTGCAGGTTCTTCTCCACGCTGGGGGGCACGTCATAGATCTCCTGCCCTGGGTCCTGCCCATTGGGACCCTTGACTGCCATGGGGGGGGTGTCATAGACCTGCTGGGGGGGACAGGACAGCATGTCAGGGGACAGGAGAGCAGCCCCAGTTCCTGAACAGCGGGGACCCCAGCTCAGCCCAGCGCTGGGTGCCGTGGCCCTGCAGCCCACCACCCCGTTGCCACCCCACAAGCTGCCCCACCTCCCGCTGACCTGGCTGGGCAGCGCGCCGCGCGCTGGCGGCACATCATAGATCTCCTGGGAGCCCGAGGACAGGAGGTGGCGGGGAAAATCGTATTCATCCCGCTCGCCCTTGGGGGAGTCGTAGACGTACACCTGCCCCACGCGGGTAGGCAGCAAGACCTAGGAGAGAGGGGAAGGGCTGAGCTCAGAGCATCCCCGCGCTGCTGCCCGGAGCGGTGACAGCGGGCGGTGGGTGCCCACGCGAGGGCGCTCCCCGGCCAGCCGTGCTGCTGTCACCGCTCCGCGCCGTGACGCCGGAGGGACGGAGATGAGATCACCGGTTATTTATAGCAGCGAGCCTCGGCTACAGACAAAGCCCAGCCGGCACGGCCGCCCCGTGCGAAGGGGAACGGTGTCCTGGAGATTAATTTGGGCACCGAGAGACCTGACAATGCCTGCAGATCCCTGCCCGCATCTCGGCGCCATGTGGCACGCGGCAGCCGCAGGAGGTTGTGGGCTGCTCCCAAGCAATGGGGTGCCCTGGCCACGAGGCACTGGATCAGGGCCGTCTTCTGGGAGAACGCAGCACCTCACTCCAGCACCTCACTCCTCTCCCCTCCTCCGTAAGCCCACACCACAGACCGGAGCCGGAGGGACTCCCAGCCCCACAGCACCAACCCACCGCACACCCACAGCCCCGTCCTACCTTGCCCGAGGACTTGTGCCCTTCCCAGCTCCTGGCGTCCAAAGACGGGGGCACCTGGTAGATGTCCTGAGCCTGAGCCACCGAGGGAGGAACCTGGTATATGTCCTGGGGGGGGCTGGCAGAGCCCACGGGGTATGCGTCCGCCGCTTGGCTCAGGGACGGGGGCACCTGGTAGATCTCCTGCCCAGCGCTGGGGAAGGCGTGGGGCGGCGTCTGCTTCGGGTACACGGGAGGCTGCTTGGCCGGAGCCAGGGGAAACTGTCCGGTGGGCGCCGAGCCCGAGTAGAGGCCCTGCTGCCCCTTGCTGGGGACCGGCATCAAGTAGACGTTGTCCCCTTGGGGCACGTAGGAAGGGTGCATGGGGGTGTACTGCGAGGCGGGCGACAGCGGGGTGTACCCCCCTTGGTGGTGGTACGGCAGCGTGGGCTGCGGCACTGGCGGTGCCTGGCCCTGCCCCGGCCCGGCCGCTTGCTGCTGCTGCTGCTGCTGCTGCTGCTTCTTGTCGTACATGCCCACCAGGATCTTGAGGCGGTTCCCCGGCACGATGCCCTGGCGGCCGTGCAGCGAGCAGAGCCACCAGCCGTCCAGGCCCTGCGTGTTGCGCTCCAGCACCGTCATGATGTCGCCTTTGCGGAAGGAGAGCTCGTCCGGAGACTCGGCCACATTGTCGTACAGCGCCTTGGCCAGCACGTTCTGCAAGAGAGCCCCGAGCCGGGGCAGGTCGGGAGTCATCCCGGACCGCCAGCGAGGACCGCCCGGCACCCAATGCCCGCCGCTCTCCCACCGCGCTCCGGCTCAACCCATCCTTCCCGGAGGTGGCACCGGGAAGGGGCCGGACCCCCCCCCCCGCTCCTCCCGGTGTCGGGGACCTCCTCTGCCTTTCCCTCCCCTTCCCGTCGGGAAGGAAGTGCCATGGAGGTGACTCAGCCAGCACCGAGAATTCCCCCCCGGGCCGCCGGGCGGGCAGAGGGCACGCAGCAGGCGGAGTGCTGCCGGCCGCGGCCGTGTGTGCGTGTATAGGCGTGTATATGCGTGTATATGCGTGTATATGCGTGTATATGCGTGTATAGGCGTGTATATGCGTGTATATGCGTGTGCCCGCGGTGCCCGCCGCCGGTCCCCTCCCGCGGGGCCGGGATGCCGCGGTGCCGCCGCGCGGCGGTGCTCCGTCCCGCGGTGCTCTCCCCCCGCGGCGCTGCGGGGCCGGGCCCGGGGGAGGAGGGCACGGCCGCGGTGCGGGCAGCACGCCGCAACCCCGCCGTGGGAGCGGCCCCGCGCAGCCCCGCGCCCGCTCTCCTCCCGGGGCCGCGGGCCGAGCCGTGCCCGGCGCGGAGGGGCAGCAGCGACCGCCATCTGCGGTCCCCCTTCCCTCCCTCCCCCCCCGCCCCACGCAGCCCCGCGGTTAAGGAGGGGTTGGGGGCGACGGGGCCGCGATCCGCTCCCGGGGGCCCCGTCCGGCCCTTCCCCGGGGTCTCCGACTCCCCCCCTTGTCCGGCCCGGCCCCGCAAGGTGACCCCACTCACCAGGTAGTTCATCTTCGCCCTGCGGGCGCGGCCCCGCGGCGCGCAGCGAGCGCGGCCCTACAGCGGAGCGGAGAGCCGGGCCCTGCGGCGGGCGGCCGGCCGGGATGGCGGTGGCGGCGGCCGCGCCGGAGGGATCATTCCAGCGCCGTGCCAGCCCGGGCCCGACGGCCCCGCCCCGCCCATGGGCCGCGCCGCACCGACGGGAGGCGGCGCTGCGGCGGGAGGGAGCGGGGCCGCGATGGGGGCCGGGGGGGGGGGGGAAAGGAGGGAGGGAGCGGGGACGGGGCCGGCGGTCCTATCGCCGTCCGTCGGGGCTTCCCTGCCCTTTTTGGGCTTTTCCTGCCCGTGGGAGGCACGAGGCCGCCCCGGGCGCCGCCCGTCGAGGCCGCGATGCCGCCTCGCAGCCGTCCGTCCCCGCGGCCGCGGTTCGGGGCCGGCGGGGCTGCGGTCGCGTCCGCAGACCGCAGGCGGAACTCGGCGGCTTCCGCTCGGCGGTGGCGGTGTGGGGCCGCCCCGGGCACCGCCGCGTCCCGTCCCCGCGGGGATCGCACCGGCCGCTCCTGCGGCTCCGGGAGAATTCGGTGCCGAAAGGGAAACTGAAGGGGAATTCCGCGTGGATTTGGCGTGGGGAGGTGCTGAAGGGTCCCAACCTTGTGTGCCGTGTGCGTGGGGTGATTCAAACTAAAAGAGGGCAGATTTGGATTGAAGAAAACATCTTTAAACTAAGGTTGGTGAGGCTGCCCATGGAGGTGGTGCTGCCCCGTCCCTGCGGACAGCCAAGGTCAGGGAACGGAGCTCTGAGCACTGACGGAGCTGTGGGTGTCCATGCTCATGCAGGGACTGGGAGCGGATGGCCCTTAAGGTCCCTTCCAACTCAAAGCACTCAATGATTCCATGACACGCCAGTGAGCCCTGCCCAGGACCGAGCTGGGGCACAGCCCTGGGGTGTGGGGAAGGGGTGTTACTGGGACCCACACGGAGCTCTGGCTTCTGGCTGCTTCCTCGCAGCTCCGTCCTTCAGAAAGCCGCCTCCCGCCTCCTGGAGCAGCAATAGGATTACACGGGACTGAGTCTCCTAGCAATGAACGGATAAATAAATCCTGTAAGGCAGCCGGGGATTTATTAGACTTCAATATTGGGGAAATAATGAGGACATTCCTCTTGGCTTGTAATATCACGGGACCCAACAGGATCACAACAGGGCTTTATCGCCGCGCCTTTCCAGGCGCTGGGCACGCGCTCACCAGGGGCCGACTGCTCCTTCCCTAAGGGCTGCCCATGGCACGGCCCAGGAGAAAACGGCCCCATTCCCGTTCCCCACGGCCCACACCACCATGGGGAGCTGGGACGGATCCTGCATGGGACGGATCCTGCACAGGACCCTGCATGGAGCCGTGGGGTGGGCACACAATAGCAGTGCTGTTTGGGGCCAAGCATGAGCGCAGCCCGCGGCCTTGCCCAGACACAGCTCGCAGCCCACGGGACGCAGCAGGGCTCAGGGCCTCCACGGGAAGGCAGGTGGTGCGAACGCTTTTCTGTTGCGTTTTATCCCTGCTTTATTTTTATTTTTCCCCCAATTTCTAAGCAGCCTTGCCAGTGTTTTCTGGAGCCCTGTAAATCACTCCTCGTCTTCAGGAAAGGGAGGCGAGAAACACATGAGCCAAGCAGGGAAACATGCAGGACACTGGGGAGCGCTGGCAGAGGACGCCAGAGCTGAGCCCTGCGTGGAACCAGAGCTGCCACCTCCCCCTGGCCCCCACCCTGCCCGGGACAGCACGGGCACGGCCTGGCTGCCATGGAGTGATGGGCTTGGAAGTGTTGGGAGGTGAAGACATCCACCCCAGCCAACCCGTTTTGGTGCTGCCCAGCTGGGGCTCGTTGCAGCAGGTTGCTAAGTGCTCACCCTGCACATAACGCGGCCAAGGGCTGCGGCTCCCCGAGCACGTGGTGTTTTGCTCGTGTCCATCCCCGGCGCATCCCCAGCACAAGGGCTGACTCAGCAGCCCACACGTGAGCTCAGCCCGGGCTCGGGGCCGAGGCATGGGGCCAGCGCCGGCAGCGAGGACGGGGCCGGTGCTGCTGCTGGGGCTGCTGCTGCTGCAGCAGTGCAGGAGACGGCCGAGGCTGCCCCTGCCCTGCAGCATCCCGTGGGGAGAGCCCAGCGATCGTTGGACCGCGGGCAGGCAGAGCCATGCGGGCATTTCCACCGCCCGCTGGGAACAGAGACGCTCAGTTTCTCTGCCCTCCGCTCCCCAAGGCGCCCATGCTGCGAGCACACGGAGCACCACGATGGAGTACTTTATTCACATGAACAGACCCCGGCCCGGCCCGCCTGCTGCAGCTGCTCTCAGCTCCATGACAGAGCGAACAAGGGAGGATTTCTTCATCGGCTTGCTTCAAAACCCCCAGCACCGTCAGACCCCACAGACAAGTGCAGACAGTTCGGCTTTGTCTGGGCAAGAGCGAGGAGGGGCAGGGGAGGCTGCGGGGCTGGCAGAGCGGGGAGCAGAGCTGCAGCCCCACAGCGTGTGCACGTGCAGCAGCCACAAAGCCTTCCTGCAGCTCCTCTCACTGCGTTCTGCTTCGTGGGCAAGCGTGGCAGCACCCAGAGGTGGCAAAGGATCGGTGCCACGGGGTCACTTCTGTCACCAGCACGCCCTACCCACTGACAAGCACCCTCCCCAAACACTACAGTAAAAGGAAAAAGCCTGCC
Organism: Callipepla californica brunnescens; assembly: GCA_023055505.1. NCBI lineage: Eukaryota > Metazoa > Chordata > Aves > Galliformes > Odontophoridae > Callipepla > Callipepla californica. The sequence continues at coordinate 187,563 of JALIRH010000016.1, read as the reverse complement.
GAGGCGTACAGGCTTGGGTCGAGAACAGTTGCTGTGCCCTGTGGCCAGGCGTCCCCCAGCTGGGGCACAGGGCCAGAGGGATCCCACGGCCATGCCCAGCCCTCACGGCTTCATCCTGCTCAGTCTGATGTCACGCTCAATCTCAAACTGTCTGTGGTCCACACGCTCCAGGAACGCCTTCCTCTCGATGTACCTGCGGGGAGCAGAGGCAGAGATGGTGTTAGCAGCACCCACGCTGGGACAAGGGGACCTGAAGGGATGGGCAGAAGGACGGGGTGGATGCCTCCTCCCTCCCTCTCCGTGTGCTGGGCATCTGCAGCTGCTCAGCACTGCAGGGAAGGAAGCGAGCACAGAAAGCACCTTGCTCCTCATTTATGCCACGCCGCTGAATCTTAATGCACTTTGCTGCAAACCCTTGCCACGGACAGCCCGGGGCTGTGCTACTAATTAACCTACAGAGGGAGCGAAATTGCAATTCAAAACGGGAGCTGTAATTGAATCATCACAATTGTTTTGCATTTGTTCTGCAGTGGCAAACACTTGGATGTCACCACAAGGTCATTGTGCTCGGCACAAGGCACGCGAGCTGCCGTGTCCAGCTCACCCCTGCCTGCAAGCGAGACCCAGAGGAAGGATCAGCACTGCCATGCCCCGCTGTTACTTCATCCCAACTCATGTCTGTGGCTGAGCTCCCCGCGTCGCTCCCCGGCAGCGTTCCCTTTCACCTCCTGTTCACATCTCAGCCCGCCTCGTGCTGACAGAAGTGGGTCAGCTCCTTGCTGCCGTGCCCAGCTCGGTGTCACTGCTCGGTGCCACGGGACGATGTGCTGTCCTCAGAGGAAGCTCCACGTGGCCACCTGGCCCAGGCAGCAGGAGCAGAATGTGCGCTGAGACCTCCGCCCCACATCGGCTCAGGAAAGGCGGTGGGGGAGTGCCGCTTCCCATTGTCGCCACGAGTGACCCGTGCCTGGGGGCAGGCCAGGGGAGGCCAGGGGAAGGAAGCCGGGGGGGTCCCGTTGTGTATCACAATGTCATGGTGCCTGGGTGTGTGGTTTTCCTCCCCCTCCATGGCTCAGCACAGACTGCAGGCACAGTCCATGGGGCAGCTGAGAGCAGAGCCCCCTCAACAGGAGGCAGCCCCCCAGGCAGAGGCTCACTCTGGGACACCAATGCCGGTGGAACAGCCAGAGCAGGGACCGCAATGTCACCCCATGGCCACAGAACAGTGCTGTGGGGGACACAGCGGAGTAAATCATCAGCAGGCTTGGAAAGGGGCAGCTGTGATGAAGTGCAGGCGGAGGGGGTGCACCTCCTGGGAGAACAGGCTAATGAGGGTGCTGCAGGGCTTCCACGGGTGCCTGCTGTCCCCTGCCACTCTCCATCCATCACTAGGGTGAGCACTCGGGTGCTGCCCGCTGGGCCTGCCCTACAAAGCTGGCCCCGTTTGGAGGCTGCTGTACATTTCCGTTTATAAAAGATATCAGAGCGACAGCGCGGGATTGCTGCATCCTTCCCCAGCTCCGGTCCCTCCCTGCAGAACCAGGACAGGTCCCTGGGGTCCAGTGTAGCCTGAGTCTTGCTGCAAGGAGAAACAGGGCTGGGACAGAAGATACGAGGGGTGGGAAAGCAGAGATGAGGGCAGTTGGGGGGCAGCAGTGTTCCCCCACACCATCAGCAGCAAGGTGATGGTGGCTGCCGCACTACGGGGACACGTGGTGTTTCAGGAGGGACACAGAGCTCTCCTGGCCAGGCAGACGTTCCTGTCCACAAGGCAAGGCAAGGAGCAGAGGTCTGCAACGCCTGCGGTGCCGGCAGCGAGGTGGTGCCCTGCTGGGTTGAAGGGTCGGGAGCCACTCCTTGCGGCCTTCACAGATGTGTAAATGATTGCTCAACTGAAGGGCGAGCAGAAGCTCTGAGCCTGCCTGAAGAAAGCAGCAGCTATAAAATACCCATCCCAAACCCAAACCCGAAGCTGTCAGAATACAGAAGCTCAGAGTTTTTCCTGCAGACAGAATAAAAGCAAAGCTTACATAAAAATACACTTTACGAGCTGTCCACTGAAGCGGTTACGTCCTCCCAAGCTTAGCAAAGCACTTGCAGTGGAAACGCCACTTCTGATCTTATTATCCTTCCCTGCAGTGCATGTTATTAGCTTTCTGCTTTATTTACAGCATCGGCGTTTGCTTTTACGACGCTTCCATTAACTTCATTGGCATGAGCACTGCTTGATGCACGCAGCCGATGCCCAACGCTGCCACCATCTGTAACACCTTGCCAGCTGCTCTGGGTTGGCAGGCTCCTGAATGCAGAGGGATGGCGGTCAGATGCAGCTGGAGCATCCCATTCGAGGAGGCAGATAAAGCCACAGCTCCCCATTGGAGACTTGTTTTTTTTCAAACAAAACAGGGCAAAGGCATTTCCTGGTGGAGCGCTGCGTTAGACCGGTTCGGGCCACCAGCAGCTGAGATAAGGAGCAGGCAGGCAATGCGTCAGCTGGGCTCGGGGTCACGAGGCTGTCAGCAGAGCAAGAGGTGTTTGCCTGTACCTGTCCTCCTGTAATACCTGAAGCAGCTTTATGTACCCTTAGAATCAGTTCTTAAGAGATCCCACAGCACGCGATGGGTTCCCATGGGAAGGAGCGCTGGGAAATGCGGCTCTGCGATCAGATCTTACCCATCTTTCCCTCGGTTGTGGATCGCCAGCTCCTCCACAATGCCCTCCTCCTCCTTGAAGTTCTCCCAGTCCAGCTTGGACTTCTCCAGTGTGCTCATCTTCTGCTTTTTGGAGCCGATCTTCCCCAGGAGGCTGCCGATACCGCTCGGCCTCTTCACCCTGCAGAGACAAGGAGCAAACCATGCTTCAGTACACGGGGCCAGCCGTGAACAGCGGGGTTGAGACACATCACACGGTGGCCTGGCTGGTGCCAGCAGATGTCCACCAGCCCCAGCAGCTCCAGGCAGAGTCTCTCTGCCCGCAGAGCCTGCTCGGCCGCTGCCCTGGAAGCGCCGAGTTCATTACACGCACATCTCGAGTGCTGGCTTTTTTGTGAAAGGGCTTTTTCATTTATCTTCTTAAGAGAACAGAGAGCTTTCAGGCCAAGAGAAGATCATTAAATCATCCAGCTTGACCCCTTGTATACACCAGGCCAAGCCATTCCACTGATCACCTCCGTGCTAAGCCCAGCTCTTTGTCTTCGGGTTAAAGTGTTGCTTTCTGGAAGGGATCCAGCCTCAGTGCGTCACCAGCGCTGACAACACATCTAGGAATTAACCATTTCGGTGTTAGTTTCCAACTCCACCTCAGCTAGCCTTAGTTTCTGGTTGCTGCCACTTAGTCTGAGCCCAGGCATCCCTTGGATCCCAGGCCGCTCACATCAGTCATGCACTCACACACCTTTTTGACAAACAGCTGGAGCTCTTTGTGACCCCACTGAGAAGCCTGCTGTCCCTGCCCCTACAGCACTTGTGAGCTTTTGCCCCCCTGCTTAACATTCCAACCACCTGTAAGTCGGGAGCACCAGAACCCCCCACCAGGAGCAGCCTTCTGCATGCAAACCTGCTCCTGTCCCATCTAACAGAACGGTTGGAAGGGACCTCAAAGGTCCTCCATTTCCAACCCCCTGCTGCAGGCTGCCCACCCAGCTCAGGCTGCCCAGGGCCTGGGGCACCTCCACGGATGGGGCACCCACAGCTCTCTCAGTGAGAAATGTCCCCGTATCACCTACATCCCATGGGCTGCCCCATCCCATGCCATGCCAGCTTGCTGTGCGCTGGGATCCTGCACCGCTCCCAGCTCCCAGGACCACCTTTGTCCTTCCTTTCCTTGTTCTTAGAGGGCTGAAATCCCACCCTGCGTGCCGGGGCCCCTGAATCTCCGCTTTCTGCTGGGAAAGACACACAGAGGACTGGGGTCAGCGGGTCGCTGCCGGGGGAAGACAATTCTCAAAGCTTGGAAGCAGCAAAGCAAACTTGCATTAACCCCTTCTTAAACCAGCCCAGGAAAGGGGGGGAACCAACATCCCGTCAACTCCTTGTTTACACACATTCCAGAGATAGCTCCACGTCTGCAAGGCCTGTGCCTCTGCAAAAAGCTGCAGAGGAAATGATTCTCGTTCCAGAGAGATGGAGGAATTTGGGGGGGGGGGGGGGGGCGGCCCAGGTGAGCAGCAGGCTGCTCCCCAGGCAGCAGCAGGCACGTCCTGCCCCCGCACAGCCGCTCTCCAGAATGCACCCAGAGCTGTCCTTATCGCATCATTAGCATGGTTTATGCTTCTATAATTTGCGGCCCTCCGAAGCAAAATAATTCCACAGTTGACGTGGAATTAAATCAAAGAAAATGACATCTTTGTGAGCCTCAGCCAGAAGATTCGCAGCGCAAGAATGGCTGGCCACGGTCGCTCGGGACTGGAGCTTCCTGATGTAGGTATACGTGAGGAACAAGACCCTGAATTAAGGGAATCCTGGTAAGCTCTGGGGAGCAGGAGTAGCCCAGAGCCAGGCCCTGCAATTTCTTCCTGTCTCTGCCCGCTGCAGGGACATGGGGCACGCTGGGAGCTCTCCTGTTTACCTTTCTCCTTGAACACCCCATCAAAACGTCCACACCATCACCATGCAGTGACAGAACTGTGGAACCGTAGGATGGCTGAAGTTGGACGGGACCTCAAAGCCCACTCAGTTCCATGGGCTGGGTATCCCCCCAGCTCAGGATGCACAGGGCCCCAGCCATGGCCTTGGGCACCTCCAGGGATGGGGTACCCAACCATCTTTGGGCAGCCCGTACAGCTTCTCTGGGCAGCACAATTTCATCCTCTCTCAGCCCCCATCCTCCCTTACTCTGCAGGACACGATGGTTCCAAGGATCCTTATCTACAGGTTGCTGGGGGAAGAAAAGTGATGCAAGAGGCCCTGGTCCCATGCACAGGAAAAAAACGGAGAGATTTGGTTCCTGCTGCCGGGACAGCACGCGAGCCTTGCACAACCAGCAGCCCTGCTATCAGATGAGCACTCGGGTTGTGAGCAGAGGAGGACAAAAAGGCAAAACCAAACAAACATTGGGCAAGCGTGCCCCAAGGCGCTGCCTGCTGCCGGCCAGGCGCTGTTTGTGCTCAGCAGCTCGCCGTGCCGCAGGGCAGGAGCTGGAGGATGCATGTAGCTTATTTGAAGAGAATCCAAAGGATGGAAGACAAACATCTGCCACACTTGGATACCTCTGATTGTTTCCAGTATGTGGCAGAGGCACTGATTTGTGCCAATAATTAGCGCCGTGTACCAGGCAGCCAGGGGGGTGTGGGTTTCAGCATGTGGCCTAAGGATGCCCTGACAGATCCAGGGAAGCACTACAGCTGATCCAACCTGCAATCCGGGCTGGCAGGCAGAAGGTGTGTAACACAGGTACTCTGTGATATGTTCATCGGGCAGAACTAGCTTCTCAGATGCGCTCACCTTGATGCCCTCAGAGTGGGGGAAGTGAGGATGGAGAAATAGGGGCTACGTCCCCGGCCACCTCTGAAACAGGTGGGAGCCTTCAGGCTGCACTACAGCCTCTGCAAACCACAGCATGAACTGGGACTGCATCGGGATTCCTGCAGGGTGTCTGAGGTGCAGGGTGACAAGCAGCTGCAAGGCTCCTGCCTGCTCCTGAAGCGCTGCTAGCTGCTGTCAGTGCTGTGATGGCTGGTCTGGCTCTGCAGCATGGCTGGGCCTGGCCGGCACGACCTGAAGGACACGTGCACGTCTGCTGCAGGTTCCTTGCTCAGCACTGAGCCTTTCATCACCCTGAATAAACCCAGCAGTGAACCTGGGGGTGGGAATTCCTATGCTCGTGCCAACATGAAGTAAATGAGAGACATTAAAGTCCAATTAAAAACTTGCTTGGCCTTAAATGCCTCATCTGTTTAAAAAGCAAGTAACGGGGCCTGATTAATTGCATTCAGTGCCAGCACGAGGAATTATTACCCTTTTTGCACTCATTAAGGGTATCTGCTGTGGCATCTTTAATCACCAAGGCATTTAAAAGAGAAAGTAATTTGCTGAGACACACTGGATCCTAGGGATGGAATCGGGACAATTGCCCATTGAGGACACAGAGCTCTCACTTTCCACAATTAAAGAGTCCCCGAGCAATAGGAGAATGGGGTTCCCAGGGCCTGCTGGTCCCAGCCAAGTGAGTCAGGCTCCTCTCCTCTCTGGATGCTCCGATGCCAATCCCACACATGCTGCAGGTTTTGGGACTGCATCAGCCTCCCACTTGTGTGAGTTTTCCTGTTATAATTTTCCAGTAGCTACCCAGAACAGCTCATTCCCTCACTTTCTGCAGCAGCCTTTTATGTCTTTGAAAGCGTTTCATGCCTGCCTCGCTCAGCCTGCCCTTTCCTAGACTAAACAAGCCCCTTTCTTCCAAGCTTTCCTCATTCCTCACCCCTTCCAGCCCTGTGACCACACTCAGCGCAGTGAGAAACTCAGCATCCAAGGCGGGGACGGGCTCCAGCTGCGGGGCTGCTGGCAGCAGCAGCAGGAGGAATGCCTTGCGTGCCTTGCACCGCACGCAGCTCCTTGCCCAGCCCGTGACGTGCACTTTGTGCACAGCTCTGTGACACCGCTGACTCACGTTGAGCCTGTGATTCAGGGAGATGTGTGCAGGCACTGCTGCTGCCAAGGTTGTTCCTTCCTTCCTCGGTGTGTGCAGAGGGTGACTGCTGCCCAAAGGCAGAGCTTTGCACCGCTCCTCTGCTGTTCCTCCAATGTGCCTGCATGTTTCACGGTCTTTTCCTTCATGAAGGTTAGTCCAACATCAACCTGACCTACTAAGTCCCATCACAAAACCATATCCCTTAAGTGACTCGTCCACGTGTCTCTTAAACACCTCCAGGGCTTCCAATCCTTCGACATCTCAGATGTCTCTGCATATTGGCCTCTGCTGTTCACAGTGTCCATCCCACAGCTACTGAGGACCTGGAAAAGGATGTCCTGTCTTTGTGAAAGATGTGTCTCTGGGGAAGTGTTCCAGGCCAGGCTGGACAGGGCCCTGATTTAGTGGCAGGCAACCCTGCCCAGGGCAGGGATTGGAACTAGATGATCTTTGAGGTCCCTTCCAACCCAAGCCATTCCATGAGTCTATGAAGCACCTCTAGAGACCAGATGACAGCTGAACTAGCTCCAGTCAGCCAACCAAGAGTGAGCCAGTGCCCAAAAGAAAGTAGGCTCAGATGGAAGAGTGAGCACTGACATTTCACACTGTCCATCACCAGGGATTGATGCTAAAGGAGCCAGCAGTGTCCCCATCTCCCCTGTTTGGACTCACAAGCCCTCTACTGCTCTGTTTCTGCTGGCTCCCTGGGGGTATGCAGGCTGCAAACCCTGAGCTGCTGCTCCTCAGACCCTCCTATGGACGACAACTTCGCTAGCAGGAAGGTCTTATTACATAAGAAGCAAACACTGAATGCAAAACAGGATGGTGCTGATGTCTAGTCAACAGCCCTGTTCTTAAGGAACACTTCTGGGAGATGGTGCAAGCAAATGCACCTAAGGGCACAGTCACTGATGCATATAAACCATGAGAGCGATGCTCCGCAAGTGCTCCAGGTTGTCACCACCAGCTGAGAGCTGCAGCTGAGGCTGGAGAGGTCAACCCAAAGGCTCTGATGGGGAGACGTGGGTGAGAGACTCACCCAGCAGAGAGAAGAGCACAGAGGCTGTAGATACTCCTATCTGTTCCTGCCCACGAATGGCCGTGGAGCCAAACAGTATCCTTAACAGCAGGAAATGGTTTTCATACAAACTAACCACAGCTGGGCAACTGATGCAGCCAGTAAATGCCTTCATTTTAAAAAGTGGAAGATTCCTGCCCACTGCAGCACGGACTGCCTGCCCTGCTGTCCTCCCTTCAAACCAAACTGTGTGTTCCATGGGCGCTCGCCCCAGCAGTGTCCCTGAAGTCTGCTGAAATCTGGCTGGTCCCCTGCGTGCCTGAGCATTCGACCAGGTGCTGCCAGCAAGGACGCACCGACAGCCCTGCAATCAAAGTGCAGCCAAGACAACGCGTCTGCCTTCGGCATGCAGAAGCCATGGTGATGGGACAGGCTAAGTGCATGCTGGATGCTGCCTCGGTGAGGTGGCTGTGGGTGCAGTTGATGCTGCAGCTATCTGCAGCCCAAGGTAATCAGTGGGGAATGGACTGCGTCACGTGGCAGTCCCACCTCCCAGCCACAGAGAGCTGTGGGCCTGTCCAAGGGCAATGCTCTGGTACACTGACGATGGGTTTATTGCTAGATTTATTATTAATCCAGTGTGGTGAATTCACAAATGGCACAAAGCTGTTTTGCTAAGGCAGACTGCACCTCACCTTCATGCAGGAAAGATGTTCCCACACTAGCTTGTGACCAGCAGAACAAACTGATCTCCACGAGCGGCAGGAAGATGGATGCTGTGCCCCTCCATGGGCACCCGAATCAACACAGCACCTCGCTGGCGGACGCTGGGGCTGGAGGCTCCTTCCACAATCTCTGGAGGACACGTTCACCCCCATGCCAGCACCCAGAAGCTCGCTTGCTCAGTCAGGCCCTGCCCTGCAGGTCCCCTTATCGGCAGGAAGACCTCATTAGGGAAGGGACCAAGGCTTCCTGCTGGGGCCCACAGCCTTTGTGGTGCTCGTGGCGCTGAGGCCGCAGAGCTGGAGGAAGCACGGTGTTTTCCTTGGGCCTGTGAGACAGAGTTGCTACGAGGCTCCTGTCAACAAAACAGGGCTGTGCTGATGGGGCTGGGCAGCGCAGGCTACGCACGGACTGTCACCATGGGTTGGGGCACAGCAGCACAAGGCCCCTCTGTACCAGCGTCCCCGCAGCTGCCCCCAGCAGAACCAAAACCCAGTGACCTCCTCCTCAGGGTGACGCTGGGGAGCCTGGAGCTGGCTCCTCTCCAGCACACAGCACAGACGGAGGCTGTTCCAGCAGCACGTTCCTCCAAGGCACTGCAGTGGGGCCAGCCAACGACATCACAATATCGGTGGATGGAGCTCGACAGGAGCCTAACTGAAAGAGCTGCAGCATTCAGCTGACTCCTGATGCTGTGAAGCCGTTAACGGCTCCAAGCCGGTGCTAAGCAGCCCTGTCTGACAGCTCCAGCACTCAGCTGATGGATGGAAACCCTCCCTTCGGGACTTGGTGGGCAGCCAGAGCCACGGCACTGTCAGGACCATCACCACAGCCAAGTGCTGGAGAAGTTGTCCCTTCCCAGCTGGAGGCTGCAGCTACCAGGGAGGTTCAGCAACTCGCAGTATGGTACAGAGCAGACCCACTCCTGCCACTGGTTTGTCTGCACAGGGATGGGCACTGACCTGGCCACACGCTGGGCATGCAGAGACTTCACAAACCCACCAGCACACACCTCCTGGATGCTGACTGGTCCCTGAACACGTTTACTGCACTGTGCAAAACCACAGTGAAGCTGAGCTTACCAGCTTACGGTAGCTGAGGGGGGGGAAAGAGAAAGCTAACTTGAAAATTTTTTCAGCTAAATCATCAGAACTCCCCAAACTGTTCTCACGTGGACTCATTTGATCCCGCAAAGTGCACCGGCGCCCATATTTAGGCACAGCAATAAGAGCAAACGAACGACTCCCAGCGCCTGCAGCTCCCACACTGAGCTCAGCACAGAGGTTTCAAACACAACCACCACGGCCACAGCGCTGGGCTGGGATCGAGCATAGACCATTTTTTATCTTAAAAGGCATTTGTTTGAGAACATTCAGAGCTGCTACAACCGCCGGCCCTGAAACGATTTCACTGTGAGACCTTAAAAACGTTGACATCTTCAAATGCAAGACGACGCACGGTTGAATTGGTGACCAGCCCTTAAAAAAGAACAGCCAGAAAATAACTGCTGGCAACGGGAGGAGGAATGCTGCCTCCCTTCAGAGGCCAGCTCCTTCCCCTTTGTCTAACAGCGGACCTTTTGTTCAGGCTCTCGGCGCAGCCCTGAGGTACGCAGGGAATGCCTCGCTGCATGGACTCGGCTTTGATCGGCACAGGGGCTGCTGCAGACCGTGCCTGAGCAGTGCTGCTAATGGAATTGTTCCAGTGCTAACGGGATTTCACTGAATGCGTGGGGACGGCGCAGCAGCCGGGGCCGCTGGCAGGCTGCTCCTCACGGTGCCAGGCACTCCAACAGCCTGAGAAAACTGCTCCCAGCACCCCACAAGCACCACGGGACCCCCGGGGTTCTGCACTCAGCCCCATCAGCTTCCCACCACAGCAAAATGGGGTGAGAAAGCCAGGACAGGAGCAAGGAGGGACCTCCCCCTCCCCCAGCAATTAATCCGACAGCTTTAAGCAAAGTCCTGATGAAAACAAATAGACCGCCTTCCATCCACAAATGTTTGCAAAGCGTGGCAGCCTGGGACGGGGGAAAGTTCCCAGGAAATTAAAGGAGGCTGAGCAAGCGTCCAGGCTTTCTGGCACAAGCATATCGCTGTAATGAGTAACCAGCCTGAGCCACCCAAAGCAGCAGTTGCTTTGCAATGTCATGCAAGCAAAAAAACAGCATGAATGTCATATATTAAGTTCCAGTAGAAAGGCTGTCCTGGCAGCATGTGGGCCTATGGGGGACCATAAGCATCTGGGCACTGCTACGAGCAGCCATAAAACAAGAAACAGGACTCAGACACATTTAATTGCTTTAGGGAAGGGCAGCATCACTGGTGTGTCCATCAGTTACCTTCCCCTCCACAGTGCTGCTCCATCACACACTCATGCTGGCCAAACAAGCCGAGCAGGGCAGGCATTCCAGGGGCAAGGACTGGAGGGAAGCGCCCTACAAGGTGATGTTTGCTGTAAGGAAGTCCAACCTGCTGAAAGCTAACTGATGAAAGGATGCACTTTGCTTTTTGAATACTGCTGATGGCCATGGAAATGGCTCAGTAACAAACCAAGTGACAAAGCAGAGAGCCTGAAATGTAGAGAACAGGAGTAAGTAAGATTGTCGTGTGGGTTTTTTCCCCAGGGCTTGGCTGAACTGCTTTGAATGACACCTCTGAGCCTCCAAGCTTTGGCAGCTACACTTGGAAGCGCTGCTTTGCTCTTTGCAGGGATCCACCTGGATGGAAACAGACTGCTAGTTCCCAGAGGGTCACAGCTGTCACCTCGCTCTGTTGTCCCCTTCTGGCTGGAGGGCAAGGGGAATGGTTGGGCAGCTCCTGCACAGAGCTGCAGGTCTTATGGCCACCATCCACCCAACCAAACGCAGACAGCAGCCCAGCCTGGATCTTGGTGACACGGTGTCTCTGGAATTCACTGGTGAGCATCCCACAGCCTCTGCATGGGAGGATTTCCCAAATCCTGAGTGACCCACCAGCTGCCGAGGGCAAAGCAGCTGTGTATGCACACAACCAGCTGCATGCTGCTAAATGGAGACCAAAGCAACTCCTATCCATGCTCACAGTCACAGGGAGCAGCTCCAAGTCCCCAGCTGCAGGACAGGTCACCTAGACCCTCTGTAGCAAAGCTCCTGTCCCAGGAACACAGAGCAGTGCAGCAGCACTGAGTAAGGAAGGCAGGCTGCCAGCAGAGGCTTCGATCTCCTTCAGGGAGCTGAAACAGTTATGTGGTAAATGCATTAACCATGGGAACAGCTTCCCAAAGGATGTGGTGGATCCCAAATTGTAAGTCTTTCCATTGCGAGTGGATGCCTCCAATCCAGGCTGCAGCCTGACCACAAGTGTGCAGGGAAATGCTGTGACCCCAACGTGGGCACCCGGCAGGGACAGAGCACATCTCAGCTGAGACATGGCCACCCAGGCTCCGGGGGCACGCCATGCCTCCTCCTCTTATCTCACGGCTTTCAAATGCCTAGCTCTCTTCAGGGTCTGCTGTTAGAGATTTCAGGAGTGGATTAATACAAAATAAAACCTCAGCCACCCTCCCCAGGAAGTCCTACAGCACATCAGGAAGGTTGGAAACGACCCCTAAGACCATCTAGTCCAACTGCCCTTCCCTTCCCAACCCCCCTGCTTCTGTGAGCACAAAACCCAAGCAGGGTAAAAACCCCACCAAGGGAAGAAACTCTCACGCCGTTCTCATCTGAGAAAGCAGCACAAAGGAAAGGCAGCAGAAGGGATGGTCGCATCCCTGGGTCGAGAGGAGCTGGGAAAGGCTCATATCTGGGAGCACACTGTGCCACTGCTTCTTTTTTTAACTTAGCCAGCAGCTGCAGAATTTAGGCTCTGTTTAAAGCCTTTTGCCCTCGCAAAGGAAACCTCCTCCCCTCCTTTCCCCTCCCAAAGAAAAGGCCACCAAAGTCTTCGGGCAGACATCCTGTAATGTCACCTTACCAAGAGGTGGCAACCTGACTCAGCTCAGCCAGCAGCTCTGCTTCCACGTGGGGCTCCAACAGCAGCATGTGGCCCTGGGCTGATCCCCAGCTCAGGTCACACCACCAGCAGCACAGCCAGCGGCTCTGCAGCGGTGAAAAGAGGAGCAGGCTAGATGCTGGGGCTCGAGGTAGCTCGTTACTCCCATTTAGTTCATGTGCACATGGCTGCATGCAGAAACCCTCTCCCTGCAGATGGACGCTGCACTCAGACCACATTTCAGTGTCCTTCCTGAGCCATGTTTTAGTACAACGCACTGCATTGTCTGCCAGGTCAGAGCAACCAGGGGCAGACAGCACTGAGCTAGACACCATGCGCTAAACGCTGCTCTCTGATGGCTTTTCTAAACCTACCTCAATTTATAGATTAATCTGCTGTACCAGTAATTGAGGCCATTCGATGGGTAGCATGTAAAAGCACCATTAGGGGGAAGGCTGGAAACCTGCTTGAGATTGACAAAATCACTGCTGGGTCTCTGGAGGCTTGGGCACTTGTGAGGAGCAGGTGCTGTGCATCAGCTGCATTCTCTCTTAGCCCTCGTCCAGGTTTAACATCAGGAATAAAACACCCCCTGAATTAGCTCTAATGCACCAGATCATGCACCATTCCTATTCCCATTTCTCCCCTGCTGCGTGGTATCACAGCTTTGGGATGCTGCATATCAGGCAGTTGGGGTAGGGGGCAAGCACCTGAGCAGTTTGAGCCCTCTCCCTGCCCCACAACAAGCAGGACGCTGGGGTTGAGCCACGCACAGCAGAGCAGGATTTGCAGAGTGAAGCAGTGTGTCCCCTCTGCTCGCAGCGAGCCCCTCCTTCCACCCAGCCTTTTCCAACCCCACACCAAAGCATCAGCAGCAGCCTTCCTTCCCCCCCCCCCAGCACAGAGCATGGCAGCTTCCAGACCCCTGGAAATACAGCTTGGCAAGGCAAGGAGCGCTTCTTCAGCTGGCTCACAGCTTGGGCTGCTTCACAACAAAAGGAAGCTGCAATCCCTCAGGGCTCAGATTTTTCCAAACGAGGTAAACATACACAAACACCCAAGCAGCAATTGGGCCAAAGGATGCATGGGCAAGTGGGTGGCTCACCGGTGGTCCCGACGTGCAATAACATGCGCGCAGCCCTGGAAATCTCCAGCTAAGAGCCGTAGCTCCAACCTGACTGTGCTGCTTTCAAGTCTGCCTTCAAGATTAAAAAGCAGCCTTTGTTGTTTGCGAGATTAGCATTTCAGAAAAAAGCACAGCCCCCAGCCCAAGGGCCTGCTCCTCAACCCAAAACGTTGCCTCCCTAACGTCCACGCTCCCAGCCCGCAGTCATTAGGCAGATTGTATTTAAGCACCCCACATGCAGCTGATCAGAGCATTATTCCTTAAAGGCTCACGTGGCAAGAGTGGTACGCAGAGAGCAATCTCATTTAACAGTCAATTAGCAGAGATTTGCTCTTCTGAGCTAGAAAAAAAAAGAAAAAGCTATGCCATCAGCTTTCCTCTGCTTTGACTGCTAAACCAAAGCAGCAGATCACTCCTGCAGCCCATGTCCCATGGGCTGGGACATGTGTATGAGTTACCCTACGGCTTCATCCCAATCTTGTGTAAGACCCAGGACAAAGATACTGGTGATAAGGGAAAGGGAATGGATAGACTCAGGAGACAAAAGGGAAAAAAAACCATAACTATCTGCATACAAAGCACTGCCTCTTAACGTGAAATTGAAACACTGCAAACTACAATCCCCCAGTGCATTCTCCCTGAGGATTCGGATACCCAGACCCCCACCTGTAAGCATCTAAAACTCATCCTGGGGGCCCCGATGGAATCTCCTGCCTCCCAGAATGAGAATAAAGTTGCCCAGAGCCCAGTGGGCAGCATGGTGACATCGTGCAGGTAAGAATTGGAGCTTCCTTTCTCCTCTGTTACTGCTACACTAACTCCAGACAGAAGCAGCATCAGTAAAAGAATAAATTCTGCTGGAAGAAAAACACTGTTTTTTTAAGCAGCTAAATACGTGCCTACAGGCACAGCTTAGATGCAGTTAAGAACAAAAATCCCCTTCATTTTTCTTTGTAGTGAAATCCTCCAGGAACACCTCCTAGGTGGGGTGTGCACCTGAGCAGAGCTCAGCTACTGTAGAAGAGCTGACAGGAAAGCAAAGCCCGCATCTGTACCATCCTCTGGAGCGGCACCTTGGGACAAGTGTTTGTTTTACCTGGCTTCTCCACTTTATGAGGCTGATGCAGCCTTTCCCTGCTGGATTCCTTGACCTTGTACATTTGAGTGAGCTGTGTGAAGCACTAAGCACTTCATTCAGAGCTCAGGGGAGCAAAGGATGGCCGGGGCACAAACACATGAGCAGAGGGACCAAAGGTGCAGGCAGCACCAGGAAAGGTGACCACTGCAACGAGGTCTCTTCCATCCCAGGAGTCACTTCAGAGAGGAAGGTCTCAACCCTGGGATACAAAGAGATGAAGCAGCAAGATGGGAGGCACCTGGTGCATACTGTCTCGCAGCTACTCCTCCCCTGAAGGATGACTTCCTCCTCACCTCATGCTTCTTGCCATCAGGCTGGCACTGAGGCTGTAACAACTGCATAAGCCTAAAAAGCAAAGGAATGAAGGCACAGCAGAGAAAATCCCCAGCGTGGATTAGGCACGCAGCTGAGCTACCAGCCCCTTCACAGCACTGCAAGGCTTTCTCAGTCAAGAGCAAATACAGGCAGAGTACAATGCAGTGAACATCAGACAAGGAACGCTTCTGGCTGTTGGATGTCTCCACGACCTTCATCCTCACTGCGCCTGGAGCCGCAGAACCCAGGCAGCTCAGTTTGGTGGCACAGAGCACACGGGGACTGCTGTACCCAGCTCTACCCCGAGGCTGCTGCTCACACAGAGCTACGTCCCGTCCTTCAGTTCACAGCAAAGCAAGCATCCCAAAGCACCAGTGAAGGCCGTTATGCCACATGCAACAGCTCACTACCAAGCTCAACTCCCTTGAAGCAGCTCTGCTGCTTGTTGTGACCTGTTGGTGTGATGCGAGGCTGGCAGGGTGCTGGCCGCTGCTTCAGGCTGCGTGGGAGCTGCTCACACCCTTCCCTGAACAGGGGCAGAAGCTTTAACTTACACCAGTTTCTACGATCACCATGACTGTATGTTTTCTGATTTCCTCACAGCTACTGCAAGGAGAGCAGCTCTGCTCCTGCAATATGTGGTTGCCTCTGAGGGAATACGAGAGCTGCTGGCTTTGTTTTACATCAGGTCCCAGCAGCACAAGGCTAACAATGTCCTTTCCCAAAAGGGTTTGTCAGTCAGTGGAGACAGCAAGAGCAAATGACTACAGGAATCTTTCAAAGCTTCTCGCATTACAGGCACTGAGAAAAGATCATCCTTCCCTTTGTTGTTCATACTTAAAGCATGCTAAGCCCCACGTATTTAATTCCCATGTACATCGCTCAGTCTACTGCATTGCAAACAAGGCTACGTCATGAGAACTCCAGCACGACACATCCTTACCCATCAATTTTGGGAAGTGGGGCAGGGCTGTGGTGAGCAGGAGCCCACGAGGGCCGTGGTTTTATTCCCTGTGGGACCTCCCTACCCCAAGCCCACACGGAGGAGACAGCAGGGAAGAGAGGAGCATGCTGCTGGATGCTTCAGCCCTTGCTCTTTTTCCTAGCTGCAAAGACAAATTTCTTATTAAAAGATAAAGAAAAACCCTTTCATCCTCTACGCCCAGACCTAAATCTTTAAATACCTAGTGAAATATAAGTAATTGAGATGTGCTGTTAGCAGCTGCGGGCTCAGTCATCCCTTTCATGTTCGCAGGCAGAAGCTGACTAGGACTAAGGGTTACTTAACTTAAAAATGACAAAGTTTGATTTCTGTGCTTGGCAATGAATATTAAAAGCAATGACAAGATTGACATTATCTAGCTGCATTGTAGCTTCAGTTTTTTTCCCCCGTTTCAGTGCTCCATTCCTCACTTCTTACTGCAAAGACCCATGGCAGGCATGCACAGCTCAGGCTGACCTGCACTGAAGCCCAGTGCTCTGGGTACCATGCTTAACACAATTAAAAAGGCTCAGCTAGCAAAGCTGCACAACGTCCTGAGAACAAACATGAACAAAAGCCTTCCTTGTGCGTCATGTGCTGCATGCACATCCGAGGCTTCACAGAGACCCTGCTTGACTTTGGAGATGTGGGGCAATGCTGCTAACCCATCTCCTCCACCTTTTACAGCCTGTCCTGTTCTCTTGGAAGCAATAGCATGGCTGTAGAATGAAACTGGAGCTCTTCGCATGCTCCACGAACAGCATTCACTTCAGGTTCTGCTCAGAAGGATGACAGATGTTTCCCTGAATGCACAGAATTCATTTTTTTTCCTACAGCTAAGCTACTGCAGCAGCTAAGCAGCTCCAATTGAATAAGTGGTGGTTAGACAAAACAAGAGCATGCAACTGAAGAAGCAAGCTGCTTTCACCCAAGATGCTTTCACCTTAAAGCAGGAGAAAGCACTGCTGCCTGCACGGACTTGCTCCAGTGCCCAAATCACTCTCCCAACAAAACCCACATGTTATTTCCAGCTTGAGTGCTTTCAATCACTGCTCACAGCTGCTCTGCTGTGGGCCGGACCGTGCACCTCCCTCAGCTGAGAATGACATTCTCCTGCAGAAAACTGCAGCCTAAGGTCGAGTCCTATCTTACACCATGCTTTCTAATCCAAAAGCTGTGCCCCAGCTTCCACGTTCATGACAGCAGCGGCATGGCCACATGATCTGATGACAACTGGTGCTGGCTGATATTGAAAGCTGAGTAACAGGGTAAAAGACTTGTGCTACTCAAGGCCAAGAGGGTATCTCCAGCACAGAGCAAGCTCAGGCTCTCGTGCAGCTGCTGCCCTGAGCTCTGTAGGGAGTGTGCAGCCTCTCAGGGGGCTCTGCTGTAGGCTAACCCTGGGTTAGCTGCAGAGCAAATCTACGCAGAGCTCACCTCCAAGGACACAGCTGCACTGCTCACCTCTCTAAAGCAGGGATGGTCCCACAGTGCCCCGCCATCCACTGCTCTGCTCCATCCCACAGGGATGCAGGAGCACCACGGGCTGGTGCTGCCAGACCACAGTGTGGCACTGGACTCACCTCAGTGTACTGCCTCAGGGAAGGGATGTGATCATTACAACTCTGTCCACCTTTTACTACTTTCCCCCCTGCTCCCCCCATCCTTCAAAGAAAAGAGACATTTGCTATCAGTCAACCAAGAAGAAAGTGTTTCCATCAGCAGATGCTCTCCTTGGGCATCTTGCCCTCACAGCACAAACTGAGGTGCTTGCTCAAAGCAGTCAGGCATTCAGAGCAAAACAGCAGAGCAGAGCTGGGCCTGGCTGCTCTGCTAGGAGGATATTGTTTAGTTCTACGTGAAAAAAGGTAATAAAGTCCAGCACTGGGCATAAACAAGCTTGACTGTACATAATGGACATTGTTAGGTGTCTGAATAGGTCACTGACTGAAAGGAAAGTTCAGCTCCACAATGCGGCTCTTGGGCTCTGCCCCTCTGAATACCCAGCAGAAAGCATCCCCTCACACTCATGCCCCATGCATTCAGCACAGCTGGATCTTTTTGTATTTCTCACTGTCCACTTCCCCCTGAATTTCCCTAGTTTCCTTCCATTCGTATTACGAGCCTTTGTTCTTTCTCTGCCCTCTTCCTCCTACTATTTAAAAGTGCAGAAGCAGTCTAAGGGTGAGGAAGAAAACAGCCACAGCACATTAGAAAAACAGCTTTCATAACTTGCACCTACCCACTCTAAAAACATGATACAGCAGCATTAGTTACGCATGGAAGCAGTGATCCCTGCATGCAAGAAGTAGGACCCTGGCAAACTTCAGCGACAACCAGGAAGGGTTGTCTCTATCACACACTAACAAGTTGAAACAGGGTCCTTCGTGAAATTAATTTCATCTTAGTATTTTCTAGTTAGAATTGTATCATAGAATGGCTTGGGCTGGAAGGGACCTCAAACACTGTCTAGTTCCAGCTGTCAAAAACCTGCCCACGAGGGCATGTCTCCTCCAAGACCCCACCACAGTGGAACATTCCTCCTTCTATCAACAGAACTCAAAGCACAGCTGCAGCCTGTGTGGCAGTGGTGAGCAGGCTGTAATCTCGACCTGCAACACAGCATAACTGGGATGTCCCGAGCAAGCAGTCTGAACAACCCTACAGCCTTCCAACAGAGGAGACAGGTATTCACACGTTGAGTTTGGGTCTGACGATGATCAGTTTCTCCTTCAGACTTGCATAATTTAAGACTTGTCCACTAATGAGATTAATTCTGTAAGCAAAATGCAAAAAGACAACCCAGAAGCTGGGGTCAGTGGGGAACCCTAGGTGGGAGGGCTGGGGGAAGGGCAGGCAGACGTGTGACGTGCTGGCACTGCGTCTGGGTGTCACTGAACTTGCTTTGCCCCAGAACTCCCAACCTAAGGTATTCCTCATGAGGTCAAAGCCTTCCCCTTCTGCCAGCACCTGTACCAGGGTGGGTGTTGTCCTGGACAGACACGCTTCCCTCTGCGCCAGTTTCCTACCTTGCTTTCCAAGCACTCAGAGGCAACCTGTGCACAATGTAACTAGAATCAGGACTTTGGCAGCACTTGAGACTACTGGAGCTGTCAGCTCCTTCAGCACTAATAATCACCTGTCAAAAACACAGAGCAGACCAGGGAAGAAATAAGAGAGGAAATGATTAAGTACCTCAAGCTGTAGCCAAGGCAATCAAGAAACTGCATTCAGCTGCTTTGGTAAGTACCTTTTAATGCAACATGTCCCTCCTCCCGTGCAGGAGTCCTACGGCGTCTCCACAATAGCTCTGTGCCTGTGACTTTAAATTTGCTAACAAATAGCCTAAGCACTCATGCACAAGATGGATGCCGGGAAGGGAAAAAAGAGAAAGATTTCAGATTACAACCAGAACAGCATTTGTCAGTTGCTGTAGATGGTGTGAGAGGCAGTTTCCAGGCTCTTGGACTCATGAAGAATATTTTCTGTTCCATTCCTGATGTGCTTGGCTGCTTTCTGCCAAAACCTGTTTCAAATCCACAAATGAAACCAGGCCGAGCCTGCATAACTTTTAATTCTCCTGGTGGAAAAATGGCACTGAGTGTATTTCTGGGAACAACAGACACCCGCCGTTCCCAGTGCTGCCACGTGAAGCACTCACTGCTCCCTTGGCACCACCCTCCTCAAAAGCCGCTTTCCCCTTGAAACATCACCTAGGTCATCACTTCTTGCTTTATGGACAACACAGAAACTCGATGAGATTCCTTTTTTGCTTCACATTAGCAGCACTTGGCCACCCCAGCCAGCCCTTCCTTGCTGCCATGCCTGCAGCTGGTTTCACAGGGATTAGCAAGGTCTGGTTTGGGCACACCAACCAGCTATGCACACCCACAGGCTCCAATGTTGCTCTGGGCAGCAGGGACAGTGAGAAGGGAAGACATCCAGCACCATTTCCACCCCCTGCTCTCAGCAGATGAAGCACAGCAAGGCAGCGATGCATCCCCACACCGTGGAAGAACAATGGAGGTGCTCCTACCAGGAGCTGGGTGCAATGGCTCCAGATCTGGTCCTGCGCCTCAGAGCTCAGACAGAGCTGAGGAGAAAGTGGGACGCTCTTGGCAGACCCCTGCAGGATCTGGGGAAGTCCCACAGAGTACAGAAGGACCTGATCCAGAAAGGGCATGGGCCTGAACCTGCTAACAGCCACAGGCTGCCATTCAGGCCTACCCATCTCCCTGCAGTAGCTTCCACAAATCCAGTTTGCATGGCATTTAATCCTCTAAGGACAGGGGCCACTGAGCCACACAAGCCATGCCAAGGACACGGCCTTTCTCCAGAGATCCGGGCAGGAAATCCCAAACACTTCTCATGGAAAAATCAGAATTATTTCAGCATGTGAAAGGAAAACCCTCTTTCCCAGTATTTATGTTAAGGCTGCAGTGGGCTGCAATTTCTTATGAAACCAAAGTTAAAGGACACAGTGACAGCTAACGAAACGGGCACCAGTTCTGTTACAGCAGCAACATTTTTTGGCAGAAGCATTTTAAACCTAACCTCCTGTTCCATGAACAGCAGCAGCTTAAATGGAAGGACTGCTGAGTCAGCTCCTGCTTTGGGCTTCACAATGCGCTCTGTGTTTTCCAGCAGGCTATAATCTACCAGGGAAAGCTGAAGTGGCAGGGAGGGGCAAACGTAAGAGCTTTAAAGAAGTCTGGAAAGAAATGTGTGAAACTGAAGCTGCCATTTAATTAAAAAAAAAAAAGAAGAAGAAGAAAATATCATAAAGTAATAGGTCTGGGTAAGCTATGACTGCAAGGACCACCAGCACTAGCAGCTGTGCGTAGAGATGCACCCTGATGACACAAAGTCTCATCTCTAAGCCACAAATGATGCTGTTCCCATAGTCTATACATTAGATCACTGTGCAGAGTAGCTTCAGGAACTGCAGATACTGCAAGTTGCCCAACACCCAAAATGCCCAACTAACCCAGGCCCTTGCCTTTAGCACCGCCCTACAGCATGCTTACAGGGGACCCTCCCGACTTGGCTTGGTGAGACAGCCCTGAGACACAGAAAATGTCCTGCAGTCAGCTCTCCATCTTCAAGGGGGGGCTTAAAAACGTGGAGGCAGTGCCAGAACCTGTGTGCCTCAGCAGGTGCTGCTCAGTAAATCCAGTTGTGGGAGAGTGTGTCGGACCCAGCACAGCAAGGTGAGCGTTTGGAAGCGGCACGCTCAGTCTGCACAAAGCCTTGCCTTTGCTCACAAGCCCTCCGAAAAGCAGCAGGTGTGCACAAGCCACACCATGGATCCTGTGTTGGAGAAGGGGTGACAAACCCCAAAATTAACTCCGCCTGTGGCTTCAAGTCCTAAAACAATTGGAGAGATGAGAAAAACGCTGAAAGCTGCTTTGAAATTCTCAGCCCTTATTGTGCCTTCTGGATGCCTGTTGGACTTGATCAGCTGACAGAGCAAACAAAGCAGCCATCTCCAAGCAGAGCTGCTGGCCACTGCAACAGCCTACTACATCCAACTCACTATGCCCAAGCATTTCCAAGGAACGGGGTCTTCACCTTTTTCTCCTCAGCAATCAATCTATAGGCGCCTGGATTTCTGGGCAGCTGCTTTCTTTTCAGTTACATCACAAATCAAAGTAAATAAAAAACTCTCTGCCGGGGCCTCTTCCTAAGACTCATTCCTCTCTGTATCTTTCCGTTCCTGTTCTCAGCTCTGCAAGTCCACAGCCTGCACACCCAAGAGGACCTCATCCATTATTCCTGCATCTGAAGCATGTTAGCACTTCACAGAGCCCTTTCTTTTACTTCACACAGCGCTGGGATCCCCACGGTATTCAGCACAATCTCTGAGCAAATGCTTTGAGGCTTCCCACACTCACAGCCCTGCAATATTGGCATCAATATTTAACACCAAAAGGTCCCCTTCCTTCCAGCACAAGCTGTGTTTTCAGCTTTATCATCAACAGTAAAAAACAAAAAACAAACAAACAAAAAAAAACGTATGTATGTAATCGAGGCTCAAGGTGCATGTATAAAAATGGATTGGCTGATGCACTAGCCAGGTGGCTGACATCCACCCTGGCATTTATCTGTCTCCACGTATGAGGAAGATCAATCGCTCACAGCTATATGGCTCTGGAGTTTGCCCTTGGTCAAGCTGGGAAGCGTCACACATCAGCCACTCCTCAGAGACAGGCAGACCTGGAGAGCGCTGGAGAGCAAGAGGGACAGCAGCATACTGCTGATTAAACAGCTCCAAACACAACCACGTCCTAGTGAGAGCCCACGAGAGCAGAGCACAAGCAATTTGCTGGCTTCTGGGAAGCCCTGGTGTATTTTTACCTGGTTCAATTTGCCCAATAACCAGTTAGTTAACCTCCAAGAGAGGAAACAGTTCTTCGTTTCTTGAGATCTCCAGTTCCAGATTAGTCGAAGCTCCCTTCCAAAGGCCAGATGAAGCTCACTGGTTTGGCACAGAGGTGACCAAACAGAAACGTGCCGTGTGGAAGTCAGGAGCATCTGTGGCCTTCACCCCTGAAGGGGTCTGAGCTTAAGGCAGTTGTCTAAAGGAGCTCTGCAGGCTGCCACGTTGGGTTTGTCCCACTGAGAAGCTTGGGGTCAGGCTCTAGTCTGGAGAATCTGATCTGCCAGAGATGCTATGTAACCCTGGGCACAGCAGCCTGCGGGTCCCCACACTTCGGCCTTTAACACTCAGGCTGCAGATATTAACAAACCTCAGTGACACCGTGCAAAGGAACCTATAAAAGGAGGGATGCACAGTCACAAGGATTTTCACCGATTCCAGTAACCATCAGCTTACATCAAGAACACACTATTAGGGGCTCAAGTTGCCTGAGAGAATAATGCACTGATTGCATGGGCACTCTCAAACCTTCACATCCACTTGGGTACGTTGGACGGCTGTGCCCCATGGCAGTCACAGCCTATGGCAACACATCACAGGCAGACTGGAACTGGGAGGAAAAGCACAGCAACTCAATACAACCACATGGTTTGCTTTGGGAATCCTATCCAGCACATTACTTGGGAGTTCCCAGGACCATCCCAGGATTCCTTTGTTGGAAGTTTGATACAGAAAGCAGAGGCTCCTTAGTTGTGTGGCTGCTGTCCAGCCACTCCCCTCCAGCTCAGCGCGTGGCAGACAAAGCAGCAGCTCTGGCATTGAGATGCACGTGTGGAGGAAATGTGCCAACTTTTGCCTGAGTTTTCAGCCCCTGGGATGCCACACTCCAGGTTTTTCACAACTCAGGGCAGAGCTCATATGGATTCACATTCTGAGTCCTGCCAATATAATCTCAGTGCCTCCTAAAGGAACAGCATGGCCACAAATCCCATGGCCAAGGACAACACTCGTGCACATTTACAAGTCACCCTCAACTAAAGATGATTTCAGCAGCCAAAGATAAGGTGGCACAGACACCTGCAAGTCCATCACAGCACCAGCACTGCAGCCCGTGGAACAGGGAGGTATCAAAGCTGTCCAAAGGCCTCGCTGCCCCGGGACACTCTGCAAGGCCAGGAAAGTGCTTCTTGTGACTGCAGTGCTATCTGCTTCCCACTCAGCTTGCCTGCTGCTCAAGGAAGGAGACAGGAAGCTTATTTTTTTCCTCAAGAGAAATCTGTAATAAGGAAAGTTGAGGAGAGTCAGCATCCCGCAACAGTTATGACAAACAACCTCTTATTATTATCTATTATCAGTTTTCCTCCTGAAGGCTTCGGAGAAAGCTAGGTGGAAAACCCCTATTCATCTGGCTGCCCTGCAACCGAAGAACTGACCAGTGGAAAGGTGCTAAGCATCCTGTTTGTGCCACATACTTCAAAGGTCTGGGTGTTTAAAAACAAAGGAAAAAAAAAAGAGCTCTTGTTAAATACATTAGCCATGAAACCATGAAGCAAGAAAGGAGACAGCTATCTCATCCAACCTCCAGAGTCAGCCCAAAGCACACGACCTGTTCTGTACCCATCTGTTTGCAGAGGCCATATAATCCTCTAGAAATGGTTTTGTTTCCAAAACAAATGCTACACACTCTTCTTTGAGTTGAGAAACTAGGAAAAAACCTCTCCCAAATGCAAAGAGCACAGCATTACTGGCGAGGAACTCCAGTGCACGCATGCAAGCAGGAAAGGAAGTGGAGAGCCCTTCCAGCTTTCCAAAGGGTTATTGCTAACAGCAGGGAGGGAGAAGGGATTTTACGCGTTAGGAAAAATGCCATGATGGTGCCGTGCTTAAAGCAAACGCTGCACAAGAGGCCCTGGGCCGCACTGCCTGTCTCACACTTCACTGCAAAGTGTGGTTACAGAGCAGGATGAAGGCTCTGGCAGCAGGGTCAGCACTGCAGGAGCCTGGGCTGCACAGAGCAGCGTGCCAGGTGCTGCACAAAAGAGTTTCCTCCTCTGGGAATTGGCACACTCCGGTCACACAGTAGCACACTGGCTGTACCTCCAACGTCTCACTTCAAACAGCACAGGTGCAGGGGGAAGATCCACACCAAAGTGCCTGAACCTTCCTGAGATTTAAGCAAAGAACAGCATTAGTCTGAATACCTCTTTGGGCTCTGGCCTAAGCAACTTGCTGTGCATGACACAGAGTGCATGGCAAAGCAAAGGACATCCCCACGTCTCCAGAGGGCTGAAGATACTGCATACACCAGCTGCCTTACCAGGCTTCCTGCAATGAGAAATCCACTGGTCCCAGATGAGGAGACAGGCATGCTACATACCAGCCATCCCGTTAGGAAACAACACGAGCATGCCAGAAAATTACTCTTTCAGTGCTCTCCCAAGAAAGTCTAATAATCTCATCTTTCATGCGCTTACGCCTCTGCTTTCTGCAAGGCCTCGCTGTGTGCTGGCAGGCAGCTCCCCGGGAGCCAGGAAGGTCAGCGTGCCTCCAGCAGGGGAAGGGGCAGGGGGAGAGGAGCGCTGGGCTGGGTTCCCACAGGCTTTGCATTATGAAAGCCAAGAGCTGCAGTCAGCCAGCCTGTGCGGGTTTGCTTTAACCCCCTCTGTGCTGCTGAATGAGCATTTGCACCAACCTCCTAGCACCATACAGCCATGAGTACAATACAGGTCACGAGTGTAACAGGCGAGCACCTCAAGGACAGCTTCTGCTCCCTTTCTGTGCTTCGCTGCTATCAGAAAGGTTCAAACTTCCTCCAGGCTTGCACTTCTGGGCGCTCCAACCTGGCCTGCTGCTTCCTGCTGCTTAATGAAAAAAACAGTGCTCCAGTCCAATGCTGCACATGCCCAGGACTCGTTACTTCAAGAAATACCATCATTGTTCTCAATGCTGTCAGCTCAGCGATGAACAGACGTCTGCATTGTCCCCTGGCTGCCTGGAGGCTGAGAGCAACGGCACTGGAGCGCAGATCCCAGAAGGATATCAGAGCTGCTGCACAAGAGCAGGTCAGACAGTCCTTTATCTACCTTTGCTGATAACTGGTAGTAGATGCAATGACAACACTGAGAAGAGAGGGCACAAAGGTGTCTTTATCTGGGTTTCATAGAAAAAAGTGCAGTTGTCAACAGAAACATTAAATAACCCAGCTCCCTGACTCGCAGGGCACCAGAGCACCGTGCACGCTTTCACACACACTGGAGAGCGATGGCTGTGGTGCCACTGCCAGCATTGCTGTTATCTGCCCAGGCAGAGGGTCCCTTGGAACAGGGCAGACCCCAGAGCTGTGCTTGCTCTGAAGAGCGTGATGCTGAGGGCCCTGCTGGGCAGTGGCCCAACACACTGGGAAGGCTTTGAACGTGAGCATGGGGAAATGAAGCAGTCCATGGCTTGGCACAGTGGATTAGTGCACTCTGGAGAGCTTGAGACAGTCTGGAACTCATTCAAGGTGCCCTTCCCGCTCAATTTGCAGGACTGTGGGTTTTGGATGTGAAAAAGCAATGGGAGGGAAAGAACCAGGGGTTCCTTACCTCCACACCATGGCAGCGAGAGGCGAGGCAGAACCCAGCCTTGCTGAGCACCCTCACTGCGAGAACTGGGCAGGGAACAGCCCCAGGGCTGGGGCATATTTTGCTCAGAGCCTTCTCTGCAAACAAAAGAGCAGTTGCAGAGTAATGCCAACGGAGGAGGTTATTGCTGCCCTCAAGAGCTCAGCTTCACACCGACAACTCTTTTAAGAAAAGAAAGGAGAAAGCCAGCATTTTAGTCAGTAACTTTCCCATTTAACCCTAATTGCTTGATTTCACATCTCAATATCCAGCCTGGGCTTGCCTGATTTCTAAGCCCAGTCCTGTGCGAGGCTGACAGCCTAGCAAGCAGATCAAAGATCTGGCAAACAAGCACACTGGAAAATATTGCTGTGCTGATTTTCCAAGAATGAAGCCACCAGTACGTGAGGAGCCTGGGGCAACAGCACTCAAAGCAGGGAGCATCACCGAGGTTGTCACTCCGGCCTCGCTGTGCTGGTTCATATTTATGGAGAATGATCCAGATGAACTTTTTTCTTGACGTGAGAAAAAATGAGGAAGGCGAGTGTGGGAAAGCAAGGCGATGTAACATAAGCATCTGGTATGGGGGAGATGCTCAGGGGACACGGCACAGCTCAGTTAATATGCAGGGAGGCACTGTAAAAGCAAAATAAGGCAGGAGTGGAAACAATCTTCTCAGCAGACATCCCCAAGCCATGGCACTGCTGGGAACTGGAGCTCTTTGCAGTTCCAGGCTGTAACCTTAAAACAAGGCTTCCCCTCTCACCTCTCCTTCCAGCTAACACACCAAGGTACAGGGTTTTCCCCCTGCCACCTTGCAAGGGGTCTGGAACACAAATACAGCTGGCTTCAGTCCCCATTAGAAGTTAATTTCCTCAATCATTTGCAGAGAGAGAGAAAGAGAAATGCTCGTGATCTAAGAGATGAAAGCAAACGAAAATAAGCCTCATAAAACCTGTGGTGCCCTAAGGGAAAACTGCCCTGCAACTTTCATTGGGGAATTATCAAAGGCCCTGGGCTGGAGGGGGGTTGTTTGTATTTTATAAGACAGATGCTTTAGAGAGTATAAGTCCTCAAATAGCTGAGATTCCATTCTGCTGAACCTCCAGCAAGACTCGAAAAAGAAACAGCTGATCCCAGTTAGTCCAGCCCAGGATTCAGCTTAGCCACATCGAGACAGGGCTGAAGCGTGGCACAGAGCTGTGCAGGCACCACCAGACTTTTCCAACACGATGCCCTTGCCTCAAGCAAAGGCAGCTGCACGCGTGCTAGCAGAGCTGCAGGACAGCACGAGTGGAGCTAAAGATCTCATTCATTGCTACTGCAAAACAGTGGCTGGGGTGAAGGCACTGACTCATTGTGCCTAAGAACAAGAATGGGTGGCTTCTGGGAAACTATTTCAAAAGAAGGACGTGCAGTGCACACGTTGCTTCTAGCCTGGGACATCGGGCATGAGACTTCCCAAAACAGATCCCAGAGGGTAAGGTTGTTTGGCACGTGCTGCATACAAGCAATCAGCATCTTCTTGTGATGGCTGAAGACCCTTCTCTTCTGTACCAACCCAGCCATCCCTCTCCAAATGACAAATTTCCCGTTCCCTGCCAATCCCAGTAGGGCAATTCACCTCAGGTCACCTCACATATAAACCAAAAAAGGCACCCAGCCTCGTTACCACATCGGCTCAAGGGGTGGGTAAGCATAAAGCAGCACACAGACACTAATGAGGAACAATAAAAAAAAAGAAAACCACAAAAAAATTGAAGACCCGAAGAGGAATTAGTCATGTGGAGTGAGCCACATCTCACCTCTCACAACCAAAGCGCATGAATAGGAAATAAGCAGAACTAGCTGTAGGGCACATGAATATTGCCCAGGGCTGGTTCCTCTTCCTGTGCACACAGCAGTATGCCATGCACACTCACGTCCAGCCCTCTGGCCCTGGTGCAAGTGGTTGGGACTTCTCCATTCAGGGGAACAGCACTCCCTGGAGCACAGTCGGGGAAGTACAGGAGAAAGCTGACATCTCTTGAAATACCCAGCAAGTACACAGCAATTCAATTGCTTATGTGACTATTAAAAAAATCCCACCTCCAGGTACACAGATCTTGATTATTTGCATCTTTGTTCTGCCCATACACGCTAAACGTGCACGTTTTAGCTGAATAACTGCGTGCAGTCAGTACTGAGCTGGAAATGGAATGTAAATTCCTGCTGTCTGAAAAAAGAAAAGGCCTGAGGGGCTGTTGTGAAATGAAGCTGCTCCCTGGAGGCATCCAGAGTGCTGCGCATGGCTCAGAATCATCCAAGGCTCGCAGACCCAAGGTGTCTCTTTCACCAGCATCCACTCGTGATGCCAAGGAACGTGTGTTAGTCATAATAGCAAAGGGATCTAATTAACTCCAGCCAGGTCGTGCAGAAAGAGCATCTTTTGCAAGAAAATCTTTGTATACAAAGCAGCCCCTGGAAGCAACCAGGCCCAGAGGGAAGCTCAGCTTCCAAATGGCATTAGCTAGTCAGGATGTTGCTAACACGCTCAAGGTCCTCCAAGGACACTGTAAGGAGCTGCCCTCCATATCCTCCCACCTCAACTGCCACCATTTCTCCTCTGCACACTGAAGGTGGGAAAGAAGCCACACACAGATGACTTCCTGCTGAAAACCCTCCACTCCACCAGTAGCACTCTGTAGAGCAATGGCTTACATCACTTAGTAGTTAGTCTATATGAGTTGCTCTATTGCAGACCAGCAGAGAGAAGCATGCATGGTGAACAGGCCAGAGGTTATTGTGCTCACAACAGCAGGTCTCTGTCTCTGAGGCAGAGCTCTCCTACAGCTCTTCCTCCTGCCAGGTCTTGCACTGAGGTCCAAACCCTGTGGACCAACCTCAGCCAGGGATCAGTGCGCACTGTGCCTACCGGCCCTGCTTGCTTCAAAGGCAGATTTCATCCTGCATTTCTGCCAGCCTGCAAGGCATGAAAGGCCTGGGAGGTCACGCAGACACCGCTGTAATTTCAGGCAGGATCAAACAGAAAAGCAACAGCTGGGCTGAGTGAGCACGTCCACATTTAATTACAAATGGTTTTGGTTAATAAGCGAGCGCAAGAACAAAGCAAGTGTGAAACCTCCCTTTTTTTTGCCATGGCTCCTGTTCAGGCTGTGTAGAAACAGCTGCCTAAAGGGGGATCTCAAAATCCACCAGCTATGTCCTTTCTTTCATCTTGTACATTTTCATGATTGCTGCAGAAACACCACTTTCTGTGCAACGTCACCATGCTCTGACAAGTGGCAAGAACTGCACAGAAGGGCGTGAGCCTCTGTAACAGAATAGTTTGCATTGGAAGGGCCCCTTAAAGGCCATCTGGTCCAAATCCTCTGCGACGAACAGGATACCCACAGCTCCATTAGGTGCTCAGAGTCCTGTCCAGCCTGACTTTGGGTGTCTCCAAGGACAAGGGGTCCAGAGGACAACCCTCTTTGCTGCTAGCGGACACTTCCAATAGCATCACTAGCTGGCTTATGCAACCTTACAGTGCTATGGAAACACTGCTGGAACAAAGCAGCAGCCCCAGAACACTCTATGAAAGCAGTACCAGCTGCTGATGGACAATTGCCAGCTGTGCACACGATACCCCAGGAAGCTGGGTGCCATAGGAGGACACGATGGGAATCACTGAGAGCCTGAGAAACCACCACAGCCCTGGGAACCAAGGGCTGCTGACCTTCCTAGCAAAGCCTGCTGAGGGAACTGGGTGGGCTGTTTGGTACTCCTGGCTTTAATTACAGCCAAGTGTTTAACTTACTCCCCTCCAACCACCCCCGTGTCCCTTACGAGCACAACCCCAGCTTTTTATAGCACATCCGGTATGGACGTTAAACGCATTCAGGAAATGCACTTTCAGCCCCAAACATCCCTTCCCTTAGACCAGTAAGCTGCACGGGTTTGCACTGCAGAGATGCAGGACCGGATGTTTGGTTTTGTGACTGCTGCTTTCCTGGATTACTTCTGTCTGTTTAGAGAAAGGAAATTAAATAAATACAGAGTAGGCTGGCTGCATTCGGAAGTAATGCAGGCTGCTTGCAAGGTAAAGAAAGGAAAGCCAAATGGAAAGGCCACTCTGAGCTGCTCAAACACCCTGCACACAGGGCAAGGCTTATTTACTTTTGTTATTTAATTACAGCAGATATAAAGCTCCTGGAGGTTGACAATGGCTCACTGACCAATGGGTGTCCAGAGGCACATCTAGGATCCCAAATTACATGCATTTCAGTGCCTTCTAGCGATACTGATCCCAATCAGATATCCTGTTTTAATGCACAAGGGAGAAATGCACCCTAAACTTGTATTTTACGTAGCAAAGGGCACCAGCAAAGAACCATCAGGCTGCACTGGGCTCCTTCTTTCCCCCAGCAATGCCCTGGCATATCACCAGAGCTCTTGTGGCTCTGTGCTCCAAAGGAGGGCTTGAGCAATAACAACAGTGCTGGCTGGTTCCTCACATTGAGCAAAACAGCAAAGCTGTGTCTGCACAACATGCAGGGAACTCTGCAGCAGGCTGCAAAAGGGAAGGCGTGCTGCACTGCGCTGTGGCAGGGCTTGATGCCCTGAAGGCAAGATGCACAAGCCCTAGGTATGCCAGGCCACCTCACATTCAGGGCAGGCAACAGTCACTGCAAGTCACATGCTGGCAAGCTGAATGATGACCTAATTAAGCCTAATAACGACTCTCCTAGTGAGCTACAGAGCCAGCCTGCACTCAGAGCAGCAGGGAGTTTGCTGGGGCTGAGAGATGGGCTGGGAGAGACAGGAGGGCCAGCAGTCTGCAGGACAAGTAGCTGCCACCTGAACCACCTCTGTGGTCAGCCAAGATGAAGCAAGAATGCCAATCCAATACAAAGGTTTTCCAGCACAAAACTCCCCACAAAACACAAACATTAACACTGGTGAGCCCTGCAGGGACAAACTGTTGTGTGGCATGAACAATGGCAACGAGGCTATGCTCATTTACTTGTTCATTCATCTCAGGGAACAGCAGCTGTTAAATCACACGTGCTGCATACTGTGCTCTCACTACCCTGATCTAACCACAAGCTATGCAGCACTTAGCTGGAAACACGAGTGACAACCCAGCTGCAGCCACTGAATCCCATCCTATCTCAGGAAAAGGCAGCCTTAACTCATGCTGGAGAATAGCCCTGCGGCAGATGGGATGGAGAACGTATTTATTTGATAGGTCTTGTTTCTGCATGACCAAACTGTACCCAGCTTATGCCTTCCAAATATAAATGCAAATGACCAACAATAAAAATCATTGTTGAAAGAGAAGCATCTCCTGTGCTCCCCAGAAATGGGTGATCTCCCAAGCTCATTGAGAAACACACCGTCGTGTCAGACACCAAGGAGATCCAACCCCCTCTGTCTTTGACAGCATTATGATAATCTCTGAATTATGTGCTAGAGCTTGAACAAGAAGTGTCAAATCCATGCTGAAATGGTATTAGAGAACATCAGAGAGGCACAAAGAGGTCTCATACAATTGCTCCCCTAAAGTTTATAAGTCATAGCTCAGCCCATCACGGGTTTTTACGGTCGAGGGAAGCACCTTCTAAAGGAACTGTGGGCAGTCTCAGGCATGTTCCTGAGTTACCTCCAGTTTCATCACGTCACTCAGGATGATCAAAACAACATTTCCTTACCTGGATGAATGATTTACGAGGATTGAGAAATTCAAGTGTTCTCCTGTGCAGTGAGTCACTAGGACTGTAGCCTGCTCCCCCGCTTCCCTCCCCACAAATCATCACACCTTCCCAGCCTGGTTTTGCTCCCACCAAAATCTTGCAGAAAACATACACATATCAGCTTATATGTCGCAGGACAGAGCCTGCTGTATCAGCAGGAGAACCATCTCTCTCTCGACAGCAGTCCATGCAGGGCAGACAAACCATAGACTCACCCAGAGACGGTTGGGAGGGAACCTGGAACTGCTGACTGCCACTTCTCTTGCTGCTTCAGAAAAGATTTTGCTTCTTTTGAGGTTGAGTCTACTTCTTTAGTCACTCTGTTGGAGAGAGAAGAGACAAACCAGAGGGTAAGAAGACAATAAAAACCCTGATCCAGCAATGAAACACAGAAAGCAGGTACAAGAGCTGGTCTGCTGGGCACACCACCGCACAAAGACCACTTCTATCAGCTGTGCACCAAAGAATTTGCATCTTGGCAAGATTTCACTGCAATTACTCTCTGTATTCACAAAAGAAAAAAAGAAAGGAGTAGCTAATTAGAGCTGGGGGAGGAGGGGATT
Source organism: Callipepla californica brunnescens (assembly GCA_023055505.1). Classification (NCBI taxonomy): domain Eukaryota; kingdom Metazoa; phylum Chordata; class Aves; order Galliformes; family Odontophoridae; genus Callipepla; species Callipepla californica. Next base: position 155,384 of record JALIRH010000016.1, on the reverse strand, counting down.
TTTTCCAAATGACCAGGAATGCTTATTCATTCAAACAGATCACTCAAAGCCATCGAGCAGCTTGGGTCACCAAGGGGCACCTCAGCCTAACTGGGCTCCTGATGTCCTTGGCTGCTGGGCAGCTGCAGTGCCACCCACGGCACGGGCCCAGCCACATCCACAGCCCACGCCAGGCAGGGAGCCTGGCACGGGGCACACAGCTCCAGTGAGGCACAGTGGCTGAGATGCACTCTCATTTTCCGGTTAATTTTTGTTTGGGGCCCTGAGGGCATAATATATCGAACGTCAAAAAAGTTATAAATCAATATGGCATCTACTGTAGTGAATGAATTACAAACACGAGAAAGAATCTCTGGAACACCACTCAATAATTAATTGTTAGAAACCCCAGCCACTTTATCCCCTCATTTGCAATGACCTGCCTCCAGCAACACGCTTTTCACGTCGCTTTCAGCCGCTCTTAATGAGGTTGCCAAGCTAACAATTTTGCTCCCTTCAAAAGGAAAACCATAAGCCTTTCCTGGGCCCTGGGGCTCTATCTGTAGAGAGCACAGACCCGAAGGAGGCAGCCCGACCTGCAGCTCGACCAGCCCAGCCCTTTGCTGAAAGCCTCCTTGGTCACAGGATCTGCCCTGTTAAAATTCAGGCTGAAAGCTGCTTGCTCCCTACCCCTGCAAGCCAACAGCTCCTGCAGAGCGAGCCAGGCACCAGAGCTCACAGCTGGGGCAGCAGCACGTGAGTGGCCTTCAGTGCCTCCCTCACAGAGCTGGCTGTGGGATTCCTGCTGGACCTGGAGAAACCCAAGCACGTGCAGAGCCAGCTGGACTGCTGCTCCAAAGCCTGGCAGTGAGGGAAGCACAGTGGAGTTATTTGTTAAGCCCAGAGGCACCAGTGCCCTCAAATCCCCCTTGTACAGAACCACTGTGCGCACATGCACTGCTGACAATGAATAAGTATCTGGCATGGAAGGGCAACTGTCCTTCTAGCAAATACAGTGGAAAAGGTAAGTCCAGAAACAATCCATTCTTACACTGAACACCTCTTGCTCAGCCCTGTGCTGCCAGTGCAGAACACGTTAACAATTTCGCTCCCTTTCAAACAGGTGGCAGTCATGTGAACAGAGACAAATCCCAAGTTGGGAGTACTTAGAAGCATCTGAGAAAGGAGTGGGGTGGAAAAAGCAGTCCAGGAAGAAAGGAATGCCTTGCTACAGCATCGTCACAGCTTCAGACATCCCAAACACACTGCCCGTTCGTGGCCCTCTAACAGTAGTTGCACCACGCAGTGATCGCACTCCAAAGGTTACGCTACGTGCTTGTCCAACCTCATCTCCTTCTACGACTGGGTGACCAGACTGGTAGATGAGGGAAAGGCTGTTGATGTAGTCTACCTGGACTTCAGCAAAGCCTTTGACACGGTCTCCCACAGTATTCTCCTGCAGAAGCTGGCAGCCCGTGGTGTGGACAGGTTCACTCTTCTCTGGGTTGAGAATTGGCTAGAGGGCCGTGCCCAGCGGGTAGTGGTTAATGGAGTCAAGTCCAGCTGGCGTCCTGTCACGAGTGGTGTCCCCCAAGGGTCGGTATTGGGGCCCGTCTTGTTTAATATCTTTATTGATGACCTGGATGAGGGGATTGAGTGTACCCTCAGTAAGTTTGCGGATGACACCAAGTTGGGAGGATGTGTTGATCTGCCTGAGGGTAGGGAGGCCCTTCAGCGGGATCTGGATAGGCTAGACAGTTGGGCTGAGGTCAATGGGATGAGGTTCAATAAGGCCAAGTGCCGGGTCCTGCACTTTGGCCACAATAACCCCATGCAATGCTATAGGCTTGGGTCAGAACGGCTTGAGGAGTGTATAGAGGAAAAGGACCTGGGGGTGTTGGTTGATGCTCGGCTCAGTATGAGCCGGCAGTGTGCCCAGGTGGCCAAGAAGGCCAATGGCATCCTGGCCTGTATTAGGAATAGTGTGGCCAGCAGGAGCAGGGAGGTGATCATCCCCCTGTACTCAGCTCTGGTGCGGCCGCACCTCAAGTACTGTGTTCAGTTTTGGGCCCCTCACTACAAGAGAGACATCAAGGCCCTGGAGCGTGTTCAGAGAAGGGCAACAAAACTGGTGAGGGGTCTGGAGCACAGGTCTTACGAGGAGCGGCTGAGGGAGCTGGGATTGTTTAGTTTGGGGAAAAGGAGGCTCAGAGGAGACCTCATTGCACTCTACCACTTCCTGAAGGGAGGCTGTGGTGAGGAGGGGGTCAGCCTCTTCTCCCAGGTAACTAATGACAGGACGAGAGGGAATGGCCACAAGTTGTGCCGGGGAAGATTTAGATTAGACTTGAGGAAAAATTTTTTCTCTGAGAGAGTGGTCCGGCACTGGAATGGCCTGCCAAGGGAGGTGGTTGAGGCACCGTCCCTAGCGCTGTTCAAGAAGCGTTTAGATGAGGTGCTGAAGGATTTGATTTAGTAGCTTGGTGGGTAGGGATGGTGGTGTGAGGAAGGTTGGACTAGATGATCTTGTAGGTCCTTTCCAACCTAATGTATCTATGAATCTATGTGTGAATTTCCTTCATCTTCAGATTCACAGAATCAACAGTGTCTTCAGGCAGCAATTAGCCAGAATTCCCCAGAGCCCACCCCTCAAAAGCCAAGATGAGTACGATCCCACAGCCTATTTGTATGTGAGAATCACCACGGGCCAGCCTGGCTCATCCCCGGGATACCACGAGGAACATTGGGCAGACCCAGAGCGTGGGTCCATCGATCATCAAGGGTCACAGAACCATTACGGTTGAAAAAGATCATCCAGAACAATCCCAGCCCACCCCCACCATGCCCACTGTCCATGTCCCACACTGCCATGTTCCCATGGCTCTGGGACACCTACAGAGACAGCACCTCCCCCACCTCCCTTGGCAACTGTGCCTCACTGCTCTTTCAGCAACCTTCGAGCTTCTGGCCTTACATAATAGTGGCTTGGAAGAGCAGATGATGCAACAAAACACGTGATGTCCCATGTTGCACTAGAAGGTGACAGCCTAGCTCCTTAGAGGGCTGCACGCTCAACTTCCACAAACCCAAGAGAAATCTGCAATTAAACAGCAATTAAATTGAGGTATGCATGATGGACAGCAGCTCTGTAAAGCCTGCAGCACAGCAGGATTCCGAGCACAGGGCCCCTGGTCTTAACATCATGATGCCTCCTGCTGCTCCAATTCAAAGCTGACTGATTTCCTTCCTGGTAGTTGAGGCAGAATACAAAGCTAAGATGCATACAAAAAAACATCTCCAGGGGTTTGCCAGCCTGCAGCCTGGCACAATGTCTGTCGGACCAGAACAAGTGTCACAGCTCCCAGAACAGGAAAGTAGCCAATCAAAAACCAAACAAGGGTCGGAGAGGAGAAGCTTGTACCTGTACCTGCTGAAACCCTCCAGCATCACATCCAGAAGGAGTCTGGCACAGTTACAACAGTGGCAAAGAAATCACTCTGCTACCTGGGGCAGGTGGCTTGTACTTTAATACTTGCTTCCTCCACCACCTCAGGATACCAGCAGCAACAGCTGAGCACAGAATAAAGCATTTTGTTCTCATTTTCTCCCCACTCTGGTCTATAGGCAGCTGCCCAGAGTGTTTTTGAAACTGCTTATCACAGCAATGGCTGTGGGCAACCTGTTCCAACAGGACTGCCCAGCTGGGGCCAGTGGAATGTGTAAGGAATGTAATTAGAACTGACCTTTGTAGGCGATGCCATCACAAGACCCCCTGACTGCCTCATAAAGCAAAACAACAGCAGCTCCAAGGCAGGCTGTCGCTGGGCTGGTGCCAGCAGCGCTCCTGTTCCACTCCATAGGAATGACAAAAGCAGGAATATTAAAGGGCTTTACAAGGTATTACCTCAGGTTTTGCACATTTCATCCTTCCTCAGATCTCAGGCCAGGAAGGGAAAAAAAAAAAAAAACAAAAAACCTCTGGTCTACATTATTACAGAAGACAATAACTCCCCATGTACAAACCAAAACATTTCTTGCTCTTGGTGGGTTGGAGTGAGAGCCATTAATGCAGCTGGAAGAAATCACACTCATTACTAAGGAAAATTACAAGACTTTTCCCTTTCAAATACTTGATAAGTAACTATTTGCTTGAACGTTTTCTGGAACACTATTCGCACATTGCAATCCAGGAATAAACATGAAAACGAGTGCATTGTCAGCAGCAGAACAAGTAGCCACCACTCACTCTCATCACATCTCCATAAAGATTTCATTACTCTGCTATGCTGCTAAACTACATAATGAAACTTTCAAAACACAGAGAGTTATTAATTGCTTGGACTCTGCTAGCACATAGACTTCTACTGGACAAGGTACTGTGCAGCTACAACAGAAAGACCTTTCAAATCAAGCTAGAAACTAGAGGGCTGAGCACCTCTCATATCTGCAGTGTCACCCTTAGGGCCTCTTGGAGACAGCCTGCTGGGTAACCACAACCTTTGTGCAACACAAGTGCTGAAATCCCTCCAACTTAACCCCAAGTGTCTCAACACAAACTGCATTCTTCTGACCAAAACAGCCAGCAAGTATCAGGTGAGAAAGCTCCTGCTGCTATTTGGGGGCATGGGAGGTGGGAGGACAGCTAAGATCTCCCCAGTTGTAGCAGCATCAATGTGCCACCTCTCTGACCTCCTTCATGAGCAGGAGGTCTGGAAAATGCCAGCTCTTCACCACTGGCACTCAGGACACTCAGTCCTCATTTGGGAAACCTGCTCCAGTTTAGACCTGACATAATTACAAAACTTTCCACATTATCTTAACACCGTTAGCTCTGGGGAATCATAGACACAGGAGGAGGGAAAAATGAGGCTAATTATCCTCTTTTTGATATTCCCTATCCGTGTCTAGCCTCATTAAGATGCCTTCTGGAATGATCACTTGAAGAGCGAGCAATACTTTATCTACAAGGTATTGTAAAATAAATAAATAAATAAGCCTTTCTCAACCTGGAAGAACATTCTCTTTAAATCCATTTGGATGTGGTTTTGGGGGGAACTCGTGCTCGAGGTGCCTTCCCCAGTCAGATGCAGCTGCCTGACATTGGCATGCACATGTCCAGCATCTTCCAGGAGAGCAGTCCCCACGGAACCAGAACTCCGTGCCACATCCAATTGCACACTGCTAAGTATTTATTGTATGCTGGATGATCTGCTGAAAGCAAACAGAGCTAAAATGACCAGGTCCACGTTGCTCACTCACATTTTCTAATTTCAAGGAAAATGTTGGCTTTCTCCCCATCAGAAAAAGAAACAACATCCTCTAAACCTTGCTCTTAAATCAGGTGGGAGGAGCTATTCCCTGGTAGATGGAGCATGTTTCCTGAGGCAACAAAGACAAGACCAGGCTGAAGCAACTGATAATTTTGCAGGCTGCCTATCTGCATGGAAGCTGCTGTCTGGTTTTTAACAAGACACAAATCTGATGGGAGCTCTCCCCAGTCAGACGATGGCCAAGCTGCCTGCCTGGTGCTGCTCCTGGCACCAGGTGTGCACTGCTGCAGCAGCAGTGAGCCCAGGCTGTGCCTCAAACCAATTCATCTGAAAGTAAACGGAGCTGAATGGTGCTTTAGCAGAAATAACACTGAAGTGCTTCTTGAAATCCTTGAAGGAAAAGACTGATTTTCTATCAGCTCCTGTGTAACAGGGATCTGATGACAGATGTGAAGGAAACACAAGGGCAGTGCTGCTGCTGCAGATGCTGACAAAGCTTTTGGGCTTCTTTTGAGTCTCCACTTGTTACCTCTCCAAATCCCAGGGGAAGCATCACTCCAGCCACCGAGCTCCCACTGAGCCCTGCCAAAGGTAAAGCACAATGAACGGGCTCTTTTAGCACAGCCAGGGCACAGGTCTTCAGCTCCCTGCTTTACGCACCCTAGTTTTAACCATCCACAAGCACTAGGTCTCTACTCACTGCCTCCCATCATCTTATTTGCATCTTCCAAAAGGGTTATCTCCAAAGTACAGAGCACATCTCTAAGCTGAGCAGTCCAGGTGAACAGGTGGATGCTGCTGCTCTGCACGCAGCATGACAGTTCTCTGACTCTGGCACCACGAGCTGCAAGTATGCTGAAAGTGAAGCAGATTACTGCAACCCCTCAACTATCACAAAGCAGCACAGCATCCCTGTTACAGGTCCCCTTTCTTGCCCAGGGGAGGAATATGGTAGGTCCCAAGAGTCAGGGTTCAAAATTCACTTACAGTTGCAAACACTGGACACAAAGGCTATAGGATCACAGCAGGAGCCAACACACATCACAAAGCAGGAGCATTCCCATGGGGAAAAGGCTAAGCTTGACTCCATTTGTAATGTGTTAATGAGATAGTGAGGCAGAGAACAGCTTTGCCTCCCCTTCAGGCTAACAGAGAGATTCTGAACCAGAAAGGTTTCTCTGTTACAAGAAAAAAAGAACCATCTGGCAAGCTGTGCTTTCCATTAGGGGAAACCCCAGGCCCGTGTGCTGCAAAGCCAGCTCTGCCAGCATCTCAGCAGACATCAAAGCCCCTACTGAGACTGGAGCTGTCAGGAACGAGACAGCAGTGTGGAAGCAAAGGAAACACAGCAAGCAGCAAGGCGCTGGGACTGGATCTGAGGCCCTGTGCAAAGGCACCAGCAAAGGGGCGGACCACAGAGCCCCTCACTGCCCAACAGCAGAAGAGCAGCAGTGCAACCTGAACAGCTCACTGAGCACCTTTTATTCCCAGGTTTTTAAAAGCTGGGAAATCACTTCAAAGCCAGAAATAATGTCTCCTCTATTACACACTGGAGATGGGAGGGATTTGTTTCTCGCCCACTAAGTATTTCCACACTAACTACACACAACACAGGAAGAAATCCCTTGAAGGAACCTGCAGATGGGAGAAGACGGGGTCATCCAGCTCCCTGAAGTAGATGCAGTGCCCAAATACACCCAAGTCAACCTGGAGGCCAATCCATCTTTTTAAAGATGCTCTGCGACGCTTCCTACCTTTGAAGATCTCAGCAGAGCTTTCTTTTCCATCACACTGATTACCAGCAAAATAAAAAAATGCACAGACAAAAACAGCACACACTCTTTAAAAAGAGTCAAACCCTTTTAGAAGCATAAGCTGGATGTCTGCTTAGATACTTTGGAATTTTCAAAAGCAAAGTAACAAAGAAAAAAGCCAGAAGTCAGCATGTCCCCCAACACCAAATAACACACCAGACACCACAACGTGACACCTGGCACACAGAACCCCACCTGTGACATGGTTTATTTCACAAGCCACACTTAATGCTCTGCATGGGTTTGTCACTGTGATTTTTATGGCGAATGCCTAGCGAGTGAACCAGCACATCACCTCACTCCTGCTCGTGCTTAATGACCCCATCTCCAGCCCACCCCATCTCTGTGTCAATCAGCTCAACACAACATGAGGATTCCCCCAAGGAAACTATGAAGCATTGGGGGGATTGATACATACAGAAGAAAGCGTCCCCAAAACATTCTCATCTTTCAGCATTTTTTTTGAAAGGTAACCTATTTTCACTTCCCAGCTTCCAAAATAAAATCAATACCTGTTTTTAAAATTGGAAAAAGCCAATATAAACCTTGGATAGCCAAAGCAAGCTCTGACCTCTAGGAAAAACAACCCCACAAGGACAGGAGCAGAGAGGCTGCTGCCTGCACTCCATTATGCCAGGATCAGCACTTTGGTGCCTTTTGGAGAAAAGCTGCCAGCCCCTTCTTAGCTGCTGCCTCCAAACAGCCCTCACACTGTAATTCTGGGTGGTTTGACTCTGCCTTCAGGTCCCACAGCAACATCCCCAGTCTCCTCCTGCCCAGATTAAGTATCTGGGAAAGCATAAAGGCAAGGTTTTCACACAGTGCAAGCCTCATGGAAGAAGTGGTAGGGGACTGGAAGGGACTGAAATACATTTCTCTACAACCCCTTGGCCAAAGAGGACCAAGGACAAATCTCTTCAAACACAAATTACTGTCATTACCACAAACCAGAAGATTTATTAATCCTCAAAGAGACAAGGAGACTTTGGAACAGCTTTTTAAGGGGCTATTGACGTTACTTATAATCCTTAATTTTACCAATGCTTCCTTGCTACCGTAATCAGAGCCATCCCCAATATGTCACCAAAAGTCACAGAGGGGTTTCTTCCTCTGCCCTAGTTAACTCAGTTCATTTTCCTCTGTATTTAAAAACTTTCTAAAAATACCTTTCCAAACAGAAGGACACAGATTCTGGTAATGCCCAGGTGCCCTCTCTCCCACAGGCATAAGTAAACATCAGCACATGTGGAATACATCTCACACACATTGGCCTTGAGCTGACAAGCAGCCCACCACCTTCCTCAATAAAGATGTACGCCCCAACTACCAATCTTTCTCCTGATTTTCAAAGCAACTTTCTTTCACTCAGCACTGCACAACACCCCACGAGCACAAAACAAATGACCAAGATTCACACCCAGCAAGAAGCGTGAGCACGCTGCCAACTTCACGCTATTCGTCATCTGAGTTTCCTGAAAAGCAGCACAAGGTAAAATGAGAGTTAATGGCATTGCATGTTCTCTCAGAGCTAATTAGCCTAACACATCTGGCTGAGCCATGCTGAGACCACGGAGCAAGAACACAGATGGACAATTACACGATTTTAAAACTGCTCTCCATGCCAGCTCTAATTCCTGAGATTTGCAGGAGTAAATTCCCTGGACTCTTCTTCCCTTTGAAATAAATTAACTTCATCATCCTCAGCAGTCTCTCCACTCTGGCTATTGCTCAGACAGCTACGCTCCTCATCTTCCAAGCAAAGCAACAAATCAGGAGATCACCTCCCAGACTGCTTGGCTTCCACTCCTTTTGTTTCCCATTTGGTCTCATTTGGCAGCTGAGGACAGAGGGGTCCTCACAGCCACTGAGAAGGAAATCAGAGGCTGAACAGGGATTTCAGAAGAGTCAGGCTGTTCTCACAAGTCTGGTTACTTCTCCTGCATCTGTTCCCACCTTATTTCTCCTGAAAATGGCCAGGTATCAAGGGTATGAAGCTCTGGAAGGGGACAGCAGATCTGGGGAGACACAGGGGAACAGTTGCTCTATTCAACAAGCGCACAGGTTATGACTGAAAAAAAGAAAAACAGCGTAAAGAAATTTCTAAAAAACAGCACCATATGACTACAGAGAACTGAACAACTCACTTTCACTTCTACTGCTCAAAAAGTTGTAACCCATTGATCCAATTTATGGGCCAATTTCAGGTCCTTACCATCTGAATAACCTTCTCTTTTTTCCCTGAACCCCTTAAGTAAGCTGAAAGCCTACAAAGCAGCAGCATAAACTGAGGAATTCATTCGTTTGCAGGAATACCTTAGAAGATAAGCACGTGCAAAAAGTATCAGATATTAAAATCAGCTTCTACGTTATGGCAGGTGAGATATCCACTTCAGCCAGTATAACAATTATAGTAATTTCTGGGGTTTAAGATATAACTAGTTGGTTACTTACCAGATACTGTATGTACATCTTTATAACTTTGTCACTTGCTTCAACATGCAGTAGACCCTCTGCTGGACACCAAGTCCTTCCTAGGTGTTTTGGTACAAGCAGTGCATGGGGGAACTCAGGCCCCCAGGTCTCCAATCGCAACACAGGAGCCCCAGGGAATCAGGGACTATCACCAACTGCAGCATGCCCCAGCTTTCGTATTCCCAAATGGGCAGCAACATCACTTCATAAAAATGCTTTGAGACACGTGGATAGAAAACTCTGTAGGAAAGCAAAGGATTTTCTCCTTTTATATCAAAAAGCTTTCAAGAACTTCAAACACACGTCAGAGCCTTCTATTTCTTAGCATATACCTCTGCACTGAATGCCTTATTAAAACCCACTCAAAAGTAATTTATAAAAGCAAATAGTATCCATGGAATTGGGTCATCATCTGCCCCTCGGGGTAGGAAAAACCCACCGTAAGTTTGGAGTTTCTCACGGCTGTGAGTTTAACCTTAAAGCTGTCCCAGGGAGCACTGTACCCCACAAAACGTGGCACAAAGAAATGGTAAGCTTTAATCAGGCAAACACCGAGGAATGCTTTCAGAAGCAGCTCCAATTAATCAGGAAAGGGACACTTAAGAAGCAGATAAAGATTACCAAGATGAACCTGAAAAGATTCGCATCATTCAAACCCACCGAAATCTCCTCCATCTGCTCAGCTTTCAAGTATGGAAGTACCAGAAGACAAACATTTACCCACGATGTCCATTAAACAGCCCCCAGCTCCCTGGCTGTAACGCTTCTGATTCAGGGCCCCATGGGCTGCGGTTCAGACAGAGCAGTAAGCACGGTGCCTTCAGCATCCAGCAGCAGGACAAGGAGCAAGCAGGAAAGAACTGTTTAGATGTTTGCACCCCCTTATCTCAGAGGTCAGCAGCAGAGAGCTCACACTCCCACAAGGAGAAAAGATCTTGAAACCTCTTCCTGAAAGGTTTCTACACAGATTCAGACCCAGCACACTGCCAGCAGCCACAAGTGCAGCTTGCCTGACAATTCTGGTCCCAGAGGCAGCAAGAAGCCAGGAATTACAGCACAGGAGCACCTGTCAGACACCTGAGAGTGCTAAGAGAAATGGTTCTGAGCACGCAAGCACAGGCAAGATGCTTGAGAAAAAGGCTCAAGAGTTAATACAAAATCTGGTCAGCAAGGAGTCAGAGGAAACTGCCTCTGAGATGCTGGCTGGTTGCAAAGAGTATGCTACCTACCAGCAGTGAGGGGTGGAGAGGAAGGAACCAGAGCAGAGGTCAGGGAACCTACTCTGTGAGGACTGCTTCTGGGCAGTGCCTGCTGGACAAAGCTGTGTCTTGAACACAGGCCTCCCACACCTGAGTCAGCACCGCCGCTACATGCCACTGCCCCTCTCTGTTGAGTTCCGCACTTTGCAAGTCAAACAAAAGCATACAGAAGATGTTTCAAACTAAAACCCCCTCCTAACATTCAGTGGCCTAACTTGTTCTTTCTTTTTAAGTTACTGGCTAGCTGATGCCAAGGGGCTGGGCCAGCTCCATTCACGTGAGCTGCCTTCTGCTGCCATCCCAAAAGACACAGAGCTGACTCACAAAAGGAGTGCAGAACTGTTTTGATATCCTGAGCACAGCAGCTTATAAAGAAGCCAAGTGCTGAAGTACTTAGGGTTGCCAGCCTCATCATACAGCAACTACACTTTTTAACAGATAAAAAGTGGCACCAGAGATACAACTCCTTATTAATGCAATCACAGGTCCTTCATCACAGGAAAGTTCATAAACCAGAGGCTTCAAAGGGACTTAAATCTCCTCTGGCAGCAAGAAATCATTTGGAATTTCCATTTGGATGGTGAAGTGCCTTTGTAAATCGCTCCCACTGCCACATTACAGCCGTCTGGGTGATTGTCACCTGCTGCTCCTTATCTACCTAACACCAGGGGAATGAAAAGCAGACAGAACTGGAGCAAAGAGAAATCAGTTACAAAGATGAATCCTGGAAAACAGGATTTAACAGCTTTGGTTTTACAAGGCATTACTGAGCCACACATTTTGTAAAATTAGAAGCCACTAAATTTAATTCTTTGTGTGGCCATAGGTAATTTGCAATACTCTCAACCTGAAGTTCAGCATTAGCAACTGGACTAATTAAAACAGGCACCACCAAGTGCAACAATAATATATGGGGAAGCTGACAGCAAAAAAAGGAAGGTCTTGTGCTATTCTAGTGGAACCCTGTAGCTGGAGATTTCTTTCAAGAGACTTCTATTGCTCCAATCATGCAAGAGAGATCTTACATCTTCTTAACAGGGAAAATAAATTGTTCTGCAACATAAGATCAGGGCTAAATGATCTTCTGTTAAGGGCTTCAATGAGCAGATTGTCGAAATTTGTGCCCTGAATCTCTCAGTGCCTAAATACTGATCTAAATTCTTCTCAAGCTCTCAGAAGAGAACACTCTAAAGCAGCCTCAAGTCATTTAGAAAGGAAAGCAACAGAGACAGCTCTCTCATCGCGGTTCTTTCAGTCCAAAAACACACACACAACTACCTTGCGCTGTCCTTTGTAAGTACAGACTCGCCAGCTGCTTCCCCAGGCAAGGAAGTCAGCATTTGGCATTCAGAGCGTTTGCAGCCATTATGGGTCAAAGACGACCTCCTGCTATTCAAAAGAAAAAGCCCTCTGGCCCTCACCTACTGCAACTAAAAGCAGCAGCAGCTGGGAGCAGGGATGGCTCCATACATCCTACCCACAGCAACACACCTAAGACATGCCGAGGTGTGAGGTGTAACAAACACCACTAAAGCTTCAGCTTTGAATGCTATTTGTCTGCCACAAAAATCAAAAGCAATGAAAAACACGGAAGGATTTTTCTATTATCAAAAAGCTGAAGGAAGCAACGTGCTAGAGCTCTGGCAGGAATGAGACCAGTCAGTGTTCCACATCTCACTTCAGCTTTCTGTTGCTGGCTCTGTAACCTGTTGACACAAAAGCTGATGTAAATAACAAGTACTTTAGTGCTGTCTTACAGGTTTACAGCTTCAGTGTTGCCCAAGCTCCAGCTTTTGCCTAATTGATCAAAATTTACTAGGAACTTGCATCTGCTCCTTTGCAGATCCCCAAGGGAAATTAATACTGAGTAAAAGACACTAGAAAAGCAAACAGTGCAGAAAAACACTCCTTTCTCATGCTTGGAAAGTCCTTACTACAGCTATTACAAAATGAGAGAGAAGATGGCAATGCCAAAAGCACAAACTCGGCACCTCAGGAGCCCCAACCAAGTTCTGTTCACACGAGTGAGTCTCTTCTGGAGGGACAGAAAGCTTCCCCAAGCCCTCCTAAAACCAAAATAGAATAAAATAAAAGCAAGAGCGGTGCTGGTAAAGCTGATCTGCAACCATCATCAAGAGTTAGACCAACATGTGAGTAATTCTGGCACTCTCTATGTAAACAACAATTATCTGAGGCTTCTCTTGACAGCGACAGGTAAACCAGAAGCTTCGAGGCAGACATTTTACAAGCTTTAAGCAGTTCAACTACAAAGCTTCAGTGCACACAGAATTCCTTCCTGCAGGTGCTCTGAAGTAAGCCTACATGGCAAGTTTTCTGTAAGTCAGTGGCTTCCCTTCTACACTCAGCTACGACGTGGCACTCATCTACTCCACACAGGTGGACACGTCCAGACTTCAAACAAGAATGCACCCTGATTTCATGCAATTCCAGAGCACCAGGAACACAGTTCTGTCACGTGCCATCTGATGACACATCACAACCCAACGAGGCTTTTGCGTTAGCCTGCAACTCTAGAGGTTTCACCTCTTCTCACCTGGTGGGACAATGCATTTGAACCAAACTCTTTTTACTGCACACCTCAAACATCAGGCCGAATGCTGAGGACTGTGCACCAGGAAATAAAATTTCTGTCTGTAATTCTACCACAGGTTTTTAATCTGTCCACAGAAAAAAGCTCCATCACTCCTTTGCAAAAAGGGGATAGTAGATTCCCTCAGAAGAGAAGCAGTGGAACAGTTCTTTGCCATATTATCAGGAACAAAAGGTATTCCTACAGTATAGATTGTGCAGGGAGATGGGAAAGGTTCTACTACAACTCATGGCTCTCCCCACATTTTTCAGGGAGCAGCACTGGCATGAAAAACAAGAGCGATGCAAGCCCCAGCCCCCTGCTTCCTCCCGCAGATGTTAGCAGTTCAGGTGTTACTGCTGGGAACTGCTGCCCTCTGCTGTCAGAGGAAACAGACACAGCTCGTCAGATTTCAAAGGCATCCCGTCAGGCCCTCCTCAGCTCTGGACTTACACCTTTGTAACATGCTTGTCCCTTTCTGCAGCTCATCCCAAGGGGACTTCTGCAAGCCCAGCAGCCTACAGGGTGATTTAGGGTGACCCCATCACCTTCACTGCAGCTGTTAAAGAGTAAGGAGTGATTAACCATTAGTCCAGTGCAGATCATTTAAGTTCACATCTCCGTACAGGACTATGAATGTCAGTAGGGAAAGTGTCAGCAGATATCCTGCCACCAGCACATGATTTTGACTGTACTGAATGAATAAAATGTATGACTGCAACCACTGAGCAGCGATACTCAGTTCTCCCCTTGCCTCAGCCCTGGCAGTGCCACCATTTCATACACTATTCAGCCAGGGGAAGTCTAAGTGAATTTATAGGAATGTTCCAAAGGTGACTGAAGGCTGAGGTCTGCGTGTAAGGATACTCTGCAGCCCTCAGCAAAAAACCCTGACCACATTTACCCTGAGGTCTTTCTGTGCTCATGATTTAAAGTGTAAAGAAACACACAAGAACATACACCCTGCTTTACATGATCAGCCTGTCAGCAGCAGGACAGCTCGTGCTCTGCACAGAGCCTGCAGCAGAAGCCTCTGAACTGTCAACTCACCTGACCTCCTCACCAGCAAAGTCGAACACTTTGGTGATGGTGACTTTTCCTGAATCTTTTGGCTTCTCAGACTCTTTCGGTTTCCCCTGAAGCTTGTTCACGCTCTTCTCTTCTCCAGCCTGTGGAACATACGATGGAAGGAGAAAGCAAAACAATGCAATTCTACACTCAAGCCAAATTCCTCTTCTGAACAGCCAAGGACCCAACACAAACTTAAGGTATTGTTGTAATTTAGTCTGGTTGGTCAAAGCACATAACCCCCCCCCGATCATTCTCTACTTCTCATTATAAGTCACAGTTCAGAGTAGAGCCAAAACAAGAAGAGAGACTGTAATTAAATATAGGAACTAGCAAGGATGTGGTTCAGAGAGCAAGCAAAAGCCTGAAGTCTCAGTTTTCTCAAATCAAGCATAACCAAAGCAATAAAGCTGTCATGGTGGATTAAACAGAAATGCATTATTTTTGCCCAGGAATACATAAAAACACAATCCATCAGTAGCAGAAGTATGGCTGATCTTCAGACAGAATGGTGAAGACACTAAGCTGTTTGTCAATAATGGTTCTTAACTTGAGAGGAAAATATTTTTTTAAGCTATTTGTTAACACTGCATCTTTATTTACTGAGAAACAACTACACTGTAGTTACTAGAGTTTTAAACAGCTTGCACAAAAAAAACTCAGACCCCATTCCAGCATCAAAGGAAAAACTTCAATTCTTGCTCAAAATCAACCACATGCTACAGAGACCTTCAAAAAATACACCCAAATTGAAAGGTCCCCAAGAAGAGCCAAGGGATCACATCTCTATAAGCTGTTCCAGGCTACAGAAGAACCTTTAAAAGACAACCGCCTTCTAGCCACCTGCATGTAAAACTGGAATTGTTCAGAAATCAACTTTCCCTCTCTCCTTCTCCCTGCCCTACCTACAGCCACTCAGCTGTTCACCCAGTAAGATCCGAGGTGGGGAGAAGCACGAGGCTTCAGACCAAAGGATGCTCGTTCTAAAAGCTGCAAGCAAAGATTACACAGCCATGGCCGCCCTCCAGCTTTCCAGTTAGATAGAAGCAAGGAGAACTGTGGCCACACGTCACCAATTAAAGAGTCGAGGCTTTGTTACAAAAGATTCTTTCGGTTGGTTTGTTGAAAAAAAAAAAAAATAATAATTCCAGCAACAGAGGAAGAGCTGCGGCACCTCTCTGCTGTTTGCACACTTACACACACACAGACCCTATTACTGGAGCAGCAGCAGAGGCCCAAAAGCCTTAGGGAAGAAACGTGTCCACAAGTGTAACAGTGCCCAAGCCTCATTTCTAGTATGCATTTCACAAGGTGATTCCAAGACCAGGAAGGGACACTGCCAACTGTTAACGGGACACTGACAAGCAGCTCCAGGAATCACCCCTGCCACACTGCAGACCTCCCCAGAGGCGAGGCAGTCAGCAGCCTGGCCCATGGAGGGACTCCAAGCTTACAAAACGGATGGGGCACAAGCGAACATACCCCCTCCACAGCTCTGCCTGCTTCTGCCAGCAGCACATTTCAGCCTCAGCCCCCCACATCCCCTACGCAAAGGCCTCAGCACCTTGTCAGCTTGCGTGGCTGCTGCTTTGGGCTTCTGTCCCACGTCGCTGAGGAAGCTGGCCCAAAGCGCGTCCTCCTTCTTCTTTTCTTCCTCTTCCCGGTCTCTTTCTGACTGCTTTAAGTCCTCCTCCTCGTCCTCATTTTCCCGAGCCTCTCCTTCCCCTTTCTCATCAGCCTCGAGCACAAGGCCTCTCCTCTTCTTCTTCCTGCAAGCAGACACCAAGAAAACACACGCGGGGTGCGCGGGCGGGCAGGTGGACGCGCTCCCTCCCCGCACGGCTCAGCCCGGCGGCTCTCGGCCTCCCACAGCCCGGCTGGCAGCCCCGAGGCGCAGGCGGGCTCGGTACCTGCGGGCGGCCCGCCGGGGGCTGCTCCCGCTGCGGGCGGGCCTCGGGCCGGCCGCCTCCTCCTCCTCCTCCTCCCTCAGCAGCTCGCTCTCGTCCTCCTCGCTGTACTCCGCACCTGCAAGCACAGCCGCTCAGCCCCAGCCCCAGCCCCGGTGCCGCCGCGCCCCGCGCCGCCCCGCTGACCCGAGGGCACGTAGTCCTCGTCCTCGGCCGAGCTGTAGCCGTCCGCCGCCTCCTCCTCGCAGCCCGACATACCGCCGCCTCCCGCACGCGCGACCGCCGCCAGAGCGTCGCCTCCGCCGGCCCGCAGCGCCCCCTAGCGGGGAGGACCGCCCCCCGCGCGGCTCGCAATGCGGAGAGCAGCGAGGAGGTGGCGGTGTTGCGGCCAGAGCGTCTCACCGCCGCCTCCCCGCTTCCGCACCGCTCCCGGCGCGCTTTGCGGCCGGCAGACGTTCCCATGGCAGCCCGCTGCTGGTTGGCGGGAGGAGCCGTCCGTCAGCGAACGGCGTTTGGCGATTGGTTGAAGCGGCGGGGGGGGCGGGCCGGCGGGCGGCCGAGGGGATGGAGGGCGGCGAGGCGGGCGGCGGCGGGCTGCTGCAGCAGATCCTCAGCCTGCGCCTGGTGCCCCGCGTCGGCAACGGCACCACGTACTCCAGCCCGCTGTCCACCTTCCCAGGTACGGCCTCTCCGCCCCGAGCCCCGCCCGCCCTCCCCGAGGCCCTCCCCGGAGGGCTGCGGGCCCGGCCCGGCCCTGACCGCCGCTGTCCCCGCAGAGATGTGGTACGGCGTCTTCCTGTGGGCCCTCGTCTCCTCGCTCTCCTTCCACGTCCCCGCCGCGCTGCTCGCCCTCTTCACCCTCCGCCACCACAAGTACGGCAGGTTCATGTCCGTCAGCCTGCTGCTGATGGGCATCGTGGGACCCATCACCGCCGGCATCCTGACAAGTAGGGCGGAGGGGGGGGGGAGGCTTTGCCTGAGGCCCTGCAGCGTGGCCAGGGGAGGGAGCGGGGCCGTGAGGCGGTGGGATGGGGCCGTGGGAGATGAGCGGCTCAGGGGAGAGCTCGTGGCTCTGCAGCCCCTGAGAGGATTGCGTGGGGAGGGGGGGGTCGGCCTCTGCGCACAGGTCACAGCAATAGGGCGGGAGCTGTGGTCTCCGGTTGTGCTAGAGGTTCAGGTCGGGTATTAGGAACAATTACTTCTCCAAAGGAGTGATGAGGTGCTGCCACGGCTGCCCAGGGAGGTGGTGTTCCTGGAGGTGTTCAAGCACCGTGGAGATGTGGCACTGAGAGGTGCAGTCGGGGCATGGAGAGGCTGGGGGGGAGGTTCTGTCATCTGCGTTGTGATCTGCATGTGTTGCTTCCAGGCTGAGGTTTCCCGTGGCTCTGCCTCTGCCCGCTGGTCTGCAGAGTTTTCTCCCACTGAGCCCCATGTTCTCTCCAGTAAAATCCCTCCCTTTGTAGTGCAGCAGTACAGCTCTCGTCGCCATCTCACGGTAATATTTCTGCTTTTCCTCTTCTCCACAGGTGCAGCTATTGCTGGAGTTTACAGAGCCGCTGGTAAAAAAATGATTCCATTTGAAGCCCTCATTTTTGGAGTGGGTCAGACATTCTGTGTGGTGCTGGTTTCGTTCCTACGGATTTTGGCCACTCTCTAGCTTTCCCCAGGTGCTGGTGGTTGAAAATGGAAGGGAAGCAAAGCATCTGCCTGGTACCAGTACTGAGGGAGCGCAACTTGGATGGTGCTTTGCTGTGCACATTCTCCCCAGTACAAGGCTGTATGAAGGCTGCTCCTGCCTCACGCTGCTGGCAGGGCTCCCTGGCTGTGACAGGCAGGATCCTCCTTGCAGAACCTGGCCGGAGGGGCTGCGTGCCACACACACATGCTGGAAAATGTGCTTTCTGTAACATATGTTGCTCATATACCGACCCTAACATCCAGGTTCGTTCTCCCCCAGCACAGCTGAAGCTGTGCCACCAGTCCTGAGCGAGCACTACAGCCCGGCTCCTGCTGGCTGCTAGATGGCTGCAGCATGACCCTAAACAGAACTGCAGCCTGCTGCTGAAATTAAGATGAAAATCATTCATCTCGTTACGTTTTTGTAACGCTAAGTGCCAAGTGAAACTTTGTTTTCCTGGAGGATTGGAGGAGGGCTCTGGGAGAGACTTTGCCAACCTCCTGCAGGTGACAAATTGTAGCAACAGAGTAACTGAGCTGCTGGGGGGTGGGAACGGAGCTCCCTTCAGTCCTCGACCTCTTCCTGCTTTGCAGTGAGCCCAAAGCTCTTTTAATGTGATTTGATTTCTATTTTTTAATGAGAAATTTCCTGTTTTCTGGCCCCATCTCCCTCGTGGCTGGTCACGGTCATAGGGAGACTGGGGAGCAGCAAAAGGAAGAACCATTTTAAATGGGTGAAAGTGCAAAACTGTGGCTGAGAGCTGTGGTTATGAGCGCTGAGGCGTGGGAAATCATCAGCGTAAAATATGATCGTGGGTTTCATGAATTTCATTGCAGTTAAGCTCTTCTGAAGCTGTCCTTCCTGCACAGGAGCTGCTCGCAGGGGTGCACGGGTGCGTGCTGTGCTGTTGTACTCCTCACTCTCCTTTCAGTTGCTGAATGTAGGTGTGGTGTAACTGAGCGCCTTTGCAGGTACACAGACTGGCACGTGTAAAACTCAGCACTCTGCCTTGGTGACCGTGTCGGTGGGAACCCAGTGGCCTTTGGGGGCACAGAGGCAATGCAGTGTGTTTTAAACACCAACCCGAGAGACTTCCACATCTGTCAGCACTGAGCTGTGCAGAAGTAACCCTGGGCCATCTCCCACCGATGTGCTGGTTTGGTTTAGGAACCATGGGAACGATTCTCTGGCTGTGCTGAGCCATCTCTTGAATGCTCTTTTGCCAGCAGATGGAGAGAGTTATTTTTAAGGAGTTGGTTTTTTTTTTAATGAAATGGCTCTAAAATGCAGCCCTTTTTAATCCGGGAAATTAAACTGTGTTTTAGTTTAGGTGGATCCTTCTCCTTTGGTGGGCAAGGTTCAAACTGTTAGTAAATGCTGCTTGAAGGGTGCTGAGCACGAGGCCTGCTGTGCTGTGCTGTGCTGTGCTGTGCTGTGTGTGGAGGACCCTTCTGACAGGAGGCTGGGCTTCTCCCTCTGCATCTTTCCCTCCCCCAAACCAAAATCAGGAATAACCATCTGTTCAGATTTAGGCTGTTCCCTTCACCTCCATCCGGAGTGAGGCAAGCAGAAGAATCCCTGAGTTTTCAGCAGCTGTTGGTCAGCTTTGCTTGGGCAGAGGGATTTAGGAAGGCTGAATTCGGGAGCGCTGAGAGCTGTTGCAGTGGGCTGGGAATGTACCCTGGGACTGCAACAGAAATGGCAGTGCTGAGGTGTCAGAGAGCCCTTCTGGCCCTGAGAAACGTCACTGCTGAAGCAGGAGCTCTCCTCCCAGCTTCCTCTGTGCTGCTCTGCTTTGAGTACTTTGTGTCTCACTGGCAAGTGCAGCTGACGTGAACAAACCTTTGTATGATAGAAAGCCTTGTAAATTTTATTTTTCTACTGACTTCTAACCCTGGTGGCAATGATCAGTAAACGCTGTGGTGATCAAGGTGAGTGGAGTCGCGTGTTTCTCCTGGGGGCTGTTGGAAACCACACTCTTTTGCCATCTGTGGAGCAGGCTTTGCCTTCTCTTGGCCCTCTGCACCCCAGAACACCTGCCCGAACAATTCGCACACCGGGGTGGGGAGGCTTTATTGGCAGTAAAAGGTCAGAACGTTCTCCTGGTTTCCTCTGATCAGGACGACCGGGGGCCTCAGGTCCTGTGAGAGCGTCTCGAGCCAGGCCATGTAGAGGGAGCTGGGGCAGCGGCCCTTCCTGCCCACGGGCAGCGTGCTGCGGCCGCCACACGGCTGTGTCAGGGAGCTCCTCCTGGCAGCACCTCGCAGATTTCCCCTATAAACGGGGAACCACCGCATCCTCCCCCCTGGGGCCGGGCCCCTTCCTTGGTGCTTTCCCCCATCCCACCAGCTGGAGGGCGACCAGAACCCAAAGGGACCGTCCCTACCCTACAAGGAACAGGGTGCTGACACCTACATGGCAATGAGCGCCGCGTCCCGAGAGTAATCCAGCAAGATCTCGTTCAGCCTCACTTGTCGCAGCGACTGCGGGCGGGCAGCGGAGGTTTAGGAGACCAAAAAGATGCCTTAAAAGCAGGAGGATCCCTGCAGGCCGCCCCGGAGCTACCTTGGCTCTGTGCCTGTGCACCTCCTCGTCAGAAATCTTCCAGGGACAGCCGTGCCGCAGCTCGGTCACCCCCGCCTCGTCCTTGAAGCCGTCGTTGAGTCGGAAGGGCGCGATCAGCTCGTCGAACCTCCTGATGCTGCAAGGCAAGGACACGGTGTGCCCCCCATCCCAGCACCAGGGACTGGGGCTGCCGGGCTGGGGATCTGCACTGTGCGCAGAGCGGGGGCACGGGCAGGACGGTGTGGGCTGGGGGTTTGTTTACTGCTCCGGCCGGGGCTGCTGGTTGATGTCAGGAAGGACGTGGACCTCGTGGAAGCGCAGGCGGAATTTGCTCAGCAGGGACACGATCCTGACACAGAGAGAGGGACGGTTCCCAGAGCTCAGCCATCAGCTGCTGAGCTGGGGCACCCGCGCACGTTCCGCTCCGACACGTACGCCTTCCTCTCCTCGTCCATCCTGTTGATCTGCCCGCCAACAAACACCCGGATCTTGCATTTTCCCCACCGCTTCTTGCGCCCGAGGAGGTATGGGATGAGCAGTGTCAGCCCTGCAGGACACGGGGCATTTTTAGCTCCCTCCTGTCCTCCTGCACCGTGCGGTGCTGCAGCACACGGCAGGGCCCACCTCCGTCATCAAAGAGCCAGTAAATGTCGATGGTTTTCTTGCCCTGCTGGCTCTGGAAGATGGTGCTCGCCTGCTGCTCGGGGTCTGCTGTGCAGGGAAAGGAGGCATCAGCACAGCACCACTGTTACAGCGGCAAATGGAGCCATCTTCTTCCCAAGATGAACTCCCACCCCCCCACATCCATGGTGCCCCGTGCACAATCCTGGCTCCCCACAGTGGATCCCACGGCCGCAGGAGGCTCTGGGCAGCCCCGGTGAGCACTGACCTGTGCTGGGCACTGCTCTGCTGCCAGTCCCATTCCCATCAGGATGCTCTGCTGCCCCAAAGGCAGGGTTAGCTGTGGAGGGAGAAGAGCACGGGCACGTCCTGCCCTGGTTTCAGGGCACCAGTCCCCACCACCAGGACGGTCCCCAGCACTGCGCATCCGCGGCACTCACTGTGGGCTTGTGGAACTCGGGAAACATTCAGCCCTTCCCGCAGGCGCAGCAGGCACACGCCATGCTTGAAATCAAAGGCATCGCTGGAAGGAAGGAGGAGGCAGCTGATGGTGGCAGTCCCCCCCCCCAGACCGCCCCAAGGTGGGGACACAACAGCACGGCTCCACTGCCTGACTCAGAGAGGCACATGGAGCCGCAGGGTGCCGGCACAGCGCGTACTGCAGGATGCCCACGTAATCCTCCAGGCTCTGAGGCGTGGCTGCCTGCCAGTCCCTCTTGTAGCCCAGCGCGACAATGTTGGGTCTCATCTTCCCCAGGCCGGCAGCCTTCGGGAAAAGCAATGGGAGCAATGGATTCCCACGTGAGGCGCTCACAGCTGGCACCGCGTGCCCCAAGCTGGAGCTGCCATGGTCGGCTTGGTCACACCTGAAGCAGCATCTGGACGCCACTCCTCAGGTCTTCAGCAAGCACGTCGGTGTAGAAGGCCTTGATCTTCCTCTTGAGGAGCCACCTGGTGTGGCCATCTGACGCCTGCCGGGCCTCGGGCACCTTCTGCTTGCGGGGGCCCTGGGGGAGCAAGGAGGGGGCACAGCTGGTTGGCCGCTGTCCCTGTCCCCATGCCGGTGCTCCGGGCACCAAGGAACTCCAGCTCCCTTTGCTCCCAGCTATTGGCAGAACCTGGCTTTAAGCACAACACGAATTTTGGTTTATCAGCCTCAACTCTGCTGGTGTTCCAGCAGCATGGGCTGGTGACAGTGACACCGGTGCTCTACCATCCGAGGAGCACTGGTCCCCCACGATAAGGAACCGAAGGAGCATGACGCGGCCTGATCTTTTCCTTCCTTGGGAGCACTCACCATCAGCACGTTGCCGCAGATCATCAGGCTGAGGTTCTTGGTGAAGGTGCCCACAAAGTCCACCAGCGCTGGGCGGAAGTTGGGCGGCCCAGTCAGGACCAGGCACTGCGGTCTGATGGGAAGGAGAGGACAGAGTGTGCGGCAGAGAGGACGTGGGGTTCGGGGTGCAGCCTGTCCCCTCTGTGATTCTCCAGCACTGAGGCCGTGGCCATGGCTGTGATCCCATCTTGGCTTTGTGGGGGAGCCTCTGTTCCCCTCCCTCCCAGCTCTGATCCAAGCCCTCTTGCCTGTAGTTCTTGATGTGCTCATCCACCTCGCTGAGTCCCACCGAGTAGCTCAGTGCCAGGTTGTAGGAGCTGGCTTGCATGGAGGAGCCCCAGTTGACGTCTATATGGAGGGGATGGATTGGCAATGAGCACCGAGGTATCTGGGGGATGCGGGGCCCTCCCTGCAGCCACCACACACCTGGTTTCTTGTAGAGGACGTAGCCCAGAAGGAAGATGACGATGCCGACGGCGACGAGGGCTGCCCACCAGGTCAGCAGGAACATGATGACCACTGAGATTGCGGCACCAAAGAGCGCAGCCCACTTGCTGTAATACCGAAAGGAGGGTCTCCACCCTGCACACAAACACAGACAGTGGTGCCGCCTGCTCCCCTCACCCCACAGCCACAATGGGTCCAGGGCCGCTGCCCACCTGGGGAGTTGGTGATGGACGCATGGAAACAGCTGAAGTTGATGAGTGCATAGGAGCAGAGGAAGAAGTTGGAGATGATGGGGGCAATGGCGTTGAGCTCGGCTGCGGGAGGAGGACAGGGCAGAGCATCAGCTGTGTGCCGGGAGCGAGCCATCCAGGCACGGCGGGAGGCACCCACCGATGAGGATGAAGCCGACGGCGATCACGTAGGTGAGCATGTAGCCACGGATAGGCTCGCTGTTCTTCCCGTAGCCCTTCCCAAAGAAGCCAATGAGAGGGTAGAGCTGGTCCTTGCAGAGGCACTGCGGGGAGAAAGGGGTGACAGGTGCAGGGATGTCCCATCCTGTCACCTAGGGACAGAGAGAGGGACAGGGACAAGGACCAGTGCTCACCTGGAAGACTTTGGGTGCCGAGACGAGGCAGGCCAGTGCTGAGGAGAGGGTGGCACCAAAGATTCCAGCCGTGATGAGGGGACCGAATCCCGACACCATGCTCATGCTCTGCCCAAAAACCCAATGGTCAGGACGCTCTCTGCCCCCAGCACATCACCCTGCACCCTTAACCTCAAAGATTTCCAGCCCCCATCCCACTGCCTTCAGTAATTCCATTGACATTACCCAGCTGGTGACATCCAGCCACATCCAAAAACCCGAGCAGAAGTTCTCTAAGCACATCCCCAGTGCAGAGCCTGAATGCAGCACATCCCCAGGCGCACCTGGTAGTAGTTGCTGAGCCCGTACCGGCAGCTCTGCCGCTGGGTGCAGTCGGTGAAGTTCCAGCCGTAGCTGCAGCCCAGTCCCTCACAGCCCGGTGAGCCCACGGCCACGCTGTCGTTCAGGCTGCCCGAGGCATCCCGAAGCACGCAGGCACCTGTGGGGCACGGCTACATGCACGCCTCACTCCTGCACCACCCCCAAAGACACAGGGGCTGCTCCTGCTGCCCACCGCCCTGCTTAGAGGGGGCTCAGCCCACCACGCTCACCTATCGTGGCCGACAGCACCAGGTAGGACACCGTGGTCCAGAAGATGGCCATCAAGGTGCCCTTGGGGATGGCCACGGCAGGGTCCTGTCCGAGGGGGTCGCAGGGAGATGCTGGGCTGTTTTCCAGGGGCCCCCAGTGATGGTTTTGTGCCATCTGAATTTCATGGGCCCCCAGTTCCCCGTCCTGAGAAGCAACAGCTCAGGGAGGGCTGGCGAAAACCTACCTTCAGGTCACCAGAGATATTGGCTCCGGCCAAGATGCCAGTTGCCGACGGGAAGAAAATGGAGAACAAACCGAAGAAGGAGCCCTCGGGTCCGCGCCAGTTGGGCACAAAGTTCTGGGCAAAAATGTCAGCTGAGGGGGAAGCAGAGAAGCATCCCCATCCGCCCGGTGCTCTCACCACCTCTTCCAGCTCCGGCATCGCAGCGCTGGACGGAGGCAAACCGCTGCTGGAACACAACCCCAGCTCTCATCATCACTCTTTGTCATGGCCCCGTCCTGCGGCGAACCCACCTCTGTAGCTGAAGAAGCCCTTTGCTTGCTTCTCGGCACTGGCCGGGATCACCGTCCCCACCAGGTAGTTTATGAAGGACACCAGGATGACCAAGAAGAACAGGATCTGGGCCTGGGGGGGCAGAGAGGAGCAGGCAGCTTGGCCAGGCCGCAGCTCGCGTCGCTGCACGAGGCCGCGGTACCTTCGCCTCCCACTCCATGCCCGCCAGCGAGATGCCCAGCAGCACGGTGACGGTGAGCACCCCGATGATGCGGATGTCGTTGGTGGGGTCCACGATCAGGGAGTTGTGCTCCTGGGGGAGGGGCACCGTCACCAACCAGGAAACCGAATTCCCCCAGCCCACCGCCGCTGCATCCGTGAGCTGGAGGAGCTGGCGGTTGGTGATTGATGGTGGACTCCGCTTGGGTGGGAGGGGGTGAGGGCGGATTTGGGGCCGCATCCTCACCTGCAGCAGATCCCGCACGGTTTCGGCAAAGCCCACTGTGTGCATGGCCACGGCCACCGCGTTGGCGAAGGCGAAGATGAGGCCGATGGAGCCGCCCAGCTCCGGCCCCAGGCTCCTCGAGATGAGGAAATAGGTGCCTCCTGTGCGCAGAAACCCCACGGGGAAGGTTTGGGGGCAGTCACCTCAGGGGTGCTGCGAGGGACCTGGCAGGGACACGCTACCTGACTTCACTTTGCCGTTGGTAGAAATGGCAGAGATGGACAGGCCGGTGATGGTGGTCACGGTCACAGACATCAGGATGATGAGCCATGTCAGGGCTGTGGGAGAGGACAGATCGCACCCGCCGGGCTGGGCACTGCCAGCAGCCCCCTCAGCCTCCTCCCCATGCCTGCTGCCATCGGTCCCCACGGGCACCCACCGATTCCTGCCTGAGCTGTGATCCAGGGCAGGCGCAGGTAGAGGATCACACCCCAGATGTTCAGCATGCAGCGAATCTGTAGGCAAATGGGAACACGGCCGTGAGTGCGGGCACCTTGGGACAGCCAGGGCTGTGCTGGGTCTGCTGGCCTCCAGCTGACAACATGGCACCAGGAAGGGCTGGGAACCATGTGGGCAGAGTGTGAAAAACAGAATCACAGGCGCTGGAAAACACCTCTGTGGTCATCTAGTCCAACTGTCAGCCCATGACTGCTAAACCATAGCGTCACAGAACCATTGAGGCTGGGAAAACCTCTCAAGGACCCCCAAGCCCACCCCCACTGCACCCACTGCCCGCGTCCCTCAGTGCCACATCCCCACGGCTCTGGGGCACCTCCAGGTGACCCTTCCCCTCTGAGCAGCTGTCCCTGTGCCTCATTGCTCTTTGGGAGAAGAAACTGTTCTTAATATCCCACCGGAACCACCCCTGGCACAACATGAGGCCATCACCTCTCATCCCACAGATACATAGGGAAAAACGCAATGCCGCAGTGATTGGCCGCCGACACAGGGCACTCACCATCACACCCTTCACCCACCCGAAGCGGACGGGCTCTGGTGCTGAGGCCCTGCCTGGCTCTCCAGCCTCCTCCTCAGCGCTGGGGAGGCCGTTGCTGCGCTGCGGGTCAGGCAGTGGCACACGGAGGTGTCCGGGGTCAGGCTGCGGGACAGAGAGACGGGGCTGAGCGCAGATCCACCCCGGCACGAGTGCAGCCAGCAGCCCCTGCACCAGGCCCTTACCTTGAGGATGGAGTGGAGGTCTGCCAGCGACGGCCTTCCCCGCCCGGCCTCACCCACTCCCCTGCTGTCGGCATAGTGCTCGTAGGCGGGCACCACGTCCACCGTGTTGTAGCCAAAGGTCCTGGTGCAGAGCGAGCCGCCCGAGAGCTGAGTGCCCTCGCAGCCCACTGCCTCCTCAGCACCCAGCAGCGTGCTGATGGTGAAGCGGCCGCTGCAGCGCGGCGGGGGCTCAGCGCATGGCAGCTCGGCCATGGTGGCTGCACGGCTCCCACTCGTGGTGTTGGGGTCTGGGATTTATACCCGGCAGAACCAAGCACGGCCCCACAGCGCCCGGGGGTATCCGAGTGGCTGGAACCACCCCGAGCTGGTCAGGGGGAAAAAATAGCTGGAGGGGACATCAAAACTGCTGTTATCAGCATCGCTGGCTGCCGGTGCCCGATCGCGGCACTGATAACGGATTTGAGATTAAGTCCCAAGGACAGAGCGGCAGAGAAACGCGGCAGTTTTCCATAACAAATCCGGGTGGGAACTGAATGTTCCCGGGTGGGGGCCGGAGGTGAGCTCAGTGCTGTGCCCCTCTGCCCCTTCCCTGTGGCACTGCCCCTGAGGATCCCCTAAACCGCAGCTGTACTGCTGCCGGAGGAGCTGAGCTGTGCCTGGAGCTGAACCACAGCAGAGGGGGAACTGGGAGCCCTGGGGTGGAGACCACTGTGCCAAGCAGGGAGGGATGGGGGGCTTTCACACGGGGCTCAATGTCACATGTGCACTTCAATCTGCAACAGATAAGATCGCAGAAGACAGCTACCAGGGCAGGCAATAAAGTCAGGGCAGCGCTGTGGCCCATTGCAAATTCAGCCCGCTCACTTTGCGAGTTCATGGAAAATTTGGGCAGTCCGGCCACTGCCTCTGGTGGCCCTACACACTTGCACGGACATCTCAACCTGCTCTCTGAGGACTGGCTCTGCTCCCCATGCACTGTGTGCCTGCGCAGATGCCATCCTCAGTCCCACCTCACCCATTCCTGCGACACAGGCACCAACACAAACAGCACTGCACCGACACCTCCAAGCAACACCTTTATTTCAGAACCTCATTACCCCGTCAGAAAACACACGGCACAAATCAGAGCCTCTCCGTGGTCAGGCGCGGCAGCGAGATGCTCCAGGAGAGGCACAGAGGCTCCAGGAGGCGAGCGAAGGAAGTGGTATGATGCAACCCTGGTGTAGTGAAATAGCCGGATAGTAGGAAGCGCTTGCTGTCGGCCTGATTCACAACACCAGCTGCAGCAACAATACCCGGCCGTCCCGCGGCGTCCCAGGGGCTGCAGGCAGACGAGGAATGCTCCGCGCCTCTCGCGGCCGCTGAACACACCAAACCAACCTTAATCCAGAATGTGGAGGACGGCTCAGTGCTCCCCAGGTGGATCCTTTTACAGTTTGTCACAGCAGAGGTCCCTGTGCGCCTTCAGGGGCAGGACTGAGCCCCCACCTGCACAGGAGGAACCTGCAAAGAGAAGAGAGACGGTTATCAGTGCTCCCACCTTCCAGCACCCTGAAACCCCCCGCCAACCTCCGTCCCACAAAGGACAGATGCCAGCACACAGACAGCAGCAGACCAAGCCCCGCGCCCACCCAGAGCTGCAGGGCTGCAATCAAAGCACTGTGGTTCGCTGAAACCTGGTGGTGCTGGGGAGAGACAGCGGTGTGCTTGCTGGCACATGTTCAGATCCTGCAGAAGGAAATCAGCAAATGATCCTGAATTCACCTTACACAAAGAGAGCAAAGTCACATCCTCATCATACAGCGGGCCGGGAATCAGCAGCTGCCAGCACTGCCCACCACGAGGTGTCCAAGCAGCTGCACACACAATGGGCCCCTGAGGAGCTGGAACCATCATGGTGAAGAGTGCCTCCAGCAGCAGGACAGCCCCTGTGTGCTCCCAGCCATCGCCTGGCCCCACCGGGACATGGATGACAGTGGCCTGGGACAGGGCACGAGGAAACACTGCTCACAGTAACTGCATTCAGGAAATGGAGGTCGCTCTCGATGTCCTGACACTGCAAAGTGAGCGCTCCTCCTGCGGGAGCTGTGGGGGACAACGTCTTCCAACACTGCTCCAAACCACACATCAATTCTTAACGTCCCAAGAAAACCCCTCGGGCAGGTGGCAGAAGGACAAGGAGGAGGCTGCCTGCTCACACGGTCAGGGCAGGAAGGCACTGAGGTTACCAACCCCGCAGCAGAACGTCCGGTGGTCGGACGCAGGAGGAAGCAGGTTTTTCTTTCCAGAAGAGCAAGTCCTTAAGCACAACGCTGGATGGTGTGGGGTGGCATGAAACAGTGGGAGCTGGAAGACCACGGGGTGCTGTCTGCAGCAAAGCAGCATACACGCGTCAGCAGCGAGCTCAGCGTGCAGGGGAGGAGAGCCAGGTGGTCGCAGCCAGCTGGGATGCAGAGCTGGAGCGTGGGAGGACGGTGTGCTGCAAGGCACCACCTGCACAGATGGGAGAAGGAAGCACAGGGCAATCAGAAGCTAAATACTACAACTTCCCACAGCACCTCTGTCCATCCCTCAGCCCCTCGTGTCATGCATGCGGCAGTGCTGGACCTTGACATGCCACACAGGTCCCAGCACAGTGGGTCCCTGTGGCTGGTTTCCTTGGGCAGCGCAGCACAGAAACATCTTCCTGGCCTTCAGAATGAAGCACAGAACACAGCTCAGCCTGAAAGGGGCTGAGGACAGGCATACAGCCCTTCTGAGAGGTCAGTAGGTGCAAGGCTGGAAACGAGCGTGCCAATGAGCAGCACAGCAGAGCAGAGGACAACAACAGTCCTTCCAGAACGGGCCTGGCAGTGCTGCCCCTCTGCTGGGGTCAGAGGCTGCCTGAGGACAGGCACACAGCCTGCCATGAGAAAGGACATGCTGCACAATGCGCTCCTGAGCCCGTCTGGCTTCGGGGCTCCCCATGTCACTGTCCTGCAGCTGCTCCAACCTTCACCAGGCTGCAGGAGTGCTCGGTGCCATGTGCAGACCCCAGTGGTGCTGCCGGGACCCCCAGCACCCCCAGCTGCTCGTACATGTCCTCGGGGGGATGGCACGCTGGCCCTCTGCTTCCTGTCCAGTAGGTCAACTGAATTCACACTACAGAAGTTTTGGTAGAAAGATAATTAGGAAGTTGGTCAAATATCCCCTAGTGCAGGTTACACTTATGGCCATACTGAAAAAAAGAACAAAGAAATTAATTGTCTCCCACAAGAATGCAATGTGCAGTTGTTGGAATCAGCTCCTGCTCTGCTGCCTGCTCTGTGACCAGAGGTGCACGTGCTCTCATATCCCAGCAACACAAACAGAGTGAGGGCAGAGGGACAGCCGTGCAGAGGGCTGCGTGTGTAGGGAGCACCAACTCGGCTGACACCAAACACCTCCACTGAAACAAATCTGCTTCCAACCCCAGCTGCTAAAGCATGAGCTCCAGGATCTGCAAAGCCATGTCGATCTGGGGCAGCTGAACCCTCATGAAGCACACAGAGCTCACCTGCACCACGGACATCCCTCCACACAAGAGAACATTATGGGGTGGATGGCAGCTCCTCAGTCACAGGGGTAAAAGACAGATTTTCAACACGACATGCACAGAAAAGCCAAATGCCTAGGATTTTCCTGGCTGTATGTAGAGCAAACATCAAATCCAAGGCCTACCCCTGCGATACAAGTCGCCCATCTCCCTCCCTGCAGCAGAACTGACTTTTCTCTATGCTTACTCTAGAGGATGATTTCATAAATATAAACCAATTAAAGAAAACGAATTAAAAAAAAAATAAAAACACAAAAGAACAGCTAAAATGAAAATGTCAAAAACAAATAGAAATCAAAGAAATTTATTTCCATCAACAAAAATACAGGATACAGAACGGCACTGGTCCCAGCCCCGAATGCACTACCGACAGCCCAGGCTGCGGAGCCCTGAGCCAAAGCTTCTCTGCTAATTCATAAGGACCTCCATTTGCACCAGTCTTGCATTCGTGTCTCCAGATGTTCTGTAAGGGATCATTCCAGAAAACGTTATCAGTGCACGAGCTTGAGATCGCAGTTGCTGCAAGACAGAAAAACAAGGAAGCGATTTCAGTATGCAGGAGTGCTGCAGCCCAATGGAAGGTGAGGCAGACGTGAGCCAGGCACTCAAAAAAGGAGCTCAGCCTGAAAGCACACGCCCTGCAAACAAACGAGCAGTGCCATGTGCACCCCAAAAGGAAACAAACCAAGTGCTGCTAGGGCTGTGTGCCCAAAGCAACCCAAACCTCTCCTTGTGCCCCCACATGGCTACGTAACAGCTGAAGGAATCCAGGAATCCTTTTCATTTGATTCTCATTTGTTTGCTCAAGGGAGGATGAATACCTGGAGCTGCAAACTGATGCTGACCCAACAGTTAAAAGCATCCAGCACAAGTTACAGAACCGAGTTACCACCTAGTTAATGCAGACGTACTGCCTAACTCACAAGTCTGTTTGGAAATTAACTCTTTCAGTTTCAGTGAGAGTCAACATTTCTCTGCTGCTGTTTCCAAGTCTGCCTGCACAGGTTGTGTCACCCACTTCTCAAAGTGGCAGATGAAGACAGCACAGCAAGTTGTCTGGTTCCCAATTAAATATTAAGAGGCAAAAACTCTCACAGTGACTGACAGGGCTTAGGAGCAATGTAAATTACTCTTCTCTTTGCCTTTTTGGTAGCAATGATATTGGAGCCAATCTACTTTCAAAAATCAAAGCACCACGGTGAGTTGCAAGCAGCAGCACTTGGGGAAGAAAGAACAGAGGTTAAGAGCGGCCTGGAGGTCTCAGTGTTCCATTGGCTGTAATTAGTTAATGAATGTGAAAGTCACTTGTGATTTAAAATCACTACAAATAAACCTGAATTGCATTCCTTTCGAGACCTAATTTTGCCACCAAGACAATGCCCTTGGGCTGCCCTGGAGAGCTGCTCACCCCAATGGGGTCGGGGTTGAGGGCACGCTGCTGCTGTCATGCCCTGGGGCAGCACTGGACCAGCACTGCAGCCTGTGCTTGCTGCAACCTGTACCTGAGATCTGACAACATACATCAGGCCAAGAGGGACAAGGCTATGCTCTCTCATTCCCTAAGCCAATTAGTGTGTGTGTGTGTGTGTAAATATATATGCAATCGAAAGACTCAAAACACAGCCTAGGTAATTTCACTGTGAAAAAGCATACAAACCCAGCTCTGACTCCAAACCCACCAGTTTCTAAGTACAGCATATTTCATCTTTGAGATGGAATAGGAAACATTTCAGCAGAGGGGCTCTGGAGGTGCCATTCCTCTCCATGTCTGAAGTTCCTTCATTTCTTCCCACCTCCCAAAACCTCCCAGCTGTTTCCCAGGCAGAGGAACTGGGCCAACCTCAACTCCTTGCTCTCATATTGTTAGAGGGAATTCCGCAGGGTAAGAAACCAAGGGAACATGCTTTACTTCGTGCCCTACCTTCCATGATCCCTCCTGGCATGACAATCACACCTCTGAGCACAGGGGCAGCCAGGCTATGTTCCCCCTGAGCTAAGCACAGTCCCACAAAACAAACCCCATGTCCTCTGCTCCCTTGTGCCCACAGCTGGGAGGTCCCACCACCAGGACAGCAGCATTTAGAAACACCACTTTCATTTATACTGAAATGTACAGATGAAAGGCATTTCCACAGATGACAACCTGGGATACAGCTGGCTGAGGCTGAGATTTAACTCCTCACTTGTAAGTCAGGATGAGCGCTTTGGCCTCGGTTTTCAAGCAACTGTGGCAGCTCTAAGGTGGTAAGAAATACAAGGCCAGACCCCAGGACAACTATGCTGAGGACACTTCTGCTTAACAGTGTTGATGGGTGATGGCCCACAAACCTGCCTGCGTCCCATAAGCGATGTTATAAGAGATCCCCCTGTTGTGTGTCCCATCAGCACGTGGGGGAATGCTTCAGCACCAAGTGTTAAGTCAAACCCACCTCAGTCAGCCATTTAAACCAGGCAGTCAGATCAAACACCACAGTGCCCAAAAGCCATCTGCTCTGCTGGGGAAACAGCACAACAATGCTGGCAAACCACTACCTTCACCCACCAAGTGGAGATACCTGAATGTCTTGGCATGCTGCCTGAGGACACTTAGAAAATAACTTCTCATTGTCACTATGGAAACCAGCCAAGCAGAGGAATGAAGTGTCTTTCCCGAGAAATAACTTTTGCATGAAATGAAATGCACCAATGAAAGAGGTGGAAATTATGTGTTTGACAATAGCTCAATTGCTAAGGGAACAATGTCAGCCATCCTAGAGACAGCACTGCTCACATCTGCTAAACACCGAAGAGCCTACTAGGAAGGAGACTGTTTATTTCTTCTTGCTAGGAGGTGGAGGTATATCGTAGTATATTTTCAAGACGTTTAGAACAATATCCTTTCTTTCTACATAGTTAAAAGAACTAGTCTCAGGACAAGTTACTGAAAAGGCCCACTGTTTGAGAGCAAAGACCGACAGAGATACACAGTTAAAGCCCCATCCTTTGAAAGATGGAAAAAGGAACTGGGAAAACTTGTCGGACAGTGAGAGTTATGTATTATCTTACCGAATCTCTGTCTTCTATTACCCGCTGGGGCCTGCCAGGAGTGGCAGGGCTTGTGCCTTTCATCCTCTTGTACTGGGTGAACAAAATATTCATGGTCGCAAGCAGTACCTCAGATAAATTGTGTCTGATCTACACAAAGGAGGGAGAAAGAGAAGATGTTGAGAAAAGAAAAAAAAAACAAACAAAAAACAATGCTATCAGCAGTCCTAAGAAGATAATTTTCCAAGGTTTCCAGAAGCACACTGTACAGCCTGAGGACTGCACAGTCTTGCTCACAGTCACCAGTACTGCACTCGTTGCTGCACACAAGCAAACCAAAAGAACTGACAGCAAGTCTTTACTTTGCACAGTTGCTCAGTCTAAGGCTGCTGCAGATTTGCCTGACACTCTCCAATTCATTTCCCAGATGAGAGCAGCTTGTAGAAAAGCTTCTCTCAATTTAGTGTGATGCACAATAAATGAGATTTGGGGAGCAGAGGCAATCATCAGCATCAGGAGCCAGGTGTTGTACTGCAGAGGTGAATCTAACTCAGCAAGTTCGGAACGAGTCAGATCTGCAGGTTCCTTCTGCAAAGCGGAGATAAAATTTCCTAGCACAGACTGCAGCGCTCCGAAGAACAGCATTATGGGGAAAGAGCTGCAAGCCAAGAGTCTACTTGCATGAATGCAAAATAATTCCATCCTATTTCAATTTAAAGAATAAGAATTATGAGATTATCAGGTTTTAAGATACTTTCAACAAGGGAAAAGTGTTTTGGGAACTAAGAACAAGAGGCATTACTTACTTCATCGCTGAAATTCCTGAAGGCAGCAACTCTCTCCTCCACGCAGTCCTGGCTGAGAGGCACAAGCTTTAAGCGCTCAATAATCTTCAAAAGGAAAAGCACAAATCAGGGCAGATAATCAATGTCCTGTATGTTATATACTATTAAAGTACACTTCTGAAGTGTTAATGAAATGCTTCTAATTCCATTCAAGAGAAATCATTTCATTGTTATTTACTGGCTTATCTCTTCACTTGACTCAGTGGGAGAAATATCTTCAGAAAGATCTCCCTGATTGTTAAACAACAAGAAATACATTTTAAAACTCCTATAGCACTTCTAATTCATTCAGTCTAAGTCTGTATTTTAAGTGACGTTATGAGACTTCCTGGGCTTTCAAGGGCATTAGGAAGGCTGCACTTCAGACAGAACTCTTTAAACTTACATCAAAGGCCCTGTCAATGTGACCGGCGTGATATTCATCAAAAAACGTGATTAAGTCTAGCAGAAGGTAGAACGTGGAGTCAATGGATTTCTTTGCACTTATCCCCTGAGCTTTGTACCTGAAAGAAATTATTTTACAATTTTATTGTGCAAAACGGCAACCATGCTTAGAAGCATGCACTTGCAACTCTTGGAAGCGGAGACATCAAGCACAAGGACAGAAGGCATCTAACAAAGGACAGCTTCAGCTTTCCTTAACTAAGAGGCAGAATTTTCACGAGTTTTGGCTTTTCTTAAAAATCCTTTTATTCACTCTTAATTTTCCACCAAATCCTGAATTTGTTTCCTTTTGAATGCATAAACTTTTCATATTCGTGCAGAAAATGGTGACACCAACTGGAGGCAAGTACCAGCCTGCCTAACACTGCTTTACAGCAGATGATTCCCCAGCACAACTGCCTGCTCCAGGCAAGAAGTTAAGATGCAAGAATGGATTGAATGCTGCGTGCTCTTCTCCTGCCAGGAGGTGACTGAAAGCTCCATCTCAGACCACACGTTTGATTTTCCTTCATATCTGCTGAGTGAGGCACTCACTAAGCCAGTGTGGCAGCAATCTCTCTGTTTCTAGCCTCCATCAGTGAAGGATCAGCTGAAGGAGGGGACTGGCAAATGTCACCTGTCAAAAGAAGAAAGGCATGGGCCTCTGACTGAAATCAATACGTTCTCACATCTACCTGCCCAGCCTGGGAACTGCAAGCTTGCCTGGTTTATTTTATTTTATATCAGAACATTTCAGGAAATGCAGCAAGACATTTCTCCCAGGTACCTAGATTTTGCCTTAGTAAAACATGAGAATTGTCCATGGCAATCACTGTGACAAGAGACATCAAAAGAAGATGATTAAACAAGTCCCAAAGCTATTTTGCAATTTCTACCTTTCAGAGCAGCTTATTATTCCTACCTCGTGGCTGCTAATGAATCTTGAGCACAGCTGTCTCTCAGGCACGTACCCCAATTAACACACTGACACTGCAGATGATACGCCTTTTAGTCGTTTGCACCTCTTTCTTTTTCAAACACCTCGCTGCACGACCTAAGTAACAGCTTGTGGAAACATAACCCATTCTATTTAGTGCTCCTTAATAGACTGTCTCCCAGCTGGTAATCCTGCAGACCTCTTTTCCTGATCCACCTACAGGAAAAAGCTTCTCGACACATTTACCTGGCATGCCACTGAAGATTACCTTTCTGACTTCAGCACTTCGAGCACTGAGTTCTGACCTTTTTTCTGTCTTCCAAGACCAGCCTGACCTGATGGGTGACATCTAGCCCACGGCATGGGGTTGGAACTGACTGATCTTCAAGGTCCCTTGCAACCTCTGTAATCCTATGATTCTATGACTCCTGAATACACTGTTGCAGGTGCAACAGAAGCAGAAACAAAAACAGATGCTAACACCTGCTGACTGACCCAGGTCAGGTCCTGTCTCATTTCTTACCTCTCAGCAATAGAATGGGCCATGTTCTTCAGCCGCTCTTTGTTGGACTGGGGAGTGCTGATCTGCGGCACGATGGGACTGAGGAGCTTGTTCATCAGTTCTAAGACTTTGTCAGGGTTCTGTTGACATTAAGGTTATACACAAATAAAAGCAGCAAGGCAGAACTTTAAAGTCACTGTAAAAGCAGGAAGGTTTTATCCAGTGATGCCCAGTGCAACCTCAGAGATGCCTCCCTCCCCCAGACAGTCAGCGTCACTTCAGCTGTAAGCAACATAATGCTGTTAGCTCATGTGAAAGAGTGCTGAATAAAGAATCAAGCACTATTTCATTCTTCTCTAAGACACCGGCCACTGCTGTAACCCCCTTTTCTCAAATATATTTCAGAAGGAAATGATTCCGATCATATATTTCATTGGAAAGCCCAAATACTTCAGAGTTCAGTTCAATATATATTACATCTGAAAAGCACACTCCAGGTAACATCACTGTCGAGGATAACATCATGCACGGGGAAATCACCTCAAAAGTTGACACTGATCAAGAACCTGAGATGTCTCAGATCACAGTGAGCTGGAAAGCAATCTATTCAGGTTAACTCACTGAAAGCCTTTATAAGCAGCCAAAGACTCCGCTCCAACAAACTGCAGAAACA
The DNA here is from genome assembly GCA_023055505.1 of Callipepla californica brunnescens. NCBI lineage: Eukaryota > Metazoa > Chordata > Aves > Galliformes > Odontophoridae > Callipepla > Callipepla californica. The sequence goes on along the minus strand of JALIRH010000016.1, from coordinate 119,028 downwards.
GTCTACTGGAACTGGAACAAAGTAAATCACTAAGATTCTACCTAATCACAAGAAACATGCTTAAAAAAACATGGGGAATCAGGTACTTATTTAAGGCATCACACAGGAGATATTTACCTTTGCAAGGTCGTATAGTTTTGCTGCTTCTTCAAACAATCCTTTATCTTCTGCTGCAGATGCCACTTTGTTAATAATAGGTTTTGTGTCACTATTAAACTTGTCTATCACACCAGGCTACAGAGATGAGACAAAACAAAAGAGAAATCAGAACACTTATCGTTCCTGAACATTCAGCCCAGGCAATGAATATTTTACATGTTGGATTATGATGAGCATGGCCTATACATTTCCATGGGAACACACAAACGAGCCATGTTAAAAATACAAAGAGCTCTTGAGAGAGAGACTTCCTCTAAAATGGAATCAGCACTGATACATCTGCAGCTCCTAATTTATGACCCAGGCAACAAGTCATATGCAAAACCACTTTAATTTGCTGATGACACATTACAGAGAAGAACACAAAGACAACTTCCACGGATAACACACCATGGTCTCCAGGGATGTCATGGGTGCCTGCAGGCTTGACAGGTAGCAAGTTACATTGTACACCGGCAAAAACGTCTCACAGGAGTTTTAAATGAAACAGTAAGCGTAAGGAGAACACAAAAGAGAAAAATGCAAGGATTACCTAGAAAGCATTTTCCTGCAGTTAGGGATGTAAAAAACCCCAAAATCTTCTTGCTTATATAATCTTATGTTTTAAAACTAAGACTGCTAAAGTCTGGTTTCACAATAAAGAAACACAAGAATATAGTTACATTTGAAAAAAACAGACCACAATCGGGCACATTCTGTGATTCTGTGAAACAGGATTCTTTGCTAATCTAAAAACTATCCATCTTGCAAAGATCTTGAAAAGTAATTGCTAGAGATTACTGAGTTATCCTGCTCTCGTGTGCGCAGTGCCATTGCTTTGAAACTGACAGAGGAAATTTGCACTTCAGTGAAGCTACCCAGTGAGATTTATGCCTGCAGTTACAGCCTCAGCCCATAGGGATAGAGCTCGTGCTGCCTGACCTGCATCCTGAGGGATCTGATACTTGAAAAAACAGTATTTATTCAAACACAGCAATAATTTGGGCCGATGATAAACAAAGAAAAGCCAATCTCATCATTAATTTGGAATACACATGCAATTTGTAGTTTTTAGTATCGAAGCAAATATCAACTCACCTTTCGACTGCCGTCGTTTTCCAGCTTTCCGAGAATCATATCAAACTGTATCCACGGAGATGTCAAGCAGGAAAAAAGGAAACAAAAGCAGAGGTGAACTGAACATATTTCACAACACCTTTACTAAGTACTAAGATACAGTCAATGGTGAATGAAAAACAATGACTGATATCAAAATTACAATCTGTGTGTAAGTAATGCAGAAAAAGACTCCATTAAATATCTTTGATGTACTGTCATTGTGAGGAAAGCACAAACATACCTCTCTGCTTTCAATTACTAGTTCACTAACACAACGCAAGAACATATTCTCTCCTTGGCTGTCCTTCTCATCCCTACAAAAGAAGGAGGAGGAGGGCTCTGTTTACAAGGATTTCTCAGGTAACAGCTAAGCAGTATCATCAGCAAAACATTTAGAGAGACGTACGGGTTCCCACCTGAGAAAGTAAAAATACTGCAGAGCTTCTCTTGGATCCGTGGATTCAAATTTACGGGTGTAGAGCATCAAAAGCCGCACGAAGTTCAGACGCCTGACACCAGGGGGGTCACCAACCTCGTGGCTCACTGCAACGTCAGAAGCAATGCTATTGGAGTTAACTAACGTTAGGAGACTTGAGATTTCCTTCTCAAATTAGTCAGAATCACAATCCAGAGCTCTAGTGTAACTAAAACAATTAGCTTGTAGGACACTGTGCTGGTAAACATTGCTTGTCTGGCCAGTTACATAGAGCTGCAGTGTCTACAGCGTATTATCAGGACTCAGAAAATCACAGAATCACAGAACTGTAGGGGTTGGAAGGGACCTTTAGAGATATTCCTTCCTGTAAACGTGCAGAACTTACATAGTTGTGCGCTCTGCCCGGAAGACTTCAGGAGCAATTTCAGCTCAAACAGAACCAAAGCAACATGAACAGCATGACAACGCAGGCGCTCTGTCCGAAACAGGAAAGCAATTGCAGCTTCAAACTGTGCTGTCAAGAACAATACTTGGAAGTAGAGGAAAGGCTGCTGGTTCACTGCAAAATGTGATTCACCTGAGAAAACAAACACACACACTCAGAGCAGGTGAAAAGGACTCTGCACTCAGAGGCCACTGACAGTGAACACCTCTTGTCACGATGCACGCATATTCAGTGCCAACAGAAATAAACACAATAGGCAAAACTGAACTGTCACACACCAGTGGCCTCTCCATAACTGACTGCAAATACCCCCTGAAAGATCACACCACAGGGGCAAAGAAGTGAAAGAGCAGTTACTCAGAGTTCCTTCATTCTTTTCAGCAAACCACCAACTCTGACTGCAGTAGACTCTCTAACGGCCACAGCTTTTATCTCCACTTAAATGTATGCCAAGTGCTCCAAACAACACTACATTTGTTATCATTACATTTTCCTACTCACCAGTATTAGAAGAAAGAAAACATAACAAGCTAAGTTGCATCTGGGTATAAGCCATGCTGCAAACTACAGAGCTCTAGAGAACCACATTCTGTTTGTGTCTTAGATGGTCTAACTGACCTAATCTTGATCAACTGAAAGATGATGGATGATACTCTCTTCAGCCATGGATATACCTAAAACTTGCAAAAATTGTGATTTGCGCCCTCTGCAAATAACAAACAATAATTCAAGTGAAACAGCTAACATAAGAAAAAAGCCTTGCAAACACACGCCCACATCAGGGCATGCTTTCATATTCTGTATTACAAAACCCGAAAGCCTCACCAGAAAGACCTCAAAACACATAACATGAAGAAAAACAACCCATCATGGATACAGTCCAAATAACATTACTGTTGTTCATCTATGAACGTTCACTCTCTGGACTGCTGAGAACACATGGAATTCATCCACCATGACTTGCTAGGGGCTTTATGTGGAGCTCAGGCTTCCACAGAATCACAGAATTGTAGGGGTTGGAAGGGACCTCCAGAGATCATCAAGTCCAACTCCCTGCCAAAGCAGTTCCCTAGCCCAGGTTAGGTAGGCGTCCAGCAGGGACTTGAATGTCTCCAGAGAAGGAGACTTCACCACCTCTCTGTGCAGCCTGTGCCAGTGCTCCATCACTGCACTGTGAAGAAGTTCCCACGCACATTTGTGCTGAACTTCCTATGCTTCAGTTTGTGGCTGTTTCCCCTCATCCTATCACCACACACTGCTGAGAAGAGTCCATTAGTAACAACTGGAAAGTGCCCTCCACTGCAAATCAGAACCCCAGCAGCACATCTCTTTGTGGCTCCTTACCATAGTCCTCCAGCAGCTGCTTCTGGAACTGCGATAATGTCAGTCGGTCTTGTGAAGAGCTTGCACCATCATCGTCAAAACACACTTGGTTCAGCTACAAACACATTAAGAAAAAAAAAAAGCACAGATATTTCATCTTGCCTTTGCACAAGCGATGAGCTCTGAAGATATTCATTCCACCTGAAGCCCCGTTAAGATCTGACCAGCTAACAAACTACTACTTACAACAGTAGGTTCACCTGCTGCTAGGAAGCAAAGACCTCCAATGAAGTGGCAGCAGAAATACACTCAGGACCCAACAGTCCTTTTGTGTCTGTATATGCCATCAAACTTAAATATGGGGACTCCGAACATCCACTAAGTGATAAATATAACTAAGATTTCTTTCTTTATTGACCAGCCTTAGATATGCCATTTTATTCCCCCTCTTTGACAGGAACTGACCAGCACCCATCAAGCCTCCAAAGCTGCAAGAACTCTGTCTGCTAGAGACAGTGACTTCTTCCTGTCAACTGACACCAACATTTGAGCTTTAATCCATCCAGAAAGGAAAATTCACAAGCCAACACTTCTTGCAAAAACAGCTGACATAAAGAACATGATGCGCCACAAAAGCCACATCCCCAAACTAACATCCAATGGTACAGTGGGTAAGAGGAGCCCAGGAAAACATCTCCTGGACCTTCACAACCTGCAAGGCCGAGCCATGTGGGTCGCTGCAAAGCGTGACTGTGTTGCTGCAGAACACTGGCCCTAGTGGTAGGGAGGTTAGCAGAGCTGAGATGTGATACCACTTAGTCTTGTTCTTAAAGCAAACAAACACAAACAAGCCCAACACCTGCACTCACTTTCAGCCAAAGATAATCTTCTGTCTTATCAGCAACTTCGCTCTGGTTATCTGTAATGTCACAACGGCCAATAATGCAATAAACAGCCCTTTTGTATGGGTCAGTGTTGTTCCTCAGAGCCCGTCTGTAATGGAGACGAAGCTTATTTTCCGTGGCCGTGGATAACCTAAGGGAAAAAAAAATGAGGGAAAAATGTCAGAGATTCAGGAAAAGGTATGAACCCATCAACCACTGTATGAGGAAACCTGGACAGAAATTAACACACAGTGATGTAGATCCTCAGCAAAGACATAACTGAAGACGTTTCTTGCACTATTGTAACCACATGTTAATTTAAAAGTATAATTAAAACTATAAGGACCATCTTCAAGTACCCACTGTTGCAGGAAAAAGCAGAGGACAATCTCTTTCGGAGGGCATTAATATAGTGGTAGGTGAGATACTGTGTGACTCTGCAATTTCATTATTTCAGAGAACGCAGTGCCTTCGGAGCTCTTTGGGTTATTGTATACCACTCAAGCGAGCAGTCTGTTGTGCCAGGAAGCCCTTTATGAGAGAGACTTCAGCGTTAAGTACTGCCACATTGTTCTTTGCCACGCTATTTTCTGTATCCTCTCATAGAGGATTTTACAGAATTGAATCAATAAAGTGCTCTCTAGACTACGATGTCTGTCAAATTTGTAGGCAGAGTACATTTTCACAGCCGTAACAAAAACAAAATAAATCAATTATAGTGCATCTCATGAAAGTGTTTGTGATGAAAACAACACTGCCCTCACTACGGTTGCTCAGACATATGAAGAGCACTTCCAGACGCTCGTTAAGAACCAGATTAATTTATATGCCATGGTCTACACTACTCAGTAAATGGCTTTTCTTCCCCCCAGTTATGCTTTGAGACGCATAAACCATATGTTCGTGCCCACATTTCCACACCTGGAAACCCCAACGCGTTGAAAATACCTCAGGATTAAGAACTTTCTACACACATGAATCACAAGACCCTCTTCAGTCAGTGCCTCAGAGCAGTGCCATTCCCTGAACCGAGCGCAGCCACTGCCTTTGGGTACACACAGACACCACTGCAAGCATCACAGGGCGTCACTGCTCAGCAATAAATCACGTTCACTGCAGGGGAGTAGGACTAGATGACCTTCAGAAGTCCCTTCCAACTCACACAATTCTACAAATCTAAGTGTTTATTTGAAACTCTTTGCAACTGGAAAGATAAATGATATAACCTAAAACACCATAGCAGAGTTTGGAGCACATCTTAAGATGCGTTAACTTAACAGCTTGCAACCAAATGAGTAGTTTGGCCGGTGGACTCCGCCAAGTAATAGAAAAGCTGCAAGAGGAGAGCACGCAGAAGAAAGAGTGAATGCTGGTAAAGACTCGAAACAAATGCTACTTGCTTTTACTGTGTGGCATTCTCATGAAAACATGTGTAAAAAAGCAAAGGGGGACACAGGATTCATGACAGCAGACTAATTCTGATCTATCAAACACAGTACCCTCCCATTATACAAGGCAAATCCAATGGTAAAAAACAAAAGAAAACAGAACATAGCTAAAGCACACTATTATTTTTGAAACATACACTCTGCATTATTTTCAAATAATTCCTTCTCTTTGGTGACTTCTAGACTTCAAAGACAAAAATTAAAATACATAAACGTATTACATGTAGTTTAGCTGACTAATGTTTGTTTCATACCTATCGCCTTCAGAAGAAATTTCTGTATTTCTACCAAGCCACAGACAATTTCACCGCTCCTACAGCAATTGCTACCCTTCATAGATCATGTCTGGTTCCCATTTACCTTCTGTCTTTACTGTTCATGTATTCCTGAAACCAGGTTTTAAACTCTCCCAGCTGGTGCTGTGCCCGTTTCACCACGTGCATGGCTGCAGTCAGATCTCCGCAGCGCATGCAGTAATAAATCAGCGCCCAGACGGGATGGCCTTCCACCTCTCCATCCTGAAAATATAAGATAGGTAATTCAAATGAAAAGCAGCATATTTGAATTATTTTTCTTTATGATTTACCCTTAAATCCAAAGACTGATTTTGGTAAAAATTCTGTTCGAGGTATGGAAATCAGAGATCAGGAGGATTAAGCTCTGTGATACTGTGCACACTCCAGCAGTCAAGCATGGGATTTGCTTCTGCCTGCCCAGATTTGAGTCTGTCAGACAATCTGGCAATCCCACAACTAGCATTCAGATACCCTACTCACTCAGGAAGGGTCAGGCTACTGAAGTATTTATAACAAAAAAAAAAAGGAAAAAGGGGAGGGAAGGGAAGGTTTGGGAAAGTTTGGGAAGGGAAGGTTTGGGAAGGGAAGGTTTGGGAAGGGAAGGGAAGGGAAGGGAAGGGAAGGGAAGGGAAGGGAAGGGAAGGGAAGGGAAGGGAAGGGAAGGGAAGGGAAGGGAAGGGAAGGGAAGGAAAAAAGCAAAGCAAGAAGATTATGTTTCTGCTTTTCTTAAACATCACAACATAGTTTAATACCTGCTAATTCCTCTTTAAAAAGGTCACCAGAACTGATCACAATTTCAGGAACCTAGAATTCCCACATTACATGCACCCCCATATTTCTGGGACTAGCTCTGATCACAGTGAAACTGATTTTGTGTGTTTTCCATTTTCCTAATGGAAATTCTAGTGAACGGGTAAGAGTTTGCTGCCTTAAAAGCCACTTAAATGACAGAAGAGCATCAGAGGCAGCACCTGGCTTGTGATTTTAGCTCAGGCAGTGAAGGTGAGGACGTACCTGAAGACCAGGGACGGGCGCAGGCAGTTTGATGTTCAAGTAACTGCGGACCAGTTGGTAGGTGCCTGGGACTCCTCCCAGCTGAGCCTGGTGCAGGTTTCCAAAGACTGTCACAAAGGTGTAACTTCTGTAACTGAAAAGCAAAACAGAGATGTGAACAGACTGAAATCTACTTGCTAGAAAGTAGACTTTCAGACCCATCAGAATTAGCAATTTAAAGCAAACTACCTCAGTGTTCAAGCATTATCATTACAACAAAAGGAGGCAAAAACTCATCAATTTAGTAAGATACTTGTATTCAGCTGTCTCAAGAGAAACCACGTTTGAAATCTGTGGCTCCAGGTTCAGCTCCTTATTGTGAGATTCCTCTCATTAGATTCTCATAGCAATATGTTAAACTCAATTATTTTGCTGGCAACAGTCTTTCCAAACTACTGCTTTTACTCCCAGTGCTGTCACAAAAGAACACAAAACACTGCGGATGTGTTTCTCCTCCTCCCTGCCCTGTGGACAGAAGCAAACCTTGGGGCTGTGGATTTCTCAGAAGGAATTTAAAAGGCAAACACCTGGTAAAGGCAGCTTTGAGAACACCTTCTAGAAGAAGTCAAAGCTTTTGATCAGCACAGGTCAGTTTAACAAATATCCATGTATCCATGCAGGAGCCTCAAACGTCTGTATACTGAAGGAATACACATGTAAGTTGCAGCAATTCAATTGAAGTTAATTTCTTTCTCCTCTGCAGCACACAGCAGACAGGTGCATGTTTCTACCACGCCTCGTAGCTACAGACACTATTAGGTTAAAAGAAGCTATGCTGCACATGAGCAAGCATCAGTATACCTCGATAACTCATACTGAGGCTGAGCCAGCTCCTCAGCATTTAACATCACACTCTCTTCAAAGCAACTAACGCAAAAAGAGCTGTGAGCAGTGTGAGCATCCTCCCTTGGCATGCACAGAGCTGCAGAGACATGCAAATGCCCCAGTACTGTGGCCTGCTCTGCAAGTCATCCAATTTCCACTAGGAAATACTAAGCTATAAGGCACACAGGTTTAAAAACATATCAAGTTTGAAGGGCCCAATTTCTACTCCAGGGTGGGATCAAGACGGGGCCAAAAGCTAGAGGAAAAGAGGCTGTGCCAGGAGCTGGAAACACCTCTCCCCAGCATGCCTTATCAGTGCTCAGATGGCAGAACTATCTGTAACAAATGCCCACGCACTACACTGCAGCTATTGTTCGCTTCCTACTGCTGAACCATCCTGCTAGCATCATGTTGGCAGCTCTTCAATGAGAGACTGTGCTGTCCAGGTCTGTGGGCATACACACAAGGAACAGCTGTTACTGCAGGCTGGGGGATTCAGCCTTGGGCTCTCTCTCTACAGCCTTTCTGCCTACTCCAGAGCCTGCAATTCTGCAAGCAGTTTCCTGGTCAAGGAGCCCAGGTCCTTGTCTGTATCAGCAATATTTGCTGATATAGACAGTAAGCCACTTTCCAGAGTCCGAAAATCATTGCTAGGTGTCTCAACTTCAGCCTCCTGGAATTTTACAAAAAAAAAAACAACTTCAGTATAGAAATGGCATGATCAGAACTTGACTCACAGCACTGGATTTAATCCCAGTGCAGCCCACATTTCCAGCCAGCACTAGCTCCCAACAGACAATCAGCATTCATAAAGGCAGTATGGAAAAGCAGATTTTTTTTTGGTAAAAGGGAAAATAGGTCTCTTTCCACAAGTGAGAAATCTTCACGTACCACTGTAACAGATACAAAATACTTAAAGACAACACAGAAGAAAGAATAAAAGATCTTTTTGTCTTCTAAACAACCTCCCAATGGATTCAAGGCCTTTTTAGTTAAAACAGTTTTTAACTGAAACAGTTTTATACTCAAGTGGCTGCTCTAAGCCCCTTAGAAGGAAAAAAGACAGACACCTCTGTGAACAGCACGAAGTAAGCGACTTGTTAAAATGTCCGTGTGTATTACAAAGTCATTCTGGCTCATTAATGGCGAAATTTATCAGACTTTATTTATCAGCGTTATCCAAAGTGTTCACCTTACCTTTGTTCAAGGTATTGCAGAGCCTGCCTCACGAACTCCATACGCACCTCCAGGTTGGTCCGGACATTCAAGACGTCACTAGCAGAAACCAGGCGAACGCTGGTCATTTGTTTCACCATGGCCCACATCTCAGAGATGTTCTGTAAACGAGCAAGCCCATGCAACAGCAATGAGTAGAGAGGTGAAGAAGCACCCCTGTTTTGGGCTATGTGGTATTTTGATGCTTAAGCAAAGAAAAAAGGCATGGGCATAATTTCAGTCAGTTTAGATTTGTGATGAGGCACTGGATGCCAGGTAAGCCCCTTCTGTCTGGAGAATATAGACTTTTCTGCATAATGCTTGTGTCAGGAGGTGGATCTAAATACTTTACCTGCTGTTGTCACACATTACCAGTAGTGGTTTCCCAAACTAGACTGGGGAACTGGTGCTCAGACTCCTCCTCATTTCTGGCTCATACATCCCACTCTAAAAAATACCACAGCATCAGCTTCCCACAAAAGTCATTGTTCCGGTTGCCATTGAAAAGCTGTGCAATCAGCTGTGATGAGAAGTTTCCAAGGGACTTAGACTCAGTTACAAAAAGAGTCTGAAAACCAACCAGGTTTGCTCATTCATAAGGACAAGATCGTATCAGTATCTACAGGACTAGAATATCCCTGCTGAAATGGCAAAACACTGAGGAGCAACAACACTGCTGGCTTTAGCAAGGGCAGGTGTTTGATCTCAGAGCTTCAAAGCAGCAAGAATATTGAAACTTGCCATGACATCCCTAGCAAAGTGACAGAGCTGCTCAAAGCAAGGACACACATCTGTAATCCTGATCTGACTCAAGCATTTGCCACTCAGTTTCTGCACAGCTTTCTGCTCTCCCTATCTGACAAGTCCTTTCATGACTCGGCCATCCTGCTGCATTGCCTTCCAAGCATTGCTCAAAGACAGCCAAGCCAAGTTCACGCATTTGTTTTTTGGGGTGGACGAAGGCAGCACAATTAAAGGAATGGGGCAAAAAAAGGAAAAGCAGACAGATCGCTGCTTTAAAGTTAAGCTCAAAGACTCTGGCCCTTTGCTGTGGCAGCCTGCCTCAGCTCTAGCAGAGATTGATCCAACAGCCTTCGCCTACGGTTGTACGCACTCAAAGGACAGCAGGTCACACTTTGAAAACAGAACTCGATTGGAGTGTTGGCTCTGTTTGCTGTGGAGCCACGCAACATTCTTGGGGAGTGCAGCATCAGTACTTTTCCATCAATTTCAGCAGGCTGTTAATCACAGCTGAAAACAGATTAAATACATTTCCTTATGTTAACTTATCAGCAGTACCTTATCATCCAGCTCTCCAACAGCAGCACAAAGGTCCACCAGGTTAGGCTGCAGATGTCTATTCACTATCTTCTCATTATAAATATAAATCTGAAACATATTGAAAATAAGCAAGTTTAACAAAACCTCTCACTCTCCTTCCCCCTTCCCAGCCACAGCAGCAGAATCTAAACCAGGCTGCAAGAAGAGTGTCCCCAGCAAATCTTGTCTGTCCCCTCCCTTCTTCGCTGCCTGTCATTTGTGCAGAAGAGGAAGGGTCAACCACACAGACTTCCACACTGCTTTGAAGCCCCAGGCCTGCCTGAAGGCCAGCAGCAACCTGGCTGTGAGGGGCTTCTGCGCAGCAAAGCACTGCACTGAATGTCATGCTAGACTAATTGCAGCTAATTGCTGGAGGACAAAGATTCAGAAGAGACCTGACAAGTGAACAGCAGTGATAATCTCTGCCACAGCCTCCTACCTGCTGGTATAGGAGGAATGGAATTTTTCTGTTTTATGGCAGAAGCATTCAGGCAACTGTAACACAGGGAAATGAGAACAGAAAGTTTGCTCCTAAACATACACTGCCGTCCTTCTAATGTAAATCTTTGTCTAATTTTGTCTATTTCTGCTATTGTTTACTCTACTATCAGACCTTCCAGCTCCCTTTGGAAATACCATTCCCAATCTGAAAAGGCACTGCTGCCAAACTGTAAGTATACTTCAATGTCTTTAGCACGCAAACAAGATGCTGAGCTCAGGACTGTGAACAGAACCTAGCAGCAGTGAAACCACACACACAGTTTTCACTGTGTTCCTGCAAGACAGTTTGAACTGTCCATGAAGGATAACTGTTTCAGAGCAATTAAAACACATTTCTTGGATGCTGATGAACTGTCTGACAGAATGAAATCCTAGGTCTCCTGGCTCCCTGCTGGAACCTATAGCAGCCTCATCCAGGAGAAGCTATGAAGCCCAAATGTTCTTGCACTTCAGAAGGGTTGGGCCAAGAAGATCTTGGCTGGGGCTGCTTCTCCAAGGGGCTTGCTGGGGACACGCAGCAGTGCCGGAATTGCACTGCTGGCAGAAGTCTGACCACCAATGTCACACTTCCACAGCACACTACCAGAGCCCTTCACACAGCTGGTAATCCTACAGCCCACCTACAGAGGGGAGACTGCAACTCCATGGATACCCCAGCACTGGCACTGCTGAAAGGCTGAGCTTCCTATATTCACGAAGCATCCTGAAGCAATGCTGACAGCCTGAAAGCATGGAGGTAATTATACCACATGAAGACCCTTAATGTAGGATTACGGTAGAGATGGAGCAAATTAATGCACTAATAATAACCACTAAATCAAATATACACTTTATCAGCACTACCATGCACCTTATTTTGTGATTCATTTCCTCAAACGGTTGCCATAACTGAATGCAGACAGAAAAACAGATGCACAAGCTGCTATCTGGCTCAGCACAGCCCGAGCCAAAGCGCACAATGACGGTGATTGTGTGCAAATCAGGCCGCACTTTGTCTGTGTGCTTCACATATTCCAATTTGAAAAATCAAGTCCTTCTCTTGCATTTTGTTTCTATCAGCGCTGGTAAACAGGTCATCTCAAATAACAGAAGTAACAGCTTGGTTACGTAAAGGTTTATCAGCTTTCCCTGATGAGTTTCAGCAGGAGCCTAATGCCACCAGACATCAGTTCACAGCTGAGGCTCTGAAGCTTCTCATGGGTGACCCTGTTAAAAGGGGATGCAACGTGACAACTGTCAGGTTTACGACCTCAGTACATTTTCCCCTGCATGCAGGTATCAGAAAGCTGATCTTCCACATGTGAGAACGAAGGGAATGTGAACTCTTCATTTACACAATATTACACTTTGTTACGAACCCTAAGAAACGCTTTTTGAATGGTTAAACTATTTCCTATATAAGCAGAAATTATTTCCAGTCACATACGTTGTTCCAGATCTTCTTTGGACACAAATCCTGTAGGGGACAGATGAGTACATACCCAAAATCGTGAGGCCCAACCCTGTGCCTGTTCCAGCCACCCTGGAACCCAGGGCAGACATCCCCACATCGTACCTTCCATAGCTTTTGGACACCCAGTGCTCACAGACGTTTCTTTCCCCTCACCCCCAGCACACCCACCTGACGGGCGTACGCCATCTCCACGCTGTCCAGAGAGCTGCGGCCTGGAGGGCACGACTCCCCGACGTAGCTGGGCTGTTGGACAGCAAGCAGAAAGGTTGTCACACATCTGGTCATTTCTCCTTCCTCAGCGCAGTTGAACTCATTGGTCTGCACCTGCATCTTCCCTGTTAGCCTTCTGAGCATTTTATACAGAAGGGATGAGGCTACTGCAGTGCATTTAACCATATATCTGCTCCCAAAGGAAAGCAAAGAAAAACAAAAACCAAACAACCCACATCCAGACATTGTAGCAGGTTTTGAAGCTTTCCATTTCAGGCTACTGCCTGTTATCTTTCTAATACTGTCTAACACCAATATTATCTTCCCAATACAGCTCCAGCTTTCTGAGATGACAGAAATCCTGCTTACTCAGGGCACAAACCAACCATTAGCTCTCCAGAACGAGGACATCAGTGTATCTCATCAGAGTTTTATAATTGTAATTGTTTTTGCTTCCTGGAAGGTTGCTTATTGTCACTTGCTGTGAGCAAGTTCTCATAGAGTTTACTCTAGGATTGAGATGATAGTTCAGTTACAGAACTGAGGGATGTGTACGAGTCAGAGCATGGGCATCCGCCCTCTTTCCTAAAACTCAGAAGATAATACTGCCATAATATTCTAACTCTGTACCAAGCTACCCCTGTAAATGTTCCCTCAAGTCACACGTGTTTTTAGTCCAGAACCACTACACACAAATGTTCACTGCTGAAGGGAAGAAAACATTCATGTGGAGGGAAGAAAACGTCCATGTAGGCAACACTCTTGGATGTTTCCAGCCACCCCTAAATGTAATTATTCTAGTATTTCAAGTCCAGGTTTTGAAAAATAAAGCGCAATCATTTTAAAGACAGATCCCTTTGAGGTGAATACTCCTTTAACATCAGCTGCTGCTCGCGTAGCGCTAGAGCCGTGACAGTCTGAAGATAAAAGCAAGCCAAGCTTAGTACAGAAGTATCATACCCATTATTAAGCTAGCTGACATAGCTGGGGCAAGGGAAGAGGAATAGACAAGCTTTTAGGAGAACGACAGTGTTCAGAGCTGAGAGCAAAGCTGGCTGTGGCTAACTGTTGTCATAGTGCACCCTACCAGCACTGCAGCTTCACTTTCCTTACGCCAGCAACCTGGGACTTTAATACCTCAGCACGTAGACACTGCCAGGTCCTGCCTGAGGACATGCCCTAGCCCTTCCTGAAAGAGCTCTGCTCAATACAACTGACACACCACCTGTATGAAGAAAAAGCATAATGACCAAAGGCAGCAGTAAAACTGTTGTTTGCAGCCTGATGGCACTGTGCTGTGGCAGGGAGGACCAACACTCCCCAGTGACCCAGCTGACACAGGTTTCAGGAGAAGGACCACTGCTTCCTCACGACCCGGTTGGCCCAGATTTCATAAGACCTAAGAAAGAGGAGCTTGTCTCCTGACGCTGACGATTTCTTGTTTCAAACACAATGAGTTGTAGGTACAGCCTTCAGAAGAAAACATCCTTCTGAATCCCAACTTAGAGAAGAAATCACATAAACCTACGAACTTGCAGACGCTCTGTCCAGGGATGTGCTTGGGAAGTGCTTTCATGTGGTAACTGGTGTTTGCTATTGGGCACCTCTGCCCTGACACTCCTGAGTATACACTCCTGCAAATTGCCCAAACCCGGAGTTCTGAAGGCAAATTTAATAAATTTAACAGTTAAAGACAAATGAAGTCATGACTGTAAAAGCTGTTCTGAGCTAGCTGGGCATCTATATGTGAACGTAAGAGTAATGACCTCTGTTAATAAACTGTAAGAAATTTGTGCTATTTCTGATTTGCACTATTGACTATAAAATCAAAAAATTCTTTTATTTTTGTCTCTGATAAGTGATAAATGAAGGCATCAGAGATGAACATGGGACATCCTTTAAATTGCTGGAGCCCATTTACTGCTGCATTCATTTCTCAGTAGCAGCACAATGCAAACGATGTCCATCAGACAATAAAACCAGACCTTAGGCAGCATAACTGAAATGCCTTACACAAAAATAAATCCCACTTTCCTTTTGCAATTAAACTTGTACTAAAAATATTCCTCAGACTCACTCCTAACCTGACCGATACTCAGAAGCACTTGCATGTTAGTGCCAACTCATCTGACACGAATGTAAACCCACCTAAAAACGACTCATTCTTTGTTCTACAGAACAAAGAGACCAGGCTGTAAAAGCAGGTTTCCTGGGAAACAGACGTGATGGCAGAAATACTTCCAAGCCTTTCCTACACTGTGCGAGAAAAATTCCAGAGTTATTTAAAGTAACACTAAATTATGGATGTTGTCATTAAATACTGATGAGGTTTCATCTTCTAAAGCAAGGAAAGAAGGGCCCGTTTTGACTCAGTATCACTTTTCAACCAGTGCTCTAACATCAGAAACATAAGGGCTGCAGTTTATTTGGTGATTCCTGCTCCTTTCCCTCCTGCTGTTCTATATCTGCGTGGCTGCCATTCCAGGGAGAGCTCTGTGACTGACATGCTACAACCCACAGGTGAGGATATGAATCCAGAAGTGCATGTCTGCAGCTAAAGAACAAACGTGCTGGGGTTTTCTGCTTCTGATGATTTCCTTTTCTTCCCCTCTGGACGTAGCTTTACCCTAGCCACTGTGCTTTGAGCATCACCTACTAACAATGTGCCCCACCTGAGAACTGACACGCTGTAAGTGAACTCATTTAATTGCCCATGGCCAGGTTGGCCCCTCAGCATGAAAAGAAAATCAGGAACACTAGAACTTGACTTGCTTTTCTTATGCTTTTCTTTCTCATGGCTATGGCTAGTTAATTTCTTGATTTTTTTTCTATTTCATACTTATATTTTGGCTTTCTCTGCAGCTGGCAATCCCTGTCTGAAGAGGCAAACTGCACAGATTAGGAGATCTGGGGAAGGGGGGGAAATATCCTCTGGCAGCAAGTCAGAGCTTATTGAGTTCTCAAGGAAAAGATTATGAAAGCTGTGTAGAGAAGAGCAGCTAGAAGCATAATATAAGAATTGTGTTTTAGGTCAGCTTCTTAAGCAGAATTGGAGCAGCAAATGCAAATAAGGCAAAGTGGGTAGTGCACAGAGGGCTGCAGAAACGCTCACATTTCCATGTATCCACAGACTGATGTTTCTTCCACAGATTGCGCTGCTTCTGTCAATCCCATTTGCTTCTCCCTGCTTTGAATTTAGGTCTTTCCAAAAGATTCTTCATACCTGTGGCCTTCATTCTGAATATCAGCCATTTGCAAAAACTGCAATTAGACAGCACTACTGTCGTGTTCTTATCTTTATATTCATTTAGCGTAATGATGCTGCTATTCAGAGGAGCCCTCCTTCATCTGCACTCAGCCGAACACTCAGCTTCACTTGCGCACGCACAGAAAGCTGCATTATTCATCACCCTCATCTGCATATGCACATTCCTCAGCAGAAGGCTGGGCAGACATTTTGTCAGCGCTCCAAACACCTTGGCCACTAGATGCAGCGTGAAACCATGCAGGAGCCTGAGCCAGAGGAACAGCACTTAGCCGTAGAGCACTTAGCCAGGCAGTGCCCCCTCTTCCCAAGAAGCACCTTGTTATTAATCCTGTTTCCCCCACACAGGAAGAAGGCCAGGCTGGAGGACAAGGCAGAGCAGAAAACCCTCATGACAAGTCCCATGCAACACGAGCTTTGCGTGTTAATTGGACTTATTTTCACGAATAATGTGTTGGTATTTCACTCTGCCCAAATTAGCTTGCCCAAAGCTTGAGAACTGGCTTGCAGGCAGGCCGCCCCCCCGCTGCGCTTGGATCTGTGCCTTTTCAGTTGATTCTCCATCTCCAGAGGACATCAATTAAACCTCTACTATATTCTACAGGCTGCGTCTGTTTGTGTCACACACACAAAAAACTTATTTGACTGGAACAAGGCTTTAGAAGAACAACCTGCTGTGGGGAGGCTACATAACAGGCTTTTAACACAGTAGATGCACTTCAAACCTCTCAGACCTTTGACTTCTCGAGGCTAAGACTGGAATACATCAAGGATTTTAAATGCTCTTGAAATGACACACTGATACCACGAGCACTTTGATAGGGAAAGCGGAGTGATAGCGTACACTGAGTCTTTAAACTCATTCATGGAAACTATGAGGGTTTTCTTCCCTCCCACTAATTTGGTGCTTGGCATCTCATGCATTAGTATCCATTTTGATACTGAAACATCAGAAAAGGGGCTTTGGCTTCACAGAGCAGGTTGTTATATTGCTTCTCTAGCAGCCAATATCCATGCTTACAAAGGAAAACCCCACACCAATAACTCACACAAAATCAAAAGGTGTTAGAAGCTACCAGAATAGCTGCCAAGGCTTCAGACTTGCATCTTAAAATAATAAGATGGCTGTTCCTAGTTTGAGATTAATTCAGCCTGCATTATTCAACATTTCTAATATTGGAATGGCAGACAGCCTTCTGAGAAGTCACAGTAAAGTGTCAGTAAAATACATTCTGGGGAAGATAGATAGCTTCTATAAAGAGATATATAATAACTGGGATTAACCTATATTTAAAAGAACAGTAATCAGAAAGGGACGTTTCATTAACAACTTTAATTATTTCCAAATCCCTATGCAGGTCGTAGCCCATTAACACCAAGGGCTTTTATTCTATTTTAATGCAGTTTGCAGCTCTATAAGTCACCCCAGTGAAGAACTTACTGAAAAAAAAGGAAGGGTGTGGGGAAGATGGCTATAAAAAACCTGGGCCTGTCTCCTGCCCCGAAAGCGCAGCAACACTTCCCCTTATTATTCCTCTCCTCTCAAGGTGACAGATTTCACAGAGCACCGTGCTGGGGCTGTGATCCAACTTTGTGCTCCAGGGATCTCAGCTGATGCCTGACAGCCCCGGATCTGAGTGGTGGAATTCCCACAGCACTGCACAGAGCCAGGCCTTCTGCTCACAGTGCTGCAGCGCATTCTTCAAGAAAAAATGTTAAGTTTGCCACTGTAACATAGCATAACAAAAGTTTCAAGCTGTTAGTGTATACCTCTTAGTATCAAACATGGTCTGTCTTGCTCAAAGGATCTGGTCACTACTGGATTAACCTTGAACTGCTGGATGCCAGCGGTCTAAAAGGAACGAAGCATCCAGCTGCACTCAGTGAGAGATCAAGGTAAAAGGAAAGCATGCTCCCTTCTGCTTTTCAATACTTGACAAGAAAACCAAGTGAGTTCCACACCCTTCTACAAAAAACTGTAAGTCCTGGCTAGGAGACAGCAATAATTGAAATACATTGCAAGACCTGTGTGTGAGCACAGTTACACCTGAGAAACTGTCTGGTTTCATTAGTGCTGCAAAGCACTCCTGAAGGAGAAGTTTACCCCAACGTGTTTTCTGTCTCTGCGTGTATTGATCTGATATGCATTAGTGTGACTAAGCTTTCACCTTGCACATAAAACACTGCTTCAGCAACAGCAGCTCTGTTGCCCGTGCCAAGCAGTCAATAAGAACAAAGGTTTGATACTCCAGCAGACAATATACTCTACTAGCTCCAGCCATTTTGAAATTAAAAAGAGTTTTGGTATCGCTTATTTTCAACAGAAATGAACTACAGAATAACCCAGAGGTGGTTTCAGCAGTGCTGGAGTGACAGCTGCATGAGGTGTGTGGATACACACAGTGTTCAGAAAGACAGTTACCTCATTTTCCTGGGTGAAATCGAGAGCATCTTCCCCAGATGCAAGCAGAGTATGAAGAATCCTCTGTTTCACCTGCTCCCATTCAACCAGCATTGATTCTCGGTGATACTCCTCTGCCATAGCAAAAGTCTGTTGGATAAGATATAGCGTTAGGATACAGAAGATGATTCTCTGGCATTCCTCAGTGCTGAAGTGATGCTAGCAGCCTCAGGTATACTCTATAATATAAAACTATTTTCCATTTTCATGATGGAATGTAGGTCTTCTCTTCCCCTATAATCATTTTAACAGGGTTTTAAATATGCTTCAGTAATTACAGAGTAATTATATGTAATTAAAATAATTTAATAATGTAGAAGTACTATTCCTTATAATTAAGAAAACAAAAATACAAACCAGAGACTCAGTTCTAAAACTGATGTCCCATGAATATACGTAGGGAAACAACGTAACCTCAGTGTGAGGAATGCAAGGACACTTATAAGCAGCAGCCTTAAGACAAACAACAGGAAGCATTTTTCCACACTGCATAATTCAGAAGGGAAGAATCACTGCCCTGAATATAACGTACCAAAAGCCTAAAGAGATTCAGGAGCTCTATCAGATGAATTTTGCATTAGGCAGCTTGCGGCTCAGAACATCCTCAAAACAATGATTTGCTCAGAGAGGAGATAAAATAGGGAAAGCGCAACCTCTGTCTTTTTCCCAGCTAGATGGTTTAGGCATTGGTTGTTTTTGAGGGCAGAAATATGGGCTCTATAGAAACCTTCTCTGAGCCTAATAAACTAAATTCCTCAAGATCTCCTTCTCCTACTTTTTGTGGTTTCTTTGTTCTGCTTGTTTGCTTAAAAAAAAAGGTACTTGCTTCCAACTTACCCTCTTCCTAGACTCTTCGATGGCTGACAGCAACGCATTATCCTTCTCATTCTTCAGGAATCCCTGCAAGAAAGGAGAAGCAGAGCATCAGCTGGAATGTAGCCTTGTGCTAACATCAGATCCGCACTGCACCACTCAGCTCACCCAGCTCTGAGAAGCGCCAGCAGCTCTCCCCAGTCCACTCCTGAGAAGTTTAAAGGTCACTTTACTTCACCAGAGATACAGCAAGATGCCCATGCAGAGCAATGAGAAAATGAAAATGCGTTAATCCTGTTTAAATATGCATTAAATCCTAGTGAAATGTCCTGCTTCCATTCTCTTTTATCTCTGTGTCCCAGCAAGCGCCTCCTCTTGCTCTCCATTTGAGGGAGCTGGGATGAAAGCTAGGTAGGAGCGATAAGCCAAGATAAGACTGCTGGACTTGAGTAGGGTAAAAGAAAGAAGAAAGGCTCTGACTCGGCAGCTTCAGGCAGCAGTGGAGCCCTGGGAGGCCCAACAGGAACTGTGAAAAGGCTTTAAAAATAATCAGTTGAAAAAGGATGCAAATAACTAAACAGCTGGAGAGCACACAGGAGGAGTTTACGGCACCATCTCTTTCCCTTCATATAGCTGGAGTGGTTAAAAATTAGTTACACTTTTAATTTACCAGTACATCTCAAAGCATGTCAGGTGTATGGGAACAGATTGGCTCCAACGAGCTGTAGTTTATTATCCTCTGTATCGCATTTGTGACCCATAGTGGCAAGCTCAAGATGCCCTGGATTTAGTGCACACAGCTGTGGGTAAGCTGCACC
The DNA here is from genome assembly GCA_023055505.1 of Callipepla californica brunnescens. Classification (NCBI taxonomy): domain Eukaryota; kingdom Metazoa; phylum Chordata; class Aves; order Galliformes; family Odontophoridae; genus Callipepla; species Callipepla californica. The sequence goes on along the minus strand of JALIRH010000016.1, from coordinate 99,005 downwards.
AATACACGGGCAACAAATGGGAAACATTTATTACACCCTGACTTGAACAGCTTTATTTTACGTTTTCACCAATTAGACAAATCCAGATGATCTGTACTCCCAGACTTCAGTTTAAACATCATTTGAACCAGAAAAAAAAAGCTTCTGCCTCTCTCTGAAGTAACCATCATTAACTCTGCCAAGTGCCATTATCTTAACAGTCCGTATGCCCACTCCAGAGATCTAAGGAGAGACCACAGACAACAGAAGGGAGCAGGAATCCAATGCGCTGTGCTTTGTGCTTTGGAGCCAGGGACACACAGCACAGCCTGCTGTCACAGGGGCTGGTACCTTTGGGAAAAGGTGCCAGCCTTTTATGGTGGGTCTTGAGAACAGCCCTGCGGCTGCATCAGACACAGACACAGATATCAGGTTACTGCTTACCTCAGCCTGAGAGGTGAGGAAGGTTTGAAGGTTCTCAGAAATGAAGAAGATTGGTAGGAAACTCAGCCAGCGCGGGTGTGCTGTCTGCCCGTGCTGCCCGGTGTCTATCAACAAAAAGAAGGGCACAGTGCCCTTCCCCTCTGACACCCACAGAACAAACCATGCCTGGGGACAGGGCATCAGGCCCTTCAGCTGGAAGCAGGAACAGCACCTGTCTGCACAGCAGGTGAAGAGCTGCAACCCCCTGAGACAGACCAGGATGCGGAGCTCCTAGAAGCAGCCCTGGAATTCTGTGAATTATACACAGAAGAAGGGGCTCCTTGAACACAACCTATTCCTCCCTTTTTCTACCACGTCCCACTTTTATTTTACAACAACACCCACACAGAAATCACAGTCGCAGCCTGAAAAGGGGAAGCTAAAGGCAGATCCTTGCACGTGCCTGAGCACCAAGCACTGCAGCAGCAGCTGCGACCGAGCAGGGCCAGCAGCTGAGCTGCAGGTGAAGTGGGGAGGGATGGGACATGCCTTCCTTACCTTTGGCCCCACGGGTGGGAGGTGTCTGGGAGACAAGTTTGGGTGTTTTTTGTTTGCTTTTTCCTGCCCATCCCCAAACTGGAGACTTCCAGATTTCATCAGCATCCATTTAATTTCCCGAATACCAATCAGGGAATGAGCACAGTCCTTCACAATCTCAAAAATAACAACGAGCAAACAAAGACCTTCACATATCTCAAATATCTACAGTGTCTCACAGACAGAATGCACACTCAGAAAGGCTGCCCTATGCCTGGTGCCACGCACAACCATACGATAGCAACTGCTGCTTTGGTTGCTTGCAGGCTGACTGCTGCACTGCAGAACAGGGACTTTCCACTCCTGGTGCTGGGCTTCCTGACTGTTTCTGCTTAGGCCAAAGAGCAGCTCTCACAGCATCACTCTAGGTGTTAGTAGCCATAATTTCACGCTTGAAGCGTCCAACCCTGTATTCCTCAGGCTCCTTGCATTGCCACCTAGCGGTGCGTTGTGCTTCCAACATTGGACATCTAGGTTCTGCTTCTACATATAAATGCACGTAAGTCCATCTGCTTTCAGGAGAAGCGGAGCTCCTTTGAACAGGGGAGGCAGGAATGTGAAAGAACTGTGCTTCATACCCTGAACCCCAGAATCCCAGGCCATGGAACAGCATTAAGGGTTTGTGAATCCATGGGGAGCACTGACTTGTATTTGCTGAGCACGCCTGCCCTACGAGCTCTCTGCAGCCTCAGAGGCAGGGGTGACCTTGCCACCAACTCCAGGCTGCAGCAAGGAGGGAGTGGCACACAGCACGAGAGTCCAAGGCATCGTACAGCCTGCACTGCAGGAGCTGCCCCCTCCAGGGAAGTGATGGTGACTGCACAAGGAGTACTGGTGCTGCCCAAAGCAGGATAGATACTGTTAGGAGACAAAAGCCATTTCACAGCAGCAGATGGCAAAGATAGGGACAGTCAACCCGAGCACCACACAAACCTCCCGGGTGAAATCCTCATCTTGTGGCTCTTGCACACAGGCTCTGACACAGCAGGGATGAGAACAAAACCATATCTTAATTCCCCGAGGTAGGTTTACACAGAAAGCTCACGGAGCACTGATGTCACACCCTCTTCTGCTGCTCCAAGCAGCAAGTGGCTGCCTGGCACTGAATCTTCCTCTGGCTTCCTGCAGTACGCCCACATTCTCTCCCTGCACCTAGCTGGGAAGGGAAGCAGCACGTCTCTCTTCCATCACAGGCTCTGCAACACTTACTGCTTTTTCCTAAGATTGATTGTACAGTATCTGCTGGGAAGATGTTTGCAAAACAACAACGCATGAGGAAATACACCCACTTTCCCACCTCCAGTTTCCCACTTCCCAGCTAATCTCATCATTTACTCCCGCAGATCTACTGGCCCTCATCATCCTTCCCCAGTGCATTACAGTTCCTCTTGGATCTCTCATTCTCCAAGGATTCCAGCTTTATCTTCTCACCACCTCCCTCCCCGATGAAGCTCAGCCTGCCTCACTGAGCCTTGCCATGCCAAACCCAAGCCTCCCTCTGCTACGCACTGACTCCTACCTCCCAGCATCCAGGGAGCCTCACTCCCCGCTCCTTCCTCCCACCCCACTGCACCCGATCTCCAGCTCCGGCTGCCCATCAGCATTTAGAAGAGAGGATCACTTGCTGCTGAGCTCCAGGAGCTGCAACTGCAGAGGCGATGGAGGTGCATGCAGAGGACTCACCACGCAGCATCCCATGGTCCCTGTCCAGCCCAGAGCAATTGCAGGGAGAATGTGGCAGTGGAAGGAGGTCTTCAAAGCACATCAGCAAGTGCTTTGTACAGCAGAAAGGGCCATGCCAACAACTGCATACAACATGCATTTTCAGATTGTCATCTACAAGATTTTCTTACCTTTAACTTCGTTTGAAAATGAACTTGGGTGAGGAGGATGCAGTGAGGGTGAAGGCAAAGCACCACAACCATACTGCCTGGGAGACAACATCGCCTGAAGGCAGCATTCTCCAACGTGCAAAACAGTTTCCAAGGCTCTTATCCAAGAGCATGAGCTGAGGGGTGCCCCAGGGGAGGCTGTGCTATGCCCCCACTCTGCTGTGCCAGGAACCAGCACCTGCCTCACTCCAGCCCAAAATCCACAGGAAAATGTTTCAGTAACAAATACGTTATTGGTACAAAAGGACATGCACATACTGATGGGCTCTTTCTGACAAGAAACTGAAAGTCTTTCCCATTTACTGCAGCAAATGAGGTTAGTAAACTCTGTTCTGGCTGATAGAAGTCTCTTAATTACTTCCATCAGCCAGGCCATACTTTTAATACTTGATCTTAGTATTCAAGCTGTCAAGAGAAGGCAAACGTTGCCAAATAGTGTGCTGATGCCGTGGATGTTGACAGGGATGCTTACTTTTCCACTGGCAGGGGAAGAAAGGAGAAAATGAAATTAACAATCTGGGGCCATTTCAAGTCAATTGCTCTTTAATGAAAACATTTTCAAGTGCCGAATTTCCAGCAGATCCAGTGAATCCTTCAAAGGCTCGTCAGGGATGACGATTACACCACTGACAGAAGTCATTCTTGAGCAGTGGGAACAGTATCTCCAGATGAAGAATCTGATTTAATTATCTCTACCAGCACTTGTTTTTTTTTTTTTTTTTTTTTTTTTTTTTGTTCTTTTTTAAAGGAAGGGCTGAACATGTCACAGCTGTGTACAAATCAATGCCTTCAATCCAGTCTGTTTAACAAATTGACACCTTGCAGAGGTGGGATGGGGCCTGAGGAAGGAATCCCCTTGTTCAACAGCATGTCCTTAGCTCAACAGTAAGGGGAAACATGCTTTTCCCCATCTCATGTAGGAAGTGCAAATGGTAAAGCTCATGTCTGATTTCTCCACAAGCACTCAAGTTCCAGGGTCTAGTTAAAGGAAAATCTCCCCAGTCTAACAAAGCTGAGCCTGTCAGCCTACAACAATTTCTCAAGTTCCTGGCATGGGGACAAGCCCCCACCAGCGGCATGGCAGCGATGTGATGCTCAGAACTGAATGGTGCCTTTAATCTGCACTGTGTGGTGAGCCTTAGGCAAATATGCACAAGCAAAGTGGTTGCTGCCCTAGGCTGACACTGGCAATGCAAGAATCTCATACACTTCTGTGTTATTGTAGTGGTTTAGACTGTTTGATCTGTGAAATTCAAGCAGTTTTCACAGTAATCTTCAGACCGTGGCCAAGAACATTGGATTTTGTTGCACTGGATAAATACCATTATTCCTTCTGGCCAAGATGGCAAAACTCCAGCTGCCAAAGCAGAGCTCCTCGTGAAGGCAGCACACAGCTCCAGCAGGAGCAGGGCACAGGGCGTGTGCTCTCCAAGTCTCACTGCAACCATCTCCACCCGGGAACGTGCTCTTTGAGGGCAGAACCACACGCTGCAGCCAGGTGGGGCCAAACACAGCAGAGCAGTCTGCAAGAATTAGAAATCCCACCGTAGCCATCCAACTGTGTGAAGTGGAACAGCTGCTTCCATCACACAACAGAATACATATGCATGCTATGTTAGGTAGAAGTTTATCAACCACCGTGTCTATTACTGATGCTTATGTCTTGTCCCCTCCATCACACCCAGATGCTGCCACAGTTGCACACAGCGTTCTTTCCTTCCCGGGCTCTGGAGGCCTCTGCTGCGTCACACTGAGATGCACAGGGAACAGTGGTAGAACTGGTTTTAATGGGGACTTTCCAAAGTCATCAATGCTTTAATGGCAAAACACTTACATAAAAAAAAAAAAGCGTTAACATAAAATTTTAGAATAAAGGAGCTCAGATTGAGGTTCTCCTCAATTATTACCCTTCATTGCGTGGATCAGCTGAGCCACTAATTGCCAATGTAGCATAAGAGCAGCGGGAGGAACCACGCTGCCTTCCCAGCACCCCTCTCCTCCTCCCCAGGCGCTGGGTTCCCCCCTCCCCATGATGCCCTGTGGAGCTGTGGGCCCACCAGTAGCACGCCTGGCACCAGTGCTTTGCCATCAGGACCAGGAGTGCGGGGCTGTGTCGATGCGGGAGCTGAGCTCCTCCAGCAGGTTTCCAAATGCACCGTGAGCAGCCCTGGGATGCAGAGGTTTTCCCTGGCACTATAAGTTCGCACCCTGATTAAAAAGTGCAAAAAGATAGCAGTGCCTTTCTGCGATCTTCCCAAAACCAGCACCATGAAAGCTGCGGTCCAAAGAGAACATATTTGCTGAACTGTCTGAAACAAATGACGGACATCATGCTCTTCAGACTTGACTCACAATATAACCTTACATTAAAAATATTTACAGTGTGCCAACGAGAATTGCTGACCATCTGCTGGAGCACGTAATGGCATCTGCCCCTCCAGCACCAGGCGTGTAAAGGAACTCTGAGAAGACACAGATCTCACTCGTTGCACAGCCACAGCCACAGGCAAGCCTGCCATGCAGCACCCCTTGTCGAGAACCTCCCCGCATCAAGCAGAGCGACGCTTTGCATCAAGCCATCAAAACTAATTTCACTGATGACGCCATTTTCTCATTTCCTTCGCTGCCATTTTAGCACAGCGGTCGCTCCGTGCTCTCAGGCAGTGGGGCCCGGTGACACCTGGGTGCCCCTGGAGCAGCCCCATGTCCCAGGGCCCGGCTGCACACCCTGACTGGGAGCACAGGGAGCAGTCTGGGAGGCTGAGAAAGAGACACAGAGCACAGCACATCCTGGAGACTGCTGACAAGGAGGACAAGCTGTGAAACAGCTGTTTGCTGTTATCAGCTGGCCTCCCCGAGCCCACCTATCCAAATTTTAGTGCAAACCTTCACCCTGCCCCATCCCTGTTACTGCTTTCACATTTCGCTCACTCGATTTGAGGCATGTAACCTTGCTGTGCTGAGAAACAGGAGACATCACGCTTTTTGGGCAGAGAAACAAAGTACGTTATTATTATTTGTGCATCTCTTCTTTCACAATTTCAGACACATAACAGAAGTTAAGCACCTTCTAGCTGGCATGAAACTCTGAAGACACAGGGGGTGCCTCCCAGTGCTGCAGGAAGACAGAGGCAAGCAGAAGCACCAGCCCGTCCCGTGAGCCCACAGCAGGCTGAGACCACCTGGAAAGACCCACACGGGGAAGGAAAGCCTTCTGAAGTTAAAAATAATAATAATAATAATAATAATAACAATAAAAAAAAAGCCCACATCAGCCCTTCCTTCTGAAGGATTTCACATCATTAAAATAATTTAAAAAAAAGCTACATGTGGAATATGCCAGTTACAATCATCTCATTTTGATTCCCCGGACAGCCCAGCACACAGACAGCAGAGCGTTCACGACAATCCCCTGCTGCAACACACGACCCATGATGCGGAGTGACCTTCCCTTTTCTCAGCATCTCCCCATTGTGCTACAAACCTGCGCTTCCAACTTCCCACTGTTGAGGGGGCACCGCAGACAAAAGGTCCCCCCCCAACCCACTGTGCCGTGCCCAGCCGCAGTGCCCAGGGGCAATGGGGTGATGGCCCCAGGCGCTGGAAGAGAGCAGGAATCCCGCTACCACAGACCCGCAGCCGGGTATTCACTGCCAGGGCTCGTGTTCTATACGCTCATTTAAGGAGCTCGGATGAACTCTGTCTCCCACTGACTTCAGACAAAGGAAAATAATTTGCACCAGCACCAACACCAGGGTATCGAGCTGCCTCCCACGCAGGGACAGCTCCCTCCAGCTCCCCACACATTGCAGTCTTCTGCTCAAGAAACTGATGCGTTGCTGAGCTGCTGTCGTGGCAGGACCCCTTACAGCACCAGCAGCCTCCTTTACAAGAGGCAACTTACAGGCACGCTGTGCAGCAATCCCATTTTCAAGGGCTCGGGCACAGCTAACAATAGCAGAGCATGGATGGCACGCAGTCACCCTGCACTGTACTGCAGGGCCTGTGCTGCTTCCCTCTGGGAGGAAAAAGCAACCCATGCCATGGCCCCGTCCCCAGGGCAGTGCTGGGAGGGCAGAGCCTGGGGGGCAAGCAGAGCACGAGGACAGGCAGCCCCGCTCCGTGCTGCAGACCCCCACCCTGCCATACCCACTCAGCCCCTGCTGTTCCCTCCACCAGGATGCTCCTGTCTTTCCCTTCCCTGTCACACCCTATTCATTTGAAGGAGAGGTGGGGTCTGGACTGCAGGCTCAGACTGACTTAAAATAATACACTTTGTCTCATCCAAGAAGCTGGCAGAAAAAAAAGCAAAGCTTGGTACCTTTCTCGGCTTTGGGTGAGTGGAAATATTTTCCAGCAGAGACCGTTCTTATTTTTCATTTCCATCCCGCATTTGGTACCTTCACTTCCAAATAAAATTCAAGAAAGTTCAGGGTGTCTCCTAAATAAGCCATAAGTGCATCTGCAGGAGCAGAGTCAACGGTGTACCAACATCTCTGAACCACAATGAAAGCCAAGAAAAGCAGCAACCTTATTTTTGTTCAAAACGCTCCCGTAGATGTTTCAGCCTAGGGAACAAGGACACTCAGAAAGTTACGCCGCCGTATTTCTCCTTACGCTGAGAGCAGCGATGTCAGAGGGTCTCCGCAGCGCAGCGCAGCCGGGCTGCCCCACCCAGCAGCTGTGTGCAGAGCAGGGGTGAAGCAGCTGCTCTCTGTGCTGAACGCGGGGTCTCCCCTGAGCCACCCACCTGTCCTCTTCCACCAGCCACCCCCCAGCTCAAACAGCCCGCAGCAGCAGCACAAAGGAAAAGCAGAACGAAAGACACCTCGAGGGAAAGGCTCGCTGCTACCCAAGCAAGCTTTTTAGCTTTGTTGTATGTACCTGAAACGCACCCGCTCCTACCTGCAGATCTCAGTGCCGAGCAGCTACAAACCTGTCAGTGCCGGCTGCCCGCGCCCACACTGCCGTCCCTCTGCATTAACGCTCAAGTTTTTCTCCTCTTTAAAATAAAAGAAAACCTGCCAGTCCTGCCAGGGCCGAGACAGCAAGGAGTCCCGCACTGCCATGGGAGCGCGGCTGCTCCCCGCGGCTCGGCGCTGCAGCGCATCTCTGCTTCCTCCAGTGGTGCTGGAATCAAAGCTGGGGAGCACCAGCCCGAAACCAGTAACTGCTGGGAGTAACAGTCATAGGTTACAGAAGGATATTTTATTGTTAGCGGGCTGTACCATGTAGCAGTCGGGAGGGGGTGAGGCAGTCACTACGCGATTTTTTCCCCGAGCCACCGCAATTACTCTGATGTGAATTTTTGATGACTTCCGACATATTGCATGGTTAATCATCGCTTCAGCTGTCATGTTTGGTTAACGTGCGGAATGCATTTGCTGCATTGTGATGCAGCAGCGTGGCCACAGCTCGTGGCGCCGGGTGTGAAGCTATTCCCTTTGCTGAGCTGCATGAATTTGCACATATCGTGAGGGGCTGAAATGAACGGCGGTTTGATTCTGTAGAGCCAAAGAAAGCTTCTGCCATTTTAGACCTGCAGCAGTCAAATAACTTGTAGAGGTTGAGCATTCTACTACATATTAATCTGCTCTTTGCAGAGAGCTACGATTCCCTTTGTTTTGCTGCATTCGGTTATTCAGTGGTTAAAAGCTGCAGGTGCTCTTTACCTTAAACGTTGATCTTTTTGGTAGCTTTGCCCATGGCACTGAATTGTGAGCACACACACCTCAGCCACCGCCACGCAGCACTCTGATTGATACGTGCTCAGCCCAACTGCAACCTCCTTCAACACGGCACAGAAAGCACTCTCATGGTAAATCATCGAAAACGAAGAGTAAAAACGCGCTGCTTAAAAACGAAGTGGATTTATTCGCCAAGCACCACTTCTTCCCGTGCACTTAAAGCACCAAACAAAAAGCATAAGGTTATGCAAAATGCTAACGTGTGCTTTCCATTGTCACCAATAGGAAAACAATACTGCAAGCGACTGTGCAATTACAAGCGGGGATGTAAAACAGCAGAGATGAAGCCATGCTAAGAGCCAGTCACCCAATGATTAAAGTCAGGCCAGTGTATTCCAGCAGTCAGGTGATGGTGCCATCATTACAGTGCAGAAAGCCAGAGAAAAATCGAGAAACAGACCACCCCCATCTTAAAGGAAAAAATTACGAGCACCAAAGAAATCAGGAGTGCGTTTGCTAATGCACAGAACACAGTGCCATGAGGAAGGGTTGCACAGAATGGGGACTGGGTGCTCTCACAGCATCACCTCCGTGGTGCCAGCCCTGAGAACATGCATCTACCAATGTCCCACCTGGGGATGGCTGCACTGGTGCCTAACGAAGCACTGCCAACTGCTGCAGGATCACCGCGGTACCCAAGCAATTCATTACTCCTATTTCTGTTTTAATTCCAGCAACACTGTGGGGGCACAGGCTGCACACAAAGCGACAGTAAAAACGGCACAGAATATTTCATATAGAGAAAAAACTGGCTCTGAATTCACTTGCACTTTCTGGTCTGAGAGCAATTCCACTTTCCAGCAGCAGGCTCTAAGGAGCTGCTCTGTGAATGGGATTTACCTGCCCCAAAGGCTCCACCGGGCACCTTTCACAGCACCAACACAGCATGCTGGGGCTTTGGGAGCAGCAGAGCTGATCCTCAGGGCGACTCTCCCAGACTGCTGCAAAGAGCACGCTCTCTCTGCTATGATCCAATAAGCACTGGACAGGATACCTGAATCTTTGTACCAGGAGGCTCCAGAGTGGAAAAAAAAAAGTCCAAACCTACCAATGTTCTTAAAGGAAAACCACTGATTACTATCAGCTACACCCCAGAATACAAGAGGAGTCCATCTGGGAAGTTTGCTCAGGAACCATGTGAGTCCTCCAGCACCGCAAACATTCATACCTGGCACTGCCCCTTCTGCCCCACACACTGCTCCAGCTTTGGGCAGCTTCCCACCCACGTACCTCCTGTTCGCAAAACGCTCCAGCAGCACACAGCTGCCAGAACAGGCGACGCATGGAGCTCTTGCTCTCTAGCCAAACTTTCAAGCAGGTAAATGGCACTATCTGGAGACACAGCCGGCTCTAAGGACAGGCTGCAGCCCTGCTCAGGGCTTTCTGAAGCATCATGGATCTGGAGCTGCCAGCAGCGGCTTTAAAGATGCTATTTTGCGAACTGAGGGTCTCTGCTTTTTCCAGCCATGTCATGTACTGCAGAAGCTACTCCCAGCTGCAAAACTACACATTACAGATCTGCACAGTTTACATTTTTGTTTTACACTTTGCATTTTCAGCTCACTGTTGCAGGGAAAGCTTTCCTGTGTAGCTCAGCACACACTGCCTTCACCTACCTGTTGGTTTCTTAAAGCAACAGCTTTGAGAGATGAGAACAGAAATGATTCACCCAAATGGCCGTTAGCATGACTGACAGGGAGCAGTAAGCACACTGAGATATGGAACTGCTCCTATTTCACTGTCACCAATGCAGCAGTGCGCTCAGCCTCTACACACGTCCATCACATCTGCACTCAAATGTGACTTTGGGAAGAAAAGAGAGAAACTACTGCTCAGGGTTAGCAGGCCACAGCTGAGGAAAGCTATGAAGGCTTTACTTCTGAGTAGGAAGTGTAATATCCCAAAGACAAAGGTGAAGCAAGGATCATGTGAATTGCGTTAATGCTTTTAGGTTGTGATGCTTGCACCAGAATTGCCTAGACAACCCACATCTCTAACTGTGTAGTTTTAGTAGCAGAACTTCACAGTACCAGTCGATCAACCACAACTCAAAGGTAAGAGGTGTCCTGAGAAGCAAGCAGAGCCCTCAGTCCCTGCCAGCACACAAGTGTCCTGTGCCCAGAGCACTGCCCCTCTGGGTGCCCAGCTAAGGACCTCCTTCCCTCCTCACTGCCACTGCCCCTCTGGGGTGAAGGAGAGTCCTCCACCATCACTGCAGAATCAAAGATCACAGAAAACCCTAAATTGGAAGGGACCCACAAAGGTCATCAAGTCCAACTCCATGCTATCACCCCTACCTTAAAGCCAAGAAAAACCTTTAAAACAGCCAGTATACAGTCACTGAAATGTCTTCTCTCTTTTCACCGAAGTCAGGGTGAATACAAAAATATCAAATACCCGTAATGAAAACAAAATGCATTGTTGGGTCTGATCCTGCGTCAGCCCCTTCCTGGAGTCCTGCAGCTGTGACACCCACTGTCACTTACCAGCGTTAGCCAGCAAACACAACAGAGATATTGCTGGCAGTGAGTTAAGCAGCAGTAGGCAGCTCCTTCCCAAAAGTCTTTTCTTTGCCGCTTCATCTGGTGCTGCAGTAGCAGCAAATAGTGCACTGTCATAGCAGGGCCGGCGGGTACCTTGCAGCAACCCTCCCTCTCTGCAGGAGGCTGCCGGGGCTGCCCAGCACCAACGGGTCCCTGGGCAGGAGGCTGCAGCACAGTCAGATCTGTGCTCATCCTCTCCTCCAGAGGTAGACAGAAAGGAGACAGAGGTGTAGGAATCCAACTTAGGTAGCTGGGAGTGAAGGAACCAGGAGAACCCCTCCTTTCACAGCAATGCTGCTGTATTGCCATTCCTATAGTGCAAGAAGTCAGCTGGGCTGAGGATACTATAATGCTATGAGCCAATGCGTGGGAAGTTTGGGCTTTGTGGCAAAGGGCTAGCTTGTATGGACTGGGAGTGCAGGTTACCCAAAGCTGGAGCCAAAATGAGAACTGGGAAGCAATCAGACTCCAGCAATACCTGGAGCCCTCAGAGAGAGCCTTCCTCCTGCAGGGGAGCATCCCCAGATTCTACCAGATTGGAGTTAAAGCCTTATCACAGAAGACTGGCCACTATATGCAGACCAAAGGTAACCCAAGTTCCAGCACAGCGTTCTGGGGCTCAGTGTGCTCCAAACAAGGCAATGTATCAGCGTCCAGAGAAGGGAAACGTCTGGCAGCACCTACAGAGCAGCCCTGCTTTTGTGATAGGCAGATCTGGGGCAGAGAACACAAATCCAGGAAAATCCAGAGTCCTCAAGCATGGGGAAGGCGTGACTGACGGGAGTGCTACGTAACCTGCAGTGCTGTTACCCACATCCCAACGAGCAGTGTCAGTTATTCGCATGAACAGGGGACTTGCTCTCCATTCCGTAGTCTCTCCCGGCCACATTTATCCAAGTGGCAAGAGCAGGAACCAGCTTTAATTAGACCCTTTTTAACAATGAACCGAGGGTATTACCCATGCTCTCTCCATCAAGTGCTAATTGAGATGGAAGCGTTTAAACAAAGCGCAACAAGTGTCCATTTACCCAAAGCCATTGTTAAATATCTACTCAGAGATTATTTCCAAAGTTATAATGTGTCATGAATATTCAAAACACTTTCCTTCTTCTGCATTAAAAAGAATAATCACCTTAAAAAAAAAAAAAAAAAAACAACTGGAAATCAAACAGCTATTTTGCAGCAGAATTGGAGGAGTGTTTTAAACATGTCAGTGCTAATATACAAGGCCTGGGGGAAAGGAGAGATGGCTCCAGCTTCTGGAGCAGTAAGCTCTGCCTGGAAAGTCTCTCACAGAGCGTTAGTGCAGGCTGCAAGTTTGTAATTATACAGGGAACATGTTCATTTTTAATTCAGAACACTTAACTGCTTTTTTCTGTGCAAGCCCTGAATGTCAATGCCTCCCATACATGACTGCAAGCCACTACCTTGGCATCACAGCAGGGAAAACCCTTGCATCCCCACAGCCTATTCAGCCAGAGCCACATGGTCACCAACATTCACACCTTCATTTCTGCACTCATCTTCCCAGCTACTGAATTTCTTACACCCTCTCCACCCGAAGCTGAATTACCACGTCCTTGCACTCTCACATCCAGGGACGAGTTAACCTAACATCGGCCAGAGGCGCAACCCACATGAACAACTGTCAAATACCAAGTCCATAGAATCACCGCATCCATCTTTCACCTCTTCCAACCAATGCCTCTGTGACGCCCATAACCCACAGGGAGAGCTGATTTAAGAGCACCCTTTGACACAGCTCAGAGATGAATTATTAACTCCAGTGGAAGATGCAGAGCATCAGCTCAGAGCAATCACGAGCCTTCTCCGATGATTAACCAGAACACAATTATCAGTGCTCCTGCTCCTCACAAAATGCCTCTGAATTCTCCATCACACAAAGCCCGGAAGGCACCACGCACACATCCACGCTTATAAGTGGGAACAGAAAGAATTCTGTGCTTTTACATTTGTTTCTTCAGAGCTACGTTATCAATTGTGAATGGTCTAAGAGAGCTCTGTCTCTCCCTGCACTGTAGCGATTAAGCATTCCAGCATCACAGCAAAAGGTGCCAGGAGGGAAAAGACAGCACAGAGGGTTTAGCAGGTTGTCTAACACCCAGGGTGCACGCGGATGTTTGCTTAGTGTGGAAAGCCACGTGGTTCCACATGTAGTGGAGGGTGAAGACAGCATTTCAGACTTTCAGTAGCAAGGCAGCTAAATTTGGACTTCTCCTTTAATTACAGCTGCCAGCTCTCAAGAAAGCAGCACTGGAACTACTGGCCTGCAAGGGCAGTGAAACACCCACATGCATGAGGGCTGAAACCAACCACGGCAGCGCACGCCTGCTTTGTCTAACTAGCCGTGTTTTTCACATAGTGTAAGCACAACTGATATCAGTATTGGCATCTCAGTGGGCTTAATTAGAAGTCAGGCCGACCCCATTCAGGTCTTTCTGCTGCGCTCAGTGCATTAATATCCAAGTGCCTTCCAGTCCTGCAGTACGCGACAAGGCTAACATCTGTCACATGTTGTTTGTTCTCTTCTCTCTTTCCTGGGGGAGTAGAAACAGCTTTCATAGGGGTGGTGGAACAGCTAACAACTGGGAAGGGAGATCCCCAGCCCTGGCTCAGCCTGCTCATAATGAGCCTGTGCTGGCCAGGACTGCTTGGTTCCTGTTTGAAGATTATCATCATTACCATAATGATTAAGCTGTACATATTAAGAGGTAGCTTAGCACCAGCTCTTCTCCCGAGTAACATTTCTATGCAAGATTGACAGAATCAGAAAACAAATGAAAACCTGGCCTTGGCAGAGCAAATCAAGTTGTTTGGAAGGTTTTATCACTTGGAGGACACATCCATTTCTTCACCTGACACCCCTGTCTTATCACCTCAGCTTAGAGAACATTGAGAACACATCTTCCTGCAGAGGAACTAAGTGTCCACCTCTAGAGTTTAACAGAAGTGGAAGACGAAGGGATGAACATCTTAACTTGCCCTCAGAACTCCTCCACATTACACATAACACAGTTAAGGATGTTCAATCTGGAATTTAACAACTAGGAGACAGCAGCCAGTAATGATATTCTGTACTCACATGCCTTTCACCTTGCCCTATGATTCTCCACTTGTACATCTCTTCCCTTTTTACGTTAAAAATGGGCAACAGCACGGGAAGAGCTGATCCCTTACCATCACCTTCTCTCCATTTGTCCACCCAAACCTTGCAAAACTGAAGGCAATATAAGCCCACACAGTTTTCAACTGAGTTACAAACTCTCTCACTGGAAGAGAAGCAAGGACTCAGGATGAACAAGGGGAATACATATTGCTTTCATTCAGCGCAATGTGTACAGCCATACAAAACAGGGATTAGTCTTGCACAAGAAAAAAGGAACAAGGTTTTTAAGAGTACAGATCAGGAGGCTCTCAGGAAGGACAGACGCTGACTCAGAAAACCATTAAAAAGGACAAAGTGACTTTCAGATGGAGGTCACCAGATCAAACTTGAACTAGGTCAGCATTTAAAGACCGACTACTGGTTTAAGCAAAAGCCTTGTTAAGTTTCCCTCAGCTTCTGCATGGCAGAAATGAGCACCCCTTTCAGTAAGGGCCACCAGAACAGCCAGAGCTCCAGTGAGAGCCCAGAGAGCATACGTTACTCACTGCAGGAGCAGAAGCCTGAGAACTGCACTGCCCTGTTTGCTGAAAACAGATACATTACTCCCTTCAGTTGAAACTTGCCTTAGTGTGCTCATGGATTTGCTTCTGAACACATACAGTCAAACCTGGATATCCATCTGGCATCTACAAACAAGCATAAAGATCACACTGCAGGTTTCAAGTGGATTATTTTGTTAATGCATTTTCATATTGTATGGGAACTGTTGAATCACGGCCTGAACACCTGGGGCTTGCACAGGCAAAGGCAATGCATCTGTGTGACCAGAAGGGGTGGAGTCTGGCTCCACCTCTCCCAGACCCCATTTAAGGGCTGACCACCACTGGGGAAGGAGCTCTTTTTGGCAATTGCTCCTTTGGAGTTTTCTATCACGAGACTAGGACACAGGTGAGCATTTTTTCCCTTTATTTCAATTGTCTCTTTCTTATGACAATAATCTAACTATACAATCTATAAAATGTCTTGGCTATAATGCCATTTGGTGTTATTCACTGTGTTAACCTAACACCTTATACATGTAAAACTTCATTAAACTTACTTATGAAAAACAGACCTACTAAATATCATATCCTTTCCCCCAGCTGCTCAGAAAAGGCTCTGACCATCACTGGAGATCTTGCCACACTGCCTTATGAGAACCCTTACTGCAAAAGGACCTTTCAGAAGAAGCCCAAAGAAGTCAGACAGGATTCCAACACACAGTACACTTATGAAAAACAGGAAACACGAGATATTCAGCACTCAGAAGCTACATCCAGCAGTAAAGTGGCTTTAACTGCAGTCATCAAGCACAACTTGAGTGCTTCCCATCCATCTTCAGAGTGAACTGGTAAGTCCACCACCAGGTCTTGCTCCCTGAGCTCCGTCAGCTCAGAGCTGCGCACGCTGCCCATCACCCTCTGGGCACAACCTGTTCCTAACCCCACCTGACACTCTGCTGACACAGCCCTATGCTGCTGTTCCCCCAGGCCCCATACTGTACCCAGAGAGCAGAGCACAGCCCTGCCCCTCATGAGGAGAGCTGGCAGAAGGATGCAAAGAAAGGAGGCAGAGAAAAAGAATACTTGATTTCACTTCTAAAGGAGCATTTGCTCCAAACAAGATCTTCCAGCTGCTGAAGCTTAATGCTACCCAAAACACCAGTTCCCTGGGGTGCTCCATTACCAGCAAGGGCCTTTCTTCTGCACCCACGTGATCTGTCTACAGATTCTCTTAGCTATCCAATTTGAGCTCCTTAGGTGTTAAGTATTCGAGGAATGCCATCCACCCCTTGCCCCTTGCAGGCCTACTGGGATACCTATTAATTCACCCTCCTGTAGTGAAAGAGTTTATCATCTCCTGCAATTGCCAGCATCTAAAAAAGTGGAACAGGGCAATTTAAATTGGCATTGCAATTATTAAAAGTCTATAAATAGTCACTGCTGCAGTGTGAATTAAATCGCTATACACTAACATCCTCTCTTTTCCACCTTTTAATACCAAACGCTGATTAAGTCAGGTAAGCAGGGACCATGCCACAAGAGTCAATGGGAAGGGAACACAAGTGGGTTGTAAGCCACACAAAGATGAGCTGAGAATCCAAAGCAGCTTATCAGGTTCTCTCCTTCACATTCAGTAAGAAAAAAGGTGATGAGACTCATTTCCACAGTACTCGATTTGTCCCCAAACAACTTATTGAAGAACCACCATAAAATCCTACAGGTGAACCACAGTAACGGATGAGAAACGCACGGGAAAAGAAAATCCTGAAGCCATTTTTCCAGCACCTTTGTGGCTTTCAGAAAGTCAGCTGAGCAGCGAGGGTGCTGCATTGCACAGCACTGTCAGAAAGAGTTAAATGGGGCAGGTCAAAAAGGTGGGGGAAGAAACAGAATCCAGAATCTTCTGTTGCAGAAAGACTAGTTTAACACAGATACCAGCCGAAGTTTCACTTGGGCACCACTCACATTGGCATTCACATCAGAGATGGAGCAACTCCACCAGCTCCCAGAGGGAACTACTCATTTGCTCATACCATACTCAATTGCTTGGAGAAGGTAGAATCTAGCAAGTAATAACCCTGCTTCAGAGAATCTTGTTATTTAATGGAAAGCTGAAGCGACAGGAATGGGACTGCGGTGAGTCCTGGCTACAAGTCTGAGAGAGAAAGATTAAACAACAGCCAGGCCAGTAGCCAGAGGGCAAATTCTTGGCTTCTCACCCTCTGGGAAGCTTACATGCACATTTGGTTGAGCAGAAAGCTGTGTCAGCCTCCCTTCATTTCCAGCGCATATTTCTAGCTCGGTTTAACTATTGCTCATCACACAGGTTGGTACAGACAACAAGACTGCCTTATAGAAACAGAGCACAGAAACAATAGTGCTTCCCACCAAAAGCATGCTATTGCCACCCACAGCCAGAGACACACATTGAGTGAAGTAGGCTTAACCCTGTTTTACAAGAGTCTGTGATTCTGTAAGAGGGAGACTGAGGGAGGGAGACTGAGAAAGCAGAACAACTTGAGATGTAACCTGAAAGAACACTGAGCACTTGTTCAGAGAGCAATTAGGAAAGAAGGGCATGGGGGCAACTGCTGGCTGACTGCAATGGAAATTCATAACAATTAGTTTTCCATTCCCTCCTACCATATCAACACAAAAAAGGTCACTACAATCCATGAAGCTGCTCTGCACAAGGATTGGTCATGCGCAACAGCAACAGGCCTTCCATACCTGTGGTTCTAATCACTGCAGCCCTTCCTGCAAGCTAGAGAACTGCCCCAGTGGAAGTATAGCCCTAAGACAAGCCAAAGGGACCAAGTGGAACGTGTCCCAACAACCAGTATGGGTGAGCACAGACCATCCATGGCGCTGCAGGGAAAAGACAGAGCCATAACCCACCTCCGAGAAGAATCGTAAGATAATAACAGTGATGTTCTTGTGTCTTCAGTGCTAACCTACAACAGGAAGGTTTCCTCTAGATAAAAGAAAAACAGTGTCTAGTTTTAAGCCAACAAATTAAGATGATCAAAGGGCTGGAGCACCCCTCCTATGAAGATCAGCTGAAGGAGCTGGGCTTGCTCAGCCTGGAAAAGAGAAAGCTGGAGGGAGTCCTCATTACAGCCTTCCACTATTTCATGAGAGTTTACAAATGTGAGAGAAATCACCTTTCTACACTGTTAGACAGTAACAGGACAAGGGGGAATAGTTTTAAACTAAAGGAAGGGAGATTTAGATTGGATGTCAGAGGGAAGTTTTACACTGAGAGGGTGGTGAGGTGCTGGCATGGGCTGCTCAGAGAGGCTGCAGATCCTGTCCCTGGAGGTGTTCAAGGTTGGATGAGGCCCTGGTACTACATCTAGCAGCTGGCAGCCCTGCCTGTGGCAGGGGGTTAGAACCTGATGATCCTGGAGGTCCCTTCCAACATAAGGCATTCTATGATTAATGAGTCAACACTATTGCCCTGCATCCCCAAATCCCTGTCAACAGCTCAGCAACATTGGGCATCTTCAAAAAGAAAAGCTGAAAAATTTCAAAGGCACAAACCTCCAAACATCAGAACTCCTGCCTTCCTCCCAGTCTTCTCAGTGCCTCCGTCTTCAGAGATTCACTGTCGTGTGTAAAGGTTAACAAGTACAAAAACAAACAAGGAAACTCAAGACTTGCTTTTAAATTTTTTTTTTCTTAATCCAAACCACATTATCCAAAAGTATTAGCCAAATTATATTATAAAACACAGGATTTCAGCATTCTGGCACCAAGTCAACGCTTTAATGGACGTTCAAACACTAAGGAAATGGTTGTGCATTAAGCCTACCAATAAGTCAACAATCAATATGCCAGTATTACAGTAAAAATACAATGCACTCTTTATAACTGCTTGTGGCCTCATCCTTCGTCAGCTCCAAATAAAAAAATAAGGAGTCCTGCAGTAAGAAGTGAAGTACACATTTCACCACTATCAAATATTCTTCTTGAAGTCTAGACCTAACTGATCCCATGGATTGTACAGATTTTTTCGTTCATTTTTTTTTAACGAGAGGGGCAAAAAGTCAGAAATAAAAAGTACGGTATTTCAGACACAAAATTAATCAAGCAAATCAATAGGTATGAGCAGCAAAATAAAGAAGCCTCAAACAGCTAAGCCCCAAGCAACTGCTTCCAACTTTATCTCCAAAAAGCATCTAAATCAAAAGAGAACAAAAAAAGAATTGCATCAAAGCATACTAACATTCAGGGCTTAATCCAATTCATAGATTTTAATTGCCTGCACAGCATCAGTCCTGTACATCTCCTCTCAACATATTTTATCTGCTTGATCCTATGAAGCTAAAGGCAAACTCTGCAGAGTACAAGATTTGGACACCCTCTGGAAAGCATGAGCATCAGGCAGAATTGCTCTGCAATGGAACAAATGCTCTAAATTGAGTTAGCTCTGGCTTCCCATTCTGAGCCACAGTCATAATGCTGAACCACTGCTCTATTTCTGAGCTGCGGAAAGAACAGCGGTTTCTGGAGAGCTGGAGCAGCTGCCTACTCCTAAAGAAAACACTGGGGTGAGTCTGTTTTTTTTCTGGGAGACATGGTAGCAGCCATGATCCTACACTGAAATCGGTGAAAGGACAAAAATTAAACTGATCACTTTTATCTCCACAGCCTCAGTACCAAAATGGAACTCCATCATGCAACAGTTAAGCCAGCATAATAGCTTAGGTAAACAAGCCAGCTGAATTCTCCATTTTCTTCCCAGAGCCTGCAAACACACAGAGGAAAACAGAGAATGATTGTTTCAGAAATCCTCCCACAGATCCTCTACATCTATTTGCTAAAACTATCTTGTGTCCCTGGGGTTCCAGCCAGAAACAAGCACAAGGCAGTGGATCAGGAAAGACTTTTTGCTGATGCTTGGAAGCCTGTACCTTGAAGTTAAGCTCTGCACAAGGACCCAATGCAGCAAGTCTGGCCACCAAAGACCAGGGACATGCAAAGCAGCCCAAGGATGCTCAGCTCAGCACAAGGTTTTGCTGCTCCATCTGATGCACGCTGCCAATAAGCACATCCTAAATAACCCATCTCATGTGAGAGGATTCTATACAATACTGCTGCATATAGTGATTGTTACTGGGAAGCAGGCAATGGCTGTATTGACTCGAGTCTCCCAGCCAGTGACTCTCTTCAACTGCCAGTTTAATTGAAGGGTTTTGCACGGCCAGTTTAAGCTCAGGGTAGAGAATGAGTAGCAGCCTTAGCACAATTTCAGCTTGGAGAAGTGGAAGATGCCCAGCTCAGATTGGTAATAGCCCCTGCAAGTGTCAACTGAAATAAAAGGAGGGGGTTCAGCATGGCTCCTGCAGCATGGCTTCAACTCCTTGCTTCAGGTGGGGAAAGGAGTTGATGGTCAGTGGAGCACAGGGGCACCAAGGGCTCTGCTTCTTAGCAGTCCTGAGCCAGGAAACAGCTGCTGAACTCCACCATCCTTCCCATGGTTTGTCATCGGAGGGAGGGAAAGCAGCATCCAGTTAAATACTGCTCAAGACTGAGCAGGAGTGTCTGAGGAAATAGTAAAAAGGAAAACATACAAATAAGTTTTTGTTACAGACTCTTCTGACCTCATGAGAGCCAATGGCAAATGCAGCCTCTTTACTTCCCAGGTGAGGAAACTGATGCGTATGAAGACTCAATTGAACTCAATGTCAAGTGTGAAAATAGCAACAAAAATTGGATCTAGTTTTCCTGAGTCCCTGTGCTGAAAAGCAGCTGCTATAGAAAGCTGTTGTCTAAGTAAATACACCCGCTGTGGGGTGCCAGTCAGGCAAGAGTCCAGAAATTCAAGGGTCAGGCGCCATTCAATATTTGAATCGGTGCAATAAGGCACCACATAAATATTTAAAATGGCATTCCTGCTACAAAACACTCTTGGAACATATTTCTTGCTTTCAAAGTTGGTAACTCTTATTCCCATCATTTTTCTGTCCTGAGGAATGTCTGAAAACAAACTGAAGCGCTTCTCATTTCCTGCTTGCCCAGAGCACACCTGACAGCAGTTGGCATTTGTTTTGAACGTACTGCTTTCAGTCGAAGTATAAATGGAGAAGTCTTGAGTGCTGAAAGCCTACATCCTTGGCTCCTCATGACAGCCTTGTTCTAAACACCCCGAACTAAAACGTACCTCTAGATCTACATCATTCTTATAGCTATTTTAGAACCTCCGGCTTCAGAAGTTAAACATTCGGGCTCCAATTAATGTCTACTATAAAATAATGCACAACACTTTTCGTCGTTAGATGATTCCGAAGTATGGAGAGCACAGCAGCTGCTTAGATCTGAATACAAATCAAGAAGTCAAACAATCGTAACAAAAGCGTTTTGATTTTCCATATGCAACCGAATCTCTTAAATATTTCAGCTTGATATAGGAAAAACAGGGACAGCCATTAATATAAGTTATGGTTTGTGACTTTAAGGCAACATTTCTTCTATTAGTAGTCACAATGTGTGCTTCCCTGCCCACCGCCCTGCCTTCCAACTATAACATTCAATAAGAGGTAAGCTGCTGTAAATGGAGGTAGAAGCTATGCAGACATGCATAGTTAATGCCCTGCCTGTCCACTGATGCAGTTCAATCCACTGAACCACAGTTCTGCTGGATGTTCCAGTCCTGTACCTCCCAAAGGTACATTCAATACCAATTTACAGAAACCACTCCTATTTCAGCCTGTTATTACCATTGTATTTATTAACACTTAGATCAGTGCTACTTCCACAAACACAGCCCATGAGCTTGTAGCGTCACCAGCCCTGCATGAAGCCACGTTACTGTGTGACCACACGGAGGTCTCAGTGGAAGAAGCTGCCACTCCTGATGCTGATAGGGTACCATTAGAGCTCTAGAAGCTGTAAACGGAGTTTTTTAAGATAACTATTTGATACTTCACAGCAAGGCTAAAGATCTGGTGCTATAAATGTTGTAAAGGAGTAGGAATGGAATGGATAAATAAGCTCGGGAGTTGATCGTAAACTTGGAGCAGCTTACTTTGCCTGCTCAGGAACAAAAAGCTCCATGAATTCACACATTTAGCAGAACTCAGCTTCTCAAGGAAGTAAAATAACTACATATTCAGCTTATAAAAACAAACTGCAACACTTGCTGAAAAATAAATCGTGAAAGAAACAAAAAGCCCTTTTCTTCAGTCACACGTGACAGCGATTCAATTTCACCGTCTACTGCATGCATTTTCTATAAGGCAGATAGGTACATGATCCTTGCCACGATGGTTTTCAATTTATCACTTTGGGAACTTCAGTCAGAATAAAAGATGGAATCAAGCAAGCAATTACCTTTGACACTAGTGACAGGGCCTCACTGACGTACAGGCAGAGCCTGCTTGGCCATCGATGCTCTTCAGTGGCACATACAACCAGATTACAACCCTCCTGCCACATTGTGATCTACCTTCTTAGTTTGCTTAAAGTCACTTAATCAGAATACACAACAGTGCCAGGAACACCCGCTTCCATTATAAATGCGGGTTATTCTTCTGCTCCGGCATCTGACTCTTGATTTCCAACTTTCCAAGACAAGGTTCATATAAAGTATCGGAGGAATCTTATTCCAGGAAGCCTGCAAACTGAGATACAGAGTAGCCCTGGATCAAGTAAAGAACACTGTCTGCACAGTGTGTGAACATAACAGACACGGAGAGGCAAAAAGCTTGGTAAGATGCCACCACCATTTTACCATTCACATATCCCAGCAGCGAGGAACACTGCTTCCTGGGGATGACAACTGCCAAGGGTGCTATAGGCAAGAAGAGGCCTGCATAAGATTCATGGTTTAGAAACACCACCAGGTTTCAAGGTGAACCTCCTCTGGATCCACTTGGGTGTTCCCAACACACATCATACTGCCAGTGAGCCTCTGAATTCTTCTTCCTACTTTCCTTTCAGAATATGTGGATTCAAGCAGCACTTGGTGCCAGGATGCACTGCAAATACACAATATATTGACTGGAAACTAGGGCTTCATCTCAGAAAGAAACCATTACAGGCATTTCTCAAGAGGTGAGGAATGCAGAAGAGTTTGAGAAGGAAAGGTTGTGAGCAACACTATAACAGCATAACCAGGAGAAGATGGATCTATTGAGACCAACAAGTAAACCCTGCCCTTTAAGGCAGACTGCAGTAGCAATCCCCTGATGCTGGTTTTACTGCTGGAAAGAGATCTGGTATGGCACTCTGCTGCAAAAGGATGTCATTACTACACAAAGCATAGCTGCTGGTATTTATTGTAGGGATCACTTCTGACTGAAAACCAGGACTCATTTCTTCCCAGTGATGCTCTGCAAAAGGCTACTTGCGCCAGCTGTAGGACTTAGCCAGAGACTGCAGATAGCTAACTGAAGGTAACCGCTTCCCAGCTCCCCAGCTCCAGCAACAACAAGCCACAGGCAGCATGCTTTTGGAGGACTTGTTTCCATAATTCAACTAAATCATAAGTTCATTAAAAACAAAAGCTCTCATGAAGACACAAAGCTTTTCCTCAGAGGAAAATAAAGCTAGAGAATATTAGGAAAGGTAGCAAACAAAGTGCCTTCTAAGGTACAAAACCAGAGACAAACAGCAAAACATTTAGCACAGCACATCAACTAATTACTGCATACTTCATCCTACCAGTAAATATGAAGGCAACCTCAAATCAAACTGTAGAACAAAAATGAGAGAAGTTATATTGATTCACAGTATCTGTTGAGCAATCAAACCTCTTACCATAAGAAATGCACTGCACATTTTCAGGATAAGTCATCTTTAACCCTAGAAAAATTAAATCAAGCTAGTCAGGAACTGAGAAATACCGCCAGGCTAGCTCTGTGAAAAAGAGTACAGAGCCCGAGAGTGCAAAAGAGGTCTTGGCATTCCACTCCCACCACTTAGCTCTCGCTAGGAGCACAGGATGGGGATGCCCCCCTTCAGCCAGGACAAGGGCAGATCTTGCAACTGCTGCATGAATGCTTATTTCAGGTTCATTAAGCCCTTTACGTATTTGCATCTGCTTAACTGCCATTAAACTGATTTAAACACTCCATTTTCTGTTACCAGCCTCAGGGCAGTGGAGGAAAGAAAGAATCAATGTTTCATCATAGATACTGTATGGTAACCATAGCAGGCAAAATCAATTACTGCTGAAAGGATCTGCAGATAAACACGCAGGTTCCCAATCATCTGTTTGAAATGCCTTTCTCCCATTCCCCACTTCTCCAGTTCTTTCTCTCAGGTATCAGAATTTGGCCAGAAGAATCCTGCTGGCTTGCAGACAGAGAAGAGGATCTGTCACAATACCGTGTGCTATCCCCACCTGTGCACTCCCACTTACCTGTGATCAGAAGCAAACCCCTCACAGAGTGCAGCTTCAGCCACTGCCAACAAGTGTGGCTGTGCTCAGCTTTATGACCAGGAAGCCAAACACTGCTGTGGCTTTAGCAAGAGCAGGGCAAGCTGGACAGCCAGAGTCAAAAGAAAAGGCAGGACAGACCTGAGGAACAGGCCCACACACCCTGCCATACGATGCGACTTGCACAGTGTGAGGGATGGATGACATTAGAAAGGGACCACATAGGAGAAGTTATATCAGAAATCTGAGATAGAGGCTCTAGAAAGGGCGGATCCAGAGCTCCTGCTCACAAAATCCAGAAAATGAGGAAAGGACGTCTGCAGAAAGTTAAATGATGCCAAGCCCAAAACCAGCAAGAGGAAATAAATTTTAACACAATCTGTAATTGAATTGGGGAACTTAGTACCACAGGAAGATGGCAAGGCCAAAAACATAATGTGATTAAATAACTGACTCAGTATGTATATGGATATTGATGATATTTAGGACTGTGCTTTATAATAAAATTGTGGAAAGAATTATACTGTATGCTTCTGAGATCCAACCAAGATCTAACCCTTAAAGAACACAGAAGTTAATAAAGCAACCAGATGATCCCACAAACGTTGGCCAGTGCTTCTGCTCTGGACTACCCTATGCTGCTCATACGGGCACAGAAGCAACTGAGTGGATGTGTCTCGAATGCAACCTAATAAACTAACTATGACAAATGCAGCTTCAGCTAATCACACTTCTCCAATTCAAGTCTGGAACGGCCAACAGAACCACTCAAACAGCTCTAATAAAGCTACAGAAACCAAAACAGAACACTGATGTGTTTATCACATCAGACTTTTCTCACTCCCAAGCCTCGGCACCCACACAACACAAGCAAGCTTTCCCTCCACCCCTTTGGGATGCCACAAGGTTGAAAACTTCCTGTCCCCTCCCCCAGACCCACCCCACTGAAGATCTCACATCAAGTAGAAATTGGTGCTTTAAAGGGACGGTCTGGAGACCTGCTCTGCTGTCAAAAAAGCTGGCAACATGCTAATTCAATCTCCATTAAGCTATTGTAAAAGCAAGTCCCTCCGCGCTTCTCCAGCCATTTTTACCAAGTGACAATTAAGGACATTGTTCCAATTAAATTAAAAAGAAAATCTGTTTGCTGCATTTTGATCCTCAGCTAACAGATCCTTCCTGCTTGAGACCTTGCTCACTTGCTAAGACCCAAATAATGGTAAAGACAATTTCCAGTTTACCTCCCTAAGCCTCCTTTGGTCATTTCCCCGTGCAGAGAAAACCAGCACAACAGACATTTCACAGCTGCTTTTTGTTTAAATGGGATCTTAACAATTTAGCACAGTGTCAGTGAACAAGTCTCCTGCAACCAAAACATTGCCAAAACACAGAAGTGAGCAAGTGGAGAAGAGGCCACGCACTACAACGTGCCCATGCCCTGCCCAGATTGCTCAGTTAAAAGTGGACTGACACTTGGAGAGACTGGAGTAAACTGAGAAGAGGGGAGGGAGCTGGGAGCTGCAGCAGCTGCCTTTTTTCTTTTCTTTATTCTATTTTAGTAGATTTGGTGAATAAATTTGCTGAAGTCCACGGCCTTCTGCTGTTTGTGACCTCAGAAGTTTAGTGAGATGGTGTGGCCTGCGCATACTACAAACTTTCCTTGGTTTCTTTAGCTCTCGGCACCGAAGGAATTGGTTGAGGAAGGTGTTAAAGAGAATGCTATGGAAACAAAGCTACCAGCAAACAAACCATGCAGTTCAGAAGAAAGACACCTCTTTTTGTATAGGCCGGCTCCAAACCACTGCCCCACATCAGAAACGTGTGCTGAAGATGAGAGTTCTTTTTTGAATACAGTTAAAGAAAATCTCCTTATCTTTCCAGAAGGAAAGAGCCATACGTGGCTTAAAGGTAATCTCCATTTTTCAAACCCAGACCTCTGAAATTATAGCTGAAATCCATCAACTCACTGCAACACGGGGACTGAAAGCTGCACGAAGGCCCAGTGCCAAGACAAAGCTGTGTCAACTTACTGTTCATTTTCACTTCTTTTTTTCTCAAACGCAACAAAGCTGAGCCAGGCGTACTTCTGTTTAAAATCATTTCCTCTATGAGCAGACCTGCAAGGCTGCACTGGAATTCATTTCAGAGCCGTAACTAAGGTACTGGGAATCCTCTCCTGTAAAGACTATGTGTGGATTTCAAAATTGATGGGAATATCAATACTTCGCAAGAGAAAATGGAGTGGTGCTCTGCAAAAGCTACAACTCTTTAGCCTCAGTCACTGCTCTATCACGTGATAAATGGAGATGGCAAACAGTCAGGCTGAAGCAATTTGTCTCTCAGCACTGCGTCTTCACTAGTGTTTGTGTCACTGCAGTGACTATTCTATGAAATATTTCCAGCGCCACGAGAACACTAATTCCAACAGTTAGTTTGCACATGCTGAGCACATACTGTCTAGGTGAGCAGTCAATACAAGATCTCAGTGTTCACAAAATGACACGAAGGGGTACTGCGTTGCCAGGAGCTCTATCCTCCTGATAAGGCGCAATACAGGAGCTAAAAATCATTAATCATCCCACAGAACAACCTGCTGTAGTAACATTGTTCCCAAGCAGGCTCCTTGAGAAAGTCCGACTCAGATGATCAGGTTCCACCCACAAGGGTCCTGAGCAGAGCCGAGAGAAGCAGAGGTGCCCACAGCTCAGCATGAGAGGCTGCACAGGTTGAGCTGGGAGCTGTGATCTCCAAACTGCCTTCGCAGCAAAAGGTGTATTTGCCCTTCCATGGGAGTACAGCTTTGCATTCAATTAGGGATTGGAACAATTTTGCTGCATAGCTCTGCTCTTTGATGAATATCAATGTAAGAAGGAAAAAAACGAGGGGAGGGGGGATGAAGCCAAATGTTATGACTCAAAATCCGGTCTCCATTTAAAGATGTTTATGATGGATACTTCAAAGGTGTTTATTAAAAGTCAACAGTCGTACTAACTTGGGATGCAAAGAACATATCTGGATTAAGCAGACAGGAAATATAAAATGTGCCAGAACAGAGCAGAATTTAAATAGATCAATAAACACAGCTACTAGAACAAGAGTCCTCAATTCCTCCAGCTCACGACCTTGTGTTAGCATGAGAGGGCCATTTCCAAATGTTATACTTTCTCACTCATCTCTCCTCTCCCCACCCCTAACCCTTAGGATTCACAATCACGTTGAACTGGAAGATCCCTACATAAAGACTCAAACTGGCACACAACCAAGCTAACAAATGAATGCAAATGACGTCCAGTATTGCCACGTACCGAGTGACAGTGATCTGGATAACTAATGAAAAGAGAGAAATGCCGTAAAGTATTCCATCTTGACTGTGCAATGGTCTTCCTCACACACGCTTTAAGGTTAACAAGGTCAGGGTAATTTAAAACTGCAGTACTGATTTGTGCTATTAAACCAACAATGAAAAGCAGAGGACGTTGCTGCTTAGATCTAAACTGAGCATGTGGAGGAAAGAATGATATGTGAAGAAACTCCCACAAAAACAAAAAATCTAAACACATACCAATGTTTTGGGCTTCCCCACTGCCTTTTATGCAGCATTATTTACTCACCTTCCAATGGTAGAGGAGCTGCCTATCGTGCGTTATTTTACTAGCCAGCTACAAAACACAGAACCCTGCACCTGCACTCTTTGACCCCATCACATTCTAGACCAGACACACTTTTGCACCTCCCAGAGCACTCTCCCATCAGCTCGGAGGGTCAGGGCCAACCTGCTCACCTGGAGCAGCCTTGTGGTCAAGGAGGTGGTCCTCTGCAGACCCACAGGCAGGCTGTTCTCCTTCAGATGCTTATGTAAAATTGTTACACGTTGCAGAAGATTCCTCATCCCACCTGTGATGGGTTCAGCATTTCTCCCTTCTTTCCAGCGTCGCTTAGATCCAGGTCCCATTGCACAGTGCTCCATGTGCTGCATGTCAAAACGCTCATTCGTTCCACGCCACTGCTCTCTTCAATTGTGTTTAAACTGTCTCTGGACACATTTGAATAGCAGGATATTTATACTCATTATTTACATGCCTAAATGCATACATTAGGGTCTAATTCTAGATTAGACCGACAAGAAATACCCAAAGGTAGTGGGCCCTGATCTTAGCATGCACTTCTAATGGAAAGAAAAAAGAAAAGTGACTTCCAAGAATCTGCAAGGAGAACTGCTTTGGGGGCGTAAGACTTCTCCAGCTTTTGAGGAATCCACAATTATCACCACAGATAAAGTTCTTCATTAGGGCTACAGCAAGGCACAGAAAAAATCAGCAGCTAACAACTGACCCCAAAACAAACAAACAAGGAAGATTGTCAACTTGTCCTCAGTGTCCTGGCTCTGCAATGGTTAAAAGGTCCCCACAGCTGTGCTGGTATCATCGATTAGTGTGAACAAGGAAGCAACAGAAAAATAAAGCCACCTTAATTTCAAGCTCCATTAGAACTGGAGGACTTGGGGGGTAGAAATCAATGTTTGGCAAATGGGAAAGGACAAAATCTGCAAAAGAAAAAAATGCACTTTCAGGCTAAGCTAATGCAAACAATGGATGGTGAACAGCAATTGAGGTTGCCCCTTTAAGGTTGCATCAGCACTTCCATTTATAATCTCTGATTCTAGTTACACTCTAGTAGATTACCACAGGCTTTGGTATGTTTCTAGTAGATACCACGAAACGTATCACAAATGGCAATATAAAGTAGCAGTCCAGGCTGGGTGGTTGAATAACACATCCTTTCAGTACCTGATGTCAGAGTTCAGTACTTCCAATAGGAGAACAGCCCACAGACAGACACAGCCACAACACACACAGCTGAGCTGGACATCTCTAGACCACATCCTACCACAGAAATGACTTCAGAACAAAAAGTCATATCTGCTTCTGGTACAAAGCCTGCTTACAGTAGACTGCAAAATGTGAAAAAACCCAGATACTTAATTTTAGTCTGCCTCAGAGGCTGCCTGGAAAGACTTGAGTTTAACCTCCTGCCCTCATTTAGACAAAAGCTCCTATTTCTATACCTGGACCTCTAAAGAGCTACTTCAACAATAAACGTCCATGCTCAGAAAACAGAAATCAACCTTGGTATGCAACCTTTAATTTCAATTGTGCCTAGCTCAGAAGCTCCAGGTGAAACTGTTACACAGAGGGGAAACAGCCTCACTGAAGGCCAACATTTCCCTTGAGCTTTCTAAGCAGGTAAAACAGTATAAGCAAGGAGAGCTGTGTCTATTTCTGGAATCCATTTCAAGGAGCTGCAGAGAGCTACAGCAAGCCTTAATAGAGCAATATCATTTCTTAAAATTGCCACCAGGACTTTGGGCCAAAAAGACATTTTAAAACACATACAAGAAGACAAATATATCACCAAACCACCACCACATATGAAGCACACGGTACAGCATGACATAGAACCAGAATCTGTCAAAATGCCTTAGCAGGTATGTATCAGGCCCTGATCCCGCAGCTAACCCCTACCATGTACCCTAAAACATGTGCTAGAGAAGCATTCTAACTCTGACATCCATACATACAGTAAATACACAAGTCATGTGTTATGCATTACAACTGCACAGCCTCCCCAGGTGCTGGTAATGGCTCCTCCTCTTGCTGACATTACCAGGCCCAGAGAGGTCTGCTACTACAGCTCTCACTACAAGAGGACATCACAGTTCACCTCTACGGAACTGAGAACAGAACATCAGCATTATGTTTCTGTACGTACACCTAATCTTCACAGAGGTTGGCTTGCACCATCCACACTTACATGAGAATTTTAAAAGCCACATAGAAGAAGAAATGTGCATTTATCTGTTAAGCATTGCTCTGTTAAGTATGGCATCAGGACTGCCAAGAATCACTTGACAACCATTTTCACCTTGGAAGATATTTTGTCAAATGACGGCTTACTGACAATTAAAAAAAAAATCTGGATCTTAGTAAACACTTGAGACAATGAAATGGATTTCTCTGAGAAGCGCTTGTTGTGTTGCATACGGTTTAAGAACAGTCTGTGGAAGGAGAGGGGTAAAATACAAACTCCTCTAATTCAGTGGCAAGTCTAAAATCTCTTTCATAATCTTCCCGGCCTACTGCTCAAGTGGGAGACATTTCCTGGACTTACAGCCCTTTTACATACAAGCAATTTACAACTGATAAATAATTCAGATAATTAATTGAGCTGCAATTTGGTGCACTTCTTTGTAGTCAGCACTATGGAGTACTGCTTAAAAGAGGTTCTGTACAGGAAGTCTCCCTTTTCTGTTAATCCAACCTGAGCCATCTATTAAAGTGAATTCCTAGATTCTCTTAATGCTTTCTGGATGCCTCACAACAGCAGTGTCGAGGAACATCATGCCCTAGTATGCTCCACTCTGACTTTTCTTGGTGTATCTTACTCTCTCAAGAAGAAGCAAGGCATTTCCTGGAATTCTCCCTCCGCAGTGCTGACTGTTCTCCTTCTGAGAGCAGAGATTCTAGCAAACCTCCCTACGCTGCCCACATGCAGGCTGCTAGAATAGATCGCAATATGAGAAGGAACAGAGACTGTAAGTAAATACTTTCAGCAAGCACAATGGAGAAGCTCAAGCAGACTGTCAGGGATATCAGCGAGATCTTTTTCTGCTATTACCATGGATGCAATTACCAAGATGTGGGAGCACGCGGCAGGAAGCCTAAAGAGCATTTTCATGCTGTAAGAGCTTTGATAGAATTTCAGTCAGTGGCAATGCAAAATTCATACAATAAACACTGAATATTTGCAACCCTTGCTCAAGTGCAGTTATCAGCAAAGCTAAACGTTGAGATCTATGCCTCTGGCACCAGTGCCACATTCACCTCCAGGGACACCACCTGCCCCTGCAGTGTGGCATACGTAGGCGGTACCAGCGCAGAGTCGCACTGCAGCCTCACAGGAAGGAAAAGTGCACTTGCAATTTCAGGTGCTTAGCTGAAAAAAAAAAAAGTAGTTTCACCCTCAGAACGAAACAACGCTGTAAAGTATTTATGAAGGGGTAACGCTGATTGCACAAATTTAAGCCTGAGAGATGCTACACATCCAATAGCAGCCTAAGTGCTGATGAGTCTACAGATGATATAAACAAGTTTCAGACAGGATTTAAAGCTGAACAAACTTCCTGCAAACCATACCAGCTTGTGAGTATAAATGTTGAGCATCAAGAGAACATAAAATGCAACAGAGAGAAAGCAGCTCAATCTATGATACAGGTAAGCTGTGAGTGAAGCTTATTTCTGTTGATTAAAAAAACAGAAGTGGTAGAGTTAGTGCTTTCTGCAGGCTTGATGCAGAGCAGAACTGCTCCTCTCACCCCCCAAAACAAAAACCTAAGAGTATGTCTGTGCAAATACTGAGTAACAGCAGAGGAACAGCCAAATCCTGGACCAGATCCCTTCCTTGTATCACCTCGCTCACTGTTCTCCAGGAAATAACTGGAACAAGCTATGGAGAAAGAGTTCTACAGACCATAAAGAGACAGCTGTATCTGACTCCAAAAAAACACAGTGAGTCTGAAGAAGGAAAGCAATTAACTGGGTAGAACAAAAACCTATCCCAGTATAACCATAAGAGAAAGTAACAGAGGAAGCTTTTGTAGCAAGTTTTAATCAAAAACATCAAATAACATTAAGATCTACCTGGCTGACAGAACTAGATAAAGGATAACCAGTAATGTATAACTTGAAGGTCCTCTTATGTAACTCACAAGAAGTTACCAAAAACCACTAAAGAAGGACAAATGCTGCTGTTGACAACTGTGTACCAGAACCTACAGACAAGTACAAAGACTTGTCCAATTTCTAAGCAAGACAACAAACCATTGTCAACATCAGCCAGACAGCTTGAGATGTGACTGCAAATATCCTCAGACAAAGCAGAGGATGATGTTCTGCAAAGCAGCAGAAAAATTCTTGCAGCTGTTAACTGCCAGAATAGGCAGGGACGAGGCACTTCACAGTCACGTGCATTACATGAGCCCTGGACAGTCACCTGAAACGGAGCACCTTGCCATGCTCCTCTCTGCACATCACTTTCAGCTAACCTCCTATGAATGCTTTCCACACGTGGGCTGCAAAAAACACTTGAAGATTCAAAGCACATGTGTATTAGGTCTCAGACATGAGTAGTTAGATTTAAATTAAAGCGATCACTGATTAAATCACTAGCGTTAATCACGATTCAAAATGGCAAGCAGTGAAATTTGATTTAAATTATCGATTTTAATCCTGCTTTTCATTTGTACTTTTTAGCTATTTTCCTAAAGGAAAGGCTGAATCTCATTGGCTGATTTGGCCATTTAAACACATTGATTTTCAATTTTTCACTGCTTTTGATGTTAAATTTGAAACATTTCCTAAACAGGAGGATAGAATTGTATCTATACTCACTGCATTAAGCTTATGTAAAGATTCAGTCCAAATATGCTTTTAAAGATCAAAAACAATGAGTAAGATATTTCTTATTTACTACATTACATTTATATGCATACACACGTACACGTTCTTTGCATCAAGTTCTACTGTGCTGAAGATAAAAAATAAATTAGAAATAAACCAGAAAAAAAGTTCAGCCAATTAAATCCGTACAAGAAAAATAAGTGTTCAGCTTGTATTTCAAAATGTTTCCCTTTCAAGTTGTCTCACTGAACAAAAACACTTCATTCTAGTAACAAAAACTGGATTTCAAATGATGGCTAGAAATAGGCATTTTAGCACCTGAAGATGCAAATGGAAAAATTTTAAAGAATCACAGAATGGTTTGAGTTGGAAAGGACCTTAAGGGCCATCTGCTCCCAGTCCCTGCATGAGCATGGACACCCACAGCTCCATCAGCGCTCAGAGCTCTGTTCCCTGACCTTGGCTGTCTGCAGGGACGGGGCAGCACCACCTCTCTGGGCATCCTGTGCCAGTGCTTCTCAATCTTTACCATAAAAAACTGTTCTCTTATACACAGTCTAAATCTCCCCTCTTTTGGTTTTAATAATTTCCCCTTGTCCTATCACAACAGAGACTAATAAAAAGTAATCCCCTTCTTTCTTACAGCACCTTTAGATATTCAAGGCCGCTCTCAGTTGTCCCCACAGCCTTCCCTTCTCCATGCTGCACAGCCCCAGCTCTCAGCTCGTCCTTGGAGGGAAGTGTTCCATCCCTTCAGTCACTTTTGTGACCCTCCTCTGGATGCACTCCAGCAGGTCCATGCCTCTCCTGTACTGAGGACTCCCCATGTGGATGCAGCACTCCAGGTGAGGTCTCACAGCACAGAGCAGAGGGACAGATCCCCTCCCTGCCCTGCTGGCCATGCTGCTTTGGATGCAGCCTATGACACAGCTGGCTTTCTGGGCTGCGAGCACACAGTGCTACCTCATGTCCTTTTCAGCAGGACTGCGCTCCATGCTTTTGTCCTCCAACTTGTATTGATACTGAGGGTTGCTCTGACCGAGGTGCAGACCTTGCATGTGGCTTTACTGGCCCTCATGAGGTTCTCCTGGGCGCACTGCTCAGCCTGTCTGGGTTCCTCTGGATGACATCCCACCCCTCAGGCGTGTCAGTCTCACCACACAGCTTGGTGTCATCAGCAAGCTTGCTGAAGATGCACTCATCCCCACTGTCGACATCACTGATGAAGGTATTAAAGAGCACTGGTTCCAGTACTGACCCCTAAGGGGCATTATTTGGCTCAATGTCTGGATGGAGATCAGTGCTCTGAGAACAATTTCACAATCTCATCCATCGAACAGTCCACCTGTCAAACCATACCTTTCCAATTTGCACAGAGGGATGTAATGGAAGACGGTGACAAAGGCCCTACTGAACTCCAGACAGATGACATCAGAGGGTCTTCCCTTGCCCACTGATGCAATTATGCAATCATACAAGCTACCTACACCAGGCACGACTTGCCCTTGGTGAAGCCATGCTGGGTGCCCTGTATCACCTCCCTCTCTCCCACATGCCTTAGCATAGCTTCCAGGAGGATCTGTTCCATGATCTTCCCCAGCACAGAGGTAAAGATGCTTGCACAAGAACGAAAGGCAGACTCAGTAGAGGAGTACTGCAAGGAAACACCTCCCTGCTTTGGGACCCAAGGCACACACTACTACTACTACTACTGAGAGCTGCTGTTTTGAGAGCGTGTGAGATTAAGTAAATCTGACTGAAGGCAGGAGACCAAAGACTCCTAACATCTGAATGAAACTAAACTAAGGGCCTGTCCAAACAAATGGCACCAAACACTTAGATTATATATATATATATATATACACGCAACACAAAAACTTTTCACCTCACTCCCCCATAGGGAATTCTCTTCTGAAGAGAGGACATACAAGGCATACTTCTTCTGTGAAAAATAAGAGCTTACAACTCTTTCGACCTTCCCAAGCCTGCCACCTATCAAAAAGGAATGATAACATAAGCTTTCACATGGTTAACCAATAATTCAGATCGTTATTTATTTTGGGAACAATCCACAACATCAATTCCATAACTAGCTCTTAACTGAGTAATACTGCAGAATTCTTCTTCATCAAGAAAAGCAGTGCACAGAAACATTCTACAAGGTCAGGCAACTACCCACAAAGTAAAACAGGTGGGTCACAATTCTCAAGACACCTGGAGATAGTCAAGAAAGAATCTTAACTTTCCCATGGATTAACACTAGTAAAGAGCAGGAAATCTGGCAAAATCAGACTACCATCTGGACAAGGTCACTTGAGACACAACAAAAGAAAAAGCCATACTCACCTCCTTTGCATATTAACGTAACTGCCCCCTACTCCAGCACCTTGAAATTCCCAAGTGATTCTGCCAATCCCAAGTGGTTCTTCCAATCAGATATTTTAAAAGGCCTCAAAATAATGAGAGATGCAATTTATGCTGGTAAAGCCAACAAAGACAGCTCTGCAAAGACCATAAGTGCCTTGTTTTTGTTGACTTCAGTGAAAGTTTGGAATTTAAAATGCTTCTGCAGAGTTGCTACTCAGTGGTGCTTCTAACAGCTAACTTTTTCCTTCACTGAAAGCAGCATTCCTTCTCTGTACTCCTTGTATCCAGTGGATTAAATTAGAGGCAAAACTGTTTCCACAATATCTTCAGAGCAATACTACTTCCACAGGAGCTTCAGAAGAGCTTTGAATCACAGCCCAGGAACAGTAGTTAGAAGGGGAGTGTGATTTGCATGTCAGAATTGCACCTACCTGGATGTCAGTGTCCTTCACAGGTTCAAGAGGCTCAAATGTAGTGGCTGCACTTAGACTCTCCAGTCGCTGAGAGATGTGAGATATATCAAGCCCTTTGGACCCAAGAAGAACAGACCTGTAAGGAAGAAATTGTACAGGTACAAGATCAGCACAGAACTAGTAAGAACTGTAACCCCAGTGTGCTGCTGATTTTTAGGTCAGCAGCTAGTCATACAGTGTTTCTAGTTATTACAAAAGATGTACAAAACCAAACACTGTGCATGTATCTAACAGCCTCAGCCCTGTTAAATTCTTTCTGCCGTTCCACTGCAGTACTGCACATCTGCCAAATCTTTCCTGACAGAAAAATTCTATAGCATGTTGCTAATTGTCTTCAGCAGCAGCCAGAACTGCACTTTTTAGCTTTAGTACCTGGGAATGGTAGCCTCTCAGATGAAACCTTCTGCTACTGTTCTTTTTTTCCTTTTGTAAGCAAGGAGTGGGCAAGAAAACAGCTTTGCAGTAACTGTTTCTCCTGGGTACATCCTCCTGGCAAGGCTCCCCGCACGTTAGAAACCAAACCTGCAAACAGCCTGTACCCTCTGCATTCGCTTCCCGCGCCGGTGCTCGGCACTTACGCCTTCACATCTGCAGTCTCCTGGGAAGTGCGGGTCAGGGTGCGGGAACGCAGGCGCTCCCCAGCCTGCTGGATCTCCTGCAGGTTGCGTTCCACATGAGGGAGCTCAGAGATGCCCTCAGTCTCAGCTGCCAGCTGTTCTGCCTGCTGGAGAAGTTCTCCAAAGCCTTCAGTGTCCATTTCTGCTGTAGTCTTTATCCGAGATGTTCAGAAGCCTTCAAAGAAAACGAGAGAATTTGAGAAAATTCTTGTTCAGCTATAAACAGCTTCTGCACCTACAGGCACTCAGAGAGACCAACAGGAGCTGCTCTTCTAGAATAGAACTCTGTTCTACCCATGCTCCCCAAGCACCCTCAACTATACCAAAGCATTTTCACAGTGTCATTTTGTATTCCTGATATTCCACCATTCCTAAGTACCCTTTGGGAAGGGCAGGCAGAAACACCTAAACATCAAGCAAACACTTTCAAGTGTTCTCAGAGCGATTTGCCTAGCAGGACAACGTTCTGAATGCAGATCTAGTGTCTGTCGGAAAGGCAATGCAGGTACTACAGGACAGTTCAAAAGGGGAAGAACAGAAAGCAGAGAAATCCTTGTGAAAGTTTTGGCATTAATTCAGCTATAAAGCACTCGTGGATACATGTGTTTTTATATAAACATATATACACTTGAATATATAAAATAAATGGAGATTTGTGGATATATACGTACGCACGTATACATACAGAAGCAGAAAACACACGTTGCTTAACCATGATGTTAAATAAACAGCAAAACAGAAGCACAGACAGGTACAGAGACAGCCACAACAAGCCATCTACTGAAAGGTGTTAATCCATGTCATTAATCCTCAACAAAAATCAGAAGGAATGTACATGCAGTTGCAATGCATAAAACGTGTCTTCCCTCAATGCATGCAGAAATCTTTAGCAGTGTTTGTGAGAGCTGCTTGCATATACCAAGATGAGAAACTGAGAAACAATAAAGCTAAAAGCAAGGGCAGTAACAGATGACATTATTAGTGTACTGTGCAATTCCAGATTCAGAATGGAGCAGGTTATTCTCACAAAGCAGACAAAAAACACGTGCTCGGGACCAACGTGGAAAAAACATGTAGTTGCAATAGCATCTACATTGTTGAAAAACAAAAACCAAAGTCCCAGCTTTAGGCACCACATCTATGATTTGTGGTCAAATCTGCACCCTGCACCCCTAAGGTGATGGGACACAACCACTGGAAGCCAGCCTTGCTGCACAGTGCTACAGGAATCTCTGCTACAGTCTCTTTTCTTACCCTAACTCAGAGTACCTAAGATCAAATAAGACTAATTAGGCCTCAAGCATTAAGTCGGGCTCTTTAACTTGAAAATAAAATCAAGAGAAACTGGTTCAAGTAAGCCCTCAAATCAAGTAGAAAATAGTGCTTTTTTTACAAACCAAAACCCACTTGCAATTCAAGTATTACTTGGTTTCTCCTTTGAACTATACTGACGCTATTTTAACAGTACCATTTTATATTCCTGATATTCCACCGTTCCTAAGTACAACTTCAAGAGGCAGGATACTAGGCTCTATACCTGGCTCTATACCTGGACACGAAATGACTTCAAAGCACTGCGTGATGATTCACTCAGACACGTGCAATTAGGAACTGATCCCATCACACATGACGATCACTGGGCATCCGGATGAGCCCCACAGCCTACACCAGGCCCAGAGAACTCCACAAACATTCCTCATGCACTTCTGGAACATCAGGAGCTGCTGGGGGAGGCAGCAACCCTATCTGCACTGCCTCACTATATGGAAGAGACAGCAGGGACTGGATTTGCTTGCACAGACTAGCATGCCACCGAGATGGATGGGAGGAGAGAGGGGCGTGGTGGAAAAAAGCTGCTCCATGCCCTGCAATGCAGCACAGAGCATCTTTCCAGTGTTTACTTGCGATAACTCAGCGTGCCCCAGCAGAAGCTGCCTGCGTTGGCACAGGCTGACCAGAACAGCCACACTCTTGTACTGTTATAACACAGCAAGCAGCGACTGCATGAGCAGCAGACTTGATTCGATTCGATCCAGTCTGCTTCCTCCTCTCATTAAGAACAAGATGAAAAGCTAGGAGCATAAGAAGGCACTAAGTCCTCAGAGCACTAAAACCAAAAGCACAGAGTCAGGGCACTACAAACAGCTCCCCAAACTGCACTTGCTAAGCACAGATGCCACGCCAATTCCATATACTATCTGTCCCACAAATCTGCCAAGGCAGGACAACTGTAATGACTCTGGAAAACAGACTGAATTCAGCAAATACAGAATAACTCGTTACTTTGAAGCAAGTCCAACTACCTGTGATCACAGCCAAGCATTGGGAACAACAGCTCAAAACTTCTCCAGAGAGCAAAGAGCAGCTTTTTCCAAAGGACAGGCTTCAAATATTTAGACCGGGTAACAGCATGAACCACTTAGTCTCCACGCTGACAGAATTTACTGCATTCAGGAGACTGCAGTGAGACTCTTAATGCTGCTGTGCAAGATGGAAAACTGCTGCCACAGTAACAAGCAAGCGACGGCAGATTTTCGTGTCTGGTTGTGGAAAGTGCAACAACTGACACCTAAGGGAAAGAAAATACATCAGAAATTAAACTAACTTCTGTGAAACCGGATCGACCCCGGGCTAGAAGCCAGGGCTGAAAAAGCCCTTCTGTAAAACAACTTTGATGACTTATCAATAGAAGCTGCTGCATTAGTCTTCTATTCTGCGTCCAATAAAAACCCCATTTAATGTTTTCCCAACATTCAAAACCACGTATAAATGTTACAAGCAGTACAAGTCGGCTGGATTTCAGCCAACACGAAATCAGAAAAGATGATGACAGGTTTTTAATTCTGTTCAGACTGACCATAAGTGCTGACTGATCACGGAATGCCAAGCCCTACCGTGCCAGCTAGTGAACAGTGCTGTAGCTATCATACTCCAAATACGGCCATGTTGAACACTTCAGTGTATGAGCTTCAGAAAGACTTACACCGAAACACTCCCGTGTGTGAGCATCCGCTGTACTTCACATACTGACAGCCTTTGTGTCACCTAATTCACTCAGAGAATGACTTAAAGTTTAGATTTTTCCAGTGCTTCAAAAAAAAAAAACACGTCATGGGAGGGAAGGAAAGCCTCATCCACTGCATTCAGAAGAGATGATAAACCGGTACAATCCCACAAGGGGCAGAGATCCTTCCCAAGTGGAAACAAAGAGGAAGAAATCCAGCACTGCCCCCTCCAAGTGCTCCAGAGGCCCCATGTGACGAGTCAGCATCTGCTTCCTTCCGAAGGAAGAGAGAAAACGCAGCCAGTATTTCAGAGTAAAGACTTGCTTTTCTGACAAGTCCCCAGCTCAGGCATTTTGCAGACAGCACGGCACAAGCAACAGGCCCGCTCTGCAGGCCTCAAACTCAGCAGGAGAGGCAGCAGTAACACCTAGCTCTGGGCAGCACTCGGCTCAAGCAGACATCAGAATATCTCAGAGAGGAAGTCAGCAGCACAATTCCCACATTACAGACATGGGAACTGATTACTAAGTAGAGTCTGAAAGCAAAGAGCTGGTGGCCATATATATATCTTGAATGAAAGATGTCACTTTTGTGATATTAGACGCTAAAATTAAGCTGTCTTCTACAGATGCAGGGACTGTCACTGGAGCTTTTTAAACAGACCAAGCATAAGGCAAGAGTGGTACGGACTGAGTCCCACCAGGAGCACTGACAGGTCACCCGGTCCTGCTCCCAAGGTCTCTTCCTGCCTCATTTTCCATGTTCCATAAGGGGAAAAGACCAATTGCAGACCAAACATCTGCCACACGTTTTCAACAAATCACCCTCTGCTAAATAACATTTAACTGAACCTAGCAAAGGGAACCCCTCCAAATCCTGGTGACACTAAAAGCACATGAAATGGAGAGAGGCCGGATTAAG
Source organism: Callipepla californica brunnescens (assembly GCA_023055505.1). NCBI lineage: Eukaryota > Metazoa > Chordata > Aves > Galliformes > Odontophoridae > Callipepla > Callipepla californica. The sequence goes on along the minus strand of JALIRH010000016.1, from coordinate 58,931 downwards.
AACAAATACCTGAAGGCTCCAAGCTGTTCGTGGTACTCCATCTGGTACAATATCATGCAGCAAAAAGCTGATGTAGGTAAGTCCTGAACCGGCCACAGTCACAGACTCCTGAACTCACTGTTCATTAGTCCTCAGCTGCCAGCCATAAACTTACTAGTCCTGTGTGCTTTATTCTTCAACTGTAGGCAGATGTGTAAAGGATCAGTCCTTTTATGATGGCGAACAAGTGCTGGTGTCAAAGAGCTGTTACAGTACACACTGAATAAAAACAGAGTAACTTTTTTTTTTTTTTTTTGAGGTCTTAAGGGCAGTGACATTTTTCCAGCACTCTGAGAGAGGATGAACAAGGGACAGAGCTGCCCTCTGCGCTGATCGTTACTTAACATGGAAGCAAGCAGCAGACATGTTAAGTGATTTCTTCCGATAGACAGCACCATGCACTTGTCAATGCTGACCTTTATCTGCCACCTGACTTTGAAGCTCCTCACAGAGGTGAGTCCCCACTATCCAGAATCACCGACTCAGCTGGCAGATCTGCCATCTCACCGCCGTCCCTTTCCCCAAACACTCAGTTCCCACCGTCAGCACCCGACCCCCACCCACCTCAGCAGGCGGCCAGCTTCCACAGGGTGGCAAACACCACTCATCAGATACAGCACCTCATTCGAAGTTCACGTTCCTTTCGTGTGGCCCAGATCCTCCCCCCTCCTCCGAACTTCCCGCGATATCAGCACCCCGGGAACAACAAGGAATCAGATGAGTGAATCGCACGCATTCTCCAAGTCAGTTTTAAGCTTTTCTGCTTTGTCGGTGCACGGCTGGAGGCAAGCAGCGGCAGCCATCCTCAATCAGCTATACCTGAAGGGTCCCCCAGGCCGGAGCCGGCATTCCCCCAGCACCCCGCACAGCCCGGGCAGACCCCAGGGCCCAAACCGCGGCCGCGGCCCGCACTCCCTCGGGGCGAGCTAGACCTCGCCTCAGCCCTGAAGGGACCGCCTCACAGAAGGCCCCGCGCCCCAGCGCCCGCCCAGGTGAGCAAGCCCCGTGCTCGGGACGCGGGGAGGAGAACGGAGGAAGCAAGACGGCATGACAGAGGCCGGACCGGACAAGACCGCTCCCGCCCGCCGCGCCCACCGCCCCTCACCTGCCCGCCGCTCCGGCCGCCGCGCTGCCCGCCCGCGCCGCGCAACCCCATTGGCCACGCGCGCCCCCATTCCCGCCAGCCCATTGGTAGAGCGGGCGCGCTTACGGGAGCTACGCAACCCCATTGGTTGAGCCGGCGAGCTAGGTCCCGCCCTCACAGCTCTTCTCGCGACAAAAACTTTATTGAGGCGCCTGGAGGCGGACACTGGCAGCGCGTGGTTACGGACGGTTGCGGGGAGTTGTGCCTCCGGGGCCGCGGGTTCGAGGCCGTCCCTTGCCGCTGCCCGAGCCGAGAAATGGCCCGAGGGGTGCGGGGGGTCCTGGGTCAGCGGCGGCGCTTCGGGTGCGAGAACACTAAAAGCACTAAATCAAAAACCCGAACGTGTGCCAACTGTCATGAGTTTGCTGTTCCAAAGCCCCCCACGCCCACTTGTCTTGGGTTCTCTGCTCGTGTCCATTCTTCCGCATCTAAGAACGTGGGACTCCAAAAGAAGAAAAAATGGGCTTCAGTTTAAAACGACCCTGAGGAGATTCTGGGCCGCTCCACCCATCACAGCGCTCAGCCCCCACCTCACGCTTTCCCATAGGATTCCTGTTAGAAGATGCGTGCAGGGCGAGGCAGCCCCCCACATCACCCCCTGCGAGCTGCTTCAGCGCAGGGCACAGCTGCTAAGGAGCCCAGGAACTGATTTACGAGGCAAATGCATGCTGAGCAGGGCAGCACCTTTCCCACAGCCAGCACCTCCCAGCGAGGGGTCTGGGGGCTCAGGGCCCCGCACAGCTCCCAGGCCCCAGCTGAGGGGACTGAGCTGTCCCCGCCTGCAGAGGACAGGGTGACGGCAGCAGGAGCAGGGCACGCTGGCAGACATGTGGGGGCAGGCCGTGGCCCTGCGGCACAGGTAGGGCCAACTTTCACCTGGCAGGTGCTTCCAGAAGGAAAAGAGCAGCCAGGCGCCTTCCCACACCCCCGGCCCCCTCCCACCTTGTCTGCCCCCCAGGGGCAGGAGCTGGTTGGGTTGTGCTCACACCTGCCCCAGTGTGGCATTCGGAGCCCCGCGGGCCCCCAGAGCACCCCCTGCTCACCAGAGCACCCACAGTGCCCCAACCTCCCCCTGTGACACCATTTTACCCCCTCAAACCACTGCCCCCCAAGGGGGTTGGTGCAGCCCCCAGCACCGATGCTCCCACACAAGTGCCACAATCAGAACCAGGGCTCAGCCTCAGCCAAACTCATTTATTTCCTCCATTGGTACGGAAGGTACAAAACATGTAAAAATAAGCTTTTTTGTGGCCCCCATCACCCCCCACCCTGTCCCCAAAGCATGGCAGCTATTTACAGGCGAGGCGGGCAGCTCAGTGGCAGCAGCTGCACTTGCTGCTGGCCGGCTCCTTGCAGACACAGCCCTTAGCACAGTTGTTGCAGCCGGCGGGACAGCAGGAGCAGCAGCCTGCGGGGAGGAAACATGAGAGTTAGGAGGTGGGAAGGATTTGGGGGGCAGTTGTAGTGTTCGGGAAAGGATCCGGGAACATCATGGGAATGGGAATCCCCATGGAGCAGGGATGTGGTTCCAGCATGGTGGGGAGGGTCCATAGGGGTCCTGCGCATTGGAGTGTCTCTCCTTCACTCCACATTGGGGAGGAGGAAGGGGGGGTTCTCAGGGAGAAAGAAGGGGGCTCTGCAGTGTACACACAGAGGTGCCACAGGATAGGTGAAAGCAGGGGGAGGGGTCCTACAGGGGCAAGTGGAGGGGGGAGGAGGGGTCTGACCATAAGAGGACCTACAGAGCAACTCGGGGGTAGGAGAGGTGGGAGTTCTCCTTTGGGAGTTCCACAGGAGCAAGTTGGGGAGGGGGGGAAGCAGGGCTGTGCATAGCAGGTTCTACAGGAGCAAGTTGGGGCTAGAAGGCTGGTTATGGGGGGGTCATACCGGAGTAAATCAGGGGCAGGGAGGGGGTGTCCACTGCAGGTCCTACAGGAGCAAGTGGAAGAGGGGGTGCTGTTCATAGAGTCCTACGGGAGCAAGTTGGGGGAGAGGGTGTTGTCCTTGGGGATGGGGGGGGGGGGGGATCCTACCGGAATAAGTCAGGGGCAAGGACGGGTCGTCCATAGGGGGCTCTACAGTAAGAAATGGAGGTGGGGGAGCTGTCCATAGCGGGTCCCACAGGACCAAAAGGAGGGATCCAACAGGAGTTGGGGGGGGTGTTTACTACGAGGAGGGAGGGTAGTCTCCATGAGAGTCCCATAGGGGAAGGGCCGGAGACAACGGGGCAGGGACCCACAAAGCAGCCCTGGGTCAAGGACCCCTATAGCCCCCAACTCACTCTTGCGGCAGCTCCGGCAGCGGCAGTTCTTGCACTTGCACGACCCAGCGCAGGAGCAGGAGTCACCTGGAGCAGGAAAGAAGCCGTCAGCGACACGAGCCGGGCCGAACCGAGCCGGGCCGAGTCCCGTCGTGTCCACTTACCAGCAGCACAGGTGCAGTCCTGAGGGTCCATGGTTCTGTTCGGTCCGGTTCGGCTCGGTTCAGTTCAGGCAGGCTCAGCTCGGACGGGCTCGCAGTAGTCCCGAGACCCGCTGCCCGCCCCTGTATTTATAGGGCTGGGGTGGTGCTGGGTGCAGCGCGCAGCGGGGCGGTGCCGAGCCGTGCCGTGCTGAGCGCCGTGCCGTGCTGAGCGCCGTGCCGTGCTGAACGCAGTGCCGTGCCGTGCCGTGCCGTGCCGTGCTCAGCGGGGGCGGGACCGCACCGTGCCGTGCTCACCGGGGTCACGGCCGTGCCCCCGCTGCCTGGAGGAGCCCCCGCACACCGCGGAGTGGCCCTCGGTGTTGGGGTCCCCCCAAACCAGGGTGATACGGCTGTGCGATGGCCATGGTTGCCCACAGATTTACGGTCTTTTCGCGCACCCCCCCCCCCCCCCCGCGCTTCGTCCCCTCCCCCACGACACTTTGCCAGGTCACAGCACGGCCCCACGCGCCTGGCATCCCCACTCCCCCCCCCTCCCGCTTTTGCTGCTGAAAGGGCGAATTTGAGGTGAGGGGGTACCAGAGTGGGGGGGGGGGGAATTTCCCGGCCACGCGCTGCGCTCAGTTGCGGGAATGTGACCCGGAGAGGACGTTGCACCACCGCTGCCCCCCCCCCCCCCCCCCCCCCCGGAGCACCGTGGGCATCACACCCCACTGTGGGCATCGCACAACGTTGTAGAGCCAACACTGCGCCCCATCAGAGACATCACACCCCATTGTAGTCATTATGGGTACCACATCCCGTTCTGGGCATCACACTCCATTGTGGGCATCGCACCCCGTAGTGGGCATCACATCCCTTTATAGATATCGCACCCCTGTCGTGGGTTTTCCAACCTGTTATGGGCATCACAACCCGTTCTGGGCATGCCATCCTCGTGAGGGCATTGCACCTCGTCGTAGGCATTGTACCCCGATGTGGTCATTCCACCCTGACATGGGCAGCACACCCGATGGTGGGCATCGCATCCCATCGGGACCGCTCACATTCACTGCATCCCAGCACAGGCACTGCCACCCTGCAGCCGCAGCCCCATCCCCTGAGGGCTGGCGGCTCTGCCAGTCCCACCCCAGTGCCAGGGGGAAAACAAACTGGTTCTCTGACGCCCCACCTGCTGCCCGAACGTTACCGCTGGAAATGGGCACGGCCTTTATTACCACGCTGTTGACAAATGCTCATAATAACGAGGTGCTCGTTAGCCCTGAGGATTTCTGGTGGAGGAGAGAGCCTGGGATTTGCCCTTGGGTATCGATTGGGTGGGGAAAAAAATCCTAGAAAATTACCTTGTGAAGAGAAAGTGTTAAACCCGGAGAGCTAGGGTGGCTGGAAGGAAGGAGCACAGTCAGCCCCGTGATGGGTGCCAGCCCGGGGTGTTCCCCAGGCGCTGTGCCATGCCCCCCCACACTCAGTGCCCCCCAACCCCAGGGACCAGAGGCACGGTTATATACACACAGCTTTATTTCGGCAGCTCATGGCTCACCACACGTGCTGAACACCATCCGAACACACATATAAAAAACATATACAATAAGGTTAGTTTTCTTCACCGCCCCCAGTCAGCGCGGCGGGGGACTGCTACTTGCAGCAGCTGCACTTGGCTGAGGGGGGCCCTTTGCAGACACAGCCCTGTGCACACTTGGCACATCCAGCAGGGCAGCAGGAACAGCAGCCTGGGTGGGGGAAGAGATATTTTGGGGGTGAAGGAATGTTCTGGGGGCTGGGTTCCCATCACCCAGCTCCCTGCACAGGTGTCGTGGTGGCTGGGCATCATCCCCAGCCTCAGTGTCCCCCTCCCTCCTTGGGTACCTGTCCCAGGCACCACTACCCATGCAGACCCCCCTCCAACACCCTCCTGCCCACCCACTCTGAGTGCATCGGAGCAGAGGGCAAGCAGAGTCCATCCTGGCACTGTTTCCCACCCTTCCCCACCCCCCTGGCATCACGGAGTGATGAGCCTGAGGAATATCTGGATTTGGGGTTATGCTTGTCACATACGGGAAGAGTTGCCCTCCCATCCTCTGAGGACCAAAATAAATAAATAAATAAAATAGAGGAGGAGCAAAGAGATGTCTGGGAAAGGGATCCCTGAGCCTGGACTGATGCGATGTGCCTGGAGATGTGTAGTGGGGAAAAAAATAAAGCCTGAGTGTTTCTGACCTCCGAGGGGGAAGGAGGGCAGGGGCTGCCTTACCTTTCTTACACGATGTGCATTTGCAGTTTTTACATTTGCAGTTGTCCCCGCACGTGCAAGTGCCGCCTGAAAGACAGAGAAAAGGAGGATAAAAGGGGAAAAAAGGCAGGGCTCCCTCGTCCCAGACGTCCCCGCCGCCGCAGCATCCCGCAGCCAGCATCCCGCAGCCGCGCGGTGCCCGTCGCACGCCGGCAGCCCCGCAGGGATGCTGCAGCCCCGGCAGGGCTTACCGGTGGCACAAGGGCAGTCCTGGGAGTCCATGCTGCAGCGGGACGTCAGGGCTGGGGCTGGAGCTTCACGCTGCCCGCGCAGCCGCCGCCGCTATTTATCCACGGCGCGAGAGAGGAGTGCAAAACCTCCGCCCCCCCCCCCCCCCCCCCTCCCCCGCTCGCAGCCTGCGCACGGCTCTGCCCGCTGCTGATTCACCGCTCCCCTCCCCGGTGGGTGACAAGGCGCCGGGTCACCGCCGCCCCGGGACGGCCGGCCGGATACACACAGATCGGCATGCTTGCAGAGAACGGGCAGCTCATCACACCGCTGTCCCGCTCCCGCCCTGAACCCCCTATGCTAAAACCATGGGACGTGTCCCGCGTCCCGCCGCCCTCCCTGCCAGCGGCCGCGCCGACGGACACAACCAGCCGTGCCGTACCGCATCTTGCGTCTCCTCCCGCCCACTCCGGTTAATTTCCGCGCACAATTAGCAAGGAGGAGGGCGGCGGGGAACCACGGCGCTGCCATCGGATTCAGACGACTTTGCTGGTCGGCTTCCCTCGCCCACTCGAAAGAGCCGCAGGGATGCGGGGTGGGAGGTGCTGAAGGGGTGATGTCTGTTTTCTGTTTTCTTTATGAAACAAAAACAATTTGACGCGCAGGGAGGTACTGCCCGGTGGCCAGAAGGCTTTGCCTGCCATGGAGCATCCTCCCACTCGCCACGGATTCCCTATGCAGCGTGTGGCCCCGTTTTGCCCCTATCCCCCAAAGCCCCTATGGCTGCTCCAGGCCCTGGTGCCTCCCCCCCAAGCATCCCACTCCCTGAAGCACTCCTAAACGCACTGGGGACCACCACACACGGTGCCAGCACCCAGCATCACCCACACTTTGAGGGTAACAGGTGTGAGCCACGAGGCTGAGGATGTGCTCACCCCACAGCCCTTGGTGGCCATGCTGGGAACCTGCTTTGCTTTGGGGTTTTATCCAGGCTTGGCTCTTGACTGCAGAGCCTTGCTGCTGCATCAGAGGTGATGCTGAGTGTTTTACCACCCATCTGTCTGGGCACGTTGGGAGCTTGTTGGGTGACCCAGCAGGGAATAGTGCCAGCGGCCAGGCTGAGTACCAGTGGGAAATGTGCAGAAAGCCCACGGGAGGCAGAGCCCGTGGGTTTGCTCCTCACCCCAGCCACCCAGCTGTTCCAACGCTTGTCCCCATGTCCCCACTGCATGTGATGAGACGGCTGTGACCAGCTGTCAACCCATAGAGCAAAGAGCTGAGACCCATTGCCAAGGCTTGTGTGCTCAGTGGGATGCTTCGGTGCAGCCCCAAACCTGCCCCAAGCAGCTCCTAGGGGAGCACTGCTGGAATAGCCCCAGGTGATACTCTCCTGCTGTCACACGAGTGTCATGCTGCTGAGTGTCACTGCTGTCAGGCTTTGTGGCTGTGTTCTGCTTCGTAATCCCAATTGCTCAGGAAAACACAGCCGTGCCCAGGGACATGTTTAAGGACGGCACTCATCACCTGCATCACCCCAAGTGCCAGGGCTGTCACCACCTGCCTGGCACACGGGGATGTCACCGGGAGGCTCAGCAAGCCAGTGGCATCTCCTGGAGGAGCGCGGAGGTGGGAGACAGCATGTGACTCAGTTTCCTCCTGTCAAGCTCCCAGCTTGGCCACGAGCCCTATCCCTGTTTTGCATGGGGGAAGGGAGGGAGAATCCCCGTTCCAGGGAGCGGCAGCGGAGCTGTGCAGGTGCTCTGCGAGGTGGTGTCACCGTTCTCGTGGTGTGCACCTGTGTGGGCTGGCAGCGGGCGGCTGTGACTGGTGGGAAGGTGACACGGTGGGCTGGTGACCATCCAGCAGCAGGTGATGCTCTGGGACGCACTGCAGGTGGCAACTGCTGCGTGCCAGGTCCTGCTGGAGGACCTTCCTGCGTCCCATGGTGTCACCTGGGGCGGCGTGGCTCCCCTCACCTAGCGTCACGGCTCAGAGCGGTAGGCACTGTGGGATGGGGGATGGAACTGGGGCAAGCACGGCACGGAGGAGCATCCCCTGGGGTGCGTGGACACTCGGGAAGCGCAGCGCTGCCACGCGCTGGTGGGGGAGGCGGGCCCCGCACCCGCAGCGTGTGCCCCTCCCCCCCCCCCCCTCCCACCCCCCCCAGCTCCCGGTGGGTTTCGGGGCGGGCGGTGTCTGCTCGGGCACACCCAGAGATGAAAGGGCCGCTTCCTGTCGGATCCCGAAACTCTCATAAATGTGAATGGAGATTACTTCAAGGTCTAACGAGGGCACAATTGCAGCCCCTCGGGGCAGCGAGGGGTGGGGGCTGGGAAAGGAAGGGGCTGATGAGAGCCAAGCTGGGGGCTGCGCAGTGCCGACCCTGGCGTCCCCCTGCTCCCTTAGGCATCTTTGGGAATCTCAGCATCACCGTAACTCACCGCCGTGATGGTGGTGGCACCGCGATGCCTTGCCCGTGTACAACCCGGATTCTCTTTCCTCCCTTTCATGTCGTTCAGGTTCCCACAGACTTCAAACTCACCTGCTCCAACGGCGACCGCCTCCCCGGCTGAAACGTGACCTGAAGTTTCCAAGTATCATTACCTCGGGCATATTCCTTTTTTTTTTTTTTTTTTTTATTATTATTATTTTTTTTCCTTTCCCACTTGCTAATTTTCAGAATTAGAAGCCAAGGCAGAGCGATGAGCAATGCCGCGGGATGTTGAGCAGACACTTGTCTGAGCTTGCACAACACCAACCCCTCGGCGTGAACACGAGGAATAAAAGGATGCAATGTTCTCCTCGATGTCTTTCACAGCCAGAAACCATGCAAGCAGTAGTCCTGGTCCAGTGTCTGTAGAAACTCACGTAGCTACTGGGTTTGGGGAATTAGCGTCTCTTCCATCCCCGTTCCCAATCCCTATTCCCACTCCCAGTCCCCACCCTCAATCCCTATTCTCCATCCCAGTCTCCAGTCTCCAATCCCAATCCCCATCCCACACCCCCAATCCTGATTCTCAATCCCTATCTCCGTCCCCTGCCCCCAATCCGTACCTCCCTTGTATGACCACTGATGCTGATTTTTGCCAGCATCTCCCTCAGCCACCCACTTCTCACTGTCTGAGCAGAGTTTAGCACACTGCCAGGGCGCATCAGGCAGGAGGCCTCGGTCAGATAGGGACACGTTGGATTTTGAGCTAATTTTGAAGCCTTTGCCAGCAGTCAGCTCCTGGGTGGGCAGAGATGCTTGCTGTGCTGCCTCGTGAGCCAGCAAACCATACCAGCTGTGTTTTGGGCAGGCTGAGCTCCCCCAGGAGAGCTGGAACCAATGGGTGGTGGCTGAGAACACAGCAGAGGAAGCTCGGATCTACGTACAACTTACCCAGACTTTATTTTAAATAAAATCGCTGTACGTTTTGAAGGGACTGCCCTGCTGTCTGTAACCATGCTTTGTAAACTAAGGGAAATGAATGCTGAAATGGCCCACGTGGCACCGTGCTCCCGGCAGTTCTGCCACCAAGCCCATCTGGAGCTCATCCTGATGCTGGGAAGGATGGATGCAATGCAGGCTGAGGCACAGCCCAACACACAGCAGAGAGGCAGCAGGGCTGTGGGCAGCCTTTCCCATCCAGCTGTCGGGAGGCCTTGGCTTTCCTCCTTCACGCCTTGGCTGATGCTGCTCTGTGTGTTGGAGCTGCTCCTTACAGGGAGCTGAGTGGAGAGCAGATCACTGCTGACACTGATGGTGTGACTGCCCCACTGCCCCCCAAATCCCTAATTACTCCCACAACTGCCCCCCCACGTCCCCTAACTTCCCCCAATTTATCCCCCAAACCACTAACTACTCTCTTAACTATACCCCTAATTCCCCCCCCCATATCCCCTAAATGATCCCCAAATATCTAACTGACCTCCTAGCTGCCCCCTAAACCCCTAATTACCCCCCAGCTGCTCCTAGTTGCTCCCCAAACCCAATTACTCCTCTAATTACTCCCCTAATTAGTCCCCATCCAGTCCCCATGTCCTCTAATTGGCCCCCAAACCCCTAACTGCTCACCCAACTGCCCCCACATCTGCTAACTGACCTCCAACCCCCTAACTGACCCCCCAGCTGCCTCCCAAACCCCTAATTACCCCCAACTCCCTCCTATATCCCCTAATTAACCCCCAAACTCCTAACTGCGTTCCCAACCACCCCTCAACCCCTGATTACCCCAACCGCCCCTCACGTCCCCTAACCAACCTCCAACCCCCTAACCTGATTGCCCCCAAACCACCAACTGCTCCCCTCATCGCCCCCACGTCCTCTAACCGACCCCCAAACCCCTAACTGCTTCCCTATCCACCCCCTAATCACCCAACTCCCCCCTCCATCCCAACTCCCGAACCCCCCAGCTGACCCCCAGACGTCCTCTGACTGACCTCCAACCGCCTAATCAATCACCCCCTCCATCCCATCACTACCCGCACCAATCCCACACTAACCCCACACCTAAGCCCCTCCAGCCTTCCCTCCCCCCCCCATCCGGTTCCCGGCCCCGCCCCGTGACGCGGTGCCGCCGCGGTCGGTTCCGCTCCGCTCTGTCCGCCATGCTGGTGCCGGTGTTCACGCTGAAGCTGAGCCACAAGCTGCAGCCCCGCACGGTGGCGCTGGGCCGGTTCGACGGCGCGCACCCGTGCCTGGCGGCCGCCACGCAGGCGGGGAAGGTAACGCGCGGCGCGGCCCGCCCGCCCGCCCCGCTCGGCCGCCGGGTAACGCGCCGTCCGTGTGCCCGCAGGTCCTCGTTCACAGCCCTCACGGCCCCGGGCCGAGGGCGGGCGGCAGCCGCGCGGCTCCCAGCAGCCAGGACGCGCGCGTTTCTCTGCTCAGCATCAACCAGGCGGTGACGTGCCTGGCGGCCGGGCCGCTCCGCGCCGCGCCGAGCCGCGACTGCCTGCTGGTGGGCACCCGCACGCACCTGCTGGCCTACGACGTGCACGACAACTCCGACCTGTTCTACCGAGAGGCGAGTTGCGGTGCTGGGGAGGGCTGCCCTGGGGATGACGCCGGGGCGGTGCCCGCGGGAAGGGCACCAGGGGGTGGGAGGGGGGCCGTGAGGGGTCCGGGCGCTGTGCGATGGGATGGGGCCGTGGGGATGGAGATGGGCAGCTCAGGGGAGAGCTCGTGGCTCCTGAGGGGAGGGAGTGGGGGTCGGCCTCGGTGCGCAGGTCACAGCTGTGGCTCACGTTGGGTGCTGGGAGCAGTTCTCCCAAACAGCGGTGCAGCACTGGGGGCAGTCCCCATCCCAGAAACACGGTGCATGGGAGCGAGGACAGTGGACAGCAGTAGTGCTGGGCTGACGGATCAAGGAGATCTTTTCCAACCTCGGTGACTGCATGATGCTAAAAGTGTAGGATGTACAGCTGTGCGCGTGTGAGAGAGCTGGTCCTCGCCACACGTAACGCAGCTCCCAGCAGGACGGGGTCTGGATGTATTCATGGGCATTTGGAGCTCAGCTCAGCTGGTGGAACTGTCTCACTAATCTATCCGGGTCATGCCCGGACTTACGGAATAGCAGAGAGCAGCAGGAGCTACTGAGGAATCAGGCACTGCTAGGAGAAATTCCAGGAGGCCTTGGATTTATGCAGCAGTACAGTTTTTCTATTTGGAGTACAAGTATGCTGTCAGCGTATGTTGTAACAACTCAGTTCTCGGAGTCAGAGCCTTTGCCCTAATTACGCTGTTGGCTGGACTCCACGTGTCATATATTATTATTATTTTTATTATTAGCCCCTTCCCAAATTGATGCTTGCCCGTTGTGTCCTTGCAGTGCCACTGCTTCATGGTGATGTCGGGGTCTTTTTTATTTGCCTACTCAGATGTCTCACACTTTGTTTTGTTCCTTTAATATCTCTCCGTAGGTTTCGGATGGAGCCAACGCAATTGTCCTTGGACAGCTGGGAGATATACCATCTCCTCTTGCTATTATTGGTGGCAACTGCGCCCTGCAAGGCTTTGATTATGAGGGAAATGACCTTTTTTGGACGGTAGGGCTACACATAACGCTTCGGCTTCATTAAAAGACTCTTTTGGTGGCACTAATTTCCATGGATTTATTTATTTTTAATACGATAAGTAATAACTTGGTTAGCTTAGGTCTCTCTTATTTTACTTCAGAGCTCAAACTGTGTTTTGACCTGTATTCATTGGATTCGGATGGTGCTCAAACGTCAACTGTGTTCATTGCAGTTGAGGTAATAAAGATGATTTACCTTCTGACTGCTATCACTGATACTGAAAACAGCCTTTCTCATTTTAGGTTACAGGAGACAACGTTCGGTCCCTAGCGCTGTGCGACTTCGATGGTGATGGCAAAACTGAGGTTTGCTTGTACCCATTTATTTGTGAATTCAGCTGTATGGTATTGTAGTGAAGGGGTAGGAAAAAAGAAAGGGATTAGCAAGCGCTTGTGACTTAGATGAGGGGACCCCTGTGAGGAAGCTGTCCCTTTTTCAGGCTGCAGCCTGGCAGAAACACATAGTGACTCAATCTGCATTTGGTGAGCTGCACTGCTCGCTGCCAATACTTGGAACGAGGAAAATTAGGCATCTTTGGGTCTTGGCAGTGTTGATGCCTTGCCTTGGTGAGTAAGTGGCCAGTTGTTGTGGAACTGTCTCTTATGTTCTTGTACCACACCGAAAATACGGGAGAAATGTCTTGGCTCTTCCCGTTGCTCACAAGGCACCTGTTTCATGATAAGGAATGAGAAGACAGAAGAACCAACATCTTTGCACGCTTGTTTACGTTCAGTTAGAGCCTGTTTTGGGCTCTAACTGGAGGTAACCCATGGAACAGGTGCAGAAGAGGGCCACTAAGATGATGCTGGAGCATCTCTCCTGTCAGAAGGGGCTGAGGTAACTGGGCTTGTTCAGCTTGGAGAAGAGAAGCCTCCGGGGAGACCTCATTGTGGCCTTCAGTACTTGAAGGGAGAGTATAATTAGGAGGGGGAATGGCTTTTTACACGGGTTGATAGTGACAGGACAAGGGCGAATGGTTTTAAACTATGACCAGGGAGATTGAGGTTGGATGTGAGGAGGAAGCTTTTCACTCAGAGGGTGATGACTGGACCAGTTGCCCAGAGAGGTTGTGGGTGCCCCATCCCTGGAGGCATTCAGGGCAAGGCTGGATGTGGCTCTGGGCAGCCTGGTCCTGCCCATGGCAGGGGGGTTGAAACTCGATGATCTTTCAGGTCCTTTTCGGCCCAGGCCATTCTGTGATTGTATGATTTTGCCTTTGCTTTGTGGTCAGGCAGCCACCACTTGTAGTGGCAGCGACACTGATGCTTGGTTTGGTGGTTTTGAGTTTCTGTGTTGCTTTTGCAGCTTCTTGTTGGCTCTGAAGATTTTGATATCAGAGTATTTAAAGAAGACGAGATTGTGGCGGAAATGTCAGAAACGGAGGTAAATTACTCCTAGCTAGTTTATTTATAGGTTTATTGTAATCACGGGTGGAATTGAGAACACTGTGTACTTTAAAGCTTCTCTGGTTACTCTGGTTTCAGAGTATTGTGTAGTTAAACAGTTAACTACTTGGCACTGTATCTACCCTTCCGGAGTTGCAAAAGTCAAAGTTTAACAACATCTTTAATAACACTTGCACGAGGTTCCTGACATGTTTGTTTACAAACCTTTAACCAGGCCGAGGGCATAGCTGAGCTGACTGGAAGTTGTGGCCCTGGTCAAAGGTGCTGTGTGTTCCTGGAAGGGGCCCAGTGTCTTTCGAGCTACAGAACGTCCTCTCCTGCAGTTCTCCTCAAATTCGTTGTCACGGTCGCAATGAAGTCACTTGTCCCATGTGTGTCCCCACAGGGGATGGCAGGGCAGAGGGGATCTGTATTGCACAGAGGGTATACAAACAAGGCTGTGCCTTCGTGGCACCTGCATTAAGAGCTTTGTCCTTGAAGAACTGAGATCTCCCTGCTGCTCAAGTTAGGACTGGAAGGCTCAGTTAGCTATTAAACCGCTTACAAAGAGCTCTTAAAGAGCGATGCAGGCAGTGTTCCAGGAAAGGAAGCTGTTATTGCAGGTAGGATTAGGAGCAGGCATACTAAATGGTGCTGTCTGTGTAATGACCAATCCAGAGTGGTGTTGTGATTTCTAGCACAGGGGGAGGGAGCGGTGTGTTGCTCTCACGTGCTGTTTGTTTCTGGATCTATGGTTGAATTGCGTTAAGTTCACACCTGCAGAGCCTTAAGAACTATCTGCTCTAGTTTGAAAGGACACACCTTCACCAAAACCTGAAGGCAAATGTAGGGGATGATGGCTGCACACATTGTGCTCCTTTTAGAAGACTTGAATAGTTTGCCTTCTTGGTGTTTAGTTCTGATGGAACAGATCACAAAGGCTTCTGTGATTTGTGAAATGATAAATAGACACTTTGGGTGGATGGGGAGTTTTGGTACCTGGGTGAGTTCTGGTCTGATGCTGGGGTCTCTCCTCCTGGGGTGCTGATGATTTGGAAGGTGATGTTACGTGGGAAAGTCTTTGGAGAGGAAGGGCAAAGGGTTTGGAAACCATATTCTGTAGCACAAAATCCAGGAGCGCACTCAGCTGAGGTTAATATGGCTTTCCTGTGTCTTTCATGGCTGTCCGCAGATAAGTTCCTGCAGGACTGGGTTACAAGCACAAGGACTCCGATGAGGGAGGCCACGTGTACGTTAAACTGGACAGCAGGGTGCTCGTGTGAATGGTGGTGATGAGTGGTTCCTTCCCAGTGGCTTTGGCAGAGGTTGGGGTACATTCACTGGGAATCTTCACAGTGGGAAGGTCTGGTTTCTGTGTGAAGGAAACCTTGTGAGCTGCCTGGTACAGGAGTGCAGGCGGCTGCTTAGAAGTCTCCAGCATTAAAGTCTCCAGTGTTTGTGCATGGAAAAGGGCTGCATTCCAAGTACTGAGAGACCTTGCTCAGTGAGGAGCTGTAAGGTAATGGGTCTTAAAAGGAGTGAGAAACAATCTGAGCTGTGACTCTCAGGTCTTTCCCTGGAGCTGTTACTGAGGTCATACCTGGCCTGGTGTTCTGTTTCTCTTCCAGAAGAAGTCCAACTGTGGGAGCTGTTAATTTTAATCATGCTGATCTCAGGCAAAGATTTTCTACCAATAATATCTCTAGGGTTTTCCCAGCCTGTGTGATGTTGAACTCCTTGGCATCCTCAGGTCCTGAAGCTCTAGGGAGCATTGTGTGTGGGGAGCTGCTTTTGTGTGTTAGCACTGAAGACCACAGGAATCCTCCGAGCATTTGTGCTGCTGTTTATGGTAATAAACAGTTGGTCAAAGAGCACAGTTTGAGGGCAGTTCTGCTATCTTTGCTGAGTTGTGTGTTAATGCTGGCAACGCAGCTTGTGTGAAGAAACCCTGCCAGGCCTTTGGTAGGGTTAAACTGGGTCTTAAAAACAGTTGCTTTGATTTTTTTTGTTCTCCTCACAGTAGTCGTAATTACAGTTGAATTCCAATAGAGTGCAGTTCATGTGGAGGAGATTGTAGTCTGCTCTCTGTCACTCGGATGTGCTGAAGTTGGTGTGCTCTCACTGTTGTGCTCTCTCTCTGTCTCTTTCCCCTCCCAGACTGTGACTGCACTCAGCCCCATGTATGGCAGTCGCTTTGGCTACGCTCTTTCCAACGGCACGGTCGGAGTGTACGACAAGACGTCCCGCTACTGGAGGATTAAGGTCAGTCCTGTGCTGGGTATCACCACCGAGGGCTTGAAGTCTCCAGAGGTGCTAATTCTGTGTGTTGACGCTTCCCAAACTCGTTAGATGATTTGAAATGTTCTACTGAGCATAGTTTGTATGTAATGTAATTAATGTGATTATCTTATTACAAAACTTACCTGTTTTTATAGATAACAGGCAAAATTAACAGTACATCAGTTCTTTTGGGACTGTTGGAGATGACATAACACTGCTAAAACCATATGCTTAGGGATACTCCAGTGTTGCAGGGTCAGTGAACAGACAGAGATTCAGCAAAGAACTGCGAGCTTGCTGTTGGGGAGTGCCTCTGGCTGTTGTTAAATCAATAAGCTGTTCTGGCACTGAACACATCTTACATTATGTGTGTTCAAAGCTAATTTTTCTTTTCTGTGGACTCATTCTCCAGAGTTTTGCACGTGTTGGGTGAGAAGGTGCACCCAAGCGTAGCTTGTGCTGTGTTTTCTGTCCTCAGTCTAAGAACCATGCGATGAGCATCCATGCGTTTGACCTGAACGCTGATGGTGTGTGCGAGCTGATCACCGGCTGGTCCAACGGCAAGGTGAGTCTGTGCTGCTGGGAGCAAGGAGCTGCAGCTCTGGAAGCTGCGTTAGAACCAGGCTGCTGAACGTTCTCAAGCAGAACAGACGAAACATTAAAAAGACCACTGAGGAGCTGCCATAGTAAACCTAGTTTGTCTGGAAAGTCCTCGCCAATGCAAGATCAGCCAGAGAAAACCTTCCTCTGCTTACTTCAGGGTGAATTGCTAAGGTGTGGTGAGCTGTTTCTATGGTAGCAAAGATCATATGCAATGTCCCAGAGCTCTCCTGTGTCTCTTCTCAGCTTTGTCTTGAGTGCATGCTAATCATCTGCTACTGTATTTCCTGAACGTGCTCCAGCTACAGGAGAAAATGAGCAGTGATGTAAGAGGGGAGCGGCGTCGGTCCATGGCTGTGGCAGGATTAGTGTAAATCCATAAAAGTGTTATTTAATCAGAGTCGAGGCGTTCTGTACGGCTCAGTCTGGTCTCTTAAGCCTGCTGCTTGGTGTTGCCCTTTGCCAAAAACGACTGTTCTAGTTGCCAATTCTCTCTTGGATGCAGCTTGCCAATTTTTTTTTTTTTTTTTGGTAAATCTCCTTTCACAGCACCTCTCATTACTCTCATTAGCCTAGGGGAATTTAATTAACTTCGTATCAAGCTGGCAGCCTGGAGCCCAGATATGTTGTAACTTATGTTGGATTAGGTGTATAACTCTGTTAAAGTGAGAACCCCTCCTCGCTTTATGCCTTTTGCTGTTCTTTCTGCTGGCAGGCCCTTCCCTGCCTGCTGGTCTGAAGCAGCCCCAGCTTTTGGATGGAGCACTGCGCAGAGCTGAGCCCTCTGCTCCATCCTTCTCCCTCCAAAGACAATTAAAGGTTGTTCATCGGTCCAGGACGGCAGCTCAACCAAAAAGCTGTGAATACTGCATTAAGTCTATGTCCAGTTTGCTTCCATCATCATTGCATCCACACATGCACAACCTTCCCTGCACAGGCTCACAATCACCTTTGCTTCCTTCCTGCTCTTTGTAGCTTAGGGAGGCATCTCTGCAGAGCAGTTCCTTTCGGCTGAACTTATCTGGAGTTTGCTTCCTGATCACAGATCTTCCACCTGTGTCCCTGTGCTCAGCAGAACTGCAGCTCCACTCGTGGGGCTGGCTGGTGGTGAACAACACCACGCTGTGTGCTTTGCTGTTCATGCCATGTCCTGGGACTCCTTGCTGTTCCAGGTTGACGCACGCAGTGACCGAACTGGGGAGGTCATCTTTAAGGACAACTTTGCTTCCTCGATTGCAGGAGTGGTGGAGGGGGATTATAGGATGGACGGGAGCACCCAGTTAATCTGCTGCTCGGTTGATGGTGAAGGTAGGAGAGTTGTTTGAAATACTAATTTAACACACAGCAGTGTCAGGCATATCACATCATCTCAGATGAGCAGATGAGCTAACTGTTCCATAGGTGTTTGTGTGTGCCAGATTCCCTTGGTTTTATGTGAAGTGAAGGGAATTTTGTGTTAGGCTACCTGCAGACAGGATGTCAAATACTGCTTTCTCTCTGTGGTAATCAGTGTGTATGTCATTATGATCCAGGATGCCATCAAAATTTATTTGCCTAAATGAAGAAGTCCCATCCTAGTAAAGCAAAAAGATATATACTCGGTAAAGACCATGATTCTTAAGGCAACAGCATGAAAGATGAATATTTGGGAAATCTTTTTTCCTGTGTAATTCTTTGGTTGCTTAACAGTGGCTAAAGGGAGGCAGAAAAGTAAGGATGTGTATGTGTTGTGGTTTTGTGAATAGTTAGAGAAATTTTGGGTGTTAACAGCCTTTTGTTTCCTGGAAGATGCTCTTCTGAGACTGCAGAATGGTTTTATCCCATCATACTTTCAAGAAGTGGCACCTGGTTACTGTGAATGGAAACAGATATATTCCTGCAACTATCTATGGTCATGTGATGGCTCCAGGAGAGACAGTGGTGTGATTGTCCATCTGCTTGGCTTCGGTGGCCCCAGACGAACATATCTAGCACAACCCATTTGGAACTAAAGCCTGTCCTTTGAAATCGTGCAGTGTTTTGCTGCCTGTCTTGATCTCAGGCTGCTGGGAAGTGCTCCGCTTGGGCTTCAGCACATAAGCCCCATCCCAAGTATGCTGAAGCAGGCTGTAGGCAGTTGTGAAGGTACCTTGTCCTTGTTGGGCAGTGTGCTCGGTACGAGTGTCAGCTCTTTGTGTGTGTTTGTTTCTGTGCAGTGCGGGGCTATCTGCCGGGAGGTGAGGAGATGAAGGGAAACCTGATGGATACGTGTGCTGAGCAAGACATGATCCGAGAACTTAGTCAAAAGAAACAAAATCTCCTGCTGGAATTAAGAAATTACGAGGAAAACACAAAGGTACTGCTTAAACAGTGCATGGGGCCAAGCCCTGGCTTCCCTTTGCTATAAATGTGGGTGGAGGTCATGGGGCAGTCTGGACAAGTCAGAGCTGCAACCTGTAATCAGCAGTGAGATTGTCTGCTTGGGATTCCTGCTTGTGCCTTGTGCAAGTGCAGAATAAGTCATTATCCTTGCCTCATCAGCTTGCTGGAGCAACTAAACAGAATGGGGTTTGGTTCAGCCCTGTGCATCAACTTCTGTCTGAAAATTGTAATTTTCAAAGCCTGAGCCAATGTGGGATCCAGAGGGGTTGTGTAAGAGCACTGCCAGGTGGCTCCACGGGAAGGGGCAGAATTAGAGGGCTGTTCTCAAAAACAGTCTGAGGAGAGAGCAGGCTCGTGTTGAAAGAGTAAATGAGCACCATGGCAAAAACATAGAGTGGTGCTGAAAATTGAGCGCTGTGACAGTGCAGGTTGTGACGCTGAAGGGTTTGTGCTTTGGAACAGGCTGAGCTGAGCTCTCAGCGGAAGGAAGCTGACGGGCAGAGAGGTGTGATTCCAGCCAACACCCAGCTGCAGACCTCCCTGTCGGTTAACCTGGGCTCTGACAGCCAGTCTGCTCACGTGGAGCTGTGCATTTCCACCACCAACGGTGAGCGGCAGCCTGCAACCACCGCCATTCATCTCCATGTAAATTCATGCAAACATTTAGTTATATTTAGCTGATGATTTGCCTGTCTCCCCTTCCCTGTCTGTAATTTCCCCTCTGTGGCTGCTTTCCTTTCACGGTTTTGAATCAAGCTGTGCTCCTTTGATGGGTTTCAGGAGAGAGGAGTTGGGTGGAATTTGTTTCTTGTGTTTCGTTTTCTGAGGCAATTAACACTTAACTTGGATGAAATGAGTGTTGGTGATCCCTACAACACTCCTCATGTTGACTGTAAACAAGACTGAAGAACACTGTGCAGTTCCCCAGTGAAAGCAGAGGTGCCCACCACTAAGTGCAGGGATCTGTATAGAGGGATAACATCTCTAACAGTGTTTTTGTTATAGAAACCATCCAACCAAATAAACCCAACCCACCAAAGCAACAGCAGAACACCTGTCCCACAAATTCCTGGACAGTCTTGCTTGTCCGTGGGTGGGTTATGTGGTATGCAGGTAAATGGGGTATAAAATGTGGAGACTGCCATAGCAGTTGTGTTCAGTAGGTGTCTGCAAACCGTGCAGGTGTTGTGTGAATGCAGCTGGGCCTCAGCTGTTGGCAGGAACCAACCCGAGTCAGCAGAGTCACCAAGCACCAGGCGTGCTGAGGATGCTGCCAGTTCCAGGTGTAGTGCTGCTCATCTGGGGTTTGTTAACAATTCAGGAGAGCTGCTTGTCCTTAACTCTGAAAAACATGGTGCCTTGTTGCAAGAGGACAGCTGTTAATTTAGAAACTGTTTTTTCTCCTTGATCTTAAGACACAATCATCCGTGCTGTGCTGATCTTTGCTGAAGGCATATTTGAAGGAGAGAGCTACGTGGTACACCCCAGTGTCCAGAGCCTCTCAGGTTGTGTTCGGGTTCCCCTTACTCCACCCAAAGACGTCCCTGTGGATTTGCACATCAAAGCCTTTGTGGGTTACAGGAACAGGTGAGGTTTGTGCTGTGAACTCCCTCAGTGTCCAGAGCTAACAGTGTGTGACAGCAAACACTGATGATGTGGCTTCGTACTTGTCCCACCGGAACTGTACCATTAATTCCCAGATGCCTCAATTCTGTCATTACTGGAAGGAGTGCTGGAATATTTTCTTAAACACACTGTTATTCTGTTCTGCTGGGCTCTTTATCAGGCACTCATAGGGACCTGCTGTGCTTCAGCTCTGCCTTCAGGGGGGCAGTGAGTGGTTCTTTTGCAGAGCATGGGTGCCTCGTAGGGGCCTGGATTCTGGCAGCTCTGGACATAGTACACGAGGAAACCTGGAGGCACTGTGCCATCTTTCAGACCACAAGTGACCCTGAGGCTGTCTGACCGTGGGGCTAGTAGTATGCCTGTTTTCAAGGCAGTACTTTTTCAGTTTCCCCTTCATATATGCTTAAAAAAACCTCTCTTCCTGCTCACATCTGCTGCATCGAGCAGTGTCCCAGGAAGCAGCACCTGAACAGGGAGGTGTGTTTTGAGTGTGAGCCAGCCATTACAGAAAAAATGTAGGGAACTGAATTCCCTTTTTACTTCCTCTGAATTCCCTTTTTGCTTCCTCTGTTCTTTATTGCTGCTTTTAGTAGGACTTTGCCAAAACTGTTCATAAATGATCCAGTTATGTAGTAGAATCTTAAGTGTAAGAACGTATTTTGTTGGAAGGATTCTGGAAAATGCAGGCAATGGGGAGGAATCATTCAACCTCACACAGAGAGCAGTGAGCCTGGAATTTCCAATTCACACAGCTTCCAGCTGTTTTCCAGTGGTAAGCAGTTCACTCCATCGCTGGGAGCTGCTGATGTTAATACTCAGCTAAAACAGAACCAGGAGCCCTTGCAGGTTAGTAACTGTCATTTTTCCTTTGGGATTTCTCCAGCACACAGTTCTACGTGTTTGAGCTGACCAGGCAGCTTCCCCGCTTTTCCATGTATGCTCTGAGCAGCCCGGACTCGGCCGCAGAGCCACTGAGCTTTGTGAGCTGTGCGACAAATGAGAGGCCACAGAGGGTGAGTGTTCGCTGTGCTGCCTGTTTCCTGGTCCTGCTTTTCATAGCACACAGAGGGATTGCAGTTAGCTTGAGATTTCCAAGAACAAATACTGTTATACACTTCTGGCCTTTGGGGTCTTCGTATTACAGCCTGACTCACTACCTCTTTTGTTTCTTAAAAACACCTCACTCAAGGCATTCCCAGCTTTAAGAATTCCTGCAGCTGCAGGGAACTAATGGCTTGAGGTCTTGAGGTATTTCAGATCTTTCTTTGCTTGTTGGCTTCCGATAGAATGCTAGTGGCAAGAGCCCTGTAGTGAGTGGTGAATTTTATAAATGAGCAGAGAACTGAATAGAGGCAACACAGTGCCCAGGGGATGGCTCACATACGTGGCAGGTGAGCAGCAGGGCTGTGGTTTTGGTTCTGGAAGGTTTGAATTAGGAAGTAGCAGTGATTAGAACCCATCTTTGCCCACATAACTATGGGGCTCTGGCATACTCTTGTGACCTTTCCCATATTAAGTGATCAAAGCAAAAGGGTTGAAGAAAACTTTCCTCTGAATTCCTGTTGTGGAACCTAGCTTTGCTTCCTAGTTTTCTTCAGTCTCTGGGCATGGTCTTACTTTTTCACCTTTGGCTGTGGTCTCCTATTGTCAGATTTGATTTTCTTGCAAATATTCTACCATGGAGCAGGGGGCCAACTGCTCCCATCCTAACGAGTTCTTGACATATCATTTTGGGGATGAATTGTAGTGAATGAAGTTCCCAAGATAACCCAAATGGAGCCATGGTATGCACACACAGGGCCGTTGCATGGCTCTCTAGACTTCGTGCACAGCTAATGGCTGATGCTCTGTTTTATTTTTATGTTTTTTGCAAGATTGTTATGTGGCTCAATCAGAACTTCTTGCTACCGGAGGATGCGGAGTTTCAGAGTGCTCCCTTTCAGGTTTGCTTCACTTCCCTCCGTAATGCAGGTCAGCTCCTCATCAAAATCAAGCCTGGTGGAGAGGTAAGTAACTTCGTGGGCAAGGGGAATGCCAGTGTAGTTATACACAACTGAATCTTAAGGGTGGCTCCAACAGGGGGGCTGTGAAATTGAAGGGCTGAACAGGCAGAGGAAGTACTCAAGTTATGGGGATGTCTTCAGGCAATGTTGGAATCTGTGCTACTGCTAGTGGGTAAAATTCCATTGCCAATCAACAAAGCAAATTATTTAGCCTACAAATCAGTAGGAAGGCATTTCTTCCCACACAGTGGTTTCAGGGGGGCTGCAGTTTGGGACGCAGAGGCTGCCCGTAACTTCTGCACGTGTCCTTGTATGCACACATTCCCCTTTTCCCCACACCTGAGTAAAAGCCCCTTTGAAATCAGTGTCTGCTTATCTCCAGTAAGCATTAGAGCTTGTGTTTGCAGCAGTCTTGTCTCTTAGAATGAACTGCTTTGAGCCTAAGCAGCTGTTCTCCAGGCAGACCTGCTGAGTATTTTGGGAGATATTTTGGCATGGAAGAGCAAGTTAAATGCTTTCTTGTCCTTTCTGACAGATCTCAATCAGCACGGATGATATTGATTTAGCTGGTGACATTATCCAGTCCATGGCCTCCTTTCTGGCAATTGAAGATCTGCAGGTGGAAGCAGATTTCCCTGCGTACTTTGAGGAGCTGCGGAAAGTGCTGGTCAAGGTGAGAGAGAATTGGGGGCATTGGTGTGAAAGGAAAAAACAAAGGATCTCCAGACTGCTTTTTCTTTGTGTAAGTCAGCCAGCAGTGGCTTGCTAAATGTTCTGTGCAAAGGATGAAGAGGTACCCTCAACATTCTGCATGTTTATGGAACAGGGTCTTGATCCCCAGCAGCTGGTTGTTTAGAGTAATGTCAATATGTTGAATGGGAGACTGAGCTGTGGATCTGGGCCAAGGTGTAAGGTGTGCATCTCATCCTGAGCACCCTCTCATAGGGTAAAAGGTGCTACTCCAGCAGCTGGGAGTGAAGGGAAGGAGGATGGTCCTAGGCTGGCTAAGCTGGGATGTTATTTCCTATTGCACCAGGGTGAGATGGAGCTTAAACAATTACCTTTGTGCCCTTCCTCATGGGTGTTCGCCTTGGCCAGGTGGATGAGCACCACTCAGTGAATCAGCGTCTGACTGCTGACATGGCTGACCACTCCAACCTCATCCGCATCACGCTGGTTCAGGCAGAAGACGCGCGGCTCCTGGGAGACATGTGAGCAGTTGTCACGTTGTGCACGTTGGGTGTGGAACAGCCAGTCTCTGCTTTTCAAGCAGGGAAAAAAAAAAAGCAGAAAAGCATTTGAGTGGTGGGAGGGATGCCCAGTTACCATTCTTTGAGCCATGAGCCATCATTGAGCCTTGTCCTGTCTTCTAGGGGAGAGCCAGCCTGGGGGAGGCAGAAGGGCAGGTTTTAGCCTTGAACTGACCTTGAGAAGGTAGTACTTAGAAAAAACACACGGGGGGGGAGGAACTGAAAGCTGTCTCTGGTGTGCGTGCCTTTGAGAATACCAAGAAAGAAATGCTCGGTTCCAGTCCCCTCACTGTGACATCCTGTGCTCTGCTGATTTCTGCTGTGGATGTCAAGGGCAGCAGTAAAGAGGTCTGAATCCTGCTGGGTGGTTTTCCTTCCACAGGGGAGTGCAGCATCTGTCTGGATAAAGTGTCTACAAAAATAGACCTTCTTATGTATATATTTTTAATTCCTGTTGGTACTGTTAAACAATGAGGTTAACCAACATGTCTAGACAGGTCTGTGTTCCTGTAGCTACAGAGGTGCAGGTAACCACAGCAGCCATCACAGCTGCATATCATTGCACCTTCCTATGGACAGACCAGGAGTTACTGTCTTGTCCCCTGAGATTCAGCTCACTGTGCTGATTGTCCCCCCAGGAAAAACATGAAGACACGGTACGTCGAGCTGTATGATCTTAACAGAGATTTAATAAACCAATACAAAATCCGCTGCAACAATCACATGGAGCTGCTGAGCAATCTGAAAGCAGTGAATCAAGCAATCCAGAGGGCTGGGCGGTTACGTGGTGAGTGTGTGAGGTGGGGGGACAGGAGTTTCGCGTCCCACCGAGGCTGAGTAGATACCCAGGTGGCACCTGAGATTACTTAAGTGGTAGAAGTGGCCTTTAGTTGCCCAGACACAGCCAAGTGCATATGACAGGGAACACAATCAGCATTTTGGAAAGGAAGTTCAGAGCGGTTTTCAGTTTTTCTAGGTGGTGTAGAACTCAATGGCTTTGTTTCAGTTCTTCATTTTTAGCCACCTCAGTTTAAGAAATGATAGCTCCTTTTATTAACTTAAGCAAAGCTGTCTGTCTCTGCTATTACTGGTTCTATCAGCCTTTGGTGAATGATGCATTTTGTTACATATTTATAGCTTTCCCCTTTCAACAAGTCCTTCAAGCTGTCGTGTAATAGAGCTATGGCAAATTCTTTCAAGAAAGGACTTTATTTTAAGAAAAAGGCAAGGTGGCACTTCACTGCTGGCTTAAAAACATTCTGAAAGAGACCCCTGCATTTTCATCCTCATACATCTTTTCAGCATTTTTTTTTTTTTGTCCCTTGTAACTGATTTTTTTTTCTTCCTATTTTTTTCCACTTCACAGTTGGCAAACCTAAGACACAAGTGATCGCTGCCTGCCGGGATGCAATAAGAAGCAACAACTTCAACACGCTGTTCAGGATCATGCGCTCGGGGATCGCATCTTCTTAAAAAGCACCGGAGTGGGGAACTGCAGTGATATAGCTGTGATGTTTCCAGGCAGTAGGACCAAAACCAACGAGCATCTCATTCGTTCATTCCCCTGCTCCACTGTAGAGTGAGGTGATTGCAAAGGTTGGAATTTAGTTAAGGCATCAGTCCAGAAATGTTATTTCTGCAGGTCGGAGGATGGTTGGCTTCTTGAGGAGTGCATCAGCTTGAAGTGCAAGTGTGGTATTTATGTATGGCAGAGGTATATCTGTGAAGCATTTATTTTTCATACAGTAACTTTATTTATGTATTTTAATATATTTTGTAGTTCTACAGCAGTTTTTTCCATTAAAACATAGGCTGGTTTGGCTGCTTTTGTTCTGATTTAGTTGGTTATTTGCTGAATGATGACTCTTCCCTAGCTTTGCTGCAGAGTCAATGTGCTCTCTGCATATACTGTGTTGAGGGTACGTCTGTCTCTGGGTTTGCGTTAGAGCTAAGGAACCTGGAGCTGACTGAAATCATAAACACAGGACCATAAGTCTATTAACTTCAGAATCAAGTTTTTGGAACTTGCCTCCAACTTCTGTCGTCAGCTTGTGCTCCCAGGTGGAATTATTTTGTGTCACAGAATCCCTGGTTTCATTGTAGGGATGTGCTGCTTCCCAGGTGACTTGCAGTCTGCTGCAGCAGAATCACCAAAGGGATAACTTCTGCTGGCTTTCTATCCAGGTGGTCCTGGAGAGCTGCTCAGTTCCAGGACGGGAAGGTAGGAATGGTTTCATACCTGATGCTTTCCACACCCACACTGCAGGAAGTTTTGCTTTCAGCTGCTTGTTCCACAGTGCTGCTGGATAAAGCTGCAGCTGTTAGGATGGGCAAGGGTGTATTTCAGGAATGAAGAAAATAAAGTATACAACCAGGCTTGGTGTGTAAAAGCTAGCAGTATGTAATGGGATCAGAAGAAGGTCTTGATAAATCTCTTGTCCCCTGGCTCACAACTGTTTATTAGTTGTGGGATCTCTTAAATTGGATTAATATGTTACAGTAAATCTGTAGGTTAGAACTGAAGATAGTGTAGAACCTTTGCCAAAACAAATTTCTCCTGGAAGCTAAAAATACCCTGAGTGGGATGGAGGCTGCGTGCCAGCACTCCCAGCTCCTGCCCTGCTGGTCCTCACTGCAGTGCAGGGAGGAGGAGGCAGCCCATCACCTCTGTGAAGGGCGATCTTGGGCAGCTTCTCAGCACTGCCAGCAGCACTCACCTCCTGGAAGTGGTCTGTCTCTTATGTGCTAATGCTGAATTAAAACCAGCAGCCCACCGTTTGCTACAGAGCAGCCACTGGCAATACATTGAATGGGAAAATTAATTCTTGCAGTGTGTTCTAATCTTCAAAACAGTCCCTTGCCGGGGCTTCAGCCTTTCAAGATGAAGAATTGTTCTGCTTGAATCTCTGTTGCTTCAAATCAGCAGCAGGAGCTCATTTGAATCCTTTAGGAACCTGGTTGTTAGTCAAATCCAGCTTCTTAGTGAGAAGGGTGGTGAGCCACCCATGCTGTTCTAAGCAAGCAAACTGCAAGACGTGATTATGGAACAGTCTCCTGGCACAAGTCTCAGGCTTTCTGCCACCTGCTGTACTCGTTCCCACTGTTTCCAGCTCTTCTTTTGCTCTTCATGTTCAAAATCCTGATGCTTGCTTAGTAACATTTCTGTAGTTCATTCAGTGATCAGAGAGTGCCTGTGATCAGAAAGCAGCTTTCCCATTAGCCTGATTTCAAAGGGCTGCACACCAGGCACTTCCAGTCCCAGCTCTGTTTTGCTCTTGGCTGCCTGTCTGCAGTGCTTGTCAGTCCCTGGGTCACAGTCCAGACCTCCACTGTGGCTGATTTCCTCCA
Source organism: Callipepla californica brunnescens (assembly GCA_023055505.1). Taxonomy (NCBI): domain Eukaryota; kingdom Metazoa; phylum Chordata; class Aves; order Galliformes; family Odontophoridae; genus Callipepla; species Callipepla californica. Next base: position 31,959 of record JALIRH010000016.1, on the reverse strand, counting down.
ACAACAAACCTGTCATTTATCTTCCATGAAAACGACTCTTATCTTTGCCAAACGTGAAATCTGCATCCAGGAAGCTGAAGCGATACACAAGGTTTGTAGTTGCATGTTGACATAGAGCAGCCCTTGGCTGGCACACAGCAGCAAGTTGACATAAGCCTGGTGCCCAGCTGAACCTGCACCAAGAAATCATTGGCCAACAGTGCTGGGAAGGGTCAGTCCTCCAGGGCTGTTGTGTGGTATCCAGTTCTCAGGAAGGGAAGGGGAGTTGTTCACAGCCCGGTAAGCCACTGTTGGAGCACAGGATAACCTCTAAAATCACACAAGTAGAACTGCACGTTTGTTGCTAGAGGTTCATGTGGAAGTCTGCTTGGAGGGCACTGCACCAGGAGTTGGGTTTACGCCATCGTGCTGTGGGGCATTCAGCACCTGCCTGGAATTGTGCCCCCACTGAAGTGCTGAAGGCGTCTGGCTTCCCCACAGGGTCCCTTTGCTGCCCGAGAAGCGTGCTGCAGCAGCGCCGTGCTGGATCCGTGCCCTCGGCAGGGAGCTGTGTACCAGGGATTTTCCATGACCTAATTCGGGTTCCGGTTTGAAGTTGAAGAACAAACAAAACAGTGGGAACTGAGAACTGGCAACAGGTTACCTCATGTTAGCCACTCTTTCTCCAGGTCCCAGGGATTGCTGTTCGCCTTGGTTAATCCTACTGCACAGCCTGCCGTGCCAGCAACTTATTCCTGTGTGTTTATGACTGCAGAAATTACTCCCTTGGCCTGGTCTCTGGTTGAGCTGCATTGAATTGCTTTTGTTTCCAGTCCTGCTAATAAGCAGATCCTGAAGCACTGAGCAGCTCAGCCATTCGGTAGCAGGAGCTGCTGCCCCCTGCATCAAACAACTGCAGCTGTCTGCTGGCAGCCACGCCTGCAGCCTGGCAGGGCTGAGGGTAACTGATGCAGGAGGCTGTCTAGTACAGAGCTGCTCTCAGCTGCCCACGCTGTGCCATGTTAATCGCTTACCTGCTATTCTTTATTGTGTTGGCCTTTTTTTCCCAATGCTAACTGCAGATTGGCTTTGTAAGTTGCTTCATCTCGGCCTCCTGCGGCAGAAGGGTGTTTCCCTGTGCGATGGACTCCATGACTGCCTTGCTCAAGCAGGGGCTGGCATGCCCTCTAGTGTATTGTTTATTATAAAAAGCAAAAAGCTTCAAAAGGCACAACCTTCTGCTAGGCTGTTCCAGGACCCACCAGACACGCTCTCAAGCTGACAGTGCGGAAGAACATGCTGTTTCTTTTTGTTAATTATCTCACTCCCAGCTTTGCCTAGTTGACCATACCATGTATGATATCTGCAACCTTTGTTTGGAGCTCCCCAAACATTTTTCATTTTTCTTTTGAAAACTCCCATGACTTGTCTTCTACTGTAGCAGCTCAGAGTAAGGACTTCTGTCCCCAGAAAAGCTGTTGCTCAGAAAGGTAGCCAAGTGCTTCAGAAATTAACGTAAATTAGTGATTCACAAAGAGTTCTATGCTCTTTGCAGCTTCTGCTTCTAGGTTCATCCCCTTTGTAAGCAGCTTAAAGCAGTGAAGGAACATTAAGAGAGCAGGAAAGTGTCTGCAGCACACAGAGAAGCCAGCTTAGGCAAACTGGTCAGAGAATGAACGAGGTCACATAGACCTCCCAAGCCTACGTGCTTCCTAATCTGTTTCAGAATGCAGTCATCGGTGGAGTCATGCCCTGAGTACTTGCTGCCTGTGCCAGCACTACTTGCCTTACTGTGAGCTTGCTGGTGCCCTGCTGCTAGCTGTGGTCTTACACCACCTCTGATCTCACAATGACATTACACCTGGATCCAGAGTGATAGCAGACTCTAAACAGCTCTCTCTCTCCAGGCTGAAAAGAGGCAGGAAGAAATGAAAGTGCATACACTTGCTGCAAGCCCAAGGCCACCGTTGGCTGGCTTGGGTGATCTGAAAGTGCACCTGTGTTACTCCTGAGTGCAGAGGTTTTAGGCAAGCATGTGCATGCCGGGGCCAAGCCTACAGCATGGTGTTTGCTGTCCAACTGGCTGTTCTCCTTTGATACCTGCCTACCTGGAAGGATGTGAGCATCCTATTTCCAGTGCCAGAAACCACGTTGGAGCCCAGCAGGCTGCAGGACAAAGCTGGAATTTGACAAGAAGATATGCTGTCAGCAATCCTCCTGCCGTGGAAGATATGCCAAAGGGTGAGTTGGAAAGCTGGTAGTTCCTGTTACTATCCCAGCCTCTCCTGGTCTGAGGGTGTAGCCACAGCTCTTTCAGATCTGAAGCATGGAGCAGTTTAAGTAAATGCACAGAGAACAGAGGAGCAAGTCTCTTCTTTCAACTACTGCTTAACATGTAAACTCAAAGAAGCAGGGGCTCCATCTGAGTCTGTCTGCACAACATTTAGCATAAGCCGTAGGCATCAATGGGGCCGTAGGCGTCAATGGGGCCATAGGAGTCAATGGGGCCATAGGAGTCAATGGGGCCATAGGAGTCAAAGGGTATGTAGGAATCAATGGGGCCATAGGGATCAATGGGGCCATAGGGACCAATGAGGCCATAGAACTCAATAGGGCCATAGGAATCAATGGGGCTATCGAACTCAATGGGGCCCTAGGAATCAATGGGGCCCTAGGAATCAATGGGGCCCTAGGAATCAATATGGCCATAGGAATCATTGGGCCATAGAACTCAATGGGGTCATAGAACTCAATGGGGACATAGGAAGCAGTGGAGCCATAAAACTCACTGGGGCCGTAGGAAACAATGGGCCCATAGGAATCAATGGAACCATAGAACTCAATGGGGCCATAGAATCCAATGGTTCCATTGGAATCAATGGGGCCATAGGAATCAATGCGGCTATCGGAATCAATGGGGCATAGGAATCAGTGGGGCCATAGAACTCAGTGGGGCCATAGAACTCAGTGGTGCCATAGAGATCAATGGGGCCATAGGGATCAATGGAACCATAGAACTCAATGCAACCATAGGAATCAATGGGGCTATAGAACTCATTGGGTCCTTAGGAATCAATGGGGCCCTAGGAATCAATGGGGCCCTAGGAATCAATGGGGCATTAGGAATCAATGGGGCCTTAGGAATCAATGGGGCCATAGGGATCAATGGGGCATTAGGAATCAATGGGGCCTTAGGAATCAATGGGGCCATAGGAATGAAAAGGGTCAAGGAATCATTGGGGCCATAGGGATCAATGGGGCCATAGGGATCAATGGGGCCATAGGGATCAATGGGGCCATAGGAATCAATGGGGCCATAGATCTCAAAGGGGCCCTAGGAATCAATGGGGCCATCGAACTCAATTGGGCCGAGGGAATCAATGGGGCCATAGGCATCAATGGAACCATAGAACTCAATGGGGCCATAGGCATCAATGGAACCATAGAACTCAATGGGGCCATAGGAATCAATGGAGCTATAGAACTCAATGGGTCCTTAAGAAACAATGGGGTCATAGGAATCAATACGGACATAGGAATCATTGGGGCCATAGAACTCAATGGGGTCTTAGAACTCAATGGGGCCATAGGAAGCAGTGGAGCCATAAAACTCACTGGGGCCATAGGAAACAATGGGCCCATAGGAATCAATGGAACCATAGAACTCAATGGGGCCATAGGACTCAATGGTTCCACTGGAATCAATGGGGCTATCGGAACTCAATGGGGACATAGGACTCAGTGGTTCTATTGGAATCAATGGGGAGATAGGAATAAATGGGGGCATAGAATTCAATGGGGCCATAGGAATTAAAAGGGCCAAGGAATTAATGGGGCCACAGGAATCAATGGAGCCACTGTAATCAAAGTGGCCATAGGAATCAATAGGGCCATAGGAGTCAATGGGGCCATAGAAGTCAATGGGGCCATAGGAATCAATGGGACCATAGGAATCAATGGGGCATAGAACTAAACGGGGTCATAGGAATCAGTGGGGCCATAGGAATCAGTGGGGCCATAGACCTCAATGGGGCCATAGGAATCAGTGGGGCCATAGACCTCAATGGGGCCATAGGAATTAATGGGGCCACAGGAATCAATGGGGCCACTGTAATCAAAGTGACCATAGGAATCAATAGGGCCATAGCAGGCAATGGGGCCATAGAAGTCAATGGGGCCATAGGAATCAATGGGACCATAGGAATCAATGGGTCCATAGAACTCAGTGGGGCCATAGGAATCAATGGGGCCATAGGAATCAATGGGGCCTTAGGAATCAATGGGGCCATAGGGATCAATGGGGCCATAGAACTCAGTGGGGTCATAGGAATCAATGGTTCCATAGGAATCAATGGGGCCTTAGGAGTCAATAGTTCCATAGGGATCAATGGGGCCATAGAACTCAATAGGGCAATAGGAATCAAAGGGGGCATAGAACTCAAAGGGGCCCTAGGAATCAATGGGGCCCGAGGAATCAATGGGGCCATCGAACTCAATTGGGCCATAGAACTCAATGGGGCCATAGGAATCTGTGGGGCCATAGAACTGAATGGAGCCATAGGAATCAATGGGGCCGTAGAACTAAATGGGGTCAAAGGAATCAATGCGGCCATAGGAATCAATGGTGCCCTAGGAATCAATGGGGCCACAGAACTCAGAGGGGCCATAGAACTGAATGGGGCCATAGGAATTAATGGGGCCATAGGAATCAATGGGGCATAGGATTCAATGGGGCCATAGAAGTGAAAGGGGCCTTAGAACTCAGTGGGGCCATAGGAATCAATGGGGCCTTAGGAATCAATGGGGCCATAGGAATCAATGGGACAATAGGAATCAATTGGGCCTTTGGAATCAATGGGGACATAGGAGTCAATGCGTCTATCGGAATCAATGGGGCATAGGAATCAATGGGGCCATAGGAATAAATGGAGCCATAAGAATCAGTGGGACCATAGGGATCAATGGGGCCATAGAACTTAATGGGGCCATAGAACTCAAAGGGTCCATAGGAATCAATGTGGCCATAATAATCATAGGGCCATAGGGATCAGTGGGGCGATAGAACTCAGTGGGACAATAGGAATCAATGGGGACATAGGAATCAATGGCGCCATAGGATATAATGTGGCCAAGGAATTAATGGGGCCATAGGAATCAATGGGGCTAGAGAACTCAATGGGGCCTTAAGAGTCAATGGGGCCATAGGAATCAAAGGGGACACAGGAATCAATGGGACCTAGAACTCAATGGGGCCTTAGGAATCAATGGAGCCATAGGAATCAATGGGGCCATAGGGATAAATGGGGCCATAGAACTCAATGCGGCCATAGGACTCAATGGTTCCACTGGAATCAATGGGGCTATCGGAACTCAATGGGGACATAGGACTCAGTGGTTCTATTGGAATCAATGGGGAGATAGGAATAAATGGGGGCATAGAATTCAATGGGGCCATAGGAATTAAAAGGGCCAAGGAATTAATGGGGCCACAGGAATCAATGGAGCCACTGTAATCAAAGTGGCCATAGGAATCAATAGGGCCATAGGAGTCAATGGGGCCATAGAAGTCAATGGGGCCATAGGAATCAATGGGACCATAGGAATCAATGGGGCATAGAACTAAACGGGGTCATAGGAATCAGTGGGGCCATAGGAATCAGTGGGGCCATAGACCTCAATGGGGCCATAGACCTCAATGGGGCCATAGACCTCAATGGGGCCATAGGAATTAATGGGGCCACAGGAATCAATGGGGCCACTGTAATCAAAGTGACCATAGGAATCAATAGGGCCATAGGAGGCAATGGGGCCATAGAAGTCAATGGGGCCATAGGAATCAATGGGACCATAGGAATCAATGGGTCCATAGAACTCAGTGGGGCCATAGAACTCAGTGGGGCCATAGGAATCAATGGGGCCATAGGAATCAATGGGGCCTTAGGAATCAATGGGGCCATAGGGATCAATGGGGCCATAGAACTCAGTGGGGTCATAGGAATCAATGGTTCCATAGGAATCAATGGGGCCTTAGGAGTCAATAGTTCCATAGGGATCAATGGGGCCATAGAACTCAATAGGGCAATAGGAATCAAAGGGGGCATAGAACTCAAAGGGGCCCTAGGAATCAATGGGGCCCGAGGAATCAATGGGGCCATCGAACTCAATTGGGCCATAGAACTCAATGGGGCCATAGGAATCTGTGGGGCCATAGAACTGAATGGAGCCATAGGAATCAATGGGGCCGTAGAACTAAATGGGGTCAAAGGAATCAATGCGGCCATAGGAATCAATGGTGCCCTAGGAATCAATGGGGCCACAGAACTCAGAGGGGCCATAGAACTGAATGGGGCCATAGGAATTAATGGGGCCATAGGAATCAATGGGGCATAGGATTCAATGGGGCCATAGAAGTGAAAGGGGCCTTAGAACTCAGTGGGGCCATAGGAATCAATGGGGCCTTAGGAATCAATGGGGCCTTAGGAATCAATGGGGCCATAGGAATCAATGGGGCCATAGGAATCAATGGGACAATAGGAATCAATTGGGCCTTTGGAATCAATGGGGACATAGGAGTCAATGCGTCTATCGGAATCAATGGGGCATAGGAATCAATGGGGCCATAGGAATAAATGGAGCCATAAGAATCAGTGGGACCATAGGGATCAATGGGGCCATAGAACTTAATGGGGCCATAGAACTCAAAGGGTCCATAGGAATCAATGTGGCCATAATAATCATAGGGCCATAGGGATCAGTGGGGCGATAGAACTCAGTGGGACAATAGGAATCAATGGGGACATAGGAATCAATGGCGCCATAGGATATAATGTGGCCAAGGAATTAATGGGGCCATAGGAATCAATGGGGCTAGAGAACTCAATGGGGCCTTAAGAGTCAATGGGGCCATAGGAATCAAAGGGGACACAGGAATCAATGGGACCTAGAACTCAATGGGGCCTTAGGAATCAATGGAGCCATAGGAATCAATGGGGCCATAGGGATAAATGGGGCCATAGAACTCAATGCGGCCATAGAACTCAATGGGGCCATCGGAATCAATGGGGCCCTAGGAATCAATGGGGCCATAGGCATCAATGGTGCTATAGGAATCAATACGGCCACAGGAATCAATGGAGCCACAGGAATCAATGGAGCCACAGGAATCAATGGGGACATAGGAATCAATGGGGTCAAAGGAATCAAAGGGGCCATAGGGATCAATGGGGCCATAGGAATCAGTGGGGCCATAGGAATCAATGGGGTCTTAGGAATCAATAAAGCCATAGGGAACATCGAGGCCATAGGGATCATCGGGGCCATAGGGATCAACGGGGCCGTAGGAATCAACTTGGCCATAGGAATCAACGGGGCCCGAGAAATCAATAGGTCCATAGAACTCAAAGGGGCGTTGGGAATCAATGGGGCCATTGGAATCAAAGGGGCCACAGGAATCAATGGGATATTAGAAATCAATGGGGCCATAGAACTCGATGGGGCCATAGAACTCGATGGGGCCATAGGAATCAATGGGGCCATAGGAATCAATGGGGCCTTAGGAATCAATGAAGCCACAGGAATCAATGGGGCCATAGGAGTCAATGGGGCCATAGGAATCAGTGGGCCATAGTAATCAATGTGGCCATAGAAGTTAAAGGAGCCGTAGCTATCAATGGGGCCATAGGAAGCAGTGGAGCCATAAAACTCTCTGGGGCCATAGAACTCACTGTGCCCATAGTACTCAATGGGCCCCTAGGAATTTATGTGGCACTAGGAATCAATGTGGGCATAGAACTCAATGAGACCGTAGGAATCAATGCTGCCATAGGAATCAATGGAGCCCTGGAAAGAATCAATGAGGACATATGACTCAATAGTTCCATTGGAATAAATGGGGCCATAGAACTCAATAGGGCCACAGGGATCAATGGGGCCTGAGTAATCAATAGGGCCAAGGATTCAATGGGGCCATAGAAGTCAATGGGGCCATAGAAGTCAAAGCGGTCATAGGAATCAGTGGGGCCATAGGAATCAGTGGGGCCATTGGAATCAAAGGGGCCTTAGGAATCAATGGGGCCATAGAACTCAATGGTGCCATAGAACTCAATGGGGCCATAGGAATCAATTGGGCCATAGGAATCAATGGGACAAAGGAATCAATGGGGTCATAGGAATCTAAGGGGCCTTAGAACACAATATGGCAATAAGAATCAATGGGGCCATAGGAATCAAAGGGGCAATAGAATTAAATGGGGCCATAGGAATCAACGGGGCCACAGGAATCAATGGAGCCATAGAACACAATGGGGCCATAGGAATCAATGAGGCCATAGGAATCAAATGGGCTAAGGAATTAATGGGGCCACAGGAATCAATGGGGCCACTGTAATCAAAGTGGCCACAGGAATCAATAGGACCATAGTTGGCAATGGGGCCATAGGACTCAATGGGGCCATAGGAATCAATGGGCCCATAGAACTCAAATGGGTCGTAGGAATCAATGGGGCCTTAGGATTCGATGGGGCCTTAGGAATCAATGGGGCCTTAGGAATCAATGGGGCCTTAGGAATCAATGGAGCCATAGGGATCAATGGGGACATAGGGATCAATGGGGCCATAGAACTCAATGGGGCCTTAGGAATCAAAGGGGCCATAGGAATCAAAAGGGCCATCGGAATCAATAGGGCCATCGGAATCAATGGTGCCATAGGGATCAATGGGGCCATAGGAATCAATAGGGCCTTAGGAATCAATAGGGCCATAGGAATCAATGGGGCCATAGGAATCAATGGGGCCATAGGAATCAATGGGGCCATAGAACTCAATGGGGCCATAGAACTCAATGGGACCATAGGAATCAATGTGTCCATAGGAATCAATGGGGCCATGATAATCATAGGGTCATAGGGTTCAATGGGGCCGTAGGAATCAATGGGGCCATAGGGATCAACGGGGCCAAAGGGATCAACGGGGCCATAGGGATCAACAGGGCCATAGAAGTCAACGGGGCCATAGGGATCCATGGGGCCATAGACCTCGATGGGGCCATGGGAATCAATGAAGCCACAGGAATCAATGGGGCCATAGTACTCAATGGGGCCATAGGAATCAATGTGGCCATAGAACTCAATATGACCAAAGGAATCAAAGGGGCCGTAGGAATCAATGGGGCCGTAGTTAACAATGGGGCCATTGGAATCAGTGGGGCCGTAGGAATCAATGGGGCCATAGGAATCAGTGGGGCCGTAGGAATCAATGGGGCCATAGAACTCAATGGGGCCTTAGGAATCAATGTGGACATAGAACTAAATTGGGCCATAGGAATCAATGGGGCCAAAGGAATCAATGGGGCCATAGGAATCAATGGGGCATAGGAATCAATAGGGCCATAGGAATCAACGGGGCCATAGGAATCAAAGGGGTCAAGGAATCAATGGGGCCATCGGAAGCAATGGTGCCATAGAACTCAATGGGGCCATAGGAATCAATAGGGCCATAGGAATCAATAGGGCCATAGGAATCAATGGGGACATAGAACTCAATGGGGCCATAGAACTCAATGGGACCATAGGAATCAATGTGTCCATAGGAATCAATGGGGCCATGATAATCATAGGGCCATAGGGTTGAATGGGGCTTTAGGAATGAATGGGGCCTAAGGAATCAATGGGGCCTTAGGAATCAATGGGGCCATTGGAATTAATAGGGCCACAGGAATCAATGGGACCATAGAACTCAAAGGGGCCATAGTACTCAATGGGCCCTAGAAGTCAATGGGGCCATAGGAATGAATGGGGCCATAGGAATGAATGGGGCCATAGAAGTCAATGGGGCCATAGAAGTCAAAGGGGCCATAGAATTCAATGAAGCCTTAGAAGTCAGTGGGGCCATAGAAGTCAATGGGGCCATAGAAGTCAATGGGGCCATAGGGATCCATTGGGCCATAGAACTCAATGTGCCATGGGAATCAGTGCGGCCGTAGGGATCAGGGGGGCGTAGGAATCAACGGAGCCATAGAAGTCAACGGGGCCATAGAAGTCAACGGAGTCATAGGGATCAACGGGGCCAAAGGGATCTACGGGGCCATAGGGATCAACAGGGCCATAGAAGTCAACGGGGCCATAGAAGTCAATGGGGACATAGAACTCAATGGTGTTATGGGAATCAGTGGGGCCGTAGGAATCATTGGGCCACAGGAATCAAGGGGGCCATGGGAATCAATGGGGCTATAGGAATCAATGGGGCCATAGGAATCAATAAGGCCTTAGGAATCAATGAAGCCGCAGGAATCAATGGGGCCATAGCACTCAATGGGGCCATAGGAATCAATGCGGCCATAGAACTCAATATGACCAAAGGAATCAAAGGGGCCGTAGGGATCAATGGGGCCATAGGAATCAGTGGGGCCGTAGGAATCAATGGGGCCTTAGGAATCAATGGGGCCATAGGAATCAATGGGGCCATAGGAATCAGTGGGGCCGTAGGAATCAATGGGGCCTTAGGAATCAATGGGGCCATAGGAATCAATGGGGCCATAGGAATCAAAGGGGACACAGGAATCAAAGGGGACACAGGAATCAAAGGGGACACAGGAATCAATGGGACTATAGATGTCAATGGGGCCATAGGAATCAATGGGGCCATAGGAATTAATGGGGCCATAGAAGTCAATGGAGCCTTAGGGATCTATGGGGCCATAGAAGTCAATGGGGCCTTAGGAGTCAATGGGGCCTTAGGAGTCAACGGGGCCATAGGAATCAAATGGGCCTCAGGAATCAATGGGGCCATAGGAATCAATGGTGCCATAGGGATCAATGGGGCCATAGAAGTCAATGGGGCCACAGAAGTCAATGGGGCCATAGGAGTCAAAGGGTATGTAGGAATCAATGGGGCCATAGGGATCAATGGGGCCATAGGGACCAATGAGGCCATAGAACTCAATAGGGCCATAGGAATCAATGGGGCTATCGAACTCAATGGGGCCCTAGGAATCAATGGGGCCCTAGGAATCAATGGGGCCCTAGGAATCAATATGGCCATAGGAATCATTGGGCCATAGAACTCAATGGGGTCATAGAACTCAATGGGGACATAGGAAGCAGTGGAGCCATAAAACTCACTGGGGCCGTAGGAAACAATGGGCCCATAGGAATCAATGGAACCATAGAACTCAATGGGGCCATAGAATCCAATGGTTCCATTGGAATCAATGGGGCCATAGGAATCAATGCGGCTATCGGAATCAATGGGGCATAGGAATCAGTGGGGCCATAGAACTCAGTGGGGCCATAGAACTCAGTGGTGCCATAGAGATCAATGGGGCCATAGGGATCAATGGAACCATAGAACTCAATGCAACCATAGGAATCAATGGGGCTATAGAACTCATTGGGTCCTTAGGAATCAATGGGGCCCTAGGAATCAATGGGGCCCTAGGAATCAATGGGGCATTAGGAATCAATGGGGCCTTAGGAATCAATGGGGCCATAGGAATGAAAAGGGTCAAGGAATCATTGGGGCCATAGGGATCAATGGGGCCATAGGGATCAATGGGGCCATAGGGATCAATGGGGCATTAGGAATCAATGGGGCCTTAGGAATCAATGGGGCCATAGGAATGAAAAGGGTCAAGGAATCATTGGGGCCATAGGGATCAATGGGGCCATAGGGATCAATGGGGCCATAGGAATCAATGGGGCCATAGATCTCAAAGGGGCCCTAGGAATCAATGGGGCCATCGAACTCAATTGGGCCGAGGGAATCAATGGGGCCATAGGCATCAATGGAACCATAGAACTCAATGGGGCCATAGGAATCAATGGAGCTATAGAACTCAATGGGTCCTTAAGAAACAATGGGGTCATAGGAATCAATACGGACATAGGAATCATTGGGGCCATAGAACTCAATGGGGTCTTAGAACTCAATGGGGCCATAGGAAGCAGTGGAGCCATAAAACTCACTGGGGCCATAGGAAACAATGGGCCCATAGGAATCAATGGAACCATAGAACTCAATGGGGCCATAGGACTCAATGGTTCCACTGGAATCAATGGGGCTATCGGAACTCAATGGGGACATAGGACTCAGTGGTTCTATTGGAATCAATGGGGAGATAGGAATAAATGGGGGCATAGAATTCAATGGGGCCATAGGAATTAAAAGGGCCAAGGAATTAATGGGGCCACAGGAATCAATGGAGCCACTGTAATCAAAGTGGCCATAGGAATCAATAGGGCCATAGGAGTCAATGGGGCCATAGAAGTCAATGGGGCCATAGGAATCAATGGGACCATAGGAATCAATGGGGCATAGAACTAAACGGGGTCATAGGAATCAGTGGGGCCATAGGAATCAGTGGGGCCATAGACCTCAATGGGGCCATAGACCTCAATGGGGCCATAGGAATTAATGGGGCCACAGGAATCAATGGGGCCACTGTAATCAAAGTGACCATAGGAATCAATAGGGCCATAGGAGGCAATGGGGCCATAGAAGTCAATGGGGCCATAGGAATCAATGGGACCATAGGAATCAATGGGTCCATAGAACTCAATGGGGCCATAGAACTCAGTGGGGCCATAGGAATCAATGGGGCCATAGGAATCAATGGGGCCTTAGGAATCAATGGGGCCATAGGGATCAATGGGGCCATAGAACTCAGTGGGGTCATAGGAATCAATGGTTCCATAGGAATCAATGGGGCCTTAGGAGTCAATAGTTCCATAGGGATCAATGGGGCCATAGAACTCAATAGGGCAATAGGAATCAAAGGGGGCATAGAACTCAAAGGGGCCCTAGGAATCAATGGGGCCCGAGGAATCAATTGGGCCATCGAACTCAATTGGGCCATAGAACTCAATGGGGCCATAGGAATCTGTGGGGCCATAGAACTGAATGGAGCCATAGGAATCAATGGGGCCGTAGAACTAAATGGGGTCAAAGGAATCAATGCGGCCATAGGAATCAATGGTGCCCTAGGAATCAATGGGGCCACAGAACTCAGAGGGGCCATAGAACTGAATGGGGCCATAGGAATTAATGGGGCCATAGGAATCAATGGGGCATAGGATTCAATGGGGCCATAGAAGTGAAAGGGGCCTTAGAACTCAGTGGGGCCATAGGAATCAATGGGGCCTTAGGAATCAATGGGGCCATAGGAATCAATGGGACAATAGGAATCAATTGGGCCTTTGGAATCAATGGGGACATAGGAGTCAATGCGTCTATCGGAATCAATGGGGCATAGGAATCAATGGGGCCATAGGAATAAATGGAGCCATAAGAATCAGTGGGACCATAGGGATCAATGGGGCCATAGAACTTAATGGGGCCATAGAACTCAAAGGGTCCATAGGAATCAATGTGGCCATAATAATCATAGGGCCATAGGGATCAGTGGGGCGATAGAACTCAGTGGGACAATAGGAATCAATGGGGACATAGGAATCAATGGCGCCATAGGATATAATGTGGCCAAGGAATTAATGGGGCCATAGGAATCAATGGGGCTAGAGAACTCAATGGGGCCTTAAGAGTCAATGGGGCCATAGGAATCAAAGGGGACACAGGAATCAATGGGACCTAGAACTCAATGGGGCCTTAGGAATCAATGGAGCCATAGGAATCAATGGGGCCATAGGGATAAATGGGGCCATAGAACTCAATGCGGCCATAGAACTCAATGGGGCCCTAGGAATCAATGGGGCCCTAGGAATCAATGGGGCCATAGGCATCAATGGTGCTATAGGAATCAATACGGCCACAGGAATCAATGGAGCCACAGGAATCAATGGAGCCACAGGAATCAATGGGGCCAAAGGAATCAATGGGGACATAGGAATCAATGGGGTCAAAGGAATCAAAGGGGCCATAGGGATCAATGGGGCCATAGGAATCAGTGGGGCCATAGGAATCAATGGGGTCTTAGGAATCAATAAAGCCATAGGGAACATCGAGGCCATAGGGATCATCGGGGCCATAGGGATCAACGGGGCCGTAGGAATCAACTTGGCCATAGGAATCAACGGGGCCCGAGAAATCAATAGGTCCATAGAACTCAAAGGGGCGTTGGGAATCAATGGGGCCATTGGAATCAAAGGGGCCACAGGAATCAATGGGATATTAGAAATCAATGGGACCATAGACCTCGATGGGGCCATAGAACTCGATGGGGCCATAGGAATCAATGGGGCCATAGGAATCAATGGGGCCTTAGGAATCAATGAAGCCACAGGAATCAATGGGGCCATAGGAGTCAATGGGGCCATAGGAATCAGTGGGCCATAGTAATCAATGTGGCCATAGAAGTTAAAGGAGCCGTAGCTATCAATGGGGCCATAGGAAGCAGTGGAGCCATAAAACTCTCTGGGGCCATAGAACTCACTGTGCCCATAGTACTCAATGGGCCCCTAGGAATTTATGTGGCACTAGGAATCAATGTGGGCATAGAACTCAATGAGACCGTAGGAATCAATGCTGCCATAGGAATCAATGGAGCCCTGGAAAGAATCAATGAGGACATATGACTCAATAGTTCCATTGGAATAAATGGGGCCATAGAACTCAATGGTGCCATAGAACTCAATGGGGCCATAGGAATCAATTGGGCCATAGGAATCAATGGGACAAAGGAATCAATGGGGTCATAGGAATCTAAGGGGCCTTAGAACACAATATGGCAATAAGAATCAATGGGGCCATAGGAATCAAAGGGGCAATAGAATTAAATGGGGCCATAGGAATCAACGGGGCCACAGGAATCAATGGAGCCATAGAACACAATGGGGCCATAGGAATCAATGAGGCCATAGGAATCAAATGGGCTAAGGAATTAATGGGGCCACAGGAATCAATGGGGCCACTGTAATCAAAGTGGCCACAGGAATCAATAGGACCATAGTTGGCAATGGGGCCATAGGGATCAATGGGGCCATAGGAATCATTGGGCCACAGGAATCAAGGGGGCCATGGGAATCAATGGGGCTATAGGAATCAATGGGGCCATAGAACTCAATGGGGCCATAGAACTCAATGGGACCATAGGAATCAGTGTGTCCATAGGAATCAATGGGGCCATGATAATCATAGGGTCATAGGGTTCAATGGGGCCTTAGGAATCAACGGGGCCAAAGGGATCAACGGGGCCATAGGGATCAACAGGGCCATAGAAGTCAACGGGGCCATAGGGATCCATGGGGCCATAGACCTCGATGGGGCCATGGGAATCAATGAAGCCACAGGAATCAATGGGGCCATAGTACTCAATGGGGCCATAGGAATCAATGTGGCCATAGAACTCAATATGACCAAAGGAATCAAAGGGGCCGTAGGAATCAATGGGGCCGTAGTTATCAATGGGGCCATTGGAATCAGTGGGGCCGTAGGAATCAATGGGGCCGTAGTTATCAATGGGGCCATTTGAATCAGTGGGGCCGTAGGAATCAATGGGGCCATAGGAATCAGTGGGGCCGTAGGAATCAATGGGGCCATAGAACTCAATGGGGCCTTAGGAATCAATGTGGACATAGAACTAAATTGGGCCATAGGAATCAATGGGGCCAAAGGAATCAATGGGGCCATAGGAATCAATGGGGCATAGGAATCAATGGTGCCTTAGGGATCAATGGGGCCATAGGAATCAATAGGGCCATAGGAATCAATAGGGCCATAGGAATAAATAGGGCCATAGGAATCAATGGGGACATAGAACTCAATGGGGCCATAGAACTCAATGGGACCATAGGAATCAATGTGTCCATAGGAATCAATGGGGCCATGATAATCATAGGGCCATAGGGTTGAATGGGGCTTTAGGAATGAATGGGGCCTAAGGAATCAATGGGGCCTTAGGAATCAATGGGGCCATTGGAATTAATAGGGCCACAGGAATCAATGGGACCATAGAACTCAAAGGGGCCATAGTACTCAATGGGCCCTAGAAGTCAATGGGGCCATAGGAATGAATGGGGCCATAGGAATGAATGGGGCCATAGAAGTCAATGGGGCCATAGAAGTCAAAGGGGCCATAGAATTCAATGAAGCCTTAGAAGTCAGTGGGGCCATAGAAGTCAATGGGGCCATAGAAGTCAATGGGGCCATAGAAGTCAATGGGGCCATAGAAGTCAATGGGGCCATAGGGATCCATTGGGCCATAGAACTCAATGTGCCATGGGAATCAGTGCGGCCGTAGGGATCAGGGGGGCGTAGGAATCAACGGAGCCATAGAAGTCAACGGGGCCATAGAAGTCAACGGAGTCATAGGGATCAACGGGGCCAAAGGGATCTACGGGGCCATAGGGATCAACAGGGCCATAGAAGTCAACGGGGCCATAGAAGTCAATGGGGACATAGAACTCAATGGTGTTATGGGAATCAGTGGGGCCGTAGGAATCATTGGGCCACAGGAATCAAGGGGGCCATGGGAATCAATGGGGCTATAGGAATCAATGGGGCCATAGGAATCAATAAGGCCTTAGGAATCAATGAAGCCGCAGGAATCAATGGGGCCATAGCACTCAATGGGGCCATAGGAATCAATGCGGCCATAGAACTCAATATGACCAAAGGAATCAAAGGGGCCGTAGGGATCAATGGGGCCGTAGGAATCAATGGGGCCTTAGGAATCAATGGGGCCATAGGAATCAGTGGGGCCGTAGGAATCAATGGGGCCATAGGAATCAGTGGGGCCGTAGGAATCAATGGGGCCTTAGGAATCAATGGGGCCATAGGAATCAATGGGGCCATAGGAATCAATGGGGCCTTAGGAATCAAAGGGGCCTTAGGAATCAAAGGGGACACAGGAATCAAAGGGGACACAGGAATCAATGGGACTATAGATGTCAATGGGGCCATAGGAATCAATGGGGCCATAGGAATTAATGGGGCCATAGAAGTCAATGGGGCCTTAGGGATCTATGGGGCCATAGAAGTCAATGGGGCCTTAGGAGTCAATGGGGCCTTAGGAGTCAACGGGGCCATAGGAATCAAAGGGGCCTCAGGAATCAATGGGGCCATAGGAATCAATGGTGCCATAGGGATCAATGGGGCCATAGAAGTCAATGGGGCCACAGAAGTCAATGGGGCCACAGAAGTCAATGGGGCCACAGAAGTCAATGGGGTCACAGAAGTTAATGGGGCCACATGGATTAACTGGGGCCACAGGGATCAACTGGGGCCACAGGAGTCCACGGGGCCAGAGGGATCAACTGGGGCCACTGGGATCAACTGGGGCCACAGGAGTCCATGGGGCCCTAGGAGTCCACGGGGCCACAGGGATCAACTGGGGCCACAGGAGTCCACGGGGCCACAGGGATCAACTGGGGCCACAGGGATCCACTGGGGCCACAGGAGTCCACGGGGCCCTAGGAGTCCAGGGGGCCCTAGAAGTCCACGGGGCCACAGGGATCAACTGGGGCCATAGGAGTCCACGGGGCCACAGGGATCAACTGGGGCCACAGGGATCAACTGGGGCCCTAGGAGTCCATGGGGCCTTAGGAGTCCACGGGGCCCTAGAAGTCCATGGGGCACAGGGATCAACTGGGGCCACAGGGATCAACTGGGGCCATAGGAGTCCACGGGGCCACAGGGATCAACTGGGGCCACAGGGATCAACTGGGGCCATAGAAGTCAATGGGGCCACAGGGATCAACTGGGGCCCTAGGAGTTCATGGGGCCCTAGTAATCAAAGGGCGTTAGGAATCAATGGGGCCACAGGAATCAATGGGGCCACAGGGATCAATGGGGCCACAGGGATCAATGGTTCCTTTGGAATCATTGGGGCCTTAGGAATCAATAGGGCCGTAAAACTCAAGGGGGCCAACAGAAGTCAATGGGGCCATAGGAATTGTGATAGAAATTGAGTTCCGTACTTTCTATACTTGTTAATCAAACCGGTGTCTCAGTGTTCACTATCCACTATCCAATATCCAGTGGATAGTATCACTATCCACTATCCAGTATTTACCACAAGGATGTTCTTTATCCTCGGAAAAGTTACAAGTAATTGGAGCAAAAGGGGAGCCTTTTACAGTACCTGTTGTAAAGCAAGTAGAAATAGAATCACCTAATACTTTTGGAATTGGATCCTTTTTATTGGTACCTGAAGCAGGATATAATTTATTAGGGAGAGACTTAATTGTGGAGTTAGGAATAAATTTAGAAGTGAAAGATAAAGAATTAACTGTTAAGCTATGTACCTTAATGGCAGAAGATGAGGCAAAAATTGACCCAGAAGTTTGGTATACCCCAGAATCGGTGGGAAGGTTAGACATAGAACCTTTTGAAGTAACTATAAGAAACCCAGAAATCCCGGTTAGGATAAAACAATACCCCATTTCACAGGAAGGCAAGTTAGGGCTAAAACCTGAAATTGAGAGGTTAATATCTAAAGGGCTATTAGAACCTTGTATGTCTCCTTATAACACTCCTATACTCCCTGTTAAAAAACCTGATGGTACATACAGGTTGCTACATGACTTAAGAGAAATAAACAAACGAACAATTACTCGCTTCCCAGTAGTGGCAAACCCCTATACCCTACTCAGCCAATTAAGCCCAGAATCTAGATGGTATAGTGTAATTGATTTAAAAGATGCTTTTTGGACCTGCCCCCTGAAGACAGAATGCAGAGATTACTTTGCTTTCGAATGGGAAGATCCAAACACCCATAGAAAGCAACAACTTAGATGGACAGTGCTCCCACAGGGATTCACAGAGTCCCCTAATTTGTTTGGACAAGCCCTTGAGCAAGTGTTAAAAACCTATGAATCAAACCCCCAAGTGACTTTAGTACAATATGTAGATGATTTACTCTTAGCTGGAACAAATGAGGAAATGGTTAGACAGGAAAGCATTAAACTATTAAATTTTCTGGGTTCAAAAGGATTGAAAATTTCTAGGACAAAATTACAATTTACAGAAGAAGAAGTGAAATATTTGGGACATTGGTTAAGCAAGGGGAATAAGAAATTAGATCCAGAACGAGTAAATGGCATTTTATCTTTAAAAGCCCCGAGGAGTAAGAGACAGGTGAGACAGATTTTAGGAATGTTAGGATATTGTCGACAATGGATTGAGAATTATAGCAGCAAAGTAAAATTTTTATACCAGAAATTAATACAAGATGGATTAGTAAAGTGGAGTCAGGAAGATGAGCAAAAATTAGAAAATTTAAAAATAGACCTTGTTAATGCACCAGTATTAAGCCTACCAGATATAAAAAGACCATTTTACCTTTTTGTAAATACAGAAGAAGGGACTGCTTTTGGAGTACTGACCCAGGAGTGGGCTGGGAAGAAAAAGCCAGTAGGATACTTTTCGAAACTCTTAGATCCTGTTAGTCGTGGGTGGCCTACATGTTTACAAGCAATAGTTGCTGTAGCTCTGTTAGTAGAAGAAGCAGAGAAAATTACTTTTGGGGGTGAATTAAAAGTGTATACCCCACATAACATAAGGGGGGTATTACAACAGAGGGCAAATAAGTGGATTACAGATGCTAGGCTATTAAAATATGAAGGGATCTTAATACACTCTCCTAAATTAGAAATAGAGACTATGAGTTTACAAAATCCTGCTCAATTTTTATATGGGGAACCAGATGAGGGGTTAACCCATAATTGTATTCAGTGCATAGAACAGCAAGTTAAAATACGGGAGGACCTAGAGGAGGAGGAATTATCAGAAGGGGAAAAGTTATTTGTAGATGGTTCATCCCGTATAGTAGAAGGAAAACGTAGATCAGGATATGCTATAATAAATGGAAAAACATTTACAGTAATTGAATCAGGACCATTGGATAAAACATGGTCAGCTCAGGCCTGTGAATTATATGCAGTCCTCAGAGCCTTACAGATGTTAAAAGGAAAAATTGGGACTATTTATACAGATTCTAGATACGCGTATGGGGTAGTTCATACCTTCGGGAAAATATGGGAAGAAAGAGGACTGGTGAATTCACATGGGAAAGGGTTAATCCAGGAGTCATTGATAAGACAGACTCTTAAGGCAGTACGAGAACCAAAGAAAATTGCAGTAGTGTACGTAAAAGGTCACCAGAGGGGGATGTCGATTCAAATAAGGGGAAATAATTTGGCTGACGAGGAAGCTAAAAGAGCGGCCTTAAAGATATTAAAAGAAATACAGACTGATGATTCCCGGAAAGAAATAAACGAGGCTAAGAGTTTTACTATACAAGAAAAGGAAAGACTAAGACAAATGAAAGTTGAGGAAAAAGAGGGAAAATGGTTATTACCCGATGGAAGGGAGGTAATCCCTAAAGGACTCACCTGGAAAATATTAGGAGAATTTCATAAACAAACTCATTGGGGAGTACAGGCCTCCACTAGATATAGCAATGCATCGAATCAATCCAGGGGACAAGGTTTTAATTAAAACGTGGAAAGAATCTTCTTTAACTCCCCGCTGGGAAGGACCTTTTCTTGTTTTATTAACAACAGAAACGGCGATTCGGACAGCAGAGCGTGGATGGACTCATGCAAGTCGAGTGAAAGGACCAATCCATGATACAACACCTCCAGTGGAAAGTGCTAAATGATTTAGAAATTACTGCTTTTTTTTAGATATTTTATTATGTGAATTGTTTATTATTGTTTTTGTTTCCTTTTTTTTTTTTAGACAATTTAAGCATTCTAATATATGATTTGTATATATATATATAGAAATATTGTGTTGTGCATTGCGAATATTGGTGAACTCACTTTTCCTATGAATACCTCTTAAGATAATTGGAAAATAATTTGATAAAAGAGGAACTACTCAATTCCTATCAAGAAAGGGATTAGGGGAACTAGTAAGGCAAGGACAGAGGAGGTTCCCCTGAAGAATACGACTGCTGTCGAGAAGATCATATACCCCGCTGCTCTAAGCAAAAGAGTAGGCGAGGGGAGACAGAGCCGTACAACAGTGGGGGTATGAGAATAACCTCCAAAGTGGAGCAAGAATTACCTTGACCTTTGTCCCCTAATCTAGATTGTATGCTTACAAAGCAATATTGAAAGTTGCTATTGGCAACGAAAGGGAAAGGGGGAGGCTAAGAAACATTTCAATATCTTAAGGATATTCAGTCTGGAAAATGAGTATACCAATAATAGCAGTGGTCTCGTTAATGACGACAGTGGTAAAATCAGATAACAGCCCTCATCAATCAGATCAGCTCATCCTGCTGAAAAGAGTGGTTGAAGAAAAGCTGGAGTATATTGAAAAGTCATTTTCTGCCTTGGAAAAATCCCTAACATTGTTATCTGAAGTAGTCTTACAGAATTGACGGGGATTGGATCTTGTATTTGTACAACAAGGAGGATTATGTGTAGCAGTGAGGGAAGAGTGTTGTTCGTATGTTGATCACACAGCAGTAGTTAGAAATTCTATGGCTAAGATACTAGAAAAATAGAAGTGTTTGAAAAGAGAAATCAAGTCCTGATCACGGCTTTATTATACACTATAGATGGGCCCTTAATTCTGATAACTTTAATACTGATCATTACTTTCTATATGCTAAGTAAGATAATCAATACCATAAAACACTATCTGATACACTGGAAAAGAAAAGATCATGTTTTAGCTCAAGGTGCAGTGACACGGTTTGATAAACAAGATGATAAAAAAGAAAAGGGGGGATTGTGATAGAAATTGAGTTCTGTACTTTCTATACTTGTTAATCAAACCGGTGTCTCAGTGTTTTTCACTTTCTATACTTGTTAATCAAACCAGTCACAAGACAGATGCCTCAGTATCCTTCAGTGTGTTTATCTTTTCCTTCTCTTAGAACTATGTAGCTTGTAGGAGACTTAAAAATAGATATATGAATGTTTTTGTAAAATGGGGCCACCGCGTCTCGTCAGTTCTGATAGTTGCACAGATAGTAGTGACCTTCTAAAGAATTGAAAACAAGAAAAATAATAAGCAGGAGCCTTCTCTTAAGCCTACATAATTGGAGCTGAAAAACACGGCAGCATTCATCTCTGCGAGGAGACAGAGGATGACTCCCAAATACCAGCCGGCGCAGCCCAGAAAGAAAAGAATAACAAGAAAACAGAGATAAGAGACAATAAAAAGAGCGGGTCGGAAGGTCCCGGTGCGCGCCTTTAGTGGAGCGGAGACTCCAGGCCGCCCAGCGCTGTTTCGCTCGTTTATTGCTTACTTAATAAATTACTTACTATTGGCAGCGGACGGTGTGTATCGTTCTTCACACTTATAACATAGGGATCAATGGGGCCTTGGGAATCAATGGGGCCTTGGGAATCAAAGGGGCCCTAGTGATAAAAGGGGCCAAAGAACGAATGGGGCCTTAGGAATTAAACGATCCATAGGAATCAATGGGGCCATAGGAATCAAAGTGGCAATAGGGATCAATGGGGCCAAAGGAATAAATTTATCCATAGGAATCAACGGGGACTTAGGAAAAAATGGGGCCCTAGTAATCAACGGGTCCATAGAACTCAAAGGGGTGCTAGGAATCAATGGGGCCATAGGAATCAAAGGGGTGTTAGGAATCAATGGGGCCATAGGAATCAAAGGGGCCACGGGAATCAATGGGACCATAGAACTCAATGGTGCTATAGGAATCAGTGGGACCATAGGAATCAATGGGGCCTTCGGAATCAAAGGGGCCTTCGGAATCAATGCGGCCACAGAACTCAATATGGCCATAGGGATCAATGGGGCCATAGGAATCAATGGGGCCAGAGGAATCAATGGGGCCATAGGAATCAATTGAGCCCTAGGGATTAATGGGGCCCTTGATATCAATGGGGCCATAGAACTCAATTATGACATAGGATTCAATGTGGCCTTAGAAGTCCATGGGGCCAAAGGAATCAATGGGGCCAAAGGAATCAGTGGGGCCATGGAACTCAGTGGGGCCATGGAACTCAGTGGGGCCATAGGGATCAATGGGGTCATAGGGATCAATGGGGCCATAGGGATCAATGGGGCTAGAGAACTCTATGGGGCCATAGGAATCAGTGGGGCCATAGGAATCAATGGGGCCATAGGAATCAATGGGGCCATAGAACTCAGTGGGGCCATGGGGATCAAGGGGGCCATAGGGATCAGTGGGGCCGTAGGAATCAGTGGGGCCATAGGAATCAATGGGGCCATAGGAATCAATGGTGACATAAGAATGAATGGGGCCATAGGAATCAATGGGGCCATAGGAATCAATGGGGCCACAGGAATCAATGGGATTTTAGAACTCAATGGGACCATAGAACTCAATGGGGTCATAGAACACAAAGGGGCAATAGGAATCAATGGGGACAATGAACTCAATGGGGCCATAGGAATCAATAGGGCTTTAGAAGTCAATGTGACCATAGGAATCATTGGGCCATAATACGCAATGGGGCCATAGAGCTCAATGGGGCCATCGAGCTCAATAGGACCAGAGGAGTCAATGGGGCCATAGAACTCAATGGGGCCATAGAACTCAATGGGGCCATAGGAATCAATGGGGCCATAGAACTCAATATGGCCACAGGAATCAATGGGGCCATAGGGTTCCATGGGGCCATAGGGTTCCATGGGGCCATAGGGTTCCATGGGGCCATAGAACTCAATGATGCCATGGGAATCAGTGCGATTCTAGGAATCAGTGGGGCCATAGGAATCAATGGGGCCTTAGAAATCAATGAAGCCACAGGAATCAATGGGGCCATAGAACTCAAAGGGGCCTTAGGAATCAATGCGGCCATAGAACTCAATATGGCCAAAGGAATCAGGAGGGCCATAGGGATCAATGGGGCCATAGAACTCAATTGGGCCATAGAACACAAAGGGGCAATAGGAATCAAGGTGCCATAGGAGTCAAAGGAGACCTAGAACTCAATGGGGCCATAGGAATCAAAGGGGCCATAGAAATCAAAGGGGCCATAGAAATCAATGGGGCCAATGAACTCAATGGGGCCATAGGAATCAATAGCGCTTTAGAAGTCAATGTGACCATAGGAATCATTGGGCCATAGAACTCAATGGGGCCTTGGGGATCAATGGGGCCATAGGAATAAATGGAGGCATAGAAGTCAATGGGGCCATAGGGTTCCATCGGGCCATAGGGTTCCATCGGGTCATAGGGTTCCATCGGGCCATAGAACTCAATGGTGCCATGGAAATCAGTGCGATCATAGGAATCAATGGGGCCATAGGAATCAATGGAGACATAGAAGTCACTTGGGCCATGGAAGTCACTGGGGCCCTGGGAATCAATGGGGAACTGGGAATCAGTGGGGCCCTGGGAATCAGTGGGGCCTGGGAATCAGTGGGGCCATAGGGATCAGTGGGGTCATAGGGATCAATGGGGTCATAGGGATCAATGGGGCCATAGAACACAAAGGGGCAATAAGAATGAAGGGGCCATAGGACTCAGAGGGGCCATAGAACTCAATGGGTCCTTAGGAATCAATGGGGCCATAGAACACAAAGGGGCCATTGAATACAAAGGGGCCATATGAATCAATGGGGTCAAAGATCTCAATGGGGCCTCAGGAATCAGTGGGGCCGTAGGGATCAATGGGGCCATAGAGCTCAAAGGGGTCATAGGATTCAATGGCGCCATAGGAGTCAATGGGGCCATAGGAATCAGTGGGGCCTTAGAACTCAGTGGGGCCGTAGAATTCAATGGGGACATAGGAATTAATGGGGCCACAGGGATCAATTTGACCATAGAACTCAATGGGGCCATAGGAATCAGTGGGGCTATAGGAATCAGTGGGGCCATAGGGATCAATGGGGCCATAGGGATCAATGGGGCCATAGGGATCAATGGGGCCATAGAACTAAATGGGGCCAAAGGAATCAATGCAGCCATAGGAATCAATGGAGCAATAGGAATCAATGGGACCGTAGGGATCAATGGGGACATAGAACAGAATGGGGCCATAGGAATCAAAGGGGCCATAGAACTCAATGGTGCCAAAGGATTCAGTGGGGCCATAGAACTCAATGGGGCCATGGGAATCAATGGGGACTTAGTAATCAATGGGGACATAGGAATCAATGGGGCCATAGGGATCAATGGGCCTCAGATCTCAATGGTTCCATAGAACTCAAGTGGGCCATAGGAATCAATGGGGCCGTAGGAATCAATGGGGCCATAGGAATCAATGGGGCCATAGGAATCATTAGGGCCATAGAAATCATTATGGGCCGTAGGAAGCAGTGGGGCCATAGAGATCAATGGGGCCATAAGGATCAATGGGGCCATAGGAATCAATGGGGCCATAGGAATCAATGGGGCCATAGGAATCAATGGGGCCAGGGTATTAACGGGGCCTTAGGAATCAATGGGTCCTTAGGAATGGATAGGGCCATAGGAATCATTGGGGCTATAGAACTAAATGGCGTCACAGAACTCGATGGGGCCATCGGAAGCTGTGGAGGCATAAAACACACTGGGGCCATACAACTCAATAGGGACCTAGGAATCAATGGGGCCTTAGGAATCAATGGGGCCATAGAACTCAATGGGGCCATAGGAATCAATTGAGCCCTAGGGATTAATGGGGCCCTTGATATCAATGGAGCCATAGAACTCAATTATGGCATAGAAATCAATGTGGCCTTAGAAGTCCATGGGGCCAAAGGAATCAATGGGGCCAAAGGAATCAGTGGAGCCATGGAACTCAGTGGGGCCATGGAACTCAGTGGGGCCATGGAACTCAGTGGGGCCATAGGGATCAATGGGGCCATAGGGATCAATGGGGCTAGAGAACTCAATGGGGAAAAGAGAATCAATGTGGCCATAGGAATCAATGGGGCCATAGAACTCTATGGGGCCATAGGAATCAATGGGGCCATAGGAATCAATGGGGCCATAGGAATCAATGGGGCCATAGAACTCAAAGGGGAAATAGGAATCAATGGGTCCATAGGAATCAATGGGGCCAAGGAATCAATGGGGCCAAGGAATCAATGGGGCCTTATGAATCAATGGGGCCATTGGAATCAATGCGGCCTTAGGAATCAATGCGGCATTAGGAGTCAATGGGGCCATAAAGATCATTGGGGCCATTAAGATCAATGGGGCCATAAAGATCAATGGGTCCTTAAAGATCAATGGGGCCATAAAGATGAATGGGGCCATAGAACTCAATGGTGCAATGGGAATCAATATCGCCCTAGGAATCAATGGGGCCATAGGAATTAATGGGGTTATAGAACTCAAAGGGGCCATAGAACTCAAAGGGGACATAGGAATCAATGAGGCCGTAGAACTCAATGGGGCCATTGGAATCAATGGGACCTTAGGGATCAATGGGGCCATAGAACTCAATGAGGCCATAAAACCAATGGGACCATAGAACTCAAGGGGGCCATAGGAATCAATGGGGCCATAGGGATCAATGGGGCCATACAACACAAAGGGGCCATAGGAATCAATGGGGCCATAGGAATCAATGGTGCCGTAGGAATCAATGGGGCCACAGGAATCAATGGGGACAATGAACTCAATGGGGCCATAGGAATCAATAGGGCTTTAGAAGTCAATGTGACCATAGGAATCATTGGGCCATAGAGCTCAATGGGGCCATAGAACTCAATGGGGCCATAGAACTCAATGGGGCCATAGAACTCAATGGGGCCATAGGAATCAATGGGGCCATAGGAATCAATGGGGCCTTAGAAATCAATGAAGCCACAGGAATCAATGGGGCCATAGAACTCAAAGGGGCCTTAGGAATCAATGCGGCCATAGAACTCAATATGGCCAAAGGAATCAGGAGGGCCATAGGGATCAATGGGGCCATAGAACTAAATTGGGCCATAGAACACAAAGGGGCGATAGGAATCAAGGGGCCATAGGAGTCAAAGGAGACCTAGAACTCAATGGGGCCA
The DNA here is from genome assembly GCA_023055505.1 of Callipepla californica brunnescens. NCBI lineage: Eukaryota > Metazoa > Chordata > Aves > Galliformes > Odontophoridae > Callipepla > Callipepla californica. Next base: position 5,133 of record JALIRH010000016.1, on the reverse strand, counting down.
TAGGAATCAAAGGGGCCATAGAAATCAAAGGGGCCATAGAAATCAATGGGGCCAATGTACTCAATGGGGCCTTAGGAATCAATAGGGCTTCAGAAGTCAATGTGACCATAGGAATCATTGGGCCATAGAACTCAATGGGGCCTTGGGGATCAATGGTGTCATAGAACTACATTGGGCCAAAGATCTCAATGGGGCCTGAGGAATCAATGGGGCCTGAGGAATCAATAAGGCCATAGGAATGAAGGGGGCCCTAGTAATCAATTGGGCCATATAACTCAATGGGGCGTAGGGATCAATGGGGCCGTAGGGATCAATGGGGCGGTAGAACTCAATGGTGCCGTAGGAATCAGTGGGGCCATAGAAGTCAATGGGGCCATAGAAGTCAATGGGGCCATAGGAATCAATGGGGCCATAGGAACCAATGGGGCCATAGGAATCAATGGGGCCATAAAGATCAATGGGGCCATAGAACTCAATGGTGCACTGGGAATCAATAGGGCCCTAGGAATCAATTGTGTCTTAGAACTCAAAGGGGCCATAGAACTCAATGGGGAGATAGGAATCGATGGGGCCATAGGAATCAAAGGGGCCATAGAACTCAATGGGGCCATATGAATCAATGGGGACATAGAACTCAATGGGGCAATAGGAATCAATTGGGCCATAGAACTCAATGGGGCCGTAGAACTCAATGTGGCTATAGGAATCAATGGGGCCATAGGAATCAATGGGGCCATAGGAATCAATGGGGCCATAGGAATCAATGGGGCCATATAATAATCAAAGGGCCCATAGGAATCAATGGGCACATAGGAATCAATCGGGCCATAGAACTCATAGGGGTCATAAAAATCAATGGGTTCATAGGAATCAATGGGTCTGTAGAACTGAATAGGGACTTTGGAATCAATGGACCATAGGAATCAATGGGGCCTTAGGAATTAATGGAACCTTAGAACTCAATGGGGCCATAGAACTCAAAGGGGCCATAAGAATCAATTGAGCCCTAGGAATTAATAAGGCCCTTGATATCAATAGGGCTATAGAACTCAATTATGCCATAGGGATCAATGGGGCCTTAGAACTCAAAGGGGCCATAGAACTCAAAGGGGCCATAGGAGCCAATGGGGCCATAGGAACCAGTGGGGCCATAGGAACCAATGGGGCCATAGGAACCAGTGGGGCCATAGGTACCAATGGGGCCATAGGAACCAATGGGGCCATAGGAACCAATGGGGCCATAGGAACCAATGGGGCCATAGAACTCAATGGGGCCCTAAAACTCAATGGGGCCATAGGATTCTATTGGGCCGTAGGAATCAATTGGGACTTAGAACTCAATGGGGCCATAGGAATCCATGGTGTCATAGGAATCCATGGTGTCATAGGAATCCATGGGGCCATAGAACTCAGAGGGGCCATAGAACTCAGAGGGGCCATAGGGATCAATGGGGCCATAGGGATCAATGGGGCTGCAGGAATCAATGGGGAGATAGGAATGAATGGGGCCAGGGTATTAATGGGGCCTTAGGAATCAATGGGTCCTTAGGAATCGATAGGACCATAGGAATCTTTGGGGTTATAGAAATAAATGGGATCACATAACTCGATGTGGCCATCGGAAGCTGTGGAGGCATAAAACACACTGGGGCCATATAACTCAATGGGGCCTTAGGAATCAATGGGGCCTTAGGAATCAATGGGGCCCTAGGAATCAATGCGGCCAAAGATCTCAATGGAGACATAGGAATCAATGTGGACAAGGAAATCAATGGGGCCATAGGAATCAATGGGGACTTAGAACTCAATGGGGCAACAGGAATCTATGGGGATACAGGAATCCATGGGGCCACAGGAATCCATGGGGCCACAGGAATCCATGGGGCCCTAGAACTCACTGGGGCCAGAGGATTCAAAGAAGCCATAGGAATCAATGGGGCCATAGAACTCAGTGGGGCCATAGAACTGAAAGTGGCCATTGGAGTCAAAGGGGCCATAGGAACCAATGAGGCCATAGGAACCAATGGGGCCATAGGAACCAGTGGGGCCATAGGAACCAATGGGGCCATAGAAACCAATGGGGCCATAGGAACCAATGGGGCCATAGGAACCAGTGGGGCCATAGGAACCAATGGGGCCATAGGAACCAATGGGGCCATAGGACTCATAGGGGCAATAGGAATCAATGGGGCCATAGGAATCAATGGGACCACAGAACTCAATAGGGACCATAGGAATCAATGGGACCATAGGAATCAATGGGGCTTTAGGAATCATTGGAGAACTAGGAATCAATAGGGCCTTTGAACTCAAAGTAGCCACTGGAATCAATGGGGCCATAGGAATCAATGGGGCCGTAGGAATCAATGTGGACATAGGAATCAAGGTGGCTATAAGAATCAATGGGGACAGGGTATTAATGGGGCCTTAGGAATCAATGGTTCCTTAGGAATCGATAGGGCCATAGGAATCATTGGGGCTATAGAACTAAATGGGGTCACAGAACTCTATGGGGCCATCGGAAGCTGTTGAGGCATAAAACATACTGGGGACATATAACTCAATAGGGACCTAGGAATCAATGGGGCCTTAGGAATCAATGGGGCCATAGGAATTAATGGGGCCATAGGAATCAATGGGGACATAGGACTCAAAGGGCCCTTAGGAATCAATGGGCACATAGGAATCAATGGGGCCATAGGAACCAATGGGACCATAGAACTTAAAAGGGACTTTGGAATCAATGGGACCATAGGAATCAATGGGGCCTTAGGAATCATTGGGGACCTAGGAATCAATAGGGCCATAGTACTCAAAGTGGCCACTGGAATCAATGGGGCCATACGAATCTATGGGGCCATCGGAATCAATAGGATTCTAGGAATTAATGGGGCCCTAGGAATCAATGGGGCCAAAGATCTCAATGGAGCCATAGGAATCAATGGGGACATAGAACTCCATGGGGCCATAGGAATCCATGGGGTCATAGGAATCAATGGCCCCCTGCTGAAACATGCTTGCATGTGACAGCTCGCCCATATACGGCAAGTGAGTTGATGGACCTAGTACCTTGGTTCCATCAAAAACCAAGGGAAAGCGTACCATCATGGCTCCTGAGGTTATGGGATGCAGGAGCTGAAAGCGTATTAGTTAGTGGGACAGAAATGTCTAAACTAGCATCTATAACCATACACCCAGCCCTGAGGCAAAGATGATATGCTGCCATCCATTATACTAATGAGAATCATTCTATTATAGATTGGTTGATGGCAGCATGCTGCCTAACATGGCCTAACAAATCTGACATTCCACTTAATACCGGTTTATGGTCCTCTATGGAGGACCTCCAAACATACATCCGAGAACTGGGTATGAGAGAGGCTATGTATTCAGAAAACTTTGAAAGCCCTGATACAGAAAAATTTACGGCAGGTATGCGAGACCTAATACTACAGCAAGCCCCCTCTCACCTTTATGGGACTTTGGTCTTCATACTAAACCCCTTAGTGGCTTCGGAGGCTATCGTCCAACAGGCAGCCCAGTTGGTGGCAGACCTTGGGGATAGGGAGCGCATAAGAACTAGGCGCAATAGCCGTATGATAGAAGAAGCTGAGGCATTCCCGATTAAAACTAGGAAGCCTGGCCCACGGATACCCCGATCGGGCCCCATACGGGTATCCCGAAAGACTATGTTTAATGATCTTATATGGGCCGGGGTTGCCTTTGCTAAAATCGATGGGCAACCCAACCATGTGTTGTTACAGCTTTGGAAACAACTGAGAAATGATCAAAAATTTCAGAGTACTCCCAGAAAATCAGGAGTACGAATAATACAGGCAGCACCAACAACAACTTGGAATTTGGCTGACTTTATAGTCCCAAATAGAAGAAAGAAACCTCCACAGGTGTCACGAGCTACAGTGCCTGAACCACCTGTGGTAAAAGACTTAGACCTAGCGAACTTCATGGAGTAACGAAGAACTCTGGTCCCTTTAGGGCCTCCAGATGTGACCGGAGGCCCTATGTAGAACTAGAGATATTTTGGTCAAATAAGAATATTCAAAAGGTGATGGCTCTAGTAGACACTGGTGCAGAGACATCAATTATATATGGAGACCCAACAAAATTTAAGGGCAATAGAGTGATGACTGGTGGGTTTGGGGGACAGACCATTCCGGTCACCCAAACATGGCTGAAATTGGGGGTTGGGCGTCTCCCACCCCGGGAGTATAAAGTGTCGATTGCCCCAATTCCAGAATACATCTTGGGCATAGACATTTTATGGCGTCTGGCTCTCCAGACAACTGTGGGAGAGTTCAGACTTTGACAGAGGTGCATTAGTGTCCGGGCAATACAGACAGTATTGAGGGGCCATGCACAACATGAGCCAATTTGTTTGCCGAAACCACGCCGGATTACTAATGTAAGACAGTATAGACTCCCGGGGGGGCAGGAAGGAATATCAAAAACGGTGCAGGAACTAGAAAAAGTAGGTATTATAAGACCTGCACATAGTCCATATAATTCCCCCATATGGCCAGTGCGGAAGTTGGATGGGACATGGAGAATGACGGTGGATTATAGGGAATTAAATAAGGTCACGCTGCCCATCCATGCGGCCGTACCCAATATTGCTTCCCTAATGGACACACTTAGTAGAGAAATCAAGACCTACCATTGTGTCCTGGATTTGGCAAATGCATTTTTTAGTATTCTGATTGCCAAAGAGTTGCAAGATCAATTTGCATTTACATGGGGAGGCAGGCAGTGGACCTTTCAGGTCCTGCCTCAGGGGTACGTGCATTCGCCAACATACTGTCATAACTTGGTGGCGCGTGACCTTGCTAATTGGAGGAAACCTAATAATAACGTCAACTTATACCATTACATTGATGATCTCCTGTTAACATCCGACTCACTGGAAGCAGTAGGAGAGGCGGCAGATTCATTGACTGCCTACCTAGGTGAAAGAGGATGGGCTATCAATCCTCAGAAGGTGCAAGGTCCAGGCCTGTCCGTAAAATTTCTGGGGGTAGTCTGGTCAGGAAAGACCAAAGTACTACCCAGTGCCATCATAGATAAGGTTCAGGCATTCCCAGTCCCTACAACAGCAAAGCAGCTGCAGGAATTTCT